>HG993131.1:21497419-22994839 GCA_905231865.2 Boloria selene
TAGTGATCCTACTTGCTGCGATAGCGGTCGCAGGTTCGCGCCGCTGGGGGCATACATTTGTTGAGCACGAATGTTTGTACTCCAGTCATGGGTGTTTATATTTATATTATGTATTTATTTAAATTTATATATGTTGTATATCAACTATCTGATATCCGTAAATTTTAACTACAGAAATTGAGGATAAAAGTAGTCGGTTATTTAGTCAGTCAGAAACAATCTAACAATTTTATCAAACTAGTTTCATTCGCTTGTTTATAATGTAACTCTATGAATAAATTTTACCTGATGTTTGAAAAATCTGCCCTTATTTTAGTTTACTAACTAGCTTTGATTACATTATTTGTTTTCACCAGCGTAGGTTAAGGCGTAACCTTGCGTATTCCCAGTAATCGTTAAATAAATAAAACATTCAAATTAATTCCGCCCAAGACCTAGTAAGTAATCCTTAATAATTTTCCACTAAACTAACCATTCGTGATTTCTGGATATAAATTGTAGGGGAGTTAAATTTTAAAGTGCTTATAATATCGCATGCCTCCTTCACCGTGTCAGTTTTAGGGTTAAAATTATTTTTGTGATTTATTTTTATTTTTTTTTGTACATCCGCTACGGCATTGCGGTTTTAACGCACGAGTGTTTAATTTATTCAGCCTATTTATACTTAATAGGGGTTAAATTAAATTAATGTGATATGATATAACCACAGTACTTTTAAGTTGCCTTATATTTTGAGCTTTGTATCGGTTTAATAAATATAATCCTTGAACTTTGATTGGTAGGCTATCGTAAGATTTTCTTAGATTCACGCGAATATTTTACATTATAAATGAAACTATCTTTTCTGATTTTGTACCAGATTTAATTTGATTTTTGTTTCCTGACGTGTGGAATGCTTTACAGCAATCACTGTCACGGTAGAGTCTCTCCCAATAATCAAAATAAATCCGCGACAAAAACCAAAAAGATATTTCATTTATAATTACCGACTATCTTAATATATATTTCTTGTGTGCGTGTGTATGTGACTGAACTCCTCCTAAACGACTGGACCGATTTTGATGAAATGTTTTGTGTGTGTTCGAGTGTATTCGAGAATGGTTTAGATTCACAATTCGGTCCACTAGATAATGTATTTTTTATATTATTTAGTTATTTATACATTTGCACAATAAATGACATATCAATTATAAATAAGTCGTTGCTAGGCAACGCTGTTTTGCGCATGCATACTAAAACATTTCACCGGGAGCAAAAGTTTATAAAAATTTTCTATATGTACAGGACAACGTCTGTAGGGTCCGCTAGTTGTTTATAAAATTTCAAGATTAACAAAGTTAATATATATAATAATGTCGTTTTTCTTTAATAATATTATTTCGTTTGTGTCCGTCCAAATAAAACTAATTCTAATTTTTCCTTTAAAAACCCAAAATTTACATAGAAATTAGATAAATTGATTAGGTTTATTGTCCTCCAGCCACGTCTCAAGTATTTCATTCATACCGGTGCAAATGCGAGAGCCTGTTACAATATCTGATAAGATACCATAATATTACCATTAACACGCAATTTATATTCAATCATCGATAAAAATTCAAATTTAATATTATTCTTGCCAAAACTACCTTAAAAACTAGGTAGTTTACCTAGTTTTGAATGAAATGATCGGTATTTAAAATCGATAGTATCGAAATTAATCGATTTCGATCCATATAAGGCAGGTACGACTTTTAGTGTGTTACATAAATAGAATGTAGAAAATGGTAGCAGATTGTCTTATAAAAATGTTTAAGATATTTAGTATTTACATCATACAAAAACATGGACTCTATTATGAGAATTTCTGTATTGTTTTTTTTCAGAGGTGTAATATATAAAATATTTATTTTATATATAAATCGTTCCGTATATACTTTCATAAGCATTTGGTAAAAACTCTTAATTTGGAATTACAAACAGGCACTTCAATTTTATTTATACGTACTGATTCAGCAGTCGTCGTTCCTAAAAGTTTTGGCTTCTTTCTCTTTACGTTCAATTAAAATTTACAAAAGAATCTACTACCATACACATCTCATAAAAATCTACAAAATCGTTTTTATTAACTTAATTTCCGAAAACTAGTTTTTTTCCTATTTTGGTAGTACCCATAAAATTATTATAGTTGCTGATTTAAGCATTTGTAATCATTTGATTTAACAGTAACAGTTAGATTTATATCAAAATTAATAAGAAATCGAGAGCGATAATTTAATGTTCGCCATGTGAAAAGATATGTAGGCAATATTAGCCAATCACGTATATACTCGTAGCACACTGCATATATTATAACTAACACAATTTTATTGATAGCTTTTCATTAAAAATTGTATTAAACTCAATTGCTGTGTAGTTTAAGAGTCTTAGCCCTGCCTCCTCTCAATGCAAGGGAGATCAGTTCAAAGTCGAACAAGCTGTTCAAACATATTGTCTTTGCGTTGCGGGTCTTTTGAAAACTAGGTGGGTGGAACTTAGATGTGCAAGTTTCAGCACAATATTATCCGTCATCGTAAGGATTTCGTATTTGAAAATCTCGGAGTTGTGAGATACGGAATTAGACACGAATACCACTGTCTTTGTGAAATATGCATCTATATGCTTTTCTCTTCTTCTTATGCCTGGCATTAATCCCGGCTATTGTTGCCAGGGTCTGCCTTCCGACTAAGCCTACTTCACTTTGCACGATCCTTAGTGTCATTTAGGATAAGTCCGTTGGCTCTCATGTCCTGCTTCACGACATCCAGCCATCGCTTCCTTGGACGTCCAGGAGGTCTAGCTCTAGGAACAGATATATCAAGGCACTTTCTTCTGACACAGTCCTCTGTGGTCCATACCATCTCATCTATATGCTTTTCTAATAGTAAAAATTCTAAACTTCTAGGGATATTTTGATTTGTTTTTCTTTCATTGATCACTCTTGATGCAATAAAGCATAAGAATGGCTTGATATTAGTTTATCTAGAGATAAGGTATGGATACAGTAAAAGAAAAAATGTTATATTAGGATTGTTTTTTTAAATTATTTTTCAATCCTAATTCCTAATACACCAAGTAGATATAATAATGTATTGCAAAAAGCTTCATATGCATAAAAGTATACGTGTTAAATTATTTTCTCAGTAGTATGTAATTTGTCAAATAATTTGTTAGCTTTTAATGGTTATTTTTTCGCATATTAAAATTTGGAAATTCATAATAATATTGAAGCATAACATAAAATGAGGTTTGAAATTGCATTAAAGATCAGCTGGGTATCTGATGCACAATTACGGACCTGCATACTGCCCCAATGGAACTAAAAGGCGGCATTAACGCGTAATCAATTCAGGGGTGTTAAACTCAAAACATATCGCGTGTCCACAACAGCTCTATAATGAGATGTTGATGAGCCATTTAATTTTACACCCAATTTTCGCACCTTCCATCCCTGTAATTCACTGTAATTAGCTTCCAATATCCTTGCAATGAACCCACGAATTGAAATTACTGTCTCTTTCTCGCTTTAGGAAAATCCCAAAGTGTGAACAGGATGGCTTTTCGGAAAATGTTACGCCTGAATTGTTGATTTCAACATGCTGCTGATAAAGCGATTTCGTGTCTTATGCCATTATCATAAGATCTATGATGTCTTGAATAGCTGCAGCAAAATGAGTTGCTAAAGGGTATTTTAGTATCAACGTGTGTCAATGGGGCATGTTAATTTGAATAAATGAGAAACTGAAGAGGTGTTAAATATGGGTACTTAAGGGTCCTTGACTTGTGAATTACGCAAAAAATATGGCGTATAATAACCGACGATGCCACGAGCGTTGTCCAGCTGTGAGATTTTCCAAGAAGAAAGCTTCGTAAATTAGCGGCTAAATATCAGCTATTTTAGATAATTGAGATACATTACAGAACATATTTCATTTGGTATGAACGCACCAGGTAAAGCCTATTTAGCGACATGACAGAGGCCTATTTTCTACGATGAACGTTTGAACGTTGGTATGTAAGAACTTTGTTTTGCTCAGTAAAAGACCAATTAAATAGTAACAGTTTTGCAGAAAAAAATTGAACAAGCGTTCTGTCAGAATTCCAATGCATTATTACTTTTAAGTTAATACCTCCCTTTTGGCTATCTGCATGTATAGGGTGATTTGATATATTAATGCGTCTAAATAATAAGAAAACTTATATTATTATATTCTTTATTGCTCTTAAAAGGTTATACAGAAAAATACAAAAACAAAAAACTTAGTTGACAAAGGTGGAAACATAAATGAAGGTAGCTTTATGCTAAATGCCATCACGCACCATGTCATTAGCACTAAAAAAACTTAAAATATTAATTTGATCAGTCATCTTTCATAACCTTAACTGTAACGTCGTGTATAAAGCAAATAAGTTGTATTAAATTGCATTGCTCTTAGTCGCACTTTCAAGGTTTTAGAATTTCTTGGAATATCATTAGGCATACTATTGTAATAGACAATTGAAATATTCACTGTACTAGGTGGGTTTCTAGACATAAAGGGCTACGAAACGCATGAAAGATGAACATACAAAAAATATTTTTGAGAAGAAACCACAGCGTTTAACTAACATTTATTTTACCATAATCGAATGAATTATCTTATGGGCTTACAAAAACCTTATTATTTATTCTACGAAACACTAAAATATATATACTATCTATAGATTCCATAGTTAATTCAATTTCAAAATCATAATGGTCTAAGAGCCGGTGGAAGATCGACCTTCACCGATCTGATAACCAGATCAAACATATTTTTTATCAAATATAATTTATAAACAAATATGCCTATAATGACTTGCCTATCTGAAAGTGCTCATGGCTATTTTTAATTAAATTAACTTTAATCGATTTTTTTTCATCACTTTCATTCTTTTGATAACCAAATGAATTTTGTTTCACTGTTAGTTTTTAACACACAGAATATGCCTCAGTAGGCTTGCCTACTCATTTTTGTGTATAACCTGGCAAGCCGATGTGAACAGGTAAGTCAATATAGGTGACTCCATCGTTCTGCTAACTTATCGAAAATTATATCAAATTTTAGATCATTTTATTACAAAATCAGTCATATAGACTTGCCTGCAAAAAATCATACTTAAAGCACTGTTGCCTAGCTAAAAATAGCCATGAGCACTTTCAGATAGGCAAGTAATTATAGGCATATTTGTTTATAAATTATATTCGATAAAAAATATGTCTCATCTGGTTATCAGATTGGTGAAGGTCGATCTACCACGGTCTCTTCTACTATAAAATTATAAACTAATTTTAAAATACTATCAAAAATTAAATTAAAATTAATTAAGTACGATTATGCCCATAATGCAATTATATATTTTTATAACTAATTCATACATCAATCGAACAGATATTAGTAAAGTTTCACTTTTGAAAGTATATTATTTTACCTAGAGTCCTCGTCTGTATTTATAAAAAAATTAAGTCCAGTCAGTACAGTACTATACAGTCCTTTAAGGGTCCCTTATAATATAACACACAAAGAGGATAACGAGTTATAATCCATTATAGCAGAAGTGTAATGTAGCAGTAATTTGAGTTCCCAATTTAAGTTGTGTTAACTCATTTCAAAAAGGTAAAATATGCAGCGAAAAAATGTTAATAATAACAATCTTCATCGACATTCTACACATGGCTTTGTTGGACATCACTTATTTGTGACTGGAGTAGACTTATAACCAAATGCGTATTTAAAGGTGTTACACGAGTCTTTGTTAAAAACTAGATAGGTTACTAAACTAGCTAGGTCCATCTAGGTCAGCTAGGTTTAGTAAAACAGTAAGTCTTCTCAGAAATTTCACATAGATTTCCTCACGACATCTTTATACTTACTTTATTTCTTAACATAAGATACCTACTATGGAGTACGAAAGTCGGAATCAAACCCGCTTCAGTTTTTCCAAGCTACCGTTGGACTGTAACTGCTAAAGAAATTATAAACATTGTTAGAATAAATGAAATACCTAAGTGCACGTTTATCCAGACTTGCACATACATTAGTACAATCATGTTGTTCAAAACGACCCATGCTCATGTTACTTAATATATTTCATATGTAATTTTTGTAGGAATACTTTAAAACTACGACTAACATGATACCGATGCATTTCATGCGACACGAAAATGCAAATGTTACCGTTCTGCTGGTTTTTGTGTCAAAGCCAGTAATAAGTTTTTGCTGGAATGTCGGCTATGCAATCAATTTAGTTAACCCTTGCCCACTAACAAAAATATTCCGTGAAAAGCTCAAGTTAGACATTGAATGCTTGCATTCTACGGTCTAGTATTTCAGTTTATACTCGATTATTTACATTTGTTTTTACTAATAAGCGTTTTTGGATAATAAGTAGGTAGGTACTAATAATTTCTAAGACATGATCCTTTTAAATACTTATCTTGTGTAAAGTAATCATATTTTTTCGTTTTTATATAAACTAGCGTCAACAAAACAACGGGTTCCGCTAGTTAAAATAAATAAAATTTCTACCTCCTCCTTCCTTTGAAGTCGGTTAAATAGTAGCCTAAGTTACGCCTTCGAAAACAGACACTTTCTATCGTCAAATCTGTCTTAGTAGTCCGGATATTATTTTGTTAACCGAGACATGGTTGATGGATGGCATATTGGACTCTGAATTATTTCACGATCAGTACATTGTATTCCGCCGTGATCGTGATTATAACACTACTGGACAGACTCGCGGAGGGGGTGTTCTTATAGCGACGCGAAAAGATATCTCGACTACTTCGCAACCTAATTTTCAGTCATCGGCGGAAGATCTGTGGGTTACGTTATCACTCCGGGAACAAACCAGTAGGAAGCCCGTCAAGCTTCATCTCTGTGTCTTATACCTATGTCAACAACATCACGGCTATTCTTTCACATCTCAACTGTCAAACTTTATAACCAAACTTAATAATATAGTGCTTGATTGCTATATGGATAGGTTTTTGCTGGTGGGTGATTTTAATATGAGCGGCATAGAGTGGGTATTGAGGAGTGATAGTTTGGTACCAACTAATGTTCGTAGTCCCGACGAAACCATCCTTATCGATGAGATGCATCTATTGAATTTTAAGCAGTTTAATACGATTCGTAATAGGTTTGGTAGAATTCTAGATTTGGTCTTTTCCAATGATGAAGTTACAGTGGCGGAGTGCTGCGATCCTCTTGTTCCTGTCGATGCCTATCACCCTGCTCTTTCTATAAGTACTAACTTTATCGAGCTAGCGCCACTCAAACAGCCTTCATGTGATAGATATTTATATGATAAGGGTGACTATGATTCGATGAATGAACATATATCAAGTATTGATTGGGAAACCGCATTTGCCTCTAAATCGACAGATGAAGCTAACGCTTTTTTCTGCGACAAATTATTGGACATGCGAAGTAATTTTATACCCGTCAAAAAAAGACGCACTAACCGCTTTTATCCACCATGGTATAATCTACCTCTTATAAAATTAATCAAAGAAAAATCTAGATTTCTTCGCAAGTTTAAGCGGTATGGTAGACTTTCTGACAATTTAACTTTTGAACTTCTGCAGGGTAGAGTCTCAGACCTTGAAAAAGCTTGCTATATTAATTACATTTCATCTACAGAATCATTTATCGAAAAGGATCCTAAACACTTTTGGAGTTATATAAAAAAGCGTTCAACCTTGCATACTATACCTAGCAACTTAAAGTATGGAGACATAACTGTTAATTCTGGAGAAGACATCTGTAATGCTTTTTCTTCCTTTTTCTATTCATCTTTTAATCATGATAGGACGCCTACTAGATATTCCTATATTCCTAATCCTAATATATTGCCTGATATATCTACAATAGAATTGAATATTAACAAAATTGAAAAATGTCTTCTTAGCCTAGACCCATCAAAGTCTGCAGGGCCTGATTTAATTTCGCCTAAACTTTTGATAAATTGTGCCAAAACGATTGCTATACCCATTTTCTTACTGTTCAAAAAATCTTTAACTTCTTGTGTTGTTCCTCAGATTTGGAAGGCTGCCTATATTACTCCCGTGCATAAAAAGGGTTCCAAAACTGATATACTCAATTATAGGCCTATATCCAAATTATGTGTTATTGCGAAGGTATTCGAGCGTATTGTTTATGATCAAATTTATGCGGCCCTTAGGAACTCATTCAACCCAACCCAGCATGGTTTTCTGCAGGGGAGATCCACAGTAACGAATCTTGTTCTGTTAAACGACTTCCTGACTGAATCCATGAACTTGGGCAAACAAGTGGATGTGATATATACAGATTACAGTAAGGCTTTTGACAGGATAAACCACAATATACTGTTGGACAAGCTCTTTAACGCGGGTATCAGAGGTGACCTCTTGAGATGGTTTTCTTCATACATCAACAACAGATCTCAAGCTGTAGTATTAAATAATTATTCATCTTCTTGGGTATCCATTCCTAGTGGGGTTCCCCAAGGGTCTCTGTTGGGTCCTCTATTGTTTACGATCTACATAAACGACATAGTTTCCTGTTTTCAATCATCTCACCTCCTGCTTTGCTGATGACATGAAGATTTTTGCTACTATAGAGTCGAGGGATGATATGGATCTGCTCCAGGCTGACCTGTCTCGTTTATACGACTACTGTGAAATTAATATGCTTAATCTGAATCCGCAAAAATGTTCTGTTATCACATTTAGTCGCAAAATTTCCAACCTTTTTACCTCATATAAAATAAATGACCAGCTGATACCTAGATGTAACGCAGTGCGGGATTTGGGTATATTCCATGACTCAAAACTTATTTTCGATGAACACATTAACAACATTGTTGCTAAAGCCTCCAAAGCACTTGGTTTTATTATGCGGGGCTCTACCGGTTTTACAAAAGCTAAAACCCTTAAGATTCTGTACTGCACATTTGTTCGGAGTCATCTCGAGTATGCTTCACAGATTTGGAATCCTTGTTATGGAAAATATATTGATCGAGTTGAGAATGTACAGAAAAAATTCATAAAATACCTATGTTATAAGTTAAAATTACCTTATCACTCGGAAAACTACCTAAATATGTGTGAACAACTTCATATCTTACCACTTGCTAACCGCCGCAGAATTGCAGATGTTACATTTCTAATAAAGATTTTGCGTAATGAAATTAATTGCTCGGATCTGTTGAATAAACTAAAATTTAATGTCCCTACGAAGAGTATTAGGTATAATCCCCCATTATATATTCCTAGTGCATCTACTATTTATAGACAGAACTCATACATGGTGCGATCAGTTCGAGATTTTAATGACGTTTGTAAAGAGTATTCATTTGATCCATATTGTGTAAGCGTGTCGTTGTTCAGGAAACAGCTGAGCGATGGTTTTTTTGTGGGTTAAATTTGTATAGTGAAGCTTGTCTGTTATATTTGTTTGTATTGTAAGCCTTAAGAAATTATTATTACGTACTTGATGCTAGTGCTAGTGCTCTTAAAAACTCTGTTTTCTAAACTAATAACTAACCGTGATGACCTGTAATTGGATTTATTGTTCTAAGCTGCTAACTTTTTACTTCATGTATACCATTGGTTGTCCTTATTATAAATAAATAAATAAATAAATAAATAACATTAGCTATCTGCGAGTGAAAGTCCCATCAAAATCGGTCCAGCTGTTTCAGAGATTACCCGGAACAAACAGACAGACAAAGTTAAAAAAAATTTAAAAATTGATTTTTTTATCGTATATACTTTTATATGCATTTAGTGAAAAGCTGTTAATCTGAAATTAAAAATAGACACTCCGCTCATATTCCGCTCTTCCTTCACGTATACCTATGACCTAACTAAAATCCACGTACTGAAGCTTATGTTATTAAAATACTAGGAAAAATATTAACCCTTATATCACATATAGTACCATATATTTCCTGTCACTATATATAATATATATTATACAATTTCTTTAAAAAAATTGCATCGATATCGTTTTTACCACATCAAGGAAAACTCTTTTAAAGTAAAACTCAACCTTTGGTCTCATTAGGGTTTAAACCCGTGATAATAAAAAATAATTTACCGCAATTCATTCAAATATAATAAACTATAACCTGGTAAATGTAAATTAAAAATCTGATGGCTGTTATTTAACTTATTGACACTCAAATAACTCAATTTACTCTTAATCAAGGCGTCACTTTACATGCCTTAAAGGTGAATTAATCATCTTTTTGACAGATTGTTTTAAAGCTAAGCGCTATTTAAATGGGAAAATGAATATGACCGTCAGGAAAATCTTCTTGTAATCAAGGCTTTTTATAATCTCTGTGGATATAGGCATTTCTAAATAAGTATATTTGATATACCGTAATATTATATTATTGACCTATTTTAATATTTTGAAATTTTCTTTGGATAGTATTTATTTATTGATTTAACTTGACATTCTATTAAGTTTTTACTAACTTAAAGGTCTTTGAATCTCTCACTTTTTTACGTTACAATACTCTGAATCGTAATGGCACCTCAACTGAAAAATTTGTCAACCTTTTATAATACCTATTCAGGAACCCTTCTCATATCCCAGACAATGTTTTACTTATCACTTCTACTTCTAATAAAAGTAGAGTTAAAATTACTTTAAAATTATCTAAAAACATTATTGCACAACTAAATATACACAAGCAAACAAACACATGGAAAAAAATCACACATTTTCCTAACTTTTACATTGTTCCTTCTACTTTATTCTATGCCTTTGCTTTGAACTGACTGTAATGTAGAGTTTCTGTTTTGCAAATCATCGTCACAGCTTCATAAATTCGTGATATTTATTTATTTATTATAAATGTGTATGTTATAAATATAATATTAATTTACAAAATCCATTAAAATTACTTTTAATCCTTATCCTTACTAATATTATAAATGCGAAACTCTGTATGTCTGTAGCGCTTTCACGCCAAACTACTGAATCTGAAAAAGGACATAGGCTACTTTTCAAGAAGAAAAAAGGACTGTAAAGGGTTGAAATAGGGGATGAAAGTTTGTTTAGAAATTACGTCATTTTTAAAGCTAGAAGCTTAATAATAATAATATAATATGTTGGGACATTTACACACAGCACTATCTAGTACCACGGTAAGGTACGAGCCTTGTGTTATGGATACTAGATGGTTGATATACTACACATATATAAGCTTAAATACATACATATTATAAATATAAACACCCATGACTGGAGTACAAACATTCGTGCTCAACAAATGTATGCCCCCAGCGGGACTCGAACCCGCGACCGCTTGCGCAGCAAGTAGGGTCACTACAAACTTCGCCACGCGTGTCGTCTTGAAACTTATTACTTTTATGCTTTTGATTAGATAGAAATAAGACATTCAAAGTTTGTAAAAATTAATCCTAAAGGGATCTAGGGACGAACTCGAGCGAAGCGAGGGTGAATTTCTAGTACTATCAATATTTTTAATTTAACACAAATTAATAGGTAACTTCTATGTATTAAGACAAGGATAGTCTATCGAAGCCTTACAAAACAGAATCCAAGTAAAGCCATAGCTATTTCGCAAAACTGTTATCTATTAACAGAGAACATTATCAACACGACTGGCAGCGTGTAGGCAGAATTGAGAATATTCACTTGAATGAGATAAGTCGTACCGTTAGCTTTAGTTTGAACTTCTTAATGAAAATCATTTCCTTGCGAATTCACCATGCTTCTAAATAGCTTTGTTTACCGACTTTCAAATAATAGGTGTATTTTTCATATTTCTACGTACGTTAATTGTAAACGGTTTTAGTGTGTTTTATTAAGTTCCTATGATAAATTAAGAATTTTAAATTTGAACAAGTTACAATTGCATTTTGCCCACATTTTTTTTGGTAAAACTAATTTATTACTATTACTAACATACGTATCACATTATGCCGAAATTTTTATGAATAGAAAATAAAAAGACATACTTTCACTTCCTTTCGTAGAAAAACAAATAAATGATGTAGGTACCTACTATTAAAAAATAAAAATGCTATGTTAACTAGGTAAATACTCCGCCGGAAAATGTTAGACAGCGATGACTTATTTAATAATATGTAAAAATGTACAAAAAAGTACCTACTGTATATTTTTCAAATAATTGAAACATGTTGATTTTCGAATAAGTTATGTTGAATATATATATGTATTTCAGCTTTTTTACCCAAAACGCACTTAAATACAATTGAATCTTGCAGGGATTAAATAGGAACAATTCCATGTAATGAAAACTGTTTGCATCGTATACCTATCTACTACTGCGAGGTGGTCTCACTGTGTGGCGATGCAAATGCAAAGTGTCGCGGTCTTTATCTGACACGACCGCAATCACACCGCACTGTAATGTCTTATTAATTGAGAACTGGTGATTGGCAAGCTTGTAAATAATGAATAATTCAATCCAAATTTTCTTTCAACGTGTGAATTTGTGCCTTTAATTTTGTTATCTTTACTATATATGGACGTCGTTCACACCGTTATGAATTAGGTATGTCATTGGTTTAAAACCTTATTATTACCTACAAATAATTATAAAATAAAACTTCCTTAATATTTCATATAAATTTATATAATTAGATTAGATCGTTCATAAAAGGTAAATGAAATGTATTAGTACATTTATCAAAATATAAATATAAAGAATGAAATATAAAAATATAATATATCCAAAGTAATTTATTTATTATTATATATTATTACACGTTCTTATTTTGGCATTCTCGGTGGTCTGTCTGGATGGCGATGCTGATGATGTGCTTTAAACATATTTATACGACCGATGAAGACATCGAAATTTAATAGTGTTTTTCAAAAATGTTTTGAAACAGAGGAAAACATGTAGATAAATTATAAAATTATTTATTATCATAATATTGTCCTACTTATTACGTTAAAAGGGTTGAATACATAAAGTTATAATCGTACGTTCGATAACATATGCAAAGAATAATCAGCAAAAAATATTAATGTTTTTCAATATTTTTTTAAATAAATAAAGAATAAAATAAATTAACAAAGCATTTTGTTTAACACTTCGGTGCAATAGTTGACAATGACCATACCGTATCTCTCGTGCAAATGAAGATATATTCGGCCGTTAATGTTTAAATGGCGTTTCTGTTTTAAACTCTTTATCATTGCCCGGTATTAATTAAGGTTTCATATAACTGCTATAAAGACGATCTCATAAGATTGTGGAAATAAATAAAGTAATTATAAACAATTATGTGTTTTATCTAATAAGTTATTGTCCCTTCATTCCGCTTAATATTTTTAAAAGCAAAGGCTAGTACGAAATTAATAATATTTGTTTGTAAAATATCGGTTTTGTTTTTTTTATTTATTTATCCATAGCGACTTACTTCGTTCGAATACATTTGTAGGTGAAAAATTACTACTTCGAGAAATAGAGTATTTGTTTACCAGAATTCATCCAAATCTGTCCAGCTATTTCACACCCTAAAGTTGAGACATTTTTTCCTATACTTTTGTGAGATGAAAAAATTACATCTTACTCCGTTGTTCACTTTCATCCGTCGATCCAAGGCAATATGAACTGGGCGTGGCAACTCTTAAGGCGGGTGTACAATATCATCAATTTGGGAAGTAGTTTGTATGACAATAGTGGCATGCATAAGTAAATGGCAAAGTGAGAATACTTTTGCAAGAAAACTTGCATGTAATTTGCGTGTAGCACGCTGTATTATCGGTTATTACACATATTGTTTCAGTATGAATTTATTTATTACTATTAGGTACTACGGTAGGTATTAGAAGGAAGGTAGATAGGTGTAAACGTAGGTATTTACGTATTTATACAATAATTTTGTGTTAAATAATTTTAGTTAAAATCTTTGCGAAAATTTAACATGATTAATTTACTTATCTAATTTAATGGCTTATTCAGAACAAGTCAGTACAAAGCGAGCCGCTGTCTTTTGTAAAAATATATACACATAAATCTATATGGGCGGTAACATACAAACGTTTTAAAGCACCGCCTCCATTATTATAATAAACACTTTAAATAATTTATTCATTACCTACGAAATCTTTTAGAGCAAGCATAATCAGATTTGTAAATGTTTATGCAAATTTAATTCTAGGATTGAGGGTCAAATTAAGTTTTAATAAAAATTAAACCTGTTCGCTCCGAGACTTTTGTGTTGCTTTGTACTGTGAAGGAAAATCTTGATTCATGATAATTGTATTGTCATTTGCAGCTCTTAAAACCATAAATTGGAGTAAAATATAGAGCAAGAATATTTATAATTTTAACTAATTATAAATAAAACAGTTCCTAAAAATTTTATAAATTATATGTAGGCACTGTGTGTAACAAGTATATAAACCTCTAAGACGTCACATACCTTAGTCTCTCCCGTAACCATGATTGCTATAAAGCATTCGAAACATCGCGTCGGGAACCGAAAATCAAAATAAATCCACGACAAAATCAGAAAAGATAGTCTAATTAATAAATCTTTTCTCATGAAAAAATAGATAGATAGCACACTTCTAAATAATTTTACCTTAAATTCTGTGTATCAAAATTCTTGTCCAATGTATGGTGTAAATAAAAACTATAGGACTATCACATATCTCATTCCTTAGATGAAACCCAAGCAAAGTCAGGGAAATATCTAGTTCATTATAAAAATATGTTTAAAAGGCGCCTAGAATTGAATTCAGCAGAAAATAAAGTCAGCACACAATCTCGATAAGGGCGGACGCACACCGCGTACCGCGAGAACAGACAAGTAGCTTAATTGAGAGCTGTCGTGGGGGGTCTCGAGGTGTTGCTTTATGCTAATCAATTCAGTAGTTTGTTTTTTACCTACTATCGCCACTGGAATCGGGCCTTTACTTTTTATTCGGGTTCCGCACTTGGAATGCTATGTTTAGAATTTCGGAGACTCCCTTGTAATTGTTAGTGTTGTGATTGATTGTAGGTCTGTAGGTCTAATGTCCTGTAATAATAGTCTCCAAAGTTTATTTTATAACTACATCTGAAAAATAATGACTAAGCAGAAGGTGTCGTTTTATCTTAAACATTTGCTTAAGGTTATTTATTTATATATTGATAATTTTATGAGAATTATGTATATTAATCGTGTTCAAATAACAATTTCTTAGTTCATTTTACTCATATATTGTAGTTTATTGATTTATGATTCCTTAAGTTAATATTACCTATAAATTAAAATAAAATAGCTAATTATATTTGTTTGATTAAGAAATTTTCAAAAATATAGTTAAATTAAGTAATTACACTCCGTATTAGTTCTTCAATCAAATCAGTTCGTGCGGAACCCACAAATTGATCCAAACAAAACGGTTCTATTTTATTTTTTAACCGAGCGTATAATTTAGCCCTGTCGTCGTCGAGTTACGATATCTTAATGTGTTCTCTGTAAAATTTATTTTGACCGTTCTTTGTATATTTTTCTTATACATAGAGTCGTTTTGAGGTTTAAATAAAATAATTCAATGCCATTAGTCGCAGAAAACTAAAATTAATCGTTCCTTCACCCGACTTCAAGACTCAAGTAATACAGTCATATTAAAAATTGAACTAACACGGATTTATATTATATTAGTTTATATTTATACATTAAATACTGTAGTTGTCTTTCAAGTTTGGCTTTCTTCCTATCTTCGAGACACAAATATCTTGTTACACTATTGTATAAATTATATTAACGCAAAAATAAGCTTCGTTGCTTGCTAAGAAAATATTTTTAAGTTACAAATTTTATCACCATGTGAAATAATGCATAAAAGTTTTAAGATTCCGTAATGATTTAACAGCTATAAATAACTAGTTACTGCAAAGTAAGCAGTTCGCATATTTTTGATGGATTGATTTTAAAATTTTCGAGGCTTACATTTCTTTTAATTTATATAGAATAAATTACCAGGTAATTTACCAGGTAAAGCTACCTTTGGGTACAATTTAATCTTTAAAAAAAGTATAAATATCGATTCACATACAAAATCGAGTGTTATATTACCATAAAATATATCGTGAATATGAAAACGTACCACAAAATATGAAATATATCCTCGTCGGTTGTTCGGTACATTCATATAAGCCCAGATAAAGTCCTTTACGCCACTCACTGCAGTGTGTCAAGGTACTGCCACTAATTGGATGAAACTTGTCATAGTGTCTATACATCGGTGATTGATAACTGATAAGAGATCACTCGTCTGGCCAATTATTTAACTTATTATAGCTATACTGTAATAAAATAATTCATATTTTAACTGTAAACTCATTTAAAAACTTTTTTTTACAACATGCTTGTTGATCCCGTCTCTTTGAACATAACAATTTTCTTTCTAAAAATATACGTAAATTTACATTATAATTACCTATTTAACTGAAAATAATTATATTAATTACTGTTTTATGATACTTTTTTTAGCTACAAAGAAGACTGAAGTTGTTTTTAGAGGGAGGTCTAAAATGACACTATGTGAGCTTTTTGACGATAATTTCTTACTATCCGATAATACATAAGTATAGATATATTATATAAATATTAATTACTCGTACATATAATTGGAATAAATGGAAAAGTTTTTATAATTGTGTATGTTTATTTTGTTTAAACTAAAAAGGCTGGATTTGAATAAAATTTTGTGATTAGTAAATAATAGCCAAAACTACGCACATAGGCTTCAATTGGGCTCATAGGAGCCCAATTAGGAGAGTATGTATGTATGTAGGACTGACCAAAGCAAAGCGGTTCGCGCAAGCAACACATTTAACATTTTAATGATTAACCCTCCATTTTATTATAAAATCATGAGTTTATAAATTTTGTGTATTAAACCAAGGCGAAGATAAGCTTAAAACAAATATACAAATATCTAAATCGTTTTATAATAAAAAATAAATTATAGCTTGTAAAAACATAAAAGTACTATAAGCTACGTGTAATTTCTAAATTAATAATGCTTTAAAATGCTTATAAACTTCAAACAATAGTAAAACCTTTTTAGTGTAAAATTCGTGCAAATCACGTCAATCTTGCATAGAAACATGTAAGGGGTTAAATGCGAAACCGTGTTTTGAAATCAACCCTTTATTAGGGAACATTTAAGTTTAGACAGTAACATATGTATGTAATGTTAATTTAAAAATTATTATTTTATATCGATGATGAATTTATTATTTAAGCCTTAAAAATTAGACTTACCAAAGCACAGCTTTGCATTATTACAGTAATTTAAAATTAATATTTTTTCTTAATTTAGTAAATATAAATTTATACATTTTTTCAGATTTTTGCGAGCATGTACCTATTTTGTGATCATTTCTGTAAAGTTTATCGTAAATCAAAATCAAAATATAAAATAAGCTTGAATAAGCTTTGTAACGCTCAAATGTTTGTTTGTTAGAACGCTTCTTAAAATCAATTTTTAAAATATCTGCCTGTTTTGTTTCACGAAGCTTACCGATAGTTTTAGTATTTTATTATTATTTAAAATTGTTTTACAATTTTTTATTTTATAATTTAGAGGACGTCTTGAATCGAACAGAAAATAAGTAAAGTGTCTTATTTTAACAAACATAGAATTAAATGTTGCTTTTCTGTTGGTTTATGTCACTTCAAAAATATAACTTATATTAATGTCACTTAAATTTAGACATTAACGTAATAAAAATATTGATTAAATCATTCAAACGTATTGGAAAGTATAATTTCTTACAAAAGTGGCGTGTACGAGCCACGGTCGTAATATGCCGTTTTGTCGTCTAATATTATGTTAATAGTCCCTGTAATGATTTTGATACGCTCGCCCTAACACCGAATCGGTCATGGACACGGGCTTTTATAGCATAATCGAAGTATAACAATGGTGAAAGAAAACTGTAATATGCTAGTTATTGAGTGTCAGATTGTTTTAATCAAAAATCTCCAAAAACTGCTAGTCTCCAAAATCTACTTTTGTTATTTCCTTAGTATTTTTAAGAAGAATTTTAATTAAACCGCACCTACCAACGCAATTTATTGTATAAATAACCATGTCAATTTAAACTAAATTTAAATTATTTTGACATACCTAGTAAAAAAAATCTTATATAGTTATTGAAAAATTAAAAAAAAATCCTACCGATATCGATAATTAAATTAATTAGTGAAGCACAACACTGGATCATCTTGATATGCAAAACGGAGCGGTGTTTATCAGATTGGTAACGAGTAAGCGCGGTCACACTTGGCCTTTGGTGACGGTTTATTATTTACCGTACCCCGATTCATTTTTTATAACCTTGCATATATTTTAATATTTTAACATACGCGAACTAATAATGAACGCTTTAGCATAGTATAAAAGAATATTGAATAACCCAACATAAAAATAGAGATAATATTAGGTACCATAAAAACAATTATAAAAATCTAGCATTTATTTTAAAATTATAAAATTAAAACTACTTATCTTAACCTCTAAAACGAGCTTTTTATTTGGCAATAAAACTCCTAAGTTTTGTTGGGATCACAAGAACTATTTCATTTTGGGTTACTTTAATTAGATTTTTTTTATTTTTATCAGTATATAATTATATATTTAAATAAAAGAAAACAGGTGGTATTATTAAAAACTAAAACTAAAAGCACAGTGTATTTTTAAAATAATTGTTTTTCGGAATTTTCTGTTTTTAGAATAAATGCTTAAGTGTTTTTATTTTTCCGAAATAGTTAATGTTTATCGATATTCACTCTTTGACATCCCTATAACGCTATGGTTTAGACTTAAAACTGATATTCGCGTGTAACACAATTTTTTATATTCATAATTTTTTTGATTTTCACGGTGATCGGTCGCTATGATAACATTGATTTTTCGCCACGGGCACGCACTGCCTCACTTAATTCCTGATTTAGGACCGCATCATATTTTGATAAGTATTTTTAATTTGAATAAATTATGTTTTAAGCGTGCTATCGGTGCGTAATAGCCGGTTTAATCACAACCGTGGTGCCTTTATGCTAGAATGTCACAGTCGACGAGGCTTTACTGTGGCTTTACACAGTTGCACGAAATATCGTGGCGTTTACGAAAAAATAAACGATAAAGATGTCACGTGATCTCATATTTCGGCGCCGCGCCGATCGCTTTTTGAGATTGCCTTTTTTACGAGTATAAAATCATTTATTGTTTTTATTTTTTCGGCCCTTTTTAAACTCTGCTACTGGGTTTAAAATGTTCTTATTTATAATATTGCGTTCGCGCTCACTTTATTGTCGCCCGTTTTGAAGTTAAACGGCCTTCGTGATTAGATAAGTTCCTTTTTATTTACGTAATTTATTTATTTGCAATAAAAATTCTATTTTAGTTCTGTGCGTTATCCAGAATATAAATTAAAAATGTATATCACCTTTTGTGGCGGAAATATTTTATATAAACACGCAAATACTTTAAAATAAATTTTAAAATAAACTGTTATATCTAAAGATTTAGAGAACGCTATATTTTATATGTATTTTATTACAGCTGAGGATATTAAAATTTAATTACCGATATTAATTCACGAAATTACGACTCGCGATATAAGAAAATACTAAACGACATATTTTATTTTTGTTTCAGGATTTCGCGCCGCAGAATGCCGCACACAGGTACGTTAGTTCAAAACAAACATCCATCTTAACGCCTACGCACCGGCAAAATATAAAGCAGTCACCGCATCGAAAAAACTTTTAAACGTATTCAGAACTTAATTAACTTAAACGGCAACATTAAGAGACCAAAAGCTTATACAGGAATTTACCTCACGCATTGAAATCATAAGCGTTTCAAAGAAGTCTTATCGAGTTGGACCATTACGAGTAATTAAGAGAATCGAGTCGAATCTGGTATCGAGATAATATCGGATCCGTATCGGCCCACCCGGCGAAGGTTTCTAATTCATTATACATGCTTAAAGTTACATTAGTGCTTCGAGGTGGCTGTACACGCTACTTCCTTGGTCAGCCCTCATTATGCGAGATAAACCGATTTGTTTATTGTTTCACTATTCATTCATATTTTTGTTTATTATAATGTTAATGCTTTTTATGCTTAGTTAAATATTTTTTAACGTTTTAATTGTTTAAAAAAATATAAATAATTAGTAATTACACGACTATAAATTTAAAGATTCTTAATAACGAACTGAACTAACATAAAACCTACATATATTTTTATATATTTTTATTGAATTCAGAGTAAAAATAACAATGTGCCAGCCTCTTGTCACATTAGGAGAATACCCAGACTCACAAAAGGTTGTTGAGATGTAGTTTCACTACTAGAGAAGCCCTTGAAATGCTTACTCCCCGGAGGTTCCTATTTATCATCCACAAAGTCAATTAAAAGTTAACAGATATAATTATATTTTAATAAATAAAATAATACTATTATTTTTATGTTTTTATATTATACAACATTTTTACGAGTTCATGTAAGTATTCTTATTGTTGACCTGACTCTAGTTCAACTTTTATAGGTTTTAACATAAATGATTTTAATCAACCATTGAATGAGAAACGCCCACAAACATCAACTTGATACCAAAAATGATAATAATATCCAAAATAAATGTACAATAAATAATAGTCAACGGATCCAGTTTTACTTTTTATAAGCTACTTTTGACGTTTTGAAATCTTGTCTTTGATCTATCTTATTCTAAATATTTCTCATTTTAAACTGGTTCAGAAAATTTTAATTACGACCAATAAAGTTCGAAATTTATCTTAATATCGCATAGCTTGTGCTATAAAGTGATTTTATCGCGTTAAAATATAAAGTTTTACATATTAAATCCTACATAAAATAGCTATCTCAGAGAACACACACGCAGCTTCCGGCTTAGCAAAAATATATTTTCATACGGTTGTTGAGCAGAAATTAATTTTGATGAGATTGGAATGGAAGTATCTATGAGTATGTAGGAAATATTATATATACACATGAAATGTGGGAAACATTTTAACTTTAATATTCAAAACCTTCACTGTACACTACAAATGTAAGCCTTATTTGAAAACTAAATAAGGGTCTTATTTCGCATAGATGGTTTTCTAAATAACGTTTCGCACACACAATTAATACAAAAAACCAATTGGAATTATCTTATATGCGGAGATCAAAATTTCACTCTCCATTATTACTAAACCATATCTCTAAGTCAAAACATTGTTCTACAGCTTTTTTGCTGCGAAAATGGAGAACAAATTAAGAATCGCACTTTGGAATTTAATAATAATCTTTTTATAAAGTAAGGATAACTTTTCTATAATAAAATATTTATGTACACCTCGAAACGTTTAAAGCAACACCTCCGTGTCGTGAGATAGCGTCTAGCGTGTTCGGTTGTCATTCTACGTTTCTGGGACGTTTTACGCCAAATTAACCATGGGCGGTCATTGATCAAACGATAGATTAATATAGATATGCACTAATAATAGTTGATTGTTAAGATTTCTTAATATGTATTTTAAAAATTTTATTACTATTTTTACCATATATTATAATTCTTGCAAATGATTATATTATATAAAAGCAACTCTTAGCTTAATTCACGTGTGTATTGCTCTTGAACCAACATTCAGTAAGCATGTAAAAAATATTTTTTGCAGACGAACAAAAACTCGTGTCGATTCTGCTTACATTTTACACAAAGATTAATAAAAAAAGTGCTACATATATATTTTTTCCAAGACATAATGGACTTTTTAACATCTTATTTATCGTCAATTAAAATTATCGTACCTTAACACTATTGTTTCCAAAGCTATAATGACATGTAAATTTATCTCGTCATATCCATGCTATGGGCTACTAACAGAGCGGTGCGCATCAAATGAGACCGACATTAAGGCATCACATTTAATTTTCTAGCTGGCTGTTTACAACTGTGTTACAATTTTTACATCATAAACTTTTATTTAACCGATTTAAATGTGAGGGGTTTAAGTTATTATAACTTACTTCGTTTTTTTTAAAAAGCTCCATTATTATAAAATAATATAGAAACAAAAGCAAACATCATGATTTTTTTGTGAAAATTATTAAATTAGTTTAATATATAGGTAGCCCAGTTGTAACTCGTTCGTTTGGTAACCGAATGAAGATGGTCAAATTCAGGGAACGCACCTTTTATGTTATCATGTGCGGATCATTTCTAATATGATTACCACTTGTATGACAGTTAAGGAAAACGTCATGAGGAAATCTGTCAGAGAGAACCCAGCAAGTTTTTGAAAGACATTTGAAGTCCGCCAACCCGCACTCGGCCAGTGGTGGACTAAAACCTAATCCCCTCGTATTAAAGCGATCTATTGGCCGTTAAAAACACATTACATCAAGAGTAATATTAGCGCATTGTCTTGAAAATTTTAAAATACAAAACTAAAAAATATTTACAGTTTTACCCTAAAATCTGTAATTATATTTATAATGTTAATGGCCGCTTGCTTTGTACGCGTTTCTGATTTTGAATAGAGGAATGAATTTGAAGGAGAAGGATATCAATAGTACTATATTATGATCTGTGGTAAGACTTATTATTATGGCCACGGTTAAATAACACCTACTTATATCGTTCTCTAGCGGAAAGTAAAAAATCAGTGAAGTATTTAATTGTTATCTATTCAATGAGCTACAGTCTACAACTATCTAGTAATACTTTTTAATTTTTAAAATTCTTTCTTTTTGTATCCTAGCGGCTATATCTACTAGTTTCAACAGAATAATTCACTGAAACGTTAAGTGGTGTCAAAAAGTAGGGTTAGTGATGCATTCAGATTGAATTAGATCATTATTTACTTTTATTTTAATCGATTTATTTACCTCTTATCGATTTAAGTCTTGGGTGGTTAAACAAAAAAATTATAGATAATGTAAAAAAGTTTAAATTAATTGAAAATGCTAAAGTATGGATAACATGTTAAAAATTAAGATACTTAAATTATGTGAAATAACTTTGAATTATGCTCATTTTGTCTGTATATTTTGTAGTAGGTATAATTGAAGTTTTTTTGGAAAGTTAATTGTTAAAACAAAGCTTGGCAACTTTTAAGAACTGTAGCATAAGTTATCTCTTCATTATAATTAAAATATTAGCAAGTTTTTGCCAACGCGTCGTTAAGATTTTATCGCTACCCATCTGAGTAATGAGATCTTTTAATTAAATTTTTGAATAAGATTACACGCTGAACTAATTTGTCTTCAAATCAACGCGTATTATAAATTACTACCTACGATTTCGCTTGCGAGTGTTATTTCTATTTAGTTTATAACCATTTATGTGAAGGCGTGTAGAATAGGCAGTTTAAGAGATTTTAATATAATCGACCAATTAACAACGCCTTTGAATCGTCAAAAACATTATCATCGCTTTTGTAGGACCTCAAAAGTGAATTTGCTGAGAGGAGAAAATAATGTTTTATATTGCATTTAGTATACCTATAAGTAAGGACTAGACTTAACGCCACTTACTTATTATGTACGAGTATGTCTAGTTTGCCTTTTCAAAGTTTTTTTCTTTAGGCCTTCCATTTTTATAATCTTGAGAATTGCATTTACAGTTACCACCTTTAAATACCTACATGTTTATGTGTACCTCATCCACTATAAAAGCCAGTACTACCCACTAAAAGCCAACGAAACCTCTCCCATCTTAAAGGGGTGTCGCAGGGTCGATTGCGCACTCAAGCGCGACGCTTCGGCGGCGGACCTGTCGGAGCAGATCATAAAAAAAAACTAATGCTTGCTCTCTCGGCCCACTCTGCTTTTACGGAAATACCAGGCCGCATGGCACGATGCCCACCTAAGTGGGAAACCACCGAGTGTGCCTACTGATTTTTGGTATTACGCCTGTGTTGCCAAACGCAAATAAACCTAAAGGCCTAAACTATTATAATTAGCTAAAGAATCATAAATACAACCCATAATATTAGCAATAATATCAAGTATCATACGCAAATAAAATTTCTTACACTTTAACCTTTATAAAAGCGGTAACACATAAAATAAATGGTCAGGAATAAATCACTAAAAGATTTTCTATCTATACATATCTAACACATAAATATGTAACTGTTTTATCTTACGGTTATTTTATTGTTTTTCCTCTTAAATTTGTATAACATTTAATCTAACACTCAATCTCGATAATATCTGGCACAGTAGCTAGTGATGTTATCACTTTTAAAAGATAAACGTCACGTCAACTTTTAGGATGCTTTCTCTACTATGATTTAGTTTTATCTATTCTGAATAATATTACTGGCTGATACACATGTTTTAATAACGCTACTGCCGTTGTGTCTAAGTTAATTAATTTAATTAGTAAAAACAAATCAAATATAAAAGAGTTTTGTAACTTGAATCAACTTTATCGTTTATGTAACTTGGCAAATGGCAACACCTGGAATAGTCAAGTTACAAATGAATGAAAACTATGATTTAGTTTGTGTAGTTTATTTATGTATAATTTTTCTGTTTCATAGAGTCTAAACTTTTAATGTAATGTGAGGTTTAATATGCAAAAATGCAATTCTAATTATTAGATCGGTCAAAAAAAAGAACAAACTCTTAATTTCTTGAAGTATAGATAGTACAGTTGGATTATACACACGTAAAATATAAATAATTTGGCAATTTTAGCAATACCCTATAATCTAAGTCATTGACAATAAGTTATTAAAAATACTTTTACAAATAAATATTTAATTTAATTAGTATAGGTCGCTATATGTATATTTCAAATGATTTCGCAATTATCGTTAAACATATTTTATTAAATTATAATTATAAACATAACATATTAAATTGCTCTTCGAAGAAAAGAAGCAGAAGCTTCATAACAATATTGTATTACTTTTATAATGATGAAGTAATAAGCCATAATGTGTAATAATTAATGTTTACATTTATAGAGATCGTAAACAATGTGGTGCTAATTTTCTGGTAATTTAAACGCCTGAATTATCTTCGTAGCTCTTGGTTTTAAAAACTTAAGGTCTTCGTAATCGACTCCGTGTTTTACCCATGTTGTTATAAACGCTGATCCTGATGAGAATAATGTATACTTTACATGTACTGTACCTAATACTAAATATTTTATTTGCAAAAATCTTGTATTCAACAAAATTACACAATTCATAGAATTTTAATGTAGCTACGACTTAGGTATATTTATATATTTACTTATACTAAGTTATGACATTCATCGATATAATATATCTTACAAGGAGTTATGGAGGATTTGTACATTAGATTTAATTTTTTTTTTTTTAATATATATTCTGGCTGCAGATAACTTCATAATAATCATTGTTTAAAATGGAACACTACACTATATTATATGTACATTTATATTTACTTTACATAAAAATAATTTAGCATTATATGGCATATACTTACTGTCATAGCTATCTATAATATCAGGTCTGAAAGTACCAACAGTATAAAACCTTAACTTGCTCACAGCAGCTGCATATTCTTCACAACGGCATCTATCCATTATTTACTTTTATTAATTTCCATGTAAAATCTACAAATAATGATCTATTTTGACATTGACATTTGACATTGAATGGTTGAAATTGAAAAAAAAACATTGAACCAAAAATATAGAAGCAAAAATATTTAATAAATATATTATACACAATAATTATTGATAGGTATATTAGAGATAAGCTAATCCACCGTTAATCCAAGACACCAAATTATTTTCTTAAACAATTACATTGTTAAAATTATTATATTACTATCCGAAAAAGGACAATTCAAAAAGAAACTCCTTTAAATTTATAGGATTCTTAACTATACATGCATATAAGAAATAATCAAAATAATATAAGATATAAGTACATGTAATACAAAATACAAAAAAGGTCCATTTCCCGCATATCTCTGGATTGACTAAGATCCACAAAGCTTCTGTATGGATCCTAAAGACACCCAAGCAAAACGAGGGTAATTTAACAATAAGATTTTTGAGTTGTTGTTGAGTTTTTATTTTGAAATATACTATTATTGAACATAGTAAATGAAATTCTACTTTAAATTAAAAAAAATTAACTTAGAACTTTGCCCATATCGTTGATCGATAGGTATAAAAGCAGCCAACGCCTTAAACGTTAAAGGAATCGAGGTGCGCCTATCGATTAAGATTTCCAAAGGGCTATGTCATTTATTGGCAAATCGAACAATTCATGGAATCCGAAATCACCGCTCCCGTTCCCTAACACCGTAGCAATTGACGGGATCATAAAATCAGTCACAAGCTGTAAAGTCCGCAATAACTTGCGCGATATACGATCGATATTCGTTCGGAAAAAAGCGTTTAAATAACGTTTTACGAGGCGATTGTAAAACTGGGAGCACATTAGCGATGATCACGCTTCAATCCGCTTCTTTAAGAACCTTTTCTCGAAAGCTGCGTCGTAAACATTCGTACATACATAGCTTTTATTATAAGCTCACTATAAAGGCCTAGATTATGCAACATTGTTAAATGGTTGTATAGAATCTAGGGAACACTTAATTTGATTATCTTTTTGAATTATTTATTAAAATATTAAAGTTACGTCTGTATATCTAGACTGTACTAAACTGATACTAAAATTCAGTTCTACTATTTTCTTCTTATTTTAATTGCAATATTTTTCGTGCTTAAATAGATAGTTTTAAGTATACTACGAGTATGTCAGCATGTGTATGGTCATACAATTATCCATCAGCATTTTAAAACAGCTGTATAAAACAAAAATAATGAAGCCGTTACCCTTTCTTTAAAAGCGAGCAGTTGAATTTAAGACTTTGACAAAACTACCTCGAAGTTATTTATGAAGGAAGCGTAACCAAGTTTTTAAGAGACGAACAATCGTAAACTAAAGAAAGCAATTTGCAACCGTTCATATTGACGCGTCGATTCTATATGACAATAACCGTGAAATAGTGACGGTGGGTAAAAGATGCCGCAATAAATATAAATTGCTACGAACAAATTAGAACTCTAATTTTATGACATTAAAGTCATAAATCGCGCTTCGTTTTATTGTTTTACAACGGTCTTAACGGTAGCGGTAAAAGGATTTAATCCCACACCGAAGATGTAATGGGAAATTGATTTTTGTTCTGGAAACACGTAAACCATTTAATTACGTATAACGTAAACTATATTTAATTAAACAATTTAACGAAACTATTTAATGACGTCGGTATAACGATTTAAGTCTTACTCCTCCATTTCTTTCTATTAGTTAAGATAGTTTGAAATTTATTTAACAGTAACTTAAAATTTATATTGAAGAGTAAAGAGTTTTTTATCCTCTAACGAGCATAAGTACGCTTTCTATTTAATACACACTCTTTTCACAATTATTGTTGTGTAGTTTTATATAGGAAAGCAAATCCATCTTCTTCAAGTAAAAGTCTAGGTACATAAAGTAAAAATATTTTGTTATCGAAACTTTTAACATATAAGAGAGACATTTCAGGTCAGAGCAATATTTTTATAAAAACAATAGTAAGCAGGTCTACAAAGATAATTAGAAACAAAGAACCATTTTAAAGCTACCGCTATCTCCCCATCTTTCTGTAACGTTTTTCATAATTGGCGACCAGGTAGGAAGGTAACCTTTGCTTTTGGCAATCAAATAAATATTAGTCCAAATGAGACAGGTGTACTGCGAAATAACTCAATGGACTTTTGTTTCGATTGACAGAATTATATCGTCCTGCTAATGAAAGTAAATTATGATTATGTTCCTGCTGCCTGAAAACTTAGTTTATTTTATAATAACTTACTCAACAGTTTTAATTAATTTTTTAAAACAGGTAAAAATGGGAATTGAACTTGTCTACATACGAGTAGATACATATACTTGCAATCTTTATAAAAATGAACATTTTAAGAAGCCCCCTAAAAATTTTCACTGTCACTCAAACGCCTTCATTATATACAAATTTGTTTGAAGTATGACATGGTCATAGAAAATAATTACCGAAATAGCAGTCTTAAATTAGCGAGACACATATATGACAGCAACCCTTATACGACGGGGAGTGCAAATTTTTAAGTCACATCTTAACAAGAAAAATCTTTTTCAGGTCAAGCAGGCGTGAATCAACTAGGAGGCGTGTTTGTGAACGGCCGGCCCCTTCCTGACGTTGTCCGGAAACGAATCGTCGAACTTGCCATATTGGGAGTACGCCCGTGTGATATCAGTAGACAATTACTCGTATCACACGGGTGTGTGTCGAAGATTCTTACAAGATTTTACGAGACTGGGTCTATAAGACCTGGCTCTATTGGCGGTAGCAAGACTAAGGTAAGTTAAACTTTAGCCTACTTATGTAAAAGGAAAGTTTCTTTTGCATATTTCATACATGTTTGGCTCAGTTTGTGGGCTACTACTTGCTGTGACAGCGGTCGCGGGTTCGAGTCCCGGTTGAGTTATTCCTTTATGTGATAAGAACCAATGTTTATGTATTTAAAGTTACAGATGACGTATATTTATTATATCAACTATCTAGTATCCACTAGATCTAAATGGTGTTGTGTGTTAAAGTTCCAACATATTTAATATAATTATGCTCATTTGCTCAATGAATTAAGTGTTGGTTTTACACCGTAGTAATAAATCGTAATTACGTCTATTTCTAGACTAGGACTTCACTATCTTAGTTTTATCTGAATTATTTCCTAGATATTAAATTAAAAATTGTATTTTTCTTGAAATTAATTAACTAACGATAAACGATTATTTAGAACCGTACCAAGGCTATATACAAAGTTAGCAAAAAGTCCAAATAGAAAATTGCTATAACTCTTGATATAAACGTAACTCATTTTATATAGATACTAGCGACTCACCCTCGCTTCGCTCGGGTTCGTTCCTAGATTTAGCGCAAGCGAAGCCGCGGGTTCCACTAGTAATGCATATAAACCTTCTTCTTGAATCACTCTATTTATTAAATAAAACCGCAACAAAATCAGTTGACAATGGGATACATAGACATCGAGGCGACTTTATTTTATACTATGTAGTGGTATAAATTTTAAAAACTGTAAAAACGTGGATAAAAACAAAATAAACATTGCAACTGCGGCATTGTATCGGAGATACGAGTCACGGCGGCAATCACATGTAATTATAAACTATAAAATGACCTGCCTTTCGGCTTCTTATGGTGGCCTTTCGACACGCCCGAGAAGCAACCGCGCTTATACTGATGGTTCCGTATTAATTGTACGCCAAGTGTTATGACGTGACCGATTTTCGACTGTTATAAAAGTTATGTTCTTTTAATGAAATGTAGAGAACTTCAAATTGCTTTAAACACGAAATGCGTAGTCTAATTTAATGGTTTTTGAAGAAATTAATCGGTATTATATATAAATAAATAAATGAATAAAATATTTAACGGAACATCTCGTAATCTATATTAGGTATGTGACTGTGACTAGTATTTTTTTTATTTTGATTACTAAAGGATTTCCTTAAATTCAGAAATCTTATGTAGTTTCACTTTAAAACTCAAAAAACCCTTTTAATTTCGACATTTCAAACAAAACCAGCTGTAGAGCCGATATCAAAGTTCGTACGTACCCTAAACACGAGCATGTGTAAAAATCGCTTACCGATCGTCATCGACCTCACTAAATTCGGTACGCTAATAAAATCTCCATTTTGTTGTGCCACAAACGGACGCCGACGTCAGAAATTGATTATAACAAAATACTTCGAATCACCGAATACTTTTATTGATGCTGTTATGTGGAGCCTTAATTGACTACTAATCAACCGCTATTGCATGGATACGAGGCTAAGATCATATAGATTATATACGGAACTTGCCATATATGTAGGTGTGTAGGATTATTTTTGAATAGTTTTGTTGAAAATTATGGCAATATTTTGAATAATTTCCGAATTTCATCTATGTTCATAATTTACACGAAATAGGTATATTCTATGATAATTTACATATCCATAACTTGCACATTAAAAACTTTATACTCTACATTTAAATTATCATAAAAATGATGAACTGATAAATCAATAAATAATAATTTTAGAGAAATTAAATACAAGTATAATGCCGCTCATTAATTTTAGGTTTAAAATATAGTTGTTATTATGTTGAAATTTTCTGTTATGATTATTAATTGGGATTTCAAAAATAACTTACTCATATGGTATAAAAATTATTAAGAGATGTGTGAAGACAGGGCAAAATATCGGTTAAAGCAACAACTAAATTTAAATTTTAAAGTGTTTAATTACCAAATACTCAATTTGAAAGGAATCGTAAAAGAAAATCGTGAGCGATTTTACGTATATAATTATTCGTATATAATCGTCGAACCTTCAAATTATTACCTAAGGTTAGTGAAGGCACCTTGGATTAGGAACAGCGATTATAAGCCATGCATTTTGTTCCACAAATAAATTCAAGTATAATATTGGTATAATTTTTCATACATTACTACTATAAGAAGCTTTGCAAGTTTTTAAAGTTTTTTCTTGAATATATCTCATCTTTTTTTTCATTAGAACAGAACAACGCAAGAATCACATAGTGTAGCGCATATTATTCTCCAAAACATAGTGAGAGTAGGATAAACCAACATTATCTTACAAATTATTATTAGATAATGAAAAGAAAAAAGTTGGTATATTACAAAAATGCTAAAAGTGTTTGTATATAGATAGTTAGGTACAAGAAAATTTACAAAAATCTTATAATATAAGACGCAATCTTCATTTATTCTAAACAATAAAATAAGTGAACGTAACGTAGCGCGTAAATGAAATACGAGTACTAACTAATTGATTTACAACACCATGATTTAAACCTATGATTTATATTAACAAGTTAACCATCTCGCTAAAACGTAGCAATTATCCGGTAGAAGTATATCGTTCAAGAACCGAGACAAATCGCAATGGTGGGAAAACACGCCATAGTAAAACATAGGCCACAAATATTTACCGTTGTACGCTTTTTACAAGAAAATCCCATGAAAATTCACAATTAATTTGTATGCTAATGTTGTTACAGTTTTATAATTGATTATAGCAGAGACATGTGGCGAAATACGTTTCAACATAGAGTGTGAAATTGCTTAGAAATCATTCTAATCACTATCACTACATATTTTATAACAAAGTCGCTTCTCGCTCTCTGTCCCTATGTATGGTTAGATCATTAAAACTACGCAACGGATTTGGATGCGGTTTTTTTAAAAGATTTAAAAGGAAGGTTTATATGTATAACTAGCGATTTTTTTAAATATTACCGACCTAGCGTCGCTCGGCGTAGGCGCACATTAAATAGTTAATCCACTGGCGATAATGCAAGTATTGGAAAAAATTATGAGATGCGTTATGATCATTGTCTCTTATAAATAAGTCACATATTTTTTTAAATACACCTATTTTAATTAAAGCCGTATCCGAGAAACAATTTTTTAATTTTTGTATATATGAATATTCGTATATACAAAAATTGATTAATCTGCTAAAGTTTTACATACTATAATATAATTTTACATACTATACTATAATAAGCGCTAAGTAATTTTAATGTAAACGTTTTATGCGACAGAAATAACAGTAAATAAGTTTCAATTTATTTTCTCAGTAAATATAAGAGTACCTACTACTAGTATGTACTTATTCATTTTATTATATCATAATCTTTCCTGCAAAATGTAAATATCGTATTTATTTTATATCCTTCATAATGATGTACTATTTAAAAAAAAAACATTTTTATCTCGGTATTTCAAACTTCAATTTATTAGTTGAAAACGAATTATTATTTTTTTTAATTTGGAGATACCATTTCTCACATGTAATATTCTAAGGACGCCGTAACGATTACAACGATACGACATGCTTTTTCTCCCCGCGGTAATTACAGAAGCGTTTATAGTCTACATCGGTTGAGCTTCCATTTGTTATAATTTATAATTGAACTTGATTTGATTTTTAGTTTCTATCTGCACGAAGCAGTTATCTCACGATATTAATTTTTATGACGTTACGTTTAATTTTTCCACTTTGTTGTTATTTTGATTGCCGATGCTATGTTATATTCGATTACTAAATTATTCGATTTATTTCGAAATCGATTAAACGCTTTCTTGTCTGTCTGAGATGGCGGCACAGTATAGATAGTTCATTTAAAATAGCCATGTAAATGAAGGTTAAGATTATGTTGAAGGCAAAACATAAAGGCGGCGTATGATTTTAACATTTTCAGCAACAATGTTTTGTATATGGGCTCTTGTTTTATGGAGAAAGCAAATCTTAAGCCCTGTACAAAGCCATTAAGGAACCCATCTACTGGTACTTGTACGTTTGCTTCGTTACTTGAAGACATTCATTTTTTGCTTTTATAAGATGAAATAGCTTTACTCTGCCATTTGGTTAAAATACCACTACAGAAACTTGAGCATAAATGTAAAAAGTTTATTTTTTGTTTTGCAATAACTTAAATTTAACATGATAACTAAATTCTGAGACAATGGTAGACCAGTGGTAGCGCGTTCGCTTAGGAAACCGAGCGAAGTGTAGCAGCAGTAGGAAATTAAATTAAAAATAATCATTAATATAAAACAATTATTTACACAATATTTTGTTTCATGTGAAAAAATCTAAAAGAAGATACTGTGTTGACTTATATTTAAAGTTTTAAAAAATAAATATAGTATTGAAATAAAAATAATAATCTTTATGTAATAGGATAATAACAATTAATTGTTCTTATGGATTTCTTAGTCTACTCTACTTACAAATTTTGCGACTCACCATCACTCTGAGTTCGTATTATAAAACTATACCAATATTGTATAAGTTAGTACTTATAAATTTCTAAGACGAGATATTTTCCCAGATAACCAGCGTCATAATATCAAATTTCACCAAAATGGGTGCAGTAATAATAGTATCGATAATGACTATTTTAAAAGAATTTCCATAAAATATTTGTTGCCCAATTTGGACTCTGAATTTTATTATATAGATGATTCTTACAACTTTTAACTATCCAATTAACGCAACACCGATGTAATTTTGGCATTTGAAAACTAAACTGTAAAATATCTCTGCATTCGAACATTTAGCGAAGGTGCCATATTTTGCGCGTCCGTACATTCCCCGCTATCCACGTTTTACGACCGAGAGTTATGGTCTTTATGATCGATGACCACCATTTATGGTCATTTATGGTCAAATGACCGTAATTAGAGCCGGCACAGCTTTATGGTCACAGGGCGGTTCGCTATTGAGCACTTTTACACTGAATTTGTGTGCTCATCGAATAGCCCCTGTATAAACATGGCATATCATTTTTCAATATTTATAATTGAGTAATATAATTATAAAAGATTGTAAAGATAAATGGTCTCTGAGTCAGATTGTGTAAGATTTAATTTGTACTTTAATTTATAATATAAGTAGTATAGGAAAGAATAATTAGACAAAAAATTGACAACTCTTCAATATTTCTTGATGACTTACAAACTTTTTCGTCTTACTTAATTAAGTTATTTTATTTAATTTTCAGTCAATTCAGTCATTCTGAAGAAAAGATTACTTAATCATAAACAAACATCTCATTTAATGCCATTTTCTTGCGATGTAGAGCTATAAGAATTTCATTCTTCTTTGCGTTGACTAATGAAGCAAGCTTGAGTGGGCGTGAATGTTCCCTCAACCACATCTACATTCATAGTATTTATAAAAGTAGGCACATATTACATGTAATTATATAATCCGTATCAAGCATTTTTATACTTCTTCCTTTAATTATATACCTGTTTCCTAATAAACTGATGCTGATGAATAATTCTAAAAGTCTCACCTATGCCTTGCAAATGCGAAAATAACTTCGCAACAATGAAAATAGCTGATAAAATTGTGTTTTCAGTACATACGTTTTATGGGAAACATAAATATTTTCAATAGAAAAATTATTTTCTTAGCGTAGCGTTACGACCAATTAGAAACTTGGCATACACTTGCGAACTCCTTCACCATGACTTTATTGTAAGGTTACACATTACGAATGTTATGCGCTATTAACGTTACATTTACATAGATTTTTGTTCAAATTGTAATGAATATCTTATCGATACTTATTATAAAATTCTAACTTAGTCGAATCTCTACATTATTTTTTTAAACCGTATAGAAATATTCATAATTATAGAATATTGGTACAGTGGCTAATTTCATAGATTTTAGAATTTTTGTCTATCTGTGACGGCATGATTAGAACTGCTTTTTAGATTTTAATAAAATTTGGTATGATGATAGCTGGTAATCAGAGTCAACATATATTGCGAGAAAATATATCATTTCTGAGAAATCAACGAATACGGGTATCCTATCAATATGAAGAGGATCAAGACTGCACATATCTTTCAAAAACTTGGTTCTCTCAGACACGCAGGTTTGCCACAATGTCTTTCTTCAGCGTAAGACAAATGATAGGTAATCATGTTGAAAATTATTCGCACATGAAAATATCAGTGCAAGACCCGAGATATGAACCTGCTTATCTCGATTTCCGAAGAGAGCGCGTTACCACTAGGCTACCTGATAGTTTGTGTAGACACTATAAATATTTGTTCAAACTAGAATCAATGGATCGCAGAAGAATGCACTACCAATAAATTATTACTGCATTTTAGTGTTTAGTTTCAGTTTATGAAAAAATCTCATAGTAATAATTTAATACAAATCAATTACCGCTGTTTTGCGTGAACAATTTACCCATTCACCTTAGTCCACTCAAACGAACCCTGCCCAATTAAAGCCACCCTACAACCGGACACGTACATTATCTAAATAACATGTTAATAGATCGCAGCGGGGTTAAACTTAAACATTTAAAGGCCTATTTGCGTGATCTTTATGGCATATCTTTTGTCAATTTACTTTCATTTCTAATTACTAGAAAAATAATATATTTACAAAATCCAAAGTTTGTAAATACGTAAGTACCTATTAAGTATTATATGTGTATAATTTACTCTTTCAAGCTAAAATAGCTAAGTGCATTTTGATAAAATTAAGGCTATTTATAGTAAGATAATTTAAAAAATGTGGTTTTGCTTGTATCTAATATCTAATATTTTTTCCTCGTTTCGCTAGGGTTTGTCCCTGGGTACGTTTTTTTAACGGAACAGCAACTAATTATTTTTCTTAAGTAAATCTAGCCTAAGTTACTCTTCATAATATATATCTGCTAGTGGAAGTCCCATCAAAATCGGTGCATCCGTTAAAAAGAACAATAAAACATATAGACAGACAAAAAAAAATATTTTTCCTTATAAGCCAAACCAATTATGCATTTAGTAAAAAGCTCTTATTTTGACTTTACAAACACTTCAATTTTATCTATCTGTAAAGAAAATAAAGGATTTCGTTATACCAAGGCAGTCACAACAAAGCAAGAGTAGTTCGCTAATAACTAGTAATGATATAGGATCAGTCAGGAAAACCATGACTGATTTCTCTAGTAAGTATATTGTGTTTTTTTTAAATTGAACTCTACCCAGAGTGGGTATCGATGTTATTAATATATTTTCAACATATGTATATACCTATGAATATATTCATCTCAAAATACAATATGAAAAGAGATAGATAGGTGAGATAGTTTTAACCTTACAATTTGATTTTATGAATGAATGAATGAATGTCCTTAACATTTGACATATATTTTGTCTTCACTGAGTAATTTGTTAAAAGGCTATTATATTTACATTTTCCCTTACACAGATAAACCAAATGATAAATAAAAATAAATGTTAACCCTAAACCAATGATTAGGTTAGCGGTCAAACATGACACCAACATTATTTTTTACATATTTAATTTTCATCCTACACTCAATTACTATTCAAATTGTCCGTAATGACAAATAGTTCGATTCCCATGAATTTAAAAACTATATATTATTGAAAACTGATAAGGATCGCCACAATGACATGCCAAAGTGACATTAATAGTAATGTCAAACAAAATGAAATATCAGGCATTAGGCACGTTAGGCGTGTTTAATTGCGCAAGCAACACCGGCTTGCTTGTTTTAACGCTAGCAATACCTGTAAATTTTATCTATATTTGTCGTGTTCAAATATACTTAAATAACTTTTAAATAAAAAATACGAAAATATATTATCTTGTAATTTTCCCCCTCCTACACTATGTATCTAATATTATGTACGAAGGGATTGTATTGTAACCATCGAAAACAGTATCTTCGCTTTATTTACGTCATAATGAGAAAACAGAGCGTCGACTTAATAGCGACTCGCCCACTTTTTAAACCGCGGGTTCCGCTAGTAAATGTATACAAAAACTTGATAAATTATATACTGAAACCTTCCTCGAGAACCACTCTATCCATTTGAGTTTATCGCGAATAGACATATTGACGCGGTGGAGGCCTTTGTTTTATAATATGTAGTGTTGCTTATATTAATAGATAGACCTTTTTAGTACTACCTACATGAATAATGTAAATGAAAATTTATACATATACTAATCAATTAAAATGCTTAATAAAAATATATGTACGTTAAACAACAATAATGATGTCAAACTAGTTAAAACAAAACATTATAAACAATTCATGCATGACAAATGCTTAAATATATCCTAATAACATTTTAATGGTATTCCGATTATATTAATATTTCCAGTAATGATAGATATTGTCTCAATCACACATCATATATTTATGAGCTTATATAATTGCCATAGTAATTTGCACCTCTGTATGTACATAATATATTTTACACGTTATATGCCTCATTAGTAAAAGTTGGTCAAGCCGAAGAAAGGTCGCGAGTTCAATTCTTAGCTTGACAAGTACTTTTTCTAGGAAAAGGTCAATGTTGAATATAAAATTTGATTTTTTTATATTATATCTTCACTATTCAGATTGAGAGTAGATAGTGCACTTTTGTACTCTTTACAAAAGCGTTAAATAGTTTAGGCGGAATTTATAGAGGAAGATTTTCGATTCAATTATAGATGTTCGCCGATTCAGTGATTATTGATTCAAATAATAGATTTTCATCAAACATTTTAAATCTTACCCAATCTCGATGATGGTGCGACTCAAAATAAAAATCGACCTTTAAGTAGATATCATTTCGAATTCAGTTTAACTTTTTCACTTAAAGGCTCAGTTAAAACGATCTATTGGAAAAAATATTTTAATTGAAAAGAAAACAATGGGAAAAAGAAAAAAAAAGAATTTATCTATATTTTTAACGATAAAACGTAATGATTAGATATTTTCCGTGTAGGTACAATTGTAGAATCGGGATAATTTGTAACATCGCGTCGGGTCATGGGAGCGGCGAGCACCTGTCAACTGTCACCGCTATCTGTTAATGCCTTAATAACCACGTAGGGTTGTGGAAAAAATAAATTTGTTTTATTGTAACTGTTGTGATTGTTGAAGATAACTTTTTGATCATTTCTTTTACTGCCCTTTTGATATTTCTACTTTTAAATATACTTGTAAATGTCATGACGGCTCTTATACTTAAACGTACGATCTACATATACTATGTATAAAGAATTGTTAGAATAGGGTCATTAACTTACTGAATAATGGAAAACAAAGTATCAAACTGACGATTTTGCGCCGAATATCTAGGAACGAAATTAATTTGTTATACAGTAATATTAGCTTAACGGCGATACTGTCTAATAATATATAAATAAGGAATGAAAAACTAATCAGCATTCTACTAATATTACAAACGTTAAAGTTTGTGAGGATAGGTACAAGTATATTGCTTTTCTATGCAAAAACTCCTGCATGACTTTAATAAGATTCTACAAAAGTAAATCTCATAAATCAGTAACATCACTATATAGTATAAAACAAAGTCATCCCGCTGTCTGTCTGTCCCTATGTATGCATAGATCTTTAAAACTGCGCAACAGATATTGATGCGGTTTTTATAATAGATAGAGTTATTCAGGAGGAGGAATTTATAGCGAAGCCCGGGTAAATCACTAGTAGGCTATAATTTTTAAAGATATAGTTATTAATTAATGTACTACGAGAGTGGAACGGCGGGAAATCGACACTTTTTAAATAATCAAAATGTTACCGTTAAAATTAAGGCGGCGATATATGTAAATTGGACTTTCTTTGTATTTGAATTCTCTGTAATCTTAATAGGAAAAAATTTTAAAAAAATGTATGTTATTATACAGCATATACATCATTATCTCTTCCGCTTAAAAAGTTAAAAAAAACAACATAAATATCATAAATAAATATGCTAAGTACCCTCTGTTACAATTTTTCATATCATTTCTCTCGTAAACTATCAAAAACAAGATTTTTTTATTGCGTTCAGCATATTAAATAATACAACACCTAATATGATCTCCGATTATTTTTTCAAATAACTGTTTTATTTATTTTTTATGATTTTTTTACGTAATTCATACACGTAAGCCGCGAGAGAACACCCTCTGTCGCCCAGTAAATCAGTGCGGGACGAGGCGTTGTGCTGAACGGACCTGTGACTGTTTGCTCCGCAACCGCAGAACCAATTTAGAAATTTATTTATTTAATTCGTGAACAGAATTGTCACGAGTCGTGTGCGCTAAATTATGCTCTAAAACATTTGTATTTAAAACTATATTAAAATGAAATAAATAAATGGCGTATTTTGGACCTTATTGACTTGTAAATTTTTTACTTAAAAATTTTAGTATACATATAGTATCGACTAAGAGAAGTTTCAATTTAGACTTTATTTGTATAGCTATATGGACTAAGTCTGGAAATCGAACCTGTAACGAAGTTACGTCTACTGAGCCATAGGTAACATAAAATTTAATCTGTTTATCTTTCATGTTGAAGTTATACTTCTTTAGGCGCGTTATGAAAAATTTATGAGAGTGAAATTTTACGATGCGCGAGACACAAAATTCTCACGGGAGAAGTTAGCTAACAGTCAAAAGTTTAGAGGACTTGCAACTATATTCACGATATTTATTTTCAACAATGACATGGGTGTCATTTTCGAGGATTTTCGGGGTGCTAATTGCGAAAATGAGGTCCATTTTCAAATCAAGATGGCGGTCATCCGGTTTTTTTTCAACAATGACATGGGTGTCATTTTCGAGGTTTCTCGAGGTGCTGATTACGAAAATGAGGTCCATTTTCAAATCCAAGATGGCGGACATCCGGTTTTTTTTCAACAATGACATGGGTGTCATTTTCGAGGTTTCTCGAGGTGCTGATTACGAAAGTGAGGTCCATTTTCAAATCCAAGATGGCGGACATCCGGTTTTTTTTCAACAATGACATGGGTGTCATTTTCGAGGTTTCTCGAGGTGCTGATTACGAAAATTAGGTCCATTTTCAAATCCAAGATGGCGGACATCCGGTTTTTTTAAAAAATGACATGGGTGTCATTTTCGAGGTTTCTCGGGGTGCTGATTACGAAAATGAGGTCCATTTTTAAATCCAAGATGGCGGACATCCGGTTTTTTTCAACAATTACACGGGTGTCATATTCGAGGTTTTTCGGGGTGCTAATTGCGAAAATGAGATCCATTTTCAAATCCAACATGGCGGATATCCGGTTTTTTTTCAACAATAACATGGGTGTCATTTTCGAGGTTTCTCGGGGCGCTGATTACGAAAATGAGGTCCATTTTCAAATCCAAGATGGCGGACATCCGGTTTTTTTTAAACAATTACATGGGTTAGGGTGTCATTTTCGAGGTTTATCGGGGTGCTAATTGCAAAAATGAGTATGTATTATTTAATGATGCCAAGCATCTATTATCAATGAAAACTACCAATAAAGTGTTTTTTACGTTTTAGTGTTATTTTATCAAGACGTTTTTTTAAGTTTTTATTTCAAGTTTTAGTGTACATTTGTGCACTATAGTAAATATCCTGCGTAGTTGACTAATCTTCGTGACAATATTTATTTGATCACCCTCACCACTATCTATATTAAAAATAAATGAAATCCATATGACGAAATGAAATCCGCAAAATTGCAGTACTAGTAATTTTTTATATCCTCAGGAGTAATTATCATATTTTAATCGTTACAAATTATATATTTAAATTTTAAAAATAATTATTTTATTTAACCTTCATCATATTAAAAAATGGGATAAAGATTTGGAGCAGGTATCCCTAAACACACACACCATGACAGTTTGACTACAATAAGTACGAGGTATTTCGATAGCGCGATTCAGGACTTAACAGCTTTATATAATATTTTTAAGTTTAACATCATATATAAAAACAATAAGTATAAAACAACATATTTAATATGACAATATTGTTTGAGGACTGAAATAAAATGAAATTTTACAAAATTAAAAACAAAAAGCCAACGTTACGCGGTGTTCCCAGGCCCACCGGTCACCCATCCAAGTACTGACCGCGCCCGACGTTGCTTAACATCGAGATCGGACGAGAATCGGTGTGTTCAAATTATATATATATTTACTGTGATTATAAGTGATAAAAATTGTATCTACATATTGTACACATAAATTAATAATAGATATAAATAATAATTATTTTAATTATGTAAAAAATATTTTTTTATGATATTTAAATAAACTTTATTTAACTAGATAATGCTTTATAATAAAACTTTCAATGTATTAAATACTCTTTTTTCTATTATTATTAGTGTCGTTTTTATAATTGCATAAGTTGATAAAAAATGCTATCATTATAACGCCTTATCAATATATTGTCGTTGCGAACACCTCTAATAGAACCATGCCTAACAAAGCAACAGCTGTTAGTTGTTACACTGTGCCGTACTACGCGCGAATTCTAGCGCGCTGGTCGCGCGTAATTATTATCGGGAGGCGCGGGGTTGCGCGGGGAATTTTTACCGGCGACGCCCAATCGAGCAAGGTCAACGGCGTATATCCCCGTCTTAATATGTTACATACGTTGAAATATGATATTATAACATTAACAGTGAGTTTTAAAGCGTGATTTTAATATAGGCATTATATTTAAACACGTATTCTGCTTATTGCGGTATTGTTTGTAAAAAGTTATTTTACACATCGACATGTTTCCGGAAAATGAAAGGAGAATGTACTCAACACATATTTACGATGTAATCGAGCATGTAATATACAATAGTCTTCACAATCTGTGACACCCACCGGAAATAATCTATTCTAAAGCCTTGATACGTGTTATGCGAAATACGTCTCTACACTTTATTATATTACTACATCCTGCCTACAGGTTTGTGCGTTTGTATTTATTTTTGAGGCCAACCGAAATTTACTTAATATATAAGAAGAGCTCAAATATTTGTATGTCTGTATGCATTTGTACCTGCAATTCACTCTATCTTTCACACCATAACCCAATCTACTTACGTACTAAGTACTTATATCACGAAACCCGTAAAAATAATGTAAATTAAAGTACAAAAATCAAACTAATAACAACGCTTCCAATGTCTTCACTTTCTTAAGACACCATATCAGTCATTATCACAATCAGCATTCCATCAAAAATATTCTATGATGGAACTACTTTTTTTTTAATTGAATTATCCTTCAAACTATAAAGGCTTCATTCATTATCCACATATGTACCCATCGTCTTCAACCGTATAGAAGACCTAAAAGTAAAAACCTTAATAAATACAGTTAGTTAGTTAGTTTCCTTATATTCCTTTCTGAATGAGATATAATATTCATACTAACAAACAATTTTATACGTATGTGTACCAGTAATGACGTAGTGTACACCGGCCGTTACTATTCCCGTAACTTAAGTCGGATTTGCACCGATAATATTCGCTTTATGGTCGGCTCACGTGGATTATATTGTCAATATTATTACTCGCCTCTTAATACTGTAAAGCTGGTTCATAAAACATATTGGAAATTATATGCGATATGTCGCGCTATTGATGTTTAGTTGTTCGCTATCTATAATATGGTGTCCAGCTGAGAGAATGTTTACGATCTATTTATTTTGATATTTTTAGTTACAAATTAATGAATAATCAGAAATGACGAGAAATTTTCCATTGTAACATCACAGCTTTTGTGCATAGTATTAAAAAAATATTTAATGTTTTACATAAGGCACATCCTAATAATTAATTTTCCATGTATTTCTAAACACATGGACGTACTAATAATATTTATTGAATGCGAGATTTATCTTTTGAACAATAAAAAGATACTATTCAGTTCGACGCACATTAATATAAAGTTGACAATTATCATAAAACTTGGTACCTGCCTCCCTATTTTTATACGTCTGTCTGTTCGTCGTCTTAGTAATGTACAAAATTACTTTAGGCACATATATACATATAAATAAAATGCATATGAAAGTATATAAGGTACTAACTTAAAAAGCAGCAGCAGCAGTTTTATAAATGTTGTCTGTCTGTTTGTTCCGGCTAATCTCGCCGCGCTAAATCTAGGGTCGAACCCGCTCGAAGCGAGGGTGAGTCACTAGTATTTTATATAAAACTTAGTAGAGAGAACGGATTACGGAAAGTAGGTACATATATTAAAAATGTGTGAATGTAATCTTAATGTATTTTTCATTATAATTATTCATTTAATTTTTATCACACAATTTAATTTAATTACTGTTATCAAAAAATTGCCCTAGTATTAAATCACAGTAGATAGATGCATAAAATAAAGAGGCCCTTAAATTAATTTTAACTGACGAAATGTGAAATTAGATGGTGTTAAAATGAAGAATGGTTCAAATAAGTTTTTAATTTGAAGATAGTTAATATTAATGTCCATGATAACACTTAAAATGCCTTATCACACTATTAGGAATAATACTTACGTATGTATGTTCATTAAACATTTTATATAAGACAGGGAAGGATATAAGTAAATAAACATAAATTATCAATTAGTAATAGGGAGTACAAGAAAAATCAAATTTAAAATGCAAATTTGAAAGTATATATAACCTCAATGGCGGTTCACAGGCTCTATCTTTGCCGACTCTAATGTTATGATTTGCTTATGTACAAAAAAGTGATGACTAGCAATTAACTTTTATAATGACAGAATACATTTATTCTACGTAAGTAAGCAAATTATTATGCTTACATGGAAAATGTCAATATATCATGTTTTATTTCCATTATAATAATAATTTGTTAAAAATATTTGGGGTGTTTTTTCATAATATATTTATATTGAATATGTAGTAGGTAAATCTTAATAGACAAAATTTGTATATATAGGTACATAATAGCGCGTATTATGCGCTTTGCTGGTTATTTTTATGCATTGGAAAAGCTCAAAAAAGCTCTAAGAAATATGCTCGTGATCTTTTAACAAAATCTATATAATAAATAATTATGTCACAATCGACCTTCACAATTACTTAATGGAAGGCTGTATTCACCTTTCATCGCGGAACTCAATCGCCTACGGTGTCGCGTAAGACGTTTTTTTACAAGTCACCTAGACAAGCACCTGTAGCCATTAAGCCAATAACGGAGAATCTTCCTCGAATTAATATCGAATCAATCCGTCATTAAAGCAACGGGTCTCACGCCCCGGCAAATTATCTTTCACCCCATCAGGTGGAAAGTCTAATAGAAATCGGTAATAAGAAACGCTAATCGTGCACGCGCTTGACAGTTACTAGCGCCATTTTGTTGCGTAGCGGATTGCGCGAAATAGTGTTGAGCCGCGTACGCATGATAATATGTTTTATTTATATATATTTTTTATTAACTCAGGCGTAAAGCCATTCTGGCTTATACTTATTGTATACATAAGCCACAAAAACAAGTATTATTTTGTCAATAATACGACATTATGTACTTATATTTAAGTAGGTAGGTAACTGCCTAATACTATTTATCTCCTATATTCCTCTCATATTTTATTGAAAAATAATAGGTACCTTTTATTATTAGAGATTTCAATATTTTATATTACTAAACTTATTTATTTTTAAACAATTGGTGTTCTAAATTTTAATTATTTTGTTCAGATATGTGTGTATATACGTGTGAATATTTTTTGGACATACGAATTTGATTGGATATAAATAAAAAAATAAAATTTAAACCTTAAAATATGAAACTGTTTCTTAAAGTAGTTCACAATATAAACTGTCCACTAGGTGAGTTAAATGCGAGCCTATCGCAAAAACCGATATTGGATGTGTCAAGCGATGATGGATGCGCGCGCGCAAAAAGCGTCGCGTCCAACGGAACGGTCACGCGCATCGCTACTGCGCATTTCATCATAGCTTTGTTTACCGTAATTCTTCTGTATTTTCTAACGTATACCTAATTTTAATGAGATAATAACACGTAATGTAACAAACACTTGTTTGCTTTCTTACGCTAAGGAGACAAATAATAAAAAGTAATAGTCGAATTTGATAAACAAGTCTGTTGAATTCTACAGCAATTATTTCATACACAGCTATGAAATTAAAAAAGTACACATACATACAAAATTATCATATTAATTACTATACATATTTACATAATAAACTGCCTTGATAATGTAGTGGCTAGGAAATTCAGTTGCACAGGTCTTGGGTTCGAGTCCCCATAGAGACAAATTCAATTATTGAATCTTGTTTTACTGTAAACTATGATGAGTGTCATCCTAATGACGGCGGATCAGGGTGACAGGAATAGAGTGTGTTTGTGTTTGCGCACACACTTATGCCCTATACTATTATCTCCTGCGCAAATGGCAGGTCTCTATGATATTGGCCACCGTAGCCTAAATCGATCGAGAATATTATCTATCATTAATATATAAATGCGAAAGGTCAGTTACTCATCACGAAATATCGAAAACCGCTTGGCGTACAAAGATGAAATTTGGAGGTAGTTATAGTTGGTAGACGCCTGCTAAGAATGAAGGGAAGGGATGAAGGAGGTGTATAAGGTATCTCGCAAGTTTCCATGAAAATCCTTCATTTTTTGTGCTACTAACTTTAAATTTGGCAGGGAGCACCGTCATATAATAAGAATATCCAACCCTATCTAGAGTAAGCGTTCGTAAAAAGTACCTAGTACGTAGTGTTTGAAGCAACTTGTCTACCACTTCATAGCATAACCCCAAAAACATAGATAAAATAAGATAGTAGACAGTAGTTAATTTGAATCTGATCGATACCACTTCACAACTACTAATGAGCAAAGCCGCCGGACTAAACAAGTCATTACGGACCGCACCTGTTCTTTCGCACGGACTTTCATTTCCCTATATTGCTGTGTGGAGTGTCCAAGATATATGATATGAATTCCTACACTAATAAACTTTGGTATTTTATATTGTTAATAAATCTACTGCCCAAATGTTGTCTATTCGTAAAGATAAAATGTGATGACTATATTAGTTTGTTGAAATTGTTATTATAAATATTTTAGTTTGCTTAATAAAATAGACATTATGTTATGTTTATTACATTATTACTTATTATAATAAAAGAGAAGTTATATTTCGTTATACATGTCACATTTTAAGCAATTTTTTTTCAGCAAACTCAAAGTCTTGCAAAAATTATGGTTGATATGTATTTCAAATTTACACGAGAATTTAAGCTTTAGAATAAGAATTAAAATTTATCCAAATCCAGAAGGTTATTAAATATTTTGACAGCAAAATTTTTGCAAATCATTTAAAAATCATAATTATTATTATGGTTGATATGTATTTCAAATTTACACGAGAATGTAAGCTTTAGAATAAGAATTAAAATTTATCCAAATCCGGAAGGTTATTAAATATTTTGACAGCAAAATTTTGAAAAAATATAATTATATAGAGATGCGCACCCATCAGTTTGAAAACGCATAAAAAACGTGGCGGCGTTAAAACGTTCAATAGGATATCGATTGTGCATCTCATGGCATAATAACTAGTTTCCCGCCAAAATTAACGCCTTTTGATCATTGTAGGTTCTTTAACACACTCGGACCCGAAAGCTACTATTTACACATTATTTTTGACAGGCCTTAAAAGTATTATAATTATTTAAAGCATGCGTGAGGAAGTTACAAAAAGTTAGATTCGTAATGGATTTTTCGACATATGGTTTTGATAATCGTTTAAAAACTAAACGTTGCGGCCTATCGCCTACGAATTTTTATTTTTCTTTTATATTACAACAATTGCCTTAAATCGCTCTCTAAAGTACACTTCTCTACGCCAAGCATCTTTGTACAACCTTATGCAATATCGACATGTAATGTCTTGCCTTGTCGACTGCTCTGTGGTGGCATCTACGATTGCAAGTTGTGAATTCCCAAGTTTTAGGCTTGAGCCCCGTTAAAATATTACATATAATGACTGAGTTTTTTGACATGAAATAATCAGCTTGAGTTCAAAGTAGACAATTACTTGATAAATTCCTCTCTTTCAAATTGTCTGATTTGCGAAATACGGAATTAAACAGATTAGATAGTAACATTGACTGTGAGTAAGATTGGTAGTGGTAAAAATCAACATTGTCTACACAAACATTTCGTATGGTAATATTCAAATTTGTATAATAACATATTATATGGCAAAAAATAAGCCCACAAAGACAAAAAAAAACATTCATAACTTTATTTTGTAGGTTTAATGTATGAAGATATCATTGCGTAAAAGAACAGAGAATATAAGGTTACACGGAATAAGTTTCGGTTACTTGTCTCATTGAAATCTTAATTTCATTTCGACATTAAAAACAAATTACTTTTTATCGCGGGTAAATAAGACGTTGCTTGATAAAGAGACAAATGGATATATGTTATTATTACACAGCCATTAAGCATATACCTACATCATTGGTATCCGCCATGTGCATGTGATAATTGTGGTTTTATGACTATATAAGTATTGCAATTCTTTAAATTACATACCATCCGTGAAGAATTAATTTTGATTAAATTTTAACAACGGTTTATTTGCGAGTTAATATTATTAACTGATAAATCGCTTGCTGTTTTAATGAGTATTGCCATATATAATATTTTATATACATATAATTATAGTAGTGTGATGTGATAATTTTTATTTTACGCCAAAGCACTTCGCCATACTGCCTCTTTCTGTGCCATATAATATATTAAATTATATTTTTGACATTGATATACAAAAATATACATGCCGAAAAACATAGAATCTCTTACTTTTTAAAATTAATGTGACCTTTTTAACTTTGTGAAATGTGATTTCGACACGATATTTAGAATCCACATAAATAGGTACATAATGGATTCCGCGATATAACTAGCTTATGCACTTTTTAATGGCAAGTACCAATTTTTTTTCAGCAAGTCGCCACACCAACCGTCGTTAAAAAGATACTTCGGCTAAAGCAAGAAAATCCAGGCATGTTCGCGTGGGAAATACGTGAAAGGCTACTTAGTGCAAGAGTGTGCGAACCTCACTCCATACCTTCTGTGTCATCTGTGAACAGGATCTTAAGAAATAGTGGATTGGCATGGAACGAAGATGAAGCACGAGGTAGCCACGGTGAGTTAGAAAACTGTTTTACAGTAAAATATTTTTCTACATTTATGTAATGGTATGTAATTGTAGAATGGTTTCATTTAAGTATGAATATACATTATAAATGAAACCATCTTTTGGGATTTTGTCGCGGATTTATTTTGATTTTTGGGAGAGACTGTGTTTCCCGTGACCATGATTGCTGTATAGCATTCGAAACGTCGGGAACTAAAAATCGAAATAAATCAGCTACATACAAAATCCAAAAAGATAGTTTCATTCATATTTGGATAAAGGAAGTATCTAGAGTTATAGAGACATAATTATGTCATGACTCCTGAATTTCTTCGAAATATTTTATTATATATTTGGACTATTACCTCTCCAATCGAACAATACATACTAGTTACTACCTACATTAAGTATTTGAGCGGAAAACGGGATTGAAACTTAGACGTAAAAACAAACAAAAAAATAATTAGGTAAACTACATGACAAGTAATAATCTTTAAAAAGTTTTATTTTTAACTAGCCTATCCCGCTGCTCCGCTCACGTTCTAAAGGCTGAAAATTTTTAAAAGTTTCAGTAAAATTGATGCTCCGTTCCTATTGGTCGTAACGTGATGTAATATAGCCTATAGCCTTCCTCGATAAACTTTTCAGCTTTATATTATTAGTATAGATATATTTTGTCTTTGTCCTAAACCTAACATTATATATATTCTTTATTGCACATGAAAAAAAAACAAACATACATATAATAGAGAAGTTGAGGGCAAAGGTGGACTTATCTCTAACAGAGATCTCTTCCAGTCAACCTATGGGGTCAGAGAGATTGTTAATTAGCAGACAAGATCATACAAAAGTGCAAGATTATACCAAAAAAAAAAAGATATTCATAAAAGGAAAAATATTCATATAAAATATATAGATGTTTATGTATATACGAGTATATCTTATATATTATATTATTTAATATATATATTATACATGCATACATACATACATACATACATACATACATACATACATACATACATACATACATACATACATACATACTACATACATACTATACATATAAATACTTGATAATATAGAGTTGATGATTAATTAGTAACTTGAGATAGAAAATAATCTTTTACTTGGTGTTTAAACGATGCAATAGAGGGACTGTCTTGAATAGTTTTAGGAAGCTTATTCCATAGTATTGGAGCACGTACTGTGAATGATTTTAGCCCAAAATTCGAATTGCACTTTGGTATATCGAGCGTTGATGTAATGCAAGAACGCTTTGTGCGTGTGGAAGTGGGAAGCAGGTTAATTCGGGAACGTAGGTAAGGAGGGGCGCTAGGATCATGAAGAATATTATAGAGGGTGGACAGGATGTGCATATCACGGCGAAGGCGAATTGGAAGCCATTTAAGTTCAGCGCGAAATTCAGATATGTGATCATATTTGCGTAAGTTATAGATAAAGCGTATGGCTAGATTTTGGAGGCGCTCTAATTTATTAAGAAGCACCTCACTCACATCTAAATAGCAAACATCAGCATAATCGAGGATTGGCAGGAGAAGTGATTGCGCAAGCATTATTTTGGTTTTGAAAGGGAGAAAAAATTGGAGACGTTTGAGAGAGTGGAAGGTGTAGTGAATTCGTTTGCTGACCTCGTTAACATGAGCTGTCCAAGACATGTTGCAGTCCATGATTAAACCAAGGTTCCTTACTTTGTCACAGTACTGAATTGAAATTCCTGAGTAAATAATTTCTGGTACTAAATTCCACTCGATTCTGTTTCTCAGCCGGGGGCTGCCAATGATAATGGCCTGCGATTTGGCAGGGTTAACAAGAAGGCCGAAGGACTTCGCCCATAACTGAATAGCAGCCAGATCGTTATTCATGGCTTGAACAGACTCATGTAACTCAGTCAGCTCAAAGTGTCGATATAGCTGTAAGTCATCTGCATACAGATGGAAGGGAGAAGAGATGACACGTGATATATTATTAATAAAAATCGAAAACAATAATGGTGAAAGTACGCCGCCTTGTGGAACGCCAGCAGTGAGTTCAAGCCAGTCTGATGCATTATCATTGGATTTCACGCACTGCTGACGCCCGAAGAGGTAAGAATGAAACCAGTCTATAGCTTCTGGAGAAATGTTAACCGCACGAAGAGTGCCAAGAAGTATGTCAAAATCTACAGAGTTAAAAGCACTGCTGAAATCCAGCAGAACGATAGCAGTAAGCTTGGTATTATCCATAGCACACCGCACATCCTCAGCTACATTCAGCAGTGCACTGACAGTGCTGTGAGATGAACGAAAACCAGATTGATAAGGGCAAAGTAGCTTGTAGGAGGCCAAATATGAGTAAAGTTGGTTATGGACAATGGATTCAAGGACTTTGGATAGTATAGGAAGAATGGATATTGGACGATATTGTGTGTGATTAGCGGGATTTGAAGTTTTAGGAACCGGTAAGACAAGGGCTTGTTTCCAAAGTGATGGAAAAACATTACATGAAAGTGAAAAATTGATTATGTGTGTGATCACAGGTGCAATGTCTTCCAGCACAGGAAGAATCATATCCAGGCTAATTTTATCACTACCTATAGCCTTAGTAGTTATAGATCGGACATACTTCTTAACATCATTATCCAAGACTGTTTTGAAAGAGAATTGAGGCAGGGTCAGTGGGTTATAAGTAGATAAAAGCGAAAGAGTAGCGGTTTTTGTGGGAGAATCCAATGTTATGGGTGAAGTAGAAAAATAACGGTTTAAACTTTGGATATCCACAGGAAACTGACTAGTTTCCGTGGATTTGCCAACCCCTAGTGACCGTAGAAATCGCCAAACTTGCGCTTGGCAACGATCCTGAATTGAAGAATGAATATAGCGACGCTTAGCATCCCTACACATTCTGTTGCAGATGTTACGCAGTTTCTTATAATTTGTTAGGTTTTCCAATGTTGGGTGTTTTTTATATTTTGCTTTAGCTTTATTGCGTTTAACCATAGTCCTCTTTATGATAGGAGTTAGCCAGGGAGCAGGAACATGTTTCATTCGTACAGGTCTTGCTGGTGCATGTATATCGTATAACTTAATCAGCTCAGTAGTTAATGATTCTACCATTAAATCAATATTGTTTGCTGCGAATATAGACGACCAGTTAATTTTTTTTACATCCTCTCTCAAACGTGCTAGATCAATTTGCTTAAAATTGCGCTGAAGAACAACTTTGCCTCTAACCTTTGGAGGGCGCACTTTATAAGCTAAATAGAGTAAGTCATGATGAGAAAACGGAGCTGTCATTTGACCGTATGAAATAGCAAGATTAGGGTTAGAGACAAAAGATAAGTCAATGAGAGAAGGTCTGCAGTTAGGAAAGAAGTGAGTAGGAGAAGACAGAGGAAGAATTTGCATATTGACCGACGAAATAAGTGATCTTAACGATTGTGCCCTTACGTCATTTTTGAGTAAACACGTGTTGAGATCACCCATGCAGATAATGTGATCATAGCTGGGAACAAGGTTCTCGAGTATACCTTCGAGTACATCAAAATAATTTATTTTTTCGTTTGGACAGTATAGGGCACCAAGGAGTACTTTTTTGTGATTTAAAGTTGTTTCTAAAAAGAGGTGCTCAAGAGTTCCTGACGAGTGAGAGCTAAGGTTTGAAACAATACTTCCGGGAATTCCACTGCGAAGGTAAATGCCAACACCACCACCACCCCGGTCAGTGCGATCGGCACGAAACAGCTGAAAACCTGGAATAGAACAGCTGGTGGACGGAATCGAAGGTTTTAACCATGTTTCAGAAACCATAATACAATCAATCGTGTTGCTACTAAATGATGTGAGAAGATCAGAGTAGTGAGCCATCAGGCTCTGCGCGTTGATATGCACCAAGGAGAGGGAGCTCGATTTCTTGTCAAAAACTCGTGATAATTTATTTTCAAGTAAATCGGAATCAGGTATTGAGCTATTGCAGCTACTTTCAATACTTTCATAGTCGTCAGAAGAACAAGTATAATAATCATCATCTAACATAATTATATAAATATATATAGATACAATATAAAATTAAATATATTATATAAAATAAAGATTAAATATTAATATGATAAGATTAGAAACCAATACTATCCTCGCGCATAAGTTGACTGCAAAACTTAATCTATGACTGTAAATTTACAAAGGTATTTAACGCACCAGAAAGTTATAAAAAAAATTTAAAGTTAAATGCATGTTACATAAATACTGTCAAATTAGTTACATGTAAAAATATCTAAAGATATCAAAGCAGGCGGTGAGAGAAAAATAAATAAACATATCTACCGTGCATTGCAGAAAATAAATGTAAACAACAAACAATAAAATACATAATAGATTAAAGGTAATGCCGTGCATTGAAGTAACAAGTTAGTTATAATACAGATGGTAAAAGAGGAACAAAAAAGTGAAGTTAATTTGTTATTCACACAGTGATTTTAACATAATATTTGTTTCAAAATGTATGTTAATTTTTCGACGAGTCCGAGGAACATTTTGGATATTGTGTTATTAATTCTTTTAACTCCGATGATGTAGTGATTTTTACTCGGGTTTTGTCTGGAAGAAGGATGATAATTACCCCATCTGAGGACCAGCATTTTTTCATCCCGAAGTGATTGCGAGCCGTTGCAAAGACATCTTGACGGGCCTTAGTCAGAAACTCTGTTATTGTTATTTTAGTGCCCTTTAAAGTTGTTTTCGCCTTCCAAACTTTCGAGCGACAATGGTAGTTTGAAAATCGCACAAGAATAGGTCGAGCCGAGTCCCTCTTCACGCCCAATCTGTGACAGGAATCAAAGGAGTCAGGCGTTACATCTGATATCTTCATATTATTACTTAATATTGCAACAATCTTTTTCTGCACGTCTTCATCCTTATCTTCCTTGATCCCATGGAAAAGGAGCACTTTTCGGCGACACTGTGTTTCCAAGCGGTCTAAACTAAGAACGACAAGTTCAACCTGGGACTTAAGCAAGCTGAGAGATTTCCAGACGAAGGATTTGAAAGTTTGAAAATCCGCAGCTAAAGCCTTCACTGTAGGATTGATAGCCACGGTACCAGATAAGTTCTTTTCAAACTCGCCCATCCTGCTGCTAAACATTGAAGAGAGTTCCTCCATACCTTTCAGAAGTTGGTCTGCTGGTACGTCCATGTTTTGTAAAGAAAGTGTGTGATAATAGTGTGTGATGATCAACTTAAGCAGAGGTGAGTTATTTTGAGCACATATATGCTAAAAAACTATAATAATTATAAAATATAATGGATAACTTATAATCACGTCTGTACGTTGTTACGTCTACCGCCAAAAAAAAAAAAAAAAAAAAAAAATCACCCTAGTAATATGATTATAAAACGAAAAAGTGAGTACTTTATAAAACCGTATATTAAATTACAGATTAAAAGACGCACACATATTAATTTCCTAAAGATAATTGTGCTAAATTAGGCGGTTAACGAATTATTACATCGTTCAATTATTATAATGCAATAAATAACCAAAATCACAAAACAGGTGTTTTATATCTGACACGATCACATATTTCAAACATGTACTAGGCTTTTTTGTTCATTTTTGCAAACATACGATGATAATCTTAACACCTTAGATAGACTAGATTTCAAGTTAGTTCAATTGATAAATAATTTTAGTTTGTAAAGATTGTAATCGTAACGTGAAAATTATTTTATCGTCACAATAATTTAGGTTTAAATAAGGTGGGTAGAAAAAATTTATAGCCTACCTTAGGCGTATATGTATTTCTAGACAACCAATAATATTAAATACTGATATCAAATGTATTTCAGTATCGGTTGTTAACCTTGCCTTTTAAAATAATATTGGAAAATAATCGCCTAGTTGTTATGTGTTTAACTAGCAATAAAGTTAAAAAACAGTCGCCATACTATGCATACATTCATCAATGTATAAGCATCGTGTTTAAATTATACAGGTGATTATATTATGCGTGTTCGCGGATTTTATACGCTTTAGAATAATGAGCTTTATGGTTACTATAATTTTACGATATTGTAATTAAAGCAGTTTCATAATTACATGTTATATTTTTATGCGTTGACTGATTCAGGGATTCATAATACGATTTGACGATGCATTCATGCATCATGGTTGTAAGAGTACCATATAATACTAAATACAATGTTTATTAACTTGTTTTTATTCTTTACAGAACCTTTCCCGCCTTCTGAAATTCCACCAAATATGGTGGATTACATGAAGACAACGCTACCTACGCCTTTACCACAACAAACACCATCGTATTTCGCTCATACTTCGGTTCGAGTCCCTCAGCCACCAGAACCACATGCTTACGACCGACGGTTAGCCACATCATGGCTGCTAGCGAATCAAGTTCAGGCTCAAGGCCTCTTAAAGCCATACCCCATATCTCCATGGCAAAGAGTAATGATGCCATACCCTGACACAAAGACCTTCGCTCCTTATGCACTAAATCTACACAGCGACCTTCTCAACCGAATAAATCCTGAAGAAGTTAAATCAGAAACTTCGGAACATATTTCCGTAGAAGCAAGCGATGACAGTACCGACCGACCCGATACGGATGAGCAAGATAAACGACCGAGTGAAAAAGAGAAAAAAAAGAATCCATATTCAATTGAAGAATTGTTAAAAAAACCTGATAAAATGGTTAATTCGCATCCGATCGGATTCCAGAATTTTCTTCGTCAGCCAAGTGGTAGCATGATTGAATACAGCCAAGAAAAAACTTCAAGTGACAGGAGCTCTCCCGCCAGTTATTGTTCTGTCACCAGCGGCGTGTCAAACGACTGCTTCGCGGACTCAACCAGTTCAGAAGTTAAAGCTGGAAATTAAAAACATAATAAATCTAGTCAAAATTTTTGTAGATATAAAATATCAGTGTATTAATTTATTCGATGCAAATAAAAAGTAGCGAAAATATTTTCTAATAGCCGCCATATTCCATAATATTGAAGAAATCTATGTTAAAATAAAGAATTTAAGTAACTTATTTCTAAATGTTCTTGCGTTTAGTTCGAATTATTTTGTAGTTGTACAAAAATGTAAAGTATTTTTACTTAAAATAAATGTAGATAATAGAAGTAAATATTTAAGTTAACATTATATAATTTCTTTCAATTTTTGTTCCCAGCCATATTAATTTACTACTATCGAAATAGCTATCGAAACTATGGTGAAATTTGTAAGTGTAACTTTTGCTCAAATTTTTTGGTTCGTTTTTAGTTATATAAAAATAATTTCTATCTTATAGGTACCATGGTTGCTCAGTAATGTCTATTTGTTAACCAGCTCATTGTAATGCTATAGCGGACCGATTTCATAATTATATATTTCCTATAAGATACACAAGTTTCATTAAATTTTAATGACTACTGTTTTATACATGTAACAAGTGAAGAGTAACAACAATACTCAAGCAACTTTTGATGGTTAATATCGCCTAAAAATTAAATGTCTTTCAAGTAATGTAATATGTATTTTGTTAAATTATGTAAATTTTCTCACCAACAGTTTCATTATTAATCTAACGATTTATAATAATCACAGACCTTTTAATTCTTAGAAGCATTAATTATTAAACCACTGATAACATTAAAAACTAAGCGGCATAAAAAATGCATGGCTCCGTCTTGTACCATTTTATTTTTCTTTTGTCTCAATACGTCAATATAGAATATTTTAATGTTCATTATTACATAAATAGTAGTACAAGGGGTACTTAAATTTTAAAAAAAATATGTAATTTCTATTTTAAAATTATTGTATTTGTAACAGTAGCAATATGTAACGTGACTCTGTGATATTGTACAATATTAGAAACCCCAATCATTCCAGCTTATATAGCTATTAAGTGTAGACGTTAGAATTTCACGTTCTTTGCATGAGTATTTAAGACCTTCCTATAGTTTCTTGTATATCATAGAATAGAATATTTTATGTAGTTAATTTTAATGTTGTTTTTACTCTCAATAAATATTGTAAGGTTTTACAGCTCCACTAGAATTCGATTAGGTTAATTCGTTAAACTAACAAATCGATGTTTGTGAAATTGCTATAATTGAATATACGTATAGAGTACAATAAATATTTATTATAATTAACAGGTTTACCTATTTATATGATTAAATTCGAAATGCCATATACTTAAAATATGTGTAACTATAGATTATTGTTTATTTAAACAGCACAATAAACCAAATATTAAAAGTGTAGAGTATTTTTACCCCATGCCTTTGTTTTTGTTGCCATGACGCAAATAAAACCTAGCCACATGAAATAATTACACATTATAGGTTTTAATACCCTTTGTAATTACTAGAAACGTATGCAAATATCGTGGCAATAGAGGTATTATGGAAATGTGATAGAAAAGCCAGTCATTTAATGCAAAAGCTCATATTGGATATACTCGTACGACACGCTTTAAAAGCAAGTTTTTAATATTTTTCTTTATTCAATTGAAAATAATTTTTGCATAATATTATATTGATACTGCCACGCTTCTTCAACTGTGTAGTTTATATAGGACACAGAGATATGTTCTAGGTTTGCAATTTATACGTTACAATTAAAATACCTATGTCAAACTTCTTATCTAAAATTTAAGGTATAGGTATATACAGCAAAAATCGAATAAGCACGTACGTTTGTTAATAAAAAATATTTTTAATAACGTATCATAAATCGCTAGATGAACGATAAAATTCAACCGGTGAAAAAGGGTTGCAGCGTTGAACATTATTTTCCAAGTTTCAAATTAATTAAAAACAAAAGTTTAATATTTAAGACATAAAAAATAAAAACTAAATGTAACTAAAACTATATTTCCTTTTAGACATAATATGAAAAACTGATGTTAAAAGTAGACCTTTGTTAAAGTGTTTTTAAACGATATATTATCTATCATCTGACATTAAACGTCAAATGAACTAGGGTTGTGCATTCGCGAGGGATCTAATTGATTTTAATCGATTATTAGGGTGAGTTGCACTAACTATCGTAAACGTCAAATCAGTCGTCAAATCAACGATTTCCTAAAGAAATCGTTGAATTGATGAACGATTTGACGTTTATATCTACTTGCTCTTTCTCTATTGTAAGCCGCATCAAATAAATATCCTAACCGAACCTAACAAAACTGTAGCTGCGGTGGCGTTAATTCGTAAGTACCTTGTGCATTCGTAAGTGCTTCAATAAAAATAAGTGGTTATATAACTTACAAAATAATACTATAAAATTATATTTTCAAAATTTTTCTCTAATAAAATATTATTTATTTTCATTTTTTTATTTAGATTTCACGTATGATTTTTATGTAAAGATTTTTCATGACACTGATAGATTCCTCAACAAAAATAAAACTGGAAATATTCACTCAACACTTTACGATGACGAATAAATGTTCGACAGAGAATGGATAATCAACTTCTGTGGATTATTTTACTCAGTACTCGCAGCACTATCAGAAAATTGTCACTGTCATTCATTGACAGGTGACAGTCATTAGAGCAAGTGTGTTGTCGATTTTTTTTGATATTCACTCATGAAACCATTAATTAAAAGATAGATAGATATTTAAATTAAAAAAAAAATACGACAACACTTAAACCCTACCGAAAAATCTTTGTACATACGCTAATATAAAGTAACATTCAGATTCTTTTTTTTTATCTCCAATATAAATCTATATTAAAAAGATATAAATTGAAATAACTTATTGACTAAAATATATCATTATGGACTCTGAGAATTTCACGAAACAGGTATGTACCTTAAAATGTTAATGTATACAAAAAGACCATGCTGTTTTCAAATTTTATTATTACTAGTACATTTCTACGTGAAGTTCTTCACTACATTTTCGCTATTTAGTTTTAATATTTAATATACATAAAACAAGTAACTTATAACATTATGAATGCATTCAAGTACTAAAATCAAATCCATTAGAAAAATGAATAAAATAATTATTAATTTAAAAATTTAAGGTAGAAGAAATTGAGGCTCTCAGCTCAATTTACGGGGACGAATGGGTAATTGACAATGAATCTTCTAGATCTTATAGTATTAAAGTAAAGGATAATAAAAACGAAGTCATTCTATACATTACCATGCCTGAAGACTATCCAAGTATGAGTCCCCCAAAGTATGAATTATCAGCACCATGGATGGATAGAAAAGCTAAAGAAAATTTGCACTATTCCTTAGATGAAATATATCTGTAAGTATAGATTTTATAAAGTTATCTTAGTAATATTGATAATCATTATACCATACATCATATGAATATTAATGCAATTCTTCAAACAACTTGGTATTTATAATAAGTAATATAATATGTGTAGTGTATTAATTACCTGATGTCCGTAATACAAGCCGCAAAGCTCCCCACAGAACCAGATGGTGCTGTATGTTTGTCCTCACACAGTTATTGATTTATATGCCGTTTAAAAATTGATATTTTGCAAAAACAATACATAGTTAGAAATCTAATTATTTTGTCAGTTTTACTGACCAATAAAATATTACTTAAAAATGTTGATACTAATTTAACTATATAATATTTATAATAGTAGTGAATTAAAAATAACTTCCATTACTGTTTATAAACAACTTAAAAATGTCATAACTGACTGTATTTATTGTAAAAAATAATAAATATGTATTTAATTCAGAGCTAACTAATTTCAGAGAAAATGTAGGTGAAGCAGTAATATTTCAATGGGTTGAAAAAATAAGAGAGGTTTTACAAACAATACAGCCAATTGAGCCAGTCAAAAAGGCAGCTAAAGATCTGCATGAGGAACAAGCATTTGATATATCTCAGGTATTTATAAAAACTTGTTGAAATCACCATGTCAGTGTCCCTTTTACTGTTTTTGCTTTTGAGTCTTATTTCATTTAATGGAGATTTTTTTAATAGTTAATTTCATTCATTATTATGAAATAAAAATGTGCCAATCCTACTAGGATGGTATTTGAGCACAGTAAATACTATTATGCTTCCAAATAATACCTTATACTTCAATTTGTCATAAGTCTATTTTCCTTAAAAAGCTAGAATGAAATATTGAAATTTGGTACTCAAGATCTGTTCATATTTATGAATTGAACTTAATTTATCATAAATTGATTAGGTATTTATGAGTTTAAAAAATTTAATTATTATCAATAATATTTTTCTTCATGTGGCATCAAAATTTCTTCTTCTTTTAGAAAAGTGTTGTTTTTTTCAGTTGGAAATTAACTGTCCAGAGATAACGCATGGAGAAGTAATTCTTGACAGAAAAAGCTCATTTCAAGGCCATGCCGCTGAAGTACACAGTGTCGATGATGTTAAGTAAGTTTACTCTTTAGTTAAAAATTTAGTAAAGAAACAATCATAAGAAAACCTGCATATTGTACTAAGAAGATTTCGGGAGTTGTATAGTTGGTCAACCTATATTAGGTTATTAGATTTGGATGTGTTGGATTTTTGTTATAGCAGTTTTAATACCAATATAATTTAAATACTTATAGGGTTTGTGACCTCTGATATTTTCACGCTGGCTGAATACAATTCTATATGTATAAAAATTGCGTGTCACGATGTATGTTCGCGATAAATTCTGAAACTTCTGAACCAATTTTTATCAAATTTTAAGCATCTGTAGTTTGGTCCAACTTGGGAGATAGGGTAGGTTTTTATGTCAATTATTGATCTTAATATTTGTTATTGCAAATTAAATGTTTATTATACCACTTTAGTGTATTTATCGATTAGCGCTATAAAATCCTAATAGATGGCGATTTGGCAATCTAAGTTGCACAGATAATTGGTAGACGGCGCCGTGTTTCTATTTCTAAATTACAGAGTGCACGTTACTTTAAATGTTTAAGTGTTATTTTTATTTTATTAAAATATATATAAAAACCGTTTAATTTATTTTAACTTACGCCCAACGAAGCGGGCCGGGTTGCTAGTACACAATATGTAAAACATAAAAATATTGAAAGTGTATTGCAACATATTCTAAATGAAATGGTATTAATAATAGCTTGATATTTATTTACAGTGCAGTTCTAAAGAAACTTAAGCAAAATAAAAAAATATTAAACGCAACACACAACATGTACGCATACAGAATAGAGAGGAAGACGGACAAAGGTACAACGATGTTGCAAGATTGTGATGATGACGGGGAGACTCACGCCGGCGGTAGAATGCTGCATTTGCTTCAGATACTGGACCAGAAAAATACATTGGTAGTAGTTTCCAGATGGTAAGTGATAATTACTCCTAAAGTAATTAACAGTCTTACTTCTTTTTACACAGCGGCATTGACAAAAAAAAAATATTTGTTTTTTTTTTAATATTTAAGTTTTAAATCATAAACCAAATTGTTTTGAAATTGCGAATTAGATGTCTTTTCGATTTACAATATGCATCGCAAATAACATCAGATGTGTTGGCTGCTAACAAGGCCCTAGGTGCCTAAATGTAACCTATATGATGAAATATCATGATATTTCATCATATAGGTTACATTTAGGCACCTACCTTTCATACAAACTGTCGTAGTATATTATGTTTATTTTATTATATTTTTTTTAAATGCACTGGTTTTGTATTTTTATAAAAATGATAATAGTTTCTCATGTTTATTTAAAAAATTGTATAGACAGATATGCCTCATTATTTATATCATTTCATTTCAGGTATGGAGGCATACAGTTAGGTCCAGACAGATTCCGGCATATTAATAATGCGACAAGACAAGTCATACAACAAGCTGGTCTTCTAAAGAAATGACGTCACATGATCTAGAATTTAGATACTTTGTTATCAAATACGGGTCAATAAACCTCTGTTTATGATTGTTCATGTATAAAAATTTTTTGTTCCTACTTTTTGTATTATATAAAGTTATAGTTATATTAATGTTAAATATATAAAGTTGACGCATGCGAAGTGCGAATATTTGCACTTCGCATGCGTCAACTTTACATTTAAACTTTTAACGCGGTCTTTTTGAAAATTTTAGTGACAAGCACAGTGATTCAATTCAATTCAATTCTGTTGTGGATGGCTTCAAAGCGTGCCAGTTGAGCACAGAAGCACAGTGATTACAGTGAGTGTATTATTCTTACAATTTTAAGTATAGAAGTCACAGTATAAATTTTTATATGTCTATCTTTATAGACAATTGTTATTTTTATGATAAAAAGCTAAAAAATAAACAATATGAAGTAGGAACAGACTTTTTTATACATGAACAATCATATACAGAGGTTAATTGACCCGTATTTGCTAGCAAAATCTATCTTCAGGGAGCCGTTTTACTTGACCGTGCCCCTATAGCCTTTACGGAACGACAGTACGAACTTAACAAAGATGAAAAAAATGAAGTTGCATTAAAGTATGCAGATGAAAAATTAATATTGTGAAATTGGCCTATTTTCTGATGTATATAATGTGAAAAATTAATTTGTGTTTTATACCTTGTGTTCCAACTAAGTTCAAAAAGCATAACAAAAGAAAACTTTTTTTAAGGTGTGATAATTTTAAAATAAAATTCTGGATTGGATAATAACTGAAATTGTTATTAAATGTAATAGACATAGTTGAAACCAAGAAGTTTTTGTAATTTTTTTTCATGTATGTAAAGGTATGTATAATGTACATATTACATGCTATTATTTTTTTTTTAGTTATGGATAAAAAGTATGTTAACTACTTTATGAATTGTAAAAGAATAAACATATTTTGTTATTTCTCAATTTTTCTTTATTATTTCTCAACTATTATGATTGTCGACTAACTTAACCAAAATAAAAAATACTTAGTCCACTATTTTATTAACAGAATATTAAAACCAATGTTCCTTCAGATGTTAATATTTAAAAAAAATATATTACAATCACAGGTATAGCATTACTTAAAAATATGTAAGTTATGTAGACATAATAATTAAGATATTTAATAATTCCATAATAAAAAAACAAAAAGAAAATAAAAACCAGAACCAAAAAAGTCATAATTTTATATATATAGCAATACTATTTTTTATTTCTTGCATTATTATCTACTGTTTTCACTGTGATGCACTTTTTATCCATAAATTTCAGCAGATCCTGAAAAAATAAATGGTATTTCAATTAAAACATGTATAAAAACTTTTTAAAACATTTAAAATAAATTATTTTCCTGTTTCAAACATTTTTTGTTTATATTTCTTATTGATTAGCAAACAGAATTGTTTTGTCTTCTAGTTATTTGAAAACTACATCATATTTAGTTAAACTAGTGCCTTATCTTCATTTGTGTTCATTGATCATTCATATGTGTATATGTTTGTTCCAGACTATAGCCTGACTTCTAAATTTGATTCAAATCGTTTCAGCAGTTTCAGCATGAAGGGGTAACAGACACACATTTAAAAGTTTATGCATTTATATATTAGTGACTCACTCACTCCCCTCGGTTTGCCCTTAGGAATGTTTACGTTTACGGTTATAGATTTTTGACATATGATATATTTGTTAGTACAGTATCCTATGTGTTTAATTAGATAACCAGCTGCAATCATACCAAATTTAATGAAAATGTGTCCATTGGTTTCGTCGAGATATGTTCCGGACACACAAAAATCTGGACACATAAAAGACTATAAAGGCCTATGTATCTATTATAATGTCTATTTCATTAAAATTTTATCAAAAAAATATTTTATGTAAGCATTCGACTTAGAATCTTATAACTACATTATGTTGATTAAAATGTTTAAAAGCAAATACAAACCTTAGGATTATATCTAAAGCCTATTGACACCAGTTCTTTATGAATGACATCAATATTGACGGGCTCGTATCTTAATATCGACTCCCGCAAATATCTGCGACACGACACGTAGTTGTGAAATGCTATATGTAATGGAACTCTGCATGAATGTACCTGAAAATATATTTAAGAACAAAAATTAATATCTGTCAGCAGAATTGTTCGAGATTTGTTCTAGGCATTTGAATGGTTAGAAATGAGATATTTTCCAGAAGAAAAAGTATTCTATTCTTTACAGATAACTAGCTATCATCACATTAATTTTCATCAAAATATGTCCATTGGTTTGCTCGGTTAGAGGCAAACAGACAAAAATTCCAAGAGCTTTAATTTTACGTCTGTATCAATACTAAAGGTCAGTTAGGATTTTATTAAATGTATTACATTATTACACTTATTATTTTATTGCGAGACAAATTAGACAACGTGAAATTCAAGATGTTTAAAGAAAATCAGGTACTCAGATCCTTTTTGACGTACAGGCTTCTGAAACATTATGTGAAAAAACTTCGTGAGGAAACTTGCATGTCTGAGAGAACCTAGCAAGTTTTAGAAAGAGAGTCCGCCAACCCGCACTTGCTATGGCTTGATCGCTATCGTATTGAAGACAAGCCTAGCAGTGGAACATAAACGTAAAACGGCTGAATGTATATAACATACCTTCGCTTTCTCTCGTGTTTGAAACACCCAATCCTCCGGTTCACAGTTAATTTCTTTAATATCAGGAACATCCTTAGTTTGAATGAACAATAAATTTTCCTTCTCCACATTTATTATATTATTTGGTTTTATGGGACTTTGTGAATTCTTTAAGGATTTTCGAGGAGACTTTTTTGGTGAATTTTGTCCTGTATTTGTGTTGTACTTTACTTTCTTTGCGGGAGATGCACATTCTTCTAGATCACATGATTCTACTACTGGATGTGTTTGAGTGTAGAGGTATGTAAGTAGTTGTATAGCTGTTGGATCAAAAGAAATAATATGGTAATGACTAACGTGTTATACATCCTGCTTTAGAGAACTATTGTTTGAGTAAAAACAAGGATTTTTCTGACATGAAATCGTAATAAGTAGCTCAAAAAAACAAATTGGCAAATAATATACCAGAATATTCAAGAACAATTAAAATATTCAGTAATGTGTCAATTTTTGTATAGTTATGTTGTGGTAGGGTAGTTAGGAAAAATATCTCAAAGCTTCAAATTTCTTTCATTCATAAAATTAGCCCTATTATTTTACATAGTTTAAAATAATGAATAAAACCAAAACTGACCTCTTTTCCGTTTAAAAGGTTTAAGTCCATATTTCTGTAACTCCTCATTCCTTTCAGGCGACGACATCGACGAGTAGTCAGCCATTGGCGTCACATCACGGGTTTTTATTATATACGCATTACTTCTTGGAGTTTGAGTCAAAGCACCTATCAACTCTTGATCCAAATCTTTAATTGGTGTTGTATTCTGCGACAAATGACACTTCCTTTTCCGTGTAGGACTTTTGCTCTTCAACTCACTTTCACTCATTGATCTATTTAATTTTGATCCAGACTTCTTTTCAGATTCTCCAATTATATCATCGAATCCATCCGCATCATAATTACTAAACCTTGATTGATGTAAGGAATAATTTAATTCTTTGTCTGACAATTCAAAAACTTCAGAGTGTTTACTAGATATTGAAACATCTATTGATTCTTTTGCCTCAGATATAGATTTGTGCAAATCGTTTTCACCAATTTTATTATGCAAATTAATAATATCGTCGTAATCTATTGAAATATTATCTTTTTTGCCGAGATATTCTTTATTTTCGGTTTTGACATTATCATCGTTTTCATAGTTTTGTATTGAATCTTCATCTGAAGTTTGAGTTAGATCGATTACATTTTCATCATTATCATTATTTTTATCATCATCATAGTAATCATGAATATATGAATGTTCAAAAACATAGTCATTATAATCTTCTAATGGACTTACATTGTTTTCTTTGGGTATATTATTTTTACTTAAGTCATTGCAAGCATTATCTGAAAGTTCCGAGTCAATACCATCATTTTTAGAATATTCTTTGCTACTTTCATGTTCATTAATTTGTTTAGAAGTTTCTGAAATGCTATTTAAATTCTTGGTTCCACAGTCAATGTTTTCTAAATCATTGGTTGAATGACTACATGATTTATCGCTCATATTATTAATGGAGAAACTGTCTTTTTTCAAAATATTTACGTCTTTGGATATAACAACACTATTGTTACCAAAATCTTTATCAGATTCTACCTGAATAGGATGTATATTTAAATTTTCTGAATTTTCCCCAACTCTACTATTATTAGCATCATTAATTTGGTCATTTTTGCTATATTTATTTTGGCTAGGACTCCAATCTAAATCTTGACTGTCCTCTTCATTAAAATTGTCATAATCATAAATGTAGGAGTGCTCAAACACATACTCAGTGTACTCATCTTCTATTGGAGCATCTTCTGTTGCCTTCAAACAAAACTCTAGAACTTTAGGTTGTTCTTTTAAATTTATATCATCATCATTAAATTTATTTACAGTACTTATAACTTCACAATTGGTTTTAGAAGAACATGATATATCAATTGCTGGAGAATGTTCAACATTATCATTTATTATAATTGTTTCATCAAGAGATTTATTCTCTTTCAAATCGACCATTTCTATGTCATCTTCTATATCTGAATTTAAAGATTGTGGTAAATCGATTTTTTCCAAATTATTTAACATTCTATTATTTCCCTCTATATGTGATTGTTTTGAACTTGATGGGACACACTCAGTGATTTCCATAAAGTCATTAGATTTTCTTTTGCTAATATTTTCTCCTTGAGTCTGAGATACATAAAGCTTAGATTTACATAAATCATTATTAATCGCAACACATTCCGTCAAATCCATAAACACTGTTTGTTCTTTTAAATTGAAACTGGCTTCTTTTGTATATTTATTTTCATAAACAAGTGATAAATCATCATCAAAAAGATCAGGCGACACACTTCTAACTTTTTGTGTAAGTGATAATGTTTGGGGGGTTAAAGGAGTCTCATTTATTTCTAGAACCTCTTTAGTCTGTAATTTTTCTGATGTATTTATAATTTTACTGACATCTTTAAGTTCCATTTCCTTATCAGTACATATTGATATTGTTTCTACACCCATTGTTTTTTGTGAAACCCAACCTTTTTTATTTTTAACAATATTTTGGGTTGCATTTAAAGAACCACTTAATATATAATCTAATTCTTCTTGAGTTAAATTTATTTCATTAAATTTAAAGTGAACATTTACTCCTCTTGTTGGACTCAAAGGTCTGCCTGGAATGTTTGACCAATCTCGTAACAAGCTAATATCATGTACAGTTTCAAAATGTAAATCTTTTACATAGAAAATCTCATTGTTTTTGAAGCTTTCAAAAGGAACACTTGTAGCTTTGTCATATAAAACTGTTTGTTGCTTATTAATTTGAGGATTTTCTTTTTTAGAAGATTTATGTACATTTGTTGCTAAAACTTCGGAATATTTATCCAAAATAATTTGTTTTTTCACTTCATCCGATGTAAGAAGTAGTTTATACTGTTTCCTGTACTTTCTTCTTAAATTTATATCAGTGCTTAGTTTTTTATTAGGAACTTTAAAACCATATTCTTGTAAAGTAAGTCTTATTTTTGCTGTTCTTTCTTGTGAAGATAGAGATGTTGATGCTTCATTAGAATTATTGCCTTCTGGTACTGATTGTAGAGATTTTGATAATGCAATAGCCAGCTGCAATTGTTCAGAATCAATATCTAAACCATTCTTTTTACACACTTTGTCAAAGTCTTTAGAATATGAAACTAAATCATTTTCCTTCCCTTTCACAAAAGTTCTTATATCTTTCTGCACTCTACCTTTCTTCAAAGGTTTCTTTCTGACTTTGGGCTTAGCCTTCTGTGTAATTTTTGGGCCAGCATTATACTTTTTTTTCTCCTGAAAGTCTGAAAAACTTTCGTCCATCACAGATTCAGACACGAAATATTTGCTAATAACTTTCCATGATTCACTGACAACAATTAAAAAACCAATTGTATAAATTAACTATTTATTTACATTACAATATACATTTCTACAAGACCCACCTACAATTGTTTTCTTTCATATTATTTATTTGGCAAATCTGGTCTAGCTTCTTCTTCTAGTAATTGTCTGATCTTGTTACCAGTTCTATTTGGTAAGCCACTAGCAATCAAGATTTTTCTTTCTACTTCTTCTATCGGATCTTCATAAAAAACTGTTATTGCTTTTCTATATTTGCTTGTAAAACCCGAAAACCTGAAATAGATAGAATTTTTACTCAAGTCGCAGACAAATAAAATGGTAATAATAATTATAAATCATCTTTGGTTTAAAAATAACTGACAAACTTACTGATAAAATGCACCACATAATACTCCAAAACTTAATATACCAACTCCAATCACTAAACTAGCTCTATTAGCCGGAGTTCCATTTAATTTTCTAGGTTTCCATTTAGACGTATCCACTCCAATCGCCATTTTTATTTTGTCGGAAATTTATTATTTAACTGTCAAAGTCAAATTGTATATTTTTAATTTAGTTGAAATAGGTTTGGATGCTTGTCGCTTACTTTTTATTGATTTATAGAAGCACACTAACAATATACATATTATACAACATTTATATAACAGATTACTGGTATACATAGCATTCATTGTATACAATAGTTAAATTAAAAGAAATATTTATGCAAGTGATCTCATAGCTTACGTTTAAAAACAGAGAAAAAAACATTGTATTATATTTTAATAAAAAAATATAGTAAAATAAATCATATTATAGTACACTGGCAGAATGCATTGCGTCTGTTAACGCAAATCTAAGCCATAAAGAAAAAAAAAACTTAATCCATTGACCATTATCCATGAATTATACAATTGGAATTGAACAATTATTTATAGTTACATTCTCTTTGATCCATGAATGACCTATATATATTATATATGTATCAATATACTCTATGCTGACCTATCATAAGTTGTCAAATGTCAACTATTAAAATTTAAATAAATATTGCAAACCATTGTAAACAAACCAAATACATTAATCAATAATCATGTCCTTACTGCAAAAATTATCTTATAAAGAGTATAAACACGCCCTGGAATTCAGTGTAGAACTGTGTGAAATAATTGCAAAATTAGCAGATTTGAAGTGAGTTCGTGTTTTTGGTTGATCCCTAGTCCTTAGTAAAAACAAATTATCTCATGGGTACCGTACATATTCTGCTATTTATAGTAACTTAGGCTATATATGTACTTTTCTAGATTATAACTATGTATAAAATATGTCTAAGTTCAGCTGTTATTTAGTTACAAAAAGTGTATTTTTATTTAAAATATTATAAACAAAAGTTTGAAAGGATGAATGTTTGTTTATAGGATTATTTTGTTTCATTTACGCTTTTCTCTTTAAACTTAAACCACTAATTCTTTTACAGTATATCCTTCAAAGAAAGTAAAGTACCTGGTGAACTATTAATGAAATATCTTGACCGTTGTGGCTGTTCATTACAAGAGTATAAAAACTATCTCAATACTGCACATAATACAAAAACTATAATAACATATTACCAGCCCCAATCTAAGGTTGCAATACTCATAGCTAATGAGAAATATGAGTACTTATCTAAATTAGCTACCCCATCTATTGACTGTGAGGCATTAGCCAGTAATTTACGCTATCTAGGCTTCATTGTAGTCTTAATAAAAAACACAAAAAGTGCCACTTTAAAAGATGTATTAACGAGAATTATTTCTAAAATACATGAAGATTCTTATTGTAAGCTATTTTGTAAAATTATATAACATTAAAACTTGTTGTTTTTTTTTGTTATACATTTATAAAATTATGTATGTATTTTTACAGGCCTAATCTTCTATGCAGGTCATGGGTGTGAATTGTTAAATACAAAATGTATTCTGGGCACAGATTGCCCTGTAGAGAATATTGATTTTTCACATTGTGTCACTGAAAACTGGATATTGAGAGAGATTGCAAAATGTAAACCAGAACTATGCTTGTTTATTATGGATATGTGCAGAATTAGTTTAGATAGGTGAAAAATGTTTCAAATTATTGGTGTCAAATATATTTATATGTATTTTTTTTAATACTTTGTAAGATAATGATTGATCTGCAATTACAGATATGAAAATCCTACCATATTTCAGGAAATGCACAATTTGGAAAATTATACTATACACAGTAACCTTATTATTGTCTATTCAACACAGTCTTTGCATTCTGCATATGAGGTTCTCCAAATTGAATGTTCTACAACCATTGATAATAATATTACATATGAACTTAAAACTGGTGACACAGATAGAATAGTTCCAGGTGCAAGCCAATATATTACTGCACTTTGTGCAAAATTAGAAGATAATTTAGATATAAATACTCTTCTAGATAAAGTACATGAAGGTATTTTTTTTAATGATAATTCTTGAGATTCTGTTAGTTCCACACAATGTTATATTAAAAAATATATATTTTATTGAATAAAAATTTATGCAAAAGATTTTATGCCTTCTGTAACCATTTATAGTACTATTTTTAACATATTAATAAAAAAATTGTTATGTATACTTAACTTTTAGATGTTGAAAACTCCTTTAGGAAGCAAAGGCCTATTAAAGTTCAATGTGGAGTATCTAAGAGGTCTTTGTATGATCCTGTAAAAGGTCAGTATTATTGCCAAATCAGTATTGTTATTTTTAACATTGTTTGGCTTCTTTTCAAAAAAATTTAGAAATAATATCATTTAGTCTGCCAACTGGAATCAACCCAAGTGGTAGAATATGGACGACATGTTTAGCGTAGTTTGTAGTGACCATACTTTCTTGCACCAGCGGTCACAAGCCCCGCTGAGGGCATTCATTTGTTAAACTCGTATGTTTGTACTCTAGTTATAGGTGTTTATAATTATTATTATATGTATGTATTTAAACATATATATTATGTAGTATATCAACTATCTGGTATCCGTAACACAAGCTTCCTTTGTAGCTTACCATGGAACTAGATGCGCTGCGTGTGTAATAATTTCCCAACATGGCCTTGTTCTCCTCATATGAAGGGAGGCCCATGCCCAGTAGTAAGATGTTAAAAGGAGCTAAATACAATATCTTTCAGTTTGTCATACACTACATATTAATATTTATAAGGTCTGACTTTCTGTTTACTTGTTTTTTCAGGAGACATTAATCAATTACATTTTAAGCTGAAAGAAACTTTAGAAGAAAGCAATAAAGAATACTGTGAGGTTTTAAACCATCTTGTAAATGAAAAAATATATATTAATTTCAAATAATACTCTTTATATGTGATGTAGTTAGTATAAAAATAAAATTTTAATATAATAATTAAAATGATTATTATAACTTCCAGCATTATATATATTTCTCTCCGTTCTAAATTATTATGACAAGTTGTTAAATATATGAATATTTTTACACATTTTTTGTTTTATGTTTAATTGTAAGTAAATGTATTGCTCTGTATATTTTTAATATTTTGTAATTTTGTATGTTTTAAGAAATTTTATACAATTCTAAGTAAACAAATAAAAAATATTAAACAGCAACTTTTTTATTTCTTTTAAAAGCATTTTTTCCTATAATCTTGTGCATCTTTATGGTATTTTTTTAACAATTGTTTGAGGTTGGAAGTGATTAACAATATTGACCCACCAGCTGTCTTCTACACCTTTAGTAAACTCTCGTATGAATCGGTAGTTTAGAATAAATATTTTGTCTTGGTATTCTTGCTGCACTCTGAAAATAACACATTAATTTTAATAAGCAAACTATGTGTGTTCAGGATAATGCAGAAAAACTACACATACCCCAATGAGATAGGCGGTAAGTCTCCTGTTTCTTGCATTTGTTTCAGGCCCCTTAAAACATGATAACACATTGTAATCTCTACCCAACGCTTGTCAGAATCGTCAAACATCACTCCCACCTGAAATAAAAGTAACATGCTTTAGAGCTTGTTCCATATTTAAGTGTAACATTAAATTAACACAAAGTAGTTAAGTTTGATTTGAATTAGAAAGGTTTGTTTGAATATAGTGTTTTTTTTTCTATAAAACGTAAGTATTAAAAGAATTCAGAGATTGTAATCTGTATTTTTAGATTCAGGTTTCATTAACTTTGATGATCAGGCAAATACCTAATTTTTATACAAGATATATTGTTTCTTATCTTTACATTTAAAAATTATAAGAATATATATTTATATTCCTAGATATAAGGTCGTTTTATCATCAAATTATTGTACTATTTTTATCTAATATATCATTTGCATCTGCTTTTACCTGATATGGGAAAGCATAAAAAATATCATCTTTACTTATAGATAACATTTGTCTCTGTGAAACTGATAGCTTCGTAACTGCTTCTTTTAATATAACAATAGCATCTTTATCTACAAGTCCTTCCAGTGATTTAAAATCGCTTCTCTGTAGACTATCTGAAACAACCTAAACACATCGATATTAGACGAAAATAAGAATGGTATTATTATATACAACTACATAAAAGTAAAAAACAAACCTCCACAGCATGTTTTGAAGCCTCAACAAAGTCTTTTAAACTAAATTCAGATTCAAAATAAGGTTTGATAATAAAGTAAGCAAACATCCAATTTTTTATGAATTTAAAAAATGAAGGCCACACCACTGTTGGAAATTCCATTAATTGTGGTAATCTCCTTGTTTCTGAGCGATCTTCGCAATAATTTCGGCGCTGTGTAATAGGACATTTTGAGGTAGTAGGGATTTGTAAATATTTATACGAAAGCCTATCACATAACCTAAATGTGCGACTTGTCAAGAACACTGTCTTAATCGCTAAATTCATATTAAATAAATTAAATATCCAATGACTTTCGTATTATGTAATAAATAAACCTTAAGAAAATCGTAAATTACAAGAAAAAAATATTCACAACATTTATGTTATACGTTTTTGTTTTTTTGTAAAACTTATGTCAAAAGCAAAACTCAAAAGTGAAAACAAGTATAATATTACTTTTCTCTATGGTAAAAACTTTGAGCATAGATTATACATATCATAAAAGAGACTTTGAGATTGACTGTGATTGGTCAAAAATACAATAAAAACACTTTTGTTTTCATTAATTGGTTGGTTGTTGTTATTTTTAAAATTTATCCCCAATAGGGAAAGGCAATGAATTGGTTGGTTAATCTGACGTTTAATTTCATTCTGAAATAAAGATGAGTGTTCAGACCAGACTTTAAAAGATGTGGAAAGGCCAAAAAATTCACCGCAATTATATTTCATCATTACTAAATTATAAATAAATAAATAAATAAATAAATAAATAAATTACTCTACGATGAAACAATTTCGATTAACTTTTATTTACGTAAAAGAAATTGTTAGAAATACTTCGATCTAAATCATACTTACAATCATACTAGGTACATAGGTTTAACATAAATCCTATATATAAATTTTAGACAGAGGGATACGTAATTTTAAGAAAGTATTAATAAGTATAAGCAACATAAGCTAGTTGATTTGTTTTATAAAATTAACGTCATTAGTAAATAATTGTTGAAGACTTTTACTATAAAGTTTTGATAATCTGTGCTCAACTGTGTTTATGCTTTAACAAGAGAATAATTGAATATCAATAAAGTTTTGACTTGGAACAATGAAAAAGCAATGCTTTGTTATTGTACCGAGAGTTCAGAGTTTTGATGAAAAGCCCAGTTCGCTTTGGCCTTTGACATTAGACAATAGACCATAGATCAATATTTTACATTCTCCTTGGATCAATAGACAATAGTGAATAGAGTATAGAGTATAGACACCCAAAGTGGCAAAGAAAGAGTATAGAACACTTACCTTTGGGCTTTGACCTTAGGCTTTGACACATAAAGTGCGGCGGTAATTTTCACTAGGTACTACCAAAAAATAGTGTATTTTTTGAAACTACAGTGTCATGATAATATGTGAATTGTGAATATTTTATAAAACCTATTTTGATATTGATTAGTTAAAATGGATGACCAAGCTTGTCCCCGTTGTAAAACCACAAAATACAGAAATCCATCTTTAAAATTGATGGTAAACGTATGTGGCCATGCTTTATGTGAAAGTTGTGTCGATTTATTGTTTTTAAAAGGTAACGTTTCATAATAATAGTAGGGGAATGCTTTAGTTAACGGGCACGCGATTTTGGTGTTTTGCGGTAGTGGGGGGGAAGGGGGGAGGGATACCCTACCCGATGGTATCACTCCCAGGGTGAGGAAACCAGTAGTTTTTTTTTAATGAATTTTTTAATTTCATGTTTTTGTATGCGCATAACGGAACGTTTCTCCAAGTAAAAATGGTTTGGTAAGTAAAATGGAACGTAACTAAGAGTGAAAAACCATTATAAGTTTGAAAATAAATAACACACAAAATAAATTTCAAATCAATACAAATAAAATTGAAATCACAATTAAAAATATTAAAGTGGCCTATGTTTGTGGTCATGTTCTAACCTAAGCTAACCAATCTGGCCTAGTAATGCTTAAATGGTACTCGACTAGCCAACCTAGTGTTTAGCTTAAAGTCGCTTATGTTTGTAATCATGTTCTAACCTAACCTAACCAATCTGGACTAGTAATGCTTATGGTACTCGACTAGCTAACCTAGTGTTTAGCTTAAAGTCGCTTATGTTTGTAATCATGTTCTAACCTAACCTAACCAATCTGGCCTAGTAATGCTTACGGTACTCGACTAACTAACCTAGTGTTTAAAAGTAAGTTTGGGAATTAAATTAAAACAAAGTGGTATGTAAGAATTATTTATTTTTTTTTATATGGGTCATACACATATTTTATTACTTTTATTTATTCTATAAATGGGTCTCTTTTATTTTTTTCTATGGATTTTATCCACATAAATACTATTATTACATCTGCAATATTTTCCGGGTGGTTATAATTACCAAGTTTACATAAGCGACTTTAATATTTTTAATTGTAATTTCAATTTTATTTGTATTGATTTGAAATTTATTTTGTGTGTTATTTATTTTCAAACTTATAATGGTTTTTCACTCTTAGTTACGTTCCATTTTACTTACCAAACTATTTTTACTTGGAGAAACGTTCCGTTATGCGCATACAAAAACATGAAATTAAAAAATTCATTAAAAAAAAACTACTGGTTTCCTCACCCTGGTAGTGATACCATCGGGTAGGGTATCCCTCCCCCCTTCCCCCCCACTACCGCAAAACACCAAAATCGCGTGCCCGTTAACTAAAGCCAACCCAATAGTAGTTTTCTATGAAATTTAAAGAAATAAAAATACGTGTTGTTACTCTATTCTAATAATTTAAAATATTTGGTTTGCAGGATCCGGTTCTTGTCCAGAATGTAATGTACCATTGCGAAGAAGTAATTTTCGTATTCAACTTTTTGAAGATTCTATGGTTGAAAAAGAAATAGATATAAGAAAAAGGGTCCTAAAAGATTTCAACAAAAAAGAGGAAGATTTTGCAACACTAAGAGAGTATAATGATTATTTGGAGGAAATAGAAACTATTATATTTAATTTAGTTAATAATATAGATGTTGTAGGCACTAACAAAAGAATAGAACAATATAAAAAGGATAATAAAGAAATAATAATGAAAAACAAAGCAAAAATAGGTGAGGTTCTTTGATTTATTAGTATAATGATATTATAAATATGTGTTGATTTTTTTAATGAAAAGCCCAGAAGACCTCCACATAATTTCAAGTTTATATAGATGAATACTAACTTGGCACAATAACAATAATATTTTTGTAATTAGTAATGTTATAATTTCAGGCAGGGAAGAATTAGAGCTTGAGGAAATATTGGAGATAGAGAAACAAATGGAAGAGATGCGCCGGGCTGAAATTGTGAAAATGGAAGAAGAGGCAAAAAAACAAAAGATAAGGGAAAAAGAAGCTTTAATAGATGAGCTAATGTTTGCAGAAGGAGATGCTAAAGATATTTTGAACATGTTCGCTCAAACAGTTGCCAGTAACAAACAGGAAGAAATTGTACCAGTATTACCTAAAGTATGTTCAACTCTAATGATTTCTTTAACTATTTGTGCATATTCATTTTAGCTGACTTACTTTGATTTTATTGAACATAATATAAAATGATATATACTAATCAATAAATAGTGATGACTTATGACTGAAAAATATAACAAAAGTTCAACAATAATTGGTGAATACCTTTGGGAGTTTGGCTCCATTAAATATTTGCTACACAAGTTAAGTAAGTTTACAGGATTTTGACTTAAATTTGGAAAAGACAGACCTACATATGAAGCTAAATGTAATATATGAAAAGGTTTTGATATATATATACCATATATTGAATTATAAATTTTCAATTAATATCTATTCCAGGTAACTCAATTCTCTAGTGGAGTGAAATTCACAAGAGGCTCAGGTCAGCAACCTCTTCCCTTGATAGAAGAAGGGCCTCTGTATAGTTATGAGGAACCCATCAAAGTAGACAGTATTGGTCCCGACCCACCTTCTCTTGAGGATATAGTGAATAATGGGTATTTGCAACATGTTAGGTAAGTTGTGGGAATAGAAAAAATATAATTTCAATCTATATTAGTTTTAACTAAAATAAAATATATGAAATAATAGTTTTTTATCAATATTATAAAGAAGAAATATTTGTTCATTCGTCTGTCTGTTGATAAATTGGAAATACTGAACCAACTTGATTAAAAATTAAATATTACTCTTAAATCGAATTTGTGTAGATTTATCAATGATTGAGAATTTAACATTTAATCGCAACTAAACTTCTCTCGAGCACTTGCTGGGTTGAAAATTCTTCAAAATTACTCCAGCTTTAAATACTCCTGAGCCGCGCGGCTACCAATTTCATATATAATGTGCGGCGTGCACTCCTTCTCTCTTGTTATTGTAGTTTTAGTAGGGATCCTTATTTTTTTCTTGCAATTAAAATAACCTATATTAATCAGTTATAATGTAGTATCCAAATGGTGAAAGAATTTTTAAAATCTGTCCAGTATTTTTTGAGCCAATTCGTTATAAACATACATACAAACCTTTCCTCTTTATAATATTAGTATGGATATTCATAGATGGTGCTTTTACTTTTGTGAGTTGTTTACCGCAGTTAAAAATTTGATTACTCATATATGTTTCTTCAAAAGCAGGGTGAATTAATTTGTAATAACTAATATGTTAAAACATTATTATTTAATAATGTAAAGTAGAGGTTGAAATAAGATAGTATTAGTCAAATAAAATTATAATAAAATAATATTTCAGGGCAGAAACAGAAACTGAGAAGGCCGGTGGGTACAAAGCAACGTTGCCATGCCTCAGAGCTCTGCAGGATGCTTTAGCGGGACTCTATCATGCCAGCTGACATACTGAAGAAAATGTTGTTGTTAATTCCGTTGTACTTGATTAGCACATTAAATGCGATGTTTTTGTTTTTTTTTTAATTGTATTTGTTTTTGTATTATTTCAATTTTTTTATAAAAGATTGTAAGAGATGCATATTAATAAAAATATTGTAATACTCTAATTATCTATTATAAACGCGAAAGTCTGTAAGAATATATGAATGTATGTATGTTACTTTCTTACACAAAAACTAGTCAATAGATTTTGATGAAACATTACAATAACATAGCTTAAACACCAGAATAACATTAACAATAATTTATAAAAATACTAGCGGAGCCCGTGGTTTCGATTCAGGGGAAGAACCCAAACGACTACTGTTAAGTTTTTGATGGTAGCGCCACCTGCTAGTTCAGTTCAATTGATGCATAGAGAAAAGTAATATTATACTAATTGATGTTAACTGTTGATGTCATATCATAGAAGCATATAGCAATGTTTATTTCCTCTGTAGCCTACAAATACACATTCATTATAATAACAATATATGAGCATGTCTGTATGAATAATAAAATTTGTATGAGAACATTTGGATAAAACTGGTTTTATTGGGTTTGGATAAAATTGTCTAACCATAATATTTTTGATTTAATTTTAAATAAATAAAATATACTGTCTCATATTGTGCTATTTTAATTTCTTTTAAACTCTACTTACAAAAGTGAGACAGGTATTGAGAGCAAAAGAGACAGGTCACAGGGCTGCGGATCTCTAAACTCAGAAAGATTAAGGGCCAGAGGATCTTGCTAGGTAGCGAGAACAAAGATCTAAAAAAATTAAGAATGCGTTGCAGTTGACACATAATATATAAACACCACCATAAAGAGTAACATGTAAGTAGAAAACAGTACTTAGTTATAAAATTAAAAAAAAAAAAGCGTGTACTGAACAGTATAAAAAATTAAAAGTATGAAATTTGTTGCATATGTATATTGTTATTACTATGTATTATGTAAGTTAAATAAGATAAAATAGTAAGTAAAACTACTCTTAGATTTAATTTCCTACGTATGTCTAATAGTTATAGTGTTATCTGCGATAATATACAATATTGCATTGTATACATATGTACGGTACAAATGTAAACTAATGTAGATTGTAGATATCATAACACAATAAGTGTATCCTGTAGCAAGCAATCAAATGTATAGTTAATTATAAATAAGTAAGAATACGCTATAAATGTATTAAAAATGTAAAATAATTGTGAACCCTTCGCTAAATTTAAACTGAAAATAATTCTGCACATTAAATAAATGGCATAAAAATACAAAAGCCTTCAGGTTCAAAAAAAATAAAGGAAGTATAAAAAAAAAATAAAGTAAAAAAGGTCTCCGATCATGTTGGAGGATGTTCAAGTTTTTGTTCAAGTTTGATGCAGTTTACAGTGACGCGGACGGGGTGATGCTATATGTACATATAAAATCTACGCTCTCTAAAAAGTTTGAAATAAAAAGCAAAATTAAAGATTTTGAAGAAACCCACGATGGTTAAAAAGTAATTAAAAAGTAATAGATAGAGGATAAAATAATTTCAAAACCCCCGACTTAAAAAATAAATGTAATGTGAGATAATAAAAAAAATTAATTCACATGTTATGTTTACGCAAAATGTATATTATTAAAAAAATTAAGCTGGGTATTTTAATTTTCATGTTAGATTTAAAGATGAGCAGAAAACTTAAGTGTTAATTTTTTTAATAAAGAAATATATAATTTTATAATTTTGGCCTGTACCTACATCAAATTTTTTTGTGGTTAATCATAGTATAGTACCTGAAGATGCATCTATCGTCGATCGGTAAATATATATAAAACGGGAAGAACCGGCGTTAGTTCTGCGAGATACCGCACGATATTGCTCGACTCGGACAAAAATTTGGTTTCCGGTCTTTAAAACGTGTGCGATGCCGCGGGAAATGCTAGTAATATAATAAATGATCCTAAAAATCATCATAAGTTTGCAAGTTATCTATGAGCTGTTTGTGTAACATTATTTAAGTAATCTGTCCACATTTGTATTTTGTGAAAAACAGTCAATAATAGGTAGGTATCATAAAGTAACTTAATATATACTGAGGTAGGTATATGAATTATGTGCTAAGAAATAAATTTATGTATAAAATATTTTAGTGTTACTTAACTGAAAGCATTTGCAATTAGTAATTACAAACAATGAATTACTAAACTGTATTAGACAAAATAAAAAAAATATTACAAGTGTGTAGTTTTATTTTATAAAACCTTATAATAGTTACGTGCACACTGCAAACAGACTTTCGCATTTATTATTAGCTCAGTAAAAACGCTATAACTATAAAGTAAAATTTTAATGTTACATATTTTAAAAAACTACAACTTTACTTATTCCATTTAGCAAATGAAGTGAACGTTTGGTTAACATATTATGTTTAAAGTCACTTATGACAACAATGACCACGGACCCCCCAAACCAAGTGCAGCAATAGCAAAACGATCTTTTTTTAGTTAACAATGTTTTAAACATGGCTACGTGCGAATACCACCCGTATTTAACCTGCCTACCACGTAAAATTGAGCGGGAACACACTGGACTATTATAACTAAATAATACGTACTAGTATTTCGTATGGATTTATTTATCTGTATTTTATATATCTGTATTCTGTATAGATTTAATTTAAACATAAACCTAAATATTTATAAATTTTCAGAGATAAGAACAAATTTTATATTTATTTTCCTAAAACCTGACACGACTAAAACCGTTCATTGTACGTCGCGCTATCGCTCTAACAATATTTACTTTCCGTTTGTCGGAATGAAATGCATATCACAATGTATGTATTTACATTCTTGTAAATGGTTAAACTTAACGTATAAATGTTAAATATTTTAACCGTTAAGTGCTTCAAATTATTAAAACGCAACTAAGTGTATTTTGCTATATTGTGGATATATTTTCATTTGACTCTCGTTTAAAATTAAAACATTTAAACTAGCTCTTACGAATACAATGACATACAAGAAGATTTAATGTATAGGTACCAAAGTTTATTTAAAATACTGACAAAGTAAAATTTAACTGAAGTATTAGTTCAAACAAAATATATTGATAGGTACCTACATCTATTTTCTACACCTACCAATAATTGTATTCTAAGGCGAATCTGTTACTGTGTCGACTGTTGTGATTTTTTTGGAAAATCTTTTTGAAATAAGGAATATTTCAAAATGGATTCAATATTTCATTATGGATTACGAAGCCAAATCTACACTTTTAAAATTTCCTGCCTTTCGACGGATTCGGGATTTTGATGAAATTTGATACCTATAATAATAACTGCAGGTCATCCAGAGCAACAGATAAATTTGTATTGACACTACAAAGATAGATTATTATTATTATTTTTTTTTTATGGTAAAAAGGGGGCAAACGGGCAGAGGCTCACCTGATGGGAAGTGATCACCTCCGCCCATGGACATCTGCAAGCCAGGTTTGCAGATGCGTTGCCGGCCTTTCAGGAAAGGGAGGGATGGAGGAGGGAGGAGGGAACGAAGGCGGAGGATGAAGGAGGGAGGAGGGAACGAAGGCGGAGGATGAAGGAGGGAGGAGGGAACGAAGGCGGAGGATGAAGGGAAGAGGGAGGGGGAAGGAGAGTGGGCCTCCCGGACTCTCACTCACCGGACGAAACGCGACAGCATAGCTGCCACTTCACGCCGGTATTCTGTGAGAGAGTGGTACTAATGAACTATACGGGGCGTGCCGGCCCATTCGGTTGCTACCCGAAGGTAACAAGCATGGCACTACCACTAAAAACTACTATTACTTCATACTGTTAGTAATTTTGCCTAAAATAGACATGTATTTATGATTACGTACTTTTTTTGATATTGCACCTTCCTCGCTATATCTTACACTACATCTCGGGAAAAAACAAGGGAAGTAACCAAGCACGTTAGAGGAAGTCTCTATTTTCAGAAAATCACGCTATGCAAATAAAAACTAAAATTTTAGTCATACTTAAGTTAAAAATATCTTCTATTCACGTACGACGGTAACATAGAGTGTTGTTTTTAATTAAACTTTTGCAATTTTATCCCATATGCGTTGCAGACTAAACTTTGGTACCAGCCATACTAAACTCTGCACTATATTAGAATTACCGGTCGCTATCTCTTATTGCTTCACAATACTAACCATTGTCTAGTACCCGTACCTTTAGCCTACTACTATGAAACCGATAGAAAATTTTACTTAAAATCCATTGCGGGTTTTCAATACAGCCACATAGAAATGTGGATACAAAATGTTCAATGGATGAAACACAACTGTAGGTGATTGTAGAATTCGTAGTGATATTCTAGTCTACGATCGGTGAGGTTACCGTGCGGTAATAAGAAGTCAATATTAGCGCTGGGCGGGCGGATTTGACAAGGATGTTTGTGTATGGATATGGATTCTGCATTAATTATATATAAATACTAGCAATACCCGTAGCTTCGCCCGCGTTCATTTTTTTAATTGCTACTAATCTTCATTCGATCACTCGCAATCGGTTGATCTGTAGATTGCCTGAAAATGCTCTACAATTACTCTAGCTACGAGTTTTCCAGAACCCATTCCTAATATACTCTCACCCGCTCTTGGAACCCTCTCTCTCTCCCCATTGTTCGCTGTGCTGCATTTTATTTTATAAGAGCCCATATACCACCTTAATCCGGCCCTGTAGAAAAAAACGTTTTAGCGGACATTCACCAACAATTAACCACCTTCCTACCAAATTTAAGGTTCGTAGCACAAAGGATGAAGGACATACAAATACAACAACATAAAAACTTGCTATACAAATTTGCTACAGCTCTATTAGACCTCCATAATCCGGCCATGTAGCAAAGAAGTTTCTTAGCAGAATTCTACTAACTGTAAACTACTTTCCTTCCAAATAGTTTGTAGCACAAAAAATAAAGAAATTTCATACAAACTTGCGAGAGCCCATTGACCTTCTTAATCTGGCCCTGTCAGAAAATTCATTCTTAGCGGATTTCTATTAAGTATAAACTAATTTCCTGACAAATAATTGTAGCACAAAAAATGAAGGAACTTTATACAACTTGCGAGATCCCTTAGGCCTCCTTAATCCGGCCCTGTCGCATAATTTGTCTTAGCGAATGCTTATTAATTATAAACCTTCCTCCCAAATTTTAAGTTCGTACCACAAAAAATTAAGGCTTTTTATTCAAACGTTCGAGAGTCCTCAGACCACTTTAATCCAACCCTGTCGCAAAATTCGTTCTTAGCGGACGTTTACTAACAATTAACTTCCTCCCTGCCAATTTTTAAGTTTGTAGCTCAAAAGATAGACGACTCTCATACAAACATTATATTTATAATTAAAAATAGGGGTTGATCTTAGAGGGTTGAAAATTTAGGGTTGTATCTATTTTTTAATGTTGTATCATAAAAAATTAAAAAATAAATAATTTACCTAAAAATTAAAAAAAAAATAGGCGTTGGCTACCCTCAACATTTAGGGGGATGAAAAAAGAGAAGTTGTTTGATTCTCAGACCTACCCAATATGCACACAAAATTTCATGAGAATCGGTCAAGCCGTTTCGGAGGAGTTTAACTATAAACACCGCGACACGAGAATTTTATTTATTAGATTAAAATAATGTATTTGTCTACTAATATATTCGTTATTTTTCCAAATTATTAGTTTTTTAGTGTTATGGATTAAATATACGTCGTCGTAATATAAAAAAAAATATACACATAGAAATAAAATAGAAACTTAGTGAAGAAAAATTGATATTCAATTAAAACGTTAAAAAATGTCGATTCCTTAAACTTATGCTGTAAAATAAAGTAACAATAGCAAAATCAACGTAACATAATAAGGGTTTTTGTTTTTGGTACGTTAGATTTTGGGAAGCCCTGCGTCGCTGAGTCACGTCACTAGTTACCTGAAAATATTCGTTGTGTATGCTTAACTAAATCAAAATAAGTCCAGTCGTTTTATCGTGAAGGTGTAATAAAAGTACAGATTCATACACACAACATATTTTCACACTTGAAATAGTAGTTCTAAGTATAATTTAATTTTAATATTAAACAAAAGTAATCTCCATACTATATACAAATGCTCGGGGCGTCCTGATAACAGGACGAGTTTACACAGGGCCAATTAGACGGCGCCCGCGGCGGCGGGACAGCGCAGTGTTTTCACATGCTAATTGTATCCTATGAGCCACGCTACGTGAAACTGATATTGTGATGCTATACGTGCGGAATGAAATCTGGTCAATATTTCCTTTACGGTATTCGCTGAGGATTTGGAATAATTGAAGATTAAAATATTAATAATAAATGGTTTCAATTATTAAATAAATTTGTTGGTAATTGGTATGAACCTACATTGTACAAGATACAAGGATTGAAACACTCAGCACTTTTCATCAAGTAAAATAAAATTGTATAAGAATATAGTATCTTTATTAGTGTAGCTACTTTACCTGAATACTAACTTCTTTAATAAAATACATATTTACTACCCTTTTTTATGTCACAACTCGTTACGGATCTGCAGATCTTATACAAAGAAATAATTATGCCTCAAAATGGTTTATACTGCTCTCTATCCCTGTGATTGGTATATTAAGTCGTCCCTCCCTTTTATTGTAAAATTTTTGTCCTTAAATTCATTTTGTAAGTGACTGGTGAAGTAGCAATAGTCATAATTAGAAACAATATTACACATACCTACACGTATATGTGATACATTTAAAAAGAAAAAATATATTTATCTATGTATAAATATAGTACAGACGTGCGAGGGGATGTAGCTCAGTGGTAGAGCGTTCGCTTTGCATGTGAAAGGCCCCGGGGTCGATCCCCGGCATCTCCAATTTTTGCTACAATTATTTTAGTAACACAAGTATAGACTAGGTAAATTTTATTAAAAATTATACTTTAAATAATAATTTATTTAAAAACGTAATATCTTAGTAAATTAGTAAAAAGATTGTATATTTGTTTTAGATTTTATGATTCTCTTAGAAACATTTTATTCATGTTAAATTATGTATGAATATATAGTGTAGATTTAAGTTTTCTGCATATATTTTACAATTTTATTATTATAATACCTTATAGATTTTAAAAAAAAATTAAAATTTAAACAGTAAGTTGAAGGACCAACTTCTAAAAAGTTGGTTAAATATACTTTAATGGCCCCATAATATGGTGTCATGTATACACTATACGATATTGAACACCGAATTATAGTACATCCCCATTCATTCAAATGGATCCTTTGTTCGAAGTTCGAACGGGTTTCAGAACGCAACCCGATGCAAAATGGCGTCTTATAAACGTCATACCATCATGGCGATTGGCGGGAACGGTTATTGTTCTAGACGTTAGTAATTGCAAGCATTTATTATTATGTAGTGTGTCTGCTTATTTCGGTTCCTATTGTTTTTTCAAATTAATAAAATCATAATATTAAAATATTTTACTTAAAGCATTTTGTAATAAGGCAATAAAACAGAATAATTAATAAATATACCTATTAATTTAAGAGTATGTTTGACGGCAAAGTAGGTTCAATAAATATAAATAAATAAAGTCATTATAGTCATGATCTGGCCCTTTTTAACGTCCCACTGCTGGGCACGGGCCTCCCTCAGTACGATAGGAAAAGGCCATAGTCCATCGCGCTGGTCTAAAAGATTCGCACATGAAACTACCAGAGGTGCGAGACCCGGATTTGAACCCGCATCTTCCCGGATTTGAACTCGGTAATCCAAGCGAGCGCGTTACCGCTGGCCTACCTGTCTCGATTGTCATTATAGTAGTACTACCTAAATTATAAATATACCTACTTATTTACAAAACACAAATTTATAAAATTTTGTCAGACCTCTAAATAACCTGATTAGTCGCGCAAACAAAATATATTCTTGTAATTTAGCCCAACGTTTAAGCCAGAAGTTTTTGCAGCAATTTTATTGTATCGTAAATTAGCCAGTTAATAGAGTTGAACAGATTAATATACACTAAAAACGTACAATTTGGACTGACAAGTTTACACTGGGTTTTATAAAGACGAATGGTTCAGCGTTTTACCGATGAGTGATTTGAAAATACCACGATGATTGAGCGCTGATACAAGCCAGTATTCTAATAAATAAATAAATTGATTAGGGATGGTATTATTTTTAGGAAACTTTTATGTCGATAGAGTTAAGGGTATATTGTTTTTTAACTTTACTCTGATTATAAATTTACTTTATATTACAATAAAGATAATTTCCTATAAGACTTGAATTAAAAAAATTGTAAGTAATAAAAAAAATAAGTTAGCATAAAAACGGTGCATTAACCTGATAGTAAATAGGTTACGTTTTAAATTCCGTTAAATTCCAAATCAATACTGCAATCACGACTCTTAATTTATAAACCTTAAAAATCGATATCGATATTTTACCACGACTCTCTCTAAATCAGTACATGTAGACGTTGCACGTTTACTCGAATCCAATGTTTTTATTCCGCCAGGCTCAAGAGCGATGACGTTCGCGCCAGGCCACTGAGATCAATTTAAAAAATATAAAACCGCTAAATAGCGCTGTTTCCGTTGACCGCATTCTTTTTTTTTAAATTTTGACAGTAAGACGACGTTAAATACTTTAGTTTTTAATTATAGTGAATGTGAAACAAAATATTTGGGTGTTTCTGAATTTTTATTTTAATGCAAGATAATTTGAAGATTAGCCGATTTATTTTCAATAGCGAATAATTGCGCGTGACTTAATACAGGAAGCAGTAACGAAAAAAGGATTATTGAATTGCAATTTTATGTTATTTTATAAGCTATATTTGTATAATAAGCTGAAGTAAAAAGTTGCTATTCATTACTCTCCGTCCTTCCAATTCTCATCTTCTTCCAAAAATAATGTATCTGTTACCCCGTTTCAACATAAAAGAATAGATAGATACTGACTTAAGTAGAAAATTAATTGATTAATATAATTGATGATTGATTGACAATGAGAGTACACACATATTTGATTGCTTTAACTCATTTATATAAATAATTTATTTTCGGTTAGTAACATTTTTATTGCCATAATGTTCTCAATTCTTATGTCCGATAATTTACAGGTAGCTAATCTTTGTTAGATATGATGTGAGGGAAGGATAAATAAACCTACAATACACGATGTATCTTTAGAAAAATTAAAAAAAAAGTGTTTTAAAATCATAAATATTTAAAATTTAGACTAAATCTATTTTGATCCAATTTAATAACAATAATAATTTATAGTCCATATTATTTAAACATTTTATACGAATTTCTTAGACATGTTTCTACTTAAGTAACTTTTATAAGCGAAAAAGAAAACATAAATAAGATTTGTTGTAATCGTATCGAAACCAGTTTAATATTAAATGGGATATATCAAAATGTTTCATCTTTCATCATGTTAACATAAGTATGACTACAATGCAACAATAAATTTCGTTCGAGTAAATTTATGTTCCGTAATGGGCCAATATTGCAGAAAATATAATATAAATAATATCATATTATTATTCATCGACCACGTTTCAGTTATTTATTATAGTATTGTTTTACTTTTTCTTAATGTATTTAAATTATTCGAATTGAGTTGAACTTATTTAATCGAGTTAAAACATTAAATCTTTTAAATCGATGTATTTGTAGTGGAACTTGTCAGTAAGGCAAGGGCACCGATTTAATTAAAGTAGGCAATTACTCATATTTATGTAAGTAAATAAGATTTTGTCCGTTTCGTTTAAGCAATACTGTTTATTCAGGACATAATTAGGTAAATAGTTGATGTTAGTTTTCTTAACTTCAATTTTCTTATTTCCTTTAAACAATTTGACTTATTTGTGTATCTGTTACAGATAGGGTATTTAAAGATAGAGAGTTGTAGAGTCGACTGCAACATTTAAAAAAAACTTGATTATACCCCTATTTTGTGCGAAATTTATGTAACATTTTCCCGCAGTAAAATGTATCCTATATATTGATCCAGAAGAAACAGCTATCAAATTTTATCAAATTCTATCCAGTGGTTTTGTCATGAAAAGGCCACAAACAGACAGACAAAAATCTAAAAACCATAGATTTGGCCTATAATAATGATTTCAATAAGACTTTCCAAAAAATATTCCCCTAAGTTAGAAGTTTATTATACGTATAGATAGATATAAAATGTAATAAGGTTGACCTAATCAGCCTGAAGCACTTTAATCATTTTAGCTGAATAAAACACAATCAGTGACAACCTCCAGCTAGAGTAAACAAAGGAATAAAGATTGGTCTATGAATAAAATAAAAATAGCATGAGATGATATCGGCGGAATAAGCTGAGTATGGAAGTATGGAATATGCCGACTTATTATACCTAGTCTAATAACACGATCGTATTAGCTCCTGATGCAGACCACGTGAATAATAGACAGGTGTTACTTTAATTATTGTTATTTTTCCTACTATTATATATCTTATTGTTACTGTATGTATTTATCAAACTAGTCTTAAGACGTATAAGATGTATGTTTGTCCATTTGAATGTATATGTATTGCTTGACGGAAGGTTCTCTTTTTTTTATAATGTTGATAAATTGTTGTCTACTATTGTTTTCTGGTTTCCTGCAATTAGAATAAAAATGGTTTTATATTATAATCAATACATTCAATAGACATACGATAAATAAAAGCTGCTCGGTAGCACTCGAACAATTAGTTAAAGTGCCTTTATGGGTTATCAAAGTACCTATCCTGACAAAATACCCCTAATGACAGCATCTTGACGTTTCGTTTGATACTACATTTATTTAAACGCGGACTTCTACAGGCATAATTATTTTGATAAAACGTAAGTTTTTTTAGCATAGAATCGATATGAATATTTTTTTTGACGTTTCAGTAATAAATATTATTTGTCGTATCTATGACTTTCATAGTCATCTTTACCAATGTCTTTAAGGCATATATAGATTATTCATTTGTATCTCGCAGTATCGATTCTTTTATGTTATTGTTTGGCTGTCGTTTTCTCTACTCTGGATATGGAATGTAATTGCCAGGCAAGTACGAAAAATATACGCCATATTATATTGAACAGCTCTTCTTACTATTATAAGGTTTATTTTTCATTTTTATTTTCATTTATCATATTTTTAATTACTGTATCGATATTATATATTTTACGTATATGTTTTTTTTAAGGTAAATACAATTATCAAATTAGTCTTTTTTACTCACATTGTTGAAGTAATGTCATAGCCAATAAGTTAAAATAGAAAATGTAAAAATTTAAGATGCGTTGCGTAATTAACTGTTAGAAAGATAAAAACCGTTTAAAATGATTACATAGTTAAGGACTTTATTTTATCTCAACCTCTTTGGCTCGTTTTAGTTTACGCATTCAGTTATGTTTGACCAACGTTAAAAAAGAAAAGGTTAAGTTCTGTAAAGCGATTTAAGTCATTGTTTTTTAGAATTCATTAGTCATTTAAAAATCTTTATAGTTTTGCTATGTACGTTCGGCAACTAACTAACTCAACTAATATAAACAAAAAATAATAAAACTAACCTATGTTTAAATATAAAACAACATTTTATCCTTAGAAGCTTATAATTTTAAAAGCATATTTAGGTCACTCTAGGGGTCTTGTTAACGTGTTGCTGTAGGGCAGAGGCCCCTTTTAATGAGCACGATTGGATTGTAAACAACTGGGCAATTATTTCGATTAGCAATAAAAAAAGTAATGGCTGGATATTAATTATAAGATACCATCTTGCTCAATTCTATAAATGTAGAGTATTATTTTATATTTATTGTTTCCAATACTATTGTTTTATGTTAGATAGAAGAAAAATATGTGTTATGATTCGGATCATATAGAGTCGTTCGGGTGGATTGTATATCGATATCGATGAGTGGTTCATATATCGATACTTTTACTTTAATTCGGCGGCGTTTAAGTGTACAGTGGGACAATAAAAATATTTTGTATTTAAAAAATAAGAATATTTATTGTTCTAAATTAATAATGTATTATCAATTTTGTACTTAACATTTGGTGGGCTTTAAAAATTACTAATACAGATAGCCGATTTGGAGATTAAGAGGAGAGATATCTTAATATCGATATGTAGTTATCTTAGAATATAACATTTAGATTTATATAGCAAAATAAAGTGCAATTAAATAATATCCAAGTGAAGTATAAAATAAACATGAAACATGTACTTATTAGTTAGAAGCATTATAATAAGTATATATAGGCCAGACGGATAGCCGGACGATTGTAGGGCAAAAAAAAATTTATAATTCCTATTTTGTGATTTACTGTAAATGTAAAATATCTAAGAAACAAAAACAACGCCATCACTATATTGTGCATTAAATGACTGTATCTATTCGTATAATAATAATTGTATACAACTCGTTAAAGTTGTGTCAAATCTCTACTTGACCTGTCATCAGGGATCCATAGACTATTTTATTTTAGTAAAAATTCAGAAATATCACCAAAAATCAAATCTAGGCCATCTTTATTTGAATGAATAGTACACAAAAAATATTTTCATCAAAAAATTTTAATGACGTCTGTATTAAAAATATGTGTGTACAAAATATTTTTTATTGGTATTGAGTAGATTCCCTATTGGCAAGCGGTAAAGCTACGTATACCGATGTAAAATAATAATGTGCATGGATGTTATACCTGTGATTCTAACATTGTTTTCTTATGATAGGAATTTTTATATTAACATTGAAATAAAAAAATTATGAAGTCGGTCAAAAATACAATAAATTTACTCTTATGTATTGAAATTTTTATAGTAAAAAATACAACTTTTGTACTTTTAATTTAACTGATGAGAAAAAGCAACGGAACCCAATTTAGTACTTGTAACGATCTTTGCTAGTTTTATCAATGTTTTTAGCAAAGACAGTTGTTATTACAAATGACATAAATCAAAACTGTACAGGCAGCCAAGTACCTCATCATATTCATAATATACGATTATATTTTTCAAAGTATATTTAACAAAAATATACTAACATTATTTTATTACCTATTTTTAGTACCTTTGCAACAAATTAAGTTATAACTTAATTTTATTAACATTTTACCTAACGTTACATTTTACTTAGCGTACTTACCTAAACGTTTTCAGGTCACAGACATTTTGTAGCATAAATATGAAGCTTATTAACTTATTAAGTAGTTTATTATGAATAATTGCTTTATAGGTCTAGTGATTAGTATTTAAGGTTGGCAAATCGATAGAGTCAACATATTGGGAATTTCTGTACTGTAAAAATTTAAGTTTTTTTTAAATTCGAGGTGTCATACCGATACTCCTATGATTTGGAGAGTAACTACACTATTATAACTCCATAATGATACAAAAGCTTAGAGAGATAAACCATGGCTAAAATTGATCTATAGGATATTACTATAAATCAAATCAAATCAAATCAAAATATTCTTTATTCAAATAGACTTTTACAAGCTCTTTTAAATCGTCATTTTTACATTATCAAAATTAAAAGTCAGTCTGTGAGTAAACTACCACCGACTCGGAAAGCTGTTCTGCTGAGAAGAACCGGCGAGAAACTCAACAGTTGCTCTTTTCAAAAAAATATTTGGTAACAATATTGTATTACAATTTATCTATTTATCCTACGTAACTTCTTTATGTTTCATGTTATAAGTCCTTTTTCTGGAATATTTGTATATTAATATTTTTATTTAAAATTAAATTCGATAGCTTAAGAAAACCTTAAACATATTTATTTAAGCAATAACTCTAACTGACTGTACAACGTACATCTCGTAATGGCATGACGCAATGTTTAATTCCTGAAGCCTACACAAATTCTCTAACCTTAATGAAATAATGTTCAAAACAATTTAAAATTGTCATTTTAATGTATCTCGAATTGAAGACAATTGAAATAACTATTTGTGGCAAATTCTACTATAGTTGTAGAATTACATGTAAGTACCTACCAGATATACGATAAAATCCATTTACGTTGAGATGAGATAATTCATTTTTTAACTTCGCTTTTGCTTGCGATTTTGTTTGTATATGAATATAGTTATAATATACATAATTATTTTATCTATATTTTTATTGTAATAAAATTCAAATTAAGTCCAATTGGTACAATGAATGAATGTTTCTTTGAAAAATCTTAATAAATTAATATTGATCCAGAAGGCGAATGTATAGTTTTTAAAATTTTTGTCTGTCTGTCTGTGTATCTGCATGTTTGTCATCACGATAAAACCTAAACAGATTTAATAAAATTTGCTAAGATAAAAGCTGATTATCCTGGTCAACATATTATTATAGGATACTTTTCGTTACGTATGAACAGTGTGAGTTGTTTAACCCTGTAAAATATAAGTTTGGTTGATATTGTTTTCGTTAGTGTAGAATCTAAATTCAACTAGACCTAGACATCGATTCAGTTTAAATTTCAAAGATTTAGGTAGATTGTTATTATTACTTTATTACTGTTTTGCCAGAGCAGAGCAATGTGTCAAAAGTAGGATTTGGCTTAAATGATCAAATTCTTGACTTCATTCTTAAATAGCATTGGTTTGAAGTAAAAAGTAATAATGTATCAGTTCTTTGCCCAACAACTGTAGTTATACATAAATAGATTTTTTTGTGCCAATCAAAAATCGACTTTGGTGATTCGATTGAAAGTGTTATTTAGTTTTGTTGGTGTGAGATGCGCAAAAAGCGCATTAGGCCGATACAGTTAAGACGTTAAGATGATGGCACACTTACACTTTGCAGTTTTAAATTAGATATTTTTTTTTATTTTAAATAAATCCATTAAGATTCTTTAAGAAAACCTCATTGGCTCGTTCAACATAAAATTCAAAGATTGACAAGAATAGTAGTAAGACCATTTTTAATTTAGAATACTTTTCTCGGTTTTGTTTCTTTACATTTTATAAACTTCAGTCTTTTACTTCTATATAAGAAGTAACTGAAGCATCTCTTAATCAAGATATTTTTTTTATTTGAGCAATACAAATATGTTATTAATATTTTAAGACTATTCAAACGTTTAAAAGCCAGGCCTTGGAAATCCATTATTCATTGCCGCATTATATTAGGACTTAGGATAAACCAACAGACATACTTTCTCATTTACGTACATATTATTACTGTGTCAATAACCAAATTACCTATATTACTAGTGTACAACCACCTCGTAATCGGTCGGTTCGTTTGATCTGTTGCAATTACAGTTTTACAGTGATCGTAAACAGCAGAATGCCAGGTAAGCCCTATTGTTGTTTTACCCTCCACATTTAAATATACCGCAAATTTCATAACCCTTATTTACTTATAAATAAAGCACTATTTTGCTCAGAATAGTTTATTGAAACAACTATTTCGAAAGGTGTACAAATTGAATTTTAAATCAATTGTACCTTAAAACCTGTAACTGTAGAGTCATTTTTCAATAGAATCATGTAAAATCAAATGTTGCTGACTGTGCGGGATGAAATTCTAAATAAGTTATGCAATTTTGATCTTTATTATTTTCTATTAGAGTATATATTTAGCTATATCTAATGACGTTAGAGAGTATACAATATATTACAAATTAGTTGCGTTCAATTGTAACGAAATTAGAGCGTGATGCGTGAAAATCGCATCTTTTTGCAATTTTACCTGTCCCCATACATTATGTTCGAGAAATTTTAATTATCAAACGATTTTAATATAACATACCTACATATTTCGTACATTCCCATTTAACAAATCAAATCGTTAATTATGTGTATAAGAATAAGTTCTAAATATCATCTCAAAGAAAGGCAATGATTACATCAGGATACTAATAAAAGTACCTAAGTAAAAACATTTTGTAAAACTTTATTACTATCAGATTACTTATTGATTATTATTTGGACTGACAGACAATACTCTACTTATTACTTACTATTAAATTAACGCTTTCAAAAAACCATTGAGTTAATTTACAATTCAATTCAATTTCTTATTAATGGCTTAAGATAATAGTTAGAGAGGATTTTCCAGCGGTAAAAAGTATCCCCTAACTCGCTCTTTATCGTTTTATTCCTTACTCACATATTTGTATGTATAATAATGAAACAAATAATAATTTTATTCGAACTATATAAATATGTCATGTCCAAACTCATATATTTTTTTACCTACCGCCTTTTGTTTCATCAATAAAATTTTCAATTTACTCTGCTATCTGATACGATCATTAACTTTTAATTTCGCTTAGACTTATTTCTAAACCATTTATTAACCAATAACTTGGAAAGCTTTTTACTTTGTTAAATCTTAACAAAAAGCATATTATCTTTAAGAGAAAAAAATGTAATAGGTCTATTTATCGGAACTAATGGATAAGTTTTATAACTTTATACCAGTTTTACAGTATTAATTACAAGAAATAAGAAGAAGTAAGATGTGTTGAAGAATAATAAAGTAGAATAAATAATAGTACCAGTTATCGCTGTAAGTTGATAAGTTTATATTGGGGATAGTAAAGTTAGAGCTTTCTATCATTAAATTAAATTAGATTCAGTGGTTTAACTCCTACCTACAAGCAAATGTCACCTCTTTACATTAGACTGAGTTGTTAAAAAGACAATTTACTCAATGTATTTTCAATTCTCAACATTTTTTTATGTTTCAAGATATTGTCGTTCTTCAGCACTGTTTAAAATACTATACCCTAATACTACAAAAAGATTTGTACATCAGTTATTCAGCGCAAAATGTAAGTAAGAAATGGTAGACAACAAATTAAAATATAGTACCTAACTTCGCTCAGAAACGTCTTAATAAGAAGCCAGTATTACTCCAAACTATAGTCTATCCATTTACAAAATTTCATTAAAATCTATTTAGCTACTTAAGCGTGAAAGGTTAAGAAATATGCCCCATAGAAACTTTACGCGTATGTTAAAATTATAATAATAATAATGTTCTCCTGACTGATTTCAGCCATAGAGCGGCCGATTTCATTGAGACTAGCTATCTGCGCACGAGACACTATAATGCACATGAGATACCATTTAGTAGGTATGCGTGCAAAGAGCTCTCTTATACTCTGTTCAGACTACAATTTTCCAACACCAAGAAGAGATTGCCTTTGTTAACTTTTCAGCTCCTGTCATTAATGAGAATTTCTTGAAGTAAAACCACGTAACTACATTAATTAATATGTATAGCTAATTCTTGGCCTGATTCGAGACTGAACCCCAGGACCTAATTATGACTGCCGAATATGTCGCATAACATATAAATATACGGACGAATTATTTCCCCTTATTTAAAGTGTTTCTAAAAATTCTAAAGGTAAGGGTTGATAATTATAGGCCAATGTAGGGGTTGGATAAAGTTTTTAGATGTTAGGTAAATTTAACCAACTAGCGTTCGATTAGAAGTAGAAATTTGACCATAATATTATTAAAAATTTAAGAAAACAAATAAAATTCAGTAATCTAAGAGTAAAAAAAAGTGTTTGCTCTATATTTCGCCAATGGCTAGAAGAAAAAAAAAACAGGTTGACATAATGAGAAAAGGGAATGCCTATTGTTTTGTTTTTGCCTATTTATATTGATATCATCTATTGGAAAAGGCTTTATCTATTATTTTTATTAGTGTCCACTGTCCAACGTCATGACGACTCTACATTGTCTTATTTATTTACTGAAGATAATTTTAAAACGTGAGTATTGTATAGATCTAAAGAGTGGTTGAACGAGTGAATATGTCAGCGTTAACCTTATCTCCGACTTAATGCAAATCTGTAGTTACCTACAATATGTACACTGGACAGAAAAAATGTTATATTAAATTTATTGATTTAAGTCTATACTGTTAGCTTTAAGAACTATTTCAAAAATATGTGCTGTAAAATGCTATTCTTTGATGTGACAGCTCTACATATCAAAGCGAAGGTCGCAGGGTCGATGTTTGCATTGTTCATGTAATGTTCCCATATATTGCTCTTATAGATTATGTATTTGATGAATTATAAGAGTCAGGTTACTTCAGCTTTTACCGTAGGTAATGACAATTTAGCATTGAATTAGACTTTAAGAAGGAATAGACTTTAATAAGTTTTATTTGTGAGTGGATCCACGGTCAAAAGCTTGTTTAAGATAAAAGGCATATGTTAGTGTTTAAAATAAAATTGAATAATGAGATCATTATACTACTTAGGTGTCGGATTTAACCGATTTCCGCAATAAATAAAACGCAAATACCACAATCATTCACCTTTAATCTTCTTTACATCAAATATTTTTACTTATTATCCTTTTAGAGTAAGCTTGGTATAAATTATGTTATTTATTTTATTTTTGCAATTTCTATACTATGTTTGATACTTACTTTGTAGGACCGTTTTAAGATTCTTATTCAGTTTTAAAATAATAAAGGCATACGCTTTTCTTTTTAAGAATTCACGAAATTATCGCCTATATGTACATATAGAGTAGATGTAGAAAAAAATATAAGTACGCGTCTGTCTCGTTAAAAAATAATTTATTCAACAAATGTAGGCTTCTTAGTAAGGGTTAAGGATGAACTAGTGCAGTATTGCATTTACGCCCTCCTAAGCGACCCTTCCCCTACGACGTATCCTATGGAATACTTACAACCGACTTAAAGCAAGCCAGTCTGGTTTTGTATTTCCGACCGTGCGGATCGCAAGCGCGCTTACAAGCTATCAGTCTTTCCGACATACACCGCTTCTTATATTAAATCCCGCCTTTTCATACCATTTATTATTTCACTCCAAAAAGTTTATTTTCAAAAGTTTTTATTTAAGTTTTTTTGTGAATTTTTATTTTTGTGTTTTTTCCGAAATGTTAATAAAGTTTTGGTTGTTTTTTAAATTTTGTGCCGTTATGTGTTGAAGATAGGGTAAGAAGATTTTTTGTGTTTCTATAGTACTTTTCCGACATAATGAAGCTTTTCTGGAAAGTTTTGTGCTTCATACTTTTGATGGTTGAGACCGTTATGGGCAACTGGTGGTAAGTAAAATTAAGTCGTACTATAAGAATTTAACACTTATTTTAATTTAAAATAGTAAAAAATGGTTTAATTGCTTTTTGTTAATTAAAATATCATTAAATGGTGATACGAATATCTCTGATATTGATAAAAACTGCACCATTAATCAAATTGTATAGTTGATTTTTTCTCAATATAAATTGTAACGGAAATGAATCACTACATGAGCGTTGAAGTTAAACTACAAGAGATTTCAAGACGAAAATAGCTGGCAACTTTTCGGGTTATCCAAAAATAGTGTTGCCCAATGTAAATAATAATGTTTACATTTCGCTAGTGCGATGTTTGACATGTGGTTTGAGAACAAAACACAATTTATGATCCTTGCACAACTATTGCAGGATTACATGAAACATCTAAAATAATTCTCAATATTTTTTTTTTGTGTTTTAAAATATATAAATATATTTTTGATAAACTACAATGTAAAGTAATTTGTTATTTCCTACAGCAAAAACTGTACTTATAATATTTTTTTACTCTAATTACTGCCTGTTCCAAGAAAAACATTACAGTAATTTTTAAACGGCAACCAAAAGCTAATTTTTATTCATACTCAAACTTGAATTAAAAAAATATTTCATTTTATAATAAATTTTAATTTTTAATGACAAATGTGCATCATTTATTAAATAACTCTTAAACTGAACGTGAATTGATTATAAATATATTTTACTAAGCCATAGTGTTTGGTTTTTCATACAAAAATATGTAATTTATCTTAATTTATAAAAAATAATCTAAGTAATTTGTTAAAACTTTAATCTTTTGTTATTTATGTTAATTAATGAATTATTTGAGACGCATAAAGAGCGACAACTAGCATTAATTTTATTGAACGATAAAAGATACAGTTTTAAAGTAATTTGTTCGAACAATGCGAAATTATAAATTATAAACTAATAATGTTCTTAGTTCTTACTCTATGTGGTAGAGCTATTTTACAAGTGCCTATGCTAAAGACGCATCTTTTGCATCCTTGCCAAGCGTACCTCTCTTCCTTTAAATTTTAATAAGATTTCACTTATCTATACAATAACCACAGAATCTTTTGATGGGAAAATTAGTTTACATTATATTTTAACTTCAATTTTCTCGCATATGTATAAAATTCATTGATATAACTTTTATAACTTAAATCTCTAACACATTGCTGTGCTTTGTACATGGTGTAAAGGCTTTATGTCTATTTCTGTTTTTATTAGAACTTACAGTAAATTCTATTCAACAGTTTATGTAAAGAACCTTTTTATATATATTTACTCATTACCTATACTGCTGCAATACTTGCAAGTTGCATGACATTTAATCTTGTTTTATACCGCCGTTATATCATACGATCGTAAAATACCGTTAATATTTTTAATTAATTATCCTGTTTAAAGATAGACGAAGCTATCTGAGAATAAAAGTTATGCTTATCTTTGTGGCCCAGTTGAGTTCAGTGATGAGATATGTATTTTTTTGTATACATTCAGCCCTTTTTAAAGTCCTATTTCTAGGCCCGCGTTCCCATCAACGGATCAGGCTATACGCTGGTTAAGTTGTCGGGCTTCAAATGTCTTTTATAAACTAGTTACATCGGTTTTCTCAAATATGTAAGTTCCGAGTATGCGAGTTATAATTATGTTGAAAATGATTCGAATGCAGATATCAGAAATGCAGGCTTGCTTTCCTTAGTTTCTCAAGCGGATAATATTCACTGCTTTTGATAAGCGATTAGGGTTCTCCAGGCATATTCTGATGCAGTAAATAATAAATAATCTGAATTTATACCAAAGAAATTCTATATTATAAAGTCTGCTTCAGCTACTTTTTAAGTAAACTCTATCAATATTGTCATAGTCCAGTGTAGGTTCAGTATAGCTACATTCCTAACGCACGTTCAAAGGGATGTCACGGCGAGTTTACTTAACGTATGCATTGTTTAAAACAATTCTTGTCCAAACATAAGGTTAACTTTAAACTTATAGAAATGGTCACGTCCTGTTTACACGTTGCACACATTTTGTAATGCGATTTCTCTTAAACTTTAATGTATTATCCGGTCTAGGGTAAAAAATTGATAAGAAAACATTTTCCGTATTTTTTTAACTTAATAATCTTTTAACTTATTAAATAACTAGCGACTATACCTCGCTTCGCTTGGGTTCATCCCTAGGTTTAGCACCAGCACAGCTACGGGTTCCGCTAAATAAAAAATCGGCCCAGCCCTTTCAGAAATTAGCCGGAACAAACAGACAGACAGACAAAAGTTTTAAAAATTGATTTTTGATGCTAGTGCCGCATATATGTACTTTCATATGCATTTAGTGAAAAACTGTTAATTTGAAATTAAAATCGGATACTTCAAATTTATTTATACTATTGTAAAGACAAGGTTGTTTTCTAAGAACAAGAAAATATTCAAAATCCTATTCTAGGAATTTTATTTCAACATATGATCTATCTTCACGGAATTGGCGAAGTAAATGGTGCTTGCTGGTTGTTATATGATGAAGAACAAAAAATATGAACATATGTTACTGGTAAGAAATATAATAATTAAAATCCGTACAAGATTATGATTTTTTCTTAGAAATAAGCTAATTTTAACTATCGTTTAAAGAGCTTGAAGTTTTATAATGTGGTATTACAGAAAATCGTAGAAAATTTATTACAAGTTGCTCTTAATTGCAAAAAGAGTAATTGTCTTCACTTTTTAACTATTTACTGTCTAAAATAAGCACGGTTTAGTTTATTAATTAACCAATAGAGTAAAAATCAATATTTTAGTCGACAGGATTGCCGACTAAATAAAACAGAAATACCGTCGCGGAAGAACAACGTTATCGTCCTAGGACGGTTCGGAAAACTATGGAAATTAAAAATCATTCAAATTACAATAGAAAAGATGGCTGATAGCGTCCATTTTCGCATCGCTATAATGAAAACACCTAATTAAATTAAATATCCAAAAGTATATTATTAAACACGAACTAAATGTAGTTTAAGCGGACTAAACTAAACAGACTGACTACATAACTAGTTCTTTTTATACAGGTAGGTACTAGATCTCTCGTAAATATAATAAAAAGTGGAGTAAAGCAATTATATTGCTGGGAACCGATAATCTAAATAAATTATTGTAAGAATCTGCAAAGATATTTAATTACTTTAAATGTTTTTTAAAATATAAACGTAAATATAAGAAAGTATTATCATTAAAGTGAAATAATTTCAATTAGGTAAAGATGCTAACTACTACGAGTAATAGCAATATAATAATAGCCTGTTAATATTATGTTGGTACTAAGGTTTCTGTATCAGATATAGTTTTTTTAAATGTCTGGATTTCAAAAGTGAAATAAAGCTTATGGAAAACCATGTTTAATAAAGTTTAAGTTTCTTTTAACAAATAAAACATCAGTCATACATGTTTGTCAACTGTGCTTTGATGTAGGCGATTTCCGCGCACTAAAATTATTTATACCCTAGCACCGGCACGGAATAACTTTCACCGGCTTTTGTTACACGTTTTGTAAACAATCCCATGTTGAGTTAAAAGTTTAAAAATAAGATATAGGCACTAAAATTGCAGTCTTAAAGATGTTTAAGCTGGCGTTAACTGCGCTAAGGATCTCACATTTTGAAGATATTTTTAGAGCCAAAATTATGTTTTATAGGTTTTTTCATACGGGCAAAAAATGCTACTTAAATTACATATATACTTGCATCTGTTATAGTTTAGGATGTCTTTTCTTATATTTAGAAACCTTTTATTTTTGTTTTCTTTCTATGAAGATATTGTCGATGCCTGCTGTGCTTCGTTTCAATTTTAAAATATTATTAAAATATCAAGTAATTAGTGAATTCTAAAACTTTGTTCCTAAATGAACTTTTTAAAGTTGATTTTTCGCTCCTATTCTATATTAGGCGGCTAAAATGACTCCATGTGAAACAACATTTTGCATCAGCGACACCAAAATTTTTAACGAGCTGGAAATGAACCTAAACAACTTTAAACAATGGATTCACAATCAATACAAAGGCACCGGGATAAAAACTTTACTAATGCCACTATTAGAGTTCCAACGATACATAAAAAAATGTGTCGTCGTCGGTGAATCAATGAAACAACAACTTTATTATTGAACTAGTAAATCACCCTTACTTCGGTTACCTTTACACTAATTCTTTTCTTAAATATAAGTTGTATAAGTTACTCTTTATAAAATTAGCTGCTATCTGCTAATGAAAGTCATATTCTAATCAGTCTAGCCGTTTTAGAATTTAACTGAGACAAACAGAAAGACATAATGTTTTTTTTTAAATTGAGTTTCTCTTATAAGTAACTACTGTATATAATTTCATACGCATATACTATAGCGCTGTTATATTGATGTTACATACAGACACTCTAAATAATCTGCATACATTTATAATACATGTTATTAAGGATTAAGATGTGCTCATATAATATTTTGGTTATTCCTTTGATATACAGCAAAAACTAATCTTTGCACACAAGCTGTGAGACGGTAGAATGTTATGCATTTAACTGTGGCATTTGTTAGTGTCGCTTACGTCGTTGCCAATGTCAGTGCAGAATAACTATAACTAACGGTCTTCCTTCATTGTTAATTCTATGTGCAGTAATAAGATAAAATATAAACTGGTATTTTACTTCAGTAAAGTTTTGTTTAAAGTATTTAAATCTTTGTATATTTTTATGCTTACATTATTATCATTACGTTTGGCTCAGTCGGTAGTGCGCCAGCGCCACTTTCTGCGCCAGCGGTCGCGGGTTCGAGTCCCGCTAGGGGCATTCATTTGTTGAGCACAAATGTTTGTACTCCAGTCATGGGTGTTTATATTTATAATATGTATGTATTTAAAATACATCTATAATGTATCAACTATCTGGTATCCGTAACACACGCCTCGTAGCTTACCGCGGAATTAGATGGTGCTGTTGTAATAATGCCCCAACATATTATTTAATTATTTATTAAAATAAGACATATTATATTCAATTTTAAACAGTATTTACTTGGAAAATAACATAACTTTATACTTATTTACTCATTAACTTTAGTTAAATATCCTAAGATGTTTTTTGAAAGACTAAAAAAAGATTCAAAAGCTTGCTAAAGCTTCTCTAAGCTTTTTATGTATTTCTATGTATATGACTCATGACCAAATCTGTATAAGCAAACTAGTGCAAAATAAATGAAGTGTCAAATAATGCGCTTAATATGCGCGCGCGCTGCTTTGATCTCGAACTATACTCCGAAATATGTTTTCTTAATTACGGGAAATTATGTCCTTGTTGCTTAAAATATGATCTAATTAGTATGGTCGGTTGCGCGAAACGTCAGTCATGTGGCTCAGTGATCTATGCTATGGCGAAGTTATTATTTACCTAATATAATGACGAAATAGTATCGCTTTAGGTATAAAAATATGATATTAATAGATTGTTGCGTGTCTGTCTGTTTGTTTTGTTTGCTGATCTCCATAATGGTGGGAATTTCAGCTGAAAGTACCAATTATTTCAGAGAAAAAAATATTGTAAAATATTGTAAATACTCTATATTTCATGGTTATATAAGGAATTTGGTTCTAGGCAGCTGCATTTCATGAGGTTCTATTTCCAGATCCTGCAAATTTGCATTGACTTTAGATGTTTTCTACTAATAATTCAAACTACTTGCCTAAACATAAATTTAATTACAAAAACAACATGTGTACATTATTATAATGAGGTGTTTGTTTCTTTCTATGTAAGGAACGATCGCTTATAAATTATCAGATCAATTCTAAAAATTTATTCACCGATAGAAAGGTACAACATTCCTAAGTAAAAAATGCTATACATTTATTAATGCATCATGGAAGATAGCATTGATCTATTGTGAATGTGAACTTGAAGGATACCTCCTTAAAGGCCATGTCATTTTCTTTTTAGTCGTCCTAGACTTATTCATCCTGTGTGTCCTTCCATTAAAAATAAATTGAAGAAAAGTTGAATGTTTGTTGATATTTGTATTTGGTTTGATGTGTAATTTTTTATACATTAAGTATACCTAATGGAATTTATAGAATTGGATTTATAGAATAACATTAATCTCAAAATTAATGTTTTAATGGGCATGCATAAATTGGGCCGTCTTTTGTTGTTAGTAAGATTTTCTCCCTTTTTTGCTTAATATAACCTAATTAATTTTTAATTTTATTTTACTGATCAATCTCCTTCGTGTTTTCTTCAATCTACGCGACATTTTGGCGAACTAATCTGTGCTAAATTGACACGTTTTGAAGCCATTGGCAAAGTAATTGAATTGAACTTGATTTAACTGGTTAATACTTTTGCAATAAAAGGAGAACGTTAGTTAATAAATGCATACTGCTCTTTTTTTGCATACATAATAATTTTATTAACAAGTAACTGAAAATGTCGTAAGATCATTTGGACGAAAGCTATTATTGTCATCTGGTTTGTATGTAATCTATCGTTTGAACTGAGAGCCATAAATTACACGTGTTGTTGAGAAGTTACGAATCAACATATTGCAAATAAAAAGTGAAGTATTGAATACACTTTGTGCTTTTTTACAAGCATTTACAGAAAGAAAGAAAACAAATAGTAATATTATATACTGGTATATGGCCTATTTCATATTTGTGGAAAAATATTTAAAAATATATATATATCATTTTTTGCCCATGGCTCGGTTTGCACAGTAATAGGAGCGGACGTATTGTTAGTGTTCATTTAATCTATCCTCTAATCTATGCTGTCCGCAAATTTCATCGAAATCGGTTTAGCAAATAGAGCTACTTTCACGTTTATGAAATAACTTTAGTTTGTCAAATTAAATCAAGATCGCGATGAAAAGGACACTTAACAAAAATAGTAGAAGTAAAATATTGTTGCTATTGTAGGTATTGTGGTATTAAGTATGCATTACTACGTTAGTAAGTTAATACATATTTCACTTTTATAACACGATTCTTAGAATTATTGTTACAAAGGTATTTGTGCTGTTGAATTTGTATTTAAAACATCCTTAAAAAATCTATTCACTAGCGACTCACCCTCGCTTCGCTCGGGTTCGACCCTAGCTTAAACACGAGCGAAGACGCGGGTTTCGCTAGTTATACACATATATAAACCTTCCTCTTGAATCAATCTATCTATTAAAAAAAAACTGCATCAAAATCCGTTGCGTAGTTTTAAAGTAGGTATGTACTAAGCATAAGAAGCAAGCGACTTTGTTGTAGGTATACTATGTAGTGATGATAAAAGTACTAAAAACCTTTTTGTTTATCTTAGGCTAGGTTCTACACGTTCAATATTGTTTAAATCTATAATGCTTTAGATAACCTTTGATTGATTGCGAAAGCTGCACTATAAAGTTGTAAAAATAACATCTACAGAATTCTAACTATACTTTAAGATCATCAGAACCCTAATATTAAGCCGTCATAAGCCCACTTGTTAATTATTCGCAAAAGGGAATCGAAACCGGTTAATTAAAATTAAATTTTGGTATGAAGAGGCGGGACAGTAGGCGTAAACAATTATGTTTAATGAAATATGTATTATATTTATTATTTATTTCTCATTCGTATAACTTGATCGAATTTTAAGACTTACCCTATTTGGTTGTTTAACTACTGTTGAACTAAATGTCAAATACCATATATGTTTTTAGAAGTACGCGGCCTTTTTAAGGCAAGTGTCGGGGATGATCAAACTCGATTAATATAAAGGAATAATTATACATTTTTTACATTTCATTAATGTACTGTGGTAGGGAGTAAAACAACATTTTTTTTGGAATAGATCCATTTTTGGAATTAAAATTAGTCAAGAGCGAGTTAAATTGGCTTGAAGAGTTCTGTATATTAGTCTAGGTTATATTTTCCAGTTTCGCTTTTAAAATATTACAATAACACAATACAATTACTCACTCACAACATTTAAGTTTTATCATCATATTAAACAGCACTATTCACTAAATCAAACCTAAAGTATATTATTTAAGTATGTATGTACCTATTATAAGTTACTTCATTTTATGTTACTTATTTTATGGTACATAAATAAATTAAATAAAACAATCTTTAATCATAAGTAAAATATATTTAATTATTACCTAATAAGGTAGGTAATTATTTATCTATTTCTGAATGTCTTTTTTATTCTCATTCAGTCTGTGTAGTGTGTAATATGATTTTACTGCTGTATAGTGTGTGTACTGTATACTTTGTTTGTAGTGATACGATAAGGAATTAAAAACTGTTTCAAAGTGAAAGAAAACTTTACGTTCCCAATACCATCTTGATACTTGTTTTTTAATGATTTTCAATTAGTCTTAATCCTTTAGTTTATCTAACAGAGTATAATTTCCAGTCACAAAGATGTAGATTTTCTGGTTAACGTTTTACGCGCATGACTTTAGTTTCAATTAATACTTTAGATGCAAAAATATATGGAATTTAGTTTACTTTTTTAACAAGCATTATCAAAGCCATCTAAATTAGATACGATTTATAAAAATAAATTGGTTTTAATTTAAGATTACCGATTTTTGTTTGTAATTTTAAATTACCAACTCTGGAGTAAAGGGTTGAATAAAAAAATAAAAGTGAACTTTATATGGTCAAAATATGACTGTACAAATAAATATAGAGCTTAAATTATTGACTTTCTATTAACTCTTAGACCTAAATGGAACTCTGACCTCACTACAAAGTATTGAAAATCTCTGCGAGAGACTAAACATATAATATCTGAAATAAAACAAAGTAGGAACAAAATTTTATAATGAGGGTTTAAAATAGCTTATTACTCATACTGGTTACTCTTAAAGCCCATACTCGACGGTAAGAATCTAGGCACTTAACTACAATAATATGTAGAACAAAGGACCTCCTTTTTAAAAGCATTTGGCATTAAACATGTGTACATGGCAACATTGTAAAAAAATAGACGAAAGCCACCGTCTTTGATGAGAAATATAGAGAACACTATAGTGAATACATAATTGTACCTGTTGCGTTATAACTTATTAGTCAAATAAATTTTATATACATATATAATATATAAATGGAAACTTTCAAGTTAAAAGCTCTGTCTCTATAGTTTTCCTACAAAATATATAAAAATATTTTTTCCAAAGTCTTTCTATGAAGAGGTGCTTTTAGAAATTAACATTTTTTTAGATAAACAATTGACATATTTTAAGCGCTTTTTTATAGTTTATTTATTGAGAATAAAGCTCCATCGTTGTTCCTGAGCTGAATATAATGTTAATTCCAGCATTGCTTTGAGACAAATAAAAAAAAATTGAACATGTTATTTTTTTTGTTTAAATTGTTTTTTACATGCTTACCCTCAATACTTATAATAACCGTATTACACTGGGGAGTGTATATGCACATGTGTTCTTCACATCTCGTCCAGATTGCGTTCAATTCAATTTTCCAAAGTAATATTTCACACAAAACATGCCGGATAAAATCATTTATAAAGGCGTCACTAAACATTTACATATCTAGCTTAAGGGCTGGCAAGCTCTAATAATACTTTTTAAACTTTTAATATTATAGTATTCTAATTTAAATATTATATTATAAAATTTAATATAATTTCATATTGAAATTTAGTGTAGTCATATTTTCAATTATGAATTTTTTTTACATCTTACTACTTATACTTCTCCGCATGTACATAATAATATATGTAATTACTGCATACTATACCATTTTTTGCATGGTTATAAAAACATGTAAAAAAATCTATTTTATTAAATTGAAATACATTAATGTACAGTAATGTGTTTATTATTTCTATTGTACTATTAAAAGATTTTTTCCACTTAAGTGGCAGCCCTTGGATGTATAACCTGAGGGCTAGAGTACACTGCTCGGCTAATTTGGTGATGTTATACAAGTCTCACTCTTTACCCTGTCTATTACAATATTGAACTATTTAGTGATGTTAATAAGAAAGTATCGATATTTTATGCATACCTATAATAATTTATGTGAATAGTAAACGCTAATTTTTTATTCGTGTTTATACATTTATATGTTTTTTTTTTGTATAAGTGCCTTATTTATTTAGGCTGATTATTTTTTTCTAAAAATAATTTTATTGTAACACCTAACATGCGTGTTTAAAATAGTTTCAACTTTTTCATTCATATTTATTTGACCAAAATGACGAAAACATATTACGTAGGTATTTTACATTGTCCTAAAGATAAAAAATATATAAAAATATCGACATCATCCGTCACTAGCTATATGAATATTTAATTTTACCCCTTCCGTGTTTATTTATTGGTCGTATATTTCATAGCCCGGGGCGATGCACACATTGGGGTGCGCAGTGAATATGCAACTAAGGGTGGAAACAAACTCTATTATTACACCAACGATATTAGAATAGCTCATGTATTAGAAACATTCAAATAATTTTAATTATATTGAAAATTTTAATTAAATTACTACAAAATATGTATTATTTTATATTTATTTTGAAAAAGAGATATTTACTTTTTCTTATTACGTTTTCTATAAGACTATTCTATATAATCTACGAGCGAAAGTCCCGTCAAAATTTGTTCAGCCGTTTCAGAGATTAGCCGGAACAGACGGACAGTCAGAGAGACAGACAAAAAATAATTAAAATTATTTTTTTTTGATGTAAGAACCTATTTATTTTCATAATATGCATTTAGTGAAAAGCTGTTAATTTCAGTAGCTCCTACGTTGAAATCAATCATTATACTTCATTGATCTTTGTAATAGTATTTAATAAACTTCAACATTCTGAGAAAATTAAAAGCTTTAGATTTTCAGTAACCAACAATCGTAATTTGAATTACGACATCTTCAGTAACATGATATTTCACATCGCCAACGTTCATTCTCACGGTATTCTAAGAACACACAATATGCCAAAAGTTCTCAGAATGTTTGTGTTAAAAATGTTTTATTTACATACTTTACGTTTATGTAAATTTCTCTTTATTGAGCTCAAATTCAACATATAATTACTAATAAACAGATATTTATATATTTAACATATAAGATCATCTGCAAGTTGTATATACGTATTATACATAGATCAGAATGTCGAAATCGATCACATTTTATCAGCTAGTTCATAAGTTAATACAACCAATTAATTTTTACACAGGGTAATCTGTGTACCATTATTATTAATGGCAAAAATCCTTTAGAATAAAGATTTTTTAGTACACAATTAAATGATAAGTATACGAGTATAGAACCTACAATATAGAACCTAGCAATGATGTTATAACCTCATTGGAACCTAGCACATTAGGCGTGAAAGTAAAAATGGTTGGATACCAATAAATCGCCTCAAAATTCTTTCTCTGCTTAAATACATCGAAATGTATACGACCTTCTTAGAAAACGTAGTCCAAATTACCATTTGTTTGCATAAAAACAATTATAGTATTCTTTATGTTGTCTTATCATTTACTAACTGGCATATGCAACTTTTCAGATAAGGGTATGATTTGAATTACAAAATGCCCACATTAATTAAAGATTACCACCTTGGCAACTAAAAATTGTGTTCTTAAAAGGTAGACATGCATTAAATACACATGAGAATCATTAAAGGTGCTAGGACATTGAGTATAGCGCTATATAGCGTAATAATGCGTGCAATGCAACTAGTTATTATATATTAATTACTAGCAGAATTGCTAGTAATTCCCTCGACTCAACCCGCGTTTCAATCACTATTAAAAATAGGAATTGGTGGTAGAAGGATGAAAATTTAGAGCTATGAATATTTTTGATGCCAAATTAAAGAAACAAATGGTCTAAAAATTAAAAAACTATACATCTAGAGAGTGCCACCCTTATTACCTGGGGGAATAAAAATAGCCTACGACCTACCAAATTTCCAAAATTTTGAGAAGTTCGATAACAAACACTGTCACACGAGATTTTTACATACTAGAAATAATAAAACTTTCTATCCTTTAGGTTTTTTCGGTGGATTTACATATTTTGACCATGGTCACGAGAAACATTCAAATTGAAATGTCAAATATTGCGTAAACCTTAGAAAGTAATCATCATCATCAGCCCTTTTTAACGTCCCACTGCTGGGCACGAGCCTCTCTCAGTACGAGGGGGATCAGGCCAATAGTCCACTGCTAGTGCGTGTTGGCAGACTTCACATATCTTTTGAAACCTTGCTAGGTTTTCTCAGACATGCAGGTTTCCTCACGATGTTTTTCCTTCACCGTAAGACAAGTGGTAATCATGGTAGAAATGATTCGCACTTGAAAATATCAGGGTGCGAGACCCGGATTTAAACCCGCATCACTCGGTTATCAAACGAGTGCGTTACCGGCTACCACTGTCACAGAAAGTAATATGCAGTCGTAAATAATCACAAACGTTATATATATTGAAAAAATAAGATAGAAGACGTAGACATGTAATGCCGATCAAGGTACCTACCGACGTATATATTTTTAGAACATAAAAATATTGTAATATAAAAATATAGTAGTCACTAGCTTTTGGTGGATCAATATTTGTACATCTGTTTATGTATGCAGCCCATTGCATATTTAACATTTTATTTGTCACAAATGATATAATTAAATTTTGATGATTATCTCAGTGATGTTTCCTAAATAAGGAGGCTTAACAATGTAGTCATTTTTCATCGTTAAAGTACCGGAACATTATTACGAATTTAAAAAAAAAACCTAACCGGTCTAGCCATATTCCGCTAAATTACATTACTATGAGATAAACGTATGATATCGTATTAGTCAGATTTTGATAGAAATAAAAATAATTAGTTTATTTTTATTTTGCCATTTGCCGGATTTCAATCAAAGATTTTTGCATTTTTTTTTATTCTGTGGTATATACAGGATTTTGTATTGGATATTGGTATAAGCAATATTTCTAATTCAGCTTCTTCTGTCAGAAAAAGATGTCTGAAAAGTAATGGTATATTTTTAATTTTAAATAATTAATTAAACTACATATTGCCAGGGAATTAAACAACATCCGATTTAAAAAGTTTTTAAATATTCGAATTGAATTTACATAATAATTTATAAGCAGTCGCGATTAATTTTTATGGTTAAATTAAAAGGCATGATGAAGTCACAATAGAAAAAAGTATACAGGGCAGGCTCATTCCATAGCCTCAATTAGTATGTGGGTGAGGTTTCTAAATGGATAAAATTTTTGGTTGCGCTTGATAATGAAATTTTAAGCATTGTCAGAATTGTCGATGCGTAAAAAGGAGAGGAATGTACGCGGACCGAACTTCAAGTATCGAATGGCCACCACTGTGGTTTAAACGGAATGCCTTATATTTGGTGACATTAGAAAAAAAACAAATTATTTAATTACGTATGTTTATTTAGTGTCTTCTTCACTGAATATATTATAAAAATAGTTACTTAAGAGTATCGTACAGGCCTACCTAATATATTTTTGAAGCCGGACTTAAAATAAATTCAAGATTAGAAGGAACTAACGTAACATCGTTAAATTTGTATTTTTTACTACTACTATTATTAAAAGAGAATTTATCAAATCGAATTAGATACTCATTATAAAATTATTAAGAAACTGACCTCTGTATCTGGATTAATATACATATATGACGTACGCACAAGTTGATATTAATCATTTAGCAATTATAAATATTTGGGTTGCCTTGATGTTTTTTGTTACGTTTTGTACCATTTTTCACTTCTTTAATATACTAGTAAATATCGATAAGAAGTTAAAAATGTATTATGATAAAGCTCAAAAACATAAACGATTTAAACCTTTTTAGAAACAGTAAAAATTATAATAATTAAGGTAAGAGGTATCAATTAAAATCAACGTTTTAACCCAAGAATGAAATTGTAGCGACCCATTTTAAGGTATCACATATAATGGGCTCCCGCTTAGATAAATTTCGAGTTTTAATTACTTACATATTTCACGCGATAAAATATTCTAAGGATGCATCACGAGGACATTAGTGTTTTTTATTATTTTGTTACCGAATCCGTGAGGGTGGACCACCTCTGACTTTGGTAGCACAATAAGCCATGACCGTCATTAATTCTTGGGTCTCGGCAGGTGTTGTCAACAGTTTTTAGAATTTCTTTTTGTGATAATAATATTTTACGATAATTTATGTGTTTTGATTAAATTGGTTGGATAATAAGATGTCAGATGATGTAAGTTAAGTATTTATTGGATGGGTATATCAATGGGAAATTATATTGTTTCATTTTAATCAGTTATTTTTACTTTATTTTATATGAATTTTCTAATTAAAATATTTTCTAAATAATATTTTGCTTGAACAATTCGACCACTATAATTAGTAAACTATAAACTTGCACGTAATAAATAACATAAATAAATAATAGGTATAGGGACATTAACACACGACATCATTTAATGTCATTGTAAGCACGAGCCTCGTATATTGAATAATCACATCATGTAACTGGGAGGGGATCCTCCAGTGGGACTCGAACCCGTGACCACTGGTACAGCAAGTAGAGTCAATAATAACTGAGTCAAACTAGTATTCATTTATTTGTTGATGATAGAAGACCAAAGCAAAAAAAACACTTTTATTTCATAAGTTGAAATACCTTAAACTTTAAGACTCTAAGTAGATATAATTAATTTAATTACTTTGTACCAAAATGGAACCTGTAATATCCTATAAATAAGACAACGCTTCTCAAAGTGTAAGTTAAATGGTGATTTGCACTATGGCTGTCGTCTAGTACTCCTTTTCTATTAACTTATCGAAAGTTTTTAAAACTCCATTAAGTTTTAATATAATTTTTCATTTAAGCATCGACTACCAAAGAAGTTATTAAAGTGATACGATCTCGGCCCTGTATTCTTTATGAAGCCTCTTGTGAATTTTAATACTTAATTTAGCCATCGAGGGAAATATTTTGCTTAAAAGGTTGATTGTTAAAAGATTTATAACTTCGACGTGCAAAAATGGTAATTATTATTAAACACTATCGATACTGTTCGTTTTTTTAAATAAAAAAACACATAAGTAGTTCCGCACATATACAGTACATATTTTGGTAGTTTGCGAAAGACATGTGAAATCCCCCAGCCTGTATTTGGCCAGCGCGGTGGATATGGCCTGATCCCCCTCGTTCTGAAGAAGAGACCCGTGCCGAAAGGACTGAATGAAGTAATGAATTAACATGGTGCACATAGAAATATATCTTTTGCCCAAAATTTTTTTGAATTTCTCTTTCATTGGAGAAATAAAAGCATATATTTCAACGTATTTCTTTTTGTTTTTTATTCTCACATATATAAATTACCGTATAAATACTGCCTCTTAGTCATAACTTTATTCCAGAATTTATTACTCAATTATAATGTAAAATACTGTAAAATTCTTTACCATATTATCATAAAAATCTAGATATTATCATATCTCAGGTAAGGTATAAAAACGTCGTCGTCGTCCGGTGTGGTCGACTGAAGTCATTATCACTCGATACCGCGATGCTACTGTGCGTAAACAAATACAGTACTGCACTATGTTAGGGTGACCAGGTCCAACTGGCTAATAATAATTGAGGCAACACTTAGTATTTTTTAATTGAAGGAGAAAAAAATATAAAATTTTTATATTTTGCAAATCTAATTAAATATCTAGTTTTTATAAGAGACCAGATAGTACGTTTATAAAACTTAATTGCTAACATCTGTGAAATCAATTACGTATAAATATTCAATTAAATGAGTAGTTGATAGCTTACCTGTGTTATTCAGTAACGTCAGAGCTTTAAAGCTATATATCGAGAAGTTCAATATAAAAGACATCGATCAATAATTGATCGATGATAAAAGAGCTTTTTAACATCCACTTGATTCCAACAATGACGCTCTACGAAGCCACGTATGTACAGACAGCATAAAAAGTCATTACTAGTTGATATTGCGTTTTAAAGATGGTGGACATATTATACGCTATTTCTTGTAACCGGTTCAAAAATGCAATAGAAATATCCTAGATTAGTACGGATTAAGTTCCTTGGTAAATTATATATACATTTAAGGTTTTAATCGACTGCAATTTTTTCTTTACTTACCGAATTAGTACGAGCTTGGTATGTACGGATATTTAATATATGACAATTTAATGATAGTATTGCATTATGGTACCTTAGAAGTTAGTATAGGAAACCAGCTGCAGCATAAACATTTTAGACTTATACGATTAGCATTTGTATATTGCTTATTTCGATTGCCGGATGAGAGTAACTTATTATATACTTATGCTTACAACTCGATGTAATCAAGTATCTACAGCTATCAGTATATCAGTATCTAAACTAATCAACTGCCTCGGTGGTGTAGTGGCTAGCATGTACGGTCATACATCGAGAGGTCCTGGTTTCGAGTCCTGGGTCGGGCCAAGTTTAGTTATTGGTCGCGTATAGTAGTATTGGCGCAGCCGTGGCCGAAATCGGTAGAAGAACATTATTACCATTCTTTTTAAAATCAATATTTATAATTCTTTTTAACGAAAAGATAACATAATTTGAAAGATCACCTTTATGGTGGTAAACTTTTAAGTTATTTTAAAAGTTTGTGTACCTACTAATTTTAATTATGTCTAATAAATAAAAAAAAAATTGAATAAACTATCCAAATTACGTTTATCAGTTCGTATGAGCACATTGGACGTAATTTGATGTAGGTATTTAGAATAACTTTAAACAATTAATATTGATAAGTATGATTCATAATGTATTCAATATATTTAGTAGGCAGTAACAGCTGAATTGTGACGCGCTCGCTTGGGAAATTGAGTGATGCTAGTTGGTTCAAGTCTTGGGTCTTTTATCCCTGATATTCTCCTATGGAATTCATTATCATCATGATTATTATTTATCTAACGTACAGAAAATCGCGAGGAAACTAGTGTATATGAAAGTATCACGAAGTTTTTAAAAGTTATGGAAATTAAAAAATAGAAATGTACAGTCTACTTCGTCGGACTTGGCGAGTCTGGTGGGCTGGTGCCAAGTCCTGACATCCTCGACTTGAAATGAGGTCCGTGCCTAATATTGGGACCATAATAGGTATACAATATACTCAGGTTTCTTAAGCATTGTAATTTAAAAAGATTTCTTATTCACCCTACGAAATAAGTATGGCGCAATATCCCGATTTTGAGATATTTTAAATACCACGAGTCTCGTAAAATGTACCAAAAAATCGCTCTTATCGTTTCTTTAATTATAATTACGAATAAAACAGCAGGCATTGAAAAATTTTCCAAACTGCCCAAAATTCTTTCTTGACGGAACATAAAATGCTGCGATATCCTTAAATTAAGTAAGATAGCGGTATATTTCGACATCTTTAATATATTTGGAATTTTCATGAGTAGGTATATGATTTTTTGAAAAGATTTAAGTAGTTTATAAACGTGCGTGATTTTAACAAGAAAGCCTCACCTTTAATTGAAAGTAATCTAGTGCCTGCATTTTAACAAGGGTGTTTTTATTTATAAAATAATTTAATATTATTATTTATTATAATATGGTTTCACCTTAAAATTATGGCTTATAATAATGTACATACATAAGTGGGTAAGAAAACATCAGCTAGAAAGGCTTATAGAGTTTTACAACATTATTATTTTACAATGTATTCGTAAAGATAAAAGATATCATAGATAGATGTATGTTTTAATTTGTTTGCACTGTTTATGGATATATGCAATAAAATAACAATTATCTTATATTGGCATGCTAATATTAAATAAAGCTAAACTAAAGCAAATTTATATGTATACTAATAACAGACAAATACACAGGAACCTAACGGCCTGTCCGCACTGCGAAATTTCACCGCGCGAATTTTAATCGCGCGATTTAATTTCCTTTTTTCATTGCCTTTAATTTGCATCAAATCACAGATTTTATCTGCGCGAATTTTTAACTGCTAGTGCGGATAGTTCTATAAGATTCCATGTGTTACAGAATTGCGGAAAAAAACCGCGCAGTGAGAGTACTAGAACATTTTCTGAGTAGCTTCAATTTTTGGTCATATTATAGCCACGATTGCTTTTTGTTTTGATTGATGAAGTCAGAATATCTTTTTAAATTTCATTACTTTTTTAGGGCTCCGTAAAACGGAAACCCTTATATTTCGTCATGTTCTTCACAAAAAAGGTGTTTCATATAAAGTGCTAGAGAATTTTGTAGTCAAGAATGGATTAGTATTCAATACAAAGTGAACGGGTTTCTCTTCAATACGACGGGGACGGGGATCAGGCCATAGTCTACCACGCCAGCCAAGTAGGGGTACGCGGACACATATCTTTCGAAAACTTGCTAGGCTCTCTCAGACATGCAGGTTTTTGATACACCACATTTTCTTTTACTGTGAGGCAAGTGGAAATCATGTTAGAAAATGCTATGCCATCCATTAAAATCCCGTGAAATATATATTTTGCATGTAAGCATGTAAATAAAAAAATAAGTAGCTAATTTAAGTTAAGTGTGCTATTTTCTAAGAGCGTTCATAAAGTAGCTTTCCGAATCTTAAAAAAAGGTCACCAGATATGCTTTCAGTATATGGGACAAACGAAAGTAGGCTGTAGAAATATTTCTTTAAAAAAAGGTCAACTAGCCCAATTAGCTAACTAGTAGAATGGCTATGTATATATATGCTTTCAATTTGTTTTATTAAAATTTTTTTTTGTTCAAATTATATATTATTTTCTATTAAATTTAAGAGAGTAATGAATATACGATTTCATGGAACTAATAATAATAATAATAAACAGGTATCCGAGTTGTACCACGAATAGCGAATCTCATTGAGACTAGCCTTCATGCCATAGCCATTGTGCTCTATAATTTCGCAAGAGATATTATAGTGCACAATGCACATGTGTACACACAGTAGTGCACTCTTTATTCTTGACACTCTCATACTCAGGTGACACGAATACTCGACCAGACAGCTTTACGTATTTACAGCAATGGTGTAAAACACCGCCAACTTCCCAACTCTGGGCTGTTACTCAGAATTTCTCGTCAGAAATACTGAATCACTAAACTTGGCCCGTCCCGGGACTCAAACCTAGGACCTTCGTGTGATTGTACCATCAAGGCAGCTAAAATTGAACTACATCCAAAACAATAAGAAATACCCATATTTTGCCGAGATTGAAACATCAATATTTCAACGATAAATATAATGAATGTGCAAAAGAACAAAGCCACTGAAATGACTTCATTTGGCAAAGTTTAATAGGGTTTACATTTTGAGCTGGTGTCGACAGATAATCGGCCTCTTAATAAATTCATTAGTATAACAGAAGAGACGTAGTATAGATTGCTTCAATAATGAATTTAATATACTATAATATCATTGTTAATAGAAATTCTTATTCGTAATTATTTCTTATGAAAACTTTTTAAATAGATTTTTTTAATAAACCATTTAATAAGTTTAGATTTTGTCGATTATTTTTAATATTTCATCTCAATTTACGACTCCAATTAGTTATTTTAGGATTTACAACCATTTTTAAAGTCGGTTGAAACGAAAAAATACAAAATAATAGTAATACACATTTCAAGAAAGTTCTTAGTTACCAAATTGTTAGCTTTATGAAATAAATGTTATTTTGATACAATTATAAAATATTTTACTGCGTCTATAATCTTAACAAAAAAAAAACAAACATAAAACGTATGTATATAAAAAAATATTTTACTTATTACTCATAATTCATATATTATAAATATCATATAGTTAGAAAAATGTAAATAATGTATACGTATTTAAATTCCAATTCCAATACTTGTAAAGATTACAGTCGAACAGCTACTTGCATAATGCGAGACGTTTTAGCTACATTTCGCGTTGTCTTGCTCCGGCTGACGGCGGCCGATAGCGCAGAGTGCACCTATTCTTATTGTTAGGGCTAGCAAAATTAAATAACTTATTAAAATTGTTCAATTATTATTATTATATAAAAATATTATTAATACGTAGAGAGAAGGATAGAACGATAGATGGTTTAGTAATTAATAGCTTTTTACTAAATGCATATGAAAGTATAAACGGTACTTACATCAAAAAAACAATTTTTAAACTTACGCACAGCGAAGCGTATGTAATAATTTTATAAAAAATATTATTAGTAGATGGCAACTCTTTATAGGTTTCATTTAATCATATATTGAAAATAAAAGTAAATAAATAAATGAAAGTAAAAATATGTATTTAAAAAATACGAAAGATATCAAAGGAAATCCAAGAAGTGTCACCCCTGTAATGATTTCGTACGAAAACTCAGTACCTACGTGCGCGCGTCTTCATAACGGGTGCTTTGTGCATTAGAATTTATACTCTTGTCGCAAATTGAAGTTGTTCGTAGAAAAAATAAAACCTATACTTAACTGCTTACGTTTAAACTCGACTTTCTTATGAGACAATTGCCGAGTAAAACCACTGCCTGAAGCTGAAACATTCTATATGGGTATATAACATATAATGTACTCGTATATTGTGGAGAATACATGAGAGAAAGAGAATGACAGTATATTAATTACAAAATTTATTATTGAATTCTGATATAATTGATATATTTTGATAAACTATTAATATTTATTAAAAATAAGTAATTACAGTATTTTCTTTTAGCCAGAGATACAAGTACAACAGTTTTATTAGTGTTGCACTTTTGAAATTGCCGCGGAATCGAACCGCATTCCTTAAATACTCTTTTGTACTCACTCAGTTATTCAGGTTCATTTCTGATCTAAATCTTATAATGCTGTTAATCCGAAATACTAATTTTATTATATTCTATGCTTTTGTATAGTTAATTTTAATTATTTCTTTGTTGAATTACTTTACATCTAAATTTCAACACAATTTGGTTCGTTATTCAAAGTATGCTGTGAGAAAAGTATCTGAAATGGTTTTCTTATTTAATACAAAATTTTATGCATGTTTGTGAAAGCTTATATTTTTTACATTTGACTTTCTTGGATTTATCACTGTTACGATACAGTTGATTTTTAGAGTTCCGCAGTCAAAAAGGTAAACAGGAATCGCTATAATTTCGTTAAGACTATCTGTATGTATACCACGACTATTTCACTCGGAGTAAAATAATCTATGTAGAGCAGAAAAAACATATATTAAATATCATACTTAAATACTTTGTGGATGCGGTAGAAATATTACGAAAAATAAAAAGTTAGGGAAAGCACTTACCTATAGCTGAGGTAAGGGGCCTTTTTGGCTATATGGACGATAGCACATTAATTTATATGCCTTTAAAATCCGACACATTGTACTAATGTCAAATTATGTAAGTAAAAATATAACAAGCGTTTGATACTTAATTGCTGTTCTGAAAAGATTGTGCGAATTTCGATCGATTTAATAAAATTATATATTAGCTTCAAAATGAACTATGTGTCATTAAATATTTCATTAATAATACGGTAATTGCTGAAACATAGTTGCTTTTCTATTAAAACATAATTTTTCAAATAATAAACTAGTAGAGATAGTTTTAGTATCGTAAAAATAAATTGAATCGATTACTATAAGCGAATAATATGATATCATGTTAATTAAAGCTATACTTTGTGTGGAACTGCAACCTTATGCCTATGTTTATGGATAATTCCCTCGATATAGAACTTTTTATAACCTTTTGATTTTATTACACTGAAATTTTACATGTACTTTTCCTTTAATTACACTTTAGTTTTATTACATTATTACTTTAGTTTGGCTCAGTTTGTAGCACCCTACTTGCTGTGCCAGCGGTCGCGGATTCGAATCCCGCTGAGGGCATTCATTTGTTAAGCACGAACGTTTTTAGTCCAGTTATGGATGTTTATATTTATGATATGTATGTATTGAAAGTTACATGAGTAGCGAATCAAATATCTGGTATCCGTAACACAAGCCTCATAGCTTACCACAGAACTAATTGACGCTATGTAATAATGTCCCAATATACATTTTATATTCGTATACACTTGTTCAAACAAATTAATGCGCATAGTAAAACCAATTAAGATGAAAGTAATGCGAAAAAATGAGATAAATCTTATTGTCTTCCTCCGATAAGATCAAAACGCATCTAATTTTGGCTTTTCAATTTCTTGTAGCCCACAATTTAGCAAATTAAACAGTTTCTTGGTATATTGTACATTCTATTATAATAATTGAATAGAATTAAATCTAATGCTGTTGTTATAGTGTTCTGACCACGGAATAGGTAATACCATCTTTTCTGTGGTTCTGACAAACTGTACGGATACAAATGTTTGAAATATTGAATTTGTGACTTAAGGCTTGCTATCCTTATTGATATTATGATGATTAATAATATGTTTGTATCATACTAATTGATAAGATTAATTTATAATTTTCATTGTTCGTATTAAGAATAATAATAACTTACCTTCATATATTTGATCGGCTTGAAAATGAAAACCAAGCAGTTATTAACTCATAGACTAGGTAGGAATAAAAGCATTTAAATCATTTTTGTTAGAAAGCTTAACAAAAAATATAACTACCTAAGGATCTTCGTAGGCATGCTTATAGATAGGATGGACGGTGGGTTTTTAATTAAATTAAACGACACTAGCGACCCCTCGCTACACTAATAGGAAGGGGTTAAAGAACATTTAAGAACATAGTTCACTTGCAATGAGATTACAATTATAACTTAACATTAAATTTTAATTTAAATTTTATTAAATTAGTCAGAAAAAGCTTCTAAATATAGTTTATTTTTAAATGCCGACAAAGACCTAGCATTTATTACATCATTTGGCAAACTATTGTACAGTTGTGCTGCCTCAAATTCAATTGTTTTGGTGCCATATATAGTTCTAGTAACAGGTAAATCTAGTTTGTACTTTTTTCTTGTGTGGTACTTACATTATTTTGTTTTTAAAGTGATTTGTGTATGTATACCTTTTGTGACAATCTTTCTAACTAATATGCAAGTCCTGAATTTGTATAGCTGCTCTATGGAAAACTTTTTGTGATCCTATATAATTATTTAGTAGGTGTAAGATAATCAAGATTAAATAATGCTTTAAGAAATTTGTTTTGAGATATTTATATAAAGGTAGGTACGGTTTAACGATTAGTATATAGATTTCTCAGTATTAAGTATCCTTTATGTTGATCCTGATAACTAGCTATAGTCATCATCACTACATAGTATAAAACAAAGTCGCTTTCTCTGTCTCTATATCCCTATGTACGCTTAAATCTTTAAAACTACGCAACGGATTTTGATGCGGTTTTTTTAAACAAAATGATTCAAGAGGAAGGTTTATATGCATAACTACCAGATCCCGCTGCTTTGCCTGTGCTAAATTTAGGGAAGAGCTCGAGCGAAGCGAGGGCGAGTCGCTAGTATCCATTAAAATTCTCCTAGTGTTATCTCGTGACATGACAAACAGACGGACATAAAATTTCAAAAACTATAGATTTAGTCTGTGTATAGTCGATAATAATGACTATTTAATTTAATTTTCCAAATAAATATTTTATGAACTGATTCGATTAAGAATTTTATTATATGTATAGATAAAAATACATAGAATTCCATACTAAATTTAAAACGACAAGAGTATTTATGTTTCATACTAAATCAAAAGCTATAATTAAATGATACTATTACTTCTTCATTTATTGTTAACATTTCAAATATCGCGCTTTTTTACTCCATCCCGCCACACTCCCGTAGGTACGCATGCCAGGTCTTATTTCAGACATGCAGGATTGTCACGACGGTCGTCGGGCCATGTGATTAATTATTTATTAAGTAGCATCATGTATCATGTAGCCTAAAACTTAGCTTGAATTTAAACTGATGTCGTCACTTTCGTCTCGTTGATATCGGTTTTGATCATCTAAATAGCTTTCTAGAAACAGGATAGAGAATGTTTGGCAGTATTTTAGTACTTTAAAGTTTCTCAAGTTTATTAACAAGCTTTCTGTTTATTTGTATCATCTAATATAAGGAAATAAGGTTTTTGTAAGGAAGAAGGTAGGAGAAGAACGACTTTACTGACTTTTACGTTATAACGTTTCTATAAAGATTTGTACAACTAACTACATAAATAATAATATGTGTAATCAAATCTTGTAATGTTATTTGCAGTTGCTTCTAAATATCGTATGAATTAATAAATAATAGATATTCAAAATCCAGATGTTAGTATATTTTATTTAAGCTTTTTAATTGCTACTAACAAAGCCTACCTTTTTGATGTCTATATCTCTAGTTTAGTTTAAAAAAAATAACATCATAATCTATTTTAATTAATAATCTGTGAGCACTTTATTTTATTTTTACTATTTTTATGAAATTGTTATTATGTTTGAGTTAAGTTCGTGTGTGAAGATTTCTTTTGTAAAATAAATTATAAGTGCTATTGAAATTTTGAAGTCATTTATTATTTTATTTATATCATTATAAAATAATTAATTAATAACTTAAAATAAAAATGTTATTATTACGTTACTATACCCGTTCGGTATCACTTACGAAAATGGTGATATAAAAATTATTATTTTTTAATAAATATGTTATTTTCAAAATATACAAACATACAGCTTAATTAGCAAAATATTTTGTGTTTGAATTTTTAAATATTCATCAACCACTATATTATTCAAGTAAATGTACCGCATACTTTCTGATACCAGTTTAGACTTTTTTGAGTTCGTTAAATGGCAACCATCCCTTTGAGGTCTGTAATTATAAAGTATTATTCAATATTTAAGCCACGCCCAAGTGCGAAAGAGACAAAAGATTATTACAACTCAACCGCTCATACTTTGTAATGGCAAATTTTTATGGGTAGAGCTTTTTTTGATTGGTTAGTAAGAATAATTTGATAGTTAAATAACATCATATTTGGCACCTCTATCATGAACATTTAAATATAATTTTGATCATTCCCCTTGAATATGTATAAGACCTTTAAAAAGCTGCAGGTGAATTGTACAAAGGCAGGCCGATTCGATATTTACGTGCGCATACATTTTAAATAGTTTACTAAATGTGAATACAACCTTATAAGATCTTATTTTCATATTAGTGCATGTAAGGTCTAGTACGAAATTGTAGTAATAGCTGCGGTACATATTATTATGTTTATTCTTGAGTTATGAAAGGATGATAGACGGATATTTTTATTTCATTCGACACAATATCGGCTCGTAAGATATTTTTTCAGCTAAGTTTAACCGCAGGTAAGGAATTTAAAAAGAGTTGTTTATTTGGAACTACTACATCCATAATATGATCGACTGTATTGTTTAATAGTAGGCCTGAGCTGGTTAAGAAAAGTGCTTCAAAGTAATATGTAAACATAACATAGTAAAAATAATGCAAAAATTTATAAAATATTTATCTTTTAATAATAATGACATCAAACAATAAAGTCAGATAACGCTTGCTCTAATTTATGTGAAGTACATATAAAAACAGCCATAATTTAAATTTTATAATGCCTATCTTAATTTTTTAAATAAGTTTTATTAAAAAAATCTTCTCTTTTTATTATAGCTGTAATTTAGATAACTAATTTATCACTGACGACACATGTTTCGTTTTTCAGTTAGTCCATTCATATCTTCATACATGTATTTTCAACCCTTTTTTTAAGTCTACAACTAGGCACGCACCTCCATTCAATACGAGGGGGATCAGGCCATAGTCCACTGCGCGGGTCTAGTGCAGGTTAGCGGACTGTACATGTCCTTTAAAATCTTGCTAGGTTCCCTCAGATATACAGGTTTCTTCATGATGTTTTCCTTCACCGTAAGGCAAGTGGTAATCTTCATACATACATACATACTTCTTTTTTCGCACTTACCTACTACTTTGTACTTTATACGTACTATTATAATGTGTACTTTGTACGTACCAAATAAAATCCTTATATCCCTTTGCTTCACGACTTTCCTCCTTATGATATACCCATGTTACGCTAATCTATTAACAGTTCAAACGCTAATAAGCTTATTATCGATTGAGAGAAATCTAATAGGCACAGATTGTATAGACAGATAATTGACGCGACGTAGAGATTTTAAATTGCGGTTCGTAATCAAAGTTAATAGCTTCATAACCACTTTGTTACAGGTGGTCTTACACTAGGTACGATTTCAATCATATACCTTCTTATATTAAAAGTTTAGACCCTATTTTATTACTTCAAGCCTATGTTTTAGCAGTAGTTCTTGTTGTTTTTGCGTAATCGCGCAAGAAATATCCAACCATCTAAGCCACCCATAAAATTTATCAATTATTACATTATATGTATGAGTAATAATTTACGAATTATCGGTGAAGGATAACATCGCGAAGAAATCAACATGTCTCTAAGAGAACTCAGCAAGCTTTCGAAAAAAACGTGTGGCCTGATCCACCTAGTATTGAAGGCCAACGGCCTTTCTTAAACGGCCCACTCCCAGCAGTGGGACGTAAAAAAGGGCTTAATAAAGTTATATTAGGTCCATTAGTCAATATACAACATATGTTGCAAATAAAATCTCCATCTAACTTTTATCATGTCTAATTCAAACGATATTATACGACAAGTGAATAGATTGTCCAATCGATATAATAAATACAGAAAATTATAGCTTATAAAACATTTTGCAATTGGAGTCTAAGCGGTATTTAGCGACGTGTTTCCTCATCGTAGCTGAGTATACCAGAGATAACGGGCTATACAAGAGCGTTCTTAAAGTGTAAAAAGAAAAAAATATCGGTGCATCAAGCGAAATGTTACGCAAAAACAACCACTAAAGCTTTAGACATACAGATTATTTCTTTTTGTTCCGAGCTAAAAATAGGCAAGGCAATCCGAAATGGTAGTATTGTGTGGAATATGCGAGTATAGCTGTTTGTTTAGACGAAACAGGCTTTAAATTTTATTCTAAGACTTTCGAAATAACATTTTATTTGCTTTTAGTGGTCAATTGTATTCTGCCCTTTGTGAATTATTCAGTGTTTATATTTTTTTCTTGTACGGATTTTTATTACAAAGAGAAAGATGATATGAAGTTTAGCGTTTCAAAGTAAAGATGTAGAAAGATTTTTGCTGGTGGATAAGACTATGGTACCTACAATCTCTTGAATTTACGATTAACGTAATTTGTTTAAACGCCACAGTAAATTGTCCGTATTTATGCAAAATGGAACCACACGACAAATTTAGGTTTTTAGTTTTTTTGAAGAATACTTATTTAAAAGTGGTCTAAATTCTTATACAAAAAAGAACCACGTGATTTTTCCCTTGGAAACAAGGTATACTAAAAGCAGAAAAGAACCAACAGCACCAACAAACATTACATATAAAGCAAAACCGAACCACAGCCCAACGGGACTCGATTGTTCAAAAAAATAAACGATATTACTACTATGTAATTTTATACAAAACAGATCCACGCATACATAGTACCATTATACATTACACATTTTTTTATTATTAACAATTATTTTTAATACACCAAATGGAACCAAGTTTCTGTGGTATCGTTCTGCGTAATTATTTTACGTACGTTTATTCATAATTTAATTGCTTATCTTTTTTGCTAAATGGAACCACAAGCATTTGATTCTATCATGTGTAAATAAATATTGTAAAACAGTAGAACCACTAGTATGTAGGGACTCACCAAACTCAATTTATTTTAAAACAGATTTCCTTGGTAGTTCTGTGGAAGTAAATATAGGGAGAGCTCCTGTTCGCGGCAGACCAGCTGTCAACTTGACGGAACATTTAGTTCCTCTATGGCCATCAGGAAAACCAGTATCACCAGCGAAACTAGCCGATATTCAGTCCATACTACATCTCATTCCACAAGATGCACAAAGTTTTTATAATAGTCTCATTTGTGATGATGCAATTTTTAGCTGGGCAACAGTGCTTTAAGTATGATTTTTTGCAGGCAATTCTATATGACTGATTTTGTAATAAAATAATCTAAAATTTGATATAACTTTCGATAAGTTAGCAGAACGATGGAGTCACCTATACTTACTTACCTGTTCACATCGGCTTTGGTAGCTATACACAAAAATGAGTAGGCTAGCTTACTGAGGCTTATTCTGTGTATTAAAAACTAACAGTGAAATAAAATTCATTTGGTTATCAAAAGAATGAAAGTGATGAAAAAAAATCGATTAAAGTTAATTTAATTAAAAATAGCCATGAGCACTTTCAGATAGGCAAGTAATTATAGGCATATTTGTTTATAAATTATATTTAATAAAAAATATGTCTCATCTGGTTATCAGGTCGGTGAAGGTCGATCTTCCACCGGCTCTTAGACCATAAATACATAGTTTCATTTAAGTATATTAGCAAATCCCTTGGTTGTGGTTCTTTTTTGTATATGAGAAATCCTATAAATTACTAAATGTAAAAAGGAACCACATGCACATTTTCTTAATTATCTAGAAAGTTTAATAGTATTCAGAGCAAATTTAAATACACATACATAAATAAGTTATTTATCAATAAATTTAAATTAAATAAATAGTAATTTTACTTCATCTAAAAGAGCTGCACATGTTTTTGTAAATCCTTTAATATCTCAGAAGTGCGCGTTTGCTGGATGGTTCCTTTTTGCATAAATACGGACAATTATACTTTAGCTATTAGTATAAATCATATTTCATAGTTATTTGCCAACTAGAAATGCAAAATACGTTAATAGGCTTGTTAGTTAAAATTATGCTTAATTTAAAATATTGTTCTAAGTTTCACTTTTTATATCTTTAGAAGTAACTGCATTATAATGTTCTCCGACCGATTCCACGCAGAAGTGCACTCTCTATTCCTATCACTCTCATACTCCGGTGGGACGACTACACGAGACAAGCAGAGCTAAGGCGCAGGACCGATGGCTTTACGTGCTCTCCGAGTCACGGGGGTGACTTGTCGCCAACTTCCTAACTATATCCCGGGCTTACTAAACAGAAAGACTCAATAATTAAACTTGGCCTGACCCGGGACTCGAACCCACGATCTCTCGATGTATGAGCGTACATGCTAGTCACTACACCACCGAGGCAGTGAGTAGTAACACCGAGGCAGTAATTGCAACACTAATAATAAAAACAACAGTTGAACTTAAGTCTATCAAGAGCCAACTTTAGTATAAAAATCGAAATCTCCTAATAAATTATTTTATTAGAATAGATTGTTTGCAATTGCGTTGGGAAACGATGCAGAACTATATTAATGTCTATACAGTTAACATTTTCAAATATGATAGAAGTTATCATTTTGTAGTTAGTTAATTAAAATAATAATGTTGTGCACATTGCAATTAGTGCTTTTATGAAAAAGTTGCATAACTCAAGGGTATAAGTTTGTAGGTAAGCTTTAAGCACGTCGAGTTAATGAATAACAAAGTTTGAGTAAGTACGTAATAAATATGTGATTTATTTTAAAATAATATTCGCAAAGTTTAATTTTAAAGATAATTTGTGGCCTTTAATTAAGAATATTCATTTTAGTTAGTTAAATACATATGTTTACTATAATATTTATGGAAAAGAAATAACGTGTACATAAATTAGCTATAGAATTTACTATATCTCAATTATCTAAAGTTAAAAGCTTTTCATAATGTTATAAATCAGGTGTATTTAAGGCGTATATTACAAGATTATGAGATGACGGAAGATCAATTAAAACGGTACACTATCATGCGCGCGCGCACTCGCAGTCCAATTTATTTTAAAGATGGTACGAAGATAGTCGTTTATAATGTAATGGTATGAAACTGCCAAAATATATACATATTACATAAATAATTATAGCAAAGTTTAATAAAATGTAGGCATAAATGTGCGACAGTATAATAAAAAAAAACTATTAAATGGTTAATCTCATTTTTTAACAGTAAAGCATAATGATTGTTTCATGTTATTTTTAAAATTTTGATATTAAAGTATATTCTTTAAATTTTATAAAGCTATTAAAATCGTTAGAATTATCATTGATATTCAAAAGATAACTATAGTAATATGTTTACCTAGCTATTATAACCAATGTGTAGTTAAACTCTATAGTTCTTGTTTCACTCAGCAGTAACTGCTGTGTTTAATTTTATTCGTTTTCCATTTATTGGCTTCAACAGTCAGAGTAGTAATGAATTGTCAACATTTACTTAAATATTGCATATTCTGTATTGCGTTGAATGTACACTTTCATCTGCCAATTTATATCCATTGAATCGAGCTTCTAAAAGCATTATTTCGAATTGAATCACGCTTAAATGAGTAAAGCAAATTACATTCACCCACGATATATCTTTTGTTATTTTTTTATTTTGTTTACGGTTCAGAGTATTTCACAGAAGTTTGTACTTATCTGTGCTTTCATTGAAAAGTGAAGATGTAATTGTTTTGGCGGGAATTTATGTCATGAAAGCTTGTTACTGAACAGGAGTCAAAATTCTTTACACGCCGATATCAATTCATTCAATGAAGATATCAGGCACCATTGGTTTGTATTGAATCACGTGAGCATTTTAAATAAATAAAATTACTGTCAGCTGCAATAAATCTTTAGTAAGCAAATATTTTATTTTTATTTTAACAGCCAGTGCAAAGAGTATGTCATTCAAGTTTATGTTTATCTGTGCTTCCATTGACAAGTGACGTTGCAATGCACGCGAATTGTTTTGGCGGGACGCGACGGAATGCATTTTACGCCTGTTGTCATTTGTATGTATATTTAGGGTTTTAAATAAATCTTACATTCCTAACATGTACATCAATTACATAAAAAGTATTGTTATTTTTTGTTTACAAAACAAAGAAAACAATAGAATCTATGAAAAATCGATATAAACCTTAAGTAGTAAAAGAAAGGATTCGAGAATTTTAGTAAGTTTAAAAGGTATTTTTAATTTTATACCTTTTCAATTTTTATAAGATACTGGCCCTTGTTTCGCTCGTATTCGTTCCTAGGTATGTTTTAAAGACTTATTATGTTTCCCATACAAAATAAGCATTAGTGAACTTTTAGAATTTTCAGCAGTTTTATTTTGGGGTTTCCCAAGTTTTTTGTACTTAAACAAATCCTGACATACCCCCAACTAAACAAAAAAATAATTATAAAATCCATCCCGCTCTTTTTGAGTTTTAGCGAATTTAACAGCAATTTATTTTTATACGTAGTACACATAGGTTTACTAAAATCGCGCAAATGCAATCCACAAACATCGCTAAGCCTTGACGATCCCTCCTTCAGATGTCGGATTTAAATGTAAGTACCTAGTATCTATACAATAACAAAAACTTTACAAAAGGTGAACGATGAAACCAACAGTTACACAGGATGTAACATTCCCCTATAAAATCCGTTTTTAAATCTTCAAACAATCAATCTGAGTCCCCTCAAGATGCTTTAGGGTTTTTACCCTATTTTTACCCGGTTTTGTTATAACAAATTGTACCACTCGAGAGCAAAATATCCATTAGCGTCATTATCCCATAAGGAAATTTTGAAACGCCGTTCTTATAATTTACTTTCACTTCAAAATGACCCTTTATCTGTTTACACATTAGTCGTTCAAATGACAAACTACACAGTGTAAACCATCCAATTTAAGACATCACGATGTTCTATTCATTTAGTATGAAAGCAAAGCTCTTTATAAATCGGTTGCTTGTCGAGACGTCTACACCTTTTCCAAACAAATCAAACGCCTGGAATTATTTGACATGTGGAACAAATATTGGGCCAATGTCGTTTATAATAATAGTACTGAAAAATAACCTTTAAATACTTCATGTAACGTTTATTTTAGGTTATTGTTTGTATTCATTTTAAGTTGGGTCGGAGATAAGTAGTTTCAAAGGTGACAAAAGTGCAGCCTACTTCATTTTTTTAAGTTTTGATATAAGTTTATTTTAATGGTTGGATAAACCGAATAATTAGGCTCTTGTTATAGACTTTTTGTCTTTACATGGTTAAAAAAAACTTGAGGACAGTTAGAATTTGCTATTTATAGATTTTCTCTTTTTCAATATTGTATTGGCATGCCAAACGCTATTTTGGAACTTATGTATGTAGGCATTAAAACATTAATTTCATATAATTTTCTGACATTTGTTAATAAAAGAAATTGATATTTTTTGAAGTAGTGTCTACTCTAAAGATATAAATTCTTGCTTTAGTTCTTTAGTCATAAGCGGCACGAGGAATAAGGTTAGCTATATCCGATTCCAGAAATATGTCCTTGAAATTTCATCGAAACCAGTCCAGCGGTTTTTCCTGAAAAAATGATTGACAAATATACTTTTACATAATATTTTAACACTAGGTACTCACCATTGCTTTTCTCGAATTCGTCTTAAGTAAAAAGAAATATATCCTACGGGTCGTACTTTTCAGGATCAAAAAGCTTATACGCTATTACAGAATACAGACTAGAATCTATTTCTATGGCGAATTTCTTCCCGAGCCAATTCAGTCGTTCTGGTGTGAGGGAGTAACAAACATCAATCTAAACATCTAAACATTAATAATAATACAAGCGACTTATCCTCGCTCCACTCATTATTACGGCCTGTCCGCACTGCGAAATTTCACCGCGCGAATTTTATTCGCGCGATTTATTTTCTGTGATCGGAATTACATTGATTACGCACTGCGAATAAAATTTCGCACGATTTCTCTCAGTTCGATGCAGGTCGCAACTGAGACGATCGTCTAAAATGAATAATAGAATTAAACAAACGCGGAAAGCGAATTTCTTTTATACTTTTTTTATGTTGAAATAAGGATAATATGGGTATATAGCAAAAATTTTGTATGATTTTCACATTTTTGTCTTCACAATAGTATAAGTGCATACTTATTTAAGAAGTTTAATTTTAGTTTTCATCAGTTGTTCTTTTTTTTTATGTCAAAGTAATAATTAACTGGTAAGAAACAATGTCAAGTGTAATAGAAATTTTGACGTGCATTGATTGCGCTTACAACCGGACCGTAAATTACAGCTTTAATGACATAAGGCTCTGTTTATCTGTCGGTATGTTATTTTACTATATATTAATATTCAATTTTATTCAAATTTTTACTTTATTTTTGAAACTTTTTATTGAAATATACATTAAATAATGCTTTATTTATTTTTTTCCTGTCTGGCTGTTTGTCTATTTTTTATCGCATTTCAGGTAATTTAAGTTTTAAAGTAATTGGAGTACGACATAAACTGTTCAAAATATAATAAAGAATACTTAGGATTTGGGATATGAAGCATTGGCTTATTGAAGAAAAAGAATTTAAAAAAATCGTCTATAGATAATATAAAAAAATCATAAAAGGTAATTATTTTTAAAAATAAATAATTTTACCTATGTGTTATTTTTCGCACAGTCGCTACAAAAAATGTTTGCCTACAATTTATTACCTATTAGTATATTATAAATATACATTACATTATATATAAACATTGTGTATGTAAATTCTTCTTTATAAATCTCTCTAGTCTCAAGGTAGGGCCACATTTGGCGTGAATTATAAATTCTTTATTTGGTAAAGATTTGATAACATAAAAATAAAAATAGGGTTTGTTCGGAAATAACAATTATTACAAATGAACTAATTCAAATGTTAAGTATATCATTGTTTAAATACTAGGTACTTGCTGTGCCAGTGGTCATGGGTTCCAGTCCCTCTGGGGGCGAAATGTATCGAAATATTTTTTATTTTTTTTATTTATAAGTACATGTGGGCTAGCCCTAACATGTGTCCAGCCCTAACATTGATCAGAATGAGGCGTGTAAGTAAAAATTAAGCACTACGTACATATACAAACTGAGTGATGGCCTCAAACAATCAAGTGTCGTCGTTTCATTCTGAGATTAATCTGTACCTTTCACATTTCACTGTATATAATAAAATTAGCGACTCGCCCTCGCTTCGCTCGGGCTCTTCGGGGTCTGCTAGTTATGCATATAAACCTTCCTCATGAATCACTCTATCTATTAAAAAAAACCGCATCAAAATCCGTTACGTAGTTTTAAAGATTTAAGCATACATAGGGATATTGGGACAGAGAAAGCGACTTTGTTTTATACTATGTAGTGATATCTGTAATAATCAAAAAGTTGTAAATTAAACTTTTCAATTTGAATTCTTTTTAGGTGTCTTTATAAATGAAATATTATTATAGGTTTTTATTTGTGTTCGCGATAAACTCAAAAACTACTGCACCGATTTTCATACTGTTTTAGCAAATGGGTAGAATGGTTATAAAGAAAGGTTTTAGTATATAACTATTAAAATGTCTACGCATTTTGTCTTTACAACGACAGCATTATTCGACGTTAAGGTATAAGCACAGAATATATAATATATATGTATATATGTATAAGTATCGTTTAGAAGGTTGTAAATAACAGATTGGATCGCTTTTTTCGAACAAATATTTGCAGTAGATTGTTGTTTTACATTTGTTGATTGTGTGATTAGATTTTTTTGTTCAATTTGCTGATAGGCAATTTTCTCATTTGTTAAACACGTTATTTGCGTTTAATTAATTTTCCCTCTGCTTTTATAAATTAGGAATGTTTGTATTTGTTAAGCGCTTACGACAGGATGGATCTGGATGAAATTTTGTTCGTTAATAGGTTATAATTTGGGCTAGTGACTGTTTCGTTTATAGGGTAGCTTCCGAGTGAAGGCAGGATTAGTATAAATCATTAAGTTTTTAATTTTTAGACGTTAAATTACATTAAATTAGAAAATGAAATTAACAATAATTAAGCTAATTACTAACAAATATCAACTAAATATATTAAGTAGTTAAACGTATCTTTATGTATACAAAATATTTTTTTCAGTATATCCGTAAGCGCTAATCTCCAAAAACAATCGCTACAACTCACACTGATAAAGAAAAGATTCAGACAGAGCTAGGTTCTTCTTGATGACAAAAAAATTGTACAACTTCCACTCGTGTGTAGTATTATTATCAGAAATACAGTATAGGCGAAACATAGTTATAAATCGAAGCATTATTATAGTAGTGCATTTTGTATAACTGCCTATGTCTGGGGTTACAAATAGAAACTATAATTAGGCACCCAGAGCGAATAAAGCCGAGCAGAGTGGGTATTAGTCGCTAGTATTTTATATTTCCATACTATAACAAAAATGAGAATAGAAGGTGCTGCATGGGTTTTTAAATGTGATATTCTTATACATATATAGTTTCGTTAGGGCCATTTAAAATATACTCTAGCTTGAGCAGCGCTCGAGTCGTGACTGTGCATATGTCTCTTTTATGGTCTAAGTTAAGAGAGGATATCTGAAGTAAATTTAATAAAATAAAATATTTTTGTAAAGTTTTCCATTTATTATAAAATTGATAATTAATATTTGTACATAAGATGTATATATTATTTGGTATAATTATCTAACTTAATGGATAAAAATACTATAATACTCTAAACATATAAAACAGTATTATATTATATACGTTTGTTTTTCAAATGCTGTTTTAAAATACGTCACGGAAAATTTTATTTTTTAGAGTCCATCATGCTTTTTCACATTCGCCGCAACTTCAGCTCTCTACAATATTGCATCACGAATAAGAGAAATTTAATAACCTTAAAATAAACTAAGTTTGCGGACTTTTAAATCCGCAAATTTAATAAAAAATAACTAATTAGTCTAAAATTAGTAAAAAATCTGAATAAAAATTCATTTTCGTATCTTTTTTGATTATTTTATTTTTGAAAGCTTAATGTATAATGTTAAATATGTAACAAAGTATTAGCGTAAATCTAAAAAAGTATTTTTATACATTCATAAAAAATATACTACTCTTACTCTTGTCATTTGGAACACAAGTAGTTGCCCCCTGAAATTGTGCATTACCATCATCGTACTATGACCTCCCGCATATTAAGGAGACTCTGACCCCTACGAGGTGAATATTAGGGATGTTTGTATGTAAATCGTCAATTAATTTATAATCAGAGGTGCCTTTATACTTGGAGAGCAAATCTCAATAGTCTACTTTACAGAATCTAATATGGTTGTTGGCTAAGTAGATACGTGCATGAAATTTATATGCAAAGTGTGGGTTGAATAGATTTAACTAGTTACAGTCTGCAACTGCTCTCTAGTTTTAGGTACAAGTGTACAACTATAAAAGTAAAAAGGCTATATGTATGATATAAACTATAATCTGTTTATAGAAGTAAGAAGCCACAAACACACTTACATAAATATTCGCATTTATTATATTACTAGCTGTGCCCGCAACTTCGTTCGCGTGGATGTCGGAACTTAATTAGTATTTTTTAGTGCGAAGCGCTGTTGGAGGATACCGATACAAATCATTTTTTTTATTTATGCTAGTGCTTCTTTATAAACAACATTAGCTAAGACTCCTACAAAACTCAAATATGGCCGGCAGGCATGGGCGAAGGTCATTCTTTCAAAAGAAAATCTTGACACCGCGATTCAGAAAATGACGTTACACGCACAACACCATCTATCGAACAATACTGCACGCAGTTGATCTCTAGTTATAGTCCCGTCTAAGTTCGAATACTCGTAGATGGCACTGTTTTAATATTTTACTTCGGAAACACTATTTTTTTTATTAATTTACATTTTTTATAAGTGGTGAACTGATTACGATGAAACAAAAACCTTAATGTTACTTCAATTTACGCACATATTATTGTGTATAAAAGTTACGTGAAGTTGTGAGACCAAATGCACATAATCCTAATTTTACTTCTGGAATTTCTCTACTTCTTCACTTTAAACTCAAATATCTTTTGATAGACTGAACCGATTGCAATGAAACAAAAACTAAATGTTACTTCAAGTTACGTTCAATCGTTGTGTATAAAAGTTATCTACATTGCTTTCGTACATTTTACGTGATGCCCGGATAAATAAACAGACAAACAGACAAACAGACAAACAGACAAAAATTCTAAAAATGCTGGAAATGGGTTCTATTGGTTATCCTTTAACACCCTGGCTATTTTTTTTGTAATTTTTTTTGATGTACAAAAACGACTTTTCTACAGTTTTATTATATGTATAGATTTGGTTAGTATTTGCACTAGGGGTTTTCTATTGTATCTTACGGTCTAGTATATTGCGAGAAAGATCCTGGATTGGCGTCTCGGTTAATTGGTTATTGTGATGTGTGAATGAAATTTGATAAAATAGTTATTATAATGACATTTTTAATAAAGTTATAATTCTTTCTTAGGTTTAAGCGAATATTTGACATGATAAATGAAACTATCCTTTCGGTTTTTGTCGCGGATTTAAAGTGATTTTGCTTGCTTTAGTATAAAAGCCTATAGCTAGCCGCTTGCTTGCTTGAATTGAATTATTTAGATGGTAATATTCTTGGAAATATAATAAAAAATGCATTGTGATATACTTATTGTGTTATATGTTAATTGAAATATTTCGTGTTAAGTGGACCCGCGTCGAGTCCATTTGCACCTTTTTAGGAAGAATCCGAAAAAACTGGTGAATGTCGGCAACTTTGATCATTTTTAAGGATATTCTTAAAAACTACGTATAATATTGATTTTAAGGAAAATATTTTGGAAATTTAGTAGGACATTGACTTTAGTTATTTATTTAAAGCTTTATCTAAAACATTAACGTTTTATTTCACAGTTAGGAATAAAGTTCACTTTGTGAATATTATCATTTATGATTTACTAATATTGTAAAAGAAGCATTAAATTATTGTATATTTTACTCTAACCATAAACTATTACTAGGCAATAAATGTTCTTTATAAATTACATCTATAAATATTTGATTCTGATTATTGCAAATGTCCACATACTTAATTGGTACGAAGAGCTTCTAATATACTTAATGTAATAATATGATTAGTATACATAATTGATCATTACCATAATTTGATATATAACTAATAATTCCGATGTTATTTGTTCGTACAAAAAAAGTTTCGTTTAATAAATTATCTTTTAATGCGATGTTCCATAAAAGGTAAGCACCGAATACAAAGTAACCAAAAATTTTAATTTTAAAATCGATGATCGACTTAACATCAATTTGTAATGAAAATCAATGTTCAAATGTAATTAAAATATCCGAATGGATCAGCGAAATGAATGCGACAAGCAATAAAATAAATATTTAAAGCAAAATGGGGAACGAAGTGAAATTTTAAATTCAATTTTGAAATCCAAAAAATTCATGTTTAAAACACTTGTTGGGTACACACGATTGGTCTTGATATTTGATTCCAGTACATTTTTAGAATATTTTTTATAAAAATTATACATTAATGATAAAAATTTTACGTTAATTAGAGTTATTAGGACCACTAATACTGTATACTGCAGTCATTCGTAATACAGCCACTACGTAGATCAAACCAATACTAACAACCTAAATCAGAAGGGGAAATAGTCATTTCATTGATAAATGTAAAGATATTTTTGAACTATGTATGTAACATTCATATAACAAATATCTATCTATATATATATATAATGAAAATGGTCTTCGTTTGAGGCACAATCACGCCTAAACCACTGATCGTATCGACATGAAACTACCACCATTCGATGCGAAATTTTTCCTAGATGGTTTATGGCTATCTATTTTTTGAATTCCAACATTCCTTCATTTTTTTATTGCTGTTTTACTTTTATGAACATTTATCCCGCTAATAAAAACAAAAGATAAGCATTTTCTCTTGATTCTTTTGTTTTCATGGATTTCAACAGAGTATATTAAACGGATTATGGTTTTTTACATTCAGCTAAGAATCTACTCACGGTAGTGGAGAACGGCTGGACCAATTAGGCTATTTTTTTATAGTCAGAATTGTCAGGAGAAAGTTTTGTATGTAAGAAAATTTTAAAAAAGTCAGATAAAAAGTTAAAAATTTCGATGATAATCGAAGAATTCCCATCTATATAGTCACTCACTACGAAATCTCGGGAACTATAAGACTTAGAAACGTGAAACTTGGTAGGAATATTACTTTTGCTATGTATAGGTCAGCTATGAATAGATTTTAAGAAATCCATCCCCCAAAGGGGATTGCGGGGGCGTTAACAATGAACAATTCCTGTTTTTAAACTATAGCTCCTATAGACTTCAAATTTGGTAGGAATCTTCTGTAAGAGGTGTAGAAATAGGCTATGAACGAATTTTACGATAGCTCACCCCGCAGGGGGTTGCGGGGGTGGGTATTAACAATTAATATTTTTAATTTTCCAGCTAAAGCTCCTACAAGCTCCAAATTTTGTAGGAATTTTCTATAAGCGAAATATAGCTTCTAAAAATTCTAAATATGGTAGGAATCTTTTATTATTCACATAAAGATCATCTCAAAATGGATTTCAATATAGTCTACTTCCGACAGGAATTGCGGGGGTGGGTGTTAAAATCTAAAATTTTAATTTCCAACCTGTAACTTCTACAGACTCCAAATTTGGTGGGGATCTTCGTGTATGTAGGGATATTTGTGTATTTCCTTACAACAATCGTCTTTTTGGCAGCGGAGAAAAAGTCATTGAGAGGTTTCCAAAACTTAACTTTACATGTAGCCAATCAACGGACTAAGAATTTTACATTCATTTTACTTTTGCAGACTACATATCCGACGAATTCTTTTATTGCGTGATCGCGAAAATGTACCAGATTATAATGAATCATGAATGCATTTTCTAAGCACTTGAGATGTGGAAAAGAAATTTAGTTACTTATTCCAATAGAATTCATAAAAAACATGAACAATTAATTTTCTATAAAAAATTGATGTCACGGAGAAAATTTTAGTTAACAGAAAATTCGTCGCACTTGAACCTAGACAGACCTAGAGAAATTTCAACTTCACATATGAGACTTGCAATGACTTTAACTTAAACGATTTTAACGACTTTAACTTTAACTTAAATGATTGCACATTGAAAGTTATAATGAATATTAGTGAGAAAAATCACCTGGATGGAAGATACAGGCTAAATCGATGGAATTTGGTATTTGTGTAAGTCTAAACAATATCGATGCTTATAGTTCTATCCGCGGGGCCTATTTATGTTCATACAAAAATAAAAAAAAGGAGAATAATAAAAATATGGAAAAAAAATAAAAATGAAACATAAAATGTAATTTATTTCCTTTTTCAATTCGCCCAGCGAAGCGGGCGGGAAACGGCTAGTTTTCTTATAAAGATGATCGCTCGAAATTTCAATTTTAAGCAAATAGAAAACTCATTATGTGAAAAGTATTAAAAAAGTTGATCCCACTATACGCCATAGTGGTGACCGCGACGAATGTAACAAAAAATGACAAAATGGACCGACTACCTTCCCTGTCCTACCATTGTGAACCCCGGGATAGCTATTAACAGGTAATAATGCAGTTTCTTTTACGTAATACACCCAATTTATGTGACCGAATTGATAATTTTTTCGAAACGTTTCCCTTGTTCGCCCCTCGCTACGATTAGTGTCTCTTCTCATTAGCAGTAATCGTTCGTCAATCGATTTCGGCAACTTTTTATCGATTTAGTACTTTATTAATCATTTATCTCTTAAAACCGAGACTCTTTTTGGTGTTAAAAATTAGGTTGTAAATGTAAAGTCATTACGTTTTTGTGTATATCTACGTATTGATGATATTCGAAGAGAATTTATTCTGAAGATATTCAATTTTGACAGGTCCTTTCTATAAATAGTGTTATGCACTGTAATATGTAACAAGATAATGAATAAATAAATTAAGCTATTTATTTCCATCCGATAATTTTTATTTCCAACTTTTATATACATACGTTTTTACACATTTATTTTAGATATTATTGGAGATGCTATATACATTCCCCATACGTACCTATAATATTACGAATTCGTATGAAAATAAGTTTATTATCAACAAATTTATTTTCGAATTTCGTAGCATAAAGCTTTATGTAACATAAAACTTAATAATAACGTTAATTACGCATTTCCTTTTAGGACATTATAAAAAATGTTCCAAATTGATATTTTAATTGGTATATTTTATTACCTTATAAATACTTCTATTTTATCAATAGGAACACACATAAATTCTGAATCGTATAAATTGTAATCGATGTTCGTATAATTAGTGCTCTCGATCTTTTAATTTGTCTATAACAGGTTTTTACGCTCTGGTTTTCGTTGATAATATTGATTGATACGTTGCTATAAGATATAAGAAGGATAAGTACAGTTAGAAATATTAGCTCACTAGCGTTACCCGCGACTCTGCCTGCATAGTTGAATTTTAAAACGATATAGGTTCGTCATTAGGTATGTTTAATTTTTTTGGGTGGAATTCTAATTCTTTCTAAAATTAAACTTATGCTGTGTTTTATTGTTTTGTTTTAACAAAAATCTTTAAAATTGTGCTTTTATAATACCGATGTTACAAAAATGAAACATATTGATATAGATTTATTAGAATAGTTACATGTATTATTGCGTCCCTAAATAGTGGAACATTTATACATAAATCACCTACTCGGGGGGCTTCGATGGCAAACGCTAGTGAATAAAGCGTAATTGGTAGTTTTAATGAATAGTGCAATATAATATGTAAATGCACTGTTCGTTCGTTTATGGTTTGGTGTAACGATATTCGTCTGGTTTTTAAATTTTATTGTTTTCAATATTTGTTGTTTGTATACTTCAGGGTATACACGGAGCGCACAACCTTTATAAATGAAATACTGACACAGTAATCTTAAGTATTTATTGTAACTTACATGGTAGGTGGGCGAGTAGACCTTATAGCAGGCAGAGCCGGTAATGAAGAATCAAATATCGTGTAATTCTAAAAATACTGAATGAGCTTCACCATTTGAAAGCTTCTAAACAAGCTAGGGTCATATTATTCTCTACCTGTTATAGAAATCATGGTTTATTTAATACTAGCAATGAAGAAACGAAAGAAAACCAAGTTCTTATATGTTACATATACTTATGACCTATTAAAACCTTCACGAAGATACGCTGCATTTTATTCAAAAAGTTTCATGTCTATCCGTTTTATGGTATTTACAGTAGAACTAATAGAAAATTGACATTTATTAATATTATAGAGATTAAAATATAATATGTACCTACCTATTGCAAAATTGCAAAGTTACTTTTGTTAGTTAATTATACTTGCCTTTACTACTTTTACTTTTACAATATAAAACTTACAATTTAATGCATGACCATAATAAGGTTTTCATATAATATTTTTTTCATAAAATGTTATTAAACGGATATCAGACGTATGATCATTATAAAGTAATTCTGATACATATAATTTGTGGTAATACCATGTACGGAGATGCTAATTAGCTTAATAACTCAGTTACAAGCGTTTCTATATAAGGCAGGTGTTATTTTATTACAATATATAATTTTAACAGAAATTAAACTATCGTCAAGATTGATGTTAGGATAATTTTCTTACTAATACCATAGGGAGAGAACAGTACGGCACATATTTGATATTTCTAGTATCTTTCTATTGTCTAAATCAATATAAATGTTTTTTGCGAAGTCGAAGTTTAGATACTTTTCGTTTTTGGTCACACTTATTTAAGTATTCATCCCTTTTAACGTTCGACAGTATGGACCTTTGATACCATAGAGATCAGGCCAAGTTAATTCAGGAATCCATCAGATAGGACGCAGGTTTCATAACGATGTTTTTTTTCACCGTGACCACATTGATCAACAATGTTGAAAATTTTGCACATGTCAGAGCGTCATCAGAGGTGTTAGACCCGGGCAATGAACCCACTTCGCTTGGTTAAGCTTTTTTTAAGCTTGGTACCAAGAGAGCGCGGTACCACTGGGCTGCCGTTGTTTTGTTGCTATCTCGTCTAAAAAAACTGTAAGCTTTTTGGTAATCAGGATTTTTTAATCTTAGTGAATTTAGAGATAAACTATGAAACAAAACCTTTTTATAATAGTGTAAAATAATACACATTATCTCTTATTGACAAAATAAACCTCAAGTGAATACTGACAATCAATCATTACCATATTTTAACAAGTATATGTATGTATGTCAATAGAATAATGAATATGACATTTAAATGGAGTTCAATTACTGTCTTTCAATAGTTTACATGTTTCCGCATATATAATTTGTTAACATATTTTATTCGCTATAGGACGGCGATGCATAGAGTCGTATGTCATTGACTGCGCAATCAAAGCTCATAATGTTACATAAACGCTACATTCGTTGATAATTTTATATTTTTTGATCTATTACATAATAATACTATTATAATGATATTTATAAATAATGTCTTATTTTTTAATGAATTTGTTTATCTAAAATTTGTTTTTTTGTTATTTAGTACCAATTGGACTATTGGTCTAAAAGAGGAAGTTTCTTTTTTGTCTGTGCACCTCCGTAAGTCTATTACTTTTTTACGGTTTTGATGAAATTGAGTATACGAACTTAAAATCAAAATGCCATAAAAATGATTCACGTAATGTAGTTATATTTTTAAACATAAACTTACATAATTATGTAGGTACATTAACCCCAGTATTTTTAAAAGAAAATTATGAGATAAAAAATAAGGTAGAAAACTTTATATTCTAGAAAAACATAGGTTGGAAAAATTTACTTATATTAAAATTATTTTTTTTTACTTTTTATAATGACAAATGGAAGAAAAGGCCTAATATATTTTTAAAAGGCCTTATATATTTTTGTTAGTAGTACAATTCTTGAAATTGGCATTCAAAGCTATTAACTAACGCTTTACGGCTTTCACTAAAAGGTCTGTCTGAGCGATTGTCTTCCGAACGATCAGATAGAAGCCCTTTGAATTTTTAAACACTAAGCTGCTTATTTTAAAAGAAAATATGTAGAAAATAATGTTTGAATATTTGAAACAAAATAAAAAAAAACTATTAAACTATACTAACAAAATATAAAATACTAAAATTCAAATTCGAAATATAAAAAACTGAAAATCTAAAGCAAAATAGAAATCATCACACGGGTTATACTTGAAATTAAGGGGTAGGAGTCTGCTCTTAGCATGCGATATTCATTATTCTATACATAAAATAAAATTCTAACTGAGTTGATCTCTGATACAATAAATATTTTTTAGAAAATCTTATTGAAATAGTGGTTACGATCGATACAGACGCTAAATAGTTTGTACACTATAAATGAACTTTTTGTCTGTATGTCTGAATGTGACCGTATCATGGACCTACCAATGGACAGATTTTGATGAAATTTTATATTGTGATAGCTGGGTATCTGTGTCAACATATAAAATACTTTATAATATGGAAAAATATCTCATCTTTGAGAAATATATCTGGAAAAGGCAAGTCGCTAGTAAAATATAAGTGATCGTCCGTACATACTGTATTATTACAACAGTACTGCTGAGATTTCGATACTCTATGGAAAGGTCATTATATGTACCACTAGAATTATTATCCGATATTTATACTATATAGGTACACTGCTAATAGAAATTTGAAGTTAGTTATTATACATTTGTTATCATTCACGAGGTCCTCTCTAAGTAAAACAAAAATATTTTCTGTCATAGGGCATTTATGCGGATTTCGCTAATAGGTCCGTCTGACCGATTGTCTTCCAAGCGGTTGGAGAGAGGCTTATGTTTGCTATGAATTTAAGTGCCTTTTTGTTTAGACCTTTTTATTATATTCGGTGATGTTAAAATTTCTAATATAAGTTTTATTAAAAATTCATTTTTGTGTCAGTTCGTACAAGAAACGTTTTGGTATAGAAAAAATGTGTTAAAAGTACGCGTACATCTAGAACAATAGTACCTATTAATGTTTAGAGTAATATTATATTATTATATTACTAGATCTAGGTACCCCCGTTAGTATAGGTTTTTTTACGAATTTTGTTTTTTTTTCAATTATTTAAACCTTCCGTGGGCTTTAAGGAACATACAAAAATAAATTGCCGAATTGGTCGAGCCATTCTCGAGTTTTGCGCTTACCAACATTCATTTTTATTTATATAGATACAGTCCACTTAAAAGTCGTTTGGTTCTTAAAATTAATTAATTAATGAGACCTGAGTTGACTAGTTGTTAGGAGACTTCATAGTTTCCGTCATTTAGAGATTCGAGATTCTATAATGCTAAAGGTCATAAGATAAGTAAAAATTATAATAATTTATGAAGCAGAAGAATAATCGGTTAAGTTGATTATTTTATTTATCGTTTAATTAATCAAATCTGTAGTAAAAAGTAATTGGTAATTTAAAGGTTTATGTTACTATACCGGTGGTAGCTTACTCACAGACTTACACATTGACATTTAATTTAAATTTTATATTTTAATAACGACACGTTTGGCTCAGTTTGTAGTTACCCTACTTGCGCCTGCGGTCGTCGTCGGTGTAATAATGTCCCAACAACATTTTTTCCAAAACATCATAATGTAAGAAGTAACGATTCAAAAGCTCTTGTAAAAGTCCATTTGAATAAAATATATTTTGTTTTGACGAGTTGAACCATTAATTTTTTTTTAAGAAAAATAATCATTTTTAAGCGAAAACGGCTGAAGCAGAGTTAAAGCTTAAACATAGGGAATTAGTAACCATTAAATGCAATTAGGGTTGAAATTACCGAAATGACTGTTTACCTTGATCGCTGTTTAAAGAGTAAGCGTACTTCCCACGGTTCGTGTTCATGTCAAAGACTGGCAGATGGTAAATCGAAAGCCGCTCTTTTTGACCGATTTCAAAAACAATTAGTTATCAGTGTATGTATTTGCTCTATGTTTTTTTAATAAGGGTGATTATAATAAGGGTTTAAAAAATTCTATTTTTAATATTTTTCCTGTATTATATCAATATTTTTATAGTTAAAGTAACAGTTTAATCAAATTTACGTTTAGAACTCTTATTTCTTTTAATAACTTAAAAGTTTACCTTATCGTTGAAGTCAAACTCTGACCTTATTAATACACATATGCAATTTCTAATTTAGCCATTGAAATAATAAAATTTTAAGGATATCTCTATTATTAAATATCTCATTCTCGTACATAATCCATACCCGTGTTTAAGTTTAATATATAGCATTCTACAAGCTAGGAATAAGAAATAATAGGTAGTATTAGTTCAGTTTTAAAACTACGTATGATAAAAAAAATATAAATATAAAGTAATTTGCAGCTAAAATATGTTACTTTATCCTATGATTACATTATAAAGTCTAGACAATCTTAAATAAAATGTTTTGCTAAAATTTGTTACATTATATTATTATGTTTTCATATAGTTTGTTCGCCACGAACTTTAGTAATTTGAACGTTTCCCATATCTCATAACCGCAGCCCCAACTATAAACCATTGATAGCAAAACCATAGACTTGTATCGTGGGGTAAAGTTATGTCCTGGGGTTGTTTTACGAGTTTGTTCTCATTGGGGTGGGAGTGCACTTCATGCTTAAAAGAAATGAGTCTAAGAGTAAACGACGATGCCAAGGAATCGAATATCTTTTATATATGACACTATCGTTGTTTTACTAAATAATTTAAAGTTCTATAATTATATAGTACGCTGTAAATGAAAGTGTAGAGCCATATTTGTAGTTTGTAACTTTGTTCATAGTTGTAAAGACGTTAATTGGTGTATATAATTATGATATATTCATATATTGTAAGATATTAAAAATATACTACAAATTAAAACGAAGACATAATAATAAAATAAAAAAAATAACTATGTAAAAATCAAACTAAGAGTTGATGACAAGTCGACAAAGACAAAGTTATATTTTATTAATTGGTGTGTATTTCTCCGACTGTATTGTTGCCCAGTGTAATAGGTACATTCATACGCATACATACATACAATTGAAAAACATAACCCTTCTTCTACTGGAGTCGAGTAATAGTTCAAACTACAACAATATGTCGATTATCAATAATAATTTTCCTCTAAAAATACCCAATTATACGAATTACATGACAAATGTCACTAGCACTATCACGTTCACTTCCTGTCCTGCTAGCACTATTATTTTGACATTTTCGACGCCATATTTCTTATATTTTCAAGTCATAAATAAGAGACTGCTATGGATACGTAAGGTGTAATTTGTGGTAAACCCTCCATCTCATAGAAATGCAACAAAAATGATTCCACTGGGCCCATGTCCAATTTGAACTAGTGAAAAATGAACCTTTATTATCCTTACTAAATTATTGTAGGATAGCTCTTACCACTGGTGCGGCGATGATGTTAGTTGCTCGCAATAAAACCACCATGTTTTCAATTATCGTGAAGTTATTGCTCCTTCTGAATTACTCTTTTATAATTTATAATTGCTATCTTTTTAAGCTTTTCAATGGCCATGCTCTTGGCGGATAATATTGGACTATATAGGTATATAGAAGCGAGTGTTTGTATGTTTGTTCGTACAAACTTTTACATTGAATAGGTATATTTTTATGTTGAATATTACTCCTTATTGACTACTGTGACTTGGAAATTGAATGAAATTTATTTCACAAAAAGATCATGTACTATCTGAAGGTATAGTATAGGTTATATTAGTAACCTAAGGTTGCATTCGAACGAGGTGAAGGTAATTTAAGAGTATGAAGATTACCCAATCAGAGAATGCCTTTTTATTATACCTATAATCTTATCTTTATATAGCAAACACATTTTCTAAATAACCATTACTTATTTTTATATTCTCATATATTTAACAAGGCATATACGAAACACGATCATCATTTTCATAGTAGGGGCTCGCAACAGACACCGCAACTTTACGATTCTAGCTTTACTGCAACGGCCCTGCAACGGTGGGGAAAAAATAAATTGGAATCCGCGCCCTCCGATGGTAGTGTTTTACGATGCGTGCGTATCACGTACATGCACTATCCTTAATTATAGAGTGTTCGATTACTTTGCTTTCTTAAACATGATCATAAATCTGATGTACTCAAGTTGTGTACGAAATTGCAATACTTCGTTACTCGCGAAACCATAAAGTTTTCTAACTACATAATGTTTATTTATTATATTTACTAGCGATTTACGCTCGCTTTGCTTCGTTTAGATTTGTCCCTCTCAGCCCTTAGGTGCTCCCTGCCCAATTTAAAGTTTCTAGCACAAAAAACCATCCTGTAAATAAAACAAATAAAATTTCTAAAATAATAGTAGCATTAGTTACGCGTTTTAACATTAGCTATCTGCGAGTGAAAGTCCTGTCAAAATCGGTTCAGCCGTTTTAGTAATGTATATTTAAAATTGATTTTTTGATGTACTCGTAAGCACCATATATGTATTTAGAAAAGCTGTTAATTTGAAATTAAAAACAGACACTTCAATTTTATTTATACACGTAATAGATGTATAGATTTATTTTATGGCTAACCGAGTTGTTCTAAAAGTCTTAACTTAAAATTAAAAAACCCTATACCTACTTGACAATATAAGTTCCTGTCTTCCAATCTCCTTCATGGCTTTAGGCATGCTACATGACATGGGAGAAATAATCTGTGCTCATTTGGCGCGTTTTGATCCCATTATCATGAAAATTAAATTGACTCTTTTTCTTATTATTTTACATTTGTCTCAGTTTGTAGTGACACTACTTGCTTAGCCAGCGGTCGTGGATTAAAGTCCCGTTAGAGGCAGTTGAGATGAATGAGAACGAATTTATATTACAGTTACAGTTAGTTTATATTTATATATATTTAACGTTTTATACTATGTAGTGGATCAACTATCCGCGCAACACAAGCCGCGTAGCTTACCATGGAACTAGATAATGCTGTGTGCGTTAATGCCCCAACATACTCTTGGTAATAATGAGCGTTTCATATTCACGATCTGTTAAGTAGTACTAATTAGCAAATAAAATATTGCAAACTAACGTTACGAAATATTTAACACCAAGTCAAGTGACTTGCAGGAACATTATATTTTTCTAATAAAATATTAACTAGAGACTTGTTTAGGTTTATTTTATATTTATCTTATATAAACACTTCTATGCGTGTGTATGTAATTAAACTCCTCCTAAACAGCTGGACCAATTTTGATGAAATGTTTTGTGCGTGTTCGAGTGGATTCGAGAATGGTTTAGATTCACAATTCGGTCCACTACAAAATGTATCTTTAAAATCAATTAGTTATTTATACATATAGATAAAAATGACATATTTAATTATATATAAGTCGTTCTTAGCAAAGTTGTTTTGCATTTTTTGCAAGAATTCACCGGGAGCAAAAGCTTATAAAAATTCTGTGTACATGATAACGTCTGTCGGGTCCGCTAGATAATTACACCGTATAGAAAATTTTCTTAAGAATAGTATTTATATATGTTACCTATTCTAGATTCTACACTACCTGTATACTAAATTTCATTCAAATCGGTCCAATTTTTATAATAGTAGTGATATTTCTACAGGAATCAAACCCACGACCAAATAAGTACAGGTAAAATCATTCATACAGTTCGTTGTTTAATTATATCAAAATTGTATCTCCCTCGTGCATTACAGAATATGTTCTCCGACGTATAATGATGTATCTCATTAAACATGTAATTTAATCATTTTAATAAACCATAGCATTTATGGTGCCTTTAATTCGGCTGTAAAGCGACGCCACAATGTAGGGAAGCGGTTTACCTTGAGTTACAATCTTATAATTGAGAACCATCGTTTTATATTTCGATGATCTTTGGGTATACCGACATAGGTATCTTAATTTTTTTTGTGTTTTCATAATTTTAAGGCTAAAAGTAACATATATGAATATGTAGGCGAAAGATATTTGTGTGTATGTATGTGAACTTCACGTAGAAACGGCTTTGGATGAAATCGGTGCTGATTCAAATAGACTATTTTACTTAGTTACGGAATATTTGCCTCAAAACTTATAAATTTAAAGTAATATAACGTATTATGCTTAATAGTAGCATGATATACTTTCTATTCGAATCATCTACTCCACAGTACTAATAAACTTTAAATCAATTTAATTATATGTAGTTTGTATTATCTGTTGTATGATTTTTTTTTCTAGATAAAATATAGCCTTAGTTACATACTCTCATTGATTACTTCAGCAAATAAAACTGTGTTAATATCAGTTCAATGATTTCCAAGATAAACAGTTTAAGCTCACAGTCAGGAAAGTGTAGTATTAACATCGTACAAATTTCACACACATTGAAGTGTGATAGCTTCTTGGACATTCTAATTATATTAAATACTCTTTTTATAGAAATAGTACCGACTCACCCTCGCTTCACTCTGGTTCAACCCCAGCGCGAGCTAAACCGCGGGTTCCGCTAGTGTATCATACATATAAACCTTCCTTTTGAATCACTCTATCTATAAAAAAACCGCATCAAAATCTGTTGCGTAGTTTTAAAGATCTAAGCATACATAGGGACAGACAGACAGCGGGAAGCAATTTTGTTTCATACTATGTTGTGATGATACACATAATATATGATATATAATTATACATTCTTGAATATCTTGTAATAGTAACAGAAACCTGCAAATTGCTGTTTAATTAGTAATATGTGCTTGCTTAAGGGCCGACAGTAAAACTGTAGTTATAATACTAAATTATCAACAAACCTCTTTAGAAATACATGTAACTTGGAGTAAAGCTCACGTACTTGCATTTGGATCTTGTATAGAATAAGTAAACTCAACTACTAAGCACTGTACGTTGATGTTGCTATTTGCCTCTCTAAAATATGGTTTGGTTGAATAACGCAGGAACGCCAACTTTCATACTTCTATATCAATAAAAAAATTAACAAGTAGGTACTTGTAAATATGTATCATTTGACAATAATTTTGTTTACTTGTAATAAAAAAAATTAATGAAGAGAATTTGAATTATTTAATCGAGGACTACAATCGGATTAAAAAGGAATGGACGCAAAAAAATTTTGAAACCCGATCCTCGATATACAGAGCGATCCATCAAATTATGACAGATGGGAAAAGTTCTATACCTTTTGTACTGCTTTTGAGAATGTTTTTCGATGCATTGAACTCCATAATTAAAAAATCCTTTGTAAACATACGACGTAAAGAACAATAATTTATTAACGAATTTGCGGTCGTTTGAAAGAAACTTAAATTACAAAAAATAGTAATCTAATAATACCTTTAAGATACTTTATTTAGGTTTCTTCTTTATGGAGTTACGCAACTTAAGCTTCCGGCTGTAAGATTCGTTGGATAACTGACTTGAATAGTTTGTTTAAACAAAATATATTTAAAAAGGTATGATGAAATTCATAGAAGAATACAATCTAACCAAAGAACTTTAGTGGACATTATCTCACTTAGACATGATTAGAGATGTCATTACAAGCTTATATAATATTATAGTAATAAGCTTTTGTAATGTTAGATGTAGTATGTCTGACAGAACATAATCCATAGAGCTCTTAAACTCATAACTGTAATAAAATTTTAGTAATAAGTTAAATGTGATATGACGTACTAAAACGTATGCGACTATATAAATTACTTTACAAGTTACTCTTTTGCAGTACTATTTGTACAATTTCCTTTAATAAAATTATCTGATACAGAGTTGCATTAATTGGTTACAACCGCGAAGTTTATTTTACTGTAGTAAAACATGTTACTTAAGAGGGTGATTTAATAGCCAGTTTATGTGGTTTCCTCTATAGAAATACATAGTGTACTACTAATTTTCCTGACGCTTCTTTTTTGTTTCGATTATGTAGAAACAATTTTTTTCGACTTGAGTTACAAATATTAAAAGTTATAGATAATCTCTCTTTCTGATGCTGAAAACAGTATGAAAAGATTTTCTTTTTTTATACTTTGTTTATTTTTCATACGTTCAAAATAATTTTTACAATTTATAATATATAGTATAGTAGTAATACTTAGCGATATAATATCACTATCTATTAGAGAACGAATTTTTAGAATTTAAGAGTTCAAGCATTAAACTTACAAGTCAAATATAAAAAAAAAACAAAAAGCAAATTACAAAAATGATGTAGTCGTAGACATATAATATAAACACTTAGCTATTGCTAAATATATAAACATGTACATACATAATATATACAGTTCAACATAACCCTCCTAGTCGCAGTCGGGAAAGAAATATACCATAACTAGCGACTCGCCCTCGCTTCGCTCGGGCTCTTCCCTAGATTTAGCACAGGCAAAGCCGCGGGATCCGCTAGTTATTCATATAAACCTTCCTCTTGAATCACTTTATCTATTAAAAAAACCGCATCAAAATCCGTTGCGTAGTTTTAAAGATTTAAGCATACATAGGGATATAGGGACGGAGAAAGCGACTTTGTTTTATACTATGTAGTGATGAATACTAATATTATATAAAATGACAATGAAATGAAAGACAGTGGTAGCCCAGCGGTAACGCGTCGCTCGGACAACCGAGTGATGCGATTGTGATGCTCTGATATTTTCATGTGCGAATCATTTATATCATGATTACCACTTGTCTTACGGTGAAGGAAAACATCGTGAGGAAACCTGCATGTCTGAGAAAACCTAGCAAGTTTTCGAAAGACATGTGAAGTCCGCCAACACGCACTAGGCCAGCGCGGTGGACTATGGCCTGATCCCCCTCGTACTGAGGGAGGCCCGTGCCCAGCAGTGGGACGTTAAAAAGGGCTGATGATGATGATGATGATGATGATTATATAAAATAATGTGTATTACTAATACTCTTTGTTTTGCTCATCGATTAAGCTATTTAATACCACTATATACATAATATGGCTATAAGGCGGAGTGATAACATGTGTAATTTGAGAATATGAAAGGCAGTTTAAATGGCATTAATAATTAGAATCACGAACAACTAATCTTTCTAAAGTAAAACGTCGAGAAATAATTAATCATTACGTAAAACATATCCTATTCAAAATCACCGTTCACTATTCAACCGCAATTTAGCCCTTATTTTTTACAGAATAAGAGCCTGATAACCAATTAACCGAACATTTAGTATAATTGGCACTTTTGTATCCAAGTTATTGAAAGCACATTCTAGTAATTTTCACTTTGCCGTAATAAATATCAATTTGAAGCAAACGAAATAATAGGTTTCATTTCGTCAAGTTCATAAGGGCTTGTACATATAAGAGGCACGATCGAAGTGAAAGGGTAATTGGTTTTTATTTATTATACACTGTATTCATCGTACTATTTTGAAATTTTATATGATGAAATTTTTATATATATTGAATAATAATAGAGCTAAAATTTATTTGTTCTTGTCTATATTTAGAAATCTATTGCATATATAATGTTATAAATTTAAATTACGATTCTTACATAATTAACACTTGTCTTATGGTGAAGGAAAACATCGTGAGGAAACCTGCATATCTGAAGAACCTAGCAAGTTTTCGAAAGTCTAGTACATGTGTAGTCCGCCAACCCGCACTAGGCCAGTGTAGTGGACTATGGCATGATCCCCCTTGTATTGAGGGGAGATCCAGGGATTCAAATCCGCTTCACTCGATTTCCCAAGCGAGTGCGTTACCATTGGGCTTCCACTGTCCTCTATTATCTACTAACACATATAAATACAAAATATAAACATATTTAAATAAAAAATCAACATAGTGTGGCAAATGGTTTAAATTATTCGACGACTACAATTTCGGTGTTATTTTGATGAATCGCTGTGAGTACTATAATTACTAAGTGTTAGTTTTCACGATGTTGTAAAATTTATTGGCATGTTATTTTGGAAAATTTGTTAATTTATGACTTTGTAATGTAGCTGTGTTTCATTAATTAATATTGTGTATACGCTGTGTACTTATTATATTTTCTAAGAATCTCCAGTACTTATTAAAATTAATATATATTATACCAGTATTTACGTATATGAATTAAAATACCAAAATTATATCTATTAATAATAGCTAAATTGGCATAATAAAAATTATGAACATTAGAAGCTTGTGCTAGTGCGAATCATTTCTAACATGATTACCACTCGTCTTACGGTGATGGAAATGGAATGTCTGAGAGCACCTATATTTTTTTATAAAAGACATGTGAAGTCTGCCAACCGTCGTCTGTCAGCGTAGTGGAGTATGGCCTGATCCCCCTAGTATTGATGGGAGGCCTTTGCCTAGCAGTGGGACGTTAAAAAATGCCAATGAATTACATTTTTACTTATATAAGAGAGCTATTAGCTGAAAGAAAGAATAATATGCATATTCTGATATGCAAATTCAATTACACAATATATACTTATTTTGAAATTTTCGTTGAAATAACAGTTAAGTAGATATTTAACTCTCCATTTCCATATGATTTATTTGTTAAAGCAGCCCTGCCGTAAGCAGATTCAGTTGGCAATCATTTAGTCGTACTATAATCTTTAACCTGTGGCATAATGTCTTCATCTCTTCCTACTTTCAGCAGTACAAAACTTGTTTATATTTTAATAAGATTTAGAACTTTTTATAAAAAAAAGATTCTCATTGCAAGTGTTTTTTATTAATTTGATTTAATTTTAGTGTTTGTAATAATATCATTACCTAATATAAATGTCAAATTTATTCAAGTGGTTTGACTTTACACAGGAATCAAATTTAGACTATGTAGGCATATAATGTAATGTACGAGTATCTGCCATCTAGCTATTAAGATAGCCACAGTGAAGCATTTTGCAGTATATAAACAGCACGTACGTGAGTCACGATAAAACAATATTAAATTCTACGTTTTCATTTAACAATAAATAATACAAAGCATCCGCCAACCATAATTTAGACACACCGTAATCTTTAGCCTGTGACACGTATAAAGGTCAGGCTTGGCAACTAAGAGTTGATAGATTGCGACAGTCCGTGTTCAAATTGTAAGGTTTAAATGTTGTAATAAATTACTATTTGTATAAGAAATACGTTTTAGTTTTCATGGAAATTGAGGATAAATTTAATAAGTGATGATAAGTTATATAATAATGTTATTGCGATTCGTTGTTATTGAGCTTAGAAGATTTTATTCATTTCTTACTATACTCGTATATCTATACTAATATTATAAAGAAGTAAAGTTTGTTTATTTGTTAAATTGTAAGGGGTAATCTCGGGATCTACTGAACCGATTTTAAAAATTCTTTCACCAATAGAAAGCCACATTATTGCTGAGTGTCATAGGTTATATAAAAAACCGAAAAATAAAAATGCTTTTACGTGGTAGTCCGTTTTGCAAAGTGAATCGGAGAAAAAACGGTCGAATGAAAGCGTTTCTTACGAACGCTGCCTTAACTATGAAAGATATATTTTTGAGTTCTAGAGAAAACATGTGGAGCTTAAAAATGCCTACAAAAAAGTCAACGACAGCATATGTCTAACTTTTATATTTAAGTGACAAAAAGTAGTTTTTTTAATGTTAGTATAGATAATTTAATTTTTAGTTTTTAATATTAATAAAACACTCTGTACTAAAAAAGGATTATTAACATTATGCCCAATGAAGTGGGCACGGGTCAGCTACTTAGGTATATTTAAGCGGTTAATATAGATTTCATTGGAATTTGACGAAATTTAATTGTATAGATTAAACTCCGTTAGAATTATATTGTGTGTTGATTCAAACAATTTAGTAATTTTAAAAGGTGAATACTTAGATTTTGAGTAAATGGAAAATGGTATGGAGACTCTATCATCTCCCCCTTTTCTTCGATGACAATATAACATTATATTAATTATATTATATTTTACATGTATAAATTCTAAATTATTCGATAAAGTAACATGCTAAATACTTTTGTTTGTAGTATTTAAATAATATAAATGGAGAGTGTAGTATGGTCTAGACTTAATTTGAATAGACGTACAATGTAGTTCAATACAGCTTTATTCATATAAAACTTTAAACGCATAAATAAATCGTACTTATTTTATTATATCATAAAATTATATGTGGAGCGATAAAGTATGACATCTAACGCCATCTATTGATCGGTGGCGGCACTCAGCGAGCTTTACCCGATACGGCCAGCTTTTATTACACGTAAAATCCATTTTCATGAGGATTTTTATTTTTTTCTATAAAGTGTTTATTAGCTTTCCACTTTATTGCCAAGATAACAGTTTATTAGATTTTTAACTGCGATTTCTTTTTATTTGCCTATATATTTATCTTAGCCCTAAACATTACTGAGAGAGAGTAGTTAAAAAGAAAACTACTGCCTGTATAAAATTACAGAAATAGAATGTTTTGAAAAAAAATATATAAGACTAGCGACTCATCCTCGTTCCGCTTGAGTTCGTCCCTCAATACATTTTAAAGGCGATTTAAATTAGACATTTTCCCGGACTATAAATATATTGACCCGGATAACCAGCTATTATCACACCTATCAAAATCTGTCTAGTGATTTTCTCGTGATGTGGACTAAGGCTGACAGACGGATTGACAAAAAAAACTATTGATACGGCCTTTGTATCAATAGTAATGAAAATATACAAACATACATGACTATAAACACAATTTCGAAATTTTGTAACATTGTAATTACCACTGGTGAATCAAATAAATAAATAAATAAATAAATATTTATAATAAGAATATATTATGTACAGATTTGACTTAGAATTTTATTATATGTCGAAATTAATTGGATTTTCGTCCTTAATAGTTTGCATAGAAAGATATATGTCAAAACGACTACCCATCCAATTACAGTGCCTAGTTATGTGCACTTCAATAATAAAATAGAATATACTCGTAGAATAGAATATTTCAAATGCAACTAGGCCATCACAGTCCTAGATTAGATTTTTTTGTTTTTAGTCTGTGTCTCTAATTCTCATAGAGCGTACAAAGGAGAATGAAGTACCATTATGTCTTCCTCGTCATTAAGCAACTATTTCTGTGTATACTAGTATTTTACAATGACATTGTCTATATTTTTATGAGGAAAGCTTTTTTCCTTTTTATATAACATCTTTATAATAGTCTTTATTAAAATGAAACTAAGTTCTTATTTTTGAAATATATATTTATATTTATAAGAATTATTTATTAACGTATTTTCTTACAAATAAAGGTTTAAGGCTTACAATAAAAGAAACAATTTCATGGTTTTAAACGAACTTTAATATTAATTTCAATAAAATTTATCTAAATACTTATATTAAATCTGCAGCATTTGTATAGTTTTTAAAGTCATAATGTGTTTTATCATTGTACTATATATACTGTACCTATTGTAATAATACACATGTAAAATCATCAGATCATGTAACGAGTATTAGATATAGATTGTTCAAATTGAAGACAGTCTCTCAATCTCACTATCTATCATTATTAAAGCTTTATTATTTATCCTCACGCCTTCTTCTTTTAATTTTCTTCTTTAAATTCACTAAATTCTTCTTTTAATTTCTTATAAAATAAATTTTATAATACATAATTACATAATACTGAATAATACACCTTTACATTTATTAAATTTAGTCTTCCGTTATAGTCGGAGCTTATTTTCTACCGATTCGCATTGCATATACTCTAACATTTCTAAGTCAGGCAGGCTTAGAAATGAAACAAGTCAAGTGCCCATCATACTTCGTTTTCTATTATTAAGTCGCAATACTCGTAGCCATAAGTTCAACCAGTTCGTAAATACATACATAGTTACGTGTATAATGCGTGCATCTAATAGTGCTTCTAAAGTTAAGCGTTGTGGAATTTCGAAATCGATTAATATCTTAATAGGTACTTTTTAAAATTATAAGTTTAAACTTAAGGCCATAAATATTCACCTCTTTCCCGCGATCATGCTTCATGTAAGGCATTTGAAACTTCAGGAACCAAAATCCAAAGTAAAATTGCAAACACACAGCGCCATCTGTAAAAATAAATTACGAAACTTGTGTTACGGATACCAGATAAACACTATACATTTATCCATGACTGAAGTACAAACATTCGTGATCAACAAATGAATGTCCCCAGCGGGACTCGAATCCGCAACCACTGGCGCAGCAAGTAGGGTCACACTATAAAGTGAGCCAAATTTTTCGTCTAAAATAAAATATTTGAAAATAATATTATTATTGTATTCGTATGTATGTAGGTATTCAGATTTTTTTAACGTCTAACTGCTGGGCACAGGCCTTCCTTAATACGAGGGGGTTTAAAAATAATAATATTATTATTTTAATGTAAATATAATAATAGTGTTATGATCATTATTATTGCTAGCAACCTTTTCTAAATCAACACGACGATTTGTGCTTGATTAAAGCTAGTTTTATTATCTCTCTTGTACTATTCGATTAAGATGGTCGCATATTAATTAACTTATTAAAACTGTACTAATTTTATAATTTATGATATGGCAATTAAGTGATTATGTAAATTTAAAATTAAATCATTTCCTTTATTACATTGCCAAAATACATATTAATATATTAGGTGTTTCCAACACATACTAAAAATTAAAATAAATAATGTTACTAATAGAAAGCATATCCTGTTTTTTTGCTTAATTATTATTATAAGTTTTAAAAGTTTTTTGCCTCGTATACTTATTACTTAGGTATATTGATTTATATATAAGACATATTGAAATAGGTACATATTGATCACGGTACTACATAATAATTCTCTTTTTTACACGACTGCCCCAAAAAAGGAGTGTTATGTTTTCAGGGCCCATGTATGTGTGTGTATGTGTGTGAGTTTTATTCCACCATAACCTCTTAACGCCTAAACCGATTTCGATGTACTTGGTATCGTTAGAATCCACCATAGGTTAGTGAATAATTAAAAAAATTAAATTGGGTAGCAATGATTCATATTAAATATAAAAAATATTAGTTTATTTCATTTTAACTAAGTACAGACAATTTTGACTTAATATTTTAAATAGTAATAATTTAATAATTGCAATATAATATAACATTATGTTAGAGATTACATAAGCGGAGTCGCCGGTATTAGTTGTTATGTAGTTATTTAAAATCTGGTATATACATGAAGTTTAAAAGATCCACACGAACCCTGTAAATTCAGATCAAACTCAACTCAATCCAATAAGTTAAGCATGCGTCAATATGCATGTTTAAATGTGCTATCAAAGGGGTGAGAACACCTGTGACTCAGGCATGACGAACGTTAGTAAAAACCGAGGGTTGGTTAATTAAACGATATGGTTATTTGCACCGGTTTTGAATGAATGTGTTCGAAATTGTAAAAATTTCAGATGGAAAACAATTTTTAATGCATAGTAATTTAAATATTTAATAGGATATGACTAACGTTTCGCCCTTGCGCCGCTTGAGTTCGCGCCTAGATACGTTCACCGGTTATTATATTTCCCTGTAATAAACGGTATCTTATTTATTGACCCGGATAACTAGCTATCATTATACCAAATTTCATCAAAATCATCGGTTTAGAGGGTTTCTTATGATGCGTTCTCAGACAAGCAAAAATTATAAAAACTGTAGATTCCTCCAAAAAATGAATGTACCAGTTCGACAAGGATTTTATTATATTATATAGGTAACCTACTTAATTGCAAAAATTCTATATGTTTACTTCTTATGGTTACTTGTTCGATTCTCAATGTCTTATTATGGTTTTTCTTACTCTATGAACCTCAGAGTCGACTTCATGTTGCTGTATAAAATGTAGAACGGAAGTATTATTAAGTAATAATTACAAGAACTAATAAGGATTGTTTCCGTGAATTAAAATTCATCGTATTTACGATATAAAATTAATTACCGATGACGTGATACGTTCAATAAGGTACTTTTAAGCGAAATCAATTTTTACGTTATTACATGCTTATCTATATGTATTCAAAGTGAATAAAATATCGATTTCTAGAATGTAAATTTGTTTGGCCATCTTTACACTAATGTTTAATAAATAATTATTATTTTATCCTGGAGTAATAATCCGTCCATATTAAAAAACCAGGAGCTACTTGTTCCAGGTGTAAAATGCTACTTTTTATCCCCGACAAAAAATGTTTGCGTTGGAATTGGGACTGAATCAATAGTATAACGACTGTATTCTATTTTTACACGACTGCCCAAAAAAAGGAGTGTTATGTTTTCAGGGTTCATGTATGTATGTATGTATGTATGTATGTATGTATGTATGTATGTATGTATGTATGTATGTATGTATGTATGTATGTATGTATGTATGTATGTATGTATGTATGTATGTATGTATGTATGTATGTATGTATGTATGTATGTATGTATGTATGTATGTATGTATGTATGTATGTATGTATGTATGTATGTATGTATGTATGTACGTATGTTTATGAGTTTCTTAATTCCATCATAACTTCTAAACGCTTAAACCAATTTCGATGTGCGTGATATCGTTATAATCCTTGTGTAATTTTATTTTTATTATAATTGTATATTAAGAACTTAACTTAACTTATCGTTTTAATTAAATTTACGTGTGTATGAAGTGTTGACGCTTCGAAGACCGTGTGTAAAGTAACAGTGGCCGAGTTTTCAAATTAATTTGCTAATAGTTTTTCATAAGTAACTTAACTCGCACGGTAAGCGGCATGGGAAGAAATGTCAATCTTTATCATATAATGCAAACCGGTAAAAACAGACAGACACTTTCATATTTATTATTAGAGATTTAGATGAAGATGTTAAATTTAGAATCTGCCTCTGGAAAGTTCTGTCTACCTAACTGTTTCAAGGCTTCTTAGCGTTGAAGTTCATATAAATTTAAATTTTAATGTATTTATAATTTCGTATACATTGTAGGTATCATAAGAAAACGAAGATTGAAATGATAAGTGCTATCACAATATTGCCACACCTTAACTAACAATCGCTTCCTGTTGTGATAACATTATTTAGGCTAATTACAAATTCATGACAACAGTATCTTACGTAGAGCACAATACTTTATAATGATTACCTGCAAAATTATAAATAAAACTATCTTTTCGGATTTTCTCGCGGATTTATTTTGATTTTTGGTAGTGTCTCCCGTGACCATGATTGCTGTAAAGCATTCGAAACGTCGGGAAACAAAAATCTAAATAAATCCACGACAAAATCCGAAAAGATAGTTTCATTTATAATTTGAAATATTTGCGTAAATGTAAGAAAGGTTTATATATATATATTTTATATGATAAGGATGAGGAGATGAATATTATAATATTACTAAATAGCAACTGCTGAGTTTCTCACTGGACTTTCTGATATGAAGTGCCTTGCCTTAGCCATTCAATATAATTTAGTCATGAAATTAAATTCTAAGCGAATATCATCATCATCATCATCATCAGCCCTTTTTTTTTAATATCCTACTGCTGGGCACGGGCCTCCCTCACTAAGAGGGTGATCAGGCCATAGTCCACCGCGCTGGCCTAGTGCGAGTTGGCGGACTTCACATGTCTTTCGATAAAACAAACGAATACTTACTTTATATTTTGATTAATTTCATGCTTTTTGTATGCACAGCTTTACAGATTTTGATGAAATTCGCTTCAATGATCGCTAATTATTCGGCATAACGTATAGGACATTTTTTTTAATTATAGGATATTTTTTACTGTGGTAAAATAACTTAAAGTTATAGCAAGCAGCTTATTAATAGGGTTTTAAACTAAATTAAAAATATAGGTCGGGTGAATCCATAGTTAGCGGAACTGCGTCGAGTAAACCAATAATGATAATTAGTAATGCACTTATTCATTATTATGTATTATCTGTATGCATAAATATTTTTATTATATTTAATTTCAAAAGAGTATTTAATGGAAAAACCTAATTGAGGCTTTTTGTGACTTACAAGTGAATTTATCTGGTGCTTGATGATAAGATGATATACGTAATTGTCGTGACAAACGTATGAGGCAACTGTAATTAAAATGTTTTAGATTTTTTGTATATTTATATTAATAATTATTGAAATGTATTTAGCCTAAAAATTCTATTCAATCAAATTCATCAAATCGTAAAACACTTAAAAATAAATTATTGTATCAATGGGAGAAAATTTTTTCCTTGACATATCCCTTTTCCTCCATTAAAGAAAAAAAATATAAAAGACTATTAGTGCACTCTTCATAAAAATATTTTGCCAATGTTCTTGCCAATGCAAATGCCAAAAATGTCAATTTGCCAAATCTTTAACCAACCGTAATGTATGAGACTCGGTAAAACAAATCAAATTAGCTTTAGCTCTAACTTAAGACTATAATATTATTTTTAATATTATATTTATTACTCTCGCTCGGTATTAAATTATTGTATTTTCATTATAACCATTTAGGAAAATGTACGTCCAAAGTTATTAATACGAAAAAGTATCTCATAAAAATTTTAGAAGAACCGCAGAATAACTGCTACTCGTAGGAAAAAAAATAAAAGCAACTAACATTCAAAAGTTAGCAGGTAACAACGTACGTACGATGAAAGAATGTGATTTCAGAGTTGAGAATAGGCGCTTTAGCATCAATTCACGCGTCACGAATTTACAAAAGGTCCTTCGGTGTAGATTTAGTCACGCTAGGATTCTGGGTAGCTAGTTCTATTTAAAATGTTTTCGCTTCACTTTATTTCTAAGATATGTCTGTATTAAAAGAAACAGGTAAAAAAATATTTCATGTATTGAATACTTTTTATTGCACAGTATTCTTATACAGTATCACGACATATTATAAAACAAAGTCATTCGCCGCGTCTGTCTGTCTGTCCGCGATTAACTCAAAAACTACAGCACCGATTTTCATGCTGTTTTCACCAATGGATAGAGTGGTTATTGAGGTAGGTTTTAGTATATAATTTGTTATGTTTTTGTATACTTTAACTAGCAGAACCCTCGGCTTCACTGGCGCTAAATCTATTTATAAAACTGATGTTAATATATATTTTTTGATTCCTGTTTATTACTCAGCCTACAAAGATAATTTCACCCCAATATGTTCTTCTACAATGTTCCCGCGTAATTATTTTTTTACCCGCATTCTTTTTTCACAAGGGCATGAATGAGTAACTAATTACATATTAAAAAAAACTTTGTCTCTATTGCAATAGTAGCAGAGTAATGTTTATCACTAACTTCTACTGTAGAGTTCGTGGGTTCGATTTTCATCAAGTTATTATTAAATGCCTTAGGTTATTCTGAATTTAATTATATCCTCTTAATGTGCTCGATTTTTTTTCTAGAGTTTGTTTTTTTAAATTTAAGTAAAAAAATTGTTCAAATTTATAACAATATTCAGTATTATCTGTATCTTTTCATTCACACAAAATGATTGTTGGTCATGACTTAAGTTGATAATTTGCATTTAAGCATAAGCTCTCCAAAATCCAAGAAAAAAAAATCAAATGCAAACTAAAGTTCTTCGATATTTACGTAAATAACTGTTTTCTGACTTTTAGGTCAGTTTTGTATTACATATTGACAGTTAATTGGCGAAAATGTACTTCTTTTGTTTTAATATAGACCTTTCTTATTTTGTATTAAGGTTCAAAATTAAAAATCAAAAGCTTATTGTCACCATAATGTGAATTGAGCAATAAACGTTTGTACGTTAACGTGACAGAATACAAATAAAATTTGAACTGTTACCAATAGGCATTAGAAACAAGAAAATGACGAAATTTATATACAATCAAAACAACTTAACAAGTTTTTAAATCATCATTTTCATTCTTATTGGAATATTATAAATGAATCAAAGCTTATTTGAAAAAAATAATTAAATATATTTTTTATCTCTTACATTTCTACTTTAAAGATTTATTTGGAGCATATAAAAATAATTCTTAATGAATTATTTTGGGACTTGTCACGAAATTAGTTAGTAGTAAGATTACTTTTTATAGTAATAATAAAATTGAACCGAGTAAATCATGCAAATTATAAAATATAGGTCGAATATTTCAATTGGAAAGAAAAGATGTCTAAAATATAAACATATAGTAGGAATCTTTTGAAGTAAAGTAACACAATTAGTCAATGTTACCAACTCATTGCTTTACAACACGCGACTATTTAGTTTTCATTTGTGGCAACACTGATTAATTATAATATTTAGTTTATTACATTTACCATGGAAAACAGTCGTTAGACAAAGTCGACTCGTTTTAAAAGCCCTTATGTAATTTAAACGCTTGCTATTACGCTCGGTGGAGAGATTGAAAATATGAGAGCTCAACTAATTACGTTTTGTTTTATATAAAATGATACATCTTTTTTTAATAAAAAAATATAAAAGATTAGAATTTTATATAATTTACAAATTATTTTTTTATACAGAGTGTTATTTAATTCATAGTTTAAGTGCACTTATGCTAGCTTAAGCCTGCTCAAATAGTATTTTTATAAAAAAATCTGTCATAAATTTCAAGAACAAAATATAATACTTAGAACAACAGAGTGGTTAACTAGAAAAGGCACTCAATTTTAATTGACCCATATAATGAATCTAGGTAGCTAGACGGTTCGTACCCGAAGTCCCAACATGGATGACATAAACAAGATCCCTTCTCCCTATTTAGACAAGTTGAATGTGCTTCCATCGCTGCACGTGCAACACTCAAGGTCTACCCTTTACCTCTTATGCTTGCAATTAAAACGAAAAACCGAGATCACATGTAAACAACGCGAAGACAAAAAGAGACAGCGTATGTACGCAAGCACTTTTTATTTCCTCTTCAGGGAGGTCGTCGGCCAATCAACGTAGTGTACCGCGTTCATTCTCATTGGCCGTTTTGAATAGAGAATTTTTTCAAACAAAAGCGGAGGGTAGGTAATAGCGAGTTTTGTTTCTTCGAGTGGCATTTCGCATTGGAGTGGCGGCTTCGTTCGTAGCGGACGTCCCGAGACTAATTACCTTAGCTTACATGCATTGTTAGAAGGGTTCTTTAACTAAGCTCACTTCATTTGAATTGTCAGTTGCTTAACATTGTTATTTATTGTACGGAACTCGTTCTTGAGGAGTTGCAGGGCAAGCAAATTAGCTGTTGACTTTAGCAATCCGACAACGTTTGCTGAGCTTAGGCTGTTTACACTCGGTTATCGAGATACATTCCCTAGTAATGCTCATTATTTATGCAAAGTTCTTATTTACATACACATTGCTATATGATTGTTGGTTTCGTCTTTTAAAATATCATATTCATTGCTTTTAAAATACTTTACTATACTGTATTTTGTTATTTTTTTACTTATTTACGTTATTCTTTTACAGGAATTTGGCAACTCCAGTAAGACCCATCCAAACATCTAACACGTCTTTGGAAACGTTTACAACACTTCATAAAGAAAGCTGTCACAGGCTAGAGTACCTCGTTGAGCGACAGAAACAGCTATGCATGCTATCTAATAAAATGGTTCAGGTAAGACATTAGTAAGAGGCAAATCTACACTGTTAAAACCGTTGACTTTTAACAATTGTAATACAAAACTGAAAAATATAATCTCTATGCAAATAAGATGCTCTATTCATGTCAGGTTATAATGTTTATATATAGTTGCCCATACATTTATTTATTGTTATGTTTCAATAGCGATTGTAGAATGTCATTTAGTCTAGTTATAATATATATTCTATTAAATAATCATCAATATAAGTATTGTAAGCATCCTGTATAGTATTTTACTTAAAATTTAATTAAAACTACTTTGACAATGATTGAAATCTTAAATGTAATGCAAAAAAAACTAGATTAATATCAATTATTAGTAAAATTTTGATAACACAATTATCAAAAATAGCTTGTCTAGATATAATCAAGATCAACAAAGAAATAGTTTCTGGAAAATATAAATGGCAGCTTTTGCAAATTTATTGAACGTTATTCATGAAACTTAATGTTTATTTAAGTTGAGATTCCGATCGAAATGTTTAAAGCAATTTAATTTAAAATTATACTCTATTCGATTTCAAATTACCACAATTAAGAGATTTGCAGATGTTTTTAAATAAACATACTGTATATGTATGCAATTTAAATATCTTACTTGCTTACTTTGTTAGAGGAATAAAATATCGATTTTATTATACTTATTGACAAAACGCATATTTTGAATGACAGTTGAAATAAAATCTAAGTTTAATTGGGTTGGAGCTTAAAAGCTCGATTCAGTAATTAAGTTGCCTTTTACAGCTCGCCTTTGCTTGTTACAATAATTGACTTGAAGCCAAATGCGGTTAGTCAGTTTGTACATATGTATAATAATACGAGCGAATGTTAGATTAAAAGTCAATGCAAGACACATTATTTTTGGATTTTACTTTTTAAGGTTTCTTAGGTTTTAGTTTTTTATCACTTATGTTAAAAATAGCAAATATTGCGATATATAATACGACATTTATTGGCTTTATTTATTTATTTCTTATTTTATCCATTAAAGTTTTTTGTTAAGAGCTTCAAAACAAGTTTTTAATATATTTCTTCTATAGAGTATGTAAGTTGTATGTACATAATTAGGGAAAACTTTTACGTCCAGTTGACACAAAGATGATTTTTCCGGTTTGAGGTAAGAAAAAAGAATAACAATTCTCTGAAATACATTAAGTTATTAATTAATTATTATTTATACAAATTTTCCAACGTAATATGTTGTTAGTAAAATTATTTATAAATATCGAAAAACTACTAAGTAAACAAAAAAAACTAATAATTATTACTATTTATTAATATTGATAATTTTCTGTTCCAGGTGCTACAAACAGGTGCTCAACAAGCGGTGGAGGAATGTCAATATCAGTTCCGCAACAGCCGCTGGAACTGCAGCACTGTTGAGAATAATACTGACATCTTTGGAGGAGTTCTTAAATTCAGTAAGTAACACGTTTACATCACATAACCAATATATTATAAATAATATGTAAATAATATATCTAATTTAATATGAATTAAGAAAAAGCATCATCATCATCATCATCAGCCATTTTTAACGTCCCACTGCTGGGCACGGGCCTCCCTCAATACGAGGGGGATCAGGCCATAGTCCACCGCGCTGGCCTAGTGCGAGTTGGCGGACTTCACATGCCTTTCGAAAACTTGTTAGGTTTTCTCAGACATGCAGGCAGGATCCTCACGATGTTTTCCTTCACCGTAAGACAAGTGGTAATCATAATATAAATGATTCGCACATGAAAATATCAGAGGTGCGAGACCCGGATTTGAACCCGCATCACTCGGTTATCCAAGCGACGCGTTACCGCTAAGCTACCACTGTCACAAAAAGCTTTTATTTTAATGAAAAGAAAGTTAAACATACGCTATTGGATAAGTAATGAATCATACAGTATACAACAGACATGTGTAAATAATAAATATACAAAATAAGTTTTAATTAAATACATTAAAAATGTTTTGATAACATAATATGTATAACTAAGTAGAAAATAAATATTAATTAATAGATATAAAAAACTAAACAAACTACGCACAAAACTGCTAGTTATTAACTACATATTTATAAATAATAATTTTATTAATAACTATATAAATTATTTAACTAATTTTTATTATTAGACATTTAGGTTATTTGAAAAGTAAAAAAAAACATCTATTACCGGAGCAGCACCACGTAGAGGATCAACTTTTACCGAGAACTATGCAGTACACTGTATAAGTACTTAATTGTATAATAAAAATATAAAATACGTACAGGCCGTTTAAAAGAAGAATTTTATGTACTATAGACTCGCTACTAGCTCCACTCGGGTAAGTTTATAGGTATGTTGTGACGATTATAATAGTATTCTCACAAATCAGATATTTTCCAGCGGTAAAAAATATTCTAAATTCACCCTCGCTTCACTCTAACTCGCCCCTAGGTTTATGCGAACGAAGCAGCAATCTTCCTCAAGAACCACTCTATTTATTTGTGAAAACAGCATGAAAATCAGTGCAGTAGTTTTTGAATTTATTGCGAACAGACAGACAGACGTGGCGGAGGACTTCGTCAAACTCTGTTCGGCGATTTTTTGTGATGTAATCACAAATATATAGACAAAAATTCTAAAAATTATAGATACTTATGTATCGATAATGACAACTATTTCAATAAGAAATCCAAATAAATCCGCGGTAAAATCCGTAAAGATAGTTTCATTTATAATGTCAAATATTTGCGTAAACCTAAGAAAGTATTATATTTCAATAAGATGTCAAAAACATGTACAGATTCTTCTAAGTTAAAATTTAATTATACGTATAGATAAAGATTAGTATTAGCTTGAAATTCCAAACGTTCATAATTGCAACGATGCATAATTTAAGCACCAACGCTAAATAAATTGGCACATGTAACAAGTCGTAAAACTTATTTCCGTTTGGATTCAAAGAGTTGTAAATACTTAAATAATTATTGGTTGCATACAAATCCTCATCGGTTCTCTTCAAAGGACGTGTTAAGTGAATGCTACACGCTCTTTGATGTTGTATACCTTTTCAACGGCACCGTAAGCACTGTTTGTGTTTCAATAAAGGAACTGATTTCGGAGAATATAATGTATCTGCCTTTCTATTGTTAGAGGTTGTGTGTAGATATTTGGCAGGGATTATTTTTTAATTTTGAGTGAGAGAAAGTATAGAAGTTAAGTGTTATTGTTATGATAATTGATAAATTATAATCTTAAATCTATACGTTTACCTAATAATAATATTTTGCTAACTATGTATACGTTAATTTATTTAATAATATCCTATTAAAAGAGTCATAATTATCGAAAAAGAGGACGTGTCTATTGTTTTTGGAATTAATGTCTGTCTGTCTATCTGTCTGTGACCGTATCATAAGAAAAGTGAGTACATCAAAATCTGTCAAGTCGACAGATTATGATGAATTTTGGTATGACCATTGACCATAGCTGGTTATTCAAATCAACTTATACTTTTTACTGTGAGAAAACATCTCATCACTGAGATATCTATAACTATTAAACTAAAAACGTCAATGTTAAGAAAATATTACAAAATCTCACTCGCAAATAAAAAAATTGTGAAAATAATTAAAACAATGATTCAGAATATAGGCATTAATAGATAATACTTTTATTCAGAATCATTTTTTAAATTTATAGAATATACTTTTTCTATTTCATTTATCCAAGAGTCTAGATTGTAAACAAGTATCAGATGTGATTGACATTTATTTATAAATTTATTATATTAAAATCGTATTGAACATTAACAAACTGACAAGTTTATTTAACTTGGCAAAAATCAGTTGGCAATTTTCGGAAGTGTTTTTTTAAGATATGATGTGAGCTGCCAACAAATGTAGCATTAGAAATTGTTGATTAATCGAACATTACGTCTGCTTTTGAATGATGATGCTTAATTCAATTGAATCCTGTTATTGATGGCTTCAAAGCATACCAGTTGTCTACAGATTACTTCGCCAATGTCACGCCAAACCATTTTATGAATGAAGTATCAAAGTTTTCATCTAAGTAAGTAATAAACATCAGGCAGTGGTAGCCCAGTAGTAAATGCTCGCTTGGATAATTAAAAGATGCCGGTTCGAATCCTAGTCTCGCGCCTCTGATATTTTCGTGAGTCATTTCTAACTATTACTCCTAATTACGAATATTTTGAAGCTAAGATTTTATCGAACCGAACTTTGATTTGGATTTGGTAAAAAGTGAGCATTTAATTTTAAGAAAGTTACACTAAACTCTATAAAATCCTAAAATAAATTTTAAAACAAGAAGTAATTAACGTCACTAAGACAAACTGTTTATTTTGAAGGCGCCTTATGAACTATGTTTCATGTCAGACATATTGGATCGTCCACTTCAAGATTGTTTTCAAGGAATTTCTACTCTTCATGTAGGTAACTTGTTTATTTTTGAATGTCGATTACTGGGATCACGTGTGTAGTTGTTGATGGAGCAGCTCAGTTTGTTTAACATTTATCTAACCAGTCTTATTTGATCTGTATAACACTCAGCGAATGTAGTTATTTTGACTATTTAAATATCGATTTTCAGTCATGCACAGGCCTAATTAATTGGTCACACTAAATTAAGTCGGTCATTGAACTTATGTATTAAATTTTAGAATCTTGTAAGATCTTATACATTTTTATATGTTGGTACATCACTAATGACGGCAGCTTTAGCGAAATTAAAAAAAAATATTCTGAGAAAACCATTGAACTAACCAACTCTAATCGTCGTCGCAAAAACGCAATCAGTTAGATCCCACTAAAGCCTTCAACCGTCGGATCCTAAACAAAAAATTAAAGAACTACAGTAAGTAGTAACAATTTGTTTCAGAATCTCGTGAATCTGCATTCGTGCATGCTCTGTCGGCGGCGGCATTGGCTCATGCAGTAGCCCGTGCGTGTAGCCGCGGTGAATTAAACGAGTGCTCCTGCGATGCCCGCGTGAGAAAACGCACTCCCAGACATTGGCAGTGGGGTGGATGTTCTGAGGTACGATTGTAATCCAGATTATATCCTATAATAATAATAAAAATCGTTTATTGCCATGAAGAACAGTAAAAAGATATATTATACTAGGTGGCTTAAACAACTCAGCTGATGCTGCTGAGGCCAGAGTTTCAGTCTCAGTATTCGATACGACTATATCTTTAAGTTTATTAATATCATAAAGATAAATATAGAAAACTTTGTTTCTTTCTTTGTTGATTTTTCTGGACAAAAAAAATATTTCTGATGGATATTCATGTTGTCCCACATACTATTTCAACCGAGTTGTTACGGTTTCTGTTTAGTGAGTCAGAAACTGCGTTTTAATGCAGTATTAACATTAATATTTGCAAAGAATATAAATGATACAAAATAATTACAAAACAAAGCTACTATTGTTACAATGAAAATAAAAAAATAATCAGTTTTTGACTTGTATTAATATTTATATTCCTCAATATTAGGATATAAGATATGGTGAGAAGTTCAGCCGAGATTTCGTGGATGTGAAGGAAGATAAAGAAAGTGAAGAAGGCATCATGAATTTGCATAACAATGAGGCTGGTCGTAGAGTAAGATAATTTTATGATTATCAAATACTAGCTTAGGAACCTATTTCTTAGATTTTACATAATATTATTATACCTTGCATGTTATACAGCCTGTAGCCTTCCTGTTCAACACTAAAAGGAATTTTCTATTTTAACCAACAGTTCCTGAGATTAGCGCGTTTAACCAAACAAAAAACTCTTCAACTTTATAACATTACTATAGCTTTTCGTTGTATAGTTTTTTATTTAAGCTGCAAAAGTTAAGGTTTTTAAATTTTAACTAATTGTTTCTAATAAGATAAAAAATATTCTTAATTGAATTAATCAATAAGGAATTCAATTGCAACATTGTAAGCAGTAAGTATTAAGGCTACCTCTAAGGTCATCACAGTAATATAAATATAACCGTGAAAATATGTCAGTACAATATTATTTGGAACGATATAGTTGTCCTTAAGATCGGTATTTCGGCATCTTTGTAATGTATCCTGTGAAACTCACTAATGATTATACCTTTTTGCTTCATCGTAATCGACACTATGACGTGGATGAATGCGCTCTTCTGATTTAAAGATTGGCAAGCTTTTCGAATTCACTTTAACATATTGTTTTTTTTAATTAACCAAGTGTGGCGGTTTTGGAGAGGATTCTGTATAATAGATTTTAGTTTTTGATTTAACTGTAAAATTTGATATTTTTATAGAAAACTGGTCAATTATAAATATCCTTATTCCCATAGCAATACCAACTCACTTTACCTATAATTTTATGTTACATTATCATGTTTTATTGATCAATTATTAAAAAAAAGAAGGTATTTGGTGGGAATAATAAAATATTTGCTTTAGGTTGTACTATATTAAATTTTGGTTCTCGGCTTTTTGCTATAACGTAATCATGGTCACTGAAAAAGACTGTTTCTTGATTGATAACTGTATAATAAAATTGTAATAAACATAAATTGACGTATAGGCAGTGCGCGGGCGTATGCAGCGCGTATGTAAGTGTCATGGCATGTCTGGATCGTGCTCGGTACGGGTTTGCTGGCGGCGCCTGCCGCAGCTACGGGCTGTGGGGGACGCTCTCACTACCAGATACGAGGGCGCGTCCCATGTTAAGGTACCCCATGTTAGTTATTTGGCTTACTTTTGAAATTCCTAGAAAAATGTAGACGCTAATTATACTTACTTGTGATATGACATGGTCCTTGTATAATAGATGACTTCTAATGTTTGAGATTTTTTTAAACACTTTGAAGCTCGCCAACTCGTGAACAATGTGATGTGAGGCATATAAAATAGACATACAAGTGTATAGTATATGTTGGTATAATATGTGGTGTATATTATACAAATTGTGTAGTATCCATAGTAATTATGTTTAGCATTATCTAAGCTGAAAATCAATTATCATAGGAAATACTGAATTATTAAGAGTCATGTTGTAAGCTATGTTTGATTTAACTAAAGTAAGAAGTTACGAAAACAAATAATGTGATATTGTATGGTTGTTAAGAGTTACATGGCCTCCTTGATGATTACCTCGTATGGTGTATAAGTTAAAAATTAAATTAAATATTTCAGGTGGTGGAACGTAAAAAGGGGAAGAATATCAGAAAGTTACGTCCAATACATGCTGATATGAAGAAACCAAATAAAACAGATTTAGTGTATCTTGAAGATTCTCCAGACTACTGTGAGCCCAATGACGAGTAAGTTATAATTTGCTTTATTTATTTACTACTATTCGTAAGACAAGTTCAAATAGGATATGACACAAATTGATACGTTACCAATTAGTAAAAGAATAAGGAATATGCGTTATAACATAATATAAGAGAACATATAATAAAGCAAACTAGCGATTTTCAGGACGTTTTTGGGTGCCTTAAAGTAGCCTATGTGTACTCCAAACCATATTCTATCTAAATTATATCTTAATTTCATCTTAATTTATTCAATCGTTCGTGACGGAGTAAAAACGCTCGTAACAACACGCACACAGCGTGTAACACATAAACCTATATAACACAAACTTTTCTCAATGATGTCGTACATTATATGTACAATGTACATGGAAAAGAAAATAAGATTATTTTATTAATATTCCAGGCTTGGTATCCTCGGTACTAGAGGCCGAACATGTAACAGAACATCTGCAGGGTTGGACGGGTGTCGCCTGCTGTGCTGCGGTCGAGGATACCAGACCAGGGTTAGGGATCACGAAGAGAAGTGCCGATGCCGATTCGTCTGGTGCTGCCGCGTCCATTGCGAGATATGCCGGTCAAAAAGAGATCACCATGTATGCAATTAAATGTGTTTCTTATACAGTAAATGCAAAGGTTTCGAAAAGAATATTGACTTAACTAGAATATTTCTTGTATTTGGGGACTGATTTAGAAGAGGGAAAGAGTTTTAATTGAAATTTGTCATGTTCCAAGAATTCTTGCAAAATTCCATATGAAATAGTACTATTATAAGAATGAGTTTGGGATATCTTCAACAATTCTTCTGTTAAAAATTTTGGAATTCTACTTAGTACACAGTAGAGATTACGCGATCTTAAAAGGCACAAATTATTTGATTATTATCAGATTAAATTAAGGCAGATGTTATCTTTTTCACAGAACTGCATTTGGTTTTTTATAATTAAAACACAATTCATTTAAAGATATTGTCAATATCATTATTTTCAACGATCAATCACTAGAAGATAATAATTTTAGAGTCTTTGCACACTGTAGATTTATATATCTTAGTTTTTTCAGCTTGGTGCGATTATCAGTCAAAAACTTTTTCCACCCAATTGGCCCACGACTTTTAAATTTGCGATGGAATTAAAAAAACTAGTTTATCTATTGCTTCAAGTAAAGCAATTTTGTTAGGTTAAAATATCAACTAAAACTATAATTTAATTATTATCGAATAAAGTATTTGTAGTGAGTGGAAGCACTTATAAGAAAAAAATAAGATTTTAATTAAAACTGGCGTCACGTTTTAAATAGTACTTAAATATTCGTAGAATATTTTCTTTTTGAAATAACATACTTAATTTAATATTAATAAAGGCATATTGCTCTTACCTTTTATATTTTACTGGTATTTTTATACATAAATGTGCAATTGTTATTAAATCAATTTTGATATTTTAAATGAAACTTTGTTTTAAAATTTCGTCGCTGTTTTGTTTCATGATTTTGTTTCAGATGTTTCGAAAGCTTTATAGCGATCATGTACAATTTCTTCTGTGACCAGATTTGTTGTAAAGCATTCGAAATATCAGTAACATATATTTATATCTTTAATATTTATCTTATATATCTTATATTATTATATATATAATTATATTATATTATAAATTTATTATATCTCGGAAACGACTCTAACGACTTTATACGTATATAAATAGGTATTTTCTGATAAAAATTAGTAACTAATATCTTTGCTGAAATAACATGATTTTACAGAAAGGAATACGTTACAAAGTTTTTATTACTAAGTATAAAAATAAATAAAACTGCGACAAAATCTTAAATGACAGTTTCATTAAAATGTCAAATAATCGTGTATTGAATCAATTGATTTTCTTAATATATAACAAGAAGTTACGCAACTTATTGAATATCCTAAATGGACTGATACTTTTAGTTACTTTTAATTTAATTACGTTTGTTTGATTAAGCTTTAAAATTTTTACAGTATTACCAATTTATTTATTTTATTTTTTTTCACTGTATAATGTTGTAAATAGCTTATGTTATAGGTTATTTTAGTTGCCAGTACAAAATGTATGTTACTTTTAACAGGTTTTAAGTTTTGTCGCCTAGACATTATAGTTGGAGTTACATTGAAATTGTCCATGTTTTAACCGACATCTAAAATATCTATATATTTTAATTAATAATAATAAATCAATTTTAATAGTTTACATTAATGCTGTCTTAAAATTTTTGTTTTTTTTATTAAGTAAAGCTTGATGATATCATTTATACAAAAGCTTACAGCGATTATTTTGATATACATGGTTGATCAAAAGCTACGTAGATTATTTAGAAGTCGGTTTAAACTTTAATTTAAAAGGTCACTATTTTCTATTTTATAATGTATTTGCCGTTTCTTCTACTCATTCATCGTTTGTAAATAATGTCGCACTAAATGTACTTACTAGGATTAAGTTATTTTACGTTCTACCTCAAATGTGAAATCTTAACCAGCTTGAACAAAGCATAAGGGGCGTAAGACTCGTAGTCTCAAAAATTCGTTGCTGTAAATAAATTTTGATATTAAGCTAGTAATTTATTGTATTAGATTGTGATAGCGTTATATATTATGCTAAGATTTCAACTTGGTACGTAGTTATTGGTAACTTATACATTTTCCATTTAAATAGATGTAGTTTCCTTGTACATAGTCCATAGTATTCGTTATTACAACTGTGTATCGCCTATGGTTAACTTAAAATCGTTAGATATGTCTATTTATGTATCAGTTTATTAGAAGTAAGAGGCTTTTATGGTTACTAAGCTTAGACTTTGACTTCTGTATTCTGGTGTACTTCTAGGGTTTATTTCTGGACCTAAACTTTTATTAATTTCCATATAACACAATTTTAGTCTCACATGTCTTTAGTTTTTAAATATTTTAACAGACTTAATAAATAGGTACACTCAAAGTAACTTTACTGTTCTAAATTAAAATAAATGTAGGCTTAATATGTTCTTGTCTTGAGAGGTCCGTACCAAATGTTAACGTTTACTAATTACTTGTGTACAGTTAGCAACGATTGTTTCAATGATATTAATGAGCGGGAATTGACTGACTAAATGATTTTCGCTGCTGACTGTACACATAAATAGAAACAAAACCTCTAGTGTAATTTTTTCGATATGAAATAGTTACTATTTAATGTAAAATGCATTGAATAAATGTATAAAATCGAATTTTGTTTTTTTTAATTACCTAGCGTATTCTGAATTTCTTTGTAGGATGTCATAGGTTTGTTTCCTGGTCGGAACTTTTTATATTGTTCTGTGTAGCTTTAAAAAAAGACGTAAGTACTCTAAAATAGACAAAGTACGTTGAGTTACATATTTAGACGTATGTTAGAATAATTATTCATCCTATTTTAAGGCAAGTCGCTAAGTATAGTATTCAAAAAGTAATTCTATATGTTTATATCTATAGGAGAATAATTGATATGCTTTAAATCAGTTTGATCATGTTTATCGATCATTAATTCAAAACTTCATAAGTGTCAGTAATTAAGAATCAAATAAATCTTTATAACGATAAGATAAGCCGTTTGGTTTTACTTTGATTACCTATATTTTTTAACCTATTGAAGTTATTCTAAAATTTTGTATAGCTAAAATCTATAGTATGAAATACAAAATGGCGATTAGACTACAATTAGTTTAGCGTTTTTAAAAATTTTCTCTTTTTGTTGAAGAAAATAGAACACTATTTATAAAAATATTTTATTTTATATAAAACATTTCAAAAATGTTATGCATTATATATTTTTATATTACATAGTAATTTATAAGCTATTTTATTGACCTAAAGGATTATCAACCCATGGGTAGACTCTAGGGCATTTATTGCAGACTCTCATGTAGTATGTTTTCTGTAAAAAATAAATTACACAGGTTTTAAAACAAACATTCTGTCAAAAATAATTTTAAAACGTTTCAAAAATGCTTAATAATATGTACATTGTTTGCACAGACAATTAAACCTAAATTGTCTGTGGTTGTTTGATATCGTTATCTTAAAGTAACGCCTTTGTTGAATTGATTTTAAAAAGAAAGTAAATTCTTATTTTTAGTATATTAACAACTTCAGTATATAATCATAAATCCAATGCAAGCGCAATCAAGCGATTACGCACTATTTTAGAGGTTCGATTCCTATACAAAATTTATTTGTTTACATACTGGTCATAGTTGCTACACTAGATTACATGTATGATTAATACTCTATATTATACAAATTAGATGGCTAACATTAATCTTCAAGGGGAAAGATGAGAGAGTAGATCTGAATAAGGATAAACTTGTAACACCCAGTTTTCGCCTACAAAAAGTAAACAGATCATTTGTGGGGCAAGGTATACGCATGTATAATAAAATTCCACAGTCCATATTGAGCTTGCCTTTGAAGCAATTTAAATCTAAAATTAAAAATAAGTTCTTGAATAAAGCTTATTACACCATCACGGAATACTTAGTAGATGTAAATGTGTGAGATTAATATCTGGTTGTGTCTCACGTAAGATAAACAGATATGTATTACAATGCAATATTGTTTTCAAATATTTTTTTTTGAAAAGAGCAACTGTTAAGTTTCTCGCCGATTCTTCTTAGCAGAGCAGCTTTCCGAGCCGGTGGTAGCTTACTCACAGACTTACAGACAGACATTTAATTTTAATAATGTAAAAATGACGATTCCAAAGAGCTTGTAAAAGTCTGTTTGAATAAAGAATATTTTGATTTGATTTGAATAACTTCCACAGTTAAAAGTGGCGAAAAAAAAAAAATAATAGAACCTCAGTGTGTTCTGCTGGCAAGGCGTTACAGGCTTCTGCGCGGCATATGGTGCGAGTCCACTGCTTGCATGGTTTCCGGACATATTCGTTCAGTGGAACTGGTTGTCGCACCCAATCAACTACTTCATTGGAGTTTACCTAAAATGTATCATTCGAGTATGGAAATATAAAGGTTTTCGGATAGATTACTAAGATTCTATAGACTTACATAATATATGTGAAGTCTTATTTTGCTAACGTATAAAGAATTTATGCTACAACGAAGTTAATTTAGGTTAATTAAGGTTACATATTATTAAGTGAATGTCATGGTACTGAAATTTTTAATTTCTTTTCGTTAACGTTTGTTAGTAATGTTAGCGATAAAGTATAAATGAAACTAGGGGTTTCAATTGTGATATCGACCGTTTCATTTGAATATTTTGTCAGGTCATATTCAGGTCCTTTCACTGAATCATAGGAAAAAATGTTATTTAGTTTTGAGTTTTGTTTGAGTACTTAAAATTACCATAAACACATCTTGTAGGTTGTTTAGCATATCCAAGAACCTAATCAGAGCGTTGCGGAAGCTGGGATTTGAACTTATATATCCTTCATTTATGTGGAAACCAAATGGAGCGCGATTACTCAAATAATGTCTCTCAAAGTTTTTAACGAAGAGGTTAAACCATCCTTGTTCATCCGACTCAGGACTGAAACAAACATTAAATTAAAAATTATATCTTAGGTCTTTTCTGCTTATATTATTAAGAAGAAAAAATATTCCACAGAAGAAAATTCCAATCTACTATCTATCTCTGTACCAAAATTCCCCCAAATCTGTTCCGCCTTAAAATTGTTTAAATTAAACAATTGTAAAACATCCATTTACAAAAAGGATACTTACTTAAAGTAGCAAGAGTCAACTGTGATACAAGGTACACCTTGCAGATCAGTCCAGGCAAGCAAAGGCACTACCCATGGTCCAGGGATAGCCTCAGTTGGGCAATAAGGAATAATACAATCTTGGATGGATTTGTAGTCCAAAGTATAAGGCCATAAACCAGGGTTGGTGTACAGGACGGTAGCCCATGTCATATCGTATTTTAAGTTTGCTTTCTTCATCATTTTGTACGTTGCGTTTCCAGATAATTGCAGGAAAGGACTGCGAATTCCTATATCAATCAATCAATTATTGATCATCATCAATATACATAACACATTATTTTGTCAAAACATCAAGTATTTAACAGGTTATTTAGGGTTTTTAAAATATTTTGCTTTAATTTTTATACATGTTTCTGCTTTAATTTGAATTAACAGTATGAATTACAGTTAAAGCTTACACACATTTAATTAAAATGAGGTTACAATATATCTAAACGTTTTTATGGTTAGTACGAAATACATATTATATATAGCATCTCTAACTGAGATCATGATTGAGGGGTTGATTTTCGAGATAAAACTATATCCTTCCCAGCCTTTCTAACTACATATATTACGGCCAAATTTCACTAATCTGGGCTCAGCCATTTTTCAGTTTATGCATCACCAACAAACATACAATAATATTATATAATTCTCCTTATAATAGTAGCAATTATTTTGTATAGTCTAAATATAACTTGTAGTACTAAGAGTTTATAAACCCATTTAAAAATTCTAAATTTTGCCAAAAGTTTACATAACGAGCCATCAAATTTCTGTAGGATTTTTGTTTGTCTATCTTTCTGTTACCACATCACAACCCAAACGCAAAACCACTGGACAAATTTTGACCATGTCTAGATACAGTATATTTATTATTGCAGGAAAAAAACATCTCTGAAAAATCTAAAGGACGAATTCGAGTGAAGCGAGGCTAAATCGCTAGTACAGCTATAAAATAATAATATTGATATATACTCGTATAACCGACCTTGTATAGAATCTGCGGTAATGTTTGCAAAGTACGCTATTTGTTCTCTCTGCCTTCCAAATTCCTTCAGTAAAGTTTCTTCAGTGGCATGTTTCCAGAAATACTGTGTGCCTTCACGAGATATGGAATTTAAGCCGATTTCAAAACCTTGATTATAGAGTTCATTCACAAGTGAATAGTCTGTGTATTCGTGCGGGACGAAGAAAGTCGCCCCTATAGGACAACGGTTTCTGTTAGTTCGGCCGAAGAGAATACGCCGGTAAGTCACTATATTGTTAACGTTGATTGCATTGTGGAATGTGAAGAGGACAAACTAAAAGAAATAAATATTAATTAGTATATATATTTATCAATACATAATGATAGGATATAATAATATAATAGGACTAAATAAATGCACATACGTCACAGTTAATGTTAGTTTGTCTAGTACGTGATTTTTTTAAATCATAACCACCACCTAAAATAAAAATTGTCGAGCTCTCGACTTCACTTAATCTTATACCAAGTATGATAATACTTTCTTGTAATATTTAGTATAAAAATTACAATATAAGTATATCATGTCTTTTAAATAAAAGATTTTTATTATACCTACTATGTTTATTTTTTTAATAATAATATTTTTTAATAAATACCTGTGGAGTATCCCTCGGTTCCAGACCACCAGGTATCCTGGCATTGGAACACCTACATGTTGGTAGTTGACATGCCCTCTCGTCACATGGCTTAGCGAGAGTTTCGTTCTCTGCATACGCAATCGCGAAAAGCGCTAGAACGCACAACGTACTGACGAACTTCATTTTACACAATCTTCAGAGTGACAAGGCAACAAACTTTACTTTTATATTCCTATCATTATCTATTGTTAGGTTACTGCAATTTGCTGATATATTATGATAAATAATATACAAATTTAAATTATTGTGTCACTATTTTTCGTTTTTGTTTGGTTTTAAAGTAAAAAAAAATAATTAATTAATCCCAACGTGTGTTCACATCGTCAAAGTGTAGTCCGAGAAACCAGTTGGGCGCAAAACTATGAAACGCTAAAGTGGCAGCCCACTTCAGTGGGTGGTCCGCCTTGCGGGTTGCTCCAGAAATTTCTTCGATAGCATAATGTCTCAACAACATTGTGGAGGAATCCCTTAGCTGTGACCTTCCATCGTGGCGTGGTTGGACACGGTAGCGACCTTGCGACACCCCATTAGATTTGGTTTTGTAGGGTCTAGTGAGTAGTACTGGCATTAAAAAAAGGAACTGGCGAATAGAAACTAGTTTTCTCGAACATTGTTCTTGAATAAATGTGTATTAAAATTATTAAATCATTTTGTATTTAAATATCATTCAGTTAGTAGCTGAGGTCTCTTCACTACGGAACGGTAATATAATAAGAAATTTTTTAGTTAAGAAATTAGTATATTAGAGAATCTACTATCATAAATGTGTAAGCTTTTATACGATCTATATTTATTTACTATTTCTTTATAATGAAAGACTGGATAGACTAAATGAAATTTAGTTCAAAGATAGACCTGAAGAAAATGCTACTGTTAGAGACCTAAACATGCACCCGAGCGAAGTGAGGGTAAGTTGTTAGTATAATTATTACTAAGTATAATTTAAAATCAAAAATTATAATAAATGTTAAAGATTTCAATGATAAAGACTTAATAATGATAAGAAATCAAATGCATTTTTTATCATGATCATAATGTAGCTAGGTCTGGAAGTGATTTTTTAATAGTGATAATATTTTAATCAATTTATCATGATACTGTTACCTACTGAAGGCCGTTGAAAATACATGCCTGATAAAGTTTTTTTATAAACAGAAATATCTTCAGGAATCTTCGCAAAGGAGGAGTAACTATAAGGGTCTTGTTTTAGTTAATCAGACACTGCAGCCTTACTCTTTTCGCGTACGGTTACGCACTCTAATATACGCATGATGAACGGTTTTTGGATACTTGCTCTTTAGACTTAAAGCCCTGTGGCGATGGATTCCGGTAGAGAGGTCTGACTTTACAGGTCAGGCTTTGGCCAAGATCTGCAAATAGGTGATACGAGACTGGTCATTTTTGTGCTGCACATGAAGAAAAGCGCATATTCGGCAATACCACATGTGACCAAGCAGCCCTATTTATTGGCAATGTACGTACATACTTTCGCTGTGATCGAAATTGCCTAGGACAACTACCGCAAATACAAAAGCAACAAGAACTCAGGGAAACAAAAGAGAAACAAAGTTTCAAGTGCTCAATTATTTATCGTACCGACTTCTGGTCCATTAAAAAATATACTATTTTTGTATGTTAAATTATTATGTATTATTAATTAAATTGTAACTCCACACTTTGATTGTCCTTTACCAGATATTTATAACTTTTGTTCTACTGGAGTATAATAAAAGTATTCGAAGCGCTATGTGTTATCTTCTTAGTGAGATTGGCGATTGAAGTGCGATCTCGCCCAGGAGAACATTAGGGTTATATTATACTTAGTAAATATTAAGGACCATAATATAGTAAAAATATGTTTTATAATATGATTAATTCGAAAAACATAAAACGTTCTTAGATACGTTTTTATTAGATAACAATATTTAGGTATTATGCGTACACGTAAAAGATATTAAAGTAAACTCTCATGTTTTTTAACACTCTAAAACTTCTAATTTTCTGCCATCTAAGAACTTGATATCTACTAAGGTTGTAGTCAACTGTAGTCATTTTCTTCAAAATATTTAAAAATTATGTACCAATTCTTCCTCCTTTATTTCTCATTATATAAGAGGAAAGTTAATAAAATTTAAAGTTACTGAAGAATTAAGCGGAGAAACAGACAACTTTCAATACCATGTGAACGCTATGCAAACAAATAGAACAGTAAGCTTACGGGTTCGGTAAAAATTTGACCTTTCAAAATATACATCACAATTTATTGTAAAAAAGAATGAGAGAAATTACATAAAAAGACCCTAGAATTGGTCAGACCGGTAATCTAGCGCCATGATGCAGATATAATCTGAAAACGTAGATTTTATTGATGCGACAATGTTACGAATTTTGTTGTTCGTTGCAAAGGACATTAGCATAGCACAGAGCAGACACAAGAGCAGGAGACTTGTAGCTTATTACCAATTATGTATAGGATAGGTCATAAGGTTAAGGGCTAATCAATTTAGAAAATTTATGGTATTCTTATGTGTTCTGACGAAAATAACACAGTCAGAATAAAATAGTTTTTCGTTGGCAAGATCTAAAGTTATTACTTTTCGTAAAGATATTGTTATTATTTATCAATCAAGAGTGAAATAAAAAATGTAATTGTTGTTGCAATTATAATTTAAAAGGCGCTAGGTGTTCATAAAAAACTACTAAAACGCTAAAAAATTATCTTCGCACATATTAAAAGAGAGCGAAAATAAATCTTTAAGTCCAAATTAGTCTGCCTTTGTACAGAACTACAAGATAATCATTCTCTTCACTTTTATTTGTTGTTATTTATATAGCAGAACAAAATTACTATAATTATTATACCTACTAATATTGTTCTACCAGCTATGGTGTATCATCATACATATAATATAAACAAACACCATCGTGTTTGTTTATATTACAATAGTATGAGATCTGTATCACTATTAAGGATTCCTGGGTTAAAAGTCTTCTCTTCGTTTTCTCGAATATTATTAATAATATATAAATAATACGTTATACGCTCGCGCTAGATGTAGGGGCGAACGAGTCGCTAGTCTTGTATATTTAGGGTCTGCTACATACACTTATTTTCTAGTTTAACATAAAATAAAAATAAAAGCATTAAGCCGAACTAAATTTTATTTTTGTTGAAAAGAATAAAACAATGATAATGTTAATTATGTTAAGTAGCTTTCATAAGCGTCAAACTTATTGATTTCCAAGCGGATTGCCGACCCATGGGTATGATCTTGGGCATCTGTTGCAAATACGCATCCAGTATTGCAGCTGAAATCGAAAAAGTTTTATGTTACTAAATAGATTATTAATATTAAGGTCTGTTAAATCATTAATAAGTCAAGATATCAACTTTTTGCTAAACACATATCAGAGTTACATTTGAGAAAACCACTTTTTATTCTGTCTGGTTAGTGTTAACGATTTATGGCTATAATGATTTTAAAAGGGTTTTTAGCACATAGTTGAAGTAATTAGAAGTAATTTACGCTACATTTATTACTTAACATGTGACAACCAGACAACTTACTTCAGTATGGTCAGAAGACAGGGGTCCACAGCTTGTGGCACGACAAACACTCGGCGTCCTTCTTGGACAATCCTTTTTTACGTATTCGTTAATTGGTACAGGATTTTGAACCCAATTGACAACCTCGTTAGCGTTTACCTAGAATAAAAATTTCTTTATTATATTGCTTATTATTTGCACATAAATAAAAAAATACAGAATCTAGATTGATACAAGTAGATCGCTAAATAAAATAACGATGTCTAGTCAGACAACCTTTGATGAAGTTTTTGAATAATATGTACCTATGAAATGGGACAGCTACTACTCAGATATATAGTATGAAATTCAAGTGTCGGTTTGTAACATCACTAGGTTTTTACTTAATGCACATGTAATTATATACTATGTTTATTATTCCTCGAAAAAAATACAACTTTTAACATTTCGTCTGCCTGTCTGTTATACAGAATATTTCCACTGATCACTGAAACGGCTTCTCAGATTTTGACACAACTTTAACTGGCATGCAGCTGATTTTCCCACTCCTTACTTAGGTACTTTTATTTTAGAAAGAGAAGTAAGGTTCTACCAAAAAAATGAGTCACTGGTACTAAATATAAAATGAAAAATATTTTTGATGTCAAACAACATACCATGAAAACATCGTTAAGATTATTGATCATGTCTAAAAATCTAACAAGCGCTCTTCTTGCAGCGTCACTTCTCCTGAAGAACGCCTCATGTACGTAGTAGCCGAAGGGAGCACGGTTTCCAAGGTAATGTCTTTCAAAGTTTTCAATGATAAGCTGGAACCACGCTTCTTCATCATCTCCGGGACTAGAACATATTATTTAATATTTATTTAAATTCATTTTTGACAATGGATTCAGCTACTTTTAAAATTCCACTCCAGTACGCGAGCGTCAATTCACAGGAGATCATGAAATAGCCCGAAATAGTTTAAACTAGTTGTTGTGTTATTAAAATACATGTTTCCTAGCGATGTTTTTCTTGGACGTAAAAGATATAGTATTAGTTCGTTAGTATTTTATTTTAATCTAAATCAAAAGAATCTATCTATTTTTAAAGATACTTTAAATATACCTACATATTATTTGTACCTAATAAGACCATAGTTTGCACTCACTTGAAAAAACAAGCATCAACAAAGGTGCAGGGGAGTCCCTGTAAGTCCGACCATGCTACCATTGGTATGACCCATGAACCGGGAATAGAGGCTGTAGGACAAGGAGGAATGATGCAATCTTGAGTACTTTGGTAGTCCAAAGTGTAAGGCCATAAACCTGGATCGGTATATGCAATGGTAGGCCAACTTGAGTCATATTTGAGTCCAGCAGTGGATACCACTTGGAAGGACGAATTACCAGAAAGTTGTAGGAAAGGACTGCGAATTCCTAAAAAAAATTGAATATGATTTATTTATGAACAAATATTTAATAGAAAATATTAATGAACAAGTCCATCTATAAATAGAAATAAATAAAATAAATAAGTTTTTTTTTAATCTAAAGACCAATTTGTTGACCAATTTGTACCCACTTGGTTTATTCACAGCCTGAAACTCAACAGAAATTTGTTGTCGTTTCTCTTTTTAGGGCGAGCGTACCTTTTTGTGGTACACTTTACTGAAAAACTATGACGCCTATAGATTTGTACATATGACATTTTACAGATGTGTTATCTTTCAAAAGTAAAATAATTTTATTACCATTAAAAAATTAACAACAACAATTTTGTGTTCACTGGATAGAATTTAATTGTTCTACTAACGCCATCTGTTACAAAAATAAACATTCTATACAAAAAACAATATTTTAAAAAACTGTCTTAGTAATGATTACCTGTTAGAAAAATTACGCTAGCCCTTACAAAGCTCAGCTTTTTCTACTATTAGGTACTTATAATTGAAAGTGATTTAAAAATATTTACCAAAAATTTCGCTTTGGGGGATGTTCGCAAAATGTGAGGTAAGAGTTATCTGATCCCCAAATTCTCTCATTAATGTTTCATGACTGGCATTCCTCCAATATACGTCATTTGTTTTATGTGAAATTGAGTGTAGAGCGATTTCGAAACCTTCGTTATATAGTTCATTGACTAAACTATAATCAGTGTATTCGTGACTGACGAAGAAAGTCGTTCCAGCTGGGCAGTTGTTTTTGTTTTTTCGGTTATATATGAGAGACCGGTAGGTTTCGATATTGTTGATGTTTACACCATCGTCGAAGGTAAGCAGAACAAACTGTAATGAAATATGATGTCAATAGTTATTTATTACCTTTTTTGCATTTTATATTTTCTATTAGATGTTTAGTTTTAGCATTATCCAAATTCTAAAAAAATAACTCATACTAAGAAAAAGCTCAAACTAAGTTCAATAGAGCATAAGTACCAAAGGTTCTTAAAACTTATATCAGCTGATGCTTATAGGTTTTCTAATATCACTACACAATCATATTATTTTTAATTTCATGCCTCAGACTTTCGCTTTAATTTTTCCGTAATTATTGTTTTTAAAATAATCGCTGTAAATTATTTTTTAAAGCTTATCTATAGATACAAAAATAAGTTTATAGTTTTAATAATTATTTTCGCTATGCCAAGCCCTAAAGAACTCGTAAACACAGAAATGATTCAGTTATTTTCAATGAGACATTCACTGAAAATTTCAGATAAAGGACATTCCGATTATTTTTTATTATAATAAATAAATATAAATATAAGTATGTTGGGACATTCGCACAACAGCGCCATCCAGTTCCGTGGTAAACTACGAGGCTTGTGTTAAGGATACCAGATATATGTAGTATATATACCTTTTTAAATATATACAATATACATATTATAAATTTAAACACCCATGACTGGAGTACAAACATTCGTGATCGTCAAATGAATGCCCCCAGCGGGACTCGAACTCGCGACCGCTGGCGCAGAAAATAGGGTCAATACCAACTGAGCCAAACGAGTCGTATAGAAAATAAAATCTGCTAAAAAGCTGGTTTTGAAATATTATTACAATCTTACCTGTGGGGTATCTCTAGGAGCCAAACCTCCTGGTATTTCTGAGGACGAACACCTGCAAGCTGGTAGCTTGCATTTTTCTGCGTCACATGGCTCTGCTAGAGGCAGTTCACCCTCAGCATATACCAACGCTACCACTACTAAATTACACAAAATTAAAGCGAGCCTCATAGTTATTGTTTTTTCTAAGACTAATATCGGTGTTATATTTTTTCGCTATTTATATTCACTATCTACTGCTATATCAAATTTAAATATAAATATAGCATGTTCTGATTTAATCATACTAGCTTTACATTTTAAAAGGTTGGTGATAAATGCAACTTATCAGCCATTTTTTGTATGATTTTTTATAAAAAGGCAACAATATTTATTCCAAATAATCTTAAACTCAATTTTATTTTTTAAAATTTTACTGAATAATTCTGTATTGGACTAGTTTAACTTATACATATAGTATATCACATTGCATAGAAGCGATTTCAAGCTGTCTATTAAAACGATAATGTTAATAATTAGACGGACATAAAACTTTTAAATTATCACTACATAGCAGTAATCATTGTCAAGTTTGCTTAGATCTTTAAAAATACGCAACGGATTTTAACGCGGTTTCTTTAATAAATAGAATAATTCAAGAGGAAGGTTTATATGTATAGCTAGCGGTACCCGTGGCTTCGCTCGCGCTAAGTTTAGGAATGAGTCGCTAGTTACAGTTAGTAATTAGGACAAAAACCATCGAATAAAGCAGGGTTAGAACGCTAGTTCTTACAAAGTTGTTTTCCATCCATTTCCAACTATTTCGAAATGCAATCATTTACGATAATCTTTAATAATTAACAAGAAGAACCTTTTACATAGAAATACATCGGCTTTTAATTAAAAGTGGTACCTAATCAGTAACATCTGTTGAAAGATTTTCCATTATCAATAACACTAACGACCTTCTTATCAGCACTTTCAGGTTAATTTACACTTGTATTATAATGGATTATAATTAAATTGTTGGTTTGATTGCACTAGTTTTAGGAACTCTGATTGGATATCAGGATCAGTCCAGTTTGATTTTTTCAAGAAAAATTTTGTGAGTTTTGTAACCAAAGAAAAGCGGAATCATTACTGTTATTTTTTTTGATGTACTACTTATTTAGCTATAAATGTTCGTCCCTACGTTCCCGTAGTAAAAAGTGTCTTATACATTGACTCGGGTAAATAGAAAATCAAACCAAATCTTAAGAACATCTGATCTGGTAGTTTTCTTGTGATGCTGACAAACAGACCGATCGAAAAAAGTCATAAATTATAGATTTGATCTCTGTAATGTTATAAATAGCTTTTTCAATATTAATTACCAAAAGAATATTTTTTTATTAGACACTAAAATTATAGGAATAATCGAGTGTATTTTTTTCATTCATTAGATAGGTTTATCAGATATCTTTGGTTAAGTGCCAGTCAAAGTAAAAAAAAATAACAATTTCATTAGTTATCAATACAAGACATTAACTTTAATTATAGTTAAATGACTAAATACCCAGATATACCTAAAAGATTTATTATCATGTCAATCACATCGATTATCATGTTTTCCACTTACCTTTATTAGGAACCGATATTTTGTCATTGTGCAAGTTCCGAGTTTATGTACGGAAATAATAACAGGAAGTTGATTCATTTACAAAAATATAAAGAAAACAGTTTTATAATGCCTTAAATGTTTAACTGACTTTTTACTAGCCTTTCCTGCGGCTCCTCTAGCGTTCTAAGGGCTTTTGCAACATTTTTTATTGATGCTCAGCTCCTATTTGTCGTAGCCTGATGTATTATAATAGGTATAGCCTTCCTCGATAAACGGACTATCCAACAAAAAAATAATTTTTCAATTCGGACTAGTAGTTCCTGAGATAAGTGCGTTCAACCAAACAAACTAACAAATAAACCCTTCAGCTTTATAATATTAGTATAGATTTAAGATTTATTAGTTCTCTCTTGTTGATTTTAAGCTTATATTACATTTAATTTTTGTTAACGCCATCTATGGAATTCAGCTCGAACCAGGTTATATTGGTCTTTATTCGTACAAAGAAAGTTTTAAAGAAGTTATATACGGGATTCATAGATGTCACTGTAACAGTATTACACTAAAAATGATAATATAATTGGGGTATTTTCCTAAATAAAGTAATAATTTCACTCCCGAGTACTATTTCATTTTAGTTATGTATGTGTATTATATTATAATTAAAATATGTGAGCGAATAACTACTGCGAGCAGCTTGCGTTTGTATCGGGAACGGCTTTAATTTTGTAATATAAGGCAACTACTTTGTAAAATTAAAAACTGATTTTTGAACAGTAGTACCTATAGAAATTAAAAATAGGTACGTTTAATTATTTTCAGTCAGATAGTTTTCTATCTGGTCGGACGGAAGAAATACACTGTATACTGTTTTCCTAGTTTAAAATGAAATAAATAAATGTATTATAATAATTTATCTAAGAAATAAATAAATAATATTTTTGAAACATTTTCCCAACCCACGACCAAATAATATAATGAATATTGAATACACAAATTACTCAGACACTCAGAGGAGCTCGAACCCGCGATCTGCAACAGCAAGCAGGGTGACAATAAACTGAGGCTCACGTGTCGTCAAATTAAAACACAGCACATGCAATATATTATTATTATGCATATGTACATATAAGTATGGAAAGCTTTGAGAGATTTTGTATTTTTAAGCATTAGAATAAATAAGAGCTTATGAGATTATTCAGTAGCTTGTCTGGACTTGAAGGGTATTTAAGCCAGCTTTAGGATATACTTAGAACATAAAAGGCACTTTTTACGTGGTCTTTTGATCTTGAATATAATTATGTGCAGATAGAATATACACTATACTAGCGACTCACCCTCGCTTCGCTCGCGTTCGTCCCTAGGTTTAGCGTCAACGAAGCCACGGGTTCCGCTAGTTAAATTTTCTACTTCCTCCTTTTTTGAAGTCGGTTTAAAAGTAGCCTCCCCATCTGAAAAAAGTTTCAATTTGACAGCAAAATCCCCATTAACAAAATGATCCGCCATTTATTGAATTCATTTGTTACAAAAAATGTGATAAATGAAGAACCGCTCGACCGATTTTGTGCAAACTTCACATCCATCTACTAAATAGTCATAACAAAGTCTAAACATTTGGTTTAGATAGGTGAGACCATCCTTGAGTTATAAAATTACAATGAAAAGTGGCATTGATTTTTATATATATTCATGAAACACATACATAAAGGCAGTGGTAGCCAAGTGGTAACGCTCCCTTGAATAACCTATTGAAGCGGTATTTGTCCTTGTCTTGCGAAGGAAAACATCGTGAGGAAATCAGCATGTCTGAGGTAACCTAGCAAGTTTTCGAAAGACATGGGAAGTCCGCCAACCCGCACTTAGTCAGCGTTGTGGACTATGGCCTGATCGTATTGATGGATGACCCGTGCCCAGCAGCAGCAGTTAAATAATTAAAATTTTTCATTCATTTAATTCTTAAAATCATTGTTCTTGATAATTTCACAGTAGAATTGTTTTTATTTTTCTAAGACAGAATGATGTTTGCGATAAGCGTTTTATTAGTTCTTTTAATTTTCTACTGAGAAAGTTTTGCAACGGCATAGAAAATCACTGACTTGCCAACTGTGTAGGAAATGTTGGTACTACATAATATGTGTATGCATAACACTAGTGCACTTTCAGTTCCTCTTACTGGTACCCGGGCATTCGACATTTGAGAGTTTAGACGCGGAACCGACGAGCTATCGAGTGTAAGAATGAATTTTTATATAAACTAGAACGTATACTATATATTCTGTGCTTGAACTGAGTATTTACATCGCCATACTTACATTGAAATGAAGCAATTATTTAGTATGTTCGTTATTCAGCTTTTTAACGCATAGTCTACTTCTGTGTAATTGGTTAAAAGAAGATAGATAGATGTAGTCGATGTACTAGGTTTTTATTGAGAATCCATGGTTTTTTCAACTATCCTTGACCCAACTGAAACTTAGACTATATGAATCTATAACATTACATGGTGGCAACTAGACTACAATCACAGTTATATTGGTACGAGGCTTAAATGTATGCTAAGTGGTTGACTATGATATGATACTAACTTAGACTATAACGATTATTTCATCAGATTTTTAAACTAGATAGTGTGCCCTCTCTAATATTTCCCACTACATCGACCTCGGGCCGTTAATTATGTAAAAATTATACATGCTCGTGTGAAAATCAAGTATATTTTCACATGTGTGCCTATTTTAAATGTCACATATTTTTACATTCAAGGCAATACTCAAGCTGTGTTCGTGTAACCTAATTAAACTAACTAAGAAGCAATATTATTATTTTAAAAATATATAATGTTTAGCCCTTTTTTACATTCCACTACTGGGCACGGGCCTTACGATACGAGAGGGATCAGTCATAGTTCACCAGGCTATCCAAGTGCGAGAGTTTAGATGTCTTTGGAAAAGTTGCTAGGTTCTCTCAGACATGCAGGTTTTTCCAGGTCCGTGACCGTGTTTTCCTTCACCTTAAGACAATTTATAGAAAAAACCCTAACTTCGTAAAAAGCAAATAATTGACGAAAACTAGTAAATAAGGAAACCCTCCTTTTGGACACCTTACAAAGATATGAGAAATATAAAGTAAAATAATATGATTTGTCCTCTGACACGGGTCGAGAACAAGTACTCTTATAATCAGGAACATAACCACTTTTTGCTTCGAAATGTGGACTTGTAACCTTATGTTTTATTAAGAAAGGGTGATTACATGGTACGCATTACAGCGAAAACTGGAATTTCAATTAATTTTGTAGCTTACGATGAGGTTTATAAAATAGTAATAACATGGATAAAGTAATTGAGGATTAATATGTTAATAGGCATTTTAAGTTAAATTTTATCATTAAAAGAAGGAAATTTCGACAGACACTAATATTGTCTTCCGATCACTTCCATATACGGCAGTCAATCCAATTGAAACTAGCCAATAACGCAGGGGATATTATAGTGCACAAGTGTGAGAGCACACACAATTGCACACAATAACAAACCTGGCCCAACCTAGGTCTTGAATCAAGGACCTGTGTGGGTGTACACTGTACAGCCGTACATGCTAGCCACTACAGCACCGATGCACCACGAGCTGAACCTTTTTCAATAAAATCAAAGAATTACGAAAACAAGTAAAGCTCAGTAAAAATTTGTAACTACAGCGCATTCCGTGACCATACGTGGAAAATGTAAAAATGAAAATTTAATTCGTTGAATAGCTCCAATTAAATAATTAATAATATGAAATGAAGTTGGGAGATCTAGTTAAGTATTTAGAGTTTTTGGTAACTTTTTTTAGAACAATTGTAAAATATTGAATTCCAGTCATTTAAATTAAATAATATAATATATCGTATAACGGCGTTTATAGACGTGCTCTTCTAAAACGGCTCGACCTATTTAAGGAAATGTATATATTTTGATTAAAGTAAAGTATTTTTAAACCTTCCTTTATTAGGTTTACGCGAATATTTGACATTATAAATAAAACTATCTCTTCGGATTTTGTCGAGGATTAAATTTGATTTTTGTTTTTTAAAAAATAGCATTTCTGTACTTAAATCGATAATCGTAAAAAGCAAAACGTCCGCATGTAAGAACGGTTTTTGCGACAGAGCCGGATTAAGGAGGTCTAAGTGTTTGTGCAAGTTTGTATAAAAGTCCTTTATTTTTGTACTACAAACTTTAAAGACAGGAAGCACCTAGGGAAGGAAGGGAACCTGAACAAAGCGGGGGTGAGTCACTAGTATTGTAACATGAATAAGGTTAGACGACACCGAGAGTAGGTCCCTACCCTTATTCTTATTTATTTACGTGGTTAGTACGAAAAAATATATCCATTCGCAGCGTTTGACCTGTGATATCTCAGTTAAGCCTTCACGCTTTTCATTCACATCAGCTTAATTGTTTTTACACATTCGCCCCTTTAATTTATTACGGCTATTGTAGAGATTTATATTGTGGATAAAAAAAATGTTTACGGTTTTCATTAATAATCTTATATTTATGTATTTGTCTTATCACTAAAAATTAAAAGTCATTTAATAAAAAGTCCGTTCCTAATTGATATATCTGAAACCTAGACCTTAGTTGGGAGTCTAGACTTCACGTAGTAATATTCTATTCTTGTTTATCATTTATCAAATTTTCTGCTTAATTATTATTGTATGTTATTAGGTCTCTATGTAATTTAAATTGATAATCTTTCCCTTATTATTAGTTGAATGTAAAATTCACTTCAAAATGACATTTATAAGAATATTTAAAAGCTTAAGGGATTTTTTATTTGATTTGTTTATTTCAACACATTAATTTCTCGTACAAGATAAATCTGTCTAGAAAAAAATATTTTTAAGTTTAACATATTTTCTCTTGTTTTCCTGCAATCATTGAGCGATTTGGTGAAAAGAGACGGAAGTGTGTAACAGGAAGTTTCTGTGCGATGTTAGATTTGACCAATGAGTGCGCGCGGTGTTAAGAGTTGATTAGAGACTTTGTAACCATCTCTCTGTTAATTTATCTATTTAAATTTCATCTTAGTAAGTAGTTTAGATTTGAAAATGAAAATTACTTCGCACCGCTTGATACGTATTTGCTAATTTAATTGTCATTGCGCGCACTATCGCAACAGCTGTCATAAAATTCATATACATCAAACATCATTTATTTTATTAAGTTTTCTTTAAAATTTCTTATTTTCCGCAAAACTTTCTAAGTACAATATAATGGTACAAAATAGATAGATAAAAATATTACATATTCGTATGATGAGTTTAGTATTACCTAGTATAGTAATAGGGGTTAAAGTATGAAATTGCCGTTTTATTGTAATCGGTACTTCAAATTGACATAGAACCTTTTTGGTTTGATATTTTTGAGTGAAACTTTTTTCACATGGTACCTATGTAGTTCTTCTTTTAAAAAAATGTGCAACATTCGATTATCGACTTTCAATTGTTTTTTTATTCAGTTTAGACAAGAAAGATGTATACTTCAAAAATTCGAGTGGTTTTTGGATACGACGCGGAACTAACGCGGCAGAAACAGCTCGCTATATCAATGTTGCGTTTGGAGAGGGGACTGTTAATGCACCGTGCGATTTTGGTTTAAACGCTTTCGTGATAGAAACTTTGATTTGAAGAACGAACCGAATCAAACTACCCATGAATTAGCGGCATGGTGTAACGTTACGTGATCTGTGGCCACAGAATACATAATTTAGTATTACATACAGTTTTGTCAACAGTTGAAATAGTAATTGCCTTTAAGGTCTAGTGACTAGCATGTTGTCTTGTTTTAATTGAAGTCATCCCTCTGGAGTATAAAAGTGACACGAATGGAGAGAATGGAGAATGCGTGTGCACAATATTCTTTGCGCAGATGCACAAGGTAAGTCGTATAAATCATCATCCTACAAAATATTTTCATTATTGTTATATAGTAATTCTTTTTATTAGTATTAGTAATGTGTTTCTAAATTTACCTTAGGTAACTATAATTTAAGCAATATTCAATGGTTATAGTATTAATAACATTTTTCTATATATCATATTTTGAAGTAAAATTCAGCCAACTTACCTAAGAAGTAGCACACGTTAGATATTCAAAACGTCGTTTACGTAGGTTAAATTTAGTATTTGCAGCTGAATCTAATGCTTTAAGTTTCTACTTAGAAACCTTAACTAAGTTTCTAGCTTAAGACATTTCCAATATTGCATGATTTCTGTTGAATACTTTGTCTCAGGGGAAAACGGGTTGTAATGAATATTGCTTTGCTTTGGCTTGATTATTATTAGTTTAAATTAATTGCATAAGCAGTTATCTTCTAGATAGATGCATTCATTCCATTGAATGTTCTTAAAACATATTGCGTTACTAACATAGCAGAATAATAATATCAAGAGCCTCTGTGGTCTAATAACTATCACACATTACTGCAAATTTGAGTTCTAGGTTCAATTTCTGGGTCAGGCTACGTTCAGTTATTAAGTTTTTCTTTTGAGAAATATTCAGGATAATCCGGAGATTAGAAGTTGGCTATGTTTCACTCCCAAGCATCGTAGAGCACATAGATCCGTTGGTTTGGCACCTAATGTTTCACTGGTCATTTATAGTGTCGTCCCGTCGAAATTTGAGAATGACGAATGACGGCAGGAATAGAGAGTGCACTTGAGTTTGCACTTTAATATCTCCTGCATGTGTAGAGCTTTTGCATTACTTTTATTTCAAACTCAAAAAAATATTTTTTTATTTTAAATATTATTAGTATACTGAATACTTTTTTAGATTTATTATTTAGATTATTAAGATTTTTAGTTTCCGAAAATTCTAATGATTTATAGCGATCATAAACATTCAATACTCTTTTTTGTTTTTGTGTCTTAGTAAAACCTTACTAGAACAGACGTAGGATAAAACTCCCTCACACAATAATTTTACTTTACAAAATTTTAGTTGTATTATTGTAAAAAAAGAAAACAATAACATTATATCTATACATATAATAAAACTGTAGAAAAGTCGTTTTTGTACATCAAAAAAAATTACAAAAAAAATAGCCAGGGTGTTAAAGGATAACCAATAGAACCCATTTCCAGCATTTTTACAATTTTTGTCTGTTTGTCTGTTTGTCGGTTTGTCTGTTTATTTATCCGGGCATCACGTAAAATGTACGAAAGCAATGTAGATAACTTTTATACACAACGATTGAACGTAACTTGAAGTAACATTTAGTTTTTGTTTCATTGCAATCGGTTCAGTCTATCAAAAGATATTTGAGTTTAAAGTGAAGAAGTAGAGAAATTCCAGAAGTAAAATTAGGGTTATGTGCATTTGGTCTCACAACTTCACGTAACTTTTATACATAACAATATGTGCGTAAATTGAAGTAACATTAAGGTTTTTTTTTCATCGTAATCAGTTCACCACTTATAAAAAATGTAAATTAATAAAAAAAATAGTGTTTCCGAAGTAAAATATTAAAACAGTGCCATCTACGAGTATTCGATCTTAGACGGGACTATAACTAGAGATCAACTGCGTGCAGTATTGTTCGATAGATAAGAAGATAAGCGCTTCGCACTAAAAAATACTAATTAAGTTCCGACATCCACGCGAACGAAGTTGCGGGCACAGCTAGTTTATTAATAAAGTAGTAGCAGATAATGAGAGAAAACATTTTTCAAAGGGATAGTAACAGCAATTTTCAAGTTTCTTTTAGCCTTTGAGGCAGCATTGCCTACAATTTCAGAGATAAAAGGCAATCAAGCCCCTAAATATTTACTACTGACTGATTTGCGGTTGTATTGACAAATATAAGAAGAATATTCTGTTTGTAGAATATAAAGTATTTAAATAGCAGTTCCGTTAATAATAGATTTTTCGAATAAATTCAGTTTTAAAAAGTTTAGACCTCTGGGCTAATACTAACATAAATACCTAAATAACAGTGTCACGGAAGGCTGCATACATATAATACATACTGTGTCTAGTGAAGTCATAATTCAAGTCATTTCTATGAATAATTTCTAATTATTCATTACATAGGCAATATGAGTAAAAAAGAGTTTTTGCTTGTTGATATACCTAACATAGTTATTTATTTTAAGAAATCACTTGATAAATAGACGTTGTTTATTTTCATGTTTAACTGACATGTATAAATCGATTACTGTATAAAAGCATTCCCATGTGGACTCGCCGGAAAGAAGTCGCGCTCAGTAGCTACTTATTGTAACGGTACTGTAAATACAAAGAATTTATTCAAAGAAATTCTTGCTTCTGTCTCGATTGAGGTATCCGGCACGAAGGACCATTGGAATTTATGAAATTTTCTTTCTTACTATATATATGTCTTTATATAATATGTTTATTTATGAATAGTAAAATAATAATATGTAGCAGTTATCTAAGGGATGGATTTAAGCTCATTTTATTTAGCTTAAATCTAGTATGGACAACATAAACTTTTTCCCGGGGGAACTATCTGTTCAATCGCTATAAAAAGTTGTAAATGTTCAATTCAGCGACACAATGTATCCGTATGCCAAACGCAACGATTGAGCTCGAAAAATACATTGCTGAATTTCTATTATGATTATACATAGAATTTTATTTCTATGTATTTTATGAAAGGTACCTATTTTATTTTTAAAATATTTGGACCTTTTTTATATTTAGACTTCTAACAAGGACTAAAACTATATCTAACGATTTTAGGATAAAAGATATTTGAGAATGGCAATTCCTGTAAGATTATTATTTGATTACTATAAGATTCATTTTTATCAGTTTTTGGTCACGAACTGTAATAGAATGATCGTAATATTATATTTGCTTTCATTTAAATATTTTTTAATAATTTGTAATAAACCAATAATTTATAAATATAACTTGTGCTTACTTAGATAAGTATTCAGAGATAAACTGAAAATTAACAATATTTCTACCTCATCAAAAATAACTGTAGATTTTCTGACACCACCTTTTATTATTGATACATTCATATATGATTCACTAATATAAATAATGCGCACAGCTAGAGAAATGTCAATCAATGTTAGAATAGGGTTTGAATAATTCTTAGAAATCCGTTTTCGGGATCCGGTCGTTTCTCATTTGGGCCGAAGTGTACAAATTACGGACGTTACAGCGTTACGTCAGTAACATCAGATGTTATACCCCTACTATTGCTTCATCACCGTTCTAATCTTTAGTTATTGTTTCTTCTTTATATTCTATGAGTAAATTTTTAAATGTATATATATGTTTAAATTTATGCACTTATAATAAAATTATAGTTGCAAAATATGAAGCAGTATATTCTAATATAAACATCAACGAAAAAAGTTCTTACAAGATATTTAGGTACGATAATCAATTTCATAGCTGTTCAGGAGATTTAATGGTTTAAAAGTATATGTGTTCGCTCCCTATGATTTTCATCTTGGAATTCCGGAGGAACAATACCGCAAATTTTTTGATTGATTTTAATTTGAGTATGTGACAACTACATACTTGAACCGATCTAAGAATCGAACCCAGGACTTCCTGAACTACGATAGAGAATTCCAATTCCAATCTAGACCTTATAAAGTATAAAATACATAATATATGAGCCTCGAGTTTCATAGTAGGGATCAGATACAATGTAAAACAATGGCGAGTCGTAACTACACTAACAGGATTGTTTAGCTAATGAGTGTTGTAGAAAAGTGTTGTTTGGTTTGTTTCAACATAATGATGCTCATATTTGTTGCTTTTAACATTTTTAAATTAACTTTCTATCTTATCGATAAAAAGTCGAAAATGCGTCGCAACTTTATATTTGATTGACCCCCTTTCTTATATTCATTTTTATTTAGCCCTTATTTACGTCACACTGTGAGGAAAGAGCCTCACTTTGAACGAACAAACTATTATTTACGTAAAATCTTTATACAATATTTTAATGCCACCAATTATATTGGGCTATCTCTCCAAGTCTCCAACAATATGAGTAAAAAAGAGTTTTTGCTTGTAGATATACCTAACATAGATATTTATTTTAAGAAATCACTTGATAAATATACATAAAGAAATACTCAAGTAATAGCAGCAACTGGTTTAGCACTAAAACATCTTGCTAATCGTCTCAAAGCTCATAAAATTTCACCTCAACTATTGTAGTTAACTTGTTGTGTAGTTAAAAATACATAGGATGATAATAAAGATTGAAAATATTACAAATAATCTATTATTATTAAGACATTTATTTATGAACTCCACGTCGTTTACTTAGTTCAGGTATAATCGCCATTTATTTACCAGCTACTTCAGCAGTTGATAATAAAAAATACTCAAAATAAATAAGTTTTTTTATTTCCTTATTAAATACCATTGATCATATTTTTTATAACATAAAGATTTATTTTAAGCTATTAGATATACCTATTTAAAATGTTTGCGTAAAACATTTTCACGGTGCATTTTATAAAGTACTAAAGTTATTCGAAATGTAGCATTTTCTAAAATATCTATCACATTTTCCCGACACAACTCCCCACGGCATTCGTTCCAATGCTGCCGAGCGTCCTTGATAGAAAACTACATGCCGTGGTATAGAGAACCAATTTTATACACATTTTTTTCCTTTAATTTAAATAAACTGTACTGTACAACATTACCTACAAATTACTTAAGTGCGATAACATGAAATTAAATAAAGCATTTAAAACGCAAGTTTATCACAATACGCAAAACACGCGATGAGGCTATTTCAATGAGCCTAAACATCATATCACTGCAGTATTTTATTAAAAAAGGTTTAAGTATCTTACAGATACTGCTGCGTCAGACCAAGGTTATCAAGATTCGGATCTACCGTCTAGAAAAGGGCTGATAGTTTGCTAACGGCTTAACGGATTTTTTCAATTCATAACTACGAGCACTGTCGATCAAGTCACCTTTCAAACGAAAATCTAATTTAATATTAGTTCATCCATTTGGGTACTAAAATACTAGACAGACATATGTGAAACTTATAACACAGTCAGCTATCACCATACAAAATTTCATCAAAATCTAGATTTTATCAAAGGTTATGTTCTCAGATAGACATAAACATAATGCTTATTTCAATAAGATTTTCCAAAGAATACTCTTTGTACAGATCCAAGAAAATATTCGAAAAGCATTATATATTCTTGTCATTAATTTTGTAATAGTATGTATTGAATTGAAGTGCACCAACTTAGTACAATCAAGTTTGAAATATTAGTTCATTTAGTCTTGAAGATAAGAGAACAAGTCTCTTTGTAAATTCGATTAAAATAAATAATTCTAATAAATAGGTATTTTTATATTTTATCAATTTCTTCAAGTAATCATTGTTACTCTAAAATAAGTAATGAATATTCAAGATCAAAAGCTTTCTTAAGAAATATTTTGTATACTATACTACGAAAAATTCCTTCACGAATCAATTTCTCTTCCAGTGTTTAACAAATAATTTTATATCCATTTACACCAGCAGCGTATGTCTTCCGTAAAATTGAGACCGTTCCTACGGAATGCGGTCGACACTTTGAGCAAACTAAACAATGGCTTTTTACTATTGTTATATGTTATATTACAATGAAATAGAGTTCATTTTCATTTAACTCTATTGTTAAATAATTTTGTGTATCAAAGGGATGCAGTATCCAAACATACTCTATCGTAGTTCCTTATTTTGTTAAGTTTTCATAAAGCGAGAGAAGTTAGTAGGGTCGAAATAACACATATTCGTACATAGTATTGTGAAAAATTGCTATTTTTTTATAATACATCGTCATCTGGGGATGGTTTATGAATTATGTCTAAAACTAAAACTATAATATAAAATAAACTAAAACTTTTATAGTAACAATAATTTGTTTCAAAAGGAAACCAAAGCAGTTACACAAATATTTTGACAACTTCGTCAGAGGGTTCGTTCGTTAGGTTACGTATTTTTATAAAACGCATATTTGTTTTCATAATACCTTTAAGAGTCAAGGCAGTGAAAATAAAGAAATTACTATAAATATTGTTTTCAGTTTAAAAAAAATAATGTATGGATGTGGCTGGATTTCCGTCACAGTGCCGTGAAACGACACAGACTTGTCAAAAGGTTGCCTGCCTTTTTACGATAATGCTATAAAACAAAAGACTCTGAGTGCAGTAAGCGTACGTCGTTATTAAATGAACATTAATATTACTTATATATATTGTTTCTTATATATAGTTATTACTATCCTATTTAACAATAACCAATGGTAACCAATGTGAATTAGTATAAAATTGGATCTATTAATGAAAGTGAGAATGTAAAATGTCAATTATTTATTTCATTAATAAAGGCTATTTATTTTTATTTAATTTTATTTATTTTATATATATTGTAACTCGCAAAAGCTATGAAATTAGCTTAATTAATTAAAAGTTGTCAAAACCACTAAACTCCATTATGTAATTTGTTTGACACAGGAACTTGTATAACTTACATCAAAGCTCCGAACAAATAATTGTTCTGTAAGAAGTTCACCTGACCATGTAATATTGTTAGAAGATTTATTTTCTTACAGAGTTGCTAATCTATACTAATATTATAAAGCTGAAGAGTTTGTTTGTTTGTTTGGTTGAACGCGCTAATCTCAGGAACTGGTTCGATTTGAAAAGTTATTTTTGTGTTGGATAGTCCGTTTATCGAAGAAGGCTATAGGCTATATTACATCACGCTACGATCAATAGGAGCGGAGTATCATGAAAAATGTTGCACAAACAGGGTTTGTTTTTGCAACGTTTTTCAGTTAGTTCTGCGAGGTATCATACCGCGCGACTCAGAATAAAATTGGTTTTCGGTCTTTTGAACGCGTGCGAAGCTGCGGAATATGATAGTCCTTTATAAAAGGATCATTTAGTGATAGTTAGTCACTAAAATAGTAGTTACTTTTTAAAATTTTGTTTTGTTATTAAAATTTGTAAATAATATTCCAATTTTTTGGTAATTTTCTCCATATTATCAAACAAAGTCCTCCGCCGCGTCTGTCTGTCTATCTGTTCGCAATAAGCTCAAAAACTACTGCACCGATTTTCATGTTGTTTTCACTAATGGATAGAATAGTTTTCGAGGAATGTTTAAGTATATAATTAGTCAAGCTTTTTTATACTGATTCAAGGGACGAGTCCGATTGAAGCAAGGGTAAGTCGATAGTGCAGTATATAATGACGCGGGCTTAAGTCTGGGTCTCGCACCTCAAATATTTTCAGGTGCGAATCATTTCTAACATTTACATTAGTCAGTCAAAATCGTGAGGAAACCTGCATGTGGTACCTATTCTAATAGAATATACTTCTAATAGAATATACTCGTATGTATTTTATTAACAAACATGTTAATTGAGTTTTGGGATAGTGTCTTGTTTTTGTAATTTGACCGTTAATATTTAATAGAAGCTTTTAGTACATTTTGTGATGACAAGCAAGAGAAAATGCTAGTAATTCATAAATGAACAAACAGCTCTCACATTAGTGAAGTTTACGATATGCCCGAGCGCTTCAGATACTTGACTTAAGCAAATGACTGCACGATGTTTATTCGTGGGAGTTTTACATTTTGGAACCAAAATAAAAGAAGAATATAATTTTATTAAGTAAAATTACTTCTAACAGAGGAAACTATTGGATGTATTATTATTATTAATAATAACAATTTATTATGTTCTTGGCTCTTGGTTGTGAATAGTGTTCAAACAAGTAACACAAGTAAAATTTTAATATTTTTAGTATGACTAATATTTTTAAACTAATATAATAATATTATAGATAGAAATCTTTTACAATGTCAGTAAATCCTTGTATCTAATATTAATAAAATTTATTTTCAAGCAAAAATAATTGATTTATCACGTTTGCTCAAAATTTTTAAATTTTCATAGTACAATAACACAAGCTCTAACTTTAGACATTACTCAGAATTACTATATGGGTGCACACTTTTCACGGCCTCAGATGCACGTATATTTAAACGTATGAACTTCCTGGCAGATAAATGCGTTCTCGGAGAATTTTCCCGAAATTCCAGTGATGAAATATTAAGGCATTTAACAAACATACTATATGGTCTCTGGAGAAATCATAAATAAAACATTTGAAACTAAATGCATCTCTAACTTTATTACCTATATTTACTATGAAATGTTGTAAGATTGATAGATTTTTTCTTTTATGGTAAGACATACAAATCTATACGTGTACATTGAACGTATATCATAAAATTATAAGTGTAATTTGTTAATTATATATTTTTTTAAAAATGTTACTGAAATAGTCATTATTATCTTTAACTGCACCACAAGAAATCTGATAGACAGATTTTGTAGAATTTTGGTATGGTGATAGCTGATTATGATTATAATAGGATTAATATAATATAAGAAACTTTTTACTGCGGAAAATATCACTGATCTGAAAAAATCTATACCAACCCTTAAAACGCATGCAGGAAACAAACCCAAGCTGAACCAGCGTCAGTCTACTAGTATTTTATAAACAATGCATAAATAACTTCTTATCTCGCCTCTCCTAAGAGTGTTACCCACGTTTGTATTTCTATTTAGAATACAATCACTAAACATGGGATTTTATGGAGGCTCTAGAAAGGGATAGGATAAAGACGTACAATTTTGGGTAAAATATAATACATGATCAATGCTTCATACTGATATATCAACTACTAAGTATCATCTAGTAAGCTTTCGCTTTTGTTATAATTCTTAGTTCTCGCATTAATTTTTATTTTTTTCTTGTCCTTAGAAAAATATAAAAATAAATAATCAATATAAAGCTTAATTAGATTATGTTTGCTTAAAAATTTATTCAACACTTAATAGTATAACTGTAAAAGGTTACACCAATTCATTGAAACAACTATGTAGGGTGCTTTTTCGCAATGCAGTTGGTTTATACTGTCAATACTGCTCAGTCTCAATTAGAGTCTTAAATACTGTTACAATTGGTTTAAACATCAGTCAATATTCCTATTCTATTAGATAAGGGTGGTGGAGTCTTGCCAGCTTTAGCATTAATGAGCTGGCTCGACTGAAGAGATAGTACCATTTAACAAAATCCTTTCTTATCGGGTTGCTGTTAGGTATATACACTGTACGTTTATTTATGTGTATATTTATATGTTTGTCTGTGGTTGTAAATCTTTTTTGTAAAATCGGTTAAACGAATTCGGATAAATACAAATTATAGACTATAAACTGGAGTAATAGATATGCTTATACTTGGACCAAAGCATATAAAAGTCGTAGTGGAAGTTTGTTTGTACCTAAATGCTCTATTCTCGAGAACTCCTCAATCTTTTTCACTCCCCATAATGAACATAATCTTTAGAAGCTTTTATTTAAAATATACTTTGAGTCACCCGTTTCATCACTACATAGTATAAAACAAAGTCGCCTTTTCTGTCCCTATATCCCTATATTCCTATGTGCGCTTAAATCTTTAAAACTACGCAACGGATTTTGATGCGGTTTTTTTTAATAGATAGAGTGATTCAAGAGGAAGGTTTATATGCATAACTAGCAGATCCCGCGGCTATACCTGTGCTAAATCTAGGGAAGAGCCCGAGCGAAGCGAGGGCGAGTCGTTGTATATAATGTAAAAATTGTCAAAACTTTAGCAATGTGGTTTTGGAGCATCGAGACAACCAATTTACACAGAAAAGATAGCAAACTCGGAACGAATAATAGCAGTTACAATTTGAATATACAAAGGCGAAACGGTTTGGGTTTTCTTATTTATTGCAAAGTAATTTTATTCTTTATATGTCAAGTTTCCTTAAAGTAAAATATTCATGGAATGTCGTAACAAAAAGTTTTATTTGTAGCTTTTTTATTTTATTGCGATAAACTTGCCAGGTGTTCGTGGCGGTATACAGTGTCTTCTGTGTGCTTTTAATATTTTGAGTCTTGTCACTGATACTAGTATCGTATTGATTTTTTAAATTATTATTATGTAACGCCCTTGAATAAAATTTAATATTTTAATATTCTAGAGAGATAAAAATGCCAACAAAATTATTAACCAACTACCGACTTATTTCGATCAGTTAGTAGTTACCCAGTAATTGCGAGTTTGAATCCGCAGAGGGCATTTCTTTGTGTGAAAAGCATGAGTGTACTCCATTCACTCCACATTCGAGTTTAACAAATGGTTGCCCCCAGCAGGATTCGAACCCGCGACTGCTGGCGCAAGAAAGTAAGGTAAGTAACTGCGCCAAACGTGTCGTTAAATTATTTTTATTTTATTATTTAAAATTTTCATGCTTTACCATAACCATATAAGGATTTGATTGATAACGTAATATAGATTTGCAATCCTGGGACTAGGTTCCAAATGCTTCAAAGGAATTTCAAAGCAAAATGCGGTTTAAATTGTCGACGCTGTCCGACAGCATAAACAGACTATGCCTAACTCGATCGTAGAGAAGTAACATTGAAACATTTACCACAAAGCACTTTCGATCACTGTTCTGGTAAGTCAATGGATTTTACAGCGGTTAACCTTTTGATGAAAGTTACTGTCGCTTAGTTAATCTTTATTTAAATATCTAAAATGAATGCAACGTAACGTAACGAATGTAGTATTTACTGTTTTTATTACTTATATTTTAATAGATTTCGAAGATTTAAGAACCGACAAAAAAAGTGAAAAGTTGGTTGAAATTACTACTTCAGCAGCTACGGCTTAAAATAATGAAACTCGATGAAGCTAAATTTCTGACACCAATGTTACTAACTACTAAAACAGCACAGAAGGATATCAAGAAAATAGGATTCTTAAATGCCTTTTTAATATTATCATAATATGTTAACAAATTGAGTACATGACTGTCCATTAAACGCATTAAAAATCAACAATGATGACACACTGAATAATCGAGTGTTACACTACTAATACTTGTAATATTTATAATATAATTAAATAGTAATTATTTTGCTTATCTGTGCCAAAAATCTAACTCATATTAAGCTTAGATAGCTCAAGATGCTCAAGCTTATGATGCAAGCTTCTTTTCACGTCTACTACGCACTAAGGCAATTATTGCCCGTTATGCATAAGCTGCGCAATGTTTTTGCTGTTTAGCAAACGCAGTATAGGATGCTTAAGATGCAAGTAAAATGTGTGCTTGATTTTATACTCCTTGAAGGTACGTCTCGAACAGTGGACTGTTACCCATATCGTAGATGTGTTTATTGAAATGGAATTGTGCTGTTATTATGCCGCATTTCAGTTACGATTTTAAATACGTCTACGCTTACTTTATTTGTATGTCATCAGTTAAGTTTGGGGAAGGCCTCGTTAGATTAGTGGTAGTTAGTGTGTCATGTAGTGTGTCTATTGATGAATTGGTTAAGCCGTATATCTAGGACTGGAAAGAAGAGGACTGATGTTAATATTTGAAGTCCTAGTATGTAGTTAACAATCATTATATATTCATTTGTCGTTATTTTTCTTTCAATATTAAATGTGTTTGAGGCAACATATCAATTTTAATCCAGAACTAACTCTTACAGTGATTTTAGATAGACTGAAATAGATAAATAGAAAACTTGCTAGGTTTTCTCAGACATACAGGTTTCCTCACGATGTTTTCATTCACCGTAAGACAAGGGGTAATCACGTTGGAAATGATTCGCACATGAAAAAATCAGAGTTGCGAGACACGGATTCAAACCCGCATCACTCGGTTATCCAAGCGAGCGCGTTAGCACTGGGCTACCACTGCCTTTAGTAATATATCTTTAAATACTTATATAATATTTACCTCGATCCTGAAAAGTGTACATTTACCAATCGCTTTAAAACTGCAGGAAAATGTAATATTTCAAAGCAGAAAGTTTAGCATTTGTTTTCAAATAATGTTCCGTTAAACATAGGGCGCCTTTCACCTCCATGCATGAACAATTTCAATTTTCATCATAATTTAAAATATAATAATTTCAACGACAAATTATTATTTTAGATAGTTGAAATTATATGTAGCTATAATAATGTTCTTATATCATATATAATTACTATACTATATAATAGAAGAATTCTTTTAAGATTATAGGATAATTTCAAATCCAATTGCTATTACGAAAATCTTTTATCAGTATACATAATATACTAAATAAAATTGAAATTTCAAATTAACAATTTTTCACTAAATGCATATTAAAGTATATGGGTACCTACATACATCAAAAATGTTTTATAATTTTTTGTTTGTTTGTTTGCCTGTCTGTTTATCGGTTTGTTTGTTCCGGCTAATCTCTGAAACGGCTCGACCGATTATTATATACCGACACTTTCACTCACTGATAGCTAGGAGTAACTTAAGCTACTTTTATTTTAAATATTTTTATTTCTTTTTATTACGGGACGGATTTTTGTGCTACAAAGTTTGAATTTGGCAGGAAGCACCTCGGGAAGAACTCGAACGAAACGAGGGTAAATGCTAGTGTTGTATATAATATTTATGTACCTACTTATAAAATTCAAATAAGGTAAGGCTTGTGCTTTTTATCTTTTAATTAAAACTTAGAGAAATTCGTGTATTCCAATTATTTTCTAGATTTTCAGAATCAAAAACAAATTTATCTCCGGAAAACAGACTTAACTTTAAATTAGATTTTCTTAAACTTTCATCAATATCTCCAAACTCACTGACCTAAAATCGTTCCCTGGCAAGTTTCGTCGATACCGTACATTTTGAAACTACAAGTAATCTGCGCTGTATGTTTCAATGGAATGTGAGATAATGAGGTTTCTCCGAATGAAATACCAATGATGTTAAAAATGAGTTAATGCTTACGAATATTATAATGTTTATACCCTTTTTTAACAACCCACTTGGGCAAATAAAAGTAACATGCCTCCCTTAAATAATAAATTGCATTAGCCCAAAACGTTGGCAAAGTGCGGGAAGACGGACGTCCATTTCATTTACGGAATTTCTAGGTTCTCTCAGACTTTCAGGTTTTCTTACGATATTTCATTCACCGTAGGGCAAGCGGTAATTGTGTAAAAAATGAAAAACTTACCAAGACTGGGATTGAACCCGCTTCACTCTGTTTCTCGAACGGCTGGCCGTGTTACCACTGGCCTTATACTGCTTAGACTATATGAAAATTGGCGCAACATTAAAAAGCTTTGTATTATTATTTGCATAATTTTGTAATTTCAAAGTTCTAGAATGAAAGCTAATTTGTGTTTAGAGATCCCTTAAAACACAAAAAAATATTTATAGAGAATACATAGGGATCCATCACTCTGTAATTAATAGGTAAATTAAATGGAGTGAAGAAAAAATCAAAAAAATATTGTAAAAGTGGGAACAGTACAGAAATTAATTTCCAACATTGATATTACAATGTAAGTCGAAACAAACGATGGATTTTTTTTTATGGTAAAAGGGGGGCAAACGGGCAGGAGGCTCACCTGATGGAAAGTGATCACCTCCGCCCATGGACATCTGCAAGCCAGGCTTGCATATGCGTTGCCGGCCTTTCAGGAAAGGGAGGGATGGAGGAGGGAGGGAAGTGGGAGGGAGGGGGGAAAGAAGGCGGAGGATGAAGGGAAGAGGGAGGGGGGAAGGAGAGTGGGCCTCCCGGACTCTCACTCACCGGACGAAACGCGACAGCATAGCTGCCACTTCACGCCGGTCTTCTGTGAGAGAGTGGTACTAATGAACTATACGGGGCGTGCCGGCCCATTCAGTTGCTACCCAATGAAACTATCATATCATTAAATGGCGGAATACTTGGCGTATTTTTCATCATTCTGCTTTTGAGAGAAAATAAGCGGATTTATCTGTTATTATTTAGATTGAGTACTATTTCTAGTGCTCTATCTTGCGCTACATATAGGCAAAGATGGTATTTTCTAGATTAATAAAATTCGTGATTAATCCTTATCAACAGTCATGTGGCCATTATTATTATTTATGTTTCTTTGTATATAAATATGTTATAACAGCTATAATCAAAATTAATTTATATTAATTAATGTTCAATACATGCGAGGTTATAGGTAAATGCTATAACTGAAAGTTAGCGGGTAAATAAAATTAAAATTCATACTATATTTATTCATCCAAAAACAAGATCTAAAAATTGTAATGCTCGAAAAATTCCGACGTATTTATATTTTTAATTAAAAGAGCCCTCTGCCAAATGGTACGTACAAATGTTTGCAAATTAGTGAAATCGTAGCCGAGTGGTGGTTTGCTTCATTAGTGTCGATTAATCACCTAGCCGTCCAGCCCGGCCTTGAGTCTTGAGTTCAGCTGGTCTGGTAGACACGATCAAAATCTAATAATATATTATGATATTTACTTAGCACATTAACAGAGTTAGAATACAATATGAATATCCTAGTGACTTCTTTTTCGAATCATCACTCGGACGATTTCTCTCTAGGTGTGAGGGTGCGTAAAACTAACCTATCTATAACTCTTCGATACTCTTTCTTAATACTAACTTTTATTTAAATCCATCCAACCATTTTATTATTTGGACGACCGAGCTTCTCTTAGCATCCGTGTAAAAACACCGTTTTTAGACTGATATCTATATAGAACAACTTAACAAGAAAAAACTTATGGAAATACTTTTATCTAAATTGTTATAGGCGACTTCGAGATAGATTGTAGATAATTTAAAATTTGAACATCATAAGATGTTACTTTTATTATTTAAAATTATTAGCTTTTCAGTACAACGTACAATAAAACGATTAATTTGAATGTCTCAATTATTTAAAAAATGCTCAATTTACTGTTATTTGTGCTCTACATCTAATGAAGTGTCATATAAAATTAGAATGTTTGTATAAGTAGGTGCGTTCTCTACGAAGCGTAGTAGCGTCTACGAGGATACCAAAAAGAAATTTTATGGGCAATACCAATATTTACGTTCGTAAAATATCAGGAATTTTAAGAAAAATAGAAAAAAAATGAATTTTCTGATATCATCAGATATAATTCTTAAGCAACAGATTAAAAAGTTTAGGTTATTTCGAGTATAAATTTTATCTTTTGTTGAATACTGCGGCAAAATATTTCAAATGTTCTTAATTTTAAAACTGTAGCGTTGAAACCTCTTATTTAAAATGTAAATTTTGTAATATTTCAGAAATTTCACATTGCAATGCAAGTGATAGAAATTTAGAAATTAAAGAAATAGCAAAAGCTTCAAACTACTCTCTAATACTTAAATAATAAGAGGAAATATTCTTATTGCTGCTTTATTACTTTATATATTATTAAGATAATTAAGAAATTTAGGAATATTTAGGAATTGGTAAATAAGACAAAAGGAATTCAGGCAATAACTTTTTTATTTACCACCAGTTCGGAAGAATTAGCCTCTGTCCTGAGAAGAACTGGCGAAAGAAACTCAGCGGGACGTTATTATCTTTATCATATTATTATGTATCTTTTATATCATAATTAATACAGTCACAATATAGTTTCAACATAATTTAAACATAATATATAACGAAGAAATATTTATATAACATAGAAACATATCAACAAAAGAACCAACTAGATAATTGGAATTCAAATAAATACAATATATGGCTTACTAAATTACAATTATCATTACAATTATCAAAATATAAAATAGTATCAATAACAAAGTTAGAGTACTTAACTTGCTCAGTGAAGTGCTCTGGGCTGTAGTCCGTATACGACTAGCCGCTTCACAACTCAACAAGCCTTTTTATATCCTAATATTGAAATCAATGGAGATTCTTGTATAATGACATTAACTATATTTTGTTAATTATATTTCTTAAATTCGGTATAATAAATAAATAGTGTTTTTAATATTATTTATTAATAATTCGTAAAGTTATTTAACTTACAATGACTACCAACAATAATTTATTCAAAAGAATAAAATACAATCAACAACAGTCAACACAACTTCCTTTTTAGAACATTTTACTTCTAAAATTGATATGATAATTATTACAAAATAAAGAAGTATTTCATATTGATTTCCTATTAATAAACTTAAATAAACTATCTATTTTACTATAATTCATTACATATTTACTACTTATTCTATCACGGCCATACTGACTTGTGCTTCGTCCTCGAAGTACATAACACAATAAAATTAAAATAAAAAAAAAATAATGTTACATGTTTCACTTATAAGCTAAAACACATAATACAAAATCAAACAAATAAAATAAAGTAACTTAAAGCTAATACATGTTTCTCTTATAAGCTAACAATTATAGCATTGTTAGATGCCTCATCTTCTCATATTAAGAGGACATCCTAACAACGGTCAGTGCTTTGACGACAATATTTTCTAGCCCCACACCTGCTGCACATGAGACTGACTAGAACAAAGCAACAGACTTCAGCAGTTCAGCTCCTTCTGAGCTAATACAATATCACTTATAAACTAATAATACATCATTCATTGTTAGTGTCTCACTTCTCACATTAAGCGGACCACTCAACAACGGTCAGTTGCTTTGGCGACAATGTATCTACCCCACACCTGCTGCGCATGTGATATGAGACGGGCTAGATCAAAGCAAAAGACTTCAGCAGTTCAAATGCTCCTTCCGAGCCAACCATTTTCTTACATTTCATATGACACACAGGTCACAACACAATACTTAAAAGTATCACACAATCATAGCATTTTTTATACAATATACTTTATATATACACATCATATAACCTCTTATATACATATCATTTCATATATTTTATGAATAATTAAAGAAGGTATATTTGTTATACTTGAATCAGAATATGAATTATTCTTATTTTTTTTTACATATATACATATAAGTTTTACATATTATACATATATGTTTTACACACTATACATATATATACTGTATATTATATACGCAGCTACTTGCATAGACCCTAGTCCCATTCAACCACTGCTTACTACAGCGAACACTTGCCAACTACATAGACATACCAATCATGTCCACCCGCTGCTTGTGGAACAATTTTTACCAAATAAGAGGCCGACCAGCGGAAGTGCCAATATATACATATTATATACTATATAAGAATATATTTCATTACAAACAACTGAAAAGAATTTATAACAGTACATCAACTAAGAACATGTAAAACTAATTACTTAATAAGACATCTTTTTCTTTTATTACAACACATTAAATATTTTCCGATATAATATTTAACAGAAATATTTTCTTGTATCCATTTTATCCATATACTTGCAAAAAATTCATTCCTTAAATTACCTGAAGTTAGCCTTCAGAGCACAGCGGTAATTGGAAATAATCAAAAAGATCTATGATCTTGGTTAACGAAAACTACATTAACTTCATTATAAATCCTAAACTTTAACGATATCAAAATATAGTTTATATTTTTACTTAGAGTAGTTAAGACTTTAAAATGTTTGTATGACTTTGTATTGACTTTATATAATGTATAATGTTTGTCTTATTAGTATTAATTATTGCTATATCTTTCATAATTTGTTCGGCCATTCTGGTAACTTATTTCAAATAGTAGATTAGTTAATGTGGACACAACTGTTGCCTGGCCTTACTATTTCTACGAGTAGGTGTGTCAGTAGTTATCGTGTGTTGTTTTGGTAATAATATATAGGTACTCTTTATAGTTTATTGTACACACACATAAAGAAAGTAAAATAGGTAAACTAAAGGTGTAACAAGAAATACCTGTGAAGTGTTGAAATTGACAAACTGTAAGGGAAGGGTGAGAAAAACAAATCGAAAACATTAAAATTATAATGATTAGTTTAAAAAAAAAAAGAGTAAAAAAGTAAATATAAATAAATAAAAATATAAATACAAAAGGATTATTTAAAAAATATAAATATTATATAGTGGTAGATTAATGTTAAACCTCAAAATTGTATAGAGCAAAAATTTAGTCACATAGGTGTACTGATAGCGTATTTGTTTTTAAACTACATATCCACTCAAATGTATAAAGTTATACAAGCATTACGTAAAGCAAAATAAAGGTTAAATAAATTGTTTAATTAATAATTTAAATTATTAATTAGGAACCATAAACTGTGACCATCTGCTGTCACAAATTTCTATGTCTATACCAATTAAAATCCTTAGGCAACCAATACATAGAATTTTAAATTATCCGGTTGTACATACCGTTCTTGGAGCGAATTCTCCAATGAGAATTTAATAGAGAATAATAATTCCAATAAGAATGAAATTAAAAATTCCCAAATAATAAGAATGTGTCATCTGTATAATATGCTAAGCAAAGCAATGAACATATATATAAGCGATTATTTATCAAGATTATTTAAAAAAAAAAAAGAAATTTAGAAGTCACTTTTCATTAAAACAAAATTAAGTTTCTCATCATTTAATTTATCTTTGTTCAATTTATTATGCTTTCCCCCATTTCGATTAGTTATTTAATTTATTATTATCAATTATACACTATTGGTAATCCTATTTAAATAAATAAAATCATAGAAACCCCATAATTGGTCGTTTGTTTGATATTGCATATTAAGCACAGGTAATGTAATTAAAGAAATAACTTTAATTTACTATACGCCTAACGCCGCTGCGAAATACGAGTCTACCCAAATGCTCAAAAATGATATATTTCAAATGTTTCAAATGAATATTTTCGGATTTTGTCGCAGATTTATTTTTAAATTTTGACGTTCGAATGCTTTACAGCAATCATAGCAAAGGCTAAGGTATTTTACGTTTAAGGTGCCTATTATATTCCTGTTACAGACAGTGCCTACCCACAATTTACAAGAGATTCAAAATGGCACCAAAGTACCCTACAAAATACACATCTTAATCCTGAACATAAATATTATTTAAAATTATAAATATTATTTAGTATCATAAATTTGGCAATATTATTTTTAAAACTTATTTTTAACCACTATAATTGTAATTATTACAATATGTTTGTAATATTTGTTAAATATTATGTAGTGTTGCTATTATTAAAATATGTAAAGAATTTATAATATAATCTATTTAAGAAACATTAAGCAACAGCAAACTAAAAATATAATATCAATCAAATCTTACTGTGCTCTATTAGTTATTGAATTAATGTCAGCTGGTATGCCAGTGGGTACGTCAGTCTGAAGTTATCACCGGATCGGAATGCAGTTCTGTTTTCTTTAAATATAAGTAAATCAGGACATTACACTATTTTGACTTCACTTAGCATCAGGTACCTCTGAGCTATCTGTCGACCGACACTAACGGGTACACTCTAAGTAAATAGTTAAGCTACTTGATCCGATATTTATTCATTTGGTTACTAAGAAAATAAATGAACGCTCTGTATACTACAAAGTTTTCTTTTTGAATAAGGACAAGGCCAGCAAAACAGCAAAACTTAATCTTTTTTTTTTTAACAAGAAGTTTCTATAGAAAGATCTAAATCTAGTTTTTTGTTTGTAAAGTTACCTTAAACTCAGAATTACCCACCTAGATCTCTTTTATTGTTCAACACATAAATTCTTACATTAAGCTGGTGATACTGTTGTTAGCAATTTTTTTTTTATCGTCAATTATCAAGAAATACATAAACCGCATGAACTTAAATTGCTCACGACGCATTGCTGAGGGCTTTACATAATATAAATTAACAGTAATTTAGATTTATGTTTTTTTTTTAATCAATGATTAACGTTTTGTGTGTCGAGAATAGACCCCAAAGCAATAATTGATTATTAAAATTCGTGTATGTTACTGTGTAACACAAAAAGTACTGGACCGATTTTAACCAAGTGTCTATAAATATATTATAAAAAAAAGCTGCTTACAAAAAAAATATATATCAATTTGAATTGAACTAGAACTTTTATAAGTTTCTCTATAGCAACGGCAAGATTAAGAAATTGCTAATAATCGCTAATGCTTTGCTCTAAAGTAGTTCCTTAAATTATCTTTAAAAAGAAATGGATACAAGTAAATGATATTATTTTGACTCAATCATTCTATATTTTATATAGATATTATTTTGTCACAATTTGAATTTTTTTTTTCTGAAACTATATTTAAACTTTAGACAATTTTTTTATATTCTCAATATAATCTGGTAAAATTACAAGCTAGTATTTATATGACTAGATTCTTCCATGAACATTCTTCTGCAGGATTCCGAAGTCTTCACCCGTAGTTACAGACACTTCAAAGGCCTTACCTTCTTCAGCAAATACCTCTGTGCTGCTCCAGCAAATTCCTTTTGGACCCGATGTTGCTGCATCGAGGCACGGCACCCAGGTTCAAGTCGTAACGACGTCAGCACCCCAGCGAGCCCGGAAACAGTATTCTTAATCGCCTTAAGAAGTTCTTTCACAGGATGGAGCGGGAAATTGATCTGAAACTAAGACATATGTATTAGAACAGTGGACGCTATCCCACTTCTGATGATAGAAATTTAGAAATTAAAGCAATAGCAAAAGCTTCAAACTACTCTCTAATACTTAAATAATAAGAGGAAATATTCTTATTGCTGCTTTATTACTTTATATATTATTAAGATAATTAAGAAATTTAGGAATATTTAGGAATTGGTAAATAAGACAAAAGGAATTCAGGCAATAACTTTTTTATTTACCACCAGTTCGGAAGAATTAGCCTCTGTCCTGAGAAGAACTGGCGAAAGAAACTCAGCGGGACGTTATTATCTTTATCATATTATTATGTATCTTTTATATCATAATTAATACAGTCACAATATAGTTTCAACATAATTTAAACATAATATATAACGAAGAAATATTTATATAACATAGAAACATATCAACAAAAGAACCAACTAGATAATTGGAATTCAAATAAATACAATATATGGCTTACTAAATTACAATTATCATTACAATTATCAAAATATAAAATAGTATCAATAACAAAGTTAGAGTACTTAACTTGCTCAGTGAAGTGCTCTGGGCTGTAGTCCGTATACGACTAGCCGCTTCACAACTCAACAAGCCTTTTTATATCCTAATATTGAAATCAATGGAGATTCTTGTATAATGACATTAACTATATTTTGTTAATTATATTTCTTAAATTCGGTATAATAAATAAATAGTGTTTTTAATATTATTTATTAATAATTCGTAAAGTTATTTAACTTACAATGACTACCAACAATAATTTATTCAAAAGAATAAAATACAATCAACAACAGTCAACACAACTTCCTTTTTAGAACATTTTACTTCTAAAATTGATATGATAATTATTACAAAATAAAGAAGTATTTCATATTGATTTCCTATTAATAAACTTAAATAAACTATCTATTTTACTATAATTCATTACATATTTACTACTTATTCTATCACAAGCAAGTGTCTCATTAAGGAATAATTATATCTGAACTAGTCTGCCACACTTATTATATAATCTACATAATATAATAAAATAAAAATCTATCCAAGTCAAAAAATGTTACATAGTATTTCTTAAATTGTTGCTCTTATAAACAGCATATTAAGCTATTTATGTTTTTGCAAATTGAAATATTAAAAACATCAATTTGTTAAAACGTGATTTCTGATTTAATAGGCAATACTTACAAAGTGTTTATAATATATTTTATAAAGTGCCGCCTTAGCTTTAATGGTACTTAAGATATACGAATAATATAATTTAAATTAATTAATGAAAAGCAAACTCATTATAAAGGCAATATTAATGTTCCTAAAATTATGTTTAAAGCGCAATACTTCTTAATAATCACTACTGAATAAAATTGGAGCGTCTGTTTTTAATTTTAAATTAACAGCTTTTCACTAATTATGCATATATGAAAGTATATACGGTACTTACATCAAAAAATCAATTTTTAAAATTTTTGTCTGTCTTACTGTTTGTTCCGGCTAATCTCTGAAACGGCTGGAACGGTTTTGACGGGACTATCACTCGCAGATAGCCAATGTTCTAAGGACTAACTGAGGCTACTTTCATTTATTTTTTATATAAAATCTTTAATTTATTTTGACTTACCCCTAGCGAAGCGGGCCGGGGTTGCTAGTATGATATACGTATAATAGAACGTTTTTTTTCGTATGAACGACAGAAAAGAAAGTACGAATAGACGGCACAATGAATCGTCACCTTTAGGGTGAGTTTGCAGTCCATTGGCTTAAGAAATTTAACTTATTTGTGTAGGTTTTTTATTAACTTAGGAATTAATTAATCATAGATGAAATAATAGTATGTTAATACACACTTTACCGGTTACGCTCTTAAAAAGAAAATAAACTGCTGCTGACTAGAACTATGCTTGATCTCATATTTTTATATGTATAATGAAAATAAGTGCACTGGGGTAATTCCGAAAATGGGTATATTCCGAAAGTTTAAAAAATCTACTAATCGTAGCGATATTTTACAATTGGCAGCATGGGTCTAGGACGCCAGTTCGATTGTTCTCGCCGTGTCAGTTGTCATGAATCACTAGTGTGAACATAACGTGCGTAGGGTCAAGTTATCTGAGTTAAGTGATTTTCAAGCCTTTTTCGGTGATTCGCAATAACCCCAACACTTGTATCTCGGAAGTCTGGTAAGTAATTTAAATAAGTGTTCGATTTTACTATAGATTATCGTTTTATACGGCTTTGTAAGAGGTTTACAAAGTCCTAACAGTGTTCTAATTTTTTTTCGTAATTACCCCATTTGGGGTTATTACGATACATAATTATTTCGCAATTACCCCATTACATTTTTTCATAGTAATTGACAGTGATTCTAAAATTGTTAAGAAATAACATAATATTTCATATATAACATAACATTGCTTAAAACTATTTTTTTTTATTCTTTAATTATTAATAAAAAGTGGTTCATTTTTTTTCAGAGCTAACATGCCTGAACTTACATTAGAAAGAGAGTCAAACGTTACACATCATGAACGAATAAGCCACTGGACGCGACATATAAGCGGACGTACCTTTGCCGGTCTTGTCAGTAACTGCTGCTAACCAGATCCGCTGGTAACCGTAATTCTCCTCCAAAATTGGCAAAGGCGGGTCTTCCATGAAAAGCTGTCTGATAAGATAGAAGAAACAGCGATAAGTACTCTTCTCAATCCTTTTGATGACTATCTACAACCTTGACTAATCCTTGAAAAAATTGGATGTCCTGTGAAGTTCGTCAATCTTATACGCCAATATCATGTTGGAATGACAGCTAGAGTACAACACGAAAACGACTTTACAGACACTTTTCCTGTTACCAGCGGCGTGAAACAAGGGTGTATCATGGCTCCAACTCTCTTCGCCATTTACTTTGCTGTCGTACTGGAGGATACTTATAAAGCATGCACTGGACAAATTCAACTCAACGTCAGAACTGACAGAAGTGTTTTTGACCTATCGCGTTTTAGGTCAAAGAACAGGGTGCATGATATTTCTATTTTGGACATCTTATATGCAGATGATATCTGCTTACTAGCTGATAACATAAGTAGCTTGCAATCGTACCTCAACCGCCTAAACGAGTCGTGTAGAAAATTTGGAATGGTGATTAGTGTCTCTAAAACGCAAATTTTAAAACAGGCTGCACGCGGTACTATGTTAGACACTACACAGATTTTCTTGGGTGGAAAGGCTCTCGAGGAAGTATCATCATTTCGCTACCTAGGCAGCTACATCCGTAATGATAATCGCCTGGATACCGAAATCTCCTCACGAATTGCAAACGCTGCAGCGGCTTTTGGTAAGCTTCGGGGTCGTGTTTGGAATTCACACGATATGCGCCTTCAGACTAAGATCGCTGTGTATAAGGCTATTATATTGCCCATCCTGCTCTACGCTACTGAAACCTGGTGTCTTTATAGAGGAGATATTAAACGCTTAGACTTCTTTCACATGAAATGACTGCGCTCAATTCTTCGTGCGCGTTGGCAGGACCGAATTTCTAACACGGAAATTTTAAGACGCACTGAGCTAAGTGGCATAGAGGCAATGCTTATTAAGGGCCAATTAAGATGGTGTGGACATATTGTGCGGATGAATGACTCCAGATTGCCTAAAGCTGTGTTTTACTCACAGTTAAAGGAGGGTAAACGCAAACGTGGGGGCCAGTTTTTGCGATACAGAGATGTCCTTAAGCGACATCTTAATGCATGTCACATCGCACCGGAAAGGTGGGAATAACTAGCGCAACAGAGGGCATATTGGCGCAACTCTATCAACAAGGCTGTTACTATCTTTGAAGAAAAACGCTTAACACACTTGGATGTGAAACGCCATCATAAAAAGACCCGACCCAAGCCTTCCTATATCTACACTTACAACTCTGCAGGTCAGTTGCATTGTGCGACCTGCAACAGGATATTTAAAACAAAGTTTGGGTTCGCCAGCCACATTCGCTCTCATATCCGGAGCTAACAAGATTCGCCGTTGACGGTTACGTCAAGGAGGACATCATCATCATCATCATCATCACAACCTTGGCTAGATGAGAAGCATATCTCCCTCCATGGGTAGGATGCAAGAAATGACCGATTCGCGTTGGCGAGGTAACAAGTTGTGTCAGATCATATGCTAATGCGAAATCGTAAACAGATCTCCCCGCATGATCGGTGGTGCGTGATCTAAGCCATTCGGCGTGATGGCCGTTAAAGTCGCCGAGAATCACGATCTCTGTGGATGGGATCTGTTGCAGCACGGAATCTGTAGCCATTTGCATGTGCACAACGAGTCGGTCAGTTTCGGCATTACCAGTCCCGCCCTTGAAGGCTGTCGAGGCGGCGGCACAATCACAAATTGTAATGATCCATAAGCCTGGTAGGCCACGCGAAGCCTCACGAAGTCCCATCTTATCGCTCTATCAGCCAAAAATGTGGGAAAATATCATTCTTGCACGATAATCCCTTTGTCTAGATATGAGCCATCTTATACTCGACCATCAACTTGGCTTCCGGAAGCACCACTCGACCGCAGAGCAGATACACAGAGTGTATTGTACAATAAGACATTGCCTGGAGAAGAAAGAATACTGCTCGGCTGCTTTCCTTGACGTCCAACAAACCTTTGACCGGGTCCGGCATAAAGGATTACTTTGCAAAATTAAGAAGTACCTTCCACGCTCCTACTACCTGCTGATGGAGTCCTCTCTCAGTGGCAGAAAGTTTCAAGTCAAGCAAGCTCTTCTCTTTTTAGCTGCGGAGCCGGAGTACCCCAGGGCTCCGTACTTGGTCCGGTCCTCTACTACATATTTACAAGTGACCTACCCCAAACAGCAGAAACAGCAGTGGCAACTTTTGCCGATTATGCGGCCTTTCTTAGCTGTGACAGTGATCCCATTGAAGCCACCAAACAATTGCAAACCTAGCTCGATGCCACTAATACTTGGCTGACCAAGTGGCACATAAAAGCTAGCGCCCCGAAGTCTCACCATATCACATTTACCCTGAGACGTGAAACTTGTCCTCCAGTCAATCTAGGCCCCGACACATCGCCGCAATCAACCAGCATTAAGTACCTTGGTTCTTACCTGGATCGTAGAATGACATGGAAGAACCACATGAAAACGAAGCGCAACGAAATCAACCTTAGTTTTAAAAATCTACTCTGGCTTCTCAGTAAACAATCTGCCTTATCTCTTTTCAACAAACTAAGGGTCTACCTCGCCAAACTCCAACTTCTCTCATCTCACCTTGGAAAAGAAAAAAAAGAAAAAGTTACACTCCACAGGATTTAGCTCAAGCCTTTAATAAGGTTAAAATGGAGAGTTAATTGTATTTTGTATGGATAAGAAGAAAGTTCATTTTAGTTTTTAATAATAGTGTTCTGATCTGATACCTGATTTATGAAGACCGATGCCGTGTGGTGCCGGCATAGAATAGCACCTCCCCTTTCTCTAGCCGAGGGTGTCGTAAAAGGCGACTAAGGCATTTATACCGGAGGATGGGCAGCAGCATCTTCTGAGTGCACACATAACTAACTGCGATCGCCAACCCGCCTGCCAAGCGTGGCGATTATGGCAAATCCCCCCAAGATGAGTAGCACACAATACCGGCCCCCAGTGCCCGGCAGTCTTACAATTCCTGGTCATGGTAGCGGCTTAGGTAACGGTAGGGCAGGGGGTGCGAAGAATCTCCGGATGCGATCGGGCTACCATAAACGACGACTCGACCTGGCAACACTAAACACGCGCACACTGCGGACCGACGAGAAAATAGCTGAACTTGAGGAAGAATTGAGCAGGTTACGATGGGATATTGGGGGATTATCGGAAGTTCGAAGAGAGGGGGAGAACTCGATAACGCTCAAATCTGGTAACCTGCTCTATTTCCGGGAGGGCGACCAACAGTCCCAAGGTGGTGTCGGGTTTATTGTCCACAAGTCTCTCGTGAACAATGTGGTAAGTATCGGGAGCATGTCGACCAGGGTGGCGTACCTTGTTCTGCGAATAACCAAACGTTATTTCTTAAAACTAATTCAAGTGTACGCACCGATCTCGACACATCCTGATGAGGAGGTGGAGTCTATGTATGAGGACATTAGTAGAGCCATGCATAGCTCCAAAACCCACTTTACCGTTGTCATGGGAGACTTCAATGCGAAACTAGGCAAGAGAGAAGGCAATGAGCTGAAAGTGGGGCAATTTGGGTTTGGACATCGAAACCATCGAGGTCATCTACTTGCGCGGTTTATGGAGAAGGAGGGACTCTTTATGATGAACTCCTTTTTCAAAAAACGATACCACAAAAAGTGGACGTGGATGAGCCCTGATGGTGCAATTAAAAATGAGATAGACTTCATCATGTCGACGAAAAAGCAAATATTCAATGATGTCTCTGTGATCAGTGCGTGCTCAAAAACAGCAAAGCAGCGGGTGCAGATGGAATTACGGCTGAACTTCTGAAGGCGGGTGGAGAACCGATCCTTAAGGCCCTTCAGAAGCTATTTAATTCCGTCATATTCCAAGGAACGACCCCACGAGCATGGAGCAGAAGCGTTGTGGTTCTGTTCTTTAAAAAAGGTGATAACGCCTTGCTAAAGAACTACAGACCCATAGCACTTCTGAGCCATGTCTACAAGCTGTTTTCGAGAGTCATTACGAACCGTCTTGAAAGCAGGTTTGACGACTTCCAGCCTCCCGAACAAGCTGGCTTCCGTAAAGGCTTCAGTACCGTAGACCACATACATACGCTGCGGCAGGTTATACAGAAGACCGAGGAATATAACTTGCCTCTTTACTTGGCGTTTGTGGACTACGAAAAAGCCTTCGATTCCATCGAAACCTGGGCTGTGCTGCAGTCTCTCCAAAGGTGCCAAATGGACCACCGGTATATCGAAGTGTTGAAGTGTCTGTATGAAAACGCCTCTATGTCAGTCCGACTTCATGACCGAGACTCGAGACCCATCCAATTGCAGCGAGGAGTCCGACAGGGCGATGTCATCTCGCCGAAATTGTTTACCGCTGCATTACAAGATGTCTTTAAGGTCCTGGACTGGAACGGACTTGGCATCAATATCAACGGCGAGTACATCACTCACCTTCGATTTGCCGACGATATTGTGGTCATGGCTGAGACCATGGAGGACCTCAGTATTATGCTGAATGACCTCAATAGAGTCTCCGAGCGAGTTGGTCTCAAAATAAACATGGACAAGACGAAACTTATGTCGAATGTCCATGTTGCAACCACTCCAGTTTCTATCGATGACTCTATGCTCGAAGTTGTAGACGAGTATATATACCTAGGACAAACTGTCCAATTAGGTAGGTCCAACTTCGAAAAAGAGGTCAATCGAAGGATCAAACTCGGATGGGCAGCGTTCGGGAAGCTACGTAAAATCTTCTCGTCACCAATACCGCAGTGTCTCAAGACAAAAGTCTTTGACCAGTGTGTGTTGCCAGTGATGACATACGGCACAGAAACGTGGCCGCTCACGATGGGCCTCATAAGAAAGCTCAAGGCCACACAGAGAGCAATGGAGAGGGCTATGCTCGGGGTTTCCCTGCGTGATCGAATCAGAAATGAGGAGATACGCAGAAGGACCAAGGTCACCGACATAGCCAACCGAATATCGAAGCTCAAGTGGCAGTGGGCGGGGCACATCGCTCGTAGAACGGATGGTCGATGGGGTCACAAAGTTCTGGAGTGGCGGCCACGTACCGGAAAGCGAAGCGTGGGTAGGCCTCCCGCAAGGTGGACCGACGATTTGGTTAAAGTCGCTGGACCCCACTGGATGCGGAGGGCGCAAGACCGGTTGTCGTGGGGATCTTTGGGGGAGGCCTATGTCCAGCAGTGGACATGTATGGGCTGAGAGGAAGGAAGGAAGGAATAGTGTTCTATGTAGGTAGTTAAATGAAAGTGTTATTAAAGAACTAAAAGAAGTAAATTATAAGTTTATGCCAAAATAATAATTGTGAAAATTAATTAATTGTGAACAGAGGCTAAGCATTAAAGGCCTTAAATATAAAACTGTTTTGTATAATTAACCTAATTGTAACCCTCTAGTCATCTCATAGAAATTTATGTCGGAATTGCCCCAGTGCACTATATATGATTTTAACAAAGTATTGAAAACATACTAAACCTATTATATTTTATAGTATTAATCAAAATAATACAATCATTGTTTGGTAACAAAAATTCTTATTATATATTAGCTTTAACTTTATACTTTAACTTCAAACCAAACTTATAGAAAATCATTATAAATTAAACTAACACGGGAGAGACCCGTGACCATGATTGCTGTAAAGAATTCGAAACGTCGAGAACCAAAAATCATAATAAATCCGCGACAAAATCCGAGAAGATAGTTTCATTTATATCAAATATTCGCGTAAACCTAAGAAAGTATTATAGAAAATCAAATGTATGCCCTAAAACTCCAGCTTTTTACACAAACACACTTTAATAATAGTTAGTAAAAAACTAATTTTACTCCAACTCAAATGTTGTCAGCGACTAGCGTTATCTCAGTGTAATTTTAAATCTTGCCACCAGAGGGAGTTTGTTCTCGAGAATTGCTTGCGGTCATAATCCGTCAAAAAATATATTTAGAGGCCACGAGATGGTTGCGACTGCGACGAGACGACTGTTGAATTTAGTAAATGTTATTTATAAACATGTACAAGATTACATTATATTATTTTATTTCAATTTGTTGAATAACATTAAGCTTTTAATATAAAACATAAATCAGTTAGTAAAACTTTACGAATCAAATATTTTTTTAGAAAGACATGTAAAGTCTGCCGAGTGGAAATAATTAATGACAAGTTGATATCTTTTAATATTGTTTCCTGTCTTTCAGATTACTTATACATATCATGATATCAATATCTAATACTTTTGTAAAATAACCGATGCTACTGACATTTTTTTGTGTCGTACAAACGCATTTGTGTACAGACAGAAGTTGTACATGATATAAAATAATTAACTTGTTCCTTCAGAAGGGCTGATTTTACTCAAACAAGTTCAAGTTTTAACTATGCATGCAGCAAATATTTTTAGAGTCAAAATTCTCATACATTTAAGTATTTCATTTCAGCCCTTTCAATATTATATACTAATATTTAAGTACATAACCCTGAGAAAATTAAAAAACCCAAACTAGTAAGTACTACTAAGTAACTCCTTATCTATTTCAATACTTTATGCGATTATTCGATGAGTGATTGATAGAATTTTTTGTCTATAAAGAAAGGGAAAATGTAAGTTATTTATATTTTTCTAACCATGCCTTTATTTTTAGCGAAAAATGAGTAGGTATACTTCAAGCTTTCCTGACCTCCAATTTTAAATACCATGATATTATATTATTTTAATAATAAAATAATAGCTAAAATTTTAAATGGAATGGAAATTGAATCGTTGTCGTCTCGTCAACGAACAAAAACATCTATGACTAACAAGCGACTACAACGTTCTTAGTGATGCTAAAAAATAGTCGTTCTACGCGAGGATTTTAAAAGTACTGCGATAGGAATTCTATTTCCAAAGCTGTGATATTTTACGATAGAAAAGACACAGATGAGTTTGTAAGACTCAAAAGAAAAGAGCAAGGGTTTTTAAATATTCTTTTTATTGTAGGTAGGTAATTCTTGAATACTTAATTTTAAAGTTTATAAATTATAGTAAATTTATATACTTTAAAATTATGTTGATATTGTATTATGTTAACTTCTATATTAATTTATAACTAGCAATCTACTCTCGCTCCTCTTGGGTCTCCATTACTCCTTCCAGATTCAGATCAGCTCAGTCCCATCGAAACAAGACCAGCCGTTTTGGAGATGATCTGGAACAGGCATACAGATAAAAAGAGAGACCGACAAAAATTTTATAACATGTTTTTTTCTAGTAAATTCGAAATAACAAAGAAATACTTTAATTTTATTTATTTGTATAGATGACTAGTAGTTTCTGATTCAAAAAGCTAAGAACTAAGACGAGTCACTTAGTTCCCTTCTTTTCAGCTATTATCATTGCTTAGGTGACAATATTAATAAGTAGTAGGTACAATCGTTTGGTTAGCTATTCGATGACCAGACGTCATATCGATTTATTTAAAAAATATTAAATTTTTAAAAGTAAAGCACTTATGGCTTAATAAAGTACCTCCTTGACGTGAAGCGTTTCATTTTACGATAGCTCGATTAAATTATTCGAAAATCGGAATCATCCCAAATGGCAGTAATCAAATCGATTAATTCGCATTCACACCACCATTACTGTTAATTTCAGCAGTCATTGTAGTGCGCTTAACTATGAAAAATTATATGAGGTTCCTTTATTATTTATATTATATAGTTGTAAAATATATCTTAGTATTTTCTGCTTTTTTTCTTAAGAGTTTTAATTATAAGTTTTTAACTTTTATTTGGAATATATTAAATCTATAAGAAAACTGTATATTCAGAATACATAGTTTTCTAACAGATAAATTGAAAAAACAAAGAACAAACTATAAATTGCAGGAACTTTTGTGATATTATACATTATACAACAGTGTTTTTTTATCATATACCAAAATAATTTCTGTAACAATAATTTTGAGTCTAATAATATCTATATCAGTTATAAGAAGTTATTAATATTAGTATTACATATAAATACATATGTTTCAATTATACTTTTGATTAACTCTTAACAAATCAAATTAAGAAATCTTTACGGTTACACTTTCTTCACCATACACTTTTTGGTACTGAGAAAATACGGCCTGGTAATGCCGATGGATAAGAATCGTATATAAATGTGTCCCAAGTTTTATAAAATTTTGTAGTAGCGCACGACTAGATATTTACTTCAAAACAAAACAGTATACAAAGAACTCAAGAAATTGTTTGCGACGCAGATCAAAAGTTTTTGGACAAAATGGTCGAATGAACAAGACACAATTTAAAACTGTCTAAACTTTTAGGAGTTTCGAAGGCAATATTCCGTACAATTGAAAGCGGTATCTGCATAGTATATCGGTTAGCTGGAGCGAAAAATTCTGATACAACCTGAGAAGTGACACTTGAGTAAAAGTGATATAACTTTAGTACAAACATAAAGAAAAAGAAATAAGAATAAAATTCAATTATTTATATAATATGTTTTTAATGATGGTTTTATAATATATTTTTTAACTTTTATATATCAATTTTAAGTAATTTTTCAATAGTGAATAGGAAAGTTGATTGGGAATGATTAATTATTATGAAATAAAATTGTATACTGTATAAGAAACAACATATTTTTTTACTCAAAACATTAACAGCGACTCTATTTGCGACATTTCTAAAATACATTATCTAAGGATTGTAATACTTTTGTTAGACGGTAAGCGAAGCTTTGGAAATATATCTGTATGAAATGCCATGGTGTAAATATTGATGCAGACAGTCAATTAAAAAAATAGATAGATTCGCTTTTCCGAGGATGAAGTTTAGAAATTGATTGGATTGCCTACAGGTTATGAAAAATGGGGTTTTGTTGTATGCGATTTTATATCGCCTGCAAATTTTGTGCAAATATTGTTGTTAGTGAAATGTAGTTGGTTATATATTTTGAATAGTTTTAAATAAAATTTGCTTATCCATCGGAAACGGGAAACGGGAAATCTTGTATCCTGGATAGAACACATACATTTATTTTGTAATTGTACGTACAATTAATAGTTGATATCATAATAAGTAAAAATGCTTAAAAGAGCTTAGTTCTTCAGAAGACTTACATTGGGACACAAGTGCAAAACATAGAGGCCCTTTGAGACATTTAAATTTGTTTGATGTGACGCATCAAACAGTATCCGTTTCTGAGAATCTATCTATCAATCCATAGGGAATATCCTAAATATGGCCATCCGACCATGCGTATATATGCTTACAGACTATAAAAATTGTAGAAAACTATAATTTTAATGGGTTACACAATTAAACAGACGGCATCAGCATTAGGCAGATGGTAACAGGTAACTTATGAGAGATCTTCACCTCGGGTACAGCATCGGTGTGGTTGGGTAAAAGGTGGTATCGAGGATTTCCACCAGTTGTACCATAATTAGAGGGATCGCGAGCTGGTTTCCCCACTTTTATGCTGATTAAGCCCTTCCACCTTATCAAGCAGTTTGTTCTTGTGCTTCACTCTAGGCAGGCAACAAAGGCAAGCCAGAAGCGGGGAACTGATGTCGTTTTCCCTTGAAGAGAATAGACTCACCGAAAGATAGACTCTTTTTCTACGAGTAGATAATAATATTATATACAGCAACTACTATATTATGAAATATTTTAAATACGTATTAATAATATTATATTTATATATGTAAGTATATACATATTACTAAGTTCAACCATACCTAACCTATAAAACATTTAGTACGAAATTTAAATTCAACTTGAATTTCTATCAAGCTCAAGCCTCTATCCTGTAAGTTACGTTCCAATCGTTCTCGCGATTTGCACTTAACGCTTATAACTTTCACTTAGCTTGAATTTATTTTATCTTCTCACTGAAATTAAAATGAACTGCAGTTCCCTACTTAATTTTAATACGGGCATAACTTTTTACCCGTATTTTATTGGTTTAGAATTAAATTTCCTATTTATGTCTTATATTTGCGGCTTTTACACTGCAATGCAGTAAATATTAATCTTAGAAAAAGATTTGGATATATTTTATATGCAAAAATTATTTTGTTAGGTTTTCTTTCGACAATATTGCGACAAAATAAGAAAAAAAGTTTTGAAAATTATCTCATTAGCAGTCTGCTTATTTGGTAGATGTTTCTGCTGATGCTTATTTAGTTCACATGTTTGTTTGATATTATAAAAAAGTTTTTAATTTATCGCATATCGTAATTTTCCACAAATTTAATGTAAACACACTGTATTTCTTAACCTTTATTCTAAAATTTTTTACATTTTTTAATGTTTAAATAAATCTTTACAGTACAGTACCTAACAGTTCCTAACGCTATGCGTCTAATGAATAAATTATGCTATTTTGTATTACTGAAGGTTTTCTATAAATTCATTTTTATATATAAAAAATAAATATCAACATCAAATTGTTACAATATAGCTGGATATAAATAATTTGTAAGCTCAAGTTTTATTGAAATTCTTAACAAAAAAACTTTGGAGCGTCGCGTCGCTTAACAAACTTTATAATTTATTGCGACTAGTCTATTGAAACTGTGGAGTAGAAACTAAATAGTTATTTATAGTACTTCAGAATACTTTGGGAATAGTTCCCAATGAAAGTGTAGACAGTGAATGACCTGGGCTAAATTTATATCCTGATTGGTACTCGATAACTAATGCTCCTAGTGCCAATGCTATTGAAAAGGTATTGAAGCATGACTTGAATTTAAAATATTGTACATCTAAAGTAATATTGTAAAGTGCTGTCTAGCTGCTTACATGAACTATTGAAATAGTTCCCTTAACATTATTTACCTATAAAACACTATTCAATAATAAATTTATAAGAAAAAAAATACTATTCTAACTTAACTTTAGCACCGGGTACCTCTTAATTGGTCACCAGTTAAAACTAGCGGATACGCATACTGTCAAAGACCATAATATGTAAACTACATAATATTCTAATACATTTAATTAATGGGAAAATAAGTAAAGTAGGTATTTCGGGACTGGGATCTTGGTCGAATTGTTCTTCTTATATTATTAAAAATTAAAAAAAAATAATTGTTTTTCTTAAAGCACATTTTTTACTTCTATTTTTATTGTTAAACCTATTTCTTAATGAACTTTGATTTTAAACATAAAAGAGATATGTAGCTTAAAAATATTGGGTAAGTAAGAAAAGATACTTTACAATAACTAAGCGACAACAACTACCACATTTTAAATCAGTTTACTTTAACGATTAATCTTGCTTTAGTCGACTGTATCCTTATGTACATTTTAAATGCTATGTATTGTATATACTCAAAATATCTATATGTTAATTTATCTACGTTCGTCCAGCCATTTTGGAAGAGTAACAAACAAAAACACAATTTTTTGCACTAATAATAGTTGATAAGTGTACTGTGCAATGCTAATAAATAGTGAAAGACTACACGAGCGACTACAAGGAAAATCCTTACGTGACATGAAAATAGCAGGCAGTGGTAGCGCGTTTCCTTGGAAAACCGATTGTAGAGAGTTCAAATCTCAATACCAATTAGCTATGAAAAATATTTCTTGGAACGTTTGTTATGTTGAATGTGAATAGATTTTCGCAGAGTTTTACAGACTGATATATTTATCAATATATCAGTCTGTAAAACTAAATATATCATATAAATCAAATGACTCTGGCCTATTGGTCAGAGTCATTTTTTTTACTTTAGTTGAGAGAAAACGGACTATAGGTGGCTAATTAATAAATTAAACATAAATATTCAGGCTGCATTATAATGAGCCTATTACCATTATTTTATTGTTTAATTTGTGGTAATTAAAAAATAAATCTAAGAGATAAAGGTCGGGTCGGTAATATTCCCAAAATGGCACATCGCCAGCGTTTTGTTTGAATAATCGTATAGGACAATGAATGTAATTAGAACGTGTAAAACCTAACATTACCGACTTTATGAAACTATTTCGTTAATTAAACCTACAATTTTATTTATAAGGACGTTGTGTCACTTTAAAGTTTTTGCGTAATTTAGATGAGTCAAGTTTAATTATGTTTCCATATATTAAAAGTTAGTTCAAATTATTTAAATTTTATTCATTTAGGGCGTATTATTTGTGTGCTCAAAGAACTTTTTATTTTGATTTTATATAATTTATGAACTTGTATTAATTCAGTTTGAGTTTGTATAAAACACAAATTAATATTTTTAACTATCTTTTTTTAGTTAACAACAGTTTAACTGTACGAATAGTTCCAATTAAATAGGTCAATGTATTTTTGTTTGTTAGTTAATAGTTTAGAAATTCTTAGAACAACTTTTACAGTCATGACGCCTTCTGGTTACATAAATTATATAGTAGTAGTAGTATTCAGCTCTTTTTAACGTCCCACTGCTGGGCACGGGCCTCCCTTCAACAAGAGAGGGATCAGGCCATAGTCCACCGCGCTGGCCTAGTGCGCGTTCACATGACTTTCGAAAACTTGCTAGGTTCTTTCAGACATACAGGCTTCCTCACAATGTTTTCCTTCATCGTAAGACAAATAGTAATCATGATAAGAAAGATTGGCACATGAAAATCTTAGAGGTGCGAGACCCGGATTCGAACCCTCATCACTCGGTTATCCAAGCGAGCGCGTAACTACCACCAAGGGCTACCACTATCTTCACACTACTTTTTAAATGACTTCAAAATACTTTAACTAAATACATCATATTTTGTATAAGCGATGACCTAAATATCTTTTCTAGTAAAATAAATAAAAACTGACCGAGCTAGCTTCACTTATAAATTAATTCAATTTTACTACGCTAGATATTAAGCAGGGGACTGTCAGCGGCAAATACCTCGGTGGAGGCGAGAATATGCCTGGATCCACATTACACACAGTTTTAAAGTTAAAAGTTAAAAAATACTACATCCAAAATTTTAAAATGATCTAATTCCCTCTTTATATTGCACGATGTTTGTAGGTTTGTCATTTTTGTTTGAACTAAAAATTAATTAATAAATATTGAAATCGGTATTTAATTTTATTCCCGTTCGAAATCACAAGACAAAGATATTCCATCCATCTGTCTCTCTTATCTCCAAAACATCGATTTAACTGGATTACAAACTGTGTTATAGTATCACTACCAATTTACGGCTTAAATGCTTATGTTTATTGGTTAGTTTGTTTGTTTTAATGTCATATATTTACCTCATTAAAATTGTTAATAAATATTAGTTTTTAAAGCTATGTTATAAGGGACTTAGCTCTACATTTTTTATGTTCGTATGTATAATGTAGCTTAGTAAATTCACGATATTGGAGGCTTGTATTCCGATAAGTCAGAAAATATTAAGATCTCTTCTAGAGTAGTAGTGGTAGTAGCTCGGCAATAAATATTCAATATAAATTAATATTCGATATTACAGAGAGACCAATTTCGTACTATTAAAAAAGGTAAAAATTTGTTTTTTTTCCAATTCTATTCCCAATTTGTTTCTCAATTAGTGATTTTAAAAACCATTTATCGAAAAAATGCAACGATGGTAACTTACTTATTATTTTTACATTTATGATACACGATATTATTTCAAGATACCTACCATACCTATAAGATATTTCTAATATAGATTATCTACAAAGTTTATTCAAAGAAAAATCGAACAGATAACCAGACAGACGGACGGACAGACAGACAAAAATGAAAAAATATTTTTTAAAAGTATGTATACCTATATAATTCGATATGCATTTAATGAAAACCTGTCATTGTACATCACAAACAGGTACTTTATTTATATGTTGTAAATAACTTCAAGCTTACATATATTTTATCACGTTTACATTTTATCAGTAAAAAAAGCTGGATGAATGTAATCGTCCCAATGACAGTCGACAAACAACTCTGTTCACGGTTATTTGTATGTTGACCTGGTGTTTGTGGTGACCATCACACAAACATGAATAAAGGACGGTTTTATACAACAGTTTTATAGGATTTATATAAAAAACTATATTTATATATGCAACGACACGCTTGGTTTAGTTTGTTTGACTTTACTTGCTATACAAACGATCACCGGTACGATTCCCGCTGGGAGCATTTATTAATGTGATGTGCACGACCTTTCGTACTCCAGTAAAGAGTGTTTATTTTTATTATATGAATTTAAATTTACATATGTATGTGTAGTGTATCAACTATGTGGTATCTTTAACACAAGCTCGTACCTAATGTAACTAACTATTTATTTATATTTGAGGCTTATAATAATACACTAATATAATATGTATATATATGTTCTTTATATTTTCTAGCTTTCCACATATTTAAACAAACTTTAAAATATCTAGTTAAAGTAAGCGCATGAACTTTCAGGTGTATATCGTAGGTTTTCATTTATGTATATAACAAATTTGAAAACATATTTCAGTGTACTGTACTACTATTATATAATATATAAACATATTATATATAAACATATAATAAATTTATCATATGTCTAATTAAGCTAAATTTAGATCCAAATGTTCGCCGGAATTAGTTTAGCTATTACTGTATACTAATTTCAATTAATGTCATCTTAGAGTTTGTATATATATAATATGTATGCGTGACAGCGTGGTGTGTGGTCACCCCAATCAAAGCAGACAGGCTGGCGGCTTCCGTCACTATATCAGCGATTCTGCAACATCCTGATTTAGCTGAAATGTATTGAGCTTTGTGATATATATAGATGAGTTATTTAATATAATCAAGTATCTCTCGTGTTAATGTGTAGGGTTGTACTTTAAGCATCTCATTACAATTATCTAATTTTTATTTTATACTTTCACTAGCGACTTACCCTTCCTTCGCTCGAGTGTCCTAGGTTTAGCGTGAGCAAAGCTGCGGAATCCGCAAGTAAATGTATATAAAATTTGACAATTATATACTAAAATCTTCCTCGAGAACCACTCTATCCAATGGTGGAAATAGCATAAAAAGTCGGTGCAGTAAATTTTTGAGTTTATCGCGAACATACAGACAGACGTGGCGGCGGCCTTTGTTTAATAATATTTTGGTGTGGGGTGGTGTGTGGTGATGATGATGGTGCGGCAGGAAAATAATACGCAACACTCCACACTGATATTGAGTTTATTCACTATCCACACCACGTAATGAATACTACAGAATACACAAAAATAGCTCGTAACAATAAGCGTATTAGGTACAATTTCGTATGGCAGAGAGTTCTCAGAGATGTGATACGTAAGATGCGAACGCAAGGTGTTGGTGCGAGAGACCGACTGGCGCCGGAGCCGCGGAGCTATGAATACATCGCGGGACGCGGCGCGCGGGCGCGGGCGCGGGGTCTATACCTGCGCTGGAGTTTGCATGACGCATAGCAACTACTTGATATTTGAATTATTGTAATGTTAGTATGAACGTTTGTTTGATGATTGCGTGTAAAATATGTAAATGAAAGAAATGTGTGGACTTGAATAGATATTATATAATATGTATATATATGTATGTAAATGTATATATGTATGTATGTATGTATGTGTGTGTATGTATGTATGTGTGTGTATGTATATATGTATGTAAATGTATATATGTATGTATGTATGTGTGTTCCCACATCACTCCCCCCCAGAGACCTGGTTAGGGGCGAAAATAGTCTGGAAACCTGACACGTCTACCGGAGCGGGTTGTCTTCGGTAACGCAGGTGCACTCTGTAATTCTGCAGGTTGTGTCTTCGTGGGAACCGTCGCTCGAGGTGTTGAACTGACCGGGTCCTGTGCGTCATTCAGCTCGTATGCAGGCTTTAACCGATTAACGGTGACAGTGACTGGTTTACCTTTTATAAGGAGCTTAAAAACTTTGTCACCTCGCTCCAGTACTTTGTAAGGGCCTGTATAGGCTGCCTGGAATGGAGTGCGCGAAGCGTCTTCACGAAGGAAGACGTTTTCGGTTGTTGCAAGATCTTTAAAAACAAAAATGCTGCGTTTTCCATGGTCGGAAGTAGGAACTGGCTTCAGTCTCTCCGCGAAGGAGTGTAAACGCCCTGTAAAATCGGACAAATCTGAAGTGCAGGGTGTGCCAGGGTTGAAAAATTCCCCGGGGAGTCTGAGTGGTTCTCCATACAAAAGTTCAGCTGACGATGACTGTAAGTCCTTCTTGAAAGAACTTCGTATGCCAAGAAGTACGAAGGGCAAGACTTCTGTCCATGACGCGTCGGCATGGCACGTTATAGAGGCTTTGAGCTGCCTATGAAAACGTTCCACGAGACCGTTGCATGCTGGATGGTATGCAGTGGTGCGTTTATGCTGGAATCCAGTTGTTTTTGATAGGTATTGAAACAGCGCGGACTCAAATTGCCGACCGCGGTCTGTTACAATATCTGTGGGGATACCGAATCTGGAGAACCAGCCAGAAATTAGCGCCTTGGCCACTGTTTCTGCAGTGATGTCAGGTATCGGTATGACCTCAGGCCATCGAGTGAAGCGATCTATGGCAGTCAAACAATACCTGAACCCCTGCGAAACAGGAAGGGGACCAATAAGGTCAATGTGAATGTGCCTAAAACGTTCGCGTGGTAGGTCGAAAGTTCCCAAAGGCGTGGAAACATGTCGACTGACCTTTGCACGTTGACAAGGCAAACAGGTTCTGGCCCACTCTCTGCAGTCCTTTCTAACTCCTGGCCACACAAAACGTTCTGCTACCAACTTAGCAGTTGCGGCTGCGCCAGGGTGACTTAGAGAGTGTAGGCTTTGGAAAACTTGCCTTCGAAAATTCTTCGTAACAAAGGGCCTGGGAGTCGGTGTACTCATATCGCAGTACAATGGTAGTCGACTTCCAGGATGATTCATCTTCACGAGGCGAAGAGATGAGCTGTCGCTCAGGTAAAGAGCTAGCTCAGTGTCACCATCCTGTGCTTTAGCAAGATCAGTCAGGCATATTGGAGTCTCAAGTTCTTCGACGCGAGATAAGGTATCGGCCACGACATTGTTTTTGCCAGAAATATGCCTTATGTCGGTCGTGAACTGTGAGATGTAATCCAAATGCCTGAATTGCCTGGGCGAACAGTTACGCTTGTGTTCCTGAAAGGCGTAACAAATTGGTTTGTGGTCTGTGTAGACCGTGAAATGTCTGGCTTCGAGCATATGCCGGAAGTACTTAATTGATTCATAAATCGCAAGAAGCTCCCGGTCATATGGTGAGTACTTCTGTTGAGAAGGACTTAATTTCCGAGAAAAGTATGCTAGTGGCTGCCATTCTCCTTTATGAAGCTGCTGTAACACCGATCCTATTCCGGAATCTGATGCGTCTGTAACCAAGGCAAACTTAGCATGGCAATCTGGGTGTGCCAGAAGAGCTGCATTGGAGAGGCTTTCCTTGGTCTTGGAGAAAGCCTCCAGAGCATCGCCGGTTAGGTTGACTGGTGCTGAGCCTTTAACTGCTCCCGTAAGAAGAGCATTGAGAGGTGCTTGGATGTGGGCGGCATTGGGCAGGAAACGCCTATAAAAATTTGCCATCCCTAGAAATCTCCTAAGCTCTCTGACTGTTTTGGGAGGAGGAAAATCACGAATGGCCTTTACCTTCTCGTCCAGTGGCTCGGTTCCGCTCTCCGAAATACGGTAACCCAAGAAGGTTACCTCGGGAGCTCCGAAGATGCACTTGGACGGGTTGATCACCATGCCATAGTCGCGGAGTCTGGTAAAAACTTGTTTGAGATGACTTTCGTGCTCAGCTACATTTTTACTGAAAACAAGAAAATCATCCAAATAACAAAAGACAAAGTCTAGCCCACGCATCATCTCGTCGACAAACCTTTGGAATGTTTGACCGGCGTTACGAAGTCCAAATGACATGAACGGGAATTCAAACATTCCAAATGGTGTCGTTATAGCTGTCTTGCTTATATCCTCAGCACAGACGGGTATTTGGTTGTACGCCTTTACAAGGTCAATAGTGCTGAAGACGCTGCAACCAAAAATGCTATGTGTGAAGTCATGTATATGACGAATAGGATACCTGTCTGGGATTGTTCGAGCATTCAGCTGCCTGTAATCGCCGCAAGGGCGCCAACCATTGTCCTTCTTCGGCGCCAAGTGTAGTGGAGATGACCATGAGCTCTCCGATGGCCTTGCTGTGCCATTCGCGAGCATGGTCTCGAACTCTTGCCTTGCGATCTTCAGCTTGTCTGGAGCTAAACGCCTAGGGGAGGATGTGACAGGGGGACCAGGTGTAGTTCGTATATGGTGTAATGTGTTGTGAGTAATGTTGCGATGTGTACCGGCTGGTCGTGTGATATCAACAAATTCGCGCATGAGCATGCTATGGTACCGTGTATCGCCAGTCGGAATCTTTACAGAAAGCACATTGTACCTGTCATTATAAAATACAGCGTTTACAGAAAGTGTTGTAGTGTTATCTATTAATTTTTTATTTTTACAATCAACAACAAGGTTATAGTGACACAAGAAATCTACTCCTATGATAGGTTTAGTTACGTCAGCAACAATAAACTGCCATGAAAATGTACGGCGCAAACCTAGGTCCACGACGAGGTGTGCATAGCCGTAGGTGGCTATGGTTGTCCCGTTGGCTGCTGTTAATTGGTAGCTCGTGGATGCTCGGCGCTCCTGAAGCTGGGACCGGGGGAAAACACAGAGGTCGCTACCGGTGTCGACCAAAAACTGCGTTTTAGTGGTGCGGTCCGTCACGAAGAGGCGACCAGGGGTGGCAGGGCAATCGGTTGTCGCCATTATCGACTGCCGGCTGCGTTTCCCGACTTCTGGTAGTCACAGGGTTTTTGACACTTGTGCGCCTTCGAACCAAATTTCATATGGAACCAACAAATGGGGTACCTGCGGTATGATGATCGGGATCTACTTCGCGAAGAAAAATTTCTTCGAGATCTAGAACGTTCTGATGATCGCGCTGGTCGCGTACGTTCGTCAATTTTCAGCGCGAGGTGCTCAACCATCTTCCTTAATTCTGCAATCTCGCTGGGAGCATGACTGGACATTCCAGATGAAGAGGCTGCCATAATGTTGACTGGCGCAGAGATCTCCTGGATGCGGTCTGCTAAGTCAGCCAGCTGTTCCAGGGAATGAGTCGGTTGGGATGCTAGCACCGTTTGGATACCTTGGGGTAGGCGATTGCTCCAGATCGTACGTATGAACTCCTCGGGAACATTCGGTCCTGCCAGGTCTTGCAAATGTCGGAGAAAATGCGAGGGTTTCCGCTCACCAAGCTGTTCGTGTGTCAGGAGCTGCCTGACCTTCTTCTCGTGAGATGCTGTGAGACGCTTAATTAACTCGCTCTTAATTTTGTCGTAGCGGTTCCTGCTAGGCGGGCACACAATCACATCCTTAACTACCTTGGCGTGAGAAATGTCAAGGTTAGTGATGACGTTGTTAAATTTTATAGCGTCCTCTGTGATGCCAAAATTGTCAAATTGACCCTCTAGCAAAGCGAACCATATCTCTGGGTCCTCCGGTGAAAATGTAGGCACTTTCAAATTAAATTTGCGTAAATCCGCGGACTCTCCACGTTCATGCTGGGTGGAAACACGCATCTTTTTTGTCCGCAAGGTTACGCCGCCATTACGTGATCCAGCGGTTTTTGCGGATTCGCTACTATCACTCATCGTTATGCGTTATGCGTACCTTTTTTATTGATATCCGTGTCCTCCGGGGTCACCAATTTGGCGTGGGGTGGTGTGTGGTGATGATGATGGTGCGGCAGGAAAATAATACGCAACACTCCACACTGATATTGAGTTTATTCACTATCCACACCACGTAATGAATACTACAGAATACACAAAAATAGCTCGTAACAATAAGCGTATTAGGTACAATTTCGTATGGCAGAGAGTTCTCAGAGATGTGATACGTAAGATGCGAACGCAAGGTGTTGGTGCGAGAGACCGACTGGCGCCGGAGCCGCGGAGCTATGAATACATCGCGGGACGCGGCGCGCGGGCGCGGGCGCGGGGTCTATACCTGCGCTGGAGTTTGCATGACGCATAGCAACTACTTGATATTTGAATTATTGTAATGTTAGTATGAACGTTTGTTTGATGATTGCGTGTAAAATATGTAAATGAAAGAAATGTGTGGACTTGAATAGATATTATATAATATGTATATATATGTATGTAAATGTATATATGTATGTATGTATGTATGTGTGTGTATGTATGTATGTGTGTGTATGTATATATGTATGTAAATGTATATATGTATGTATGTATGTGTGTTCCCACATCATGTTGTGATTTCAATGTACATAATTATTTACAATATTCAAATACTTTAAAAGTTCTCGAAAGACCTGTGAAGCCCGTAAAGCACTTAGCCTGCGTAGTGGACTATGGCCTGCAGTCTACTCGTATTGACGGGAGGCACTTGCTGTTGGGACTTTAGAATGGCTTCGCCATGATGATTGACGATATCCAAATCAACTCATAAGATATACTTTATACTGCGGAAAGACATGTTGACGACTCGTTTGGCGCAGTCTGCAGTGACTCTACTTTCTTGCGCCAACGGTCGCGGGTTCGAGTCCCGCTGGGGACATTCATTTGTTAAACTCGGATGTTTGTACTCCAGTCATGGGTGTTTATATTTATAATATGTATGTATTTAAACTTATTATACATGTAGTATATCAACTATCTGGTATCCGTAACACAAGCTTCCTTCGTAGCTTACCACGGAACTAGATAGCACTGTGTGTAATATTGTCCCAACATAAATCATTTCTGAGAAATCTATACTTAACCGTTAAACATATCTAGGGAGGAACCCGAGCGGAGTGAAGGTGACTTGCTAGTATGTATGAACTATAAAATCGGAATGCGAACTATTATTACAGACACCAAAACGTGACGGAAAACATACAGAATTACAGAAAGTACGAAACAGATTTACGTTTTCATATCATATTTATAAATAGCTTCGTTGGTGTTTTTTAATTAGTAAGTTGGCTTGCGCTTGACGTTTCTTGTTAATTTTCATATTTTCATTTTAATTTACTCTGTGGTGAATAATTAGAGTATTTATAATTCTTTAGCCACTTATTAGACTTAATTATGTTAAGATTTTTCTTCTTCAGAATCTTTATAAGAGAATTATATTATGTAATATCAAATGACTGTCACGTCGTAGCGTCTACGGTAGTAGTAAGGTTCGATAACTGGAAGAAGTGAATGTTTATATGCAAAGGTTAAGGTGTAAGGAATCGGGGTCATGATATTCATATATACCGAATATACTGGTACTTGATTGATGTATCCGAAAAGGTAGTTTTATTTATAATGTCAAATATTCGCGTAAACCTAAGAAAGTAAAGTAATAGCTTAAAAGTTAGGAAGATAATTACGAAGCTAATTAGGCTATTACTACCAGTGTTATGAAAATAACAAAAAACTTAAAAAGAAGTAGATTATGTGTATTTTATTTAAACCATAATAAAGAGTCAAAATCTATAGTTTTTTTGATAGTTAGTAGCTTCTAAAACAACTAGAAATTAACAGTTCTTTTTAAAAGAAAACTGTAAAAACAAGTTATATTTTTTACAATGAAACTACAGTAGATATCTGCATTCATATTAGACGACACTCAACACGTCTCCACATTAAAAATGTTGGAAAATCGTCGTTTAGTTCGCATTGCTCGTACCGAGTTCCTTCGTGAAGTATTTTTAAGATGTCTGCGTGCATACTTTCATGAGCTCTTGTACATGTCATCGGCTTCTAAGAGGGTATATCATAGGTTGCTAACGTTTAACAGGTTGTGTTTAAACCCGCCCTAGTTTTATATTGCCGTACAGAAAAGCTTCATATTATCTTTTGATATTTTTTAATAATATTTTGTTTAATAAATCTACGTCGTTCATATTCGATTATAAAGTGTGCCCAATAGGTAAATTTATATTGAGATGATTATAAAATTATTTTTGTATTGTTAAGGTTTTGAGATATTGTATATTTGGGATTTAATTTTACTTTCAATGAAGAAGAGTATAAATTAGAATACAAAAATATATGATACAAAACCTTCAGTGTGTAAGTCAAACTAGCAATATAAATCTAACGCTTCCTGCCCTAAATTTTCAGCAATTTCATTGAAGGCAAAGATGAAGTGATTAAATAAGAGGAAAGGACAGCAAAAACACCTTTTGTATTTATATGGATAAAGTTTAAATTAATTTAACGTAGCCATAAAATAGTAATCCGAGATAAGGGCGTAGTAATAACAAGTTGCTCTATACGGGTTGCCAAATTTACGAGATGGTTGTTAATTTCACACCCATTAAAATATTTAACCCTAGAATTTGTTAATATTGGATTGTTGTGTAAAATTATTTTTTGCCAATAAAATCTGCCTATTGCAAAGTCAGTTACCACCAATACCTATGATTATGACAAAAAACTTGAGGAAACTTGCATGTCTGAGGAAACTGCTAAGAAGAGAAATGAAGATAGAAATGAGAAACCACCCCCCGCTTGGCCAGAGTGGTGGACTATGATTTGTTTAAAATCAAGAAATGACCATAGAATGGCTATGCCTTGCAGTGGGGCTATAAAAAGGAAATAGAGTAGATATGTGAAATATATATACGAGTATTTTGCTTTTGTGAACTTTGGTTCTGATGTTTTAAGGAAGGAGCCCGATGGGATTTCCCATAGGCAATTAAAACGTATTAATATCTAACTAAATGGAAAATTAATTCAAAAATCTTTCCTTAGTGCTTTCGTAAAAATATTAAGAAATCTTGCGTAAAATATTCTGCCTCTGCTTTTTATGATGTAGATTTTATTGTATAATTAATTATCATATTTTTAAAGGGCCAATGGTGTATAAAATAATTAATTTGATATGTGAATTTTTCGCGTAAATATTAAAAATGCAATTTTATTGTTCTATTTGTAAGCTATTTGTAACTTGTAACATACATAAATACATACAATACTTTATATATAAAATTTGCTTTGTGTAAATAATATGAACTTAAGAAACCATTCAGCTCGATATTACCAACAGATACTACATACGTCGTCGTTATATTTCATGCTTCCTTTGTTCGTATTCGCATCTCTTCAAGGCTATAACATTGGGCCTAGATTACTAAAATTTTCCTGTGAAAATACCAAGAATGGCTTTGATAATAGCTATAAAAAGCATATTGCAATTGTCATTATTTTAACGTTAGTAATTAAGATATAATATTATGACATACAGGTTATATACTACGAGGTGCATTCAGTTTTGAGGGACCAGGAAAACCAGTTCGACCCACTGAAACCCAAAGTAATATTCCTTGTCATAGTCCCCCCTCCCACCACGATAAGTTAAATATACATTGATTACGGATACTTATTTTTGTATTACTAAGAATTTTTTTTATCAATTTCACATTTTCAGAATAATGTTCAAAACATTATTATTCCTAGAATTTCAAACATCTATTTTAAAAGTATTGTTAATTTTCTCCTAAAATGCCCAACAAAAATTACTATTTCTAGATAAATTATTCATTTTCAACTTATCTCATATACATTTTGTAACAACAAAAATAGGATAAGAGCTATTACAACTAATTCAACCCGCTAGCTAAGCCTTCTGGGATAAGCGAAAATTACGGTACCGTTTAATTACATGTATTTGTTTCAACCTTGTATGTTTTCTTTATCCTTAACTACCCTTTGTGAGTTAGCTTAAAGTTCTATGTTAATAGTTTTTAATAGAGTAGAATAGAATTTATGGTATGAAAATATAACAAGTAAAAAGCAAGTTGCGAACGCAGTTCTTTTACCAAAAAATATTCATTTAGTTTAAAACCAGTCTGTTTTTTAAATTTGTCTATAGTATATATACGCGAACTTCGACTTAATTTTTATATAATTAGTTAAATAGCAACATTTTGTTAAGACGTATCAATGAAATCAAAAATTTCATAATACTTTTGAATCGACGCTTTTTACATTATGTTAATATAAAACAAATGTCAGAATGTAACTCTGTGAGGAAGCTACCACTGGCTTAGAAGGCAATTCTGTGAGAAGAACCCAAAAGAAAATTAAGCCAGTGAAACGTATCAGATATGTTTATTTTTTTTAATAAATTGTGGTAAAGCACATGAGCGTAGCGAGGCGAAGTCACTATCATAGAAAAAGAACCAAAAAAAAAACTTCTTTCAACAATGTCTTTGATATTCAAAATTTCGATAAGAGTTTCTAGTATTTTATCGCTGGTAAAATTTTATAAGTATTCATTCACATTCAAGCACTGAGCTACTGCTTTGCATTGTTAAGTGCAAAAAGCTAAGATTTTGCTCGCTGCAGAGTAATGAGAATGTTTTCCATTCGATCCACGCGTTGCTTGCTTGTCCAAAAGTGGGCTATGAAATACGCGAAAATTTTAAATTTTTAGAATATATTAATTTGCTATTGCCGTATAGTTTTTTATGTCATATAGGTAATATTCGTTAATAGGTTCTTATAAGAAACAAAGAAAAATTTTTAAAATATAAATGTTTTGTATTAATTTGTTATTATTATGGATTCCAAAAAAAGTATGTGATTTTAAAAAAGTACGACGTAATGATTAAAATAATGCAAAGTGAATAAAATAAAAGAAAAAGATTAACTAATAAAAAATTAGCAATCATATTTTATTTGTTACTTATAATACGTTAGAAAAAGCGGCAAGCAGACAGACAAAAATGTTGTGGTTTTATTGCAATATGAATTTTTTGACATGTTGTTACACTTATAAGTAAGAATAATAGTATAACTTCTTCTAAATCACTTTTCGCCTACTTCGAACACTCGTATCGATTTAAATTTTGTAATATTATATTTAAGACTACATGACTAACATTTATAGCACGATTATGCTGACAGATCCAACATAGATAGCAGGACTCCTTGATGCCTAGTACAAACACTTTCGAACTTAACCTTACTTTACAGATTAATTAAAAAATAATATAAAATTTAATTCTATTCCCGCTTACTTCAAACCCCTACAATTCGGGATGCAAGAACAAAAAACGTAATACACAAGCTACGTTACGCACGTGACCGGGGCTGCGATTACATCTAACGACATTCTAATGGCCATTTTAGAACATCACGGTGTTTCCACTCTTAGGCAGTAATTGTTAAATGCAATTGAATTTTAGTAAAATGCAAAGAGCTAAAAAGCTAGTTAACTTTTACAATGGATTTTTAACCCAAAAATCGTGAATAAACCTTTAAAAAAAACTTATTTTGATATAAAAAAAACGGAAGACAAATTTCCATGTGAGTTCGTACTGAATAAAGAAAAGTATATTTTTCGATGAAAAGGAAAAGTAATTAAATGCTTATAAAAGTAATTTAAAAAGATTTACTGCTTTGTGTGATTTCATGAAGATGTTATTCCTGGTAATATTATAATACCTTATATTATTTTCAACGTACTTATCGTCTTAAATAATTTTATTTTTTATTTCAATTAAAAATATATATATACGTTTTAACGTTTAGTACAAATTACAAAGAATTGATATGTTTTCATTATATTTTTATCAACTTCTTTCCAAAGAATTTCTCGCGAAGCGGTCACAGATAACCGACAGTCAAACGAAAAAAAACTATGAATTCGGCCTCCGTATCGATAACAATGACTATTTCAATTAGATTTTTAATTAAAAAAATATTATGGATTAAATAATAATTTTTATTATATGTTATAATATGATTATCTTTAATAAACAATCATTGTAAGCAAATGAGTTCATAGAAAGTATAAAAAAATGTATGTACATTGTACACAAGTAAAAAGTGAAGTAAGACTTCTGCTAGCGAAGGAAATTACTTTTCAACCAAGAAACAACAGCTAAAGAGCTAATATAGTGCACTGGGGCAATTCCGACATAAATTTCTATGAGATGACTAGAGGGTTACAATTAGGTTAATTATACAAAACAGTTTTATATTTAAGGCCTTTAATGCTTAGCCTCTGTTCACTTAATGTAAAGAATTATCGTAAAATGTATACTAGATTTAAAATAAGTAGTTGGGTTTTTTAAATGAAGCATTTAAATTTTGTGTCCCATTTTTTTGGCATATGGGGAAATTACGAACTAACTGGGGGTAATTACGAAATTCTTCAAATTTTAATTCAATTGAACTTTGACCGAAGATTTATGTTATTTTTTCAGTCGTAATTTAGCCAAACGCAAAATATAATCTATTATATCACTAATATAGCTAAAGTCTTTGCTTACACCACTAATAGTTCGGAATTACCCCAGAAAGTTACTGTGGTTCTCAAACTGTCTGTTAAGTAACTGTTAGGAATATATTGAATGAATTTTAAGATGCGTTTCTAGCATTCTTGCTTTCAGATATAATATATGAAAAAATGAAAATAAATAATTAATAATCAACCAGCTTTTATTAAATAAGTATCTTATTCTTATACCTATTCACAATTACATCAAAAACTTATAGCCAATAAAACAGGAACATAATTTTCACAATTATTATTTTGGAATAAACTTATAATTTACTTCTTTTAGTTCTTTAATAACACTTTCATTTAACTACCTACATAGAACACTATTATTAAAAGCTAAAATGAACTTTCTTCTTATCCATACAAAATACAATTAACTCTCCATTTTAACCTTATTAAAGGCTTGAGCTAAATCCTGTGGAGTGTAACTTTTTCTTTTTTTTTCTTTTCCAAGGTGAGTTGAGAGAAGTTGGTGTTTGGCGAGGTAGACCCTTAGTTTGTTGAAAAGAGATAAGGCAGATTGTTTACTGAGAAGCCAGAGTAGATTTTTAAAACTAAGGTTGATTTCGTTGCGCTTCGTTTTCATGTGGTTCTTCCATGTCATTCTACGATCCAGGTAAAAACCAAGGTACTTAATGCTGGTTGATTGCGGCAAGGTGTCGGGGCCTAGATTGACTGGAGGACAAGTTTCACGTCTCAGGGTAAATGTGATATGGTGAGACTTCGGGGCGCTAGCTTTTATGTGCCACTTGGTCAGCCAAGTCCTAGTGGCATCGAGCTAGGTTTGCAATTGTTTGGTGGCTTCAATGGGATCACTGTCACAGCTAAGAAAGGCCGCATAATCGGCAACAGTTGCCACTGCTGTTTCTGCTGTTTGGGGTAGGTCACTTGTAAATATGTAGTACCTAGAGGACCGGAACAAGTACGGAACCCTGGGGTACTCCGGCTCCGCAGCTAAAAAGAGAAGAGCTTGCTTGACTTGAAACTTTCTGCCACTGAGAGAGGACTCCATCAGCAGGTAGTAGGAGTGTGGAAGGTACTTCTTAATTTTGCAAAGTAATCCTTTATGCCGGACCCGGTCAAAGGTTTGTTGGACGTCAAGGAAAGCAGCCGAGCAGTATTCTTTCTTCTCCAGGCACTGTCTTGTACAATACACTCTGTGTATCTGCTCTGCGGTCGAGTGGTGCTTCCGGAAGCCAAGTTGATGGTCGAGTATAAGATGGCTCATATCTAGACAAAGGGATAATCGTGCAAGAATGATCTTTTCCCACATTTTTGGCTGATAGGGCGATAAGATGGGACTTCGTGAGGCTTCGCGTGGCTTACCAGGCTTATGGATCATTACAATTTGTGATTGTGCCGCCGCCTCGACAGCCTTGAAGGGCGGGACTGGTAATGCCGAAACTGACCGACTCGTTGTGCACATGCAAATGGCTACAGAATCCGTGCTGCAATAGATCCCATCCACAGAGATCGTGATTCTCGGTGACTTTAACGGCCATCACGCCGAATGGCTTAGATCACGCACCACCGATCATGCGGGGAGATCTGTTTACGATTTCGCATTAGCATATGATCTGACACAACTTGTTACCTCGCCAACGCGAATCGGTCATTCTTTGCATCCTACCCATGGAGGGAGATATGCTTCTCGCCGGATGATCCAGACGTCGTTGCTGACTCTGTCACCGATGTGGTACTTCAGGGTATGGAACTATTTATTCCGTTCTCTGCAGTGCCCATCGGAGGCAAATCCCAGCCTTGGTTAGGTCGCTCCTGCAAGACGGCATCTCGCCGAAAGCTGGAATGCTACCAAGCCTGGGCTGTCGCGTCGTCGTCTAGTGATGCAAACACCGGCGTTTTGAAAAAGGAGTATAACTTTGCCTTCAGGTCCCTCAAAAGTTCTATTGCTAATGCGAAGTCGAAGCACATTGGTAGAATTGGCGAGAGATTGGGACGTCTCCCTTCAGGAACACGTGCATTCTGGTCTCTCGCCAAGGCTATTTTAGGGAATTTCTGTCAGCCTTCTTTTCCACCTCTGTACACGGAGGATGGCTCGCTGGCCCATGCCGCGAAGGAGAAAGCTGATCTTTTGGGCTCTCTCTTCGCGTCCAACTCGACTCTGGATAACCAAGGAAACTTACCACCGACAATCCCGCGGTGCGATACTACGATGCCGGAAGTTCAATTCCGGCATAGTGCAGTCCGCAAAGCACTTCTTTCCATGGACATTTACAAGTCGAGTGGGCCCGATGGTATCCCTCCGATCGTGTTAAAGACATGTGCTCCAGAGCTGGCACCGGTCTTAACGCGTCTTTTCCGGCACTCCTATTCATTAGGCGTAGTCCCGAAATCTTGGAAGGCCGCTTTAGTGCACCCAATCCCAAAAAACGGTAACCGTTCGAATCCGTCCAATTACAGGCCTATAGCCATTACCTCCTTGTTCTCCAAGATAATGGAGTCCATTATTAACTGCCAGCTCCTGCGGTACCTTGAGGAGCACCGGCTGATCAGCGACCGTCAGTATGGCTTTCGTCGAGGTCGTTCAGCCGGTGATCTTCTAGTTTACCTGACACATAGATGGGCAGAAGCAGTTGAGACCAAGGGGGAGGCGCTTGCAGCCAGTCTGGACATAGCGAAGGCCTTTGATCGGGTATGGCGCAAAGCGCTTCTTTCGAAGCTACCTTCCTATGGGCTCCCCAAAAAATTATGCAACTGGATCACCAGCTTTTTGGCAGATCAGGAGCATCAAGGTCGTTGTTGACGGTGCTTGCTCTGATCCTAAATACGTCAATGCTGGTGTTCCACAAGGCTGTGTACTGTCTCCTACTCTGTTCCTTCTGCATATCAATGACATGTTGGAAATCAGCAACATTCATTGCTATGCAGACGACAGCACTGTGGACGCCCTGTACACTGGCCGCGCTAATATTTCTCGGGAATACGTCGACGAGTGACGGAACAAACTTGTGTCTGAAATCGAATCATCATTAACCAAAGTCTCGGATTGGGGTCGACTAAATTTAGTCCAATTCAACCCCAAAAAGACACAAGTTTGCGCGTTGACCGCTAAAAAGTCGCCATTTGTCGTCACTCCTCTATTTGAGGACACTCCCGTGTTTGCCACAGCCAGTATCGGAATACTTGGCATCGACATTTCGAGCAACTTCCAGTTCCGTGGTCAATTGGAAGACAAGGCCAAATTGGCCTCAAAGAAGCTTAGTGTGCTCAGTAAGGCGAGACAGTACTTCACGTCGGGTCAGCGTCTTAATCTTTATAAGGCGCAAATTCGGCCCCACATGGAGTACTGTTCTCATCTCTGGGCGGAAGCTCCCCAGTACCAGCTACTTCCATTTGACCGCATTCAACGTAGGGCGGCTCGAGTTGTCGACGATCAAGCTCTCTCCGATCGGCTTGATCCTTTAGCTCTGCGTAGAGATGTTGGATCACTCTGCATCTTCTACCGCATTTACCACGGGAAGTGTTCCGAGGAATTGTTTGGACTGATCTCGGCCGCAGAATTTCACCATCGGATATCGCGTCAAAACCGCAAATTCCATCCACACCACCTCGATGTCCAGCGTTCCACAACAGTGCGATTTTTAAGACATTTTCTGCCACGCACAACCACTCTGTGGAACCAGCTATCGCCGGCGGTCTTTCCAAACCGTTACGACCTGGCAACCTTCAAGAAGAGAGCGTATTCCTTCCTGAAAGGCCGGCAACGCATTTGCAAGCCCTGCGGTATTGCAGATGTCCATGGGCGGTGGTGATCACTTTCCATCAGGTGAGCCTCCTGCCCGTTTGCCCCCTTTGTCCTATAAAAAAAATGTTTTTCAGAATGTAGGTACATACGAGATTCTCAACGTGGCATTTATAAGGATGGTCAAAAAGACAATACACTTCTTAGGAAGGTCTTTCAATAACCTGGAGGTGATTAGATCAAATTCAGATGCTTTATTAGGGTTCATTTTGGCTATTTCTCTAGCAATCTCTCTTGGTGTAGTAAGAGTCAATGGCAGGCATAGTTGCAGGTCTTGCTTTAGTACTTGTTCTATTTCGAGATCTTCCGGACTGTTCGAGTTAGCTAAAAACCCCGGCTAGGTATGTAGAAAAGGCCTTAGATTTTTCTTAATCAGTTCTCGCCTATGTATTACCGAATCTAATAGGTGGAGCACACTGTTTCGGCTAGCGGAGGTACTTTATTGCCTTCCAGAGGTTGTAGATCCCGTTTCCATTTGGAGACACAAGCTGCCACTTGGATAAGATTTGTGATGTAGATACATGCGTTATCTACTCCTTCCTAATTGGTTAAAGATTCATTTTGCAGATTTGGTATCCCATTAAAAATGCACAGTGATCAAGGAAGAAACTTCGAATTAGAGGTGTTTCAAGAACTTTGTAAGATCATGGGGGTGCACAAAACTAGAACTACGCCTGGTCACTCACAGTCCGATGGAATGGTGGAGAGGTTTAATCAAACTTTAGATCGACATCTAGCTAAGGTTGTAGATAGTCATTAAAAGGATTGGGAAGAGTACTTATCGCTGTTTTTTCTATCTTATCAGACAGCTTTTCATGAAAGCATTGCAATGACCCGCCTTTGCCAATTTTGGAAGAGAATTACGGTTACCAGCGGATCTGGTTAGCAGCAGTTACTGACAAGACCGGCAAAGGTACGTACGCTTATATGTCGCGTCCAGTGGCTTATTCGTTCATGATGTGTAACGTTTGACTCTCTTTCTAATGTAAGTTCAGGCATGTTAGCTCTGAAAAAAAATGAACCACTTTTTATTAATAATTAACGAAGTGTCTATTCATCCGATAAGCGGACGAATAAAATAAATATTATTCGTCCGACAATTGGTGTTTGATATATCGCGACTGAGACTTTTTTGCTTCTAAGAGAAATCAATTTGTTTTTTAAGTTTTAACATACTTGTGAATGCAATTGCGGACGTTTCTATAGTACTTTTTACATAATACCATTTTCTTGTAGGTACATTGTTTTGATGTAGGTACATACTCTCAGTGAGTGTTAGTAACGTAAATTTCATAGGACGACTCTATAGAGCCAGCTCTTTTACATATAAAAACTCTTGGACTTAAAAGTGGGTGGGATTTTAATAATAAATTATCAGCTCGGTAGGTTAAGGTTATTTTTTTTTATTTTTGGCATAGGTATATCCTGCACATAAAAATCGCTTATTTTATATTAGAAATCAAAAAAAGTGATAGATACTTGTACAAACCGACAATAGTCGGACGAATAATACATTTTTTATTAATACGATTATCGGATGACTAGCAACAGCCTTTAAAATAATTTAGTCGTCCAACAATTGTTGGACGACCAAATTATTTTACTCGTCCAACTAGCAGACGACTAGCATCAGCCAATAATTAAAGAATAAAAAAAATTAGTTTTAAGCAATGTTATGTTATATATGAAATATTATGTTATTTCTTAACAGTTTTAGAATCACTGTCAATTACTATGAAAAAATGTAATGGGGTAATTGCGAAATAATTATATATCGTAATAACCCCAATGGGGTAATTACGAAAAAAAAATTAGAACACTGTTAGGGCTTTGTAAACCTCTTACAAAGCCGTATAAAACGATAATCTATAGTAAAATCGAACATTTATTTAAATTACTTACCAGACTTCCGAGATACAAGTGTTGGGGTTATTGCGAATCACCGAAAAAGGCTCGAAAATCACTTAACTCAGATAACTTGACCCTACGCACGTTATGTTCACACTAGTGATTCATGACAACTGACACGGCGAGAACAATCGAACTGGCGTCCTAGACCCATGCTGCCAATTGTAAAATATCGCTACGATTAGTAGATTTTTTAAACTTTCGGAATATACCCATTTTCGGAATTACCCCAGTGCACTATAAATAAGAATAGTGTACAAGAAGCCACAGCCGGCCAAATTAATGTTCTCAGATTGAACTTTCGTTTTTGTGGATGACTTGCATGTTGCAAAAAACGCTTGTTAAGTTTTCGATTTTCCAGCGTAGGGATTGTTCGAAAAATGTTTTATAAACGATCGGTTGTAGAATATAACAATGAAAATAAATCGAATACGGTACAGGCACCGATTTAAATTCGTTCCGTATGAATACATGGATGGGATTAAAATATTCAACTTTGTTATATTTTCGGATATTTCGTTGGATTTATGATATTTTAGTAATAAAGTGATATTATGAAATTGTTGATTTATATTGAATGGTTATTTTGTATGTTTAACTCTTGTTTAATAACCAAGTATTAGATATTGTTAGGATATGAAGCGAAATATTTAACATATTAATTATAATTTGATTTTTGTTTGAGAGTTCCATGACATTGTCAGTGACCATTTTAAAGACTTACACAGATTATATAAGTGAAATATTATTCTTAATCATAACTACGTATTAAATATTGTTTTAGAAATCTTTAAAGAATTAAAAAGTTTTTTCTTAACTTTAAATAAAGGTAGTGTAATTTGCTCATATTGATGATCAAACGATTCATGGAAATCAGTACCTATTTAAAGCATTTTTACGTAGGCCCTTCAAGTTATTTAAGGGTTTCATACACAAAGGGTCCGAATAAATAGAATTTCTTAATACGACAACGTTTTTCGTCCTTGAACAATATTTTTTTAACCATGGTATGTAAAGCGCTAAATTTTAATAGATAAAGTTTAAAACAAAAATGAGGAGTGTCATACTAAGAAATGTGTTTCTATTATTTCTGTTTTGGCTCTATCGTAAAAACCATATATAAGCTGTTCCTCATACAGTGTGATTTTAGTACAATTTTTACATAAAGAAATATAAGTTTCAAACTTGCGTTACAAATTTTAAATGCCATAAAATATTAGATCTTATTTTATTGGTTGCATGAATATGTTGTGTAATGATTTAGATTTTTTTATACAAGCTTCATTTGTTAAACCAATTAATATTTCCAACTTATGACACTTTATGAATGAAACTATCTTTTCGCATTTTGTGAAACATGGCCACGAGAGAGTCTCTCCCACGACAAAACTCGAAAAGATAGTTTCACTTAAAACGGCAAATATTCGCGTAAGCCTTAGAAAGTATTATGATACCTTTTTAGGTACCTATATTTAAAAACCCCAAAAAAAAAATCAAAAGTCTCCCAAACAACTAAAGGTATAACTAACAATATAATAATATTTATTAAATCAGCTTACATATTAAACATTTAATTTAATGCGAAGATCTTTCCATTAAAAACAGAAGTACCTAATCCGTTACTTTGGCATTGTTTCAAGACTTAGTCTTGTCAGAACCAAGTTTAGTGACTCTCATTGGGTAAGCTTGTGTACCTTACGAATAACTATTCAGACTATCTATTTACAACATCTTGTTAATTCTTGTTTTACTTGAAATTGTTGATAATAAAGTTATTAGTGTAAATAAAGTATCTATTATGTCCTAAAATAATAATCCTTACTAATATCATAAATGCGAAGGTAACTTGTCTGTCTGTCTGTTGCGCTTTCATGCCAAAACTACTGATTGAAATGAAATTTGGTACACAAATAGTCTAGAGCCTGAGAAAAAATATAGACTACTTTTTAATAAGGGTTGTAAGAAGTTGAAAAGGGGGATGAAAAGGTGTATGGAAGTATCATTCTTTAGAGCTAGAAGCCTGAAATTTACTTTTTAGGCTGTTGATTTGATATAAATAAACTAGCTAAACCCGCGGCTTTGTTTCCACTAAAGGGACATTCACTATATTTTGCATTAATTCAAATTGCTAGTATGCAAATGGGTATTATGTAAACGGAAGCTACGAGTATATTTCACATGAGCTTATTGTGTCGTTTAATTCTGTCTGTAATATTAAGGTAGATTTTTCAAAGTATTTTCTTATATTTAAACCAATAACCGCCAAACTAATATTTTACGTTACATATATACGGGGTCCATATTAATTAAATAAATATTATAAATAAATATTCACTCGCTTTTAACTTCCCGCCGATGGGTACGGGCCGTTCTTTACACAGTAAGTACTTACTTAATTCTTAAACGCACGGACGCACGAATGCAGACTTTGAAAATATAGCATCCATATATTGTATATTAATATTATTATAATAACTATTATTGGTCCTGACAGACGTTATCATATACACATTGAAATTATTATAAACTTTTGCTCTCGGTGAAATGTTTCGGTACGCATGCGCAAAAAAATGTAAATGTAAAAATAACTAATAAACTCAAAAAATACATTTTGTAGTGGACCAAAATGTGAAACTTTAAACCATTCTCGAATCCACTCGAACACACACAAAACATTTCATCAAAATCAGTCGAGTCGTTTAGGAGGAGTTCAATTACATACACACGCACACAAGATTTTTATATATAAATATTGTATTATAATATAGAATATCTAAGCATAATCGTGTATGGAGAGCGAATTTTAAATTTTGGCATCGTTTCAAGTTCAATCGTCTTGTATGGCGAAAAGCGCGGCAGATGTGCATAACAACAGGCCGAGAGTAATCCCTCATTCGACGATGCTCGGTTTAATGTATCGTAGATTAATATTTTCTTGCGTTTATTATTTTAATAATAAATTGAGAAAATAAATCTGGATATAAAAATACCAAATAATCGAGGTTATTCACTGTTATGTACCATCCTCTGTTATCTACTGCCCTTTTTTAACGTCCCACAGGTGGGCACGGGCCTCCTTCAGTACGAGGGGGATCTGTCCAAACCCAGCGTGTTGGACACGCTGGGTTAGTGCATATTGGCAGAATTTATATTATTTTCGAAAACTTGCTAGGTTTTCTCAGACATGCAGATTTCTTCACGATGTTTCCCTTCACGAAGTGTTAATAATGCTAGAAATGATTCGCACATGAAATTGTCAGACCCGGATTTGAGCCCAGATTATCCAAGTGACGCATTACCACTTGGCTACCACTGCTATAAAAAAAACTAGAAAATTCAACAGATAATAATTTATCATTTAAATAAAGTCTATTTGCATCGATTTTGATATAAATAAAAGTAATAATTTTATTTGTAAAAAACGTAAATTGTGTATCAATATTTGTTAGAAATACGTACTACTTTACTTTGAATTAGCAAGTTTGTTTCAATACAGTAAATGCTTAAATTTTAGTATGGATAGCGTATATAGCATCGATTTGGCTGTATCTTGCTACAAGACTAAAGCATTGATCCACAACAATGCGTGGCAGATTACAGCTAGTATCTAAATTTTGGCCTTACGTTGACGGACAACGCCTCAAATGAACAAGCCAATCTAACTAGGTACCTATCTATACTAATATTATAAAGCTGAGAGTAAAGAGTTTGTTTGTTTGTTTAGTTGATCGCGCTAATCTCAGGAACTACTGGTCCGAATTGAAAAATTCTTTTTGTGTTGGATAGTCCGTTTATCGAGGAAGGCTGTAGGCTACATTACATCACGCTATGACCAATAGGATCAATGAAAAATGTTGCAAAAACGGAAGAAAAATATTTCTTTTGATTTTCAGTCCTTAGAACGCGAGCGAAGCCGCGGGAAAGGCTAGTAAAAAATAAAATTAAATTAAATGTGAAACATTCTGTTATATTTATAGTGTTATCAAGACACATCAGGTACTTACAAGTGTCACACCAGGGTCGTGACCCCGTCTTTGGCTGGTTGTCAAACTTTATGTTCTATGTACAATGTACATTGTATGATCTAATCTATACTAATATTATAAAGCAGAAGAGTTTGTTTGTTTGTTTGTTTGGTTGAACGCGCTAATCTCAGAAACTACTGGTTCGATTTGAAAAATTATTTTTTTATTGGATAGTTCGTTTATCGAGGAAGGCTATATTATATCACGCTACGACCAATAAGAGCGGAGCATCAATGAAAAATGATTAGAATTAGAACGCGTGCGAAGCCGTGGGAAATGTTAGTATGTTATGAGGACATTACTTTTAGTATTCTCAGCCAGCTTCGAGCTTTCTAGATAGAAAGTCTAGTCTAGTCCTTGAATGTGATGGTTTCAATTAAGTATTCAATTAAACATCTATTTGCAGTTCGTTAATATTAACAAAGGAAAATCGAATTTTAAGTATATTAATCACGATTTGTGTGCTGATACTTAAGGGAAAAACTATTTAGAGAAAAAAATTATAAGTCACTAATAATTTTTTTGATTTGTCACCTGACTGAGATCTGGAGGCCCTGAGTTCGAATTCTACATTGTCCCATAATAATATTGTTGTATCTTTGTGATGAGTAAACATTTGTATAGTACTAGCACGTGGCACTCATACCATCATCTAGAAGCTATATAAGGTGCACCCGACTTCCATACGTTCTTTTATTCGAGAGTCGGGAAACGGTGTTCGGTATTATTAGGGTTGACGCATAACTACCACTTGCAACGAGATGGCATTACAGTTCTTTGAATATGGTATTAGGCAACATTTTCATTAAAATATATGGCATTTGTATATTGTAATATATTTTTATACCGTAGTAACAGTCCTCAGGTGACTTTAAGTCAAGGATTTCGCTAAAATACCAAACCAAATATACCTTGTAGCATGAAACCTTTGTTTTTTGGACGTTTTGTAACATAAAAAGGTAAATAAACTTCTTATATTAAATGTAATAGATTAACTTAAGCCGCTGTCGACCCACGTCACTCACAAGCCTGACTAGTGCTAACACTGTGGATTTTAATTTTTGTATGAATTTATCTTCATGATGTTATAACAGGTAGGTAGAAAGTATTTGTGACATTCTATTTCTTATACCCCATGCCATAGTCATGACCTTCTTCTTCTTTCTGCTCCATTCCCAACTTTATTTTGGGGTCGGGCCTTCTCTTGCATCTACGCCATTGTAATCTGTCCTGGATTATCAACGGTGGGATATCATTTTTCTTAAGATCTTTCTCGACAGTGGATAGCTATGTGGTTGATGGTTTGCCTCTGCCTAAGTCCTAATACCGATGTTTAGTACTCTTTTTACTGAGTAGTTTTCCTCTCGCCTCATCACATGGCCGTATCACCTGAGTCTGCCTTCTTTGAGTTTCTCTGTCACCGGAGACACTTTGAAGGATCCCCACACATTCATGAACATTGTGGATAAATGAGGCAAGAGTTCTATCGCGGTTAATATATTGAATATGTAAATATAATATTTTTATATATCAAATTAATAGTTTTTATATTCAATAAGTGAGATGAACACTATAGGAAAAATGTCATAGAAATGTATTTCTTGCGCTGATATTTTTGGAATTCGTGTGGGCCAGAAGCTATGCCATTTATAATATTTTTTATACTATAGATTCATACTTTCACGTATTTTCCATCGCTTTTTGTATCATTTTTAAGCTACCTTATAAAATTGACCGTGAGCAGGAAAAAAAAATGTTTAACATTTTAAAGTATTTTTAAGGTCGTTCTATAAATTAAGCTAATGGAAAAAAGTAGGTGACCTAATGATCTACATGAAGAATATAACTGTAATTTCATAGTTTCTACAATTTATCATCACTACATAGTATAAAATAAAGTCGCTTCCTGTTGTCCGTCTGTCCCTATATTTGCTTAGATCTTTAAAACTACGCAACGGTTTTTATGCGGTTTTTGTTAATAGATAGAGTGCTTCAAGAGGAATGCTTGTATTTATAACTAGCGAAACCCTCGGCTTCGCTCGCGCTAAGTTCAGGAACGAGCCTGAGCGAAGCGAGGTCGTGTCGCTAGTAATAAATGAATGGTTATTACTATTAAAGAATTTTATTGATTACTAGCTGTACCCGCGGGTTCGCCCGCGTTCATTTTTTTAATTGCTAATCAACCTCATTGGTTTGATCTGTAGGATGCCTGAAAATTTCTTCAAAATTACTCTAGCTAGTTCAGAACCCATCGTTAATACACTCCTGAGCTGCACGGCTACCTATTTCATATATAAAAAATCGCGTTTGCAAGTTTAATATTAACAAATAAAAAATAGGGGTTGAACGTAGAAGGGTAGAAATTTAGGGTTGTATGTATTTTTGACTGCTGCATCATAATAAAATAAAAACTAAAAATGTTGTCTAAAAAATAAAAATAAATGTAGGGGTGGACTACCCTTAACATTTAGGGGGATGAAAAATAGATGTTGACCGATTCTCAGACCTACTCAATATGCTCACAAAATTTCATGAGAATCGGTCAAGCCGTTTCGGAGGAGTTCAAGTTAGAACCCCGTGACACGAGAATTTTATATATAAGACTAGCGACTCGCCCTCGCTTTGCTCGGGCTCTTCCCTAGATTTAGCACAGGCAAAGCCGCGGGATCCGCTAGTTATGCATATAAACCTTCCCTTTGAATCACTCTATCTATTAAAAAAAACCGCATCAAAATCCGTTGCGTAGTTTTAAAGATTTAAGCGTACATAGGGATATAGGGACAGAGAAAGCGACTTTGTTTTATACTATGAAGTGATTAAAAATATTAAACTATTAAATAGCTGATAGGTAATTTTAAGTATTTTCTTACAAAAGGCAGATGAAATTCTTACTATAGTTAAAGGGAGGAAAATCAGGAATTATACCTTATATATGGATTAATTTTCCATGGTAAATAAAATATGTTGTTTATAAAGTTATTATAGTGTTATGACTTATTAAAATTATAATTAATAGTTACGTAAATATGCCTCTCTGAGTCAAAATTATATAATATATAATATACTCTTACAGTAGAAACCCTTGGACCATGGAGTCAAAGTGCTAAGCACTTTGTTAAAGACATAACACCTCGTCTTATCACCTCTACTGGTGATAGGATTTCTGATTCATTTTTCACCCAAAGAATTGGTATTGCAATTCAGAGGGGGATTGCGGCCAGCAATCTTGTCACTATTCCACGCGAACATGACGGGAAGTATACATTTGCTTTGTATATATAGATAAGTTTACTTGTAATTTACTTTATTGTAAATATTTAAATGAATAATAATACAGGTACTTTGTTATACTGTAGAATTACTAAGGAAATATTTTGTTTATAATACCTAATATGAAGTCAATTTTACTTAACTTAAATTATTAACATTACTATCTAGCCAAATTGATGCCAAAACAACATTGTGTTAGCATATACATTTTATAAAGTTAATATACTAATGGAATTTCCGGTAAAGCTAATAAATGTCATGAAACTAAAACATATAAAATATGCAGAACACTCTAAGCTTCTAAGGTTATTGTATTAAATGAATTAAAACAACTTGTTTGGAAATTAAGGAAATAGGTTAATAGTGTAACTAGATTAGATTAGGTTGATTATAATAGAAATTATTTGATAGTGAAAAATGAAGTTTTAATTAAATTACACAGTACGGAGTAATTTATAATGATTGTCGACGTTATCGTTAGATAATAATGTCGTTCCGATAGATTCCGGCCATGGCGGCTAATTTTGTTAGGTGCACTCTTTATTCCTATCACTCTCATACTCTCAAGGCTCCCAATCATCATCATCATCAGTTTTAGTATAACTTCACGTACCCACAAATATTAGTATTTGATCTTTACTAACATAAATAGGATCTAATATTGAATACACATATTATTATGTACCTATGATAAAGCGGTTGAAACACAGCGTGAAGCAGACTTAGTTATACAGTTGGTTCTAAATAATATTTGTGTTATAATACAAAGTTAGCTGTATCCAGACAAATAACACGTGTACGTTTAATCGTTTATACGATATAGAAAAATCTAAGATTGATAAAAGGTTTTTGTACGGAATCCATCTTATATTGTAGGAAAATCATCATATAATTATACTAGTTTTGTTGAAAAATTTTATCAGGTTACTAGGTATACGACCCTTAAAGATAGGCTTAGAAAGTTAGACGATATCTATATAAAAAACTGGACAGCCTCGGTGGTGTAGTGGCTAGCACGTACGATCATACATCAAGAGGTCCTGGGTTCGAGTCCCGGATCGGTCCAAGTAACTATTGAGTTTTTCTGTTTAGTAAGCCTCAGTAACGACGTCGGTCCTGCGCCTTAGCTCTCACTGGTCGTGTCGAGAAGACATCCCACCAGAGTATGAAAGCGACAAGAATAGAGAGCACTTGTGTCTGCGCGTACACTTGTGCACTATAATATCTTCTGCGCAGTTGGCCAGTCTCAATGAGATTGGCCACCATGGCCGGAATCGGTCGGAGAACATAATATAATAAACCTTATCAATGATGTATGAGCCAAGAGTGAATAACAAAACAAAGCTCGTTCCTACCAGTTGCCCCAAGACTCTGACCGTTTTTTTGTTTCATTGGGGTCAATGAAGTCATATATTCTTTTTCTTGTTTTTTTTATATGTATAGTCGTATTATATATTGTAAATTATTACTTAAATTTGGCACACAGTTAAAAAAAAATCTAATGCCGCGTACGGCGATATGTCGAGCTCCGCTTGTTCACCATCAAATTTCAGCAAATCATGAAATTTATCGTGAACAATCTTAATTATTATAACTATCCCAATTTTTCAGTGTAGGTGTAAAATTGTAAGTATGCGACGTAAGAACCTACACAGGGCTAACATCGAACAAGGCAGTCTATCCAGTATCCACCTTTTTATTCTTTACCGAACTTATTTATTATATTATATTATATAATATTAAGTAAATCTTTTTGCCTATATTTTCTACAAAAGCTCATTATTTTCATCTAATTAATAAAAACAATGTACATATACTTTTATATATATTAAATATTGAGGCTTAAATTGATGTCTCAGACATGTTTCATAAAACTAAGACGTGTCGCGTTTTCAGTGTATTAACGGGGCGGAAGTGAGTTACCCTTCAAAGTATCGTCTCAATTTCGTTCGACCTCACGTCTGACAGAAAGTACAAATGTTTGAACTCACTAATGGGCTACTGATAGGGCTACCATATTATATTTATCGTCAACATAATAATATATAAATTGAATAGTAAATAAATGCGATAGTAGAGATAATACATACATATTAATAGCCCTCTATAGTCCTCCAAAACTAGCAGAATAGTTCAAGTCAAAAATATTATATTCATAATAAATATTACATTTACAATTACAATTACAATTCTTGATTTTGTCATACAGATCATTTGGTTCCCGACGTTTCGAATGTTTTACAGCAATCATAGTCACGGGAGTGACTCTCTTCCCAAAAATTAAAATAAATCCGTGACAAAATCCGAAAAGATAGTTTCATTTCTAATGTCAAATATTCACGTAAACCTAAGAAAGTATTATTCCTTAAATTACCTAATTTGTTTAAATAAATAAAATAAATTTATTCTGGATGACAATACTCTTCTAACTTTGTCTTAATTTTTTTATAATATTTTTTCATAACGTTGTTATAAACATACGAGTAAATATTTATTTTACTCTCATACCATTATATATTATGTATATAATAATTTATATTTTTTTCTGTCAATTTGTAAAATAGCGCTTCCTTAAGGAGCGATTTCTTGAACATAATATTTACTGTAATCTGTTTTTAACGCTGTTGTTGGCTCCACCTGTAACTTATTTAATAAAACTTTATAATAAAACATGGGACGTCGATTTTAACCTACTTTTAAAAGTTGTTTCGATGCAAATTTGAAAGTAAATATATGAAATCTGAATGTATTTGAAACCATTGAACTGATAACAACCTGGAAATGAATACTAATAAAATATAAATGGAAAATATTCGTGTAAACCTAAGAAAGTATTAATAATTTATGTATAAAATCAATTGCTCTTTGTTAGTCTCGCTAAATCTCAAAAAGGGCTGGAAAGGTTTGAATAATTATTTTTTGTTTCATTGGGAGTGTGTTAGATATTATGGTGTAAGTATAAAAATGAAGACAATTAAAAAAAAACGAAAATTGTAGTAAAATTTTGTAAGTTTTTAAAATTACATTAAGTTTTTGGGAGAACTTTTAATCATACTTTTATGATGTAAAAAATACTATTATTATATTAGTTATTATTAGGATGTGAAAAGAAAACCTTTTGAATTTGTTTAAAGTGATTGTATAAGTCTAATAAATAAATTATATTTTGATTCGATATCATTTTAAGATGACAGGATGCGCAATTTTGTTCTTAAATGCAACGAATGAAAAAATAAATCGTCCATTCAAATAACTTACCACTACGAAAAAGGTATTATAACGTGTAACATTTGCAAAAGTGCGCTTTCTGCAAAGATAGGATACATTAGTCACGTTAGATCACACAAACGAAGCTTTTCTTGTAGCAGATTAGTCACCAGGACCGAAATCAGTCAAGAGGACATTAAATAATTTATATAAAAATTATATAAATATTACGAAATATTCGACAACCCTACTTGGCAGTTGCTGGGCACGGTTAACGGGTTAATCGATCTCTGTTTATCTATACGTAAGGTCTGGGATAGACACTTAAAGTTTTGGGAGCTACGGCTATCCATATTCACCGCATCGCTATAAATTATATATTAAGTATATAAGAAATGTATGTTTTAGTACTTCTAAGCAAAAGTAATATTTGAAACATGAATAATGAATATACCTTAATATTTACCTGCTTTAATTTGGTGTACAGTTTTCTCGTTAAATTACACTACTTTTATATAATTTATATATAAATTGTTGTAAATTAACATTCTAATCCTTCATTCTAATCATTCTAAAGAATTCTGATCAGTTTGCATTATATGTTTTAATTAAAATTGCTTAAATCATCTATAACATTCTTGAAGATTAAACAGCGTAAAATATCTTTACTCGTGGCCAGTCTTATTCAATTTCAGGGTACATAACATATACCTACGTAGATATAATATAAAGCTCGAATTTGAGCCTATTCAGTATGGAAAGAATGACAACTACAAGACTTTTAGTACAATTGAGAAGTAATTTCGTCTATGTATCATACAGATAAATAAAATTGAAGGGTCTGTCTGTAATGAGCTGAGCTTTTTACAAAATGAATATTATGGCATCATATGCGGTACTTAAAGAAAAACACATGTTTTTGAGTCTGCCTGTTTTTTTTCTAGCAAATCTTAAAAAGGCCTAGACTAGATTTTGACGGAAATTTCACTGGGAGATAAATAACAAATAACGAATATTGAAAAAGGGAAGAACCCGAGCGAGGCAAGGGTGACTCCAACTTGTCTTCGCTAATCCAAAATATATTACTGTCTAGGCTCTAGATTATTAGTAATATAAATGATTTCCAAGCATCTCAATTATATAACGTGTTTATAATATGCATTACGTAGCCTGTGCGTGGCCTGGCAAGCATCTAACGTGGTGTCGTAAATACTCAGTAGGGATGGGTAGTGGGATAATTCTATGTTAAATAATGTTGCTTCATTTAAGTTTATGTGAGAAGTGATGTATCTAATGTCTACACATATAAAGCTCTTATGATATAAAGACATGTTTACAATATAACATGATAAGTAGTTATATAAAATTTTTTATTTATTTTTACTGTCCTGGTTGTGATTTGAGTGATATCGACAATTTAAGTTTGAGGCCAGGCCAATATCTAAATAATTATTCTATCTAGTAACTGTTAGTGGAAGCTACAAGTAGAAGTTAATGTAATAACTCATGCGTAAACACAATGTTCGGCCTCAGCGAATATGGATACTGTCAATGAAATTCAGTTAGTAGTAGTTCTGTTAAATGCCTACAACTTTACTACGTATAACTTAATTATATAACCTAACCTATCCAGGTAATTTTAAATTATAGACGTAGTAACATCGTAACGTTTTTTTGTTTTTTTTTGTTTTCCTTGTTATGGAAAGAACGGGTATTTCAAAAGATGAAGACAACTCAATAACTATATTTTATAATTATGAGGAATAATCCAGCCATCATCACACCTGTTTTGTGATGCAGTAAATAAATTTGTTGGGATATTATTACACACAGCGCTATCTAGTTCCATAGTAAGCTACGAAGAAGCTTGTGTTACGGATACCAGATATTTGATATACTACATATATAAATTTAAATAAATACATAATATAAATATAAACACCCATGACTGGAGTACAAACATTCGTGCTCAACAAATGTATACCCCCAGCGGAACTCGAACTCGCGACCGCTGGCGCAACAAGTAGGGTCACTACAAACTGAGCCATCGTGTCATCATTAGTAATAGATAGACATATATTCTAAATACTATAAATTCCGCCACTGTATCGATAATAATGAATATTTCAATTATATTTTTCAACAAATGTAAAAATTAGAATCTTTTAATTGGTTATTCTTCAACCTACAAATAACATTAAATATAGTTTCGAAAATGTACTCTAGACCTAACACTTAACCTGAAACAGTAATCAAGATGTATCAGACCTTAGTACCATAAATTTCTCTCGTCCCGATTTCTTTCCCGATAATTATTGCAGGCAGTGATTCAACGCGCTGAGTCGGGAATTCTCTAATGTCCACTTAACTTTTGTTACCTGGGTTATAGTTTGTTTTAGGAACGGTTTTTCGATAAAATTGATTTGATGCTGGTTTTTACTACATTACATTATATTAATATATTAGTATATTTTCAATCGATTCCATCCATTCTAAATTGTTTGATGAGTTTTACAGTTTTAGTTTTCTCTTTACTTTCAGCCAATTATATCCATTTATTGGTCAAGTTAGTGGGTTGATTTGATCGTCATTGTCACTAAAAACATTTCATTTTATATCAGTAACGGGTATGATTCCCGATATATAGCAATTTTACTATATTCAGTAAGTACAAAACAAAACGCTGAATACAGTTTTTCCTGAGAAATTTAATCTATGCTGTAAAGCTGCAAGCCTACGTAAACAGTGGTGTAAAAAAGGGTTCATTTGTGTTATAAAGTTACTTTCTTGTGTTAGAATGAATAATTTCTGACGTACGCTATTAAAAGACCGTAATAGTTTTTATATGTGACATAGAATGGTAACAATCTGACCGTTGTGAATAATTTAGGAGAAAAGGCGGTATAAATCTTTTATTTAGACCCCGACTTTTCCCTTATTGAATAAAGTTTATTTTTCAAAAGATACGTGTATAATATTATTGTTTTTTTGTTGGGACATCATTACACACAGCGCCGTCTAGTTCCGAGGTAAGCTTCGAGGCTTGTGTTACGGACACCAGATAGTAATATACTACACATATATAACTTTAAATACATCCATTTTATAAATATAAGCACTCATGACTGGAGTACAAACATTCATTCCCAACAAATGAATGCCCCCAGCGGATTTCGAACTCGCGACCGCTGGCGCAGAAAGTAGGGTCACTTCTAAGTACTAACTGAGACAAATGTGTTGAACGTCATTAAATAAATGTACACAATAATTGAATTGTAATGTAAAAATCATTAATATTAAGATAGTTTACTTCAAGTTTTGGAAGAAATTGACTTTAATCAGACTGCTAATATCTTAAATTTAGTATGTTCTACGAGTATATCCAAGTGAATGTTTTGGGTGAAATATATTAGGACTATAATAAATACTACTACTACGACGTATATCTCCATTCGATATGATAAGTTCAAAGACCTGATGCCGTTAACAGAGCCTGTGTTTTCAAAAATATTTAACAAATTTAAAAAGTTCAAGCAACGTAAAATCTCAGACGTCGTCACAGTGAATATATACATAGATAAGTAGCTTACTTTAGCTAATATACTCGCAAGGGAATATTACAAACTCTTGGCACTAAGATCGGTTCTGTATCCGTCTGTGCGGATATGTGAGTATCCGTAGAGACCACTTATCCAATTCGAATACGGTCTACGATTTGTATGGGGGTATGACGTTGAGGAGGATTTGAATGTAAAATCAAATATTGATTCAATAATAAACTTAGCAATATCTATAATATAGTATGTAGTTATTGTAAAATTTATAGGTTATTTAATATTTATATATTATAGATATTCTGGTGTAATGTAATGTGTGTATGTATGCACCTTTTTATTTAATATCTATTATAATAAGCCATTGGTAGTCTTAAGGTATATTCGGACAAGCGCAGCCTTGTGCTTTAGACGCTTTAGATTTTGGTTGTCACGAATATTTTCAGCCAGCATTATTTAAAAATTTGCAAACTGCGCTTACTTCTTACAATTTGACTATGTCCTTCATTCAAATCAGATTTTAAAATTTAATTGAATTCATTCGATATAGCTACTTAGCCAACACTTTCAAAGCAATTGTTTACTGTGTTAACTGCACACAATTAAATTGTTTCGTAAAATAGCCTGCAGTAGGTAATCCGAATGAAAGCATTTTACGCAACGTTTTTATTCAATGCTTGGATTTCACTGTAGTGGAATCTAGCACGTTTTTTCATTAAAACGTGAAAAGCACTGTATATGGGAAAAAATACACGCTGAATTAAAATATTCAATACTTTTTAAGCAATATATTTAATAAATGTCTTAACTCACTGTTATAATTATGGACCCGATTTAGAGATAGAATTTATAAAAATCTATTCATATAAATAAAATTGAAGTGTCTGTTTTTAATTTGAAAGTAACAGCTTTTCAGTAAATGCATATGAATGAAAGTATATACGGTACTAACATATGATTTTTTTTTAATTTTTTGACGTTTTTTTCCGGCTAATCTCTGAAACGGCTGTATAAAGTATTAACTTAGACTACTTTTATATTAGAAATTTTATTTATTTTAACTGGCGAAACGCGTGGCTTCGCTCACGCTACGTCTAGGGACACCCGAGCGAAGCGACGGTGAGTCGCTGAGGTGAGTCTTACCTAATTTCTTTTTTTTTAAGTGAAATAAGTAAAAGACATGAATCATTTGATTGTACATAATATGCGCTGAGTTTTGGAAAATCTTTACTAGAAACAGTATCTTTTTAGTTTTACGAGAATATTCGACATTTTACAAAAAAAAAACTATGCTTTCGACTATTTTAACGTGTTATTGGTGTCTCATTTATGACATTAGTTGATATTTTTTGAATAATGAGCTTACACCATCTGTTTTCCGCCCCCTATGTAGGTGGGTGTGAAACTAATCAACTAGAAAGGCTAATAGCCCCAAACATTCGGGGGTCCGCAAAACACATGACACGCTGACCTACATTCAGTACCACAAATAATGATATAGTTAATATCCCCAAGCGGAACTCAGATCTGCCAACTCTGTTGAAGATATTCGCGCCTAGACCGTCATCAACCATTACGTTAGATGCACACTTCTATTGTATTAAAAACTAATAGTAATAATAAATAGAGTAATTCAAGAGGAAAGTCTTACGATTAAAGTTTAAAGTTTTAAGTTTATGTAAACATTTACTAGCGGAACTCGTGGCTTCGCTCGCGCTTAATCTTGTAATATTATAAAATAAATGTTGCAAAAATCGAACTTGTTGTGTCAGGCATAGTATTATCAGGTACTATGTAAATTCAAAAGAACATTCAAAATTTATATTTTATGTCTATGTTACGTGATAGTGAATATTTATTCTTACATATTTTCTTTATTAAATCATTTCTTAAGGCAAATGCAAGAATAATCTGATAAAAATTTGTATAGATAAACCGAAACAAGATTAAAACATAACAAATGAGACTTAAATACGAATAAAATTACCGTTTGTATCTAAAAATCTGTTCTTTAATGGTTATAATAGAATGCCTCAAGCGATACATCTTCATCTAACGTATACAATTTCGTATTACTCATACCTATGTTTCTTTGGTATTCATATTACGTGCGTGTAATTGGAAGGTGCTTATTCGCTCTGTGCGAAGCCGGTGGTGGGGAGAAACTGATTTACCGTCAGCGCTACCCGTGGCTATATCCGATACTACGGGGGGCTGTTTTTATGTTTCGAGTTAGCTAAATATACAAGTGAATTGTTATTTAAAATTTATTTAAATAAAATAACATAAAATGAGTCACAAAAGTTGTTGTGTTGTAAGTTGTAAGAATACAGGTAGAAAAAGTGCTTGTCATTTTTATAAATTTCCAACAGCAAGTTGGAAAATAAATCAGAGGAAAAAATGGATAGCCGCTGTTAGGAGACAAAAGTAAGTAGAATCATAACCTTACTATCCGTAATAATAAAAATCTTGAAAGGAGTAAAACTTAAAAAAATAGTAAGTTTAGAAAATGCTAGGAAATATTATTATTAATTAAAAAAAAATTTTTTTTAAACATTTTTAAATTTAGCATAATTATATATTAAAAAATAAGATTGAATTTTTTTATTATAAACTTTTCATTAATTATTTAAGATTCATTTACTCTTTGCCACTTATAATATTAAACAAAAAGATTATCCATACCAATGATCATAAATTTTAAATATTAAATATTAAAATCTAAAAATAAAAATGATAAATTTAATCGATTAACAATTTTTCCCAGCTTTATTATTGAATTGTAATATGTTAATTTTAGTTAGCAAACATAATCTATTTTTTTTGTACTCAAAAACAATCAGCACTTTTAATTTGTAGAATTTTGAAACATAAAATATTTTGGTAATTTCGTTTAATCTAAATTTGCTATTAAAAAAAAATAATTGAATGTTTATTCAAGTTTTCTTATAATTTTAATTTTAAAAAAAACTTTTTCTATTTTCTTTTTATTTGATTTCAGTCTGATTTCAGTTAACCTACCTTTATGTGTGCTAACTTCTATGCTACTTTTTCGGTATTAACTATACTTACATTTTATTTTTTAATGCACAAGAACACTTTACATTAACAAATATTTATTATAAATATTCCCTTTAATTAAAAAAGCATTTTTTTATTTATCATTCGATATTATTATTACTGACAGCCATTCAATACTTAGTAAAATATATTACAATAGCCCCCTGTAGTTCAAACGTACCATGGCGCTGAAGTCGCGCACAGAGCGAATACATCGCTAAATGGATGGCTTATCCGTACAGATGTAAGTAAAATTGAATAAATACCCTTCCCAAAACTTATGTCATTTTTCGTACGCTACCAACACGTTAAGTAAATAATTTAACTTATTACGATAACTTTTGACGATACGTTTGACCCTACTTTCGCCAGCGGTCGCGGGTTCGAGTCCCGCTGGGGGCATTCATTTGTTAAACTCAGATGTTTGTACTCAAGTCATAGGTGTTTATATTTATAATAATATGTATATATTTAAACTTATATATATTTTGTGCTCGGGCGTAAGAGTAAAGTATATAGTCATAACAGGTAAGTTGTAATATTAGTATAGATAAACCAGACTAGAAATACTAGTACTTGTATTTCTGTAATAGTAGAGTGGACCGTCAGAGCAGCTCCTTGGTTTTTGTGATCTACGACTAGGTGCGTGTTACGTAACGATCCTACGACGCCTCATTAAGACGGGGGATGGTAGAACGTTCCGATTGTGTGGGTAGCACTGTTTTTTTAACCAGTAAGCCCTATAAGACTTCAGTGCTTAACGTAAATATTCTACTTAAATAAATAATAGATTGCTCTACATACTTTACCTATGACCAAAAAAATCGGAATGTTATTGATTACTATAACAAATACAAGATGTTAGCATAATAAATTAGTAACTCAGGTATACAATTATACATTTTGGTGTAATTTTAAGCCCAAGTAATATCGTAAGCATGATGTAAATAATATATGTTATTAAATTACTCCAAAAATAATGTGAACGACCAAATCACGGAGCAAAGGCCTAAAACATACGTTTCTAGTGACAGAGATTGATGCGCTCCTTTGTTTCAAACCTCGGTAATGATAAGTAATATTATGATGAATGTCATTCACCGCATCATGAAAAGATAAAAATGGAGCGGGTAATTTCGGGGTTTTATGTGGGACGTAAATATTTTCAACCTTTTTCGGCTTTATCGTAATTTAATACTGAAATATATTGAGTGTGTTCTTTGTTTAGTGGTTAGCTTATGTTTTGTTTATATATCATGAGATTTAAATCTGTTCAAAAAGGTTAGACAAACTTGCAGTGACCCGATGATATTGTCCATCGTTAATAACAAAATTTAAAGAATATATTTAATATTCTAACTTTAAGATATTTTTGAATGAAATAATACATCGTATGAATATTTTTTATTTAGCTTTGAAATTGAAATTTATAACTAAGAATAGTTTTTTTTCATAATCAGTCCTTATTAACGTCACACTGCTGGGCACGGGCTTCCTTCAGCACGGAGAGGATCAGGACGTAGTCCACCGTGCTGGCCTAGTGCGTGTTGGCGTACTTCATATGTCTTTCGAAACCTTGCTAGGTTTTCTCAGGCATGCAGATTTCTTCAGGATGTTTTCCTTCACTATAAGACAAGTAGTAATCATGATAGAAATGATTCGCACATGAAAATAACAGAGGTGCAAGACGCGGATTTGAACCCGCATCACTCGGTTATCCAAGCGAGCGCGTTACCACTAGACTACCACGGTCAAAATCAAAATCGTTTTTATTATGAAAAGTTTCTTTTTCTTCATTTATAATACTTAAGGAGATTACTTGTTTATTTGCTTACTCTTTTTATGATAAACCTTATTTCATAATTATCTAGAGCCTATAACAACAAGAGGTCCCATGGGGTCGTGCAATCAAAACTTTTCTCAACATCAACAAACGAATAAACTGGCCCAAATATTAGCTTAAGGATCACGTACCTTTCCACCTATCCATCATCCTTTCAACGAAATTTTAGGAGCTAAGAAAATAATGTTTTTATACGAAATATTTCCTGGGATAAACCAAATGCTTTAAGCTGTTTAGTAACAATAATAGTTTATATTACATGCAATTTGTCATATTCTTTTTAACATATTATACTGATTTACCACAAAAATTAAATTGAAAAATTTAAAACACACCACAATTATCATCTATCTATTTTAATGAAACCAAACATTTCATCAATGTTTCCAATAAAGAATTTATTTATATTTATCTTGTTTCTATTCATCTTTGCTTTATTTTAGTTAAGATTGTTTAGAAACGTTGAGTATTTGTAGCGCTGCACCATCAGACCAAAACAATATATTGACTACCTTCAACATTTGGGACCCTATTTTAATTATTAGTTCTGTAATGAATACCATATTCTTAAAACACGAAAACTTAATTTCCAAGAGTAAAATAAATACTTGAAGTAATTTTAAAGTAAACGCATAAAGATAAAAGAAGTAGCTTAAATAAATATTACATAATAAGAAGTTAGCTAAATAAATACTACTTCGCAAACATATTTGAACGAAACGGAACGAAATAAAGTGAAGTCTAAACGATATTTATTTACCTTATTATTGGATGGACGATCATAAATAATTTAATTTTCATAGTGTTATTTAACGTCGTACATCATTGCTGGAGTAATTTTAAAAAGCGATTTCCTTTGTTTCAACAGTGGCGCAAACACAAACAAATGTGTTTTGGACCCTCTAATGAATACTAATGGACGCTTCTTTGAAAGGTTCGAGAGAAATTAATAACTCTTATAACTTATTGTCAGGTAAAATTAATCATCTAAATTATGTTAGGGCGCAAATATTCACCTTATATTTTTTTATAAATATTTAATTTAATTTTAGGAAGATGTACCTACATAATAATGCATTATTGGGTATTTTTAAATAGTAAATTTGATTATTCAAAATAATCATGCATATTTACTATGCAGATAAAATAATTTTTGTTCTTACTAATCTCCGAAAGAGCTGGGCCGATTTTGAGGGGGACATTAGCTTGCAGATGTTGATGTAATACAGAGTTACTAACCTAACCTTATCTTATTCTAAAGTAAAAGTGTATCTGACCAAAAAATTAAAAGTGGCTAGGGCCACCCAAGCGAAGCAAGGGTAAATCGCTAGTATACCAATGAATTAAGTTAGAATAAATATTAAAATGGTCAATGGGTCAATAAGTTGAGCATACTTGGAGTATAAATAAATATTTATATATTGTTAAACCTTCTTTGAGTATGTACTTTACGAAAACTCAAAGAACTTATTATTAATATTATGTCATTATTATTAGTATTATGTTAAAAAATAAACTGTTTTTTAGAAGTATTAATGGTTGAAATGACCAAAGTACGAGCTTTTTATTCACTAAATGTTAAATAAATATGTATTAGAGACCTACATCGTATTATTTTTTACCCGACTGCGCCAGAAAGAGAATATTATGATTTCGAGAGTATGTATATATGTATAATTGTTTGGCACGCTCTGCGTTATAAACGGTTTGATGGATTTTAGCTTGAGAGGTGTACATCTCGCAACAAGGATGTGGATAAAACGTAATGTCTCCGACTCCTTTGTCAACTTGTTTTTTTAGTTAGCTTTTACTAAGTAGGGTTTTTGATTTTTATAATATGTTTTATTATTCATACAGCAGTATACAAATGTAGCAATTTATACAAGGGATTATATATAATAAAGGGTTTTATTTTATTTGTACAATACCCGTATAAGTGGATCTTTAAGCAATAGGAATAATATATGAAGTTGTATTAAATAAATTAACTAAATATTTTGGGACATATACACACAGCACTATCTAGTTCCACGGTAAGGTACGAGCCTTGTGTTATGGATACTAGATGGTTGATATACTACATATAATATATAAGTTTAAATACATACATATTATAAATATAAGCACCCATGACTGGAGTACAAACATTCGTGCTCAACAAATGTATGTCCCCAGCGGGATTCGAACCCGCGATCGCTGGCGCAGCAAGTAGGGTCACTACACACTGCGCCACGCGTGTCGTCAAAGAGTATATTATGGTATTAAGAACTTTTAAAAAACAAAAGACTCAACACTCATTTTTAAAGTATCTGTGGGACGAACGAAACAAAAGTCAAAAAGTTTTTATTCAAATAAGTCAAGTAACAAAAAGCGTGGAAAGCGTTACAATTGATTGTGGGCTTAAGACGTCAAAAAGAGAACAATTTACAGATTTATCTCCATTTTATTAAGCCCCGACGTAAAAAAGCGGAAATATAAGTTTATTATGTAACTGCGGCAATCAGTCTGCGTGTCCAAACGGATGGACCGATTTTAATTTAGTTTTTTGTGTAATTGAAAGTATTGTCTTTAGCTATTACTAAGAAAGAAGTCGTCGTAATAGGATATGTATTTCTACAGTCAAATAATCAATTCGAAAATTGACTAATGAAAATATCCATTGCGTGATATGCATCTCGATGCTGCAACGTCACTTGAATAGGTCATTGTCGCTTGTTGGGCTTGTCTCTAGGTATGATTTAACTTTTAATATAGATTTTTTAGAGATACTTCCCTGCCGTAAAAGTATCATGTGTGTTGTTAATAATAACCAGCTATCATCATAACAAATTCCATTTAAAAACTTTCAAGTGTTTTTCTCATGATGCGATTCTAGACAAAGATATAGACAGACGGACGAAAATTCAGATTCAGATTAGGCATCATATTAATAATAATGGCTAATTTAATAAGATTGTCTAAACATATTTAATGTACAAGTTTGATTTACTTATTTTTATAATACTTATTTATATATATATATATATATAATTTATTTGTATTTTATCTAGAATAATAGCCTAATATATTGACTATTGAGTTATTTTTATATTTATCAAAATATGTTTTAATAACTGTTCGTGTTAACTCTTCCCACATTCTGTTCTCTCGCGAGAAGATGGAACGTTTTATTAAACGTATTTTCTTTTAATTAAGACATTAGCACGTTTCAGTCTAAATTAAGAACTTTTAAACTGATTGCTTCATTACTTCACGGTAATTTTGAATCGCTGTAATAATTTGATTGAGCGATATTTATTAACAGTTCTGTTACAACAAAATAAAATTAAATTTAAACTATCATAACATATTAGCAGTACCCGTATTCATGTTTAGAATCGCTACTAAACTTCGCTCGATCACTCGCTGGGCTCATCTATAGAATGCCTGAAAATTTAATCAAAATTGCTCCAGCCATTTCAGAACTCGTCGGAAACATACTCGTGAGCTGTGCGTCTCACACCTCGACTCGACTATCAACCTCTCGCCCCGCTTCTATCCGCTCGCTTGGATAACCGAGTGTTGCGGGTTCAAATCCAGGTCTCGCAACTGATATGGTGAAGAAAATCATCGCGAGGAAACCTGCATGTCTGAGAGAACAGCAAGTTTTCGAAAGACTTGTGAAGTCCGCAAACTCGCACTTGGCCGGCGGGATGTACTATGACCTGATCCCCCTCGTATTGAAGGCAGAACCGTTCCCAGCAGTGGGACGTTGAATAAAATGTACTATTTATATAGTTCAGTATTCAAGTAACTCGTTATATCTCAAACATATAATTAATCTACACCTAAGAGTTTCGAAGGTCAACATTTCTAACGGATGCTCCTGACATATAATTTAACCCTTCTCCTTTATAATAATTAATAATAGGACATAGTGCGCCTTGTTGGTCTAATAGCTTATACTATTAGGAAAAAAACTTTCTGTCAAGGAATTTGGCTGCTCTAGTTAGGAGGTTAGTAGGGGTTCGCTCTGTTCTACATAATATAAAACCATCGAACCTATTTTCTTCCACCTCTCTTCATTATTATTTAAAATAACGCCTATAAAGTTAGAATTGGATTTTGAATTTAGTCAAATTATTTTTTTTTATGATATAATTGTAATTTTCTTGATATCTGCATGACAATGCTTGTAGCCCTATCATATAAGGATGCACTTCATTCATATAATACTATTATATGTACTAATAAAATTAAATAGAGTTCATATTATAATATAATAAAAGTATCTAATATGCAATTGAAAATACTCATCACAGTTTTTCTTATATTTTAGAGAATTTTATTCCTTTATAGTCGAAAAAGAGGTTTATATTACAATGAATCGAGTCTATGTCTGCAGGTCTCCCTACCGAAGTTTTATTCTGTAAGAACATTTATTATTCACACAATTCGACAATACGATCCATGAACAATGAACATTGAACATACTTCATTCAATAATTATTTCATTGAATTGTTCATTTTATTTAGTTTTTTGTTATATCTCTTAATAAAAAAATTGGCCTAGACCCTTCAGACTTACAACAATTCAGTTATAATTAAACTTATATAAGTATGAATTGAGCATACTACATAAAGCTTCCAAGACAATTTATATTTTATACGAACTGGGCGTCTGAACTACATATTAGATTCGCTCGATCATCTACAAGCATTTGTGAAAAAATCGGTATTTAATTCAAGTTGTTTTTTGTGTATCCAGTAGATAATATGTTATTTTTTTACCAAAAGCTTCAAGAAATGTTGAAAAAGGACTTTTATATGAAGATAATATTTTTATATAAAATACGAGTATTTTTAAAAAATAATGTCTTAATTAGGTAGCTATAATTGAGTCCTTCACATTATCCTTCATTGCAAATTCAGATAGATACTCGTAGGTATTCAGTAACTGATAATACGTTTAGCTCCCTACCTGACCCTACTTGCTGTGCTTGCGGTCGCGGTTTCGAGTCCCACTAGGTGCAACTATAATATATAACGTTTGTATTCCGTATTGGAGTCATGGGTGCTTATATATATAGTATTTATGTATTTTAAGTTATATATTGTGTGTAGTGTATCAGCCATCTGGTATTTATAACACAAGCTTCGGAGCTTCACATGGAACTAGTTAGTGAAGTGCGTTAACGTCCCAACATATTTCTATTTATTGGGAATAGGTGTAAGATAATTAATAGTATTTTACAAAGAACTTCTCGATTCAGTGAACTTAGTAAGGTCCAAAACTTAATTTGAACGAAAACACAGGACTTTAACGCTAATATCATTACACATAATCACAACAATTACGTAAATTAATGTCCTAATTCAGTTTTCAACATAGCTTTTTAGATTAAAATGTCACGTAAATTCGCGTATGTTACGGGCAGAATGAGCGTTTTACGTCGACAACCCGTAATTTCAGTCAGGGGGTTTGCAATTTTAAACTGACTCGACGTATATAAACGAATATTTTGATGTCAAATTGTTTACATTTTCTTTAATTTGACTAATAAATACGCTAAATTTACTGACGTAATAAAATTACTGTGAAAATCCTTACTAATATTATGAATGTGAAAGTAACTCTGTCTGTCGCGCATTCACGCCAAAATACTTAACAGATTTAAATGAAATTTGGTGCACAGATAGTCTAGAGCCTGAAAATTATATAGGCTTCTTTTCAAGGCGAAAAAAGAGCTGTAAGGGGTTGAAATAGGGGACTGAGTTTCTGGCTGACTGGCTTGACGGTGAGTCCCACATAACCACCTGTTTTGTACAGGGGGTATGCGTCAATGCATTTTCCAAGGATCAAAAAGAGATTAAGTTTCTATGGAAATTTTTAAAGCTAGAAGGTTGAAACTTATTTTTTAGGCTTTTGATTAGATATAAATAAATTAGACATTCAAAGTTTGTATAAATGTTATCCTAAAGGTGGTACCTAGGGACAAAACCGAACCAAGCAAGGGTGAGTCGCTAATTAGTAATAATATACATAATATGTTTAAAATATATTAAGTATACAAATATTTCAAAACAATAATAAAAAATCTAATCAAAATTCCGTACACATAAGGAATTTTTTTAGGTAACGTGAGGCCTGTGGCTATTTTAGGACTACCTTTTTGTAGCATCCAAAACAATCACGATTCTCCGAATCTTTTACAGCTCTCTATTTCAATAAGCTTAACCTGTCATTTGCAGTAAATTTCAGCGCTGTCCGTAATAATAATTTTACCTTTTTACGTTCTGTTACTGAGCGGGCCCCTTCTCAATGTGAGGGGGAGTAAATCCACCATGCTAGCTATATACGTATTGGCGGACTTCAAACGAGTATGTACTCTTGTAGGTTTCATCAGGATGTTTCTTCAGAAAATAAAAGAAATGTTGTATAACAAACTCAATTTTACAAGCAAGCTCGTTACTAATAAGCTACTAATGCTTTAAGTCCTGGCTATGGTCACTATATCGTTGGCGTAGGTGGAGAACTAAATAACTCAAATTTTCTAGTTTATAGAAAATCGCGATTTACTGATTTTTTTTCCAATTTTTTGGCATAATAAAAAAATTTGAGAAAATTTTACTGTCGGTAATTTTATATACTTTAGGTATCTTTGCCTTTTATATTATACTTAAACAAACTAAACTCTATCTTAAAGTGTTAAAAAATAAAAAAAATAAAAACCAAGTTGTCTAATTCTGCCACAACATATTATTGCAAGTATGCTGCAATTAGCTATTTATTTAGGCTAGTTGTTTAGTTTTCCTACGTGTTAGACACATACAGTAAAACAAATTAAGGTGAAATAAGTGCAGTTATTGAATTTGTCAACTACTAGATATCATTAAATATGAACACAACTTGAGTTATTTAGTTTTCCGTGAATTCTGTTCATATTATTATGACATTTTGAGTTGAAGAAAAATTAAACAACTTATTTTATTTAAGTCATCAAACATTCAACTGATCATAAATCATAGTTATCAATTTATTTATTGAGTTGATTATTTTTCCTTCTACTGTTTAGTGCTAGTTTCAACATATTTACTTTAGCATTTGGAATACAAAAATGGCTATATTTCTGAAACGGGACAAGATATGAAAATGTTTGTTAGAGTAAAATATGCGGTATTTTTTGGGTGTTACGAAAATAATTAAATGTCAATTTGGCCAAATTCGCAGTTATTTAGTTTTCCACCTACGCCGACGATATTACCTACTAATTATTTAAAATACGATTACTATAACAAAAGTAAATAAGAGTTGTAAAGATATTCTTTTGTTATTATATATTTAATAACTGATATTGTTTATTTTTGTGAAAAGCAAAGTTTAAATAGCAAAATCTTACGAAAATAAAAAATATCTAAATCATTGGAACCATTTGCTAGATTCACAACTCAAATATATATACAAGATTTGCTCATTTAATCAAAAATTATTATCTTTTTGAATAAAACAATTTATTGTAAAAACGTTTACACCATCTTCAAATTATATTTGCAAAGCAATATTAGTTGTTGAAAGTGTATCATCATCATCATTCGCCCTTTTTACTTCCCACTGCTGGGCACGGGCCTCCCATTCATGCAAGGAGGTTCAGGCCATAGTCCACCGTGCTGGCTTAGTGCGTGTTGGCGGACTTCATATGTCTTTCGAAAACTTGCTAGGTTATTTCAGACATGCAGGTTTCCTCACGATGTTTTCCTTCACCGTAAGACAAGTGGTAATCATGACAGAAATGATTTGCACAAGAAAATATTAGAGGTGCGAAACGCGGATTTGAACCCGCATCGCTCGGTTATCCAATCGAGCGCGTTACCGCTGGGCTACCACAGTCTAAAGTGTATAAATAAAAATAATATCAAAAAGTAAATTACAGTTATATATTTCGAGATGAACTTAAATATTTCATTAGTGCTAAATAAAATAGCCTAATTCTGTTACTTTTGTTGTTTGAATAGAAAGCTTTTAACAGGATTAAGCCAAATTTAGAGCAGTTTAGTTATATAACTACACTGGGGACAAATAGGAGCATATTCGTCTTTAGAATTTGCAACTTTTTAAAATTAAAAACAGACACTTCAATTTTATTAATTATATGTATAGGTGTATAGATGAATAGATTAAAGCATATATAGTATGAATATATTGACAGGTAGCTTTAAGTACGACCACTGGCTCAATTCAGAATTAACCAATTAAGTGGGAAACCATAATTGTTGGTCGATGCGGTGAGTTCGATTTTGACTATTATTTTAAGATCTACACCCAAGTAATATATAATAAATGTCAATAGTCAATAAATATATTATAATTGATTTATTGTGGGGTAAGCACTGTCTGTAACAAGTATATAAACCTCTGACCTCAAATACCTTGGTCTCTCCCGTGACCATGATCGTTGTAAAGCATTCGAAACGTCGGGCACCAAAATACAAAATTAATCCGCGACAAAATCCGAAAAGATAGTTTCATTTATAAATTTTTCATGCTTTTATTATTGTCGATTTCATCTTGTATTCTTTGCTCGTAAAAACATCGAAAGCCAAGGGAGTGAAATATCGAAAGTTATATTTTCTATCACAATTTGTTCGAGTGCTTACTAGAGATTTTCGCGGAAAAGGCACGTGTATGTCAATCGTAATGGCGTCAAGATCGATGAATGAATCTTGTAGGAAATTTGCAAAATCAGCTTGGACTCCTTGTATACCTATTTCCTGAAATATAGAAAATATGTAATGAATCGTTACGTAACAGTGACTTCTGGTTCGTCCTTTCTTGCGCCTATTATAGAGAGATATTTTCCCGGAATAAAAACAAATCCTATATGTTGACTCAAAATCAGATAACAGAAAAACAGAAAAATAAAGAAACAGACTGATTACATAGCTTATTCTTCTAATATTTTCTAATAAATATTCTACTCAATTCATGATTGATTAGATTGGAATTTTAGATTATAATTTTAATATTATAAATGGTATGATGTATTTTCATACTGTATTTAAAATATGGTCATTATAGATCATAACTTAAAAAAAGCTAATTGATATTCATGAAAATCAACAGGGCTTACAGTTCTCTGTATCTTAATCTGGCCCGAATGAAGTAAATTTTTTCAATTCTATTTATTTACAAATGTTTGTCTTCAACTCTTGATTAAAATTGTATTCGTATGCCCTGCTCGCCGCCTTCTCAACATATTTTCCAACCCAAGCTTAAACCTGACTCCACTTTTGCACTCATCTGATTTACACTCTAAGACGTGTTATTGGGAAATATTTTTTTTCCTAATTTATAAGATTATCATTTGGTATTCTGTCAATTTAATGGGAATTTCGATTAAAGTTTTGAGTCAAAGTAAAAATATAAAACATTAGAAACAAATTAGCCTATAATATAATGTTTAACTAATTTGCAGATTGCAATAGCATAATATTATTGTATGAAGCTCGTTGATTTAAATCGACATCAAAAAGGTTTTTTTTTATTTTAATGGATATCTTGTATGTAAATATTTGTATTCGATACAAATTACGAAAATTAATGTCACTCAAGCATTGATCTTTTATATTTTACCATTATTTTCGTAGGTATTTGCCCTTGTCAATTAGGGACGCAAACCTTGTTTCAAGTAACAAAAGATCAATTGAATTTATTGAGCCCTTCTATTGGAGGGCTACTTTGTAGATCTCAAGTGTGAATAATACGAATTTATTGGAAATTTCAAACTTGTGTCATACTTTTAAATGTATATATTTTAAACTAAAACCCATATTATTAAATAATCAATTTTTAAGTTTGCATTTTTTTCCTAATCTTGGTTATAATATAATAATAATAATAATAATAATAATTGTTTTTATTTCGGAACTACATAGGAACCATATTTTGTTAGTAAACCTTACATACTATAACTTATACACTAAGGTTAGTAATAAATACAAACAGAACATAACAAAAACAAAACAAAAATAATTTAGTGCGTCATGTACTTACGAGGCATTTCATGCGGACAGTGATTCCGCCTGAGATGCCTCAGCACAGGCGCTCTCGGGTCCTCAGCCACAATTTTCAGGATGCTGTTTCTACTCCCCCGAATCCTTGACACAAGCGAAGCCACCTTCTTCCTGATGATGGTATGGAAACCATCTGTACGGGATTGGGTAAACATCCCAGAGGCACTACAGAAACGAGGGAGTTTCAACATCATCCTGAAAATATTATTGTATTGGACGCGCAGTGCATTTAGCGCCCCCCTTGAACAGCTGAACCACAAACTTACCGTGTACAGGCCTTGACAGTACGCTTTAAACAAGGTTATTTTGACCTCATCGGTACAACGATAAAATCTGCGTGCCAGCATGTTCCCGCGGACCGCCAACGCCCTGCGCTCCCTCTCCACGTCATCATCGTCTTTAAGGTCGTCGACAAGTATATGTCCCAGATATTTAAACTTGGTCACCTGTTTTATATTAGCGCCATTCAGAGTAATTGAAGGAATGGTGTCTGGGTACTTGCAGTCGGCCTTGAAGACCATGAACTCGGTTTTCTTTACATTATAGATAAGGCCATGTGATGCAGCATATTTTTCACAGACCTTCAGCATCTCCCGGATTGACCTCGCAGTCGGGCCCAGCAGCACCATATCGTCCGCGTAGCTGATGTTGTTTACACAAACACCCCCCACCCGACAGCCGACACGCATGCCGCTGAGCTCGACTATGAGATCATTTACATACAAGTTAAACAGCTTTGGAGAGGACAACCCTCCCTGTCTCACTCCGCACTCCAACCTGTATGTATCCGAGAGGCAGTTTGACCACCTAACACAATTAGTCTGATTCGAGTACCAATGATTATAAGATTGTCAAAATTATTTTAAATACAAGAATTTTCTTTTCTTTTATTACTATTCGCATAGTTTGTTTTGATAAATCGCATTAAGTGTAAGCTCAAATATATGTTTTTTTATTGTTTAAAACTACTTATTTTCTAACTTTGTAATGTACCTCGGTCCATGCTACCACGTGTCACATTTTTATTTTATATTTTTATAGTTACAAATCTTTCGAATGCTTTACAGCGAACGCTTTCTTAGGAGAAATTCTCATAGGCAAGTTTTATTTAAAATATCAATAACGTTATTAAATATGGCCAATCAAGTATATGATAAGTCATTAATGAAGCACGAAATACAAAGATAGAGTATAACAAAATTTATTTACTTACATGCAACAATTTTTGTCAATTTTCGTTCCGCTTTCATCAGTGATTTCAAACTGAAATTGGCACTAAGTTTTAATCACCCAAAACAAACAAAAGCCCACGCCATAATCAAAGCAGAATGTACATTAGCTAATACCATGAAAATTGAATTTCTTTGCAACAAATTTTCCTTTAATGAGAGCAGCAATTTTATAATCCTAATGAAGCAAATTGCGTTTGTACGTATTTATGCTGAGTGAAACCAAGCGTATAATTGGAGTTCAGAGTTTATATGCTATTTATAGGTCTACCAATCCTTTAGGCCTTCATTTCCATGACTTGTTTTAAAAATTAAAATAAATATTATAAGTTAGATCTAAATATAACTACACTTACGCTTTTTTAACCTCTTTTAGGTCTGGAGTTTTTTTTAGTTAGTAATATCTAAATTAAGACCTAGATGACTAATTTCAATTAGTAGACAAATTTTAATTTATAGGTATTAGTTCAAAAATAAAGTTATAATAAGACTATAAAGTATTAAGCCTTCAGGAAACCATTTATCTATCTAATTCAACGTTTTTTACATTTGAAACCAAATAGAAACATGTAAGAATCATATTTGATTTTTTTTTTACTATCGAAACTTTTACTATCGAAACTTCCACTTTCACGCTTTTATTTTAAAACGATATATATACACAGTAAAATCAAAAATGACCTTTTATACCGTCGTTTTATAAATTGAAAGCTGTTGATTTTTTCACATTTACTTATTTGAGATATTAGCTTGTTTACATTTGATTGATAAATAGCGAACAAAATTTAAAACTACTATACAAGTAAATAAACATGTTTACATACTTTTGGTTTAGTTAAGATTAATAATACTAAGTTTTCTTTTTATATAATTTTCTGAACATATTTGACTTTTTTGTTTGTTTATTAGTCACACACGTTTGAAGTGGTCGTGCTTGCGTAATTACGTGCACTTGTAACTAGATGCACATTTTCACTCGTATGTTACTGTTGCAAACTTTAAAACTGTCGAGCAAGTTGGTAATCTTGCTAGTTGAAAATTTTACTCGGACCGCCACATGCTATGAGTTTATACTATCTACAACATAAAATCATAAGTGATTCTTATCATTTGAATTTTTATAGTCTTTAACTCAAATTTTGACAGAATTTATCGCGTATTTTTAAAGATTATTCTTGTTGTTAGCAAATTAAAAAAGAATTTATATGGAAGTTGATGTAACAATGAAATCAAGTCTAATCATATCGAAGGATAATATTTATTTTTATTTATTTATTTACTTTTTAAGGAAAACACAGTACAGTTAATAAATTATAAATAAAACACATAAATATAGTCTAACAACCAATCAAGTTTCCATTGATAACTTACACATAAAAAAGCTAATACCATATCATAGTACGTAATAATTTAGAATGTAAAGTTTAAAATATTAAAAAAACTAGCTAAGAATGAAAAATTAATACCATAAGTACTGTTATATGATATATATTAAAGTAAATATAAATACGGCCTCTAGGAATACTGCCAATTAACATTAATGTTATAAATATTCTAACTGTGACAAAATTAATTTATTGATACCGTGAAAATGCTGTATTTATTTATGGGATAGGCAACGATCTAATTGGTTGACATTGCCATTAGCTGGGAGTTGCTTGTTTTGTGTGATTTGTTCTTAACAAAGAAATATTAAACTTATAATACTTACATAGATACAAATATAGACTAATATAATATTATATCAGTTTCAATTGACGATACGTTCGGCTCTTTTATAGTGATACTTTATGCGCCAGCGGTCGCGGGTTCTAGTCCCGTTAGGGGCATCCATTTGTTAAGCACGAATGTCGTGGGCGCTTATATTTATTATATATATAAATAACTAAAAAATAAAGAATAACTTTTAAACGAGTCAACTTAGCGAAATATCATCTCAGACCAGTAGATTTTTGTAGATCTTTAATTTTCCTACAAGAATATGTTTTGATTTTCACGAGACATTCATTCGTTCAAGTGCTTTAAAAATCCAAAAAAAGAAAAAACCTATGTTATTTATATAGGAAATAAAAAAGTCATTAATATTAAGGGCTCAAAATTTACCAGATTTTTTTTCGTCAGCTCAGAGGATAAAGTTTATTGGCCCACCCTAATGTGTAGTATATAATATATATGTATATCAACTACCTGGTATCCGTAAAACAAGCTCCTAGCTTACCACGAACTAGATGGCGCTGAGTGTAATCATTTCCCAATACTTATCGCTTATAATCTGCAACGTAAGGGAAAATTTAAAAGCATGCATTACCTTAATAAAAGGGTTAACGATCAAACTCTTATATTTTATACTGAATTGGTCAGATATTAATAGGTAATGGAACGATAAATTAACAAACACAAATAAAAAAAAAAAACATTTTTGATATAAGTACCGTATATACTTTCATAATATGTTATTTAGTGAAAGATGTTAATTTGAAATCTATATTTAAAACAGATACTTCAAATTTATTTTAAATATGTACTCGATATAAAGTTTCATCAATTATTTATAATATAATATTCAATCGAATTCAGATTTTATAGTATTTTTCACCAAACACTACATAATTACGAAAATTATCTCCAAAAAACCTAACGGCTCCCTAGGGCTATTGTAATTAAGTTTGGGATAACGATAATAGATAAGTATTAAGCCAATCGTCCATAAGATATTGCGTAATGAGAGTTTCTTATTTCCGGAACAGTTATTTAAGTAGTTAAATGTTCTCGATGAATATTGATAAAATATCGTGGATTTAATAGGTATTAAATGAACGTGTTCAGGTGTTTGATTCCCAGCAACAAAGTTTGTATTTAGCCCTATAAAGTCCACTGCTGGGCACGGACCCCCCTTCAATACGAGGGGGATCATGCCATAGTACAACATGCTAGCCAAGTGCGGATTAACGGACTTCACATGTCTTACGAAAACTTGCTAGGTTCTCTCAAACATGCAGGTTTCACAATCCAGGGCTTGCAGATGCGTTGCCGGCCTTTCAGGAAAGGGAGGGAAGAGGGAGGTAGGGGCAAGGAAGAGGGAGGAAGGAGGGAAGGAGGAGGGATGGGGAGTCGGCCTTTCCTTACGATGTTTTCCTTTATCGTGAAACCGTGGTAATCATATTAGAAATCAGGATTCGAACCCGCATTGCGTGACGTGAGCGACACCACTAGGCTACCACTGCTTAAAAATAAGAAAGTTTAATAATAAGTAAAATGTCGCAGAGAAGGCATCAAAACGTAGTAGGTTAACAAACACATTCACTCATAAGCTTTTGTAGTATGAATGTATTTTTAGCTGAAGTCTTTGTACCCGTCCTTTTTTGGTTTAAGCTTCTAACGCTCGGCATTTTTATAACGATCTCAAACACCTCCTCCTTTACACACAAAGCGCGCTATACAACTAATTGACAAGAAATCAATGAAAATAAAAATCTATTTATAACCCTTTGCCACATAACCAGTTACCGGATTTCTCATTATTATAATGTTTACGTCACGGTTCTATTGATGAAAAATAAATGAAAGAGTCAATAATGTACCTATTTTTACCGTTGCTTTATTCACTGTAAGCTTTTGAAACCGAATTTTGTTATTTTCATTTCTATGGGATATAACTTTGTTAAAATAACATTTATTTAAAGGTTTTAAAACTAGCTATTATTTAATCAATGCAAATTGTTTGTAAAATAAAATTCTATTTACGTTTTTTCTGCTTTTTAGACATAATAATATCGGAATTAAAATAGTATAAATGCAAAATAATGTGTAGTATGTACAATTACATGTATGTAGTCAACCGCTTGTAGCCACACTGCAAAGGAGGCATCAATGGATGCTTCCTTGTCTTTAAACATCGAAACTAGAATTTAAATTCTGACAGAGGAGTGGCTTATTTTGTTAACAGATTGCCAAGTCGAAGAACTCAAAAGAAAAAAAGAAATGTAGTAAACTGTGACCTGAAGCAATACATAGGTTACTGTTAGATCTAGGAGTGGAACAAAACGAAGCAATGGTAAGTCACTAAGTATTAATAATGAATGTGAATAAATGAATGAATGAGTGAATGAATAATAATGAATGAATGATCTTTGAACTGTAAAGCCACAAATTTTTACGCGATTTTGATATCCTTTTTTTTTGATATCCTCAGAGTGCTAATAAAACATTCCGCCATCTTTGGAAGTTCGCAATATTGGATTTAGAATGACGTCATCTAGCTAATATTGCATTGTTACATACACTGAACGTGTAAATAAAATTTCTGGTCAACGAGTTGTGGAAAACTGCAGTTAAATTCAGTTGCGAGATTTGAACCGAACAAACACACAAACAATGCAAGTCAAACAATAGCTTGTAAAATGACGATTCTTTCAAAAACTGTTGAATCTAAAAATAGGTCAAGTTTTTATATCAAAAATCTGTACATTTATTGCACAAATATTATAATTAATACCTTATAACAATAGGACTCTAGTATATTTGAAAAAGTAAGTTTAGTTATGCTTTCATAAATATGATTTACTACTTCTGTTACTTGACATAGTTTTACAATTAAATAAACCAATATACTACAGTACATTTATTTCATATTGTATTTATTTATTTTATTATATGTATATTTCAAACATATTTAGACATTTTTGGGATCCTACAGGCTATTCCTCAATGACCATGTGCCGGAAGCATCATCATCATCAGCCTGCTTTCGTCCACTGCTGGACATAGGCCTCTCCTATGGCATGCCACTGAGTTCGATCTTCAGCTTTACGCATCCAAACCGCTGCCAGCTACTTTACGAATGTCGTCGTCTTACGCTACGTTTATATGTCTTTTGAAAACTTGCTATGTTCTCATAGGATGTAGGATTCTTTGCGATGATTTTCTTCATCAAATAGCAAGTGGTGATTATGTCATAAAGAAAAAAGAATGTCGTAGGTCCAAGACTCGTAATTTAAACCCACTTCACTCGTTTTCCTAAGCAAGCACGTCACCACTGAGCTACCATTGTCTTGCACATACATAGTACATGTGTTACCTAATATATATTTCAAAATACATTTTAAGGGCTATATTCTACATTTTGGTGGATTGTTAGCTTCAAAATAGAAATTCCCAGTGATACAAACTTTACACAAAAGTTGGGCACAAAAGGACCTTAAAATAAATATATCAGCTCTTGTGTATCTTTGTGTAGCGTTTGTTTGTTTGTATTAAATTCTAGTCATATATTTGTCTCAAATTTTCAGTAATGATTACCTATGGTCGAATTTCAACCATAATCGAATATATACTATTTAAACTGCCATGGTGTAGTATGTGCGTTCGTAAACGGCCAGGTGAACATTATTATTAATTACAATATTTTTATATTTTCTATACTAAGGAATTTCATTCTCCATTTAGAATTATAGAGAGAGTCATAGAAAACACTCTTTCATTTTCAAGAGAAAGAGAAATAAAGCTTAAAAACGCAGAGGAATGTAACATAACGATTTCTGTTTTGTTTTAAAGAAAGTAACCTATCTGTGCCGCAAAGTTGTAAATAGTAGCAAGTAACGCTCCTTTCTGACTTTGAATTCTTCTATATAATTCTTAAACTTCATATTTACTGAACATACATAAAATAATAAACTTTATATACATACTTGCAAAGTAATGTTTGTAATCCAGACCGTACGTATCTGATCTCGGTACGTAACCCTTCTTTTTATAGCACTTGAATGCTCATAAAATGAATCTTTATGAGATAGTTCTACACTACCGCTATATTCTTAACTGTTTCAAGTTGTAGTACATAAACTTTCATGAACTTAGATAAGAAAAACTAGCCTTTATTATCTTTGTAATATGCACATGAAGAGGTGGACATCCGAAGGAAAACTAAGAAAGTTTTTTGTATGGAAACTTGTATTGAACTTATTGAAAATGTTGTTTTAACAATATAAATTACTTTTTAAAATAATTTCAATTATAAAAAAACAGGTAAGTATGAAATATGTTAGTAGGGATCCTTATTTTTTATTGCAATTAAAATAGCCTATATCAGTCATAACGTAGCATTCAAATGGTGAAAGAATTTTTAAAATCGGTCCAGTACTTTTTGACACAATTCGTTACAATCATCCTTACATAGGTACAAACCTTTCCTCTTTATAATATCAGTATAGATTTTGAAAAAAATATTAACCATGACAGCGTGAATTGAACAAAAGCCTGTCGCTTTGAGTTAGTGAAAGATACTCTCGAGACATCGGAATAGCCTTCATAGGAGATTATGTTGACAGCTAACCAGATCATGCTTTTAAAGGATTGAGAAAATATATTATTTAATACAATTCTTGAATTATAGTGGTTTTTGGATATAATAAATAATATTTTGTGTCTTATGAAAAGTACAACTAGAAAGTGCTTTATATTATAATGCATTTATTTACAAAACGTCATGGAAATTATGATTTTTGAATTTCCATTCCATTTATAATTAAGCCTTTCTGCACTGTGTTATTTTGCTTTCAAGTCCCATTCCCAGAAAGGTATGGAATTCACCTCAATTGTATCAATAAATTGAAATATGGACTTATGCAATTTATCGAGAGCTTTATTTCTATCACAGTATATCTATTGAGCAACAAGCGCACAATAAGCTACTTTAGTTCAAAAGTCTCCTTTGATTTTCTTGTTTTCAATAAAGTTACTAGAAATGTACCATTTCTTCTTTCACTCTTGAAATATTACGGCAGTAATTATTATTGAACCATAAATATTGCACTTCTTGGCGTATTTAAGAGATAGTTCATGTGACAATTAAGCATTTATATAAAGATATACACATAGTATATATGTTGAAAATGCACAATCTTAGTTATTTACTTATGATATCTACGTATTTAGGATATTATAATCACGATCAACATAAAATTTCTGAGTTAGTCCAAATAAAACATAGCCAATAATATTTGATGTTATATAGTGTTAATTTAAAAAAAATGATGATAAACATTCTCTTTTAACGACAATATATTTCTGTTAAAACCTAAAGGCCTTATCCTATACTGAGAGAACTTGAGTTTGTAATTGAAGCAAATCAAGAAAAGTGTGTAAATCTATTTTTTAAAGAGAAATTCAGCAATTTATTATATTTTTTGATATTTTGAAAGAATTTTTCGTTTCTGGTAAATTATTATTTCTTCGAGCTAGCGAAGTACAAAGTAAGTATATACATGTATTATTTTTAGGTAAGAAAGCCTTAGAAATATACGTATATAGTATTATAGGGGCTTGAAATAATATGTCGAAACCTAGTGGAGTAAGACAAACGTACCATTAAATAATAATTATCTTAGTTGTTTTGACAATTAACCTCTTAACTTCGTAATGGAACAAGGCTCCTAAACTTAACTAATTAAAGTTCCAACCCAAAGGCCTGAAGCTCACGTTTACGGTACCGGGAAATATAACAATTAATAGTAATCAATTTAAAGTATTCATACTCGGTATAGGATTTATATTAAATCAAACGTTATACGACCTCTTTGGGCATTATTCAAAACAAGATATAGCTTAGCTAGGAATGAATGGTTTTAGAGAGAACTCTCTCTCGTAAACTTGTTTGCTGTGAAGCATTCGATTCGTCGGAAAATAAAAAAACTATATATAATGTAACCATGTATTCATTCATTTCAATCAATATTTTTTTCGAAATAGTCATTTTTATCAAGTATCTATTTATGTAAAATTATCCTTATTTACTTATTTATCTTGTACATTTTATTTGAATAAGATAAATGGCTATCAATAATTAGCTAAGAATCAGCATTCGACATAAAACAAACGCAGTGATATCACTATACTAATACGCAACTATTCTTCACTAAAATAAAAATTTAGACAAGTGTAAAATAAGAGCAGTTTTCTTACGTGTCATATTAGAAGGTCGTGCCGTATCGCTTTCTTGAGTTACGTATGCTTCATTAGGTCGAGTTCGTGGCACTCGGTTATACTTACCTTAAACATTTTTGTGTGAAATTTCATATACAATTTTGTAGAAATAGTTAAGCTATTAAGTCTGAGGAAGATATTAATCTGTCTATAAAAAAAGTTGTATTTTGTTTCATAATACAAAACTCAATAGTTACATTACAAAGTAATATTCAATTTTAAAAGAGTAAAAGTTACAGAATTTTGTTTGTTTCCTAATTTGTATATAATATAAATTATATTTAATAAATCAGGATCAAACCCTACTTAAATAAATAAATAAATACGTTGGGACATTTTTACAACAGTGCCATCTAGTTCTGTGGTAAGCTACGAGGCTTGTGTACCATATCATATGATTGATATACTACATATAAAAATTTTAAATACATACATAATATATTAACACCCATGATTGGAGAACAAACATTTGTGCTCAACAAATGAATGCCCCCAGCGGGACTCGAATCCGCGACCGCTGGCGCAGAAAGTAGGGTCACTACCAACTGAGCCAAACGTGTCGTCAAACTACTCAGTAACTTGATAATTCTGTAGAAATATTCTCCGAACCCAAAAAGCTTATTTATTAACCATTATTCAATATTCTGATTAAACTCATTTTATTAAATAAATCAATAAATATTTAAATCGTTAATTTTATACTTAGTATAGTTAATGTATCGTTATTTTTATTTTTTATCTCTGTACAAATAAATGACTTCTGTTTTCTTTAAAGGTTTTAACATAAATGCATAATGATTTCTGCTCTTCAGAACGCGGGCAGAACCGCGCGATATGCTAGTAATAAATATTAAATGAAAGTAAACATTATTAACAATATTACCTAACTAGTGTTTTTTTTTAATTCAATTATTATAAATTGCATTGCGACATAAATTTTCGAGACCAATTGATCTACTTAAAATATATCACAATAGTACAATATAGAATTAAAAGATTATTGGAACTATTACTTTCCAAACTAAGAAAGGATATTTTCGAAAAAACTTAATCCAACGTCAGCGTTTCAACGATCTTTGTCCAACGTGCAAAATGACAAATTTAATCAAGAGAATTTTCTCTAGAAAAAAGACTCGGCCTAATTTCCATCGGCTTTTTATATTGTTTTTGAAAGTCTGAAGCAATTGCGAGATTAATAAAATGCAAATCTTCCGTAACGGATCTTTTTTCGATATAAGAGGGGACGGTGAAAGATATCTAACTAAGTATTGTGAAGTATACTTAAAATTTAATTTATAATATTTAAGCGATGCTCTGTTAATTTCTAAGTTAAGATGAGAACTTATTTTACTTTGGTTAAAAAGTTTGTTCATCAATTTTCTGTTTAAGAATTATATGGAAATATTAATTATAATTAAAAATTATATAATACAAGAGACGCACCCTCGCTCCGCTCGGGTCCGACCCTAGTATTTTAACTGATGCATTTCTTACAAAGGAGATATTTTCTCGTAGTAAAACGAATCCTATATTTCCCGGTTAACCAGCAAACCATCATCATTCCAAATTACATCAAAATATTTTGATACAGTTACAGTTTGACAGACAGACAGAAATTCTAAAAACTATAGATTCGGTATCTTTATCGATAATATTATTTTAATAAGATTTTCCAAAAAATATACAATGTAGAGATACAACTAAGTTAGAATTTTATTATTATAGAAATTAGAATGAAAATGTGCTAATTGTTCTGCTTAGTTTCTGTTTTGCTTGTACTATAAATAATGCTACACAAATAATATTAACAGCTTCTGTAATATTGTGATTGCATCCCAGATAAATAGACTATACAGCTTTGCTGCTTATCGGTATGTGAGAAGCAATACTGGGCAGGTGTGTCCAACCGCCGAGGGAAATCGAAGTGGACGCGAGCTGAAAGCCTACAGCACATTATATTGAGGAAAGTGAGTATTGACTAGTAATTGCCTTGTATCCTGTCTTGTGAGAAATCGACAGGTTTGATAGAAGTGTACTAAATAAGTTTTTGTCACGTTGAAAATGATCCGCATAATAATATCTGAGGTGCAAGAATCGGTATTTGAATCTGTCGGTATTTGAAAGCTCGTTATCACTGGGCTAGTTTCTGCTGCTTATAAAAACTGAACTCCGTAGTCCTTACATTTCTCTTGCCTGTTACGAAAAATATGTTTGTGTTCTACACATTGAGAAAGGTTATAGATACCTTGTCAATACATTACGACCTATGAGAGTAGTGTAATTTTATAAAATTGACGACGCGAGTAGAGCTGCGAGGAAAAGCTAGTTAAAAATAATAATATCTATGAAAGCATCTTTATATGTTTTTGTACCGATGAGTAATAACAGATACATAATTTTGAATATAATCATGAAAAGTTCCTGATAATCGCGAATATGTGAAACTAGAAGTTATTTAGACATAGACATTATAAGTATTTAATATTATTGAATTAATTGTTTACAAGCAACTCACCATCGCTTCGCTCGGGTTCATCTCTAAGTTTAGCGCAAGTAAAGCCACGGGTTCCGCATCCTAAAAAATTAAAAATTCTAAAATATATCCTCTTTTTCCGAAGTTCGTTAAAAAGTATTCTGAGTTACGCCTTATAACATTAGCTATCTGCAAGTGAAAGTCCTGTCAAAATCGTTCCAGCTGTTTCAGAGATTATCTGACAGACGGACACAAAAAAAATTAAAAATAGTTTTTTTTGCTAGTATCGTATATCCGACATATGCATTTAGTGAAAAGCTGTTAATTTGAAATTATAACAGACACTTCAATTTTATTTGTATGTATAGATGTATACATTATAGTTATAAAATATTGTAACTAAATATCTTTATGAGATTTTTGATCAAGTATCAAATTAAATGAAAGAATTTGTAATATCTTTTGTGGGAATCTCAAGAGGACGATAGAACGCTTATTAGAGCTGATGTTGATAGCCTCTATTATATGTATAGTTTTTTCCATTGGTAGAATTTTTCCAAGGTATTGCTTAAAATACGTTTAATATTTTGTAAATTATTCTAAAACGTGCATAGCATTTTTAATCAACGAATTCAGAACACGTTTATTTTGATATTTTCATTATAACTAAGTAGTACGTGCACTTTCAAGAAAAATACATAATAATATGTTTAAAATAATATTTTGTATGTTATTTTAAGTCAAAAAGTATTAAAAAAGCTTAGAAAGAGTACATTTAAGATTATTATAGTCGTTTTGTACAAGTTACAGAGGTACTATAAAATATTTGAGGTAAAACTACTGTTTCGGATTATTTCACGGACTTATTCAGATTTTTGGTTCCGTCAGTGTTTCATTTTGAAAACCTTACAGCAATTATGGTTATGGGACAGACTAAGCTTTTAAATGTCCTAAAGGCAATGACTATAATATAAAAACGGCATTATATAGTAGGTTTTAACTTGTGTGTGTGTAGACTTGGCATGTACAGCTGCACATCCAACGGTCCCAGGTTCGAGTAACAAGTCGAGTCAAGTTTACTTATTGAGTACTTCTGTTTAGTAAACCTTGGTAACTGTTCAGACTCGAGAAGAAAACATTACTTACTATGGAATAGTATTAGATACTTTAGGTAGTTTTAAATATATAAAACATAGATTTAAAGTTTATATCTTATATACAGAATATGAAATAACTAAGCCATTTATCTTAAGTTTAATTTTCTTAAGTCAATTGAAGACAGAAATCTAGTTTTCCTTCCAATTAAATCGAACATTCCAGCTTTTGGCTGAATCGGCCGTGTTAAGTTACTCAATTAAGTTTGAAAACATTATTACTAGGGATGTTTTTCTTGATTAAGTTTTGGGGTCTAAGAAAAATTATGTTACATTGTTACACCAAAGCAATATAACTAACTATCTATACAATTATGATAAAACTAGCAAACCCGGCCCTCTTCGCTGCGGTTAAGTTAGAATAAATTAAACGGTTTTTATTCTTTTCAAATAAAATAAAAGCAGCTTATGTTACCTATATCATAAGCTATCTGCGAGCAAAAGTTTCGTCTAAATCGGTATAGCCGTTTCAGAGATTAGCTGGAACAAACAGACTTATTATTTTATGTTTTAAGTACTCTATATACTTGTCTGCTACTAAAGCTCAAGCTTCTCAACAGATTTTGATCAAATTTAATACGATGATAGCTGATTAGCTAAGGCAGCTTATAAGATACTTCTTCTGTGACATATTTATGTCATTGTTGAAAAATCTATACGATGTATCGAAACGTATCTCGTTAGTGAATAAAATATTGCTAAGGTTCAAGCTATCATTACTTGGGGATTTACAAATCGATATTTGTTAGAAACGCGACCTACAATTTTCAAAGCAATTATAGTTTATATATATATTTGTATATACTGTCTAGACTTTATTATGAAAAATGTCGAAATAATTATTTAGAGTTATTTTTCCTCTTAATTTGTTTATTTTGCTAGTTCTAAACAAAGTAAACTATGCTTTTTACTCTAATGCCTTAAGAGATTAGTATGTTTAGTAATTCTATGTAACTTTAACTTTATAAAGAAATGAGTCGAGGTGAGTGAAACTTTTAATTCATTCACTCAGCAATTTGAATATAAAACTAGCAGCTAAGAGTGCGGTTTTAAACATGCATTAAACTACTACAAAACGGAATGAAAGTTATAAATGACAAAAGCATTTAATGGTTTCAAATGTCGATTTAATTTACAACTTTTTTATTATTCACAGACTATAAAAGATTTGCTTTTGTCTTTGCTATGTATTTGCTAGTAGGAGTAAATACCTTTATAGTAAGTTTGGTAATTACATTTAAAGCAATAAAACTTTATAAATATGTTGTTGGGACATGATTGCAACATTATTTATTATACACAGTGCAATCTGTGGTTATCTACGAGGCTTGTGTTACGGATACCAGATAGTTGAGACACTATATATATTTAACTATTGAATACATAGTGCACATTAAAAAATATAAATAACACCCGTGACTGGAGTACAAACATTCATGCTCAACAAATGAATGCCCCGAGTGGGACTCGAACCGGCAACCGCTGGCATAGCAAGTAGGGTCACTATAAACTGAGCCAAACATGTTTTCAAATGTCAACAATATAAATGAATGTGTTATATATAACATGTTTTCTATTTTGCTGCGATTTTTTATGAAAATCGCTTTCTCGCTCACTCTTATACGAGTGGTAATCTGGGTCTCGCACCTCTGATATTCTCATGTGCGAATTATTTCCAACATAATTAACATTTGTCTTGCGGTGAAGGAAAACATCGTGAAGAAACCTGTATGTCTGAAACAACTTTGCAAGTTTTCGAGGTATGTCTAGTCCGCCAACCCGCACTTGAGTAGCATGGTGCTATGGTGGATATAGCCTGATCCTCCTCGTATTGTAATGAGGCCAGTGCCCAGCAGTGGGACGTTAAAAAGGGTTGAATACTGTATATACGAGTATATCAGAATGAATGAATTATGCTTTAATAAAGCTCATTCCATTCACTTCTATTTACGAGTGATAAAATCCGAGTGAACCAAGGGCGCATAACGTGTATATGTATAGAATAGGGAATTAGTTAAGTGATATATCAATTTACCCTCCAAACTATTTGATCTACAAACTTGAAATTTGGATGAATTATTCCCTAAGGAAGTATTGGGAAGAGACATTCGTGAGAGACATTCGTCAGAGAATTTAACGGGTGAGGTTGAAAGGGTTATCGAAGTTTATGAGGAAAAACAAGGATATATATATATATTAAGATCTAATAAACTTTGTTTTGGTTTAGTATTTAGTATAACTAAACTATTTCAAACTCCTGAACGAGGTAAATGCTTTAATTTGTATTAAATTTGTAGTTTTAGGAAGGTTTTTGAAGGGTCTAAATCCTCAAAATACGGTGGAAATATTACATATTCACTGGTTACTATGCGTGAGACAATATAGCGTAAGTTTTATTACTAAAATGTACATAACTTATTATATAACATTAATTTAGAGCACTAATACAATGGTTGAGACCATCTTTTTTAATAAAACGCCAAATTTGAAAGGTTTCCAAAAGAAAAGTAAAAAAATTTAATGGATTTTACGTACCATTCTCATTTCATTGTACCCAGTTTAAAGCTTTGCGAAATCCGTTTTATTCTGTAGGAATTACATTTGATTTTTTACTTATGTAATAGAGGGAAGAGGGTGAAAGCAGTGTAGTTGAACAAGCTTAGTTGTTGACATAATAATTTTAGTTCATGTTCATTAAACGTAACATTACTAGTAGAGTTTTGGGTCAAATTCACGATAATATAAGTATTCGTTATTCTACCTTAATCAGAAATATGTAACAAAATTATTTTAATCTGTGTAAACTTATTTTAACATACATTTTAACTTATCCGTTTATTATGCTTATACATTGTTTAATATAATACAATTTAACAAAACGAAACTATATATTTACTTGTATAATTCATACAAGTAAATATTTCCACAAATATCCTGAAAGTCTTTATATCTATACTAATATTATAAAGCTGCAGAGTCTGTTTGTTTGTTTGGTTGAACGGGCTAATCTCAGGAACTACGGCTCCGTTTATCAAGGAAGGCTATAAGCTAGATTACATCACGCTACGTCAAATAGAAGCTGAGCATCAATGAAAAATGTTAGAAAAAACAAGAGAAAAATATTTCTTTTGGCTAGTATATAATAAAAAAAAATCGGTTAATAGATATTCATGGCATTTTAGGTAAATTTAGTCTTTAGGTTAGTTATAAGGGGTTTAAAAACAGTAAAGTTTAACTAAATAGATTGATAGATAACTATCGTTGGTGACATTAGTATTGAACATTTCAATTATCATTCGGTAAGTAAGCAATTTATAAGCTTTAAATAGGTCAAAGACTCGTTGAAAGTCAATACATGTATTAAAGCATCAATGGGTGGCGGACGATGTTTCTCCGCGGTGGTTCTTCTGGTCTGTTTTTCTTTACATTTAACTACTTACTAATCTTTAAATTGACATAGATAATTAGATTTCACTAATAAAAACTATTTTAATTGAACTTTTTGTTACTGTATATTTTCTTCATAGCAGATGGGGGTAAGTACACCCTCTTGCACCCCCTGCCGGCGCCCATGTGTGCATATGATAAATGCATATAAGCTTTTAACTACTTCACGCATAATTATGAGGAAGCAAACAATGAAACATTGTGTTTTGTTATATCTTAGATCCTTTTCATTTAAAAACTTGCAAATATACAGTTAATCAGAAAAGTTTTACATGACGGCGCACTCAGTGCGCCATCTGGAGGTTTTGGTATGCTTATCGGATTAGAGTGTGAAATCAAGCTTTGACAGCGCACTTTTGTAAAGCGTCGAATCGATGGCAGCAAGGTGATACAAACTGGCATGTTTTAAAAAGACATTAAATTAGAATTAGAATAAAAATTGGCTATTTGAAAAAAAGACAAAAGGGAATGTCAGATTTGGACCGCCCGTGCACCACGTAATATCGACGAATTACTTATATCCGTATTTGTAAATAATTATTGATAATTTAATGTTTTATTATGTTTACATTGTATTGTGTTATGAGTGTTTAAGTTAAATTGACTAAATGTACAGTGTTCCCTCGAAAGACATTAATAATCACGCCCACTACTATGACTACTTCTGATGTTGGCCGTCCTGCGCTTACATCAGAAGTGGGATAGATGAACCATACTATGTAACAATGAAATCGGTTGATGTTCTGACGAAGGTTTTAATGGGTATGAAGGCTTTATTGAGAGCTAAGGATGTCAAAGGCAGATACCGACAATTTTAAGCCAGAGCTAGGAAAACTGCGGCTAAGGTACGACGTGGTTATAGAATTTGTTTAAAAGAATAACTAAGCCTGAATTGTCTGAAGAAGTGAAAACTGAATTTGTTTTGTACTACGTTATAAAGATAGCTTAACACGATGGGAACTGACCAGATAATATTACATAATTACTAGAGTACAATTATTTCGAAATCTTATCGCTTAAAAGTTCGACACCAACATCCTTATTGTTAGAAGCCTTGGACCTTGGTATGAGATTTTATGGAACATTTCATTGGAGTGGCATAAACAAAAATCACCGGTCAAAATAGATTGTTTTTTTTTAAAAAAAGCGTAAGTAGTTTAAGTCGTAATCAAGGTATGATAACAAATGCTATGTTCCTTACGTGTGGCAAGCCTGGCCAGTAGGCACGTCGCAAAATCGTTCCCAGACAAGAGAATAAGTGCCGGCGCTGCGAGATAGAGATTAATCGAGAACGTGGAGACTTACTTTAGAAACATCATTCGGTGAGCATGTTCTTTGTTTATTTTATAGTAAATCTGTCTATTCCCTTTTAAAAGATAATTTGCGTATAAATCAAAATTACAAATACTGTAAAAAGTTTGCTTGCATGTGTGATAATGTTATTTCTAAACCAGTAATAATAAGTAAGTGTCAAAATATGACTATTTATCGCTTCGGCGGTGTAGCGGCTAGCATATCGGGAAGTCCAGGGTTCGAGTCCCGTGACAAGCATCGATAATATCATATTGGATGTTAGAATAACGACTAACTTTGCCAAGCTAAATTAAAACAACTACTCCTAGATTGATATAAAATTAAATAAAGAGAATATTAAAAAAATCTTCTGAACTCACTAAGTAAACGTTATATTTACGGCAAACCTACTAGGAGGGTTAGTATAAAAAAAAGTTAGAGGATAATTAAGATAATTCTGACTCACTAAAAAAATATTGAATGAACTGATTAATATTTATTTAGCACTTAACAGTAAGAAATCGGCTGTTATTAATTACGCACGGAACTATTGTTAGGTAGGTGTGATTCCTATCTGATACTTTTAAAAGCAAAAGTAGCCGATTTAGTTTAGATGGTATACAGTGTAGCGTTTATTCAATATCAAATGCAATACGGTTTAGTTATGGTCGGGGTTTACCAGTAGGTAAAGCATTTTCTAAAGGACTTTGTTTATTTTTCGTATTACAAATAGCGAGCGGAATCAAACTAAGTTACATAGAAAGTATAATCGATTTTATTTTATTTACTATTTAAGAATGATAGCTATAATATGTTTCTACGTATCCACCTATGATTGTACCTCTCTAGAGCCTCTCATTATCTCTCTGATACAAGAAATGTATAAAGACATTTGCACACAAGTTAGTAGCACTGCAGGTGTGGGTGAACTATTTCTAGTATGGGTTAGAGTATTACGGATCCGTTTTGAGCCTGATGTTATGTAATGTCGCGGAGTAGAGTGCATACCCGTCATAATAGCACGCTTGTACCATGCTTTACAACAGCAAATGTCAATTTCAAACTTTTGACAATTAGATAACAAGAACAGTTTATTGCAAATTTTAATGTGTCAGCAGATAGAGATAAAGCATTTCCAGGAAAGATTTGGAAGTTACTAGAAATATTTTGCATTTTCGATACTAGAATCTTCTAAATTTACACATATAAAAAGGCCGGCAGTGTGTTGATAGATTAGTTGATGTTCGGAGTTAAGTGAAAATTACGAAGAGAAACGAAATAGTGGAAAAATGAAGAAGAGTATAGTGAATTATTAAAAGTGGTGGGTTATAGTGCTCGGAGACGTAATTGAGCTAGTGCTGTGTACAAACTGCGCTTGTGAGTGAACATCTTGTTAGGTTTATGTAGAAGAAATAAAACATCTTTAGTGCTAGAACGCTTTTAATTTCCGATCCCGAACCCGTAGTACGTAACAATAATTTAATAATGGACTACTTACTAAGATTACAGTAGAGGCACTGTTTTACTGAAGTTGTCCGGTTTCCAATACCTTGGATCAATACTAGCTGCTGATTCTCGCATCGATGATGAAGTAAAGATCTCTGCCTGATATTCTGTGCGATCCTAAAATGCCTATCAAAACTAAAAGCAAGTTATATAATACAGTTGTGAGACCGACCATGTTGTATGGCTTTGAATGCTGGGCAACTTTTAAAAGCATGAGCTGCAACTCCATACAGCGGAGATAAAGATGCTTTGCTGGGTAGACGTCGTGACACGTCTAGATAGAGTGCAAAACGAATATGTGAGGGATCTTTCAAAGTGTTTCCGGTAACAGAGAAAGTCAAAGGGGGCAGGCTCAGGTGGTACGGCTATGTGATGAGGCGGAACGAGAACTACTCAGCAAAATAGTGTTTGACATTGAAGACAATCAAGACAGATTATGCTAGCGCAGATGAGACAAGTAAGCCCGACCACAAGTAAAGTTAGGAATGAGATAGAAAAATGAAGAAGAAGAAGCTACATGTATGAACTTTAGAGATTTACTAAAAATTGTGAATTAATTTAAAATACCGTAGAAAAACGATGGTTTGTTTACAAGACATTGATGAGGAAACCGTGACGGCGATTAAAGAAGATGAAGAGATGCGATCGAGTGTAATCTTTACATACGAGTACGAGATTGGAATTCGCACTGAGGAGGTTTGTTCGTGATAAGTCGGTACGGTTACAAAGTAATTGAAAGGTCGGTGTCGTCCGGTCTATGCCCATGTTTTGGGATAGTCGAAGGGACACACTCGTCCGGTCCATGGTTTTGAGGTGGTCGAAGGGACAGTGTCGTCCGGTCTATGCCCATGTTTTGGGATAGTCGAAGGGACACACTCGTCCGGTCCACGGTTTGGAGCTGGTCGAAGGGACAGTGTCGTCCGGTCTATGCCCATGTTTTGGGATAGTCGAAGGGACACACTCGTCCGGTCCACGCTCATGGTTTGGAGCTGGTCGAAGGGACAGTGTCGTCCGGTCTATGCCCATGTTTTGGGATAGTCGAAGGGACACACTCGTCCGGTCCACGCTCATGGTTTGGAGATGGTCGAAGGGACAGTGTCGTCCGGTCTATGCCCATGTTTTGGAATAGTCGAAGGGACACACTCGTCCGGTCCACGCTCATGGTTTGGAGGTGGTCGAAGGGACAGTGTCGTCCGGTCTATGCCCATGTTTTGGGATAGTCGAAGGGACACACTCGTCCGGTCCACGCTCATGGTTTGGAGATGGTCGAAGGGACAGTGTCGTCCGGTCTATGCCCATAGTTTTGGGATAGTCGAAGGGACACACTCGTCCGGTCCACGCTCATGGTTTGGAAAGATGTCATCCGGTCCATAAGTTGAGATGGTCGAAAGGATACATGCTTTCATAATAATTTTGGATTTACGTACGGTACAAATATGATAGAGCATACTTATTTTAGTAATGCTAGTTAGATTGTTCCTGAGTGACAGGATGGACGAGCGGGTCACATATTAATGGCGTCGTTTCTGATTTCCTGGCTTCAATAAACAAACGCCCGAGGACGGTCGAATGTCAGTCCGGCCGTGACGGCGCACTCAGTGCGCCATCTGGAGGTTTTGGTATGCTTATCGGATTAGAGTGTGAAATCAAGCTTTGACAGCGCACTTTTGTAAAGCGTCGAATCGATGGCAGCAAGGTGATACAAACTGGCATGTTTTAAAAAGACATTAAATTAGAATTAGAATAAAAATTGGCTATTTGAAAAAAAGACAAAAGGGAATGTCAGATTTGGACCGCCCGTGCACCACGTAATATCGACGAATTACTTATATCCGTATTTGTAAATAATTATTGATAATTTAATGTTTTATTATGTTTACATTGTATTGTGTTATGAGTGTTTAAGTTAAATTGACTAAATGTACAGTGTTCCCTCGAAAGACATTAATAATCACGCCCACTACTATGACTACTTCTGATGTTGGCCGTCCTGCGCTTACATACATATTTTTGCATCAAATTTTTATCAATCTCTCGCTACCGTATACGTGCAATGAAGTACTTCAATAGTTGAATTGTTGAAGTATCTATACTACTATCTATACTATAGTATTTCCAATTTCCAAATTCAAATTGTTTGGATTTTCCATCACCTCCGAATCGAACGCTTTAAGTTCAGAAAACATGTACTAACAACTAATGTAAACCATATTTAAAAAAGAAGAACATATTCGTTCTTCAATTGATCGCCTACATTCCGTTACGGATTTCATCGTAGTTAAAGTGTTTGTGAACTATTGTGTAATTACTACAATGGTGGTAAACTTGAACGTGAAGATCTAATGATCGGTTTTGGAGATAAAATAGTATATTATGTATTATGTATATAAGAAAACTTTTATATTGCTTTCAACTAAAAATGGCAGTGATAAACCAGTGGTAATGCAATCGTTTGGAAAACCGAAAAGCGGTTTCAAATCCTAGATGTCACTGCTGTTATTTTCATACTTATATACTTTCACTTGTCTTACGGTAACCTGCCTGTTAAAAGATATGAAAAGTCCGCTAATTTACCGATCTCGTATTAAAGGGAGATACGGTACTCGCGGGACGTTAAAAAGTCCTTATACATATATACATGTAATAAACACTGTAGTATTTTTACTATTTTCATCATTTAATGAAAAAACAAATATGTATAAAATTCGGAACCTCTCTTATAATTTTAATGGTTTCTCAAGCAAGTACGTTACTACCATCTACATAGAGTTTCAGAAGATCACCTATTTTTCTATTTCTTATAGTATACTATAAGAAATAGATATTTATTTAGCTCGCTCTAAATCCCTATGTAATTTTACGTACACATCAATAAATTACAGTCAGATTTCATTAGACATAAATTCGCAATAAACATTATTATTATATTTACTTGCATTCTACCATATATTACATCTGTTTAGGACTAAATTAACTATAAAACTCTATACGAATCAAATTAATTTACATTGTCTGTATATTCTGGTAGCCAGCAACAAAGCACGAATAAAATGATAGGCATCATTACGAAACACGATCAATTTATTCTAAAATAATATTAGCTTTGCCCGTTTATTGTAACTAACACCATATTTATTGGTGAAAGAAAATAATGATGAGAATGTGAAAAATAATGATGTGAACTTACTTTTTAGCTCGTCTACAGCTATTAAGCATAGAAAAAAATTGAGCGACAAAAACAAGAAAGAGTATTGTCTTGCTTCATCTTTGCCTTTTTATTATGTGAAAAAATAAATAATTTTCAGAAATACTTTCAACATACGTACATACATACTTACATACATACTTACATACATACTTACTTAATCTAAAATAATAACTTAAAAAACTTAAAAAGAAATAAAAACCATCTTCAAAAAATTTGTAATATTTAGAGATGTGACCACAGCTCTATATAGAAATATTAAATAATATAGAATTAAAAAAAGTATCTGTTCCACCGGAAAAATAAAAATGATTTATGTGTTTATTTCTTGTAATCTTATGAATATGTATATATTATATTGAATATATTATGTAAAAGACAAAATATTGAAACAGTCCTCGTCGTTATATTGTAATATTTAGGTCAAGTAAGGTTCGTCAACCTAAAAATTATGACATTCATGCTGGGAATATGATCCTGCGGTGTTCCATTAAGATGTAGGTTTTGTTGGGTTTTAGTGGTTGAAAGCTCTGAAAGCTTAAAGCATTGCGTACGCAATCCTTACAACATCTCTTAGTCCTTTACCTATAGAATACCATGATGATAGGTTTCTTTACCGTCGTACAAAAGGTTTTTAGGGTGTCTTGTTTTTATAGTTAAATTATTTTAGCAAGAATATTATATTTTTTTCTAAAAATGTTTTTTTCATAGTACTACTTCGTGTTAATAATGGGTTATTGTTGTCCTGCGGCTTCAATCGCGTAGTATATTCATGTAACTTTTAAACAAATACTAATTAAATAGCTAAATTCATACAGTTTCAATGCAAACAAAAACCAACTCAGCTTAAAATATTGGTATGTGCATATTAATTTTAGGTAAAACATGCCAAAGTATCTCTAAAATAGACCATTGTTAATTATATAGTAATTGTAAGATAATTAAAAGAAAATGATCTAAATAAACGACTAGCGGTATTACCTTACGCCCATCACAATTAACAACTATTAAAGCTTATATACCTTATATTTAGGTTTTAATATAATAGTTGTAGATGGTTTATAATATGAAGCCTAAATAATGATGGCACAGAACAACGCTGGATAAGAGAAATACTCGATAAAAACGTTTGAGGGAACTAGAGAGCTTTATCAGAGGCATGGAAAGAGATATTTAGAAAAAAAATAACTTAACTAAAGATAGGTAGAGTATATTAAAAATAGAAAGGTTTTATACAGTTTAAACATTTAAATTAAAAATGGTGGTAGATTTATTCAATGATTAACTAAAATATTCTATAAAGTATAAACTTAGAACTACAAATAAATGTCCCCAGCCGAACTCAAACCCGTGACCGCTAACCACACAGCGCTACTGAGTCGGCAATGTATAAAGCTTTGGAGATTTATTCAATAATTACAAAAATCTAATTATGATACATAAAAAAAATTAATATGGTAATCAAAGCATATCATTATAAGATTAACGGAATTTTTAAATCTCTTATAAAATTTAAAGCTCCATATTCTTCAGCCGCTAGTTTCATATTCAAATTACAAAGTGAATAAATTAAAAGTTCTAGCGCTTACCTCGTAACTTATAAGCCTAACGATACTTGGAATCAACAAATTATATTACCTACTTAAGATATCGTTACACACACAAGAACTTTAACACTAATAATACAATAACTTTGATAATAAAACAAACACTTAATAGTAAACAACTCTTACCACAACATTATGTATATTGAATATATGTGAAAACGGTACCCAAATTACTTCTACAGTACAGTACAGCCTATACCATGTGGGAAGTTGGATAAACAAAGTTAATATTAATTTTTCTTTTGTTCACTACTAATTTTATTATAAAAATTAATAAGTTTAATGAAGATGCTTTTACCGTGCAAATTACAGAAATTTTTTATAGTCTCTTTTAGGCCATTTTGGGATATATCAGTCTAAAAATCTAATAACTTTGTCTATTTGTAAATATGTACGTATAAACACTTACGTTGTACATACATTGCTCTCAATTATACTTTCTAACATAATAACGTCTTAAAGGGTTCCCGTCATGTAATTCTCCCGGCGATTCCACACACCTGTACTGTTCAAAATCGCTTCGTTAATATGGGGCTGTTCAAAATAAATTGCAGATTTCAAGACTAACAACAGGTTCTCATCATTTTCCGCTGTACTATAGGGCTAATAGTTGGTCTTAAATTTAAAATTATAAGCAAATAGTACATAATATTCAGTACCTAATTTATATAAAATACATGTTATGTAAATTAAAAATGAAAAATTAAATGGTGAGGTGAAAGATGAAAACAAAACAATTTGTACCGACTATTTTTATTTTCTAAAATGCTCGCTTGTCTATTTTTTTAACTAAGTTTTAATTTCTATCCTTTACATAGGTATTAAGCTATAATAGCCATAAAACTTATACATATATACGGCTATGTGCCTCGAAGGACCCCGTCCCTCTTTTCATGGACTTCATTCCTTCAGAGAAATGTAATAATTGAGGTCACCGTCTCAGGTTCGTGACTTGAATAAGACGTTCAACCTGCCTTTTATTAGGAACGTTTATTAATGCGATAATACCTATCTCCTTATTGACTTTCTTGTTACGTTTAATTTTGTATGCAAGATGGCTGACTTATCACGGTTTTTCTTTCAAATATCCACATTACTACTATAAATTTTGAATAAGGCAAAACCCTAATTTTTCGTACATTAAAATTGTTAGCTAAAATTGTTAAAATACTCAATTATAAATAAATAGAGTTAATATTTATTAAAACAAACTAAAGAAACATAAGTAACAAGTGATTTTATAGCTATTTTGATCGTGATATCAAGTCTTTAAATGGAAAAACAAACAAGTAAATTTTGCTATTCAAAGAAAAACTACTAAACTTTTTCAAGATATTCTATCTGAGCTTTTAAAGTCCTATTTGAAAGGCATCGATGTTCATATAACTTTTTATGAATAGTATGCCTTTTATGTCTTTTCAAATTTTTGAATAAATTCATTTTATTATTTAACTAGCCCTTCCCACGGCTTCGCTCGCGTTCTAAAGGCTTAAAATGAAACGAAATATTTTTCTCCCGTTTTTGCAACATTTTTCATTGATGCTCCGCTCCTATTGGTCGTAGCGTTATGTAATATAGCCTATAGCCTTTCTCGATAGACAGACTATCCAACACAAAAAGAATTTTTCAATTCAATTTCAATAGTTCCTGAGAGTAGCGCGTTCAACCAACCAACCAAATAAACAAACAAACAAATTCGTCAGCTTTATAATATTAGTATAGATAATACGATTTACTCGTTTTGGTCTTTTAATAAAAGCTTACGAATTTGTTTCTGTAGCGATTACATTTTCTTCACATTGCTTCCACTCATTACATAATCTATACATGACAAGACACTAGACAGTTGTAGTATTCGGTAACAGCGTACAATTTTTCTATACTTACAAAAAGAGCTATATCAAAGGAAAATCGAATAGAGAAAATATTAATGATAAAATGTCCACTTAAAAGGAATGCATGTATTCAGCCTATTTTAACGTTCCACTGCTGGGGGTGGGCTTCCTTCAATACGAAGGGGATCAGGCTATAGTCCACAACGCTAGCATATCTCAAATATGGCGTAGAGAGACGTGTGCTTCAGCAAATAAAAAATCCTAACCACAAACTACTTTCATATTCGGATTACAAAATGAATAATTCACAACTCTGCTAACTCACATTGAAGCTAATTTCTTTAACATAGTTACACTTGCATGGAATAAGTGAGTGACTTGTAATAACTGAGGTAGGTCTATGTAATAGTGTCTGGCATAAGACTGTATAAATAAGGCACATAATTGTACTAAGTTTAGTACAATTATTGTACAGTTGTTCAATTCCCCTTTTCTCCTCTCTTTGTTAATATTTTTTATTTTGGTTTGGTTTGGCTCAGTGGGTAGTAGTAGTACTCAGTAGTACCCCCCGCTCACCCAGCTCCCCCCCCCGCTGGGGACATGGATACTGTTAAGCACGAATGTTTGTATTCCAGTCATGGGTGTTTATATTTATAATATGTATGTATTTAAAATTTATATATGAGTAGTAATAAACTATCTCGTATCTGTTATACAAGCCTCACAGCTTACCACGGAACTAGATGGCGCTGTTGTAATATTGTCCAAACATTAATTATTTATTTATTAGAGCTTTAGTATAATAAATGAAAAAAAAAACCATAATTATTAGTCATATTATATAATTTTAAATACATATGAGTTATATATAGTAATAGTTTTAGTCATTACTTCATAACTATATTATTTACTTGTTGCATAGAACAATAGTTTGGATGTATTCACTTTAAATAAAATGACAATCTCATTTCCCTGGAAATTTCTTCTTCTTTTAAATAATACTCGTATCTCGTGTGCTTTCTTTTGAGAAGTTTATAAGAAAGTATATTGATTTCCATCTCCATTCCATTCCTGTTGAAGCTAAGTGCGCTATTTGAAATAACAAATTATTAATAACTTATCTTGATCATAAACGTAAGTAGAAAAAATAATCTAACAAAAACATTATATTCGCTTTAATTTAATAACTCAAAGTAAAACAGTGAACCTATTATGTGTTTTAAATTTTTTTCTGAAAATAAAATCCGGAATCAATTTTTTTTATTTTCGTCGTCTCAATTGGGATGTAGCAGAATATTCTATCATTAATAAGCGTCGCCTTTCTTAGACTTAGGTAATTAATTAACACTACCAGTAATGTAAGGCTATTAATCAGTATCAAGGCAGTCTAAGTAATGTCTGCCTAAAAGATAATCTATACTACAAATGACGCCTTGCAGTTTTTGACAGGTGTGAGATGAAGAAAAAAGCTATGAAACTCTTCCGGTTGTGTTACGTTAAATAAAATAATACACAAAATATCATAATTAAAGTAAACTTTACGCAACTCTTTCAATTTATCTTTATAATCTATTCCTTAAATAAATTGTAACTTAGTCGAATCTGCCTAAGATATTTTAGGTAGAATCTTATTAAATAGTGGTTTTTATCGACTAGCGCGAGCGAAGCCTTTGACAAATTATATATACGAGTACACCTTCCTCGAGAACCAACCGCTCTATGCTAGTTTTTCGCAAACAGACAGACAGACAGACAGACACGGCGGAGGACTTTATTTTATAATATGTAGTTATATGGTGGCAAAATTAATAGTTTTTATTATTATTTTAGTCTTCTTGTCTGTGACTGGACATATTTCCAACATAGGCGATGCTCTTTAGTATACATTACTAGTTATATTAGTATAAAAAAATAAACGCTCCTTTTTTGACAAATACTTCTTTATCCACAATACTTTCTTAATATACCACAGATTATATCCTAATAACCCATAAAGTTACTCGAATTATGCTTATAATAAAAATTTAAAACTCATTTTGCACAAAACGCTTTTAAACTAATATAGACTCAACATTTCTTTCTTAAAACAGATGCTGCTGGGAACACAATTTTTTGTTCAGGAATTCAGTTATACTATAGGTATTTTAGCAAGCCACCTGGTCTAATAAAATAAGAAATTAGGCCAATAAGGTCGTCGTATTTTTCCCATAACATTCACCTTAATTAAAGCAATTACGGAATTGGTTTTAATATGGCATAATTACTAAGAAACCTCTCATCGTTATTATTGGACAACTTGCAGTACTCACAGCTTTGTCCGCGTTCTAATTCAATCGCACCTAAACTTACACGATCACTCGCTGGGCTTATCTATGGGTTGCCTGAATATTTTATCAAAATTGCTGCAGCCATTTCAGAAAAATATCGTGAATCGTTAACGTTTGCCCAGGACTATCGTTAATGTAAAAATAGTTGTATTGGTTAGATCGCTCTCAATCATCACAGAATCACCCACTAGGCCAATCTGAATATTTCCTGAAAATATTATCGAAATTGGTCCACCCGTTTCGGAGTCTATAGGTAACATATATGTATGTAACATACATCGACTTTTATATACATATATAAAAGATAAAAGAAGTAACTACTAGAAGTGTTTCTGGCTAAAAATATAGGAATGTAATAAAAACAATGTAAAAATAATTTAGAACGTTGATTAAAGTTGATAAGCTTCGTTCTAAGAATAATAAATTAAAATCATATTAAAACCATTTCTAAATACATATTTATATGTAACTGCCTTTCATGTTCATACAAAAAAGTTATCTAACCTAACATGCGATCTTTCGTAATTCTACTTTTAAAGTAACTAGAGTGAAAATATAACGAATCTGTCCTGTGAAAGTATGGTATAATGTAGAAGCTATAGAATACAGAAAAAGTACGTAAATAAAAGAATATATACTGAAAGTCACAAATGATTTTTATATATTATGTTAAAATTAATTGAAATAATACAACCTTTCTTACTTATGTTCTTCCTCTTACAGACCCGCGTCCCATTAATGTTTATACATATAAAAACAAGTTTATTTTTAAAATAACTAGAAATCACTAACAAATAATTTTAATATATGTGCAAATTATTCTGTATTTTGTTGTAGGTCAAAAAATATGCAAAGGAGTTTTACCGTTATTACATATTAAAATTTAATTTAATACGATAATATTATTTTATCAACTTTTATCCCTCACATCTATTCTATTCTACGTGATATTGGCGATGTAAGCTATACTCAAATGGCACGTTCTAAAGCCATTTCCACGAATTGTATTGACGACTTGTAGGATATTGCATTACAGCAAAGCTCCCAATTTTTATACAAAAGAACTTAAAATACTTCACGGAGTAAATAAGTAATCAAAAATTTATAAACTATCCTATCTATTTAAATGCATTTTAAGCAAAGGCAATCAAAAATACGCTTCGCTCGGGTTCGATCCTACATACATTATAACGATTAGTATAGATTTTACTAAAATTAAGATACTCTATCGGATTTTTCTATTATGTGGTGTTACATTATATGATAAAAGTACATATGTACAAACTAATTATATATAGTTGTTCTTAATAAAGTACCTACTATATATTATTTTTTTAACATTTTAAAAAGAAACAGGAAGTTATACTAAGCTCAATGACACTAGAAAAAATGCAATTTCAAGTGTCATTGTATTTTTAAGACACGAATTTTGGGGATCAAATAAATTAGGGGAGTCTTCTTTTGTTACAATTTTTGAGATAAGTTCATAAAAGGTTAAGGTGACAATTTTCAATCAAATATCTTGATCTTAGATGCTATCTCTAGTACCGGAAGCCCAAACCTTTTCATAGTTTATTGAAATAAAAAAATGTTAAAAAAAGGATAATGTTGTAAGTTTCTTCCGTTTCCGTTTTTAATTTTTAAGTTTCGGAATCCTCAAAACTTTGGCCAAAATTAAGAAATGTACGGATGTAGATAATGAATAAAATTTTATCGATATAAATTTAGTTTGGCGTTTGGCTTACCCTTTGAATTAATAATTTTAAACATAATTAGGGATGGTCTCAAGAGAATTTTGTGATTAATGATTTTACTAATGAGTAGGTAGAAACCTTAAGCTAAGGGAGGAGAGTCAGATTATTGGAGAAAAGAAAAAAGTTTAATACAGGAGAGGTATATATAAATAGAAAATTAATAATTCTTTTTGTTGGATAGCGCATTTATTGAAGAAGGTTACATACCATCATCAATATGTAAAACCTAAGAATTTGGCTTTGGTGGGAAGAGAACTAATACTTAAAACCATTTCATTTTTCTATTTTGATATAAACTTGTTAAAAATTGTAAATCAGAAAATAAAATAGAATCTGGAACAATAGTACAAACAAAAAATGCGTTACTTTTGACATTGACATTTCACCTTTCTAGTACTATATTCTGGGCAGCTAAAACTGCTTATTTCAATATAATATGTTCCGTAGGGTAGAGTTTATATTTGATAACATCAACTATTGCCGTGACTGAAATTCAAATCGTAGCATAATCGCATTATGATAATATTTTATGGCCCACCATTTCGTGAAACGAGCATTGTTTGAAAATATTAGACCACATTATATTAATATGCTTCACTATTCTTTATTTTATTTAGCGCTTTAAGTATTGTTTGAAAATAATAATTAATTAGTGTTTTTAAAGCCCCACTGATGCCCCACGGATACGTCCTCCCTTCTACACAAGGGGACTCAGGCCGTAGTCCATCACGGTGGTCACGTTCAGGTTGGTGGATTACACGTGTCTTTTGAAAACTCTTTCTTAACGATGTTTTCTTTTACCGTACGAGAAGTGGTAAAAATGTAGAAAATTATTGGCACATAAATATATCAAACAAATCAAAGGCGCTTTACTCGGTTTCCCAAGCTTGCGCGTTACGACTTTGCTATAACTGCCATTCAGAAAAAAGAACGATACTTGAAAGTCTTACTAAGAAATAAGTAGCAGTTATTCCAAAACAGAAAGTACAAAATACAATAAAAAATATTAATACCATAAATATAAGAGAAAAACTAACAAAAAAGGTCCATATAATATATGGCAGCCTAATAATTTTTATAAGGTCAAATATATCACGGAAGTAGAGAAAGCATTGTGTCGTTGACACGTGTCTGATACGCTGAGCTGTCATCTTTAAGCAATTTATCATCGACTCCATAATGCCCACCTTGATTCTTTATACGAACCACCTAATTTTTCCTCAGACCGCGTCAAAGGAGGTTCTTCAATCACCTGGCTTGTACTCGGGCTAGTGAACGAGCGGAAATATATTTTATAATCGGATTCTATTATTATAATATACTATTCGCGTTTATGTGTATGTTTATATTTCTTATGCTTTTAATTTGAAACAGCTAAAAGGATTTAATGAAGTAATTAAGGAAACATATGTATAGTCTTTTTCCTACCTGCATACATTTATGGCAGTGGTAGTTTTGTAGTTTTAACCAGCTAGAAAATCCAGTACGTACTACCTATCATAACTCAAGAGAACCTACTTCGAACTTATCCGGATTTGAACCCGCATCACTCGGTTATCCAAGCGACCGCGTTTCTAAACTCTGAATCAAATAATTTAGTAGTGTATTGTTTACTTCTTTGTTTTGTTTGTAATATTTCTGAAGTACCCACTGTTGTTTTCTTCAATAATAGCTCTTAATTGAATACTCGAAATTGCCTTTAATCATTATAAATCCATTACACTTTAATTAATCTTGAAGATTTTTGTGTTTATATTTTGGTAAAAAAATATTTAGTAAATTGTTATTCCTGGCGTTTCGTACATATTGTGTGTACTGTTGTGGAATCAATTAGGATTCTTTGTTTGTTTCATACTTAATGTATACAGCATACTCGGATGCCACCTTCTTTTGAAGAGTCTAACTGCTTAAAGTATTTGAAATATTTTAGGTATCTTAGGTATATATATTGATGCTTACACATAATATTATTTTATTTTATTTTATTGCCTGTTGAGAAACAAGCAGTATTGATGGTACATGTATAAATATAAATTATAACTCATATCGGCCAATTAAGTTACTCTTTATAAGTAGACATGAGTGGATAAAAATTCAATCTATACATTAAGCATTACAATGTGTGAATAGAGATAAATTCGAAATACACATTATATCACGAATTATCAAGATTATCGTTAATTTTTTGAAACTTATTATAAATTTTAGAAACCAAAACTAGCAACTTATCTACTAGCGACTTACTCTCGCTTCGTTAGTATAGAAAAATTATACATATACATTTTTTTGAGACATTATTACACACAGCCCCATCTAGTTCCGTGGTAAGCTACGATGCTTGTGTTACGGATACCAGATAGTTGATATACTACATATATAAGTTTAAATACATACATATTATAAATATTATACATTGTCATGAATCATGTTGATTTTTTATTACTTGCGACTTAAGATATGATTCAATTACTGATACAATTGTCTTTCTCTTGAATGACTGACAGTTTTGTCCAAACCCAATACATAACTACAACTAGTACCATAAAAAATGGACGAAATAAACCATTTTTTCTTTTCCTGTAAAGTTTGGATCTCTGTACGTACAAGGTTATCTTTCCACAGCGACTAAAGATTACCACTTGTTTACAATGAAGCTCTTACTCGCATGGTTAGGTTATAGATAATTGAAATAACATTTTTTGGAATTTTTAAAAACGCTCGTTTAATTGCTCGACATCAGATACTACTGCATCTGCCTCTGACAAATGTACGCGGTTTTTTAAGCGCAACGAACGTTACGTTTTATCGTTATCATTTAATTTAATGTTTTATTACATTCAACATAAAGTCCATTTTTCATGTTGATGATCTTAAATGTGACAACTGAAGATAAACAGACGAAAGCAAAACGTTGGTCGTTAAAGCTATTTAGCGTTAAGTCGAGCTGAATATGTTTTGTTTTGTAATTTTTCGTGTCACGTACGAAATATTAAGGCCCTTATCAATGGAAAATGATGGCGAATTTGGCGAGAAATGTAACTTCTTCGAAGCTTTTATAATTTTCTTTAGTCTATTACTATATTTAACTTATTAAAGTGTTTTAAGTAAGTTTACTATTACTACTACTTTGTGTGATGATTACTGTGATGCTTCTCAGTACCTACATAGTTAATTGATTTACTATAATATGTTAAGGATTCAAGATTCAATGGTAGGTAAGTGCTAATAAATAGTTAACTTTGGGAAACGTTATCCGTTGCTTGTTTCAAATTACCCGAAAATAGGAAAAACTATAGCGTCCCTTTAATTGATTTCTTACTAATATACTTTACATTGAATATGCTACTTTTGTGGATTTTTTCGCTGATATAGTTTCATGTTTCGTTCGTGACATTACCATATATTTCATGACCATGAGAACAGTAAAGTATTCGAATTAAAAATCAGAAATGAAAGTTTCATTTAAAAACAGACGTTACAATATACTTTAAACTGTGCGAAAATATCGTAAAATTATAAGGGGCAAAATGAAATAAAGTAATGATATACATAAAAGTGTAATAAAATATAGGAATTAAATATCATTAAATACAATACAGCTATTACAGCGGATAAATAACACAAAATAAAGAAAAAACGTATTTTAAATGTGTTATCCGTGTATCAACATCGACACTCAGGTGTTTACGCGTATATAATTCTCCTAATGGCCTTTCGCAGCCGAAATTCATGAAAGTAATTTGGAAGCGACTTTAATAACGAACATACATCAATTTTCATAACATGAATCATTCATGTTGTTTTGAATATTAATGAAATAGAAGTCAATACCTAAATTTACATAAACATGTAAATAGATGTGCTCCATAGGTGGGTCTAAATTAACGATTACGATGCTCTTGCTATGAAAAAATGCTTGAAGCTAACAGTATAGCCTACTTGTATTAAGTTTAGTACCGGTTAATACTTTAATTTTGAAAGATTTGTGATGTAAGTATGGTTTTCAAGGCAAATATACAGGTTTGATTTTTGCACAACAGCTTGTTATATGGAAAATGCAGCTTATTGTATCGATATTTGGAGTAGGCATAGAAATAGTAAAAAAAACAGTATCAAAAGTTACGTTCCTTTTCGTAAAAATGGAAACTGTAAATTAAATTTAAAATATAATATTTAACAAAATAATGCAGGATTGAAATTTTTATTAAATACAACTTCTTACAATTAATAACTTATACATACTTAAAAGCTATTTCGAATGAATATAAGATTTCTCTTCTTTATCAGAGAGATGAAGAAATGAAAAAGATATTATGTAAGATCTTGTTTGTTTAGAACCAAAGAGCAGCGGCACTTGGTTTTCAAAGCGAGCGGTACAACCTGGATATCACTGTCTGTATTTTACTTTTATTTTGATAGACGCTTTCGAGCAAAACATGGGTATTTTTATAGCTAGTTAAATAACAATGTTAGTAAATTCTTCATATAACTCAATTATGGTTTATTTTCTCTGACGCGTCAACAGCGACGGATGACATCAATAACCGCAATTTGTTACATTGAAAGTTAATCTTAGCTCATATCGTGTTAACTGACGCTTCCTTTTGAATTTCTTTATGATACGGAATTTGTCGTATTTTAGCTTTGTCATATGGCAAAATTGAGTTTTACAAGCTTTTTATTAAATGCATTATATGTAATTATATAATACGTTTCTCTATAACATAATTTAAAAAAAAATTCTATCTGCATGACTGTTCGCACAAATATCTGAAACGGCAGGACTTATTTTGATAGGACTTCACTGGCATATAGCTGATGTTGTATGATTTACTAATGCTACTTTTACTTTGGAAAAAGACTTTGACGTTCCACCAAAAATATTACTAAACGTAAAATTTTACATCAGTTTAAAATATATTTTTAATTATTCTTCCTTAATCCTTTATTCCAGAGTAACCCTTCATATTTCTTCTGTGATAATATCTTTTCTTACAAACAGATGGAGAGACAAACGATATTTTAATTATAATTCAAATCGCTACCTTAATATTTTCTTTTTCATTATTTAGTCTGAACCGATTCCTATAATCTGATTTTTTATAATATTTTAATAAAATATTTTCTTCATTTTGCTCCTCTCCCATTGGTCATAGCGTGATCTACTATAGCCTATAGCCTTCTTCATTTTTATATTGTTATTATCACCTACATGTCCATTATAATATTCTAAAGACCGGAAACCAATTCCTTTCTTAGTCTCTCCGTATGATACCTCGCAGAACTAACCCCCGCCCTTCCTGTTTTTGCAACATTTTTCATTAATGCTCCGCTCATATTAGTCGTAGAGTGATATAATAATATAGATTTCCTTGATAAACGGACTATCCAACACAAAAAGAGTTTTTCAAATCGAACCAGTAGTTCCTGAGATTAGCGCGTTCAACCAAACCAAACAAACAAACAAGCTCTTCTGTTTTATAATATTAGTATAGATGTATAACATTTCCAATACTCTAATCAATTATATACAAATTGTGAATAAGACACGATTTTATATCTTAAATAGTATACTTTCGTAGTCGCGAATATTTGACATTATAAATGAAACTATCTTTTCGGATTTTGTCGCGGATTTATTTTGATTTTTGGTTCCCGATGTTTCGAATGCTTTACAGCAATCATGGTCACGGGAGAGACTAAGGTAGACGTTTCAGAGGTTTATATACTTGTTAAAGACAGTGCCTACCCACAATATACAAACATCCACAATTTACAGATTAAATAGTAATAATTTCGCTAAAATACAGATCAAATACTAAAAGTGTTTGAAGGCTGTGATTTTGAACGTTATTTTACTTTTCTTTGTTCAATTTTCTTATAGTGAAAAGCTTGACATTAAATGCCACGTTTTAGGGGCTATAATAAAATTATACGGTGTACATGTGTGAAAGGAAGTCGTCAATACGAATATTGGATTAACTGGGAGGCGCTGACATTTGCAACTTGTAAGATACAACGCCTTATAAAATCTATCGATCTTATTCCTATGTCTATAAGGCTCATATTAAAATAAGAAAATGAACATAATATCCCCAATTTTGTCTCGTACAATCGATATTGGTTGATCCTGCTTGGGCTGGAAGTGAACTTTATTGCCAAAGTAGTCTAGTTCTTAGACCATTAAAAGCTTATTAAATTTGCGCAAAGAAATATATAAAAATCTTATTAAGTTGTTTATGAAAATATACATACATATTAATAGTATAGTAATATAAGGGCTGAATTGTAGTAAATAAAGTAATTATTTCTATAATTGAGAGTAATAAAATCACTACATAAAACTTTTCGTCTGTCTGTCTTCCTGTGATATTTAGAGTCGCTGAAGAAAATTAAAATTGTCTACATAAACTTTTTGTTACAATTAGTTATATATAATGAATCTTATTCCAAAGATCCATCTTTATTTTTACCAAAAAATATCAGAATTGGTTTCGTGGTTTAGGTGTGGAAACATAACAAATGAACAGACAGAGTATTTTTTCAGTTGTAATGTTAAATAATATGGATTTTTGAAAATTCTTTGTATAATGTAAAAACAAAAACCTCTTAGATCTTAAGCTGCTACTTACTGACAATAACTGGTTTTAGTAAATTTTTATTACCATTTTTCTAGTGAAACAATCATTTTACATTAATGACCTTATAAGAATACGATATAGATATATTATAATATAAACATATATAAAAAATAATAGAAGAGCTATTTTCGGTACATAAATTATTGTTTTGTCTATCCACCGTCTAGACATGTTCGTGCCTTCTTGTACGTACCTCACGCTGTGAAGATAACTTAAGTGCTCACGTTTTCTTTAAGCAGTTGACAAGTGTTTGTTAGAATATTTTTGTTATTTTCTATCGTTTTTGTTCTTTACAAATATTTTCTGTCTACCTTCAAAAATTAAGGAAGCAGAAAGTAACGTGCTTAATACTTTTTAAGTTTATTATAAGTTCGAACGACACTCTAGCTGGTTTCCTTAGCATTACAATTTTATATGTTTTTAAATCTAGAAGCATATAGGTATAACTCAACCACATTAGCTTAAAATAGTTCTTTTTAATATCCATGTATTTGCTTTTCGAAGTCCTATTCGAAAATCGCAAGCTTATGTAGATTTTGTCATCCCTTTATTAGCATTATACATCGGATTCTTTCTAGATACTTACTTTCAAGTTTTATAGTAACCACTAATAGTCACCAAATGAAATGAATAAGGCATCTGATGAATGTCCCCAGCAGAACTCAAACTCTCGATCGTTGGTACAGCAAATACAGGGTAGACACAATAAACTGACGTATCGTCATAATATCGCAGATACCTACGCAGAGATCGTACAAAAACCTAGATTAAAAGAGATTAGCATACTTTCCACCATATTAATAAATATTTGCCTCAAAATATTTCTTGAGAAATCTTTCTTAATTATCGTCTCGCATTAAACGTCGCAGTACAATTACAAAGTATACCGCGGTCATTTCCTCACCATGGGCAGTTTAATACTGGCGAAATTGCAAAAAACATTTTCACAATCGACTAGGAAGTAACGACATAATAAAAGTCCAGGGTAAATTAATGAGCTGAATACCAACCATTAACTTCACTCAGGATTCACGGTGTCACGGCTCAAGTGTTCGTAACGGAATAAATTTTCTCTACCACTGGGCCTTTGTGACACTGTTGGATAGTTAGAAGCTAATTTCTGTAGTGTTTAATTGATTTTAATAGCTTTTTAACTAATTTGAATATACCTTAGTTTTTAGGGTTCAGTAGTCAATGAGATTTTTTCGAAAACCCTTATTTTTCGCGTCTACCCCGTGGTGTTGTTTTTGGATAAAACAATCTTTTAAAAATACCTACTGCAAGTTTGTAAAAACTATTTATTAAATAAATTAAATATAATATAAAATTTCGATCAAGGAAGGTACAACATATACATAATATAAACGCTTCTGATAAATATAAAGTGCTTGAAAAGCAACTAGAATCATAACTGAAAGCTTGTTCCCTATATAAAAAGAGTTTACTTCCAAAAGTTTCTAAGCCTTGTTGATAGAGTACAAAATAAAAAAAAACATCGGTTGACAAACACAGTCGACAGGTACTCAACTCATACAGTGATTGAAGCATTTAAAACCTATGTTACGTTAACAATATTTATAGCCTTTTCTCTTCTTCTCTTCTCTCGTTCCCGATGTTTCGTGTACATTTTACAGCGATCATGGTCACATAAGGGTCTAATTTTTAAAATCTCAAACTAAAAAAATATTATTCATATGGAAAAAAATCTAATTTGGGGTCATTTAAGTTTTTTTATTGTAATTTAATTCAAATTTGTACTATAATTTATTATTAATGATCATTATCATGTAACATTGTATTTGTATTCTGTTACTGTACTGAAAAAGTAAACAACTTTCAAAACAATGTAACAAACGATTACATAAGGAAAGGTTTAATTAAATCTCTAGGATCGCTCATCCTGGAATAAATCCCGTTATAAAACGTGGGATAAATTTAAATCCCTCGAAAGTGTCACGTCACTAATAAAAAGGTGGTTTGTTCACAAAATCCCTTTGTTAATCGCTGCTATTCGAGACGCGGAAAGTTTTAGACAAAGAGGATGTATTAATGTTATATGTAATTCATAATTGGCTCAGCTCAGGTTAAACATAACACACGTTTGCGTTTGCCTAGTCGTAGTGAGGGGCAGTAAATGAAGCCGTTTTTTTTGGTCAACCTCGCACTAAATTTCCGATCCAGTTTTAATTTTTTTTTGGTTAAGGGTCACTTACTGACCATAAAACACAAAATGCTAACAGATCCAGGTGGAGCTTCGAACGCAATCTTGAAGAAAAGTTTTTGGCCTATATCTCAGAAACTATGCACTTTAGAGCAAAAGTTATTGAAACCATATATTTATATCTTTTATATCCTGTAAATTTTTATGTAAAACTTACCGTTACGACAGTCAATCATTGTTCGTGCTACAAATTTAAAATTCGGCAGGGAGCAGCTAGAGATGAACTCGAGCGAAGCGAGGGTGACTCGCTAGTTTATTTATTAAATACTAGCGACTCACTCTCACTCTACTCGTTAGTATATTAGAAATGCGATATCTTCTAGCAGTATCACGTATAATGTTGATCATCATACCAAATTTCATTTAAAACTGTCCCGTGATTCTCTCTTCTCTTTTCCCAGACATACATAGACAGAAAGTGAAAAATTCTAAAAACTATAATTTAAGAAAAATATATGATATTAATAAATGAAAGTACCTATATTCTTTTTTTCCAAAGAGCGACTGCTTCTGAGATATAACGATTCAATAAGTTGAAAGAGCGATATACTCGTATACTTATTAAATATTTCTTTATCTACGACTCTTATTAAATGGTAAGTGAAAAAAACAAAAAGTTTTTAATCATCCAATTTCTGAGCGACAATACGAAAACAGAAAACATTTTTCATATAAATAGTAGGTACAAGGTGCTCTCAAACTGAAGTTATTACGCTACAAATAAATTAAGTATTGTAAATATTATTTCTAGCACTCTTAATGTTATTACTGTTTTTAATTAAGTGAAACTGTTTTATTTTATAATATGCAATTAACAAAATATAACATTTATTTTCGTCTTCGACTTTGTCTGGATTTTTTATAGTCTACAATATGTTTGCTTTCAATGAAACTATTATTTTCGATACATTTGCGGTTCTGATTTGGACGGATTACCATAATTGGATTAAACAGACATAAAAAAAATGATCTTTCATAGGAAATCACATTTTAAAACTAAGGAGTAAGGAGTCATATACGCGTATTATAGTGCAAAAAATGTAATAATATTATAATGAAAAAAATATATGCATATATCATAAATGCATACTATATTATTTATTAACAAAACAATAAAATGAACAATCTTGACATATTATAATATTAAAGGTTAAATCAATAAACTCACTAACTAACTAACTCTTACGTACATTCAAATTAATGAGTCAAACTCCAGCCTAATCACTCAACGGAATAGTGTTGCTTAAGTGTTCGTGACAGAATAAATTTTCCTTACCACTGAACTTTTTAGTGTTGGACAGTTGGAAAAGCAATTTCAGCGCCGACTGCTCCGTCAGTACCGGAACGGTTTACTGAAAGATTATTTTGCTGATTGATTTGCTTACTATTTTTGTATTTAAAAATAAATTGAATTCGATATTTTGTAAAACTTTTATATTACGTGTTCATTTAAAGTTCACTTTATATTGCTATTTAATAATTTTACTTGTAACACTTAGATTTTTTATAGTTACTAGTAGTTTTATATATACAAGTTTCTTGTTATACGATATTTTGTTGTAAAATTTTGTCAAGAGCAGACAGTACTACGAAGTTTTCATAATAGAAAAGGCGCTATTACTATGTTCTGTGATTATAGATTTACAGAAAAAAATATAAATATGTAATGTACATATAATAATACAAACATGTAAAATTTAATGAATAATACTTGTCGATGTAAATAGCCAATTCATAGTAATAGACTATAAAACGTATGATGTGTTTTGGCTTATAATAAAACGTGTTTTCCCGTGGGAATGATAATTTAATAATATTCTGAAAAAATTAAAATTAAAAATTAAACTGTATCAATTATCACTCTATATACCCCTAACTATCGTCTATCTCTACATATAACAGTCTAATCAATCTGTTACTCTGTTTCGATATAATAGAACAATAGACAAACAAGCATACTTTCACATTAATATTATAACTATGTATGTAACATTAAGATATGTAATGTTAATCTAAAAAAAATTATTGCTGTTAAATAATTTACATCCTACGAAATCGGAAGACCTGAGATTTAAAGGCACAAAATGGTAAATGAATAGCTCGGCAAATGTTCGCGGGGCCGTTTATAACGCTTTGTGACCACGACACAGTGATTTTTTCTCCCGTAATGGCTTACGTTTTACCTTTTTTTCTTTTATTATACTCGTAAAACCAGGGTAAATAATATTATTCTCTCAGACTTTTGTAATTTATTATGTTTTCACGTCTTCAAATAAACACCATTTTAATGTGTTGTAAATAAAAATATTTACAGAATCTACTTACGAGTATTGTTGACCAACATTGTAGATTTGAAGTCACTTGCCCGTTATATTCCTAAGAGGTTTATTGTATTACCACGGGAATCCATAGTAATACTACAAAAAGAATTACTTATTTATTCATGTAATAGAGTTATAGTTTTGACAACTTTGTGTATAGACCTGAGATCGGAAATTAGGTTGACTTTGACACATTTGCTTGAAGGAAAAGTATTTTCAACCCTTTGCTATGCTTCGCTAAAGTACGTCCCTGTATTGTTTGGTATTTAAAATAATAATATTAAATACAGGTTGTTTTCAGGAAATTTTATTTCTAATAGTGAAAAATTATTAAGTTATACGTATACAATACTCTTGGACTATGGATGAAAAGGTGTTTAAAAATTGTGAACCGGAAAACTTTAATTTAGTTTAAAATATTGCAAGTCACTGTTTTAAGCATTGCATGAAAAATTAATTTTTGCGACCAAAACAGATATCAGTAAATTGTGAAGCACTGGAAAATATACCCTTTACAAGAAAATTCCTTTGCATATTTATTTTTCATTTAGTTTCTACCTAATTAAAACAAACACAAGTAAGACTGACATAGACAGACATCTTTTAGTCTAGAAAAAGATACATTATAATAATGTTTTTATTAAACAATCTTCTAATGTAATACCTATATATAACTTTATTTTTGAATAAAATTATCTTTGGGAATTTCTTTATAATTTAATAAGATTTTTAGTTGTCATTTTAAAAAGTTTTCGGCTACCATATTATTACTAAACTTATAATATAAGGTATTTAAAAAAAATATCAAGTAACTGTAAGTATTTTTTGCGTTTTACTAATGTTTATATAATGTAGGTAATTTCTCTAACAGCCATTTTATATTTTAATCAATATGAACCGAAAACTCAACCACCGTCATGTCGCCTTTATTTCGTAGAAGCATTAATTTCCTTCGCTACTGTGCATTTCGCTGACACACTGTTGCACACAAAAAGTAATTAACGCGTTTAAATGAAACATTTTTAAAATAAATTAACCATGTGTAAATATACTTAATGATATTGCTATTAGTTATTTCACGTCGTTCATCTGTTTGTTTGTTGTTTATGAATTTTATTTAAAATTAATATAGAGCGTCTAGAACAGTAACAATAAAGCCAAAATCTTAATCATCCCGTGTTTTATGCATATAAAGAGTCTTGTGAACTTTGTTCTGTATTAGATCTTACAGTCGAAATATAATCAAAATAAAAAAATGTATATAATAAGTATTCATATCATAAGATTTTAAATCATGAGATTCATATCATAAGATATTAAATGACTAACTAGCGACTCACCCTATGTAGGTTCGTTTAAGTGCGAGAGAAGCCGTGGGTTCCGCTACTTATATACTAAAACCTCCCTCGACAAAATCTTTATCAATTGGTGAAAACAGCTAGAAATCAGACAGAAGCGGCGGATTCTTTTATAATATGTAGTGATTTCTATACCAATTCAGCACTTTTTGGCGTTCACAGTTGGACATGAGCCTACCTTTGGAGGGACACTTAGTATAGTAAAAAAACTTCCAATTAATATGCCTTTGAAAACAAACGTAAATTATTTTTTTTATTCATTACTTATTTGAGAAAATTAAAGATATTGCTGTTAGAACTCATTAAAGCTGTTTTCTCAAGCAAACTTTCGTTGCACTTAGCACGAAAAATGTACAACTAAACAGTCGGGAAGCAATTCTAGTAGACGGCTCTACGACTGAAACAATTTCTCGCTGAAAGGTTATTTCTCATGATTGATTTTCTAAAATTCAGAAAATATTTACTTTCAAATTTATGAATCGAGCTACATTTGTTTGATTGAAAAGTAATATCAATAATAGAGGGAGTTGAAAAATTTTAGGTTAAATTGTAGGATAAATTCCTTTAATAAATTAATATTTCTTTATACTCGTATGTGAAAATTTTATTAATTTTGTATATAATAGTATAACATCTTTTATATACAAAATTCATTAAAGTGTATGTATTGTTTAAAAGAAAATGATTCACCGTAGCATTGAGATCGAGTTAAGCCTTAAATAGTTCTAAGTTGAATTATACTCTAATACTGTTCATTAAAACAAAGTTGGTAACATAGTAGTTTATTATTTTTACGTTGAAACACACAGCGGTCATCAAGTGCCATGGTAAGCTTCGAAGCTTGAGATTAACTTAAGATTAACGGATCCGAGATAGTTGATATACTACGCATATAATATAACTTTAAAACATACCTATTATTAATATAAACACCCACGACTGGAGTTGTGCAGTTTTGTGCTACACAAACGAATGCTCCAGCGGGACATGAACCCGCGACCGCTGGCAAATCAAGTTTTTATTTAATTTGTATTTAACTCACTGATTAAACAGAAAGTTACATGGCAACTGGCTTTTTTTAGGTGTTGGCTTTCCCATTTGTTTCATTGGAAAGAAATCTGAATATTTTATAACGTAATAATTTTTTTACTTGTAAATCGTACTAATCCGCCCTTTGTCGGCGTACTACGGCGTACTAGCGTAAATATTTACACTTAGTAGTAGCAAAATGGTCTAATTGATTACTTATAAAATAAAGTAAAATCCTTTTAATTACACAAAAGGGTTATCAATTATTATATGAAATTCATTGTAGCTTATTTCCATGGCAGTTAAGCCTGGCGGTCTTAAAAACAAAATGATAATTAAAATTCTGGGAAATGTTGGTTGAAATATTTTACAACATTTTTACTGATTATAACATAAAATTTGGTCTAGTACGTAAATAAAAGACAGGTTTACTCATTAAACAATTACATAATAATTGATTTAGTTATCAGGGTGAGAGAAGCGCGACCTAACACTATCCCACAACCTGAGCATTTTGTGGTACACTTTACTGAAAAAACTATCACGCCTACGGACTTGTGATTTCACACATTTAATTTCATGTCTAGATGCGTTATTTGTCAAAAAAATATTATTTTATAACCATTAAAAATGAACATTAACAATTTGGTGGTCATTGGATATAATGTTACTGTACTACAGCACCATCTGTTAGAAAAACAAAAAGTGAATATTGCTCTAACATTATTACCCGTTAGTAAAACTACGCAAGCCCTCACAAAGCTCAGCTTTATGCTAGTTAATATAGATTTATCACTATGAGTATAGCCACTACTATTATTATTATTAATATAATAATTTGTTTGTATGAGTAATTCGAACTGCTTTACGCAGAAATGACTCATGTTACAAATGATTGGTACATTAAAATATCTGAGGTGCAAGACCCGGGATTTAAACCTGCATCACTAGGCTAGCAAGCGTTACCACTGAGCTACCACTATCAAAAAGTATGCTAGCTCAATAATACATAATATAAATTATGTAATTGTGTGTTGTAATTTATAAGCTAATTAATTTTTAAATATAAACAAGTAAAATTTTAGAGATTATCTACGTTCCTTTGAACAGGGTCTTAGGCAATTCTTTGATATCTCAAGTGGGTCTTGAAACGAGGGTGCGTATTTGAGAGGTGTCGACATTTACTCACGTAGGCGATATAGACTGAAGTGGCTGTAGAACGTCAAAAGATTCTCGAATTTTACGCGTGGATTGTTAGCTAAATTAAGAAATGTTTACATAATTTTCTTCATGAATTACGCCCTTTCACTTAGGTACTTCCGCGTGTACCCTGTCAAGTTTTATTATGACAGGGTTTGTTTTATGGGATTCTACGCGCATATTCTCCCGCCATCTTACTTTGTTTCTCGCTGACTCTCTGTACGTAATCGGAGAGATCAGGATGCTCATCGAAATCGTCGATGTCATAAGCCTGATTTTTGCTTTTTAATCAATTAGGTAAGATGGCCAGGGTGGATGTAGTAAATATGAAAATTCTGCAACGCCCCAACTGCGGCAACGAGTTCCGAGTTACCTCATTCCCCAACATCATTAACAAAAAAGGTTACATGGGGGTTTAGACCAGCGAGTCCCACATAACCATATTTACGTGAAACCTATGTTAAGCCCAGACACTATGTCTATGAAAATAAATAGATTTGTTACTTTATAATTGTGTGAAATAAAAAACAACAAGCAAACTTTGTATCTAATTTTTATGTCTTTTAGTTCAAGAATCCCTTTCCCTTAAATCCGCGTTTATGGGTACTTCTGTTAAGTTATGGCTGTTGTTATGTCAGGTACTTCAAGATTGGACCCCTTTTGAGATCCAATCATAATCTTTTGTAAATGTTGTACTTAAGAAGTATAAGAATAGAAAATAATTTATTTTTCTCCGCACTGGTTTTAGGATTAAGTGTAAAACTGCAATATATGAGTATTACATCCTATAAATGTATTAAATAAGAAGTTACATTTTACTTGAGTAATTTAAAGTATAACATATAGACGACACGTTGGCGCAGTTTGTAGTGACCCTACTTTCTTGTGCCAGCGGTCGCGGGTTCGAGTCCCGCTGGGGGCATTCATTTGTTAAAACTCGGATGTTTGTACTCCAGTCATGGGTGTTTATATTTATAATATGTATGTATTTAAAACTTATACATGTAGTGTATCAACTATCTGGTATCCATAACACAAGCTTCTTTCGTAGCTTACCACGGAACTAGATGGCGCTGTGTGTAATAATGTCCCAACATATTTATTTATTTATATTTATTTATATTATATAGAATATAGACAATTTGTATATGAATAACAAACTAATACTTAAAAGTCTTAGTAAAACTAGCCGTCCGTATCTACATTTGAATGGTTAATACACATTTCTCAGGGAGGTTAACCAGCTACAAATAGACTGACAGAGAGGAAAAATTTTAAAAACTATACGTTCGTCGACTATATGCATAATATATACTACTTCAGTAAGATATGAGAATAGAAAATACGTTATAATTACAAATAATTATAAATATGACAATGCAATAAGAGTTTAGGATTAATTTCAATATATGTTTTTTTTGTTTTTGACGCAAAATTTATTTATTAAATATACAAATCATACATATTCTTGTTTAAAAAATTCATATCTGAATACAAGTAGAAACTATGCCGTTGACCAATGAGAAAATCTCTCACTCGCTGCTTAAAATATATTTTTATAGAATTTTTATGATTTTTTTTAACCCATAGCCCATAGCATACGTAAACGTTAAATATCAGCAAGAGTGCATCACTAGTGTGTAACAAAATAGTATGTATTTTATTACTTTTTGTAAAATTATTATTATTTTCACATGCATCAAGTAACATGTAGACAAATAAAAACAAAGAACACTGTGCGCCATAAAGTTTTTATGAAGTCGTAAAGAGACTCGGAACTATTATATTTTTAGAACTCGGCCTTAACTATAATATATGCTACGAAGTGTAAGCAGAATAAATGTTCTTTATTTACTTGAAATTTTTTTAGTTTATCAAAAAGTTTTACGGTATGGAATTTGTATATATTCGTTATTGTTGTTTTTATTGAACAGTTGATTGAATAATTTGATTAAAATCCATTTAAAATAAAATCAATAGTCTTTCAAAACGTAGTAGCCTTTCAAAGTGCACTATTCTGGTTAAGTGCGAGTACGCCAACTTCCAATGCCTTTTGAAACCTTTCTAGGTAGGTTTACCTTAAGATAAGTGATAATAATGTTGAATCTGATTAGCACATGTAAAGATGTGGTAAGTGACATGTAGAGAGGTGCATGACCGAATTTGAACCTACTTCACTTCGTGTCCTAAGGCTGCGGGTTACTACTGAGCCACCAAAGTCTTATTGTGTTAGTGATTTCTTTTCATCAACTTTTTACGAATATTTTGAAACAATTACGACGAATACGATTTTAATAAAGTTTTGTGAGAAAAAAATATCTATGTAGAAAATGTGTCACCATATTATAATAAAACTCTTCGAGTTATTTCACGAATTTATGTCGACTTTTCTTTCCAGACGGCGAATACTATTTTATAGCAAAGTTGGTTGGTTAATAGCAAATATAAGCAATATTTATATTTGATAACTTGTTCCTAAAAATACAAGAAAATTGGTTCATACATATCGCTCGCAATTCTGTTTTGGTGTGTATTACATTCATCCTTTTTGAATACAATAAACGAACACTCAATATCGAAATAGGGAAAATAAAGTGAAATATAGTTGAAATATGGAAAACAAAGTGGCGAGTCCTTATGATATCTTCAAAAGAAAATGAATGTAGCAAATATTGTGTACTCCACAATACACATGACAACTTATAATGTTTTGCTTTATGGATAAAAAGGATCACAGATTTAAAAATCTAAATATCAAATATGAAAAATCATATTGAAATAGCTGTTATTAAATACAGAGGCAGAATCATAGTTTTTTTTGAATTTTTGTATCTGACTGTCTGCGACCTCATCACCAGAAAACTGCTTAATAGATTTTGATGTAATTTGGAATGACGATAGCTGGTCATCGGGGTCTAGGGATGAACTCTAGAGAAGCGAAGGATAGGAAGGTACTAAAAATTTCACGTCATCGATTAAAATATGTGAAGACTAGCTGACCCGTGCCCACTTCGTTGGGCATAATGTTAATAATCCTTTTTTAGTACAGAGTGTTTAAATAATTTAAATTACTTTATTAATATTAAAAATTAAAAATTAAATTATCTATACTAATATTAAAAAAAACTACTTTTTGTCACTTAAATATAAAAGTTAGACATATGCTGTCGTTGACGTTTTTGTAGACATTTTTAAGCTCCACATCTTTTCTCTACAACTCAAAAATATATCTTTCATAGTTAAGGCAGCGTTCGTAAGAAACGCTTTCATTCGACCGTTTTTTCTCCGATTCACTTTGCAAAACGGACTACCACGTAATTTTTTTTATATTTCGGTTTTTTATGTAACCTATGACACTCAGCAATAATGTGGCTTTCTATTGGTGAAAGAATTTTTAAAATCGGTTCAGTAGATCCCGAGATTACCCCTTACAATTTAACAAATAAACAAACTTTACTTCTTTATAGTCTTAATAAGCATAGACCCAATTTAAATTCGGTTGGTAAATGATAACTTTGTATATATTATTACCTAAGTATAATAATATATAAGGTAAATAATTTGGTCGTGTAGGTATGTATATAAGTGGGGAAATCCGTAGGGATTTCCAGGGCTGCTGGATCGATCACTAGGTGTTGTCCGAAATATTACAGCGATTTTTATCTAGTATGAAGCCGGGGAAAGAAACTTTAATGATTTGTCTTGGGAATCGAGATTTTTGTAGTTGGACACTTTCGAAACATAAAAAGATGGCTGATGCTAGTCGTCTGCTAGTTGGACGAGTAAAATAATTTAGTCGTCCAACAATTGTTGGATGACTAAATTATTTTAAAGGCTGTTGCTAGTCATCCGATAATCGTATTAATAAAAAATATATTATTCGTCCGACTATTGTCGGTTTGTACGAATATCTATCACTTCTTTGATTTCTAATATAAAATAAGCGATTTTTATGTGCAGGATATAATAACCTAGGATAACCTATGCCAAAAATAAAAAAAAAATAACCCTAACCTACCGAGCTGATAATTTATTATTTAGATCCCACCCACTTTTAATAAGTCCAAGAATTTTTATATGTAAAAGAGCTGGCTCTATAGAGTCGTCCTATGAAATTTACGTTACTAACACTCCCTGAGAGTATGTACCTACATCAAAACAATGTACAAGTAAATGGTATTTTGTAAAAAGTACTACAGAAACGTCCGCAATTGCATTCACGAGTATTTTAAAACTTAAAAAACTAATTGATTTCTCTTTTAGCCATTTAAGAAGCAAAAAATTCTCAGTCGCGATATATCAAACACCAATTGTCGGACGAATAATATTTAAATTATTCGTCCGCTTATCGGATGAATAGACACTTCGTAAAAAGATACTAAAACATACCACTGACATAGTAACTTGGAAATGGAGCGAAAATGTCATCCACGATCGATCCAAATATCAGTGCCAGTCAAAATTAAAACCTTATACTTTTACCTCTCTTACCAATTTGTTAAGGGACAGTGGAAGCCCAGAGGTCGAGTGAAGCAAGTTCAAATTCTAGGTCTCAAATCTCTGATATTTTTACTTGCGAAAATTCAACACTGCGAATTTCCTACATTATTAGGTGAAAATTGATACTTTCATATCTAAGAGAACGTTGTAAGTTTTTCAATAGACATATTATGCAACCACACATGACCAGTAAGGTGAATTATGGCCAGATTTACTTACAGCCCGGACGTTAAAGGTATATAATGAATACTTTAAACTTTATTATTATACTAGCTTTACCCGCGGCTTCACCCGCGTTCATTTTTTTAATTGCTAATTAACCTCATTGGGTTGATCTGTAGGATGCCTGAAAGTTTCTTCAAAATTACTCTAGCTATTTCAGAACCAATTGTTAATACAAACAATTTTTTAATTTTTCGTAAAAATATATTTTTTTTATAAAAAGTATCCTATGTTACTTCTAATACCTCCAATATGTGTACAAAGTTTCATGATGATCGGTTGAGTAGTTTACGCGTGAAAGCGTAACAAGCAAACTTACATTCACATTTATAATATTAATAGTAGGGATTGAAGACTTATTGCAGTTACCCTAATTGCTGTGCCAGCAGGTGTGGGTTCGAGTTTTGCTCAAAAATCTAGTATCCATAAGACAAGCTTCGTAGCTTACCATGGTACCTAGACATTGGTATATGTTAATGCCTTATAATAATTATTTTATTATATACAATCGATTAAACCTTGCTTCGTTTGGTTTTTAGTTTCCCAACAGCTTATACGTTATTCCAGATATAAAACTCTCTGTGTACTAATTTCATCCAAGTCCACTCTACTGTTTGTAATGTATTATATAAATTCAATTTTATTTTAATTTGAAATTGTATAACGCTTTTGCTTCAATATCTTTAACTGCCCCATTGAAGACATTTTGTATTCCAAGTACGTGCTTAGAGTAAGATTTTGTTGGAAATAGTTGTAACTAGAAACATCTTAGCTTTGTCTCAAAATCAATAGAGGACTAAGTTTTAAAAGAGCTCGTATACACTACAGACAAATAACATGTTAGATATTTTTAACTATATGAAAGTTTGTGTGTTATTTTAACATATTTATGAATTAATCTAATGAAGCAGGCATTTTAAACTATGATAGCTTTTAAGCCATTTTAACATTCAAGTAAAAACTTTACTACTAGCTTTTGAAAATATTATCATAGTCAGCCCAGCTTAAGCTGTTGCGTATAAGATTTAAGTTTTATATTACTACTATAGTGAAAGTCGATTAAACTTATTTAAAGAGGTAGCTCGTGTGCAATCGTTCGTTAACATTTTCTCACTGACCGGTCTGGGAGCCGTAGATTATACTTTACTATTGAGTGGACTCGAATATTTGTTGGTATCAGTTTATATGGATTGTATATACTCGAGTAAGTCCAGATTTTCTCATGATACCAAAAGTAGTAAAGTTTTAGAACACTATATGTTAGTGGCAGACAATATACGACCGGATTTTCTGCTTAAAATACATATATATCATCAGCAATTGTATGCGACTGCTGAAGTGTATTTATTTAGTACTCGCTGTCAAAAGTTAAAATTTAAATCCTTTCGAATAAAGACGAATCAGGTATAATTACAAGTTTTAGTTAATTATTTTACTTCTTTTCAAAATATCTTTATTTGTTATTTCTTTAATTAAACTTTTCCTAGCTCTTTTAAATCACAAAGTCCTGTTTAGAAGAGTACGCGAGAAATAAAAATGTGTGTTATTAAAATAATGTTCTAATTAAAAAAAGTAAGTTAAAAAACTAAAACTCGACTACTGAAAATCACGCTCCAAAAAGTATGAAACAAGAAAATATTCTAATCTGAAATGTTTTTGCACAAAACTTTCAATATTTACTTACATGCACTTGTAATTTATTCATTTACGATACGTTTGGCTCAGTTTGTAGTTTCCCTACTTGGTTGCGGGTTCGAATCCCACCGGAGGCATTCATTTGTTACAAATGTTTGTACTCCAGTCACAGGTAAACACCTTTTTGCAGGTAAAAATCAATAAAGAGTCAATGAACAAGACGTGATGAATTGTAATAGGAAGAGATGATCAAATGAATGGTCAAAGTCATAACTTTGATTTTATTTAGCGTATACGGGTAAAAAGCCTTAATATATATTTTTTTAACAATAGTAGTTTTGTCTGTTTGTTTTTTGTTTATTTATTTGTTAGTTTGTTTGTTATTTTTTTTGTATCTAAAAGGAAATGTAAGATGCATTTCCTTAATAAAAAATACTTATATAACATTGCAATAAAAGTGCCACATTAAGTACTACCATGGTACTACCATATCATTACTTCTACAATATGTCCAAGAAACTTCGAAAATCTATCTAAGTGCATATCTCACATCGTCTTTCCTATCTCCTTACTTTGATTCAAAGATCCTAGATTCAAGACGTACGTGATTCTAGTAAATTCAGCTTTGTAACAGTGAAATAAAGTAAAAGTTTGTCGTGTGAGTCAACTACAAGTCCGGTTTTCAATGTTCCGGCTCTTATAGCATCGGATCTTTTATTTGGTACGCTAAAATAACTATTTAAAATGAATATATATTAATATGGTAAAATAATTTGAATAAAATAATATTTAATACGAGCAAACATTTTATTTGAAATAAAATATTTTAACTATATTTGTCTTACGAATATTATGAATATAATAAATAAACAACAATAAAATAATAAGATCACCCCCACCCAGCTCGATTCCTCTCGACTAAAATAAAATTTGCCCACTCAGCTTTCTGCCAGTAAAAGTCTCGTCAAAACTGGTAAAGCCCTTTTATGCCTTAGCCGGAACAAGCAAACTAATAGCCAGTCAAAAATTTTAAAAATTGTTTTAAATTATAAGTACCGTATACAATTCCATGTGCTCAAATGAATTCTACCGAATCTACACTCAGGCTAAAGCTTGACTGATTCAGAGTTTAGAAGTGCTTTTTGGTATGGACAGTGAATGCTTTACGAATGATAGCTTACAATAGAAAATGTACTAAGTTAAATGTGATAATATATTTTATTAAATGTACATTTACTTTGTATATATTATACTTAAGTTTATTTGTAATCTCCTTAGAGTAATTAATAAAGTCAAGTTAATATATAAGTATATGTTTTTATGAATGTAGTGAATATCATTATTAATATTTTTTTAATATAACTTATTTTTGTTTATTATTAGTTTTATAGACTAGACTATTATAAGAATAAAATACTAAAAAAAATAATGTATTAAATTGATTTAAAAATATTTTCTACACTTACTTCATAAACGAATATTACTCGTAATGGTTAAGGAATATATTAATTAAAGCAGTTTTAAGCCATAAAGAAGTATTTTAAACACTGTAAAGTAGTTTAAGGTTGTCATTGTCACATGTCTCAGTGAAAGTGAGTGTGTCTTACACACGATTTAGTAGTTTAATACAGTAACTACAACTACAGCCGCAAATAATTCAAAGCTGTTTAATTATGCATATCGAGATTATTGGCATATTAATATATTGGCATTAATATATCAAGATGATTCTCGACTAATTTACCTGTTCAAAAGCAAACGTCGTGTCTTATTACAGCATTATAAAGTTAACTAAAGACTTACCCTCGTTCCGCTCGGGTTCATCACTAGGTACACTTTAAAATAATATAATAATACTATAATAATAATATAATAATACTATAATAATAATATAATAATACTATAATAATACTATAATAATATTATATATATTCACTTTTAAAAATAGAAATTGTATTTAAACTAAATTTACTGTGAAATATTCGAGTAAACTTAAGAATCTATTAAGTATCCTTCATGTTAATCCGGATATCCAGCTTACATTATATCAAATTTCATTAAAATCTGCTCAGTGTTTTTTACAGATTAAGAGACAAAAATTCCAAAAACAAAAAAAACGTATCGATTTTGTGTCTTTATCGATAGTATTTAATGACTATATCTATGTATTTTGTTATTTTGACTTTGTTATATTTTTATTATAATATGTATAGATGTATTTTCTTCAGAGAAACATGGGTGTAAGTATATTGAATTTCGCTCCAGTAATCTCCTCAACTTACTTATTCTCACTTTGCTGCGTTGTTTGCTCCCTTGGTCAAGTAAGTAAGAGAAGTACCAGAAGCAAACCGCATGGTACATAGTCCTCCACGTTTTTAAAATTTGCGTTTGGCTGGACTGCCAGACGCCTTAGTATTTTTACGAATAATCATTAATGCGCTTCATTAGTATCAACCAGCTCAATCATAATATCAATTCCATGGTATCATTCATACTTTAAAAAGTTTTCCAAACTATTTTGTCTTTACCTATTTATATTAAAATATAAAAAAAAATATAATATGTTTTTTTTTGTTGAAAATGTTTGTGATACATACGTATTATAACCAAATTCAGAATAATTGGCGTGTTATCCAAAATATCTAACTAGCTGGCCCGTGAAATCTGTTTTACCAGAATACAAATTACTGATTATTACTATTTCTTATTATGGATTCTGACAAAATTTATAATTATCAAATTTTCAACCATACTTAACCAGACAAAATTACGTTTAGCTGTCATTTGCGTTTTGTTATTCCATGTCAGATGCGTTTTTGTTATACCACGTTTTATAGTGATTTGTATTCTGTTTGACGTTTTGTGATGTCACGTGGGAACGCGGTCGAACGCTATAAAAAGTATCCTATGACCGTTTCCTGGTTCTAAGCTACCACCCCACCAATTTTCAGCCAAATCGGCTCAGCTGTTCTTGAGTTATAAATAGTGTAACAAACACGACTTTCTTTTATATATATAGATTTAATGTATTCAATAATAATTTATAGCTCTTATTTTGCCTTCTCGCTACACTTTAATTGAAACAAAATACAGTTGTTCAAAAATAATTTACTGAGATAAAATATGTACCGTCTCCATTTACGAAGACCATGTGGTGTCTAGAAGTGTGTAAGGGCTGAAATTGTTTGAACTAAGAGTATATTCTTAGAAGTTGCATCAAGTATTTCTACTGTATCATTTATATCATTTTGTATTCGAAATACATGTATCTTCTTTAAATTTGCATAAGAATTAATAAATACATGTAATAATTTTTTTATGCAGTTAAAGCCAATCACTTTCATTTTTCCAGACTGAAGTATTAAGCAAGTACTTTATGAAATTTTGACCCTGACCGAGAGAAACCTTGGTGTTCACAGTTACTTGCTATTTCCATATTTTTCTATATTGATCGCGGTCACGAATAGATTACGTAAAACACGATGTCATGGGCCACCTTTAGTGCGTGCAGGGTTGTAAGTAATAAAATATAATAATATGGTATTAGTTTTTATATCATTAGTAGAATGGTTACAAACTAAATATATATAAAACTGTAATTAATTTATACTCGTACGTATAATTTTAGTGTTACATACAAATTTAGAAAGAGATTGTCTAAGTCAGTCAACGAACTTTTATGAAACTGATCAATATTTCATTAAACAAGTCAGTGTAATGAAAAAACTAAAAAACCCAACTGCGTCTCTGTTTTGGAAATAAAAAAAATCCTTAAATATGTTTTGATTCAAAATTTATAGCCCGTGTCATTTTCACAATTAATATGAATCTAACGACTCCTCCCTAGCTAAAATCGAGCCGTTCAGGCCGCAGAGCGTACCATATTATTTTTTAACAAAAATGAAAACCGACTTCAAAACGCTACAAATCGAAACTACTTAAAAAGAAAAAAAAAATTTAATTACTTAGTTATTGTTGGAGTCGGTGCCAGCCAAGAAGGACAGTTTTATCCTGCCTTTGCAATGAACTTTCGAACGGATATTTTGATTATATTTACAAATTGATAGATTAATTAAATTGTATTAAGATTATTTTGCTTTGGCTGGCACCGACTCCATTTTTCACATATGCTTTTTATATTGTAAAAAATATCGGGTCGTAGTTTGTCCTATTTCTATTTTTAACTAAGCTGTGTATCTGAATAATTAAAATACGTAAGAATATGCGTCGTCTAAAACTTTTATAGCATGATGTGAAAGTGCGAAATGTACTGAAATGCTCGGGACCGTTTTGTAAAGTTGAGCCTAATGTATCTGCGGTTGAGTGTCTAGCCTATATGTACAAGAAAATGTCGACCACTTCCTTACGTAATGTTTTAGGTAACTAATAGGTATTTTATTTTTAAATTAAAACATATTTAAGCATTAAGAATTCATAAAAGCTCTTTAACTAACTTTTAATAAGAATGGTCATATATTCTTATACTTCATCAAGTGGTCGATTATTCAAATTTATCTAAATTATTCAAAATAAGGATTATTATAACACTTTCTTAGGTTTACGGAAATATTTAACATTATGAATTTTAAAAATTACAAATGAAACTATCTTTTCGGATTTTGTCGCGGATTTATTATGATTTTTTGTTCCCGACGTTTTGAATACTATGCATGCTAAAGCAAAAACCAAAAAAAATTATATACAAAAAATAAAATTTTGAGTCTAATATGTTTATAAAAATTATTGTTTTTTGAAAAATCTTATTAAACTAGTTATTATTGTTGATACAGAAACGGAACTACCTTTTTAGCTTTTACTGTGTGTTTTTCAGCACAATTGTCTTAATTTTTCTTTCCGTTACACACACAAACCAATAAAGTATTTGGAAACTTAAAAAATTGTGAAACTGGTAAAGTCGTTCTCAAGTTATGGCGTGACAAAGGTAAACAGCCATTCATTATAATATATGTGTCAGATTATTTAAGTTTTTAATAATAATTTTAATGTTATGAAGTAAAGATATTAAAAAATGTTAGAGCGAACTATCATTTCATGTAGCTTCCGGCTTTATTTAGGTAACTCACTACTTTGTTGCGAGTGTTCCCATCCAACTTATATAACTTATATCGGACATATTTTACGAATATACGCATTTGTATATAGTACATTATGAGGCTGGTAACGTAATAATAACTACGAGGAAGGCTCTTCAACGGTAAAAGATTTCCGTTATCAAAATTGGCATAAATTGTATGTAATAAATAACTCGCAATAATAACGTTGCGTAAATTGCTGTGAGAGTCGTTAGGAAACGGTATTTTCGAAGTTTATTCCAAAATGAAATTGATATAATTGGAGTATTTTTTATATATAAGGATGCCAGTTATTGAAAGACTAGCAAACCACTGCTTTGCTTGGCGTAAGTTAAAATAAAGTAAACTTTTTTAATAATTTTTTAATAAAATATAGATAGTCAAGTTACTTCTTATACAATTAACTATCTGCGAGTGAAAGTCACAGCAAAATTGATCTAATAAAAGTGCTATAAAAATTACTTGACTGGCATGAAATTGTATTAATTTTTACGTCGTACGAGAAGCGTAACTGAAGACTTCTTATTTTAATGTCTATATTTCTTTGCAATATTTTCATTTGTCTAACATCATCTTCGTGTTTCAAAAAAATTTAGAAGTCAGCTAAAGCTTAAGATGAGACTGAAAGTTAGAAAATAGAAGTTTGCGTAGATACCTTATCACTACAAATTATAAAACAAAGTCCCCCGCCACGTCTGTCTGTCTTTTCATGGTAAACTCAAATCTACTACACAGATTTTCATTTTCTATTCACCAATGGACGGAGTGGTTTTTGAGGAAGTTTTAGTATATAATTTGTCAAGTTTTTGTGAACAGCGAAACCCGCGACTTCGCTCGCGCTAAATAGAAGGCTAGACTAGGGAAGAACCCAAGCGAAGCAAGGATGAGTCGCTAGTTCTTAGTATAGCCAAAGAAATTTCTCATATTAATAGTAAAAGTTGAAATTATCGAAATTAAACTTTACTTTAAGTGCAGAAAGTAAATTTTGGAATACATCAACTTGCGAATATTGTTAGGTCTTGCCAGGTGTTAGTAAATTAATATTTGCAACAGTAATTGTCGTGCTTACATTTTGACAGTGAGGTAAATATTAACTAAGCCTGTTAGGTAACAGATATTCTAGAACACAAGTTTCGCTTTAATGGTTAAGATTATTTTTCAATGTATTCGACCCCTTTCAATATCCCAACTGAGCTTCACTACTATATCTAAGTTGGCGATCTTCTTATATTTTTTGAAAAATTAATAGACATGCAGTTTCTTGAGATGAGAGATACTACAACAATCACACAACAAAATATTATAAAACAAAGTAATCCTCTGCCTGTCAGTTCGCGATAAACAATAAACTATTGCACCGATTTTTATGCTGCTTTCACCAATGGATAGAGTTTTCGAGGAACATTTTAGTAAATAACTAGCGGAACCAGCGACTTCGCTCGCGCTTAATCTAGAGCGAGCAAAGTGAGGGTGACTCGCTAGTTGTTGAAATATTATCTTGTATAAGCCTCTTTACTTTACCTTTGAGTACCGCACACGTACGTACGTAACGTAGGAGTTAATTTTTTTTTTCTGGAACTGTAACTGAACTGTCTGGAAAGTAGCGTTTAAACTATAGTACAATTTCGATGTAATTTTTAAGCATTAAGCTTGCATTCAGATGGCGCTGGCAGTTACAAAATAACGAACCACAATACGCAGCAAATTGTGAAAGTTGTGTTAAATTTTATTGTGAAAATACTAAGAACAAATATTGCTAAACTATTTGTATGTGCTGTAGAGTATAGATAATAAAATAGTACATAAATTCACCTAAATTTCCTGAAAAATACAAAAATCTGCCCAGTCATGATGCTTCAAGTCGAGTGACCTGTTTATTTCTAAAAGGACACTAAAATATACAAAAGCAGCCTGAAAGTTTCTTTCAAGTGTAACTCAGAAAGTGAATACAGACATTATGAATGTACTGTAAATACTACTGAAATGAATAAAACGTTGAAATACTTAAACTTTTAAAACTACAAGATAGTAAGAATGATCAAAATGAATTCAAACTTCAAAGGCTTTCCATTCCAAGCATTAGCGTATTCATACTTTTTGAAAGTGACTCACTTGCTTTACTCTTCAACGAATTTTATTTATGTTTTTGTAATATTACAAGTAGTGTAAATAAATATTTCAAGTTGATTTTACTATCAAGTGAAAGTTTATTTCATTGCTATGATCCGGAAAATCAGCTATCAACATACTAACTTTCATCAAAATATGTCAAGCGGTTTTTTTTGTAATGCGGTCACAGACGAATATTAAGATAGACAAAAATGATAAAAATTATAGATAAGGCCTCTGATAGCGATATTGATGATAATGATCTCCTCCCGACCGATTACGGCTACGGCGGTCAATCTTATTGAGACCAGCCATCTGCGCGGGAGATATTATAGTGCACAAGTGTATGCGCAGACACAAGTGCACTCTCTATTTCTTATCACTCTCATATACCGGTGTAACGAATGCTTGACATGACCAGTGAGAATTATCCTAGGACCGATGACTTAACGTGCTCTCCGAGGCACGGGGGTAAAACACCGCCAACTTCCCAACTGCGAGCTGTTACTGAGGCTTACGAAACAGAAAGATTCAATAACTAATAACTAAACTTAGCCCGACCCGGGACTCGAACACAGGACCTATCGGTTTGCGACCGTATATGCTAGCCACTAAACCACCAAGGCAGTTCGATAATAATGATTTCAATAAGATTTTCCAAAAAATAATTAATGTACTTTGAGTACTAACTTAGAATTTCATTATAGGTATTTCGGATAGATTATAATTTTAATACAGGTATTTCATAGTGAAATTGCTAAGTATTTATTTATTTAATAAATTTTAGTATTTATTTATTTTAGTAGTAGTGAAGAGATTGTTGTTTCTTTGACTAGGTAACCTGTCATCGTACTTATTCAAAAGATATTTAAATTAGAACTAGTAAAGGCTGAGGTGTTTAATCTTTTGTTTGTTTATCTTTCTTATACAGGTAAGGAATTTCAATTAATTTTCAGTCTAAAGAGATTCTTAAATAAATTTCGAATACCTAAAAATGGCCCACTTAAAGTATATTTGACAAGAAGACATTTAAAATAAATTGTAGTATCATTCACTAGTATTACCAATGTACAGCAGTATTTGTTAACCCCGAAATCTTCACACCATGTTTGCGGTACAAAAAATCAATACTATATTATGAAACGATATATCTCTTATATAGAGCCATTCGTACACTTTACGACCGGCCCTACGTTATCCGATCAAGAAGTATGTAGAAACTGGACCTTTCCTGTGATAGATGGGGAAAGAATCTTTTACGCGCCTACAAATCTTAGTATTTATGTCTTCGAGAAACGTGCAGTCAATGTGCAATTGGCCTGATTCGATTTTCACATAAATTTCTTACAATTGGACACAAATTTAAACTTTATCTATTATTTTGTTGGATACAAGCTTATCCACTTTTTTATTGTATTTTGAAGAATCAAGTTGAGGCTATAATTTTATAGTTTTAGTGAGAGGTCAAGATATATATTTTGTCTGTGATTTTGTTTATGAAAATGTACCTAATATATATAATTCACCTTTGCTCCGCTCGGGATTATTCCTATGTAGTAACGTAACGGATAAATATATATCTTAGAGATTATAATTTTCCTGTAAAAATCTGTCCAATTGTAATATCTTGATAATAGAAACAATAGATTCAGCCTCCATGTTGATAATAATAATAATAATTTTCAATAATTTAAATTAATCATCTAACTAATCATCGTATGTTAGACATACTAGTGCATAAAACATTGGATTTCTAAATAATTATGCATATTATGGCTAAGTTTCTATGGCACCAAGTAGCTGCAACTGTCCCTTATATATCTATCAGCAATTAAATGATTGCGGCTATCAAAAAATTCCAAACTTTAAAAAATGGCTCGAACTATCAAGGAGCTTGGCAACCCCTCGCATGTAACTCATTATATAAAAATAGGAACGGAGTAACGTTTCATTTAATCTATTTAAAAATAAAACTAATTTAATTAAAGTGTATTTTCTTGTCATACTTTTGTACGACAGACAAAGAACAAAGCTTTTAAGAGAAAATTATTTATTAAGAGTTAAAAGTTTGAAATGTTTAGCACTTAGATAACTTAACAATAATATTGCAGCGAATATAAGACTATGACCCAGTTAACTACTTGTTTGGTTTTCCTTACGAATTACTTCTATTATTTTGTCAGTATACAATAATATTATTCATTATTTATGTAATTATAAAAAAAACTTTATAATGAATAAAACTAACTTTCATTAAAATTATGAACCTAAATTATGTATTTATTTTGAGCCTATTTTATATGATATAAGGTTTATACATTGTTTTTAAAAGTATTTTTAAGGTCTATACTTGAGACTGTATCTATTTAGTTTATTTTAACGTCTCTCTGCTAGGCATTGATCCTTTCAATGCGTGGGGGCATATAAGCTATAGTCCGCCATTCTTTCCCTGTGCGGGTTGGCGGACTTCACGGTTGGTTCGAAAACTTGTTAATTTCTCTCAAAACCGTAGATTTTCTTTACCGTATTACAAGTGGTAATTAAGAAATGGTTCGCATAAGATATTAGCACAGGTTAGACGGATTTGAACGCTTCACGCGCTTACCTAAGCCTCTTTGACTCTGTAAAAGTATATTAAATTTTCTCATTATTAATTAAAATCATCAGTTACATAGATAATAACAAAAATTACATATGATACGCGTAAAAATGGTAAAAATACTAACAGTACATAATATAAACTTTTTAGTTAAAATAACTGTTAAATAACACTGCGAAAACCAACATTCAACAATAACATCCAATCTCAAAATTCAAATAAAACAGGCAGTATAAAGTAACTCTTTCCATTACCACCTCATCCCGTATTCAGAGAGAATAGGATCGTAAAAATTGGCATTACTTCACACTAAAGCTCTTTAATATTCTACTCTCGCTTATATTGACAGCAATTATCGACAATGTCACGTGTGAACTTTGAAAGTTCATAAGTTGTGGTACTTGTACAATCACCTTACTATAAAGTTACTTAGTAAAGTTAATTTTTTGACTAGGTGTCTTACATATAATCAATAAATGAGGTCATTTTACTATAATGATACATAGATGTAAATTTTCAATTTTTTTTATAAGCAATGAACATAATAATATGTTGTTAATTATTAGATATTAGCTTTTTAGTGTGTAATAAAACTGAGGGATAAGAGGTGGTGGTCTAAAAGAATGCAATTTAAAGCTAAACGTAAGAATTAAGAATGTACATAATAATATGTATAATATACTTATTTTGTTGTTGTATGTATGTTTGGCTCAGTTTTAGTGACCCTATTCCTGTGCCAGCGGTCGCGGGTGCGAGTCCCGCTGGAGGCATTCATTTGTGTGATTACCATGAATATTTTGTACTCAAATCATATTGTATTTTAGTAGTTTTATATTTATTTATATTTATAATATCTATATATAAACTTACATAAACATATTATTATTATATAGCATATTAATTATTAGGTATTCATAACAAAAGCTTATCATGGAACTACTATTATTTATTTATTTATACATATTTATAACGTGTTACATAAAACAAGAATCTTTGAATTATTAGTAAAGCTTTGTTACAATACACACTAAACAAATAGCAATCATCAAAATCAATTCTGAGTACCAAAATCGTTAGCATTATTACTCGATCTTTAGTAGCCGTAAAAATTTATTATTATGACAGTTAGCTGTAACGAGAAGGGCAGAAGATAAAGAAGAAATATATCCAGGAAAATTTACAAAAAATATAATATTGAAGGAAAGTTACTAACGGACTGATAATGTTCATGTTTTTAATTTGTCAGATCACTACATAGTATAAAAGAAAGTCGAATCCCGCTATCTGCCTGTCGCTATGTATTCTTAGATCTTTAAACCTACGCAACGGATTTTGATGCGGATTATTTTAATAGATATAATGATCCAAGAGGAAGGTTTATATGTATAACTAGCAGAACCCGCAGCATCACTCGCGCTAAATCTAAGCTAGTACTTTATAAGATTCATGTAGTTCCAAAGTACCTAGTACTTAATCATATATTTTATTTAAGATTTATTCATCATTCTTCATTTGAACCGGACGGTATACCTACTACGCATTTATGGTTAGTATGACTTGGTATAATGCAGTAAGACGCATGTATGTATGTATGTATGTATGTATGTATTTTTTCTCAACATTTAAGTAAAATTTTTACTGAGGCTAAGTTTGTTTTTATTAATGTATTTTTAATTTTTCTCGTCGATTTATTAGACAGGCAAAAAAAATCTATTTAATACATATTATTATAATTTCTTTCCACTAATAAGTATAAGAATAATATGCAACGTTGAAAACTCATGCCAGCTTGAAGTTAAATAAGATGTCCCCAAGAGCATACGTTGTCGTTTTTACGGTATGGTTCAAATTATAAGAGTCAGATCAGTTTTAAATCCCATGTTATATATTTTGTTATAAGTAAAACTTTTAATTTCGGAGACTAACTATGATTAAATGAAAAGATAACATTGAGAGATATGTAATTAAAAGGACAAAAATTGTATATATATATATATATATATATATATATATATATATATATACATAGGGTTATTTACTTATCTGATTGTATTTTGAAGATATATTTTGATAAGAAAATTCTATATAATATTTGCTGCATCTCGAACGTTTTTCAAGAGCAATAATTGCATTAGAAAGCTGTTAAACGTTTTCCATATACTGTCTTAATTATTTTGATATTGCAAATATACTGTGTAATATCAAGAATATTCTCCTGAGACCTAGACTGAGATTATAGTTTGCTATTAATAAAATGATGTCGATATTGAGTTTCATTTCGTGTTGATAGTAAATAATAAATTTTTATATAATATTATATAGAAACACAAGTGTTGATAGGGCAGAGAGTTGAAATTTATACAGAGTATGTATTTTAATTGCTACTATAACAAATAATATTTAAAAATGGCATATGGCAAATTGTATTGGCAACAATTGAAATAAAAAAATCGATTTTGGAACGTAACCAATCGATTTTTTAACGATTTGAAGAAAATCCATCTTTATTGCATCACTTGCTATCACTCTCACCCTAAATAATAATTAATTAAGATAAAAGCACCTAATATCGTCTCAGACACCAGAATATTTTAACTGTGAACAAAGCGGACGCCTGGTTTTGACAAACGTATGCGTCGTACCCGTTTATACAATAGGCTTTAGATACTGGTCGTATTGTTATGAAATGTTACTATTGTAACATTTTGGTCATATGAAATACGATTGTATAGAGATTTTACAGACTGAAAACTATTTTGGTATTGTTTTATGTCGATTTTAATTAAATGTCGTTTTAGAAATAGAAGTAGGTATATTTTTTTTAATTTTAAGTTTTGGTAAGATAAATTTTTCTTTATAATAACTTTTCTTATCAACCTGCTTAAAATTCTCACTTGATTTGATTTTGATTTAGATTGTTTTGATTTTTGTTTCTAATAACAAATCATCAGAAACTTATTTTTTATAATACATAAATTTATGTACATACGTATATAATAAATATAAACACAAATAACTAGATTACAAACATTCGAGCTAACCACACTTATGAATACCCCAGTGGGAATCCAACCCGCGACCTCTAGCGAGTACATCCAGTCGTGACATAAACTGAGCCAAACCTGTTCCTGAAAAATATCTCGTAGTCGTATAAAGAACTTACGAATGAAACTATATTTTAGTCCTTTTTTAAATATTATTAACAATACTTACAAAATTAGGCTAAGCTTACTCAATCTCTTGTTGCCATAAAATGTAAAATTTTATATTCCTTGATGAATATTTTGTATTATACATTTTATAATAATACAATTAACATGAACAGAACTTTAATTATATCTTTATTACGAGCATTCGTTAGCCATTTTAAGAAAACTAAAAGATAACTGAAAGTCGTACCTCTAGCGTTTTGTCATATCTTCACAATTCGGAACATCCTACATCCATATAATTAGTTAGTCTTTGTCTCAATATTGCATACATTCGTTATAAAAAAAAACCGTAGTAAAACTCGTAAGTAAAAGATAGTACTGTATAAATATTTACGTCCAAATCTTTTTAAGCTTCCGCTAACCTAAATAGAACTCGTGTGTAAATAGCCTAATATCTTTACCAGCCCTACTCTAAGCAAAGATTAAATTACTTCGAGGTTGTTCTGCTTTTATTAAAATCCTTAAAGTTGTTTTAAATTAGCTGCCAAAAGTATTTTTTGTTGGGATAAAAATTTTTTTCCTCATATTTTTACAAACGTTTTAAAATATAAGTAGACAATTTAGAATTTCTCATAAACTTAGAATAATTGGTTAACTAATTAGTAATGTATCTCTTTTTAAAAATGGAAATTCAATTTATTTATAACTAATTTCATTTCAGGATTTTAAGCATATTGAGTTTATAGTTAAATATTATACAACATATCTTATCTAAATGTATAAAAGCGAAAGATTACTCACTCATCAAAAAATATCGACAACGCTTGACGTATAAAGATGGAATGGATGACGGATTTTGTGACAGGGCTGGATTAAGAAGGACAAGGGCAAGTTTGTTTGAATACTTCATTTTTTGTACTAACAAACTATGATTATGGTAATACCGCAAGAATAAGTATAATACCAGAATGTTAAACTTACTTCACACGATTATTATATTAAAATAAATTCTTATATTCTCTTATTCCAATTTAGTATTATTGTAAAGGGCCAGCACTCACTCAATCAGCAAAAAAAGAATGTGACCCATTTATAGTATATCCGTACAAGATTCCCTTGGGTTGTCATAGAAACTAGGTAACTGGATCAGTTAGTATGGATAACTACAGAAACCAATGTTTTTGAATTTTTACTATGTGGATTATAGTAAACTTTCAGCAATTTTTTAGTTTTCTTGGAGCGTTTATCTCGTAAATAAGCTTTTTACCGTTACGTACCACTGTACGTATTGTAGACGTGTAGTCTATCGTTTCGTAGTTTCGTAGTAAGCTACGAAGGAAGCTTGTGTTACGGATACCAGATAGTTGATATACTACATACATAAGTTTAAATACATATTACAAATATACGATTTGAAAAAGTTCGTTTTAAAATTATTTTATACATAAGAATTAAAAAATATCAAACATAAATACGTAAAAATAATCACATCCAGTAGAATGTATATCATTCTAAGTGGGTACAAGGAGGTAGCAGTGGCGCGGACAGGTGTAATAGTGCGAAAAATTGCTTCGAGGTCAAACGGACTAGCCATTATATTTAACGACAATGCGTATATAGAGTGGGTTGCTCAAAACTGTAAAGCGATTTCATTAAACGGTTGAAAATTTTGAAAAACATTTTATAATATACGTTTAAGTTATTTTTGTCTTCAGCCCTTTTTAATGTCTCACTGCTGAGCACGGGCCTCCCTCAGTACCTCAGTACGAGGGGGATCAGGCCATATCCACCACACTGGCCTAGTGTGTTTTGGCGGACTTCACATGTCTTTCGAAAACTTGCTAGGTTCTTCGCAGACATGCAGGTTTCTTCACGATGTCGAGATGATTTCCTACACCGTAAAGCTAGTGGTAATCATGATAGAAAATGATTTGCACATGAAATTTCAGAGGTGCGAGGCCCGGATTTGAACCCACATCACTCGGTTACTCAAGCGAGCGCGTTACCGCTGGACTACGACTGCCTTATTATTTTATTTTTACTATATGGTAACTTGCTTTTTGAGATTGGGAATTTGATTTGTATATAAAGTAACTTTTGTAATCTTATGTACGCCATATAAATAAGAAAGTAGCAGTAACGGTGGGAAAGGTTTGATGTTATTTTTACCCATAAAATATCTCTATATATTTTATGGCCCAGAGACTGATATAGACTTCATTTTATTTCGGTACAATAAATTATTATAGGTATGGGCAGGCCTAAGCTTAGTATATTCAGTTTAATCACAAATATAATAAAAACATGGGCAGAGCTTCGTAAAGCAACACTAAAGTTTTAATTTCATTTACAAGAAAATTTAATTTAGGGCCAATGTAAATTTTTAGGGTGGTATATAACAAGCGACTCATCCTCGTTTCGTTCGGGTTTATGTCTAGGTACGTTTTAAGCCTCATTAGCATGGACTAGATCTTCTTCCCTTAGGAATCAGGTACGCAGGTTTCTTTACGATGTTTCACTTCACCGTAATAGGTACTAATGTAAAACCATGTTGAAGTCGTATGGATTTTTTTTGATAATATTCAATTTTATATGAAGCAGAGTACTAATGTTTTAAAAGATCATATATTTTAAAGATCATCATAGCTCCTCGTCTTATCGCTTTTATCGGCGACAAAAGGGTTGGCTCGTTTTTCACTCGATGAATCCGCATTCAGCATTTCGATTCAGCTTGAGATTTTAGGCACAATTTCATGAAAACATCACTAGTAAAGTAATTATTACGGGTATATTTATTGTAACTAAAGGGTAAATTAAATCATATCATTTGAGAAACATCACAGTATGCATTATGTCTTACATAAACTATAACCTAAAATTACAGCTTCGCTGTTAGATTTGACATCTGATAAAGCAGAAAGCTTTTTAAAATAAAATAAATTATATTTATAATATATGGCTGATACACACACACAGGCACACACATACACATTATTATAAGTTATAAAACCATAATTTATATTTTAAAACTTTTGATTTGGAAAAAATGTATACGAGTATATAATCCGGAAGTGGGCGTTAATGGCACAGTTGTAACTACTGTAGCCCTTATCGTACATAATTTGTATATTGTAAAAAAATGTTTCCAATAAATATTTTTTATTTATTTATTTAACCTATAACCAAAATTATTGGCGTATGGTGGGATTTTATCAATTTCTATCAGAGCTTAAATATCAAATTGGGTCCATTCTTTTAGACACTCTAATCTTAAAGCATTACTTATGGACCATAATACTCGTAGTAATATTTTCAAATTATATATTAAAGTAAAAAAAGACAGTAAAATAAATAATAATCTAAAATAGAGCTCTCGTCGAGTGAGTCTGACTGAATTCTGAAACGAAACTAAAATATCTTTTATTATAGTGCTTAATATGTATGTATGTATGTATGTATTAGTATGAATTTTTTCTACAGTATAAAACATTTTTCTGTCAACGGGACACGTATATCCCAGAATACATTATCCCTTATTATTATACCGATTGCTATTAAATGGGTTTTTCGTTCCAATTCAGAGCTTTCCCTTGGACCATCTTGAATGTTTGAAGGGTTGACCGACGCCGATAAGTTGGAGATTGCTTAAATACAATAGGTTATTTTAATGGTTATGTGATTATTTAAATCTAAAAACATGTAATATACTAGCGACTCACCCTCGTTTCGCTCGGGTTCGTTCCTGGGTGTAGCGCCGGTGAAGCCACCCTCGGGTTCCGCTAGGAAAAATAAATAAAATCTCTACCTCCTTTTTTGAAGTAGGTTAAAAAATATCCTAAGTTACGCCTTATAACATTATCGGTCAGTATCAGCTATTTAATCAGTCCACTTGTTGCAGAGATTACCCGGAACAAACAGACAGACAAACAGACAAAAATGTTAAAAATTGTTTTTTGTTGCTAGTATCATATACACTTTATTTATTATTATTTTATTATTATTTAAAGTAAAGCTGTTAATTTAGAATTAAAAATAAGACACTCCAATTTTATGTATATGTATAGATTATTCTTTTAGTACCTAACTCTCACAGAAAAGTAAGTGACTATATTATGTATTTTAAGTGGGAGCCAAGTTTTAATATTTCTTAGCCTTAATATATTATTGTTAGCGCTGTAAGTAGAATTGTTCACGAAGCTGTTGAAGTTATTAAACATCTTCAATAGGGAAGATGGCTGGGTGGTAACCATCGTTGTGGAATTCTATAATTAAAAATGGAAGTACACTTAATAGACCGTAAGTTGACTACAACTTACGGTCTATTAACAATTATCAAAAATATTTTATAAACGTTTGAATATTTTGCATAAAATTTTATAGTTGTGCATTATTTTTAATATATTTTAATTTGTAGAATTGAATTAAGTTGTTAAAATGTCAAAAAATAAAATAATCTCATAACGTAAGGTACCATTTTTTATATTTTTATAAAATCAGTACACAATTTTATGGGTATGTAACCACTATAATTGATTTTTGAGACGTCTAAAATCTCAGTCTATTGCATGAAAATAGTTGCTTTAAAACATTCGAAACACCGGAAACGCATAAGTAATCAAAAAAAATCTGCACGAGAGTACAAAATTCGAAATTATATTATAATTTATGTAAAGGCAAAACTTGACAAAAACGATGTATATGGTCAATATGATAATATCATGTAAATTTCAATACTAAACACGTGTCCAAATGCAAACCGGTGTTATTATGATTATTTCAATAATTTAAGTTCTAGTCAGTAAGGTACATATAAATATTATAAAACTGAAGTTTGTTTTTTATTTCAAATTAACAGCTTTTCACTAAATACATGTGAAAGTATATACGGTACTTACATAAAAAATATATATTTAAAATTATGTCTGTCTGTCTGTTTGTTCTGGCTAATCTCAGAACCGACTGGGCCGTTTTTACGAAACTTTCACTCGCAGATAGTTACTATTATAAGGAGTAATTTAGGCTACTTTTATTTTATTAGAAAATTATAAAAACGGGTTTGCTAGTATTAAAAAAAATTATACATAGAAAATTAAACTGGTATTGGTGTAGAAATGTCTGGAGGGGATCCTTAGCGTACAATATAGAATACCATTTAAGACGTCAATCATTGTATTCCTCCCACTCCATCTGTCATATCCGTCGCTTTACGTTTCAGCTACATAAACGATAAGAAAACATTCCCTATTAGGTTTGGATTTATTTTGATAGAAATTATATTATCATCATAATTGTAACAGTATATATTACATTTAAACTAATATTTCTTGTTCATGAAAAGTGATATTTATATTTTAAAATCAAAATTATAATTATTACTTAAAACTTGATTTACTGTAGAATATAATGAATAGTAAAAAAGTTCCGCAAAGAAACAAAAGCTTCTCAGCATTAAGTAAATAATGCAAGGGGAAGAAAATAGAAATCCTCATCAAATATAAAATAAAGACTATTTTGCACCAAAATTCCCTCATTTGAACACTTAAAGCGCGTTTCTTCTGAATCACTAGATTTCTTTCCATACAATGCTAAGAAGTACAAAATAATAAAGCTATAAATTTGAAGAAGAATATCATTGTATAATATTTAAAGCCATCTATAGCTCAAATCTTTATAAAATTAAGGTAATAATTCATTTTTTTAAAAAATAATTTAAAACACTCTCATAGTGGTTTCTCCGTGACCATGATTGCTGTAAAGCATTCGAAACTAAATCCGCGACAAAATCTTAAAATATAGTTTCATGATGTATATTATCAAATATTCGCGTAAACCTAAGAAATTATTATATTTTAGAGTTTTTTTATTTCCAAATTACACTGAAACGATAAATTAAGGTTCAGAAATCAATTAACTATATTTACTCTAAATAAATATAACAAATTATTACGTGGAATTATATATAATAAAACCAACCGTTTGAAAGTAAAAACATAATTCATAAAAGAAGCCTAATTAAACTTTAACTAGTATTCCATTTCCCCAACATATTAAACGTTCAGTATACCACAAGGTTGATGGAATGCAATCCTTAGGCAAGGTGTTAGCATAAGTTTTATTTCGCCCGGGAAGAGAGGAAAGTATGGAAATAGCCACTTGCACTCAATCTACATAATAAGGCGGTAACGCGTTTCTAGAATGATAAATTGAAGCTGTTTTATTCATAGAAGTTCCACTGCGGACCTCTTTCCATCATTAAATTTTAAGTCATTTTACATACATACTGACCTTGTGACTATCTATTTTTCCTTTGATTATATTAAAATAAAGTTAGAATAAATTTTCGTAAAATTTTTTTGGTACCTTGTTTATATTATTTATTTACATACATCAGCGATTAGAAGATTTTTCAAAAAGCAATCGTTACTTTGATATGCAATGTTATATAAAATGTTTTTAACTTAAGTATTTCAAGCATACTACAAAGCTTTTTTAGTAAATTGTTATGGACTTTAACTTACTTTAAGAAGTACTAAATTTATGCTATTCTCAAGGTCTTTTATGTAAATAGATCTTCTAAGGAAAAAATTCTCAAGAACTACAAGATCACTATCAACACAAGATTTTATCAAAAATCCCTGGATTTCAATAGACATATGTTTGTAGAATAGAGAATGTACGATGAGTCTGTTTATTCGTAAACTGAACCGTAACCAAAAGTCGAAACTTTGTCAAATATCAATCAGATGTTGAACCACAAATAAACAATCTTATATTACTTGCTTTGCAAGAAAATTTCTGAGCTACAAAAGATATTGTATTCTAAACCCGTCTCTCCACTGGTATTTAAGTGTAGTTGTCGTTAGTACTTAGTACAATTAGAGCTGCAAAGCTAATGGTGTAATAATAGAGTCTGGTTAAAGGGCGAATGTCGTGAACTGTCCTTAACTGGGGGCTTTGTACCGGGAGACGTTAGTTCTCAACTGTCACGATGCACTAAGTGCTTGTATTTTTTTCTGTTTACTTATTGTTGTATAATCAAAGGCTAGGTAAATGAAATCATAAAGTAAATTTTGTTTCTTAAGGACTTGAAATTTTTTTTGAACACCTATAATTTACTGAAGTTTTTACACCTTAAATAATATCGTTAGATTTTTTTGTGTTCTTGTGATTTGTATTCTCTTTTCTTTAGTGTGATGAAGAACAAAATAAGAATTAATAATATTATGTCAAAATGATTTTCATACAGATAACAAAAATCTATATATTTTTAAAAAAATTACTATTACTGAGTCGCAATCTGTACATTAAATATCATTAGGAAAATATTATGGATTTATATTGTCTATATCGAAATATACCTTTTAGAATTTTTGTTTGTCTGTCCGTCTATCTACAAGTCTATCTGTGTACATTGGGCAGATTTCTATAAAATAGTCAACGTATGAAATACTTTATGCTGCGAGAAAATATATCGCCTCTGAGAAATGTATACTAAGCTTTTAAAAGTATGTAAAAATGAACACGAGCGGAACGAGGCTAAATCGCTAGTTTTATTATTATAATCTAGCGACTCACCCTCGCTTCGCTAGGGTTCATCTCTAGACTTTCTAAAATAAAAGTAGCCTATGTTATTCCTTATAACATTAGCCATCTGTGAGTGAAAGTCTTGTCAAAATCGGTCCAGCCGTTTCGGAGAATACCCGAAACAAACAGATAGACAAAAAATTAAAAAAAATGATTTTTTATGAAAGTATCGTATATACTTTCATATGCACTTTGTGAAAAGCTGTTAATTTGACATTAAAAACAGACACTTCAATTTTATTTAATGTATACATGAAGAGTAAAATGTCTCTTTACATAACAACGTGAATTCCCTTATTCGGCCACAATGTCGGCAATAATTTTATTTAACACCTGATGTATTTAAATTAACCTTTATGCCGATACAAAATTATTGTTTATTAGTCATTACCAGCGGGGATAATACGAGATGTGATTTTATAGGCGCTATCTAAAGGGGATGAATTTATAAGGTATTTAAACGGAAAATGCGATACTTAACTATAGTTAAGTTTAATAATACCCTATATTCTACACATATTATAGGCCTATAGGATATATGTATGAGATTAACATACATTACATAATATATTGGCCCCATGAAAAGGCGCTTGCTGTTGTTAAATTATGGGCTTCAGACTTCATGTGCTTTTTTTAAATATGTTAGGTATATATAACGAATAACTAAATAACTAGTGAATGTATAAAGCAAATCGCTTTGATGTAGGTAAATATAACCGCAGATAATTGTAAATTGCATATGCATAGTGAAAATTCATGTAAACACCTATAACGGTTCAATAATGGAAGTGTTGCTTGTATTGTTGAAAGCACGCAAGTGTTTTCGAATAAATGTAATACATATTTGTATTTTAAGCTAATATTATACGGTTTTTTTAATAAAGTTAGTACACAACAAAGACGCTTCCGTCTGTACACTTTGATATTTTTATGTATGGGACGGATTATAATGGGGTTTTAATAAATGGAGAGACTGATCCAAGTGGAAAATTTATATGTATACTAGCTGTACCCGCGGCTTCGCCCGCGTTCATTTATTTAATTGCTAAAAAAATCGCGTTGGAAAAATAGGGGTTGATTGTAGAAGGGTGAAAATTTAGGATTGTATGTATTTTTGTATGTTGTATCATAAAAAAATAAAAACTAAAAATTTTGTCTAAATATTTAAAAAAAAAATTAGGGGTGGACTACCCTTAATATTTAGGGGGATGAAAAATAGATGTTGGCCGATTCTCAGACCTACTCAATATGCTCACAAAATTTCATGAGAATCGGTAAAGCCGTTTCGGAGGAGTTCAAGTTCGAACCCCGTGACACGAGAATTTTATATATTAGATTTTATTTGCATGTATTATGTATGTTATAGTAAGCGGAGAAAATGTCTTATTTCTGAGCAATATATACCAAAAGTTAAAACGTATCTATCCCTAGTTGATTACCAGAGCGAAAAAGAGATATTGTATAACTAGTTAAACTTAATCTATAATTCCCCGCGGCCTCGCACGCGTTCTAAAGACCGGAAACCAAATTTTTACTAAGTCGCTCGATATGGTTTTTGCAACATTTTTCATTGGTGCTCCGCAGCTATTAGTCGTAGCGTGTTGTAGTATAGCCTATAGCCTTCCTCGATAAACGGACTATCCAACACAAAAAAAATTTCAAATCGAACCAGTAGTTCCTGAGATTAGCGCGTTCAACCAAACAAACAAACTCTTCAGCTTTATAATATTAGTATAGATTAAGTTACATAATATAATAAATGAACATAACTTAGCTTTAAAGGTGGATTATTTTATCTTCTACGAGTATCTATCTTCATTAAAAATATCATTTTGGTTAGTTTGAATGTATAAAAAAAGTATCCTAGTTCTTCTTAAAATAGGCTTAATGTAGGCTTTATCACTCGGAAATACAGCTTGGCCACTCTGGTTTAGTTAGTTAGCTAAAGGTTGCGCCGTCGTGGTTATGTGCGAAAGTGATTCTGTGACGCCCAATTAACACAGGGTATGTTGGTGTTAAGAAGATCAATATCGGTGAATCCTAATCCCCATCACAACGAAATATGTTGGACATTATTACACACAGCGCTATCAAATTCCGAAATTAGCTACGAGGCTTGTGTTACGGATACCAGATGGTTGATATATTACATACATAACTTTTAAATAAATACATAATATAAATATTATAAACACTTATGACTGAGTACAAACATTCGTGGTCAACAAATGTATGCCGCCAGTGGAACTCGAACCCGCGACCGCTGGCGCAGCAAGTAGGGTCACTACAAACTGAGCCAAACTTGTCGTCGATAATATAACCTTTTGAATTTATGAAGGTATCTTAGGAAAACTATGAGGAAAAAAGCGAAATGCTAGACGTAAACGTTACTAAAATACGTAGATTAGTTCGGGACTGGCTTAGTCTTAACCATATTTTATGGCTATTAAGCGTCTGTGTTAAAACACTGTGTAACCCAAACTCAACTATTACAAGCCGCTTGGGCATTGATCTATAAAATTGTTAGTTATTTGGCACCATTTATCATGAGAATTCAGACCGGAGCTACATCCATTAGCGTTCGGTTAACCATCTCATTAGCGACGTTAGATTTCGAGTTATATTTAACTGATATGCTAACACTAGATGGGATCTTTAATATATTATTTTGCTTTGTAGTTAATATGTACAAAAACTAAAAATGTTATACTAAAGACGACATGTTTGGCGTAGTTTGTAGTGACCCTACTTTCTTGCGCCAGCAGTCGCGGATTCGAGTCCCGCTGGAGGCATTCATTTGTTAAGCTCGAATGTCTGTACTCCAGTCATCAGTGTTTATATTTATAATATGTATGTATTTAAACTTATATAATATTTAGTATATCAACTGTCTGCTATCCGTAACACAAGTTTCCTTCATAGCTTACCACAGAACTAGATGCCGATGTGTAATAATGTCCCAACATAATATTTAAAAAAACGACTACTAACGGTTTACGATTTGGAAAACCAATGTCTTCCATAACATTTAAGTGAAAAACAAAAAAAAATACCCTATAGGGCCAAAGTTTATGAAATAAAAATTACCTATTTCCTTTTACGAGTATTATTTTTCTCTATGCCAAATTTTATCCAGATCCGATTGAGTAACAAACATTCATACAAACTTACGCATTTGTAAAAATGTCGTAGATTTTAATATTTTTTTCCATTAATATAAAATTTTGAAATTTAGAATATAGTATATCTTTTATTTATTTTATTTTATAAAATCTTGCATATAAAACCTAAATCGGCTATTTTAAAATCTCTTCTAGAATACTTAATTCATCCGCACAATACGTTACAGATATTACGTAGGTGGGTAGTGAGAGATTATAATCTATTTATCTGATGATTAATTGACATTTCAGTCAACGAGCACCTGTCTCGAAGGCGCTGATTGTGGCTTAATGATATAATTAACTTAGTCGTTACAAGTAAATCAGGTTAATATACAGAAAATTTACTCACTGGTATATCCTACCGAGCATTTTTAATAATAAAGGATTCATATAGAATATCCTATAATTCTAATAATAATTCTTGTATGTATAATCATTTATGTCTTGTATCTCAAAAACGTTTTAGAGATTAGCGGAATCAAACAGAGAGACAGATAAAAATGTTCAAAATTGAGTTTTTATTATAAGTACCGTATGTATATTTAGTAAAACGCTGTAATGTTACAAAGAGACACTTTGATTTTATTTATCTAAATAGATTTTGTAATAGGTATAATACTGTCTGTTTAATCTTGTGATTAGAAGTATGCCACGCGAGAACATATCTTTTAATCCCTTCTAATTAGTTCCTCATGGGATGGAACTAGTGAGAAATTAGTTGCAGTACTCACTCACAGCTTTACTCACAAAACCAAAACATAACATTGCAGATTTCTTGAAAGAACAGTTCGACTACTACCCAAGAATCTAACCTAGGACACATTCGACCACATGACTTACAACTAAGCCAAAGCAACACTGAATGGGGCAAATCGCAAAATACAACTAACATAATATTAACAACAGCGTCACGTTTTAAGATAAAATGTTAACTAAAACTACTGCGCAATATTTTCAAATTAAACTTGTGGAGCACCTTTTAGTGAAAATTACAAACTATCACTATCACTACATAGTATAAAACAAAGACGCTTAACGCTGTCTGTCTATCCCTGTATATGCTTAGATCTTTAAAACTACGCAACGGATTTTCATGCGCTTTTCTTATAGATAAGAGTGATTCTCGCGGCTTCGCTTGTGCTAAGTCCCGAAGTCGAACGAAGCCAGGGCGAGTCGCTAGTTATACATAAAATGATTTATATTCATTTATTTACGTTCATTTACTTCAAATATTAAGTTATAATTAGTTTGTAAATTAGTTTATTGATTAAAATGATCTCATTACAGAAACTTTCCAATGACAGTAAATATTTTGTGACCTTTTGAAAATATCATTAACTTTATAAGGATCATTAAGAAATATTCGTTACAAATTCCCAAATGATTTGTCCGTCCATTCAAGTTAGCAAACGTCTAAATAAAATATTTCCGAGAGAGAACAAGAGTGATATGTGCATTATTTATATTTTTAAGAACTTAAAATTACAAAGATTTTCATTATTATTAATTATGGTATATTTTTATAATTTCATTACTATGTTTCAATACACAAAAATGTATATTGATATAAATTCTATTAAATAAAATTAGTATTACCTCGCTCTTTTCCATTAAAACAAAGCTGCGTGTAACAAATTCCAAATCTCACCTTCAGTTTATATATTAAAGTCAGAAATTCAGCTAAAATTTTGCTCCTTCTAAATAATATGAACAGCAAATGACAATAATATTTAAAGCAATCTGTTGACTCTTGTTAAATTGATTACTTTTAGATTTTTTTATTCCCATATTTCTTCATAAATAAATAATAGTAATAGGTCTAGTGTTATTCCTTTTCTAATAAAGTTGACATAATAAAAAGCCATGAAACAAAATTAAATCCTCAATTTTAAGATTTTAGACTTACCACATTTGTTCTCTAGACCGTAATCTTGATATTTGATGGTAAAAATGTATGTTGAATACCTAAATAATCTTAAAAAACTTTTTAATAAAAACTTTCAATCGCCACTTCTCAAAGTTTTGGAGCAAGATTGTTCAGTTAATATAATGTAGATGAAGAAAATACGTTTCCAGACGAAATATTTTGCGAGTCTTCTAGGCTTATTATATTTTTTATGCAAATGTTTGTAAATGCAGTTAAATTGAAAAGTTTGTTCGTCACAAAAAGTTTGGATGAGATACTTAGTTTCTCTGAGACTGTTGTAAAAGATAATTGTTTATACTGTAAGCTTAGTCAAAAATGATTCTATTTTTTGATATCACTTTTGTGTGGCTATTGATTGACTTTTATCAGAAAGTCCTAGATTTGAGGTTGGGTTAGGTTAGAAGAACAATATTTCGATAATGTCATTCTTAGTAGCATCAGCTTCTTATTGATCTTAACTTGACCTGTCTGGTCTTGTCGAATGAGTACTTTCCCTTAGATTACGAGTGTAATAATTGTGAGCACATAAAAGGTTTAGCTATTTTTGCATACATACTTCTGCAATATATTCCTTGGTCACTGGATATTGAACATCTTTAAAGGATATACTAAAATAACCTTAAACCGTTAACTGGAGAATAATAATATTTCTAATTCATATTATTGATCTTATCCCATATTCATATTGTATTACTTTGAAATTTAGAATAATATAGGTTATTAGTAATACTTACCAATTGATCTTTGAATAATTACGACATTTGTGGTGCAGAAGACAAAATTTGCCCTTTTCTACTTTACGATTCAAAAAAGGCTTGACTGTAAAACATTTTACTGCTCTTTAATAATTATAACTTCAAATAAAGCTGCTTAATTTTGTAATAGTATGTCTAGTAATTCTATACAGCTGTAAGCATAGTATGAATCATTAATTCTTATTATTGATTTGTGCTAGCTTAGGAATAAGCAAAACCACTGCACCGTATAGTGTTAAAGAAGACAGGGAAAGTTTTTTTGAATAATAATAATATTTTTCCCAAGCCTAACATTTTGTACATTTTTATTTGATTCAATAAAAAACTTTTTATCGTTAGTACTTTTATTTCATGTCATTAAAAATTAAAACATTAAATACTTCCTGTAGTTAAATGAATTTTTCATAACACGATGAGTTATAGCTTCAATGTTACAACTTTTACTTTCATAAAATGAGAATAAGTATGGACTATAAATGACTATAATACAAGAGGACGATATTTTAATAACATTTTTATTAGGAATATTTATAGAATACAGTGGGGTAATACCTTGGCAACACTCTAGAAATAAACATCTATGTATATATATTAAAATTGGCAACAAGGCAAACTTGGTATAACAAATATTTTTCTGTTTGGTCTAAACAGGATGTTTCTTATTAAATCGACTGAATCGGTCTATTTTTGGTCCAATATTTTTAATATTTTGATAATAACGTGAATAATGAAAAAAGAAGGAAATATTTCAAAGATATTTATTTTTACTGAATATTATTCCACAATAATACGTAGAACAGCAACTCAAAGCGAATGAATGTGTTTATTCGCGTTTTTATTGTTAAACAAAAATAAACAGCTATCAGGGAATTTGAAGACTAAGCGGAACTTGTGTCACATAAAATACCAAAAAATACAATCTTTTGAACTTTCCCCTACCATTCAAAGAATGAACAATAATTATGATAAGCTTATCTGTTAACCTGACAAAGGATGGGAAGAAAGGGAAAGTAGAACTTCAAAAGCTATCTACATTAATTTAACAAGTTTTTAAAGCTTTGCAGACAAATGAGAATTTATTACTAAGATATTTTGTATATTATCTAACAATTTAATGGTTTAGAATGTAACTAAAATTAAATATTTCATTGTTTTAAATGTTATTTTAAATATATCATTTTATATTCTATATTAATATTATATAATAATATTAAATAAAATAATATCTATATATATAAAACTGAAACCCGTTTTCCGTTGTCACGACATGGCATGAAAACGGCTTGACCGATTTGGCTGATTTTTTTTGTAGTTTTCTAATACTCTGTACAAGGTTCTTACGGAAAAAAATATTTTTTTATTTTATTTTATTTTATTAGACCACCAACAAAGTACTTACAAAACACATGAAAAAAAATTGTACATGGAAAATAAAACATAAAAAGTAGTACCTTAATTAAAGGTGATAACTACAAGAGAAAACAAATTAATATTTAACATTAAATATTAAGACAATCTCTCCGAAAGATTGAAAAATACACATTTAATTTTGCATATTTTAAAAAAAGCGCGTTACGAATGTCAACGTCATTCAATTTAAAACAAAAAAATATTTTTTATTTAATAAAATTAGTAAAGTCCTTCTCAGGTATGTATGACGAGACGTACGCATACATAAGATAGGTCAGCTATACAAAATAAAGTAGTGTATCAAATTTACGCTAAGGCGGTATGAAGTTCGCCGGGTCAGCTAGTTTAAATATATAAAAGAAAGGTTACTTACACTCAGTCACCACGAAATATCGAAAACAGCTTTACATATAAAGATGATTTTTTGCAGAAAGGTAGTTTATAGATATCAAACGTCCGCTAAAGACGAACTTTGCGACAGGGCCATAATAAGGAGGTGTAAGGGCTGTCGCAAATTCTTATGAAAGTCCTATGCAACTAACTTAAAATATACTGTTTTCTGTAGCTGTTTAGTTCCTTATTAGGTATATATCATGATTCGCTTACCGAATATTTGAACGTATTTTTTTATGATTTTAAATACAAAATTTTGAACGATTGTAATTGTCTGATTTCTCTCAATGTTTAATCTTCGAGATTGGCATAAGTATTCAACTTTGCTAAATTGACAAACAAAACTAGGGCTAGTTATTTAACCAAATTTTTCTAATCACTTAAAAATAGGAGAACCAACAAACAGAAAACATGTTTATCATTAGAAAATTTTAATACAACATTTATATAGAATAATCAAAATAATTTATATGAAAAAGTTAAAATGAAAAAAAAATTAATAATGTGTATATTACCGTTATTCTAATAACCTGATCAGATATTCTAGTGATAAAAAGTAAAAAGGAAAAATGAAAAAAAAACTTTAACAAAAACCAGAAAGAAAGTAATAATTTTTGCATAAAAATGAGAGGCCTTTACATTATAAGATAGCTCTTAAATTATACCAAATCATTAATTTTAAGGGTAGACATTTGTTTCAAGGTACGCTTCAGAATAAAAAGTATTCAGTGTTCAAAAAGTCATTTCCTTACTTGTTTGTCTTCCTTAGACAGGATGAATTTCTATAATCGATATTTCGAATAAAAGTCTAATTATATGGATTAATACAAACTAATAGAAACCTTATAACATATACATATTAAGTATACATAATAATAATGTTCTCCGATCAGTTTCGGATAATCTCATTGAGACTGGCCAACTACGCAGGAGATATTATAGTGCACAAGTGTACGCGCAGACACAAGTGCACTCTCTATTCCTATCCTTCTCATACTCCGGTGGGATGACTGCTTGACACGACCAGTGAGATCTTAGGCGCAGATCCAACGGCCTTATGTGCTGTCCGAGGCACGGGGGTAACACACCGCCATCTTCGGGCTGTTACTGAGGCTTACTATACTGAAAGACTCAATAATTAAACTTGGCACGACCCGGGACTCGAACCCGGGACCGATGTACATGCTAGCCATTACACCACCGATACAGTATATTATACATACATAGTTACACGTTATCGCTTAACGTGTAACTGTGATGTGATTTTCTGAAGACCCTTTATTCAAATCAAATATTCGAAACGAGTAAAAAGTTAAGTTCGTAGATAATAGTCGAGGTTTTTATTCAATATTCTTATGTATATAATACGATATAAATAAGCAAAATGTAATCTATGTAATATATAATATTTATAATATAATTAATATGTCTAATGAAATGGTTCTCCATTACAGAGAAACTGTTACATAAATACTTATCATAAAAGCTTATTAGTTACCTCACTTTCATTAGATTTCATGTGAAATAGTACCCAACTAATTACATGAGTGTTCGCTTATTCACGTCTCTAAGAGAGAAGGCCACTATCTTAATGAATCAAAGAAACGAAAAGTAATATGAAAACAAAACGAAATATTTTAATTTGGACATTCCTAACGAAAAAATTTTTAATATTGATAAAAACATCTTTTATACCTCCTCAATTTGCGGGAGTAATTTCGCCTTTTAAAAGGGCGCCATTGTACCTGCGTTTGAGATTAGACGCCCAAATTGTTTTCACGATTTCAATGAGCCTTCAAATACTTTCCTAGATTTTTATTATACTACTAGCGATTGCCCTTGCTTCGCTCAGGTTCGTCACTAGGTGCCAAATTTAAACTTTGGCACACAATTATCCGTCCTGCAATTAAATAAATTAACATTTCTAAAATAAAAGTAGTCTAAGTTACTCCTTATAATATTAGCTCTGCGAGTAAAACTCCCGTCAAAATCGGTCCATCCGTTTTTTAGATTAGCCGGAACAAACAGACAGACAGACAAGTATATTAAAAAAAATGTTTATGTTTTTAGTATCGTATACTTATACTTTTATATGAATTTAGTGAAAAGATGTTGTTTGAAATTAAAACCAGACACATCAATTTTATTAGTATAGAAGTATAAGATTATTGACTTAGTTATAAAATTAACAGATCCTTTCGTAGATAGGTTTTAAAAGTTAGTATACATTTCTCAGAGACGAGATATTTTCCTGCAGAAAAAGTTTACTATATTATGTTGATCCGGATATCATACTAAATTTCATACTAATCTGATCAGTGTTTTCTCGTGATTACTCGCCATAGATAGATAAAAAATTTAATACTATAGATTGGGACTCAATCTCAGTAATAATTACACTTTCTTTATTTATATATTATACTAGCTGTACCCGCGGCTTCGCCCGCGCATTTTTTTAATTGCTAATCAACCTCATTGGGTTGATCTGTAGGAAAAGAAATTGTATAAAAAATTTAGGGGTGGACTACCCTTAACATTTAGGGGGATGAAAAATAGATGTTGGCCGATTCTCAGACCTACTCAATATGCTCACAAAATTTCATGAGAATCGGTCAAGCCGTTTCGGAGGAGTTCAAGTTCGAACCCCGTGACACGAGAATTTTATATATAAGATTTATTTATTAATATAAAATTTTCCAAAAAATATTTTAAGCTAACATTTGAATCAGATTTTTAGATATATTACGAGTATAATATAATCAATTATTGCGAAGGTCATTAATGTTATTAGAAAGGGTATTTTATGGCTCTGTTTACTTACTAAGTAAAACGGAAGAAAATTATGTTTTTCTGATTTTGAATAAGGTTTTGTTTGAGCTAATTTAGGCGGTAGTAAGACTAATAATAGACAAAGAATAAACTACGAAACAAGCACATTACAACTAGACAGTTGTAATGTGCTTGTTTCGAAAAGAAAGTGAAACGAGTTCTATTCCCGGGTCTTGTATGTTATATATTCTCATATGCGAGTTATTTAAGCATGAGTAGGTACTTATAATGAAACATAGTGGGAAACCGTGATATTTAAGACTAATTAACAAGTCCGCCAACTTTCAGTAAATAATATTCTCGCATTGAGGATAGACTATCGCTGAGCGGAGTTATAAAGTAGCGTATTTTAGAAGTTGTTTATATATATTTAGGAGTTTGTCAATGACTAGAAGCTTCATAATAATATAATAGTTAATTAGTGGTGCTAAAGGACTTGCACCGTAGGTTTAGTGATAGCGTTAATGAAAATTTGAATATTAAATTCCAAAAATAAATAATGTCATTTAATATCTAGTAATACAGTAATCTAGTTTAAATAAATCACCCCTAGATTGGCAGAGAAAATCGACAATCACAGTTATTGCATCCGTTTCGTGCATGTTACATCATTTGAAAATCCAATTATAAAACCATTCACTCCCTTTCAATTTCCATTAAAAGAAGTGCTATCAGTACTTTTCCGTTTTTATTCAAGTTATTATTCATTTAATATTACTTAGCAATATTTCTGAGATATATTACTACAGGCAGTGGTAGCCCAGCGGTAACGCGCTCGCTTGGATGCGTGATGCGGGTTCGAATCCGGGTCTCGCACCTCTGATATTTTCATGTGCGAATCATTTTCTATCATGATTATCACATGTCTTACGGTAAAAGGAAAATATCGCGAGGAAACCTGCATGTCTGAGAAAAATCTAGGAAGTTTTCAAAAGACATGTGAAGTACGCCAACACGCACTAGGCCAGCGCAGTAGACTGTGACCTGATCCCCCTCGTACTGAGAGAGGCTCGTGCCCAGCAGTGGGACGTTAAAAAGGGCTGAAGAAGATTATTAATATTATTAAATGTAGGTACTTTCTATATAACAAGAAATATCATAGTATATTTTAATATGTTTTGTTAAACAAAAGAAAAGAGTTTTTAAATAGTAAGTCAGTATTTTGCTTAACTGAACTAAGACACAATAGGTATAGTAATAAAATGCATGAGATACCAATTAGGCTGTGTTATATTTTACAAGCTTTTATTTAGCTTGCAATGTTTGTTAGTTGGTATGTTTGTTTGTGTTAAACTTAATCTCCGTTAAAATTTGTTCAAATAAAGGAAGTCCTTAACAATTAATTTAATTCATTTTTAGTTTACAAAATGTTATAAAATTATTCAATTACGTAGTAGTCTATCATCACTTGACTATTGAATCCTGGGGTGGCTCCAAATAGGAAATCTCTTCAACGATACAGCAGCACAGATACGTCTCATACAATTACCAACCAACCGACCCAAATTGTAAACTAAAATAATATTAAATTATGTATTAATAAATTTACTTTCTATGCATATAAAAATTGTTAACAACAAGACAATAATCCTAAAAAGCTTGTTTAAAAAAATGTATTTCACTTTTGAATTAAAATTGAATTTGATTTACACTTTCAAAAGTTCATATTTCGAAGGTCATCGTTGCCATAATGCATTAAAATAACACATGTTTCATTAAAAACGTTCCCAGACTAATAATAACTTAAAAAAAAACACAAAAAATAAAAAAAATAAAATTTAACCTAATCAAATATTTTCATAGTTGGTGCCTTTGATATTTGGTATAATATGAACGTTGGTACCTACTATAATATGAGACGAACTAATAAAAAAATAAATAGTATATAAACAGTATATAATACAAGATGTAAATTCTATTGGTAAGCTTCTGATATCAGATGCGTATATTCAATTTCTGTTACGCACGACGTATTATACTATCTTATATAATTCAATACAGCTTTGTCACCTGTATTAACCCACAAATCACATGTGAAACCCCTACTATGAGTAACGATAGTTTATATATATGTAATATTTTACGACTCGTTTGGCTCAGTTGGTAGTGACGCGGGTTCGAGTCCCGCTGGGGGCATTCATTTGTTAAGCACGGATGTTTGTTCTCCAGTCATGGGTGTTTATATTTATAATATGTATGTATTTAAAGTTATATATGTAGTATATCAACTATCTGGTATCCGTAACACAAGCATCGTAGCTTACCGCGGAACTGGATGGCGCTGTTGTAAGAATGTCCTAACAAAAAAAATCCTTAATATATCAACTATCTGATATTCGTAACATAAGCCTCGTAGCTTAAAACGGAACTAGATGGCGCTGATGTAGTAATGTCCCAACATATTTATTTATTTATATACTTTACTTTGTTAGATTCTTACATATAGGATAAAAGTTTAGCATTGTATTATAACTCAAGAGTTTTGTTCTATTTTTGAGAAAAGGTCGTGAACTTATATTATGTTTCATGATTATTTTTTTATTTACAAAGCTAAACAATTAGTTTTTTTACAGAAATTGTTATAAGATTATTATTAAACTAGCGACTTACCCTTGGCCTGGTTCGTACAGTCAAGTTGAGATTTCTCAATGACATTTTCCTGCTGTTAAAAGTATGTCGACTCGGATAATCGGCTACCGTTACACCAAATATCATTAAAATGTGTTTTCTTTTGGTGCGTTTCCATATAGACAGGGTTCTATATTATTAATAATGAACATTTCGATAGTAAATTTCAAAAAATATTAATTCGTCTGTGTTACAATATTAAAATTAAGTCTAGTGATAAAATAATACGCGCTCGATATCGTCGTTTATGCATTTGAAGGTAAAGACGAAGCTTAATTTACATCAATAGTACGATAAATCTCGTTGAACAGAGTGGGTTTGACTTTGCATGTATTTAACATAATCGAGAAACATTGGTAAGCTTCGTGTCACGGCCATAGTATTCAAATTACGAATACCTATGTAGGTATATTATGTGTGTATAATCTTAATACGTATTATGATTAAGAAAATTGAATAATTTCATTTGTTTGTAAGCTCTTAAGGCTTTTGTACTGAACTGAAGAAATCGCGGTATTTTGCGAGCTTTCGATTCGAGATCCGCTAAATTAATCTTGATGGGACTTTCTTCGGTGATAGTTAGTTATAAGGACTATTTTTTATCAATAATTGTATATGATAAAATTGTGAAGGAAAGTTTGCGTTCTTTGTTTGCCTTTAAGCTTTATTATTCGATTAACGTTTTATCAGAAGACAGTACGCCTTGGGAACGATGTGATCGCCGCCAGGCTATTTCAACATATAGAATTAATTTGCAAATAAATTTGAAAAAGAGATAAAAATAATAATATTAGTCCCACTGAGTTTCTTTCGCCAGTTCTTCTCAAGGCAGAGGTTTCTTCTTTCCGAACTGGCGGTAGACTCATGATGTTCACTAAGAAATTGTAACAATTTTTATGCTGAATAAAATATTTTGATTTGGTTTGATAGCATCGAACTTAAAGTCATTTGTCTCTATAAACATAAGTATTGCATTTAACTCTTCCTACTAATGCTTATAAATGAAATATTTTATGTATGTAAATGTATCACAAACATATACAGCCGCGATATAAATATCTAATTATTGGTGATATACTTTAAATATGCGAGTATAATTTAACAACGTAGGGGCAGGTGTTATGTATTATGTTATGGGTAATTGTAGAAGAGGTAACCTAGGTTTTTATATATAAAACATTCTTATAAAGTAATAAAAACACTTTTACTCTGTAGAGTTGGTATTTTATACAAATTTATCCCGAGCTATTTTCATAACCTTAGTTCTGTGCTAGCATTTCGCAGTACGTTGTAAGCACATAAATCTTACATTACCTTGGTTATAGTTATATTTACTTATTTACATAGTATTTCTCCTTTTTACTTCTTGTATTTTTATACTTCTTAATATAAATTTTCTTGTAAAATAATATATTCATTTAATATTTAGTGTCGCGCGTTTAATATTTTAACCAACTCCAAAAAGAGGTGGTTCTAAATTCGATTGTATGCTTTTATCTTAATTTGTTTGTTGCCTCAAAACTATATTTATGAACCCGGGATCTACGGGCCCACTTGCCCAAAACATATAATGAATGGATAGAATGTAGGTAATAGGTGATTATTAAAAAATAAATGAAAACACCGAAAAAAGTATTTACTATGATTTATTTGTCAAAGTTACCTTAAATCTATATTTGTTACATAAACCTTCTGTTTCTCTACAATAATAATTTCGTTATTTCAAACATTCCACAAAATGTTACACCTATAAAACACCTTAAACCAATTTTGATTTTTCGCAGACTATTGAAGGTACAATAATCTAGCGTGTAGCGTCCTCTTGATAGTCTTTAAAATTATATTTTTTTTATTTCATCCATAAGTAGATAAAGTTACTTTATAGAGTGCCCATTATAATTAAAAAAAACAATATTGCCATTTGGAAACAACTAATACATTTAAAATTTATTATGTACAGTGTATTTACAAACCTTATGTTACTTTTATTAAATTATTTAATAAATAAATCTAAACGCCTAGCAAATGAACTACAACTAATACGATGGTGCTATGTCGAACAGTGATTCAGTGATAGTAATCATTTTAGTTGAAACAGACGTATTTACAGAAAGTAGATTATTATTATATATAAAAATTGTATGTAAAATTTTACATTTTATACGAACAATTATATTTTTGTTCAGCATATTCGTATTTAAGATTTAATTACGCATTTTAAATTCGTACCTTTTTATAAATATACTTTTATATGAAAAGAGTAACGCACGTTTTGATTACGTCAGGTAAGGACAGCGGGTTAAAATACAGTAAAAACACAAAAACGAGTTTTCGCCGTAATTAAATGAATGTTTACATTCAAATATGTTCTTCTTATATTTCAATAATACCACAAATTTATTAAAAAACCAAGATTTCTAGAAAAACGAAAATACAAAATTACGAAAAAATATTTAAATTAGAATAACTCGAACTTTTGCTAAAGATTTTTCATAATACGTTCTTAACTAACCACATTCTTGTTTAAGAAATATTATTTTTTCTTATATATTTCTTTAGTATTACTCTTGTATAAAATTTTAATAAGTTAAAGAATAGGTACATTAGAACTAATAAAAATGTCTTCACTTATTTTCTCTATTCAGTCTGATAAAATTGAATATGAAAGTGATGAAACGAAAAACTATATCTACATCGTATGTGTAGATGTAATAAAAGCTTATTTATTAATTTTATTCAAATTATAGGATAATTTAATTTTTTATATGACTTTACATGATTTTGAATTTAATATGCCTCAATGTTACTATTTCTTTGTAAGACCGTACTATAGTAATACATTCTATCAGACCTGAATATTTTTTGTAGGTTATTTACCCAAGCAAAAATTAAAATAAATAACTAAACTAAAATTTCTTAAAATACAAATATGTATGACGAATACAAGATTTAATTAGAGCATACCCAAATTACCGATATAGTTGTGATATCATTTATCACAAAGAAAGAAGTAAAAAATAAGTTTTGTGCCAAAGTAAAGGATTTTATTTTAATTACTCGCCATTTTACAATATAAGTTGATAATCTATCAAGACATGTAGTACATAATACATATATTATACATTTATTTTTACCAAATTCGCAAAGTTTTAAAATGCTTACGACATACATCTAAAAAGTAATAGTTAAAGAGATCTCGTGCAATAAAAATATAAATAAAAATTGAAATATACATTTTTTACTTTCTTAATAAATGCTAATCTTCGTATCAAGAACCCAGACTATTCATAAAACGTACGCAATAATATTTTATTGCAATACTGAGATCGCTTTGACAATGTAAGATAAGTAATTTTATGGGGACAAAAATAATTTAATCTAAAAGTACGGTCCTATTTGATTTCTTTATAAAGTGGAAAAATCTTTACAATACCTATATAATGTACATATTTTTAGATTTTATTTAATTTTCATCTAAATCCGTCGATTGTACTAGTGTATAAAGTAGCTAAAGTGCAGTACAGGGAAATGAATAAGTTAACTGAAAGTGCGCAAGGAGATGCTGTGTTTGCGTTACCGTGCTGCATGGCCGCCGGATGTTCGCCTGTGAAAGGTTAAAATATGGTAAAATTTAATAAATTATTTTTAAACTATTAAAATATAATTAAGATAATAACCAAACTAATATTAAAATTGCACCAATATTTTGATAGAGTATATGACGGTTCTAAATTTAAATTAAAGTTAAAATGTGGGTAGCTTATATCCTTTTATTAAATGTTTGAAAATAAAACTTAATTAATCCATGGTATATATCGTTATGGCTAAAAAGAGAGTAGGTACAATCCACTAAGCCCGTCGGAAGCTATAGCTTAGGACAAAAATGCTACGATTGTTGGCCTGCTGAGCCAGATCACAATAACCATAGTTTTGCCCCCATTGTTAGCTATACCATCAGAGAAAGCAACCTATGCTACTGGCAACCTATATGGTACGCCCACCGTAGTGAGCCCTTGGAGAATTAACGAATGCGTATAAGCTTGTGTATATCCTGAAATACACAAAGGCTACTTTTTGTTCACTAAACTTAATAAGTACTTATCTGTTATCTCATTGTAATTAAAAATGCCGTCAAAAAAACCTGAAGTGCTGACCACCAAACTAGATATTACTACTACATTCAACTTGACAAACTGAAGTTTTATCTTTATTATTATACTAGCTGACCTGTGCCCACTTCGTTGGGCATAATGTTAATAATCCTTTTTTAGTACAGAGTGTTTAAATAATTTAAATTATTTTATTAATATTAAAAATTAAATTATCTATACTAATATTAAAAAAAACTACTTTTTGTCACTTAAATATAAAAGTTAGACATATGCTGTCGTTGACTTTTTTGTAGGCATTTTTAAGCTCCACATCTTTTCTCTAGAACTCAAAAATATATCTTTCATAGTTAAGGCAGCGTTCGTAAGAAACGCTTTCATTCGACCGTTTTTTCTCCGATTCACTTTGCAAAACGGACTACCACGTAAAAGCCTTTTTATTTTTCGGTTTTTTATATAACCTATGACACTCAGCAATAATGTGGCTTTCTATTGGTGAAAGAATTTTTAAAATCGGTTCAGTAGATCCCGAGATTACCCCTTACAATTTAACAAATCAACAAACTTTACTTCTTTATAATATTATAGTATAGATATAGATTAGTATAGATGTCTAATAAATGTCTTAAAGGCAAAGGTCATACATTACCTAAAATAACAGTTAAGCAGCATAACGTATTTCCTCCATGTACCCTAAGGACTAAGTAATTAAATATACGGTATTTTCATTATATAATAAGCACTGAGAATGTTTAATCGCTTGCAATTATGTTCATCGTTATATAGAATGAAACCCCGACTCATTCGTAATGGGCTCATCTTAATTTGGTATCTTGAAAGGAACAAAATAAACCTCGGTAATGTTGTTTGGTTTAATGAATATAAAGTTTAAATTCACGATCAATTTTATAAGATTCGTCTTTATAAGGAGCCAGGAGTGTAGTTTGGTTTAACGCGCTACAACTTAGTAATAATAAATATATTTATGATATCCATAAGTATCTAATAATTAAAAATTAAATACGTATATAATATTATTTCTCATCCCAATTTTGCCACCCCTTCTTTCCTCGAGGGGTGGAATTTCAAACAATAACGCTATAGAAGTAAGAACAAATAGCATTCCTTGAGTACTATAGGGGATATTGCATCCTAAGGGGGTATTTTTTAATGTTATATTCAATTCACTTTCATTAATTGAAGATTAATATCTCATTAGGTATCCATGATCTATTACCAATCAGTTTTTTTCTGTTTAGTGTTTCTTAAAGTCATTTTTTAAATTGTTTTAAATATTCTATATGAAAGATAATGGAACTCTACCTCAATTCATACCTAATACAAACAAAACATAATACAATATGTACTAATAATAGCAACGGAACCCCTACATCCTGTTTAATTAATACAGAGCAATCGGCAAAATAATGAGGAAAAAATACTAATTATAATAATATCGGATTATTCTTGGAACCAATGTTATCTCTAATAAACCCTATTTTTTTCTCCTAAAATGTATCTTCATAATATTTTCCATACTGCTACATTATACCATAATCCGTTTCACTTAATATCTTTACTATGAAACTTTTACCGAAATCCGTGAAAGAACGTAAGTCTATTTCGAAGTTTCGTCACTCCACTGACTTTGGCGACGTAACTTTTATATTATACTTATTCTATACAAAAGACAACGAAGATATTACACCAAAAGTAGTTTATTTATGAAAAACCTATTTAGAGAACAATGGAGATGAGCTAATACCACTCAGTTGTGGGAGGGTAAGGGATTATTCATATTGATTTTTTTTATTTTTATATATGACCTAAAATCATTTCGATTGAAAGCAAGAAAGATAATAGGTTATAACTAAAAACATAATTACATATATGTATGTATGTACATACACAATTATAACATTTAGCGTGACTCCTATAAAAAGACTTTCTAGGATTTATATCAAGATAGGTCAGAGTAATATGATTTATTATATAAGTTTGCTAATTTTGACTCAATTAGTACTCGTTTGGCTCAGTTTATAGTGGCTCTACTTGCTGCGCCAGAGCTCGCAAGTTCGAGTCCCGCTGGGTCATACATTTGTTGAGCACGAATGTTTGTACTCCAGTAATGGGGATTTATATTTATATTATATATTTATTAAAAGTTATATATGTGTAGTATATCAACTATCTGGTATCCGTAACAAGAGCCTCGTAGCTTACCACGGAACTAGATAGCACTGTGTAAAGATATCCCAACATATTTATTTTATTCATTTATTTATTATGCTAGTTAAACACTTTAGCTATTGTGCTTTGATCACCTTAGAACCCGACATTATAGCTATAAGAATATCTAAGCAGTACATGTATGTCGTAAAATATTCTGCTACGAGTATTAGACCAAATTTAAACAAGGCGTTTTAAATCCTTTAAATCAAGTTATAAATCATTACATAACATAGATAAAAAAATATTATAACCAACACTAATAATATTTTTAATTAAGCCAGTACAAGCTATCAAAACTTTTAATGCTCTAATAAATACAGTTCGACTTAAAGTTACTGTTAAAATATTACAATAGTAAAATACTAGCAGAGTACTAAATAGCAGGTCAAGGCTTCAAGAATGCTTATTTCTTTTGCTCCAGTTTGTATGAGACTGTATATTGATTAATTAAGCTGTTAGCCGAGATGTATTTTTTATATTGTACAATTAACTCGTCTTCATGTGCAATTGTACGACGTTTTTTTGTTTTCGAATGTTGAAGAAAAAATCGTGAGATAAAATGCTTGATTTAAGGTTAGTTTTAAAAAACCGCGTATAGCGTTAATGACAAAATTGCATAATTCTGTAAACGTGCCATGTTATAATTTGATCTATACTATGAGCGTAGAAAGAATTTTCTTTTTCTATATTAAATAAGGAACATCAAAAAGTAGCCTTTATGTTGTAATTAGGATATAAGCCATCATTAACCATGTAATAGCTACGAACACGACCATACACACGTCAGACATCAATCAACTTTGTTTTTTTTTTATTATAAGTGTGATGCTAATAAATAATTATAAAATAATTACCGTTTATGACGTGAACGTTTACAGATGCGGCTTCTGCCATAGTGGGAACACAGCTATAATTTCCACTGTCCGCAAGCGTTAGTTTCTCTATAGTCAGTCGAGACGTGAGTTGCTCAGTCCACTCTGTCTTGAGCCTAAGTCTTGGTTCTGCTACAATTTCGTTCACATCTACTTCTTTATATTCTATTAGTTTTGATCCTGAAAATAAAAAACAAGCTGTAATTTTTGAAGTGAAAACTTCTTTAGCATCGAGAATTTAGAAACAAAAAGCGACAGTAAAAAGAGACAGACACGTAAATTCATAAGATTTAACCTGGGAGAAAATGAGATAGGAAGATCATTACTAAAACCTACAATAATTATTCTCTTCCCGAAATTTTACATTAGTCTCATTATCTTGAAGCCAATATTTTTCACTTCTACCACGTGTCAATTGCACACATACTTTTTTATCTAATATTTATTTTTTCTACTACTTTATTAACAGTACTCCTCTCGAGTGAAAAAAACTGTACTTTATGTACTAGTTATAATATCATGTTTTCAAATTTAAATATTTAATTCTTGCCTCTCTATATGAAGTGAAATTCAAACTAAGTATTACATAGAATTGAGAATGCAATGTTTTTTTATTAATATTTTCCACAAAATATCGTAAATCACATAGAATTAGTGTCAATATAAATAAATAATAAAGCCTCAATACGTGACTGCGAATATCTATTGGAAAGCAAAGATTATTCTTACATCATCTCTGGTACGACGAAAACATATTTGTTATGAACAGATAGCCAATACTGTAAGTGTTATGATACATAATAAAATCGAATTACAGAATGGAAGCGGAAAATATATAAAAGACGATTGAAAAATTGTCCGTCTGGTTAAAATGTAATAGAGCATGGAAGTACCAGAAATAAAGAACATTTTATTGATGGTAACAAATAGGCAATTTGCCAGAAGATACGTGTTTCTGTTCATTTAACAGTCTAGAAGAATCGTTTCTGTTATAAAAGTGTAAAATGGATTAAAAAGAATCGGGAAGATACAATTAAAAAGAAATCATAAGGCTATACAGCAAAGGATTTTAAATTGGAATTAGGTCAGAGCATTTAGTGCAATAATTTTTGGGGAATAATTTGTCAGTTTCTGTTGGAAAGGAACTTTAACTTTGCAGAATTGACACATAAGTGAAGTGTAATCGAACAAAAATGTGATTATGGTGCTTTTAAGACACAATAAGATATAAGAGATATTGTGAAAGAACCTTATTTTTTTATTGGTTACGTATCATCTAAAACAAATGTTTAACTTAGTGGCAATCTAAGATTAGTATAATATGTAGATATATAACTTTTAGGATTACAGATTCAAATTACTTACCCTTATACCAAAATATGGTTCCCAAATCGTGTGGACCTTGGCTCAAGATACATGTGAGTGAAAGTAAGCTGCCAGTTTTCACGTACAGGTCTGCCGGGCCGATGATCTTAGCCTTTGCTTCTGCGAATCAAAACTACATTATAATATCTATATAAAATAAATTAAGAAGTAAATAAGGATTTTGTAAATTTTTATAGGTATATGTTTAATATTTCATTTCTGTCAATATGTGTTTAATTTTACTTCTTCAATAAGAACCAATTTTTATTAATTAATTATTAGCATTAAATTATGAGGTTTATGTGAACTATCTTATAGATAAACCAGTAACGTTTCTCTTCTGAGTAAATATCAATAACAATGTTTTGCAGAAAAATACCTAGGTAGGTACCTACATATTAAAGGTATAAAATTAAGCAAACTATTTCTATCACCAAGACCAACGTGATATATTGATTAATTTATCCCTAAATCCAAGTTATTAACCGAAAAGATTTATTGCGTCCCATAAAGATTTCTAATTAATCTTTTGTCGACGATTAATATCTTAGCTCAGTATAATCTTAAATCAGTGCTTTATTATACTAAAGGTGGTATAACACAATTTTGGGTTGCTTTTAACAGTGCGTCTTTAATAAAGCAGAATCTTATTAAAATTCGCTCCTTAATCTCGTAAAGCACGTAAGAGATAAAAGGTAAATAATACGCTAAAACAAATTTTAGATTAAATCCAAGTATACAACGGCCTTCAACATTTTTATTTGGAGTTTTAATCTTCTCAGTGCCTTCAAGAATGTTTTCGTGCCACTTTTGTAATACCTTTAAGTTGATAGCTAGCCAGTGAAAGTGCCGTTGGGCAATCTAACTTAGAAAGAAGCGAAATTGGTTTTTTTTTGTATTAGTTAGGTATTGACAAACAAGATTTTAAGATTTTGTGGATTTTATTAAATTTTCCATTAGGTATTTTTCTTAAGCTTTAGATATAGACGTGTTTAGTACTGTTTTACTTTGTCTACTTTATTAGTTGTTAAGAGTTGGATATCGCGAAATATTGGTAAATATTAATGAAACTTCAGAAAATATTTTTACTGTGATACGAATGGATAGGTAGGTAAAAAAGGTACAAAATTGGAAAGTTACCTTTATACAAAAAATAAATTCGAATTCAATTTTGGCATTTTTTTGAAGTCGATTAATGCAAACTAAAATAAGAAAAAGGTCTGCAGATCTATTATAGAACGAGAAAAATATTTTGTAATAATGCTTGAAAAAATATTATTTCATTAACAAAATTTTCTTTGAATATTTCTACTGTATCAATTAATCTACTACATAATATACAGATCATAGACGAAGACAATAAAAATATTATGATAAAATTGACCAATTATCTAACTAACGTAAACGTGAAGGAAACCAGTTTATCTATGTATCAAAATGTGGTTTAAAATGAATCTTCTTAAAGTTTCATCCTAAAAATTTCCTCTATCATATTTCTTAGTCCGATAAAATATTATTTTATATAATCTATTCTTATATTATAAAGCTGAAGACTATAGGCTACATTATATCACGCTACGACTAATAGGAGCATTAATGAAAAATGTTGCAAAAACAGGAGAAAATATTTCCTTTAATTTTCAGCCTTTAAAACGCGAGCAGAGCCGCGGGAAAGGCTTGTTATAGAATATATGAATAACTACATCTACGAAAGGAATTGTTAGTTACAAAACAGCCATTTCATAAAAATTGCAGTACTATATCGATACTGAGTGCGGAGAAAATAAAAATAGCAAACTTAATAGGTTTCTTTAAAACAACAGACGTTGAAAAGATTACGCGGATATTGTAACAGCAATTTCTTTTTATTACTATATAGTATTATTCTATGGCCCATTTCTTACATACTTTACACATCAAAATGTTAGGTTTTTTATTTTTTTTATAATAAGGGTACAAAGAATAATAATTTGCAATAATTCAATTGATAATTAGAAGCTAAAAATTACGTTTACTTTTCTTCAGTAATAACTAAACGCAGCTATACCTACAGAAAGTACAGCTATATCTATTTTAACTAGACTTTAGGTAATACTTTTTCTATGAAAATACAGCAACTGTTCCAATTATAATAAAAGAAAATAACAGATCTATTTAATAATCAATATTTTATACTTAAAATATTTTGTGTTACGAACAGTCACATTAACTGTGTCTGTGGTCTGTGGTGTAGTAGTTAGCACATCCAGAGGTCCTGAGTTTGAGTTGCGGGTCGAGCCAATTTTCTGTTTAGAAACCGATAGTAACAACCAAAGGTTGGGAAGCTGTCAGTGTCACACTTTTGTGTCTCGGAAAGCAGGTAAAGCCGCCGGTCCTGGGCCTTAACTAATACTAACACATTAGAGTATGAGAGTGACAGGAATAGAGAACACATTTGTGTCTGCGCGTACATTAGAGCACTATTTATTTATTTAATATCTTATGAGCAGATGGCTCATCTCCATAATAATGGCCGCCCGTAGCCGAAGTCGGGAGGACATTACAATTTTCCTGTTACTAATTTATTTAATTTAATTTTCCTGTTAGAGTTTCTACAATGGCCCGAAGTAAAATTAATTTAACAGAAACAGGTTAAACAAAGACGTCCGTATTATACATGTAGTAAGTTCGCGACAACATTATTCATCTCGTTAAAAAGGCAAGATGCCAGCAAGTAAGGAAACCGGCAAATTGCAAGCAAAGACGGTAGACTGCAATTATGGAGTTTGCGTCTTTGTGAACACAATGGGGGTTAAGATTTAGATTGAAAGTTTTAATCGTTAGAAAATTTTCGTTGTAATTCATTCCTGTATTCACGTTTAATTTCTGGATCATGGTTTAATGTGGAGTTTAGTTGGGACGATAACTTTGAAGTTCTTAATTTTCTTAACATCTACGTTTGCGATCTGTTTGTACTAATTGCAGTATTAATTGTGAGGGAACTAACACTACCTCGAAGTGCAGTTTTCGTTATGGTCTTACAGGGTACTGAGATTTTATTTAAATAAAAATATTGGTAATTTGAAGTATAATTAAAAGTCTATTTGATCATGTTTTAATTCGATTTGATTGGAGGTCTTCGTTAGATTTCTAATAAAGATGTTAACGATTTTAAGAACGAGTAACTAATAATAATTATACTCGATAGGTTTTTTGCCTATAAGTATAAGAACAACACAATTCTTTAAATCCGTCTGTCTGTCGGTTTATTCCAGCTAATCTACGAAAGAGCTAGACCGGTTTTGACAAAATAGTCACTGGTAGATAGCTAATTTTGTAAAGCTTAACTTCTTTTATTCAAGACTAAGAATTAGAGTTCCTAAAAATAAAAAAATTTAAACGTACTGGACACACCCGAGTAAAGAGAGGGTAAATCACTAGTACTAATATAAAGTGTTGAAACTATAAAGATTTGCAGTACAGAAATTTTATGAGTAAATAAATAAAGATTCCATTAGCGATCTCACTGGTTTATCGAACCAAATTTCGTATGCATAGTGAACCGATAATTGATGTTCAGAATCTATGCTAATTACAATTTAATACAATATGCAATGTTACGAAATTGAAAATATAGTATGTTTAAGCAAAGATTTTAGGTATTAGCGTAACAAAAGTGGACAATAGTTACGTGTTCGATACCTGCATCCATCTTATAACACTCTACTACTAATATTAATCCTAGAAAATATAAGGTATCTTAAATGTACATATTATTTTAATTAACAACAGTAACCTTTTGAAATCATTCAAATTCATTAAGTTCTAACGATTAAAGATTCCCACTAGAGACTTCTCAAAGATTAAGTTTGTTCTAAGTAATAGAATGGAGCAAGAGTATCAACATTACAAAGGAAATGAGGAAACTGCAAGTCACAGGTTGCATTACAGTTTAAATTACGACTTCTAAGAGAAATTTGAATGTTTAAATATTATTCACTGTATTTACACGTTCTCGTACTTTTATGATGTAAGAAAACAAAATTTATTTATCTATGGTAGTACACATTAAACACTAAATTCAGAGGCTAATTTTTGTGTAACTATTAACAAATTATCATCAATATTATCAACACTATATCGATTTTTAATTGATAAATAAATACGTTGGGATATTATTACATATAGCGCCATCTAGTTTCGTGGTAAGGTACGAGGCTTGTGTTACGGATACTAAATAGTGGACACACTACGGAAACCTTAAACTACATACATATTTTAAATATAAGCATCTATGAGTGGATTACAAAAATTTGTGCTCAATAAATGAATGCTCCCGACGGAACTCGAATCCGCGACCAATAAGCACACCAAGTAAGTTTTTCAATACATTATATAGGAAATACGTTGTTTTTAATAACCGCACCCGTAGTATTTATACGAAATTTTACTTACAAACAGTCATATAATTTATTCTATAGAGCTCAATGTTAGATCTGAATGCAAATTAAAGCCCTAAAAACCCACTAAAAGCAGTAACGAGGGTATTTTGCTAGTTATATGCATACGTATACAAAAGGACCCTTCAATCATTACACACCTCATAACTTCTAATGGAAAGCAATCGAAATCTATGATCCGTATAACCGAATCTACTATCTTTTATCAAGTGAATGTAACCTTAGCCTAGATATGGCTAATCTAAGCCCTAAGCGAAGACGCCGGCCGGCATTAATTACTAAAAGCGAAAATTGCAAAGTCAAGTATCAGTTAGCTTGCCCTGTCACGCGTTTACGACTTCAGTATGGAAATGAAGATTATTTTATTATTCAATGGAGTATTTTGGGTATTTTCCTTTGATTTATAACCTGCTTTATTAAAAATATGACACTTCCTCGTCGAGCTCTCATTTAGCTACTTTCGCTGACAATGATTTTAAAAGATTTCCATTGTTTGTGATATTTTTTTCTAGTAATTAAGATTGATAGTGTTTATTTTATTTTTAATGTTGACGACACATTCTGCTCAGTTTGTAGTGACCCTACTTTCTACGCCAGCGGTCGCGGGTTCGAGTTTCGCTTGGGGCATTTATTCGTTGAGCACAAATGTTTGTGCTCAACAAATTGGAGTACAAACTCCAGTCATGGGTGTTTATATATATAATATGTATGAATGTAAAGTTATATGTATAGTGTATCAACTATCTGGTGTCCGTAACACAAGCCTGACTTACCATGGAACTAGATGGCGCTGTGTGTAACAATGCCCAACATATTTATTTATTTATTTATAATGATTAGGATTATTAAATTGCAAATAAGAGTATTTATTTTATTCTCTTCTTGTAAAATGTTTACAAACTTGTAGCTATTGAATATAAACAAGTTGATACAATCTTGCACTTGCGATCATTGATCTTCTATGAAACTCTATCTAACTCTAACTCTAACTCTGTATGAATAGAGTAAGAAAAAAACAAGCATCCTTTTTATTTCTATTGTTTAGATATTTTTTTGCTAAATAATAAGACTATGTGTGATGTTTAATTTTTGTGCTTGTATATAATATGCAAAGGTCCACAATTTTGCAATATTATAAATTATTCATTTCATTTTAATATATAAAGACAATATACGCTATGAGTATTTGTGTCTATGTATATATCCTATATAACATAGGTATATGTAAGAATATAATTTAGCATTATTTGAGAAGTTATTCATGAGATATTTGGTCAAGTATTTCATCAAATTACTCATAGCTTCTTGCAAAATTTTCAAAGAAACTTTAATAATATTTTGCAACCATTCAATAATTTTGCTTAGATTTATAAACAGTTTAACGTTACGCTTTTTGTCTATTATAATTCCATAGAAACAAAGAATATAATTATTAAGCCAAATATATGGACTTACCGACAACATTCAGTTGGAATGCTAAGGACATCTTTGGTTCAGTGTTAACCTGGCATTCATAAATCCCAGCATCCCTCTCTTGAGGGAATTTGATCTGTAGCGTCCAGTTCTCAGATTTATCTGGTCGTATGACCTAAAACAATATTTGAAATATTAAAAAAAACATTTTAGTTGACTTAGTCAGGTCATAATCTAGACTGACACGCTGGGCAAGTACGGGTTGAAGATTTTACTATTACAAATTTATTAAATTTACATAATATTCTTTTTGACAGACGGGTTTCATCGCGATGTTTTCTTTCACCGTAAGGCAAGTTGTGGACAATATCAGACGTACAACTTGCGAGATCCGGGATTTGAACCCGCTTTCCCAAGAAAGCGCATTACCACTAGACTATCCTACTATAACAAAACAAAAATAATTGCATTATTGACATCAAAGTTTTAAATTAACTAGTATAATCTAGAAACGTTCCAAATTATAAAATTACTTATGACTGTAGTAATAAAATTCCATGACATGGAAAATTCCAAGGCATATAAACAATATTAATGCAATGTTTAATTTCTAACCTGAAATCTTTGGTCTGACGTATACGTAAGTATACCAGCTGTCAATATATGAAGATCTCGTTTTCTGATCCATGATACCTGAAACAAATAAAGTATATGTATTCTTATTTCGTATTCTAAGGTTTCGAATCAGAAAGGAACCAAGCCTCAAGTGTCACTCCATCCGTCTGTCTCTTAGCGGGGTATATACATATCTCTATAGAGAGTTGAAAGTTTTAAATTGTATTTTGTCTTATAGAATGACATCAACAATTCATAAGTCATCTCGGCCTAAACATTAACATATTGATTTTCTACATAGTAAACTATCGCGACTTCCCGCGGGACGGATAGGAATATCATATACGTAGTACTACGCTTCTAAAGATTGTAACGTGTTGAAAGATAGCCTATAATAATTATTATTTTTATATTTTCAATACATAACTATAAAATCCAGAGAGTATTTTCCAAATCTGTGTGAAAGTTGTAAAGAGTAGAATAATCGAATAAAAATATCTTTAGATAGGTACTTCTTCTACAATCTAATTAAAACATATAATACTTTCTTAGGTTTACGCGAATACTTGACATTGTAAATGAAATTATCTTTTCAGATTTTGTCGCGGATTTATTATGATTTTTTGTTCCCGAAGTTTCGAATGCTTTGCAACAATCATGGTCAAGACCAGTTAGATTATTGATTATTAAATTTTGTACCGTGAAATAATAATCAGGGTTATTAATTTTAACATATACTTAATATATAAAAATATAGATAATATTTGCCATAAAAATTACCAAACATGCTTAAAAATTATCGTCAATCTTCCCCAGCTCTTTACAATATATGAAATAAAAGCGATATGTCCGAACGGAAATCTAGAATTTATCTTTTATCTTTTGCTACGTATCCGCATAATATTTTTTGCTACGTATAATCACTGAGTAATGATCGTTCTTTCAGAAGAAGGAACTGGAGCATGAATTAGTGCCTACTTACGCATACTATGCCGTAGATGAACTATTGAAATGATAGAGTTTATGTCATATTAAGCTTATAAGCCATAATCTATATATATTATGTGACATATTTCTGAGTCGAATCTAATTACATTAATTATATTATGTATAATAAATAGTCATTATTAAAAATTATAAGCCGAATTTATAGTTTAAAAAAATATTATATCAGTATGTCTGTCATCACTAGAAATAATTTAATTAATTATGGTATAAGCTGGTTAAACGGGTCAATATATAAGGTATTATTTACTGCAGGAAAATATCTTATCCCTGAGAAATGTATACTAACATACGAAGAGGCGATTTGCAAGTATATAAATATTTTCCTAAATCCATACATCTATCTTATATTTTAGAAGTTTGAGACTGAGTTTGTTTATACTACTTTAGATTCTACTGACTCTAGAGATCAACTCTTAATGAATATGATCGTTATACATTATTTTACGTAGTATATACATTATCATTAATAATAATCTTTCGCAAGTGACCTACCGCTCAAAACGGTACTCGTATTGTTGCTACCTATACCCTTGAGCCTTGGTTACCTATGATACCCACATGAACTGGCTAGACAGTATTTCGATACGAATTTCGATTAGACATATTTCTATACAACAAAGGTGGCATGAGAATCGCAAACAAAAGATTCTTCTGCCTGATAATGTATTAGATTTTTATTAATATTTTTCCCTTTTAACGCGTTTTTGCTAGGTTTGGCATATTCTTTGAGCTGGCGAAAACAAGAACTTATTTCACAAGTTGGAAGATATTGCAAGCATCAAAATCAAAAGTACTTTTGAGTAGGAAATTATTCAGGTTCTAACTGTCTTTAGATACGATGTTCGTATTTCATTCTTTTAATGATTAATTTTTAAAATTAAAATCGTAGTGCTACCTTGGATTTAAGAACTTGCTTATTTATAGTTATAGTATTTCGTATGCGAAAATACTCAATAATGTGATGATTGTGTTACGGATACCAGATAGTTGATATACTAGATATTATATAAGATTTAAATACATACATATTATAAATATAAACACCCATGACTGAAGTACAAACATTCGTGCTCAACAGATGAATGCCCCCAGCGGATCTCAAACCCGCGACCCCTGGCGCAGAAAGTAGGGTCACTACCAACTGAGTCAAACGAGTCAATAGTCTAGTACTGGATATAAATATTATAACCATTTACACAAATAGACTTTTACAGACACTTACTTATACGGAAACTGACTATAATCTCCACGGTCAGTTTAGTATATATAAGTTACTTAGAAATCTATAGCTAGGTATATATTTTCAGTACAAAAAGTAAAATAGAAAATATAGTTTAGAGATGTTGATTTAGGACAGGCACCCTTTTAGTTAAAGCCGTTATGATTTTTTCGATGTATTATTAAAATCATAAGTAAATAGACTATTTGAAGGATAAGACTTTCTTAGATCTTTACAGTTTTTTTGCGCAAATTTATTTGGTTTTAAGAGATCATCTTCCATAACTTTGATTGTTGTAAAGAATTAGAAAGTTGAAACTTAAAATCTAAATTTTGCGTAAAAATCAAAATGACGTCCTCCCTACTTATTACAGCCACGGCGGCCAATCTCATTAAGACTAGCCGTCTGCGCCGGAGATATTATAGTGCACAAGTATGCGCAGACACAAGTGCACTGTCTAATCCTTATCACTCTCATATCCCGGTGGAATGAATGCTCGACACGACCATTGAGAGTTAAGGCGCAGGACCGACGGCTTAACATGCTCTCCGAGACACGAAGGTGGAACACCGCCAACTTCCAAACTCCGGGTTGCTAGGAAACAGAAAGACTCAATAACTAAACTTGGCCCTACCCGGGACTCGAACCCAGGACCTCTAGACGTGTGACTGTACATGCTAGCCTAGATAACTAGCCTAGCTAGTATTTTTGTTTTATTTTTTAAGTATATTCTATGGTGGTAGCTTATTATTATAATTCAATATCATTAACACTTAAATACTTAAGGAGAGTTATTTTAAACCTCATCATTTTTAAAAGACTAAACCACCATAGTCGCAAATTGTAAAAAAAATATCGTCGCGGGAAGAGCCATGAGAAAACGCTAGTCGTATGATATAATTATATCTATCGCCTCGTATTCATGAAAATAATAAATAAACACTTTAAGCATAAAGCATACATTTTGAATCGTAATTGAAACCTTTATATAATTCGCGTCATGTAAAAAGAACGCTGGCTGTCAAGTTGCGCAGAGGCGATTTATCGGCCAATTTGGTGGTAAGACGCGGGGCGAGGGACGTCAAGGCACGCGCCGTATGCTTTCCGGCTCGCTATTGGCTTGTCAGTTCAAAATACAATCGCGCACACAAAAGTTATTAATTACGAAATGGTTTTATATAAAAAAAATGAGAAAAATATTTATGACATTTATTGTTTTATAACGAGAGAGTCTGATAATAATGCAGTTAATAACTTGAAAAAAAATTTGAAACGAAATAATTTAATTTTTTGTAAGTAGATTAAACATTCTACACTGAATCAAACATATTTTATAAATTAATAGCATTCTATTTAATAACATTCTATCTAATATATATTTTAAATGTACCTGCCAATAACCAATATACGTCGCGAGCGAAAGACTAGTTCAAAAAAAAAAGAAAAGGCTTAGTAATTTCGTATGCGAATGTACCGATGCGCAAACACACCCCCCACCACCTTATTCCAGCGTTCTTTTTACGTGACGCGAACTGTACGTGTGCTATAATTTTAGATTAATTCACACTCAAGTCACACTAACAACCATGTACCGATTGCTAAATAAATGCATTTTAAAATTAGGAGATACAGATGGCAGTAGAAAATTCTGAGGATTTAGATATGGAAGCATAAAATCAGAAACATTAAAATAATATCAACTAACACCAAGCATTGGTTTCAAAAAGCCATAAACTAATCTGGATGTGACTCGGGACTCGAACCAAACCGAAACTGCGATCACGAAACCGCTACTACTAAGCCAAGGAGGGTAAAACATAATAAGGTAATACGTTATATGAACTTAATTATTTTTTACCTTATCTCATTTAAGCAACTCAATCAATCACGATAAAAGGCACGCATGAAGCTTTATATAACACGAAGAGTGATATAGGATACTATTTATTTAGGCTATATAATGAATTTATGAGATAGCTAAGTCACTAGGTGTCGAACGTTGTAGGGTTTTTGAAATATAATCCAATCTCTACTTGTCGTCAAAGTTCGCAAGATAGCAACATTATTGTATGAAGATCAAATTTCAACACCGAAAGATAATATTAGTTCTACTTAACTAATATCATAGACAAAAAGACTGAGTTCTTCTTTGCCAGCAGTCAGCTGATATTTTCGAAAATGTGCGACAAAGAAAAATACAATATGCTAGAAGTATTCTGTGTTAATTAAAAATGATTGTTATTACGATTATTAAAGAAACAAATTTATAACATTTTATTATAATAATTTTAATGTTGTAAAAATATATAATCTATTTATTTTGTTTGATTTATTTTAAATTGGAATAAAAGACAATATTAAACACACGCTTTCTTTCTTTCTAGTGAGTAGTAACGCCACAATAGAACAGTATTGCTCATTCTACTCTTTAGTTTTATAACTAATAGCTACGCCACTAGCTAGACTTCCATTTGACGGACTCTAATCGTTTATTGACAGAGCTACCGACATGAAATATCGCCTATTGAAGCCATATTATTTAGCCTCTTTGGTTTCCATCTGTCTAGATCAATGAGGATATATCAGAATGTACATTCTGTATGAATTGGTACATTTTACACAGTATATGTATTTTGTGTGCACTATTCTTGAGGATAATTATTATTTAGTGAAATGAGCACACATTCACTATGGTTTAAAGTAAAAAAGTGATGGCAAGTTGTGGTGCAAAAGTTGAAAGTTTACAAAACTACGAAAAGCTGTTACAATTTCTGATAAAATAAAATATCTATATTTAGCATTTTAATGGCGTGTAAATTTTTAAAAATATTATCTAAGATGAGCGTAACATTCAACATGTTATATTCAGAATCACCTTGAACTAGCTATATTTGTACGTAATATTTTAGTCACTGTGACGGTTGAAAATATCCCATAATCAATACTCGAGAATTCAGAGAGCATAGTGACACAAGAGAGCTATTGTCTTTCGAAATATACGAGTATGTATCCCAAAAATCTGTAGTAAAATTATGAATATCTGAAAAAGTAAGTTTTGAATGAATAAAGCAAGGTATATCTTTTGAATTTTATTTCTAGGCAATGCAGTTAAATCTTACTTACGAGTATTACTAATATTATAAATATGACAGTTAAGCGCCAAAACGTCTGAATAGTTTAAAAAAATGCATAGAAAGTTATTACAGTACAGGAATAGAACATGAACAAAAAAATGCACACTTCTCGAGGGATAAATTCGGTTTATTTTTATTAGGGACGAACACGAGCGAAGCGAGGATAAGTAGCTAGTTATATATTTTCTACCTACCACATTTGTACTTAATTAAATACATACCTAATTCACAAACCTATAGAAAGACTGATACATTATATATATTCATATCATGTAGTGAATAAAATTATTGTAAATGCATACGTAAAATCAGTGAAAACAAACGTACAACTAATAAATAGTTTTAAACTGACTTACCGCTTTATCGCCAAGCTGTTCAACCCTACAATGTAAGAACGCGGTCTGTCCGACCACGGTCGTCACATTCCGTGGGACATTGTACTCGAAGTATGGAAACGAACCCACACTGTCCTCGCCGTAATGTGCGGAACCTGGAACACGAGTAACCTCGTTATAATGTTAATAGAGTCATTAGTTCACATCGCTCGTGCTGTGAAAATGTTGCCTTCAAAATTTGAAGTAAATTTTAGTGCGGAATATGTGTACTTTCATGAAATTCTTTGATAAACTAAAATACAGTGCTCTACATAATTTGATAAGAGAATTAAATTTTTGACTGGTTATTTTAATTTAAATAAGAAAAGATATTTTTTTGAAATATAGGAATTAAACCAGTCGTTCTGTGACACCATTTTATGAACTTTCTGACCACATTTTCCATTAGCACAGTAATTATTTACCCCAAGGGAGAAAAAAATCTGTGATTTTTAGCTTTGCTGGCAATTTTGTTAATTACCCCTAATATAATAATTTCATAATGACAAACAACCATTTTATTTAAAATCAAATCATGGCATTTGGGAACAAACTTTAATTCTAAACATTGTTAATAACAAATTACCTAAGTAATACTTACAAACAGTTTTGAATAGATAAGAATTATATCATTGAATGTACTTAGTTTCCATTATTTACTAACAAATTAAAAATGCAATTGGAAAATTCAAATATAAATATCCAATAAATCGGCCTACATTGTGCAACAATTAAGGCAGCGTTATTCACGTTATACATAAATAATGTGACAAAGCTGCAGTGAGGGTAAATCTGAAAATAAATTTCCATACATGTTTGCAAACCATTTACAAGGCAATGTTTTTTGGAATTCTGTTTGTAGTTGAGCCCAAATAGAATGGCAAATGACACAATTAGCGTAAACAAAGGTGAGTTGATTAAGAAATTATTTGGGACTGTGACAACATCTGAGCTCTAATGTCTGCCAGTCTCCTAAAATTTAGGGGTTGCAAGACCCCTTTTTACGTGGAATTGATGGTAGAAAGTTTGGACACGGCAAATGAGGGTTGACTACATTTTTGTTTTGACTTTTTGCCCCCAAAATTTGAGTTTGTACGCCCTAACTTTTACTTTGAACCAAAGTTTAACACGCAAAAATGAAATTAACAAATTGCGTTACATTTGTATTTCGTGTTCAATATTATTTTTTGTTTGGCAACGTTTTAAAACCCTTTTTAAGGCCCACTAGCCACGTGCGAGTTGGCGGACTTCACATGACTTTCAAAAACTTGCTAGGTTCTCTTTGATATTATGCAGATTTCCTCACGATATTTTCCTTCATCGTTAGACAAGTGGTAATTATGTTAGAAATGATTCACACATGAATCACACTTCTAATAGACAAAGTAAAATACTCGGTTTTCAAGGTGGCAAGGCATTACCACTAGGCTCCTTAAGTATAAGAAGCATGAATCTACTAGTATATTCCTCCAAAACATCTACTTATTGTATTAATGAACACATGATAAAGTTATAATTAACTATTAATACTATCAAATATCACATAATTCAATACTTATATTAAAAAAATAGGCTACAGTTTATACTCAGTAACTTGCTGTTTATCTACCGCGGCAAATTATACTACATGGAAAATCACAATAATATAAAACCGACGAAGTAATTTTGACATACAAGTACCTATGAACGCTAGACTATTACAAAAATATGAAAAAGAAATTATATAAGATAATTTAATTAGCTCGTTAAATAATATTATCTTTATAAATTTTAAATAAACTTTCAAATAACAAACGTGCTAAAATATGTGTAGCATTCTAGGAAACTTAATTACCAAAATCATTAAGCTCTCCCGCAGACTTAAACTTTTCGTTGGCGTGATAGTTCTTTTGGAATGTGCTACGCGCACACTACCCAATTAAACAGTAGAATTAGTGTCGAGTAAGAATAAAAATCTATAATATACGTGGGATTTAACAAGTAAGGAAAAATTAACTTATATAATTAAAACAAAATATTGTTTGTTTAAATAATATAATTGTTCGAAACTATGTTACCCATACATATTATATTTCAAAAAATATATTGATGACTAAAATTTAGAAAAAGAAGTCAAAGGTTAGGCTCATGAATTATATTTCATACTGCTAGGCACAGAAGTACCTACTGATTCAGATAAGACTTAACTAGCACTTATAGGAAGAAGTGAAGCACAGAACAAGCAAATTCATTATTAACTCGTATTGAGATCGAGTATTAGAGTCATTCTACTTTCATTGTAGTATACATTTGTATCTATACTAATATTATAAAGCTGAAGAGTTTGTTTGTTTGTTAGGTTGAACGCGCTAATCTCAGAAACTACTGGTTCGAATTGATAAATTATTTTTGTGTTGGATAGTCTGTTTATCGAGGAAAGATAGGATAAGCTATACTACATCACACTACGACCATTAGGAGCGGAGCGTCATTCGTAAAATATGTTGCAAACACGAGAGAAAAATATTTCTTTTGATTTTCAGCCTTTAGAACGCGAGCGTAGCCGCGGGAAAGACTAGTAAATGATAATATGTTATTATCATCAATTATTATAAGATATTATAACGATAATAATAATATAATAACAAAAATTTCAGTATTATTTATTTTTCATCAAAGATTTTAAGTTGACATCTATTCTAAGCCTTCACTTGATTTGGAGCGCTTGGTAAAACCATACCATCGACATGACATTTAATAAACTGTCTATATTTGGGTAACGTAATTGGTCCAAATCTGGTGATTCGTGTGAAGGCATCGCGTTTTATATTTGTAAAATCAATGTAGTATTATCAATCAAAGCAGCAGTAACCCAGTGATGACATGGTCGCTTGGAAAACAAAGTACAGCAAGCAGATTCGAGTCCCGAGTCTGGTAAATCTGAGATTTTTATATGAAAAAATATTTTTAATAATGTGATAACTAGGGGCCCATGTAGAAAACATCGCAAGGGAATCTGTATGTCAGGGGAATATTTTAACTAATCTTACAAAGACATGAGAAGTTGTCAGTCCCTTTCGCATTTACTTCACACTTGTGCCCAGCATTTGGATATACATAATATGAAAAAAATATATATTTGAAGGTTTTAAAAAAGTAATATTCTTAAAAGTGCACTTACATCTGCTCGTAATCGCTACTTTTTTTTAAAGTAAGATAGAAGACATAGTGAAGATTCTAAGTGGCAAGTATGCAATTAGACTGCAATGTCAAGAAGGTCGAGCAGCTACGTAGCGTAGATATGATGTTACGAGTTAAAAGATTTTTTCATAAAAATGATTAATAATACAAAATTTAATCGTTTTACATTTACAAGATGATTATATTACAATGATTGTTGCCTTGTATAAATCCTATGTATGTTCTATAAAATAGAGGTATATAAAGAGTTTACTCTAAAGACTAAAATAATTTTTTTCACTAACATAAGTACAAGAGCAAATATTTTTGGAAATGTTTTTTTTATAATATAATGTCACGTGCATTATATGGTATCCATTACACAAGCCTCGTAGCTTACCATTTCACTAGATGGTGATATGTATTAATATACCAACATATTTATTTATAAATGTTTGAATTTTCTGTAAATAGGGAAATTTTTGTTTAAGCTTCTTTTTATATCGATGGGAAACGTAAAGATTCAATGGATTTGAGGGAAAGCGATATAAGCCCCATTCATTCGATAATGAGGATAGCTTATGCATTGAATACAATTATTATACTTGTTAGAAATGGTATTGCAAACCTCGAATAGATAAATTGAAAGATATTCCAGTAAAGCTTAAGATACATCGAGTTTTAATATTTAAAGTCTTAACTGTTGTGTTTTTGTTTTTTTTAAATTTTGTAGTAAAAATTATCCTCATAAGGATTTTACAACGACAAATTAAATTTTGTAAATTTTCCAAAAAAGGACGTATAAAAATAAGGAGTAGTAGTATGTATACCTTTAAATTCTAAAAACTTTACATTTGGTGGTTACTGATACCAAATTGAGTAAGCCTTTTAATAAATATTTAATGTACGGATTAGAAATACCTAAAATAATTTTTAATTGACTATTTATTCACTTCCGTTACAACCGTTTCCGTTACGAAAATCGTAACGACAATCCTTTTTTCCTAACACATCTAAAGTCAACAAAGTCCGTATAATAACAATCAAGTATACAATACCAGGATACGTTATTAAATGAGTCGCACTAACTTTGTCTAACATTACCATATTATCCAACTTTGCGACATCGCCCATTTCACGGCTACCGTCATTTACCTAAATTGTCAGACTTAAATCGCGCGGTTCACATCTCATTTACTCGGTTTTTACGATTTCAGAGGTGTTTTAAAAGGGCACCTCAAATATAATAGCTATTGTCTCGTGAAGTGTACTTTGTGGGAATTTTAGCTTTTGGCCGTTTCATCAGATACTTTGTATTTTACGCTGTTGTTTAACAATATGTAATATGCGGTGAGATTTTTATTTAGATATTAGAGTTATAAAAATGACGGTCTAATTTTTAAGTACGGTACCTTTTTGTGTTGAAGTAAACCGTATATTATAAAAACATATAATGACACTATTTTATGAGATAACCTGTAAGGGTTAAAATACCTGTTTTCTAATAGAATGACGTCTAGATCTATTTATTATATCGACAAAGCAAACGCATATTTTTGTCGACGTCAATCATGAATACCGTTGGAAAACCCTTCTAAAGAAAATTAGAGCCTTAAAAATTACACCCAAATCTGTTCAGTAATAGATGCTAAAATATTTTTTAATAGCAAGTATGACTTTTTTATCATTATTTTTTTATTACTTAATCAATATACTCGTAGCTAATAAAGCTCTAGATTTAAAAAAAAATATATTCATTAAAATAGTTTTTATATTTTGAAATTTTTAATGAACCCTTTATTGGTTGATATTATATATAAAACTAAAGTAAAGTTTTGAAGTTAAGGTTCAAATTAAATAAATATTTCACCCACAACTAAAATAGTTTGACAAACAATTTATATTGTACTTTATTTATTATATATATTTTTTATTTATATTATATATTTTATTATATATTTATTTAATTTATATTGACTTTGACTAAGTAATATTTAATGGGTACGCTTTGAAGCCACTAACAAGAAAATTGAATTAAATTGAAAAATGTTGTACAATACATTTCTACTTTACTTATTCGATACATATATAACAATTAGTCAAACGTACGAAGAAAAAGTTTAAAGTAATTTAAAGTGTGCAGAACAAATACGTATGTACAGTTCAACCACGAAAGAACTCCGTACGTCTTGCCACCAGAAATTCATTAAAGTGGTTCCTTAATTAATTTGCTACGGTTCTCACATACTTTCTGTATTTTTACCGCAAAGTAGTAAAATATATATGTTTAATATTATTTTAAAGTATTGCAATTACTTACTCAGTTACCGTGGGTTTTAACCGAGTTCAAATGAGGAGATTCTCAGTTTAGTTGTATGTATATCTTTATGTTTGTTACCTCATAGCTCCATCATTTATAAACCGATTTTGGTAAATCTTTTTCTGTTCAATATAGTTTAAGTTTAAAATATACTGACTAGTATAATATTTCATCGGCTAGCAGCGACTATTAAAATATTTGGTACTAGACCTACTAAGTAAATAAAAACTACCAATCACTTATTTTTAACTTTTATGTATTTTTTAGTCTGTTTTTTTATGTCATTGTTATTGAAATATTCATAACAGAAAAATATATTATATACTATGTTTTCTGTTTACAAGTCAAATTAAGTTTGATTTTCAAAGAATATTGTAATATAGAAGTTATAATCTATCCCCGAAGCACCTGGACTGGTTTTGACGAGACTTTCATTGGTAGGTATAGTATGTATGGTATGGTATAAATTATCCTCTTATAAGAATATCTGAAGCTAATTATACTTTGAAAAAAGAAGAAGGGTTCCGAGCAAAAAAATAAAACATAAAATTTTAAGTAAAATCGGCGTACCTAGAATAAAGTCACTATTACTTGCCTTATTTAACCCATAAAAAATAGGTTATTTTTAAGTCCAAAGGCCCTAAAACATTACATATCACTATTATTATACATGAAATTTAATTACACGTTTATTTATCACATACTATTTATAAAAAGTGGGTATAAACATCCTACTACTATAACCATTAAGCTCATTCGTATACGACATTGTAAACTTAAATAAGTTTTGCAATTTAAACCACATTGTAGTCCTGCTAATTCCCATGTGACTGGATTATGTGGACTTTACTTTGCAACTGCTAATCTGTTCTAATAATGACCTGGTAACATAGCTATGCGTTCACGCTTGACTGTATTTGATATGCAATTTTGCTTTTGACTTCTGTTTATAATAGGTACTTCTATTTACTTATTTAATTTTCTATACTGTTTTACGTAAGGTTTTTTATTTACTTATTTAATTTTCTAAATTTAAATAAGTAAATAAAATAACTGGAGTAAAAACACTCATGCTCACAAAAATGATTGCCACCAGCTAGACTCGAATCCGCGGCCGCGGTACCGTATGGAGCTGGCACTTCAAACTGAACCAAACACAAAATTTGAAAGGAATAAGGTACAATATTTATTAGTTATAATAATATTAAAATCTATGTTTTAAACGCAAAAAGGCAGCATTGTATGTGTGGAATGTGAACACATAGATGAAAAATGCATCGGGTATACCTACATATTATTTAATTAGTAACATAATATTAAGGAGTCAAGATGTGAATAGCGAAATTCGATAACTAATATTCTAAGTTATTTAATTACGTCATCTTAATATATATATTTCTTGTGTGCGTGTGTATGTGACTGAACTCCTCCTAAACGACTGGACCGATTTTGATGAAATGTTTTGTGTGTGTTCGAGTGTATTCGAGAATGGTTTAGATTCACAATTCGGTCCACTAGATAATGTATTTTTTATATTATTTAGTTATTTATACATTTGCACAATAAATGACATATTCAATTATAAATAAGTCGTTGCTAGGCAACGCTGTTTTGCGCATGCATACTAAAACATTTCACCGGGAGCAAAAGTTTATAAAAATTTTCTATATGTACAGGACAACGTCTGTAGGGTCCGCTAGTAGACTTATAAGCATCATTATTTGTTGTCTTTTGAGTTTAATAGATTAATATTGATACGCTGATTTTATTGCTTTAATAGACTGAATAAAATTTTGAGTTCAATACGTATGTAATCTGCACATATCATTATAATATATATAATTATATTTGTTATATAATAAAAAATAAATATAATTAATATGATAAATATAATAAATATAATTGAGTTGAATCTGTACACTGTTTTTTTTAATATTAATTATTAGCAATACAGAAGCTGAATCTAAAAATCTATCTGAATGATAACTGGTTATTCGGGTCAACATAACATAGAACAAATTTCACTGCAAAAATATATCTCAGTTTTGAAAAGTCAATCATCATCATCATCAGCCCTTTTTAACGTCCCACTGCTAGGATCCTCAGTATGAAGGGGATCAGTCATAGTCCACCTGTTGGCGGACTTCACATGTCTTCCGAAAACTTGCTAGTTTTTCTCACACATGTTTCCTCACGATGTTTTCCTTCACCGTAAGACAAGTGGTAATCATGATATAAATGATTCGCACATGAACACTTTTTTTATAGCAGTATTTTATGTATGTATTTTTTTATAGCAGTATTGCTTTTGACAGTTATATAAAATATAAAAGAGGGATATTAATAACGTTAACATAATAACATAAATAAAATAATTTTATTTTTATATAAAATACAAAAGCTATGTAGCTCATAGATTTTGCTTTGTTGTTTTAGACATAATAATTGGCGTCTAATTTACTGAAACAGTGAAAATTTTAATCATAAAGCACGAACAATTACAATAAAAATATACTTGTTGTAACAAAAAATATATTAAAAAATAAATTTTAATGTGAATTAATGGAATGTAATTAATTAATTATAACTATATAAATAGATTTATACCAACTATTACTACTGAATACTTACCTATATTATAAGTGTCTGTCGTTCTTACACATCGAAACAAAGTGACGGATTGGCGTGATCTTTTGTGTGGATATAGTTGTAGGGTTTGACAGTGACAACTGACAGGTCTTTTATATTCCAAGGAATGTCCTCAATAATTACACTTTCTATAAAATATTAATATATTACACTGTACTCAAATTTAACATTACTAGTGTTCAATTTTAACTTAAAATCGAAATTCAAGCATAATTATTAATAATTTCATAATTTGAGGAATTTCTAAATTCTATTTATACATCATAAATAGGATATAGGATTAGTTATACTTTACAAATTGTTGATCAAAATATTATACGAAGAAGTAAAAAAAATCAATTATTTTATTGATAACAGTAGGCATTGATACCATATCTACCTGAATAAAAAAAAGGATAACGACAAAGGAGAAGTTATAACTGTTTTGTTTTGAAAAGATATTATGTATGTACATCATAGGAATTGATATAGGCTACCTATAATTCCTAACCTACTTAATATGCAAGCAGAGCCGCAAACTAAAACATGTAAAAATATTCAATATTTTTCGGATACGCTTCATTTGCCTTACACTTAACTTCTTTTGTTATGGATGTACTCAATACTGTTCCGCCTTGTTAAAACGCTTTATATAATCTTGTATATCTTAGTTTCTTATAAGTAAAGAAGCCCGTCATGTACTGAAATATTGAATTTCAATAATGCATTGTAAATAACTGTTTGAAAAAACTTTTTTCATAACGCAAAATATTGAGGAGTTATGGATTAATAAATAAGATTTTATTTAAAACTAGCGATTTACCCTCGTTTCGCTCGGGTTTTCCGCCGCGAATTCCGCTAGTAATAAATATAGACTATGTTACTCAGTTATAATGTAGGTTTATAATGGTAAAAGAATTTTTACAATACCTGTATAATGTTAGGTACATTTTTTTACAGTACAGTACTAATTATTAGTCATGATTTAGCTACTCACTTGAGTACGTCTTTAGGTATGAACCTAGAATTACCTCACTAGGGAAAGTGAGGTCATACGAAATTTGAAAACGAATTTAATTTATGTATCTATTAAAGTTACATATAAATATAAATATTTATGAACTTATCTTTAGTAATAAAAAATAACAGCCGTGAGTTATTCGTAGTTGTAATCATTGCACGAAATTTTTGTTCAAATTCATTCAGCCATATAACAAAAGCTTAACAAACGTAATATAAGAACCTTTATATCAATATATAGAAGCAATCCTAACTTTTTAATATATTACTAAGTCCAATGAACTATAGTCAAGAATAAAATCATGCATAAAAGCGGTTAAGCGTTGAAATCCTCAAAGAATTCCCACTAGTCAAATGCATAACACTTTCAAGCCCTAATCCGCTTAGCAGGTCAAGTGGTGCGGCTTCTAAACCCTAAGCAAGTTACGCTATTAACGCATGCATTGCTCTAACACCTAAGATTTTATTATATTTTTATATTTTCAGCGTTTTGCCACACTTTGTTTTATAACAAAATAAAACTATTTATATATAAATTAATTATATAATATTATATAATAAAACTATTTCTTTGTGTCCGATATTGAATACCTTGATCTTCCGACTAATAATTTTTATAGAAGGAATCCACCAAAAAATTACAAAACCCATTAGTTTCGTGATCTCGCTGACTATGCTGCATTCTCGATTATGCCATGCATATCGTTTCAATCTTAAATAAATAAATCTCCAATTCATGGGAATAATAATAAAAATAACACTATATTAATAATAAAAATTATACCAGTACAGCCATAGTTGTTTGTATTCTTTCCCTTGAAAGGGAGACAAAGCATAAAATTAGCTTATTTAATAACTAATGGTATACCCTCGCTTCACTCGGCTGTGTTGTGTTTTTATGGAAGATTTTCCTGAAGTACAAAGTATTCTAAATGATGATGATAATGATGATGATCCGAGCAATAGGTTAAAACCACAAAAGATTCGATTTAAATAAGTTCAGTGATTTTTGCGTAAAACGCGTACATCGATTTCGCTAAGTTTATAATTATAGTATGTATAGATTTTTTTATAAAATTTTATTTAGGCACCTAACGCAGAAAAATTTTGTATTATTTCTTAGTAGATATTTAGAATTTCTTTCTTTTTTGAATAGATAATTTTCATGTTAAAAACTCCGTACATTAAATGAACAATATAGAGCTTTATTAAATGACGATTCCCAAGGCGTCATGTTTTTCTTATTCGAAGTAAGTTAGTTATACTTATTTATAAATATAAAATTATCTTAGTAAATTTGCGTACTTTAAAATGAAGAATAATTTTTGTTTGTTTAATTAAGAATGTTATGCATATATGCAAGTACCTACTATACAATATAATGTACGCTTGTTGAAAACTACAGATCTAAAAAATGTAATTTTTAAAATATATTTATTAAAATGTGTAGATAATTTATAATTTTCTACTCTTTTACATTCGAAGAAATTTAAAATTTGATTAATGAAATTTCTTGATTTATTCTTAACTTTTTATTTTATATTCTTTTATATTCTAAAATAACATTATCATGAAATTAATTTGGTAATAATAAGTAAAAATCATCCATCCAAACATCCAAATATTTTAACTCATTATAATATAAGTAAGAATTAAGAAGTAAGGTATAAAAAGAGAATTTTGCAAATAGATTAAATTTCAAACCTCTTAGTCCACAGAATAAGCCTTTTTCATTCACATTGCGTGTGACAACCGTTGACGATTCTAATCTCTGCACATTCAAAGCTTTTGTATGAAAAATATTCTGGTTTTTGGTGACATTTCAATGTTTGGGAAGATTGATAGCGTATTAAGTCCGACAGACCATTTGTAACGACGAGTAAGAATGATGCATAAGAAACATTATCCTCTTAGTATATGGCTGTAGGGATACTCATATTTTGTGTTTGCAATAAAAATACATACCCATTATTAGTTATGAACCACGTTTAAGCAAATATTTGATATTTTAAAAAGGAATACAGAAATATTTATATGTATTAAAATATCTATAAATAAAAAATATATTTTATTTCTCATTTTTTTTTATTTTATTTTATTTTTATTTATACATTTTTTAATCTTTATCCACAAAATCTTTTTCGTAGCACATGGAGAATATTCAACTAAATTGAAAGTTAAAGTTGCCCAGTGATGAACAATACACAGACTTTAATGTATTTGTGCGGGCAATGGTAGCTCTGATATTTTCATGTGCTAATTATTTCTATCATTATTACCACTTGTCTTACGGTGAAGGAAAACATCGTGAGGAAACTTACATGTTTGAGAGAACCTAGTAAGTTTTGAAAGACAAAGTGATGGACTATGGCCTAATCTCCTCGTATGGAGAGAGGCCTGTACCCAGAAGTTAGGCGTTAAAAAGGGCTGAATACGAATGTATTTAAAATGCAAGCAAGAGTAACGAGAATTCACTATGTACATAGTAAATATTTTATTAGACTAATACAATACACAATTGCTATAACTTGTGTCTCTATAAATCTCAAAAACGGCTGGATCGATTTAAATATTTCTTTTTGTGTTCGTTGAGGGGTTATTTAATTAAGTGTAAAAATAGAAGAAAAAAGAAAAAACAGCAGGAGTCTTTTCTTTATCTATTATATTAGGCAGGACTGTTTATTTTGTATCGGAATCATAAATGATTAAAACGCGCTTAGAAATATACTATAGTGAAATGAAGATGCGAAGATTTATAACTATTGTTTCATATTTTAAAACAAGTATTAAAAATTGATACAAAGCTAGTGTACACTTAGGTCCCATATATCTTTCTGTCGGTGCTGCATTATCCTTTGCGTATCGCTCAAACTTGCTGACAGCTCGTGTCGGAAAAGGATGTCATGCCTTCATATAAAGGTCGTGACTATGAATAACGATTGATAAAATCCAATATAAAATAATATTTAAAATTAATGTTTTTTTATCGTTAAGCAAACATTTTATTGTTTTTTATTAACCTGTTTGTTTTATTTTACAATTCAAAATGTGTTTGTAAAATATAACTTACGTACGACTAGCGCTGAGGAGGACTCGAACCTAAGAATCGGTGAACTCGTTACTACTATTTTGCTCAAGTACAAAAAATGAAGTAAAAATCCAAAAAAAAAAAGAATACCTTATCGAAAAGACTACAACATTTTATTTTGTAGCGCACTAGGGATGTACCCGAGAGAAGTAAGGGTTAATCATAATTATCCATTCATTTTACTTTACTAAATAATATCAATAAAAGAAAGAAAAGTAACAGGATTTTAAGTCCTATCAATTATATCAGAAATATTTTGTAGTTCTATTATTTAGCAGCTAACTGGACCAAACTATATATCTAAGTGGCGATTAACCGGTCAAGTAGAAGAGCCAGTGCACTATGAATGTTATGTGCTGTACGTGAAGTTTAGCTAGATGAAGCGTGGTACAACTTACACCGAAAACGTTGTTTTATGTATTGAAATAAAGAAAATTGTATTCTGTTTTTTAATGTTAGAATAACACAAATAAAAGGTAATATATTTTGATTCGTACTAATATATAAGTTTTTCTAATACAGTTTTTAAATTTTCGGTCTGTTTTTAATTTGTAGGTACCTAAAAGGCACCCATTCTCGCACCCAGTCGCTATTAGTTATTAAAAAATTAGAGAAATAATAATATCATATAATATTTAATTTTAAATTATTTACAATTACTGTATTAGTTGCTATGTATTATTTCACTTACTTCGTAAAAACTATGTTGAAGAAACATAAAAATAAATATTTTATATATAAGATATGTATATCTGGCTATTGGCTACTTTTAGTTAGATTAGCTGTCATGGCCGAATATTTTGTCATACAATTCGTCAAGTCAGTGAACAAGCCGACCATAATAGTTTTAACGTTGTATACATAAAGGAAAGGTATAATAAGGGTCAATAATCAAACAACTTATTATTTTCATTAGGCTTCATCCATATTCATTAAATCTATATTAGATCAAATATTATTTCTCACAAGAGCAGTGTGACATACGGCGTAATGGAATTGTTCTCGAAAATATTTCTCTTTCTCTGTAACACACGGTAAAATGAGCTTTTCGGTAAGCTGGCGCATAAAATATTGTATTATACGCGGAAGATGAAAATTTTTAATATTTTCTTAAGAACACACAAAATTTAATAAACATGAACATTTTTCTTTGGATTGTAAATAGAAAGTCTTAGAAATACTATTTTAAAATGTTACAGTATATTTTATTTAGAGTTAATCTAAGTTTTTAACTTATATACTTAGCTTACTTTAAAATACTAAGCTCTAAAATGCTCCTCTCCTATTGGTCTATAACGGACTATCCAACACAAAAAGAATTTTTCAATTCGGACCCGTAGTTTCTGTGATTAGCGGGTTCAACCAAACAAACAAACTCTTCAGCATTATAATATTATAGTATAGATAGTAAGAACTAAATTCTTAATATGATTAAAAGTACAGCCACTTTCATAATAAATTTTCACGTAAAATGAACAAAGTATTAAAGTGAAGGTAAACACTTGTTACTATATTAAATGTAACGTATTAAGAAAGCATATTTAATCCTATGCCTTGTAAACGCGTTATTACTTGGATAAAAAATATATTTTTGCGTCTAAATATCTGAACACAAACGAAGCAAACATTATCTATATGGTATAAATTTGCAGTCTCCCGATGTTTGTTTTCGTTAGCTTATTAACCACACCACAGATTTTAAATCAGTTTTCACTGAAAAGCGGTACATTAGAAAAGAATATTTTTGAGCATTTTTTTTATAAAATGGTTAGGTATAACGGTGTTTTATTGAAAAAAGTTAAGAGATAGACCATGTTTGAAAATGTATGTCCTTAAAATGTATATTGAAAATTATGTGGTGGTACCATGCGTCATGTATATGTCGTCAAGTACCATACGTCTTAATATTTTGAGAAGAAAAACTAACAACAATGATATGGGATTTTCTTCCTGTTATGAAATATTCCGAATCTTGTTCCGAATTTTTGGGTTTTTCATATTTTTTAATATTTAATAGTTTTGTATATTATACGTATAATACCTCTCACATGTGTACCTCTTATGATTTTTTAAACATATTATCCCTTATTTATTTGCCATTCTTTTGACCAGATTGCTTGTTCACATTATTACAATTCAATATTTTTCGCCTAGTAATTGCTTTCTATCTCATGACTGGCTTTAGGCAATTACGAGGTTCAATACTGGAGGGCTTTGATAAGCTTAGTGTAACGTCGCCTACGCCCGCGGGTTTAGACCCATGTTATATAGCAGATTGAAAATATATATATATACGATTTTATGTATATATTAAAACTAGCGACTCACTCTTGCTTTGCGAGTTCTCTAAACATATTTACAACAAACGAAACGCCTAGGTTACTCCTTACATCATGCACTATCAGCGAAAAAAACAGCGAAAATTTCTTCAAAATCAGATCAAGAAAGACAGTCAAAAAATTAAAATTGTTTTCTTATTGAATCTAAGGATTTCGTAACAAATTCCAAACCCTAAACCTACCTTTACTTCTATATTAAAAAGATCCAGCTTGATAGGCACTAAATCTTGAGTAGGGACTGGGACTCAGCCTAAAGTAGTCGATTGATCGTAAAATACTTAATGTTTGGACACGTACACTTTATATTCAAGGTCTTAGAAACTTTGCATGTGAGATTACTTTAGCCTTACTGTCCACATGAAGCGATTTTTAACTTCATTTCTCGCGCAATAGTTTACGGATAACAGTAAAGTTGAAATATTTTGTGTTAGTTTACTTTTAATTGTGTTAGTTAACGTATGGTAAATTTTATCTTAGTGCTATGGAAAGAAAAAATATTTCTCCCGATCATTTTCATACTCATTTTATTATTTTACTGATTTAACTTGAAGTTTAAATATATTTTATTTCTGTAATAGTTGGCAAGGACATAATATGAGTTCAATATATTTTTTTCAATTGTTCGCTGATTTAAAATTGAGTTATCTGAATCTATACTAATAGTATAAAGCTGAAGAGTTTGTTTGTTTGTTTGTTTGATTGTTTGGTTGTTTGGTTGAACACACTAATCTCAGGAACTACTGGTTCGAATTAAAATTTCTTTTTATATCGCATAGTCCATTTATCGTAGAAAGCTATGTTATATATCGCAAGGTACAAAAATAATATGTAAAATCATAGAATCTAGTTTTCACTCTTTAGAACACACGCGGAGCCGTAGACAATGCTAGTTGTATATAATGTTGGCATTATAACAAGCAAAATTTAGTACTTGGACGTCCTAACAATGTTATATAATTTATGACAAAGTAAAATCTATTCTAGTTCATAAAAATCTCGCTTTTATAGGTTAATGTTAGCCTATTGTTACTTGAACTTTACTGTTTCTTCTATTTATGTATTGTCAGAGGCACATTAACCATTATTCATTGGGGATGTATTTCCTTTTGTATTTCTAGTAGTCGCTTCCTGCTACTTCAATTTACAAGAGCTTATTTGGACTATGTTTGATACAAGTGAATCCTAAGGCTTTGTTCTCCGTATGAGCTTTATAATTTATTTATGCATATAATAAATTTCAACCAGAATATGTACATTATTTTTGTACATATTTGGAAAGTCTGATTAAAATAGTCATTATTAGTTTTTAGAATTTTCGTCTGTATGGGACCTATCAATAGAAAACTACTGGACAAATTTTGATAAAAATTGGTGTGATGATTGCTGGTTGTCCGAGTAACAACATACATAACACTTTTCCATTAAAATCGTATAATATCGCATCTCTGAGACCATCCTTTAAAACGTGCTTTGTGATGAATACAAGCGGAGGGAGGGTTAGTGGCTTTTGAAATATATTTTTTATATTGCATTCTCATTAAATCATAACAAAAAATAAAATTGAATTGTCTGTTTATAATTTTAATTTAAAGCTTTTCACTAAATGCATTAAAAAAGTTGATTCAAATTTAAAAAGGCTGAACCGATTTTGACGGGACTTCCAAGGCAGAGAGCTAATGTGATAAGGAATAACTTAGTCTATTTTATTTCATTAGAAATATATTAAAACCGTTTTATTTATTTTAACTTACGCCCAGCGTGCCGGGTTTGCTATTACCATATAAAACCAGTCTTTGTTACATTACGTATTTCATACATATATTACACATGTAAGAATAAAATCCTATATAATTTAAATATCAAACAGAAAATGTAAATTTGCGTATAATATTAGTTAAATGTAGTTTCTCTTTAACCACAAATTCAACAAAATACCAGAAACGGGAATATAACTTAAACAGTATGTAGTGGTAAAATTTGAACGTACACACGTGGCTTGCAATCCCAAATTGATTTTGATTCGAGCCTCGTGAATTGCAACTATTTCCTCTTTTGTATCGAACTTGCATTTGCCTGTGGCTTTGCTTGTATAATTATTCATTTATGAAGTGTTAAACTGACGGAACACTGAATAAAGGAAAAAAGATATATGAAGAACTTAAGAAGTACATCTTTATTATGCTATTATGCAAAGTTAGAGACAAGTTCGGCATGTCTAAGTATCGCAAGATTCATAGATCGCTCTTACACTTTATGACAAAGTTTTACTTTTAGTAAAAGAAATATTTCATGATTTTGTCTCAAATATTGCTTAATTCGACTATATGAGTATGAAATTAACTGAATTTTTTTTAGGTATAATAACAAATATATATGTAGCTATGTGCTTTTCTAGACTCAAGTTTTTACGTTATTAAACTACAAACATTTATAGTATTATGGGATTATGACAGAAATATAACACTTAGAAATAAAAAAAATAATGTAATTTTTAAAATATAAAGCTTACTTTGCAACGACTTACTTTGGCTTGTATTTCACTTCTAAGTATATAATCAGAAAGTATTATCTTATGAAAGTAAATATACAAGAATCAATCTTAAAGAAGCTACATAATAAAACAAACTTTTTAATCGATACTAGCACTCGTGAAATAATTAATCTTCTTAAGAAAGTCTCGAAGTTTATAGATAGTAGTTTGTTAGCTTCAGGATGGGCTGAGCGTATCTATTGATGTCGTCGTTAATATATTTTCCTTTATCACTAAGTTTTGGTAGATATGAATAGTTTGTATGGTGAATGGATGGCGTTAGTAGTTTGGTTAAGTTAGTAAGATATTTTGTAATAAATGTGTTAGAATTAACAGAGTGAATTAAATGATATCGTATTAAAATATACAAATTGTATATCACAAATAAGTTAATATAAATATATTACTAGCTACTTATCCTTACTCCGCTTTGGTTTGTCGTTAGGTACCTTTTAACGGTTAGTTTAATTCTTTTTAGTGATGCGATATCTTCCCGCAGTAAAAAGTATCATATATGTTGATCTTTTATCATACCAAATTTCATTCAAATCTGTCCATTGACTATCTCGAGAGGCATACATAGAAAAGCAAAAATTCTTATATATAATAATTACTTTTAATTTCCATTTCTCAAAAAAAGATTAATGTAGAGATTCAACTTAGAATTTTAGTATAATGTGAATGCAAACGGAGTTAATAATAGATATTTTTTAATTTTTCATTTACAGTATTATACAAAATATAAAACCTAGGTAGGACTTTTTTTGCACTCTCCCTAAAAAAAATTCCCGAAAATTTGCACTCTCCCTAAATGCAATCAAAAGTAACATATCAAAAGAAAGCAATAAGGAAAAGTATTTCAAAATTTTTATCCCAAAAGGGCTTAAATAGGGGACGAAAGTTTGTGAGGAAATTCGTCATTTCTGATGTTAGAAATATGAAAATAGATGTTTACCTCCTGTTTACATTGCCGATGACAAATCCCATCGGGTTCGACCTTTATAAATTATGAATAATTTTTAAACGACTTCAAAACATAGAGGTATTTTTTTCGCTTGACTTTTGTCAGTGTGTTTGTTACGTGATATTTTCGAGTTTTCCAATTCTTTTGTAATATTATATATATTTGTACGTACCGCCAATATTATATTTGAAACTCACGTTTGTGCTTATAACAGCTTTAAAACATGTATAGTGCAGCTAAAATCACTTTAATTTCCGATCTCCGAAGCTCGTTACATTAGTTATTAAATGCTAAAATCATTTCATACTTCAATATTTCACTACAAACTTAATTATTACATTTACAATTTAATTCATATTCAGATGAATCCGAATATGATTGTGAAATACATTAATATTTTTGATTACATACATAATATATACATACATTTGGAACTCATTATTTACTTTAGTATGATGTATATGTATTTGATAGATACGTTCACGAGAAAAATGATGATACGTGTGAATTAGTTTGTAGTGACCCTACTTATGCACCGGTGGTCGCGGGTTCGAATTCCGCTGGGGGTATTCATTTGTTGAGCATGAATGTTTGTATGGAGTACATACTACAAGGTCATGGGTGTTTATATAATGAGGATGATTTAAAGTTATTTATGTGTTGCGAATCAACTATCACAGCGTACCACGGAACTAAATGGCGCTGTGTGGAATAACTTAAGAAAATTCCTATTTTTAAACAGGCTGGACTGATTTGGATGAAATTTAAAACACATGGACTAAGACCATATATTAAACGTAGATTATTTTAAGGCAAGGTTACTGAGAAACCCAAGCGTAGTGAAGATAATAAATAAATATATTGATATATAAAATAGTATTAGTATCTAGAATCGAACTTATTGCCTAAGTTGTGCTTACTAACTATATTCTGAAAAGCTTTCATTAATGAAGTGTAAACTAATTTAACAGTAAACTTATTTTCCAATACAAAAAAATACACTAAATCTGTTGAATATGTAAATTTAATTCTAAGATTGCAAGTCAGTAAGACTATTAGACAGTTACCATTAAGACTGCGGTATTTTCTTAACGACGAAAACATTCAATTTAATCGAGTTCTTTAACGTTTAAGCCATTTATCGATACGCTCGATAAAATATTATTAGGATACGAAATATCCGAACATAATAAAATGAAATGGTCATCTCAGTTGCAGAATATTACTAAATTATTGCTGTTCCTATATTTAATACTACTTACTCGTATATTTGTGTAGTGAAAATTCATTTTAAAAATTATTTTCAACTGTTTATATTATGTTGGGACATTATTACACACAGCGCCATCTAGTTCCGTGGTAAGCTACGGCTTGTGTTACGTATACCAGATAGTTGATATACTACATATAAAAGTTTAAATACATACATATTATAAATATAAACACTCATGACTGGAGTACAAACATCCGAGTTTAACAAATGAATGCCCCCAGCGAGACTCGAACCCGCGACCACAAACTGCGCCAATCGTGTCGTCGTTTATATCAATTGATATGTAATTAATTAGGTAATCAAATCTTGGAAATTAATATTACCCATGATTTACGAGCAAATGCCGTCTTCATCTAAAATTTGTATTAACTTACATAACGTAATTATGTGTTATTTAGAAGTATTCTTCATTGTGATAAGTTCTTTATGTACTGTTTTTAATATCTTTGAAAGTAGTTCAGAAATATCTCTATATGTATATTATATACTTTATCGTTTTCTTTTTCCTGTAATTAAATAAGCTTATATACTTTTATATGTACATATCTTAATATATTTGAATGTATGTATTTAAAAAAGTAACGTGTGTATCTTTTCAGGGATTCTAGGTAAAATGAAATAGTTATCTTATCAAGTTTTTAGTTATAAACTTTTTACCACTAATCTTAATAAATAATAAGTTTAAAAGTTCATCTTCAGTCCATTTAACTCGGCGTGCTTGTATAGCTTTTTATAATGATATCAGGTACTTATTTAAAAAATAAGTCATATATAACGTATGTTAAGCTAGCAAGGTCAAGTGGGCAGAATTACATAACACACTTGCAGTAATTAAGTGCTCATTTAGTGCTAATTAATGCTGCAAAAAGTAAATTTTACGCTGCAGTAGATTGATCAAAAATTAGGAAGCTGCCAGCTTTATATTAAGCTAGCAGTGTCTGCCTCTTACAACGCTAACCGCATAGCACAGCATCAAATCAAACTAGTATTAATTTAGTGCCTAATTAGTGCTGGCCATTCGTGAAGGCAAATATACAATTTTATAGCTTTTTTCAATTTTTATATAAAAAAACATGCAAATTTAATTTAGCGCCTGATTTTTTGAAATAGCAATTGAGAGAGTTAAATCGGTTCAGTACTTTTTGTGTGAACGCGCACATCGATTAGCTAAGATATTGTTTTTATAGGTACCTTAGGAGACATAGATGCAAACTAATCTAAAAAACTAAATCTATTGCAAACTTTTCTGTAAGCCTTGACAAGACCGAAGAAGAAGATAGATAGAAGAAGATAATTTTCTATAAAAATATAGTTTTGATATATCTCTCAGGTCTCAAATTTTAACAAGAGTTTTATCGTTATCGTTCTTTATCCTTATCGTTCCATTAAACCAGTTATTGTGGTTGCCCGTAGGAATAAAAAACATGCTTCAATAAAAGGTATTTTAATTGTTGCCCCGTGAGATAACGTATGTTATACCTAAATTAGTTTAAATCGGTAAGTACAAGTAAGTAACTAAGCTAAGTAAGTAAGTAAGTAAGTAAGTAAGTAAGTAAGTAAGTAATTAAACACAAACCTTTGGCGGTGTGTCTGACTTATTAAATTAAAAATTAAAGATTAGCATCATCATGGGGTTGCAACTCGAACAAAAGTGTAATTAGTGCAATAAAATGAAAATAGATCGCGTTAATGTATCGATTAATTTTTAATTTTCTAACTTCAGAAAACAAGAGAAAAATAAAAAGTGAATGAGTATTATTATTAATATCGCTTTGTTATTTTGGCGGAATTAATTTGTACTACGTTGTCTTCCAGCTTCCTTTTAATAACCAATTAATATCGTATGTTAAAAGATGGCGCCCCTAACAACAACAATGATAATTTTTTTGCATTTTGAATTTTGAAGTTTAGTGGAAATTCAAATTAAAATGTAATTATAATTGTTTTATATTATAAATTTATTTTGTAAACCTTTTACTTTAATTACATATTCTATTATTTATATATTATTATTATTATAACAAAATTCTATGTCGAATATACTATATACCTAACCTACCTATTTATTTATTTTTAGATTTTTTTGAAATAGGTAGACCTCTAGTTAGTCATTATCGATACACATGCTGAATCTATAATTTTTCAGGCTTAGACAAGTTTTGATGAATTTTAATTTAATGATAGCTGGTTATCCGGGTCAACACTCAACATGTAGGATAGGTAGGTACTTTTTACTGTGAGAAAATATATAATGTGATCTGTGGGCTGTGGGCTGTGGCCTGTGGCATCATTTACTAAATTTCTACTATTTATATTAGGTAGGTACTAGCTTTTCCTTTGTGCATTTGGACACTGGATAACGCTAATATAGTATATATTAATACGTGAAGCAAAACCCTTTGTACTACCTACCCCATTAGACGAAAATTGCGCGGACAGAGGAGCATGAAATTTCGCACATTAAAATAGTTTATACCTACTAATATTATAGAGAAGGAGTGCAGCTTGCTAATATTTTTTTTATTTATGCATAAAAGATACATTAAATCAATAAAAAACATCACACACACTACCAGACACACCATACGCATAAATATATTTTGTTTATAGTGTTACTGAATGTCAAATATTTTATAATCATAATTAATTCATTTATTGCAATATTATAGTATAGGTACTACCTATATTAGTTAATAATTATGGTCGAATGTCGACCACAGGCCGATCGCTAGTAGGTATTTCTAATTACCTCATCAAAGGTATTTGCTTAGAGTAGGTATATAATCTAAAGGTCTTTGTGCGTTTCTTAAACAAAAAAAAACTTATTTGGGGATCTAAAAAAGTGAAGCCCCGTCTTGGCGATGGTATTTGGTACTATTGCCAAGTGGTGCAGTGGTTGCCATTGCCAAGATTCGAAGGCACAAAGACATATTTCAACGGTGTCAACCGTCTCATTAACGAGAGATGATATAAAATGAAGTTACAGCATCAGGAGCTCTGCAAGAAATTCGGTAGATTCACCTGAGACTCCAGAGTAGCCGCCGATCGGTGGTCGCTGATCGCCTGGCTGGGCCGCCCTGAAAAGGGTCTCACACGGCTGGGCTGATCGCCCGGGCGGCTACCTACTCTATAGAAGCCTCAAGGGTCCCAGATAGGACCCTCCTAGCGAGGCGCCCATTTTCGTGGGCAGCAGAAGATCCTACGGTCAGGGGGCTATGCCCCGATGCCGTTCTCACTCCCCGGAATTACGGGGAATGTGAGATGACCACGGAGCTCTGCGTATGTACAATACAATGTATCCAGGAGGTATCAATGGCTATCTACCGCTTCGCGTACCTACTACTTGGTTTTGAGGAACTGATTGGTAGAGGAAGGCCAATGACCAGTCCCTTCGCCTACTTTTACCCCGAACAAGACTTGCTTCGATTGTTTAGTGTATGTAATTATGTGATACAGATAAAATTAATTGAAATCAAGAGTTAAAATTCCAGTGCCTACCTAGTACCTACCTACTTAGTTTTAAATCTGATTCTAGGTACATAAGTTTGAATGTATTTTATTATAATTATTACGGTTGATAGGTATTACGAATATTTTAGCGAGTGCCTTTGCCTAATATTATTGTTATTTTTAAGAACACTTAAGAATTTTTACGAAAGTAAATTAAATTAAACATTGTTTAAAGTATGTAACGAGATATTGTGGTAGATGGTAATTTCTAGTGAACGTTATTCAATTGCATTATTCATTATTGTATCATACAATTTAAAAAAAAAATATTATGTGTAATTACTATGTGTATTATTTTAATCACTGTGAATTGATGGAGGTTTAAAAACATTTTAATGCTACATGTCTTATAATTTGTAATAAAGTAGTAACTAAAATATTATTTTGTTTAATGTATCCTGTTACCTACATAAAGATACATTAAATAGAAAAGTTCGTACCTATTTTGATAAATAAATTTCATATTATACCTACTAGATTTTGTATAGGTGAATTTGTCGCCCTTATGGACATATTGACCTCGTAAGGTCACGGGTTCGAATCCCGTTTCGATTACATTTTTCTTTTTTAATTTTGCTGTTAATTTATTTAAATTATTGTTAACTATTGATATCACTAACAGAACCTTTAACTTCTTTCTTGCACGCGTATTTTCTTGTCTCTAATGTTGTCTTGTAAAATGATAATTCAAATAGAAAAGTTCATAGGCATTTTAATAAATAAATTTCAGAATATAGGTACCTTAAATGAAAAACTGCTACAATATCATTAGAATACGAAGGTAAATTTCGCCATTTAAGCATAAAATCGTAATAGCTTAGGTGGGAATTCGGGTGGCCGCTACACCAGAAGACCCCGGTTCAAGTCTAGACGTTTCTAGTCCGAAGCATATTTTCTTTTTTTTTGAAGTTATACTTCTTTAGGCGCGTTATGAAAAAAATATGAGAGTGAAATTTTAAGAATCACTGTACCACAAAAGTAACAAGGTGAAGTTGCCTCTGATCACTATTTTCATACTATTTATAATTATTTAGTATCTAAAAATATTATAGCAAAATACAATTGACATTTACTAAAATTAAATAATAATAATATAATATATAGTATATATAGAATATTATAGCAAAATACAATTAACACTTACTAAAATTAAATAATAAAAATATTATCTTTATTATATTATTATAAATCATTATGCGTCATTTGATAAATGAAAGTACGGAATTATGATTTAAGAGTTAAGACCACATTATTATATTATTATTTTATAAAAGTATATTTTACAACCGAAGTATACTTTTTTAGGAATTAAATATTCTGTATCTGTTTGAACGACTTTATCTTTCTTACTGCAGATATTGATTTTCAACTAGAAAAGAAGTCTATTCTCACGCGCGTACATAAAGTACACGCACCCATATTTTTTTATTATTTTTTACCTAAAAAAATACCGAGCAAAGCTCGGTCGCCCAAGTACCATTAAATACATACATTTACATAACTTTAAATACATACATATTACAAATATAAACAATAAAATCAATTGCTTTTTCAAAAAATCAGGCGCTTAATTAAATTTGCATGTTTTTTTATATAAAAATAGAAATAAGCTATAAAATTGTATATTTGCCTTCACGAATGGCCAGCACTAATTAGGCACTAAATTAATACTAGTTTGATTTGATGCTGTGCTATGCGGTTAGCGTTGTAAGAGGCAGATACTGCTAGCTTAATATAAAGCTGGCAGCTTCCTAATTTTTGATCAATCTACTGCAGCGTAAAATTTACTTTTTGCAGCATTAATTAGCACTAAATGAGCACTTAATTACTGCAAGTGTGTTATGTGATTCTGCCCACTTGACCTTGCTAGCTTAACATACGTTCATATATATTTTTTTGAGTTTTATAATAGTTTTTGTTTTAATTACGTTTTAAAAACATCTATTTTTCCATCTGAATATAAAAGTCGGAGGTTAATAAATGTCGAAATTGTTTCTCTTTAATATACGAGTATTTTTAATTCTAATACATATTTCATCAATGTTTTAAGATAAAAGAAAAAAGCCACGAGGAAAATGTTACCAATTCAGGAAAATTAAAAACAGGCTATTTGAATCAATAACATGATAAATGACATACTTTATAGACATAAAATTATTAGAATACTACATCTATACTAGTATTATAAAGCTGAAGAGTTTGTTTGTTTGTTTGGTTGAACGCGCTAACCTCAAGAACTGCTGGTCCGAATTGAAAAATTCTTTTTGTGTTGGATAGTCCATTTATCGAGGCTATAGGCTATACTACATAACGCTACGACCAATAGGAGCGGAGCATCAATGAAAAAGTTGCAAAAACGGGAGGTATTTAGTTTCCAGCATTTAGAACGCGCACGAAGCCGTGGGAAAGGCTAATATAATATATAATTATACCAAAGTAAACGCTTTTTTTCTTATTTATTTTTTCGTAATTAAAGCTGTGAATAAAAAGACATTTACATTGTTCCAGATAACCATAAGGTCGATAAGAACTGTTTTAACAGTTACTATTGTAAAGTACAATTTACAGAAACTGGTCGTAGTTAGTTGTCAGGCGACAGAACAGCTGCTTCAAACTTTATTCAGATTTACATAGAAGCCGGACTCTAAAAGCATTTCAAGGCTAATGAAGAGCTTTAGTAATTTAAACTGCAACCTACAAATCTAATATTTCACTTAAGTTAAGACTGGTGTTAAGACGTGTAAAAATCTAGAAAGATTTTTGTTAGACTAGAACTAAAAGACACAAGTGTGTCAAAAGTGTCCCTAAAAAGTGCGCTCAAAACTATACGCTTTTTTTCAAATGGTATCGAAAGTGTTTGTTACAAAAATTTTAAAACCTATATATATTTAAAAAGCGAAAGGTCACTCACTTACCACGAAATATCGAAACCGCTTGACTTATAAAGATGATTTTTTTCAGCAAGCTAGTTTATTGTTAATAGACGACGTATAGATAAGAAACTATTATATGACAGGGCCGGGTTAAGGAGGTCTAAGAGCTCTCACAAGTTTGGATGAAAGTTCTTTAGTTTTTGTGCTGCAAACTTTAAATTTGGCAGTGAGGACCTAGGGAAGAACCCAAGCGAAGAAATAAGCGCTTATTTCACAAACTACGAGTTCAAATTGAAAATATTATTTTAGTTTTGAATAAAAATAATTAAATAAAGAATTTCCCGCCCTTAGAACGTGGGCGAAGATGCGGGAAATGCTAGTGTTAATAAAATTATATATTACTGTTTACAATTAGTATTTCATTAGTTCAAATCCTTTTAGTTTATTTAAATTTGTATTTCCAAATCGGTGAATTTTAGCCACCTTTGTAAAAGTCTGGCGAATTATTTGCCGGACTTCATAAATCCTCTTGTAAATTTGTGGGTACTGGGCAGTCCACACGTAAATAATTTATTTATGTTTGGGGAATTACCGGTATTCGTATTTCATTTACTCATAATAATATTCTTATATTAAATACTGATGTCAGTTCTTTCTTTATAGTAGCGTAGTTAATTACGTCAGTTACAAAAATTAGCTATATTTTTTATATCTGAAAATAAAAGAGAAATGGCCTCTAGCCGATCTGTATCTGACAGATCATAATAATATCTAGACAGTTTTACGAAACCAAACCCTCTTTTTAAACAAGAATTATATTAAAAATTAGGTTAATATTTTTAGTTATTTATTTAATTTACCTTTTGTTGAATTTTTTGTTTGCCGTTAAGGTACTTTCTACAAAGACCAACAGAGAAAGATTATTATTTTACCATTTCGGATACAGAAAATACGTAAATAGAAAAAAAATCTAAAAAGTATATATATACGGTCTCTGTACAGATAATTAATAATTCACATTATATAAACTTTGTACACGCCAATTGCGTACACCACCCTCGTGAGCAGTTTCAAGGAAAATAAGGGTGGTTCACGTGCCCTCGGTACGCAGTTCAAATAAAAGCCACTTTTCCCGACCACACACGATCAACAAAAGCACAGACGCAAAAGATGAAAGCACTTACTTGTGTGTCTTCTTCTCCCTCACGTTCCAGGTGCCTGGGATCTCCAATGGTCAGGGTGCACCAACGCCCAAGCACAGGTACAGCGGTAAAAATAGTTCAGCGGCCGTACAGAGGTCACACGCGAACTTATGACCACACCTTAGCGGTTATTTTGATTACATGTATATACGTCCGTTCTAGTCGTGAGATAATGATCGAGAGAGGGCGCGGATGAGGCGCACGAGTTATGACAACTAACAAGTGTCGTGCATTCACTCGTACAAAAGCATTCTGCCGATCGGTATGAACGGTAAAATGGCCCAAACAAACTTATTAGGTAGTCGTTATTATTTCAAAAAGATTTGCCAAAAATTATTGAATTCACACTGTACAGATTCGATTAAGAATTTTATTGTATAATGTATAAGTTTCTTTAAAAAATCTGTAAAAAGGCTTAAAAACAAAAACGTAACGCCAATAATTAATAAAAGTACAGTTGAAATTGGAAAAAAATACGAGATAATTAAAACTCGAGGAAAGTTCTAAAATTAGCAGTTCCATTGTCGACTTTACAACTTACTCCTTTTTCAAGCCAATACGATACTAGCTGTAAAGCTGATGGAAGTGACTCTCTTCGATAGAGCTTAATTTTGTTTATTTTCTTAATTGATGTAAGTTGTGCAATGGTAGCTTAGTGGTAAAGGGCTTGCTTGAAAAATCAAGTAGGTAAACCTGGTTCTTCTCTTATATATCTTAGGCAATTAATGTCAACATGATCACCAATTTCTAATAAGGAAAAGGAATATATCGTCAGGACACCTTCATGTCTGAAAAAACCTAGCAAGTCTTTGAAAAATGTCATGCCTGCTTCTGACTCTCCAGCATGAGTCTTGGCAAATGGAGGCTACACGAGTGCTAGCTATGCACGCTTTCAGTTTATTAAGTAGCCCGCTTCGTCTACTTGCCTTGTGTCCTTTGACTCACGATATTAACATCAAGCGGAGCAACAGGGAGCTGATGCGAGTGAAGACGTGACGTACTAACCTGATCTACTGTGGGCTAATCCCTTTTGTACTGAGGACAAGTACGTACCTAGTAGATTGTTAAAGGGTTCAGCCCTTTAACACCAACACATAGATAAATAAATTCGTGTTCTACGATTTTTCTTTTTATTGTGGGATGCTGGACTTTTAGTGATAAGAATGCCTTTACACTAATTTGTTTTTGCTATTATTATTTTATATCATTTTCAAACCATATTATTAGTGTAAACGAAATCAGGACTTTCTGAATTCAGATTATTATATTTATTAACTAGCGATTAAATATGCTTTAACTATTACTATAGATTTCTCAGAAATGAGAGTTTATATTCTCGATTTTTTTAAATATAATATGCATGTATTATACATAATATAGTACTTAGAGATATTTCGGTTTTATGTAAGTTTAACAAAATCATTAAAATTTTTGTAAAATCATAATATTAGTTTTGAAAATATAACTGAAACTTAGCTAAATCTCACTATGAACCTTACTCTCCAATATCGTCTGAAGTTTCGCTCCTATTTTTCTTTCACTAGTTACTCTATGCCATGTTTTTAATTGTAGATTATATTTCAACATTTGCTTAGTACTGACACACTATTACTTTACTGCAATCACGTTTTAGCTAATACATAGAGTACACGAACCAGTGGAGAAAGCATCGGCACGTTTTTGTATTAGACAACCAAGAGTGTCAACCAAGTGACGACTGACTCGTATTGGTACGTATTTAAGCATAGAATGGCAACCATTGACTAAAACTCCGTCGCGTAAGCTTGATTTAGCATATGTTTAGTGAGCACGGTAGCCATCATACCAACATAATGTATTAAACAGTAAAGAGTTTTAATTTCGTATAAATAAATTTCATCAAAAAAAAATCAACGGCCATTTTATACAAATTCTAAGTATTGAAGTAATATGACTATTTATTATTTAGATAATGTTTTCTTAACATTTAAAATACAATCTAAATAATAAGTATGATGAAATACAATCTGAATGAAGCTTTAAATTAAAATTTTAATTACAGAGTAATTTCTGTCCCATCTAGTTTCTCTACATGATGTTTCGCTTTAATGAAACACATTAATAACATCCGTGCACTAAAACGCCCATTGTTTCTTGTACGATTTCGGAAATATCCCATTGTTCTTTTAATATAATATTTCATATATTTGTGGACAAATATTCATTTACTTTAATTAATTATGGAATGGTTGTTAATTTTATAATTCGTTTAATATCTCTCTAGTAGTTAGATAGTGAAAATAGGTTAGATAAAACAATATTAAGAATTAATTAAAATATGTTTAAGCACCATCTAGTTTTATGGTGAGCTACGAGGCTTGTGTTACGGATACCAGATAGTTGATGTATTACAGATATTTACATTTTAAATACGTACATATTATAAATGACTGGAGTACAAACATTCGTGTTCAACAAATGCCCCCAGCGGAACGCGAACCCGCGACCGCTGGCGCAGAAAGTAGGGTCACTACCAACTGAACCAAACATGTTGTCAAAATAAAACTATTAAACATTAAATCGTAAAACACTACAAAGCCAAACTTATACAATTATCGAACATAAGTAAATATCGTTTTAACGCGTGGATAACACAAATTGGAATCACAAATATTTGTGATGCCATCGGTAATAACACACTCGGTTTTGTGATAAATCTATTTCGTCGAAATAATCGCATTAGTTGATCAAACAATTGAAAGCAAACGTTATTTTGGAGGTATTTGCTAATGGGGGAATGTATAAGCGAAATTGTTAGTGATCGCTTAGAGTTTTGGTTGCACGTCTTAGATAGTTAAGACAATGATGGTGGATGCTGGGTCCAGATAACAATATTGTAGCTTATTAGTTAAATTCTATAAGTTATGAACTTAATACTTCATAACACAGTTTTCATATCACTACATAGTATAAAACAAAGTCGCTTCCTCTGTCCCTATATCCCTATGTACGCTTAAATCTTTAAAACTACGCAAAGGATTTTGATGCGGTTTTTTTTAATAGATAGAGTGATTCAAGAGGAAGGTTTATATGCATAACTAGCAGATCCCGCGGCTTTGCCTGTGCTAAATCTAGGGAATAGCCCGAGCGAAGCGAGGGCGAGTCGCTAGTATTGTATATAAATAACTTTATGACTTTTATAATAGAAGAATATAGGTTTACCTTTACATTTTAGTACAGAAAATCGTAATATTACGGAACATCATCACACCACATCGTAGTAAATCAGTATGTGTATATAAAAATATTTTCGAAACGATGTACGAAACTCTTAATACACCTCGTTCGTCTTAAGATAAATTTATATGGTTATATAATGAAACTGGGATAAACATTTTTGTCACATGCCAGCATCGAACCCGCGATATACCACTCTGTAATTATTATATTATAATATTTGTGTGTATGTGTGTATTTACAATCAAAATAATACTTTTATACAATTGTTTTTGCATAAAGTCAAAATTATTTTTTACGAAAATACCTACTTCAAGTTCAAACTAATAAATCAACAAAAAATTTTGTAATATTAATTATGTTATAAGAACAGTACAAAATACGTGTTATAAAATTTCTTTACTGGTTATTCATTCTATTAATTGTATAGTAGGAGTAGATATTACTCTGGTAATACTAGTATTGCATAACTCTAACTCTCACCACATTATGGTTTATATATACAAATTAGCAATTAAGCGCGAGTAAAGCTGCGGGTTCCGCTAGTTATACGTAGAAATGTTCTTCTTGAATGACTCTATTTATCAAAATCCGTTGCGTAGTTTTAAAGATTTAAGCATACATAGGGACAGACAGCGGGAAGCGACTCTGCTTTATACTATGTAGTGATAATTAAAATAGAAGTACCTATTTTAAAGTAAAAATAACATTTTTTACTTTTAACAAAACAAAATACATTAGGGTGTTAATCTATTCGAGTAAAAGAATATTACATTCATACATATTTTCTAGAAATATTTTTGGTTAGCCCAAATGTACGCCTGTCAGTTAATTATAATAATAACATCAATCTCAATCGACCTAATATCGCAGGGTCTAATATCGACACCCGAAAAGAACAATATTGTAACTGAGAATTATGGTAATTTGAAATTTGGGTTATACATTACTTAGTGAATAACATGTTTAAAAATCATATGAAAAATTCATTGTCATCATTTATTAGATAAATTTCAATAAATTGACAAAGTCAGTATAGCGAAAGCATCACAAACAGGGACTTTATATTAAGTAATAAACATATTTTCTAAAATTATAAAACATTAATTATTCCAAATCATAAGGCTAAAAATTACAAAAATAATTATAATTTTAATTAATCACAAATTTTATACAAAGAAGTTTCCCTGAGACATACATCTTTCTTCATGATGTGTACCTACTTCAGAATCAAATATAATTATAAATACTTCCATTTGACACTTTAAATAAAACTTTTCGGATTTTTGTGGATTTAATTTGGTTTACCGTAATAACCAATCGAAATAATCCGAAAAGAGTGTGGTAATCTATTTTATCCGAAAGGAGAAAAACAGTTTCCGATTTTAATGATTTTCCAAGTAATATAATAAAACCTTTGCTCTTAATTTAGGCGAATCAATAATAGCTGGACCAAATATCGAACTATCCAACTTCACTTCCTGTATTGAACAATGCGAAGTTATATGAAAACCACATATTGCGAAACGACCGTTTAATATTTCCACTGCTATCATTTTTTCTCTTTAAAAACAAGATCTACGTTAGCCGCAATAAATATTCGATTGTATGCTTACATTTCGGAAAGAAAAAGCAAAAATGTTGACACTATACTTTGAGTTATGGAAGTTTTAAACAAAAGTAACTGGTTGACTCAGTATTGGACGTTTACTTCACTGTACGCATTTGACTTCATTAATGTATTTTTTTAGTTCTTAACGAGCTTAGTTTTATTTATTACATATGAGGCAAAATACTTATTGTAAATACATATTATATACTAGTAGTTAAATCAAGACATACCGATAGAGCTGAAGTACCTTTATCATAATATTAAAATACCGCATCATAATCCAGTTGCGTAGTTTTATAGATCTAAGGGTACATAGGGTCAGACAGCGGCAAGTGACTCTGCTTTATACTATGTAGTGATAATTAAAATAGGAGTATATATTAAAATTAAAATTATACATATTAAAATTATTATTAACATTTTTAAATCAATTTTAGCGTTATTATTAGTAATTATATTATAATTAAGGATTCTTGCTTTATTTCTTCTTTATATTTCTATATCTAAGTTTAGCCTACATTAATACGATATGATGGTACATATTATGCTGTGTATTGAAAACAGTCCCTTAAACAGAGATTAGTGTGATAAATCAAGGAAATACTTATACAAAGGTTTTGGCTTGCTTTTGAAGTTGATATAGTAGTAAGTAATATTAACCAATAATAGAGTTGGATATTTTTTGAATTTTAGAATTCCGTTCATATTCCTTCATAAAAAAATATTCTTATAAGCTATGCCCCTAGTACGTCTCATTGTCGAATACTGTGTGATGGATATTTTAACGGATAGACAAATTACATATATATAAAAAAATATTTCAAAATATTTTAAGTCTAAATATAAAATATATTATACTAAATATGAAGTAAAAATAGCATGTGAAAGGTCGATATAGACAAGAGATCCAATAGAGGATATTTTTAGGTAAAATACGTAAGACTGAAAAAACACGTACTATTTTACCCATTTCATAGAGTTAAATTAACATTCAACTTTGTCGTTGTATAGCTTTGAAATTTTAAATAAAAATCAAGACTAGAAGAAATTGAAAACGCTTTTGAAATCACATGAAATTATTGAATTTATTCAATACTGAAAACTTCACGTCCATTCAAATGCTATTGTTAATAGTTATGTATAGCTAGTTAACATTTTAGTGGACTATTTATCTATTTACGTACTAAGTATATATTTGTGTTCTTTACATTTTTCAACTATACCTTAAATATAAATTATATACAGCTTCTTTAAAATGTTTTCACCATACAATAATAATTACATAATTTACTATAGAGACGCACTCTTTTTTTACGATGATGATAATTTGTCTCAACTCTCATTACGTGATGTCAAATTTGATGTAGTGTAGTAAATTTATAATTGAAGTGTGTGTGTTTGCTATGTTCAAATATGGTAGATAGTTAACCAAAATATCGGCGAATCTGCAAAGTGACAGAACCGATTTTAACGAGATTTTCATTGGCAGATAGCTGTTATGGGGAGTAACTTGGGTTATTTTAGTTTAGAAAGTATAATGGTTCAAGAAACAAAATAAACCCATAAAATTGTGAACAGAATACGAGTTCAATATATTATAATACAAATAAGATAAAAGATACATACCTACTCGTATTTACAACGTGCGAGAATAGAATCTCAAGCCGTAAGATAATGTTAGTAATACTACATACGCCACATACTGTTCTTTATGTGGTCTATTTATGTCTACTGACTAATATTCGTGGTTTAGATAGCAGTTGCAGTTAAGTGAATGTGGTCGTAAAAAGGAAGTAATGGTCGATAAATGTCCTATTGCCAGTCCACTAATTAGGCTTATGCGGGATCGGCTAATTTGAATAATGAACGCTGTTTTTGGTCTGACCAAATAAATTATTTTGTATTGATATACCTAATTGTATTCATTCAATACGAGGGTGATAAGGCCATAGTCCAACACGCTTTACACATCTTTCGAAAGTTAGGTTCTCTCAGATATACAGGTTTTCTCACGAAGTTTTCCTTCATTATAAGGCAAGTGGTAATCTATTTAAAAATATTCGCACATGAAAATATATGAGGTACGAGATCCGAGTTACGAACCCGCTTCAATCGGTTTCCTAAGCGATGCTTGTTGATACGATTAGTCACTTCGATTTTATATTTTTCCAAATTAATATAACTATCATAGTGCTTTATGTAAAATATTTTTAATAGCGGTTTTTACGAGTTATAAGGAACTAAACATTTGTCTTATTCTTAATTATTAATATTCGTCATAATTCGTACAAAAAGCCGCATAAATCAAAACATAAAATTGGTATAGTATACAAGGTATTGAAATTAACCATTAATAGGTTATGTACGTTTCGTGATCTAGATCTCTGTAGTGGATACTCTAGAGACGAGTACGATGCTCTTTCCGTATTTCTGATGTATTTTTTTCATTGCTAAGTATTCTTTGTTTTCTTTATCATTCTTATTCGCTATTTTGATTTTATTATATTAATATACATAGTATTTTGAAACTTAAAAGTTATATTCAAAGAGTAATATATTTTTACAATAATCACTATTTTAAAAAGTTAAAAAATGCTACATTTCAAACGATAATTAAGAATAAGAAAAAGTAAATCACTTGTAGTTTTTAATTGTAAAGAATAAAGCGTTTTTATTTGTTTAGATTCTGTCGAAATTATGGGAAAATTTACTCTCAAGAACTTTAATCGAGCTTTTATTTAGGTCTAGGCTTTTTCAAGAAGTAAGCTTATCAATGAACAACATTTACTGTTTTATAGAATAGTTCAGTGATTGAAACTTAATCGTAAGTTCCTTTACACACGAGCCGGTTACTGGGTAGGCGGCGGCGATGTACGTAGGTGTAAGCTTTCGTACATAAAATCATCATAAAATCGCTAAATATAAGAAGCATGTCATATGAATATGAATATAATTCACCTTTCCATATAAAAAATCTATTTATTTCTTATTGATAACACTAACACTCAATGGCCACTAAATAAAAATAAGGAAAATTGGTTACCGAACTCTTTTGTCACTCCTTATTAGCAATTTAATATAATAATAGAAATAAATATGTGGGGACATTAACAAACGCCGTCTAGTTCCATGGTAAGCTACCATGGCTTGGTTTATGGATACCATAGTTGATACAATACACGTACATTAAAGATGTATAGTAGTAGGTACCTAGTACATACATATTATACTATATGACTGGAGTACAAACATTTGTGTCACATAAATGAATGCTTCAGCTGTCTCATATACATACCTTTATACCTTCACTACAGGTCAATGAAACTGAATAGGGATAATTATCTCCCATTAGCAATAATCGTTTACAATTAGGTAATAAGGAGTTCTATCTAATGTTCTCTGAATATCTCAAATCAATGGCCCAGATTTAGTTAAAATATTTGATAACCATCGTATAAATTGTGTTTATGCACCCTAAACTTCGTTATTTTATAAAAGCTGAAAGTTGTAAGGGGCCATCGTTCTTACCTGTGTTGGGAGCTAACAAACCTTAAGCTTTTATAAAATAACGAAGGTCTGGGGTTCACAGGCTCTTGGACCACAAGTATTCATCAGTAATTGTAATCTTTCTTATTTTTGGAAATGAAGGTGTTGGAAATAGAATGATCTCTCATAGTGCTCTATTCACTATACGGTTAGGTCTCACGCTATCAAGCAACTAAAATAATTGATATATACGCAAATGTAAAGCTGAACAGTATGCTTGTGTATTTAACGCGTAATCTTTAAAATTATACGAATAAGGATAAATATTTTTGTGTAATTTTTTATTTAGTGTGGAAGAAATTTTCAAGTAGAGTAAGAACATAATTATTTTATTTTAATTTTTAAAACTAAAATCACATTTAAAAGCCATGCCTTCGGGTCTTCGGTCTTTAAAGTAACAAAAAAAAATTTATATAAAAGGTAAAATTTGTAATTCAAAAGTGTATTAGTGTATTTTGATTTTTAGAAAAATACATATAATATATATAAATTTTGCAGACGAAGCCATGGACGAGACTTATAATAATAAATACAAAATTATTGTGATATTTTATGTAATGCGTATAATAAACGATAGCAAAAACAAGTCTAAAGACCTTTGAAAATGGATATAGAGCTTCCTAGTCTTTTTATATTTGAACAAGGCTTAGTGGAAATCTCTAATGAATTTTAGTCCACCGCATAGTTTATTACCAGTTTCGTAGATAATTTTAGTTTTTTTCTTTGTTCCTTGTGCTGTGTTCATCAAAACGAGTGTAAATATGCTAAAATACAATGTATGGGTAAATTTTAATGATTGAGACTCCTGTAGTAGAAAAAAGTAGTAGCAGAATTTTTATGAAACAAATAATATTGAAATTTTAATAGTTATTTAATTTGAACAACGTATTGAAATACGGTTTTCTTACAATATAACAAAATGATAAATTCTTAAGTTAAAAGTTGGATGAAACGTACCATTATATTAAAATCTTATAAATATGTTCGCAGTTAACCTATAATTTTGTCTAAAATTTTGGAGAAAAAAGTTTACGTAAATAGCCAATATATCGATAGACGAGTAACTCGCATTCATTTTCGCAATTTAACTCAGACGTGTAAACGTGATGTGAAGAAAAACTTTATGCGTCAATGAACTGTATATTAATTCTGACTGTAAACCACTCTCTTTAATGTCCAATAGACACAATGCCGTAATAAAATAACAAATTTAATCAATAAAACATATAGTTAATATACTTTACATAAACAAATAGTAAAAAAAAGTATTTGTACAAAAAATAGTGTGCAAAGACTGTAGGTGTAAAGAAATTTTATTCGCAGTGCGTAATAAATGTAATTCTCATCACTCATTCGCGCGGTGATATTTCGCAGTGCGGACAGGCCATTACCAACAATATTTTCCATTCTCAGCAATCTTACCTTGGCTCTCATTAAGAAATCCTAGCACCATTATGACGTTTATGATGAAACCAATCTTGAATCGGTAGCCCAGGCGACTCGCGTGCATCTCGGGTAGCCACATCACCGCCATAGCTAACCTTGTCTCATCCATTCGTTGTAGGAAATGTTGAGTGGGCCAGCTTGACTCATTGTCTGTAACAAAAATAAAAACAACATTAAAACCTTTCAAAATATTTCAGGTTAAAAAAGTTAGCCGTCACGGGACCCTCGGTAGATGTGAAACACAAATGTAAATATTAAAATTCATCACTAATAATATTTAGTAAAATAGAGTATCTTTAAAATAGAGTATAATTAAGGATATATACGAGTATGAACGAACACGAATAGATTAGAAAATTATAAGTAAATAATAAATAAATAAATAGGTATGTTGGGACGTTATTCCACACATCGCTATCTAGTTCCGTGTTAAACTACGAGGCTTATGTTGCGGATACTAGATAGTTGATATACATATATAGCTTTACATAAATACATAATATAAATATAAATACAAACATTCGCGCTCAACAAATGTATGACACAGCGGGACTCGAACCCGTGACCGCTGGCGCAGCAAGTAGGGTCACTACAAACTGAGCTAAACATGTCGTCAAAAGTAAATTTTGTAGAGTCTGCTTTACAATGGAGCTACGAAATATTAACTACACAAGGAACTCGAATTGAACAACAAATGGCATGAACGGTGTGTTCATGCCATTTGCCGTTATGGCATATAAGTCCGTTTCACTGCGAAAGTTCAAGAGATATATGTTTCACATCAAAAATTTGGTAGAATATTAGTGTTGATATTTAATATGTATTTAATTCAGGTTTAAAATTACAAATGTTTTACTACTTATATTACTTTCTCTTAGTTTTATCCTTGTAGTATAAAAATACATAAAAGCTACAAGTTAAAGCAAAAGGAATTTATTTTACTAGGAAATGTGTAGAACTTCACAATCTTACATGTTATCTTTGAAATTAAACAAATATAATAACTTTACTTCGAAACTCTTTTAGGTTTTTCTTGAAAATATTTATTTACTGTTTCTTTTAAATTTGCAATCGTAATATGCTAAAACGTTAGTAGAACGTAATACTTTTTTTTACTTTTTACTTAATAATACTTATTTATTAGTTTACTCAGAATAATATATTCTAATTTTAATTTGGGCGACCGAAGAAAGCCCTAATATTATAATATTACAATCTGAGCATTTTGTGGTACACTTTACTGAAAAACTATCACGCATTTAGATTTATGCTTTAACAAGGTAATTTAACTTCACATCTAGATATGTTACCTGTTAAAAATATAATTTTACTACCATTAAAAAATAAACAACAATTTTGTATCCATTGAATGGGATATTATTGTAATACTAACACCATCTGTTAGAAAACCAACGAGTTAACATCGCTGTAACATTATTACCCGTTAAATAAACTACCCTCACAAAGCTCAGCTTTTTGCTAGTTTAGTGATCAAAATCATATTTTCCAACTCCAATCATAATAAGAGCTGTATAAATATAATTGGTTCAAGAGTTGCAATATTCACAGTTTAATGAGAAGCTTTCAGCTTCAATACTCATTGCATTTTAAGACATGGTCGAAGGAACTTTAATTAAAATTCGCTATAACAATGCAAATGTTAAGTGATGTTCACTTCTAAAGGTCTTAAGGGTAGCTATTGTGAATTACGTAGTTTCCATCGTCGGGAAGTATTGATGTATAGTTAAATAGTGTAATAGTAAACGATTCCTTTATTTAAACAGTTAATTATAAATAACAGGAATCGCTACAAAGATTTGTTTCATTTGAATCAGCGCGCTGGTTTTTTGTTGAAAGTATTATAATTATTTAACACTTTAATTAAATTAAATAACTTTTAAACAATAAAAATAATTATAAGCACCTTTGATTGTCAATATATTTACAAAAAAGGACGTGAGAAAGCTACCACCAGTGCGCAATAGTAGTTTTGCTATTGGCGAGAAACTCAGTTTCTCAATAAAGTATTTTTTTCTATATTACCTCCTAATTATTGAAAAGGTAAGTCTAGAAATTTTAGGACTAAGTTTTTGATAATTATACAATTTATGTACGTATAATACTTAATTGTTAGTATTCCAGCTTTTTTGAAAACAGCAGTCATCTCGAAGCTAGGAATCATGAGATCATCATCATCAAAGAATCATAAATAACGCATATTATTATAATTTTTTATAAGAGTATGCTATAATAATAATTATTGAACGGATTTTGATTAAACTTTACATTACTATAGTTTATAAAATAAGGCTATAATAAAATGGATAAAATATAGCAATTCTTTGTAAGTTTGTAATACATAGCTAAAAAGATAGACCCGCGGAGAAATGCTAGTTAAAATTAAATTAAACTAGGAAAATTTCAACATTAATATTTAAATTTTATTGTAGAACATTCGCACCTGTATTCGTAAACACTAATAGACAAGCTACGGACATTCATCGAGTCAAGTGCTTTCGAGTGTTAAAATTAAAACGTTTAAGTGCACTTTACACGTGCTTACTTTATCATATTTTCAAAATTCTAGTATTAAAAATATATGATTTTTATTCCTACTTCTATGTTCCTTAGTCTAGCTTTCGAAATACCTAAGAAATAATCCATTTTTCTATGTCTTGATTTTTACATCTTTTGCATAACATTAAGAAGTTATAAGTAAAACTTAACTAACTACCTAACTTGTTAAGTTAAGGTAAGTTAGCAGTTATTAAGTAAGGGCAAGAAAGCTAAGTATGAATTATTGCTTAAACCTAAACTTGTATAAGAACTAAGTTACTAGAACTAAAATATAAAGAAAACTAAAAGAAGAGACAATATATTATAAATAAAATAAATAAATATGTTGGGACATTATTACACACATCGCTATCTAGTTCCGTGGTAAGCTACGAGGCTTGTGTTACGGATACCAAATAGTCGATATACTACAATATATAAGTTTAAATACATACATATTATAAATATAAACACCCATGACTGGAGTACAAACATCCGAGTTTAACAAATGAATGCCCCCAGCGGGACTCTAAACCGCGACCGCTGGCGCAAGACACTACTGCGCCAAACGTGTCGTCGAAAAATAAATCATATACATATGTATATCTCCGACTATATATAAATAATATAACCTTTTGTACCTTATTCTGACTTATATGTATATTTTTTTTTTTGTTTTTGGTGTACAATAAAGAGTTTATTATTATTATTATAATAAGTAATAGTGTTATCCCTTTGATCGAAATTCGATCATAATCGTTTAGTGCAACCATCATCAATATAAAAGCAGCTAATAAAAAAAGAAAAGCACTGAACTGTTTGGCATTTGCCAATTTTGATACAGAATTATTTTTAATAAAAATAAATAGAATTCGTGTCGAAATTCAGAAATAACCCAATTCTTTATAACCATGAAAGCTTATCCTGACATATCTTTCACTTTCACAAAATGTAAGTAAATCGTGTGTTTCCCTAACAAATAACCATATTTTTCCGAAATAAATAGTACCTTATATTTCTGCATTATTATATCTCCTAAATGTCACATCAATCATCTGTCCCATTTTGACTCGAAGACAATACAAAAAACAAATACATATTTAAAATTATACTTAATGTTAATATGGATTTTGTCTTCATTCTGTATACGTAAGTAAACCTCTTATTTAAGACTGAAATGTGATTTAATATGTAAATCATGACAAACCTCTTCCTCCAGCTATTTGTGAAGTACGCTTTCTACTCTAAATGTTGTTTGGTTAGCATTTTCTTTATGTTATAATAAATTATATTCTTGTATTTATAATTATAATTATGGCTACAGATCTATAGGCCCTGGGTTCGAATCTTAAGTATAGCTATATTTAATTACTAAACTACGTTTTCTTAGCTTCTCATTACTAGACCAAAGAAAAGAAGTTGACGGTGCTTCGGAACTTCGAGTGGTCGTAAAGCAGTCAGTCTGGTGTCTTAACTCTCACCGGTGAAAAGATCGTACCTCCATAATATAAGGAATAAAGACTACAATAATTGAGTTTACGCGAGTATTCTTGCATTATATTACTTTTTGTGCATCTGGTTAATCTTAGTGATATTTGGCACCGTGATAGATATCGTTAGCATGATATTATATTAAATTTTTAGTAACGCGCTTGGAAAATTTAGTAAAGTAGGTTCGAATCCCGGGTCTTACACCTCTGATATTTTCATGACCAAATCTTTTCCAACAATTATTTCTTATCTTACTGTGACGCGAAGCGTCATGAGGAAACCAGTATGTCTGAGAGAACATAGCACGTTTTCAAAAAAACATGTGTAGTCTACCAACCAGTACTTGGTCAGCGAGGTGGAATATAATTGGCATCGTATTGAAGGCCCACGCCCAGCAGTAAGACATTAAAAAGGGCAAAATAGATATTGTAGTAAGAAGGTAAAGTGTATTTAAATGTCAATAAACAAAAATAAATCATCATAATCAAACATTATAATAATTAACATAGGTCCATTTTTTAGTCTATTTAGTTTATTTTAAAGTAGTCCAATAGGATTTAAATCAAGTGTAGCCGAGCCATTATTTCAATTACGTCGTTCTCTTATTTTCGCGTTAAGTAGTTTGCGCATAGCGGCGTTTGTTTCTTTCGTTATCAAATAAAAATTTAAGTACATTACCCTCTATTCAATTTTGTATATCTCATACTTATTTTTTGAATAATAATGCACAAATAATATAATTGTTAATACCGAAAAATGTTAGAATACGTAATCTAGATATAAAAATGTATCTATCCTAATATTATAAATCTGAAGAGTTTGTTTGTTTGTTTATTTGTTTGGTTGAACGCGCTAATCTCAGAACCTACTGGTCTGAATTAAAAAAATCTTTTTGTGTTGGATAGTCCGTTTATCGATGAAGGCTATAGGCTATATTACATCACGCTGTTACTAAGAGGAGCGGAGCATCAATGAAAAATGTTGCGAAAACACAAAGTATAATGAGAGTAATAGAGTGCCACTTTTAATAAGAGAAATATTTTAACTTTGGTTTAAAGATTAACTTTAACTTTATATTTTAACTTTTTAAATATTTTGTATACACATTTCGAACCTCCTAACTTTATAGGTAAATGTAGCTTACACTCCATATCAGGAATTAACTAGCCAAAAAAATTGCGAGTTATAATTTCTGGTGTGTGGCGCTTAATAAGTTAATGAGTAGATTTTTTATATATAAAGTAATTTATATTTTAAGTAACTATATATTCACCGAGAAAACTTGTTTCTTATAATTTTAAACAACTCTCAGGAAGATGTTCACAAATAAAGTACTTTGCCATCCGTGACCGCAACAAAAGAATTTTTTAGAAGACATTAAAACTTGTACGTTAGCAACTCGGGATGATTCAAAAGCGTTTTAATGGTGGAGGAGTTTTAGAACTTTCTTTGTGAAAAGTAAACTCGCTAATTGAGAAGTTTCACCGTGAAGAAGAAAAAATACGAAAACATGAAGGGTGTGAATCAATGGGGTGTAACGAGGTTGTTTGTTGTACGATTTTTGAGAGGCGTTTGTATAAAAAACAGATATTTTTTGTCGTTCTTTGAATAATAATTCTTTGCTTCGTTAAACTTTTTTCTTTATAATATGTCATTATAAATTGCCTTTTGACTGGTGACAGTTACAGTTATTAGCTGGCTACATACTCACTCGTATAATATATCTCGTTATTTCTAGACGTAGCTTCTTTCCTTATGTTTTTAAATCTGCGTGTAATTTTACCTGATTTGAAAAATAAACTAAATTGCCATAAACTTTATTAATTAGGCCACTTCTGAAAGTCTGGACCGATTTTGATGAAATTTGATATGAAAAATAAATAACAAATTACATTATTACAACAGAATCATCTAGTTCCGTGGTAAGCTTCGTGGCTTGTGTTACGGATACTAAATAGTTGGTATACTATACATATATAAATTTAAATACATACAAATTATAAATATAAACACTCATGACTGGACTACAAACATTCGTGCTTAACAAATGAATGGGACGGGACTCGAACCCGCCACCGCTGGCGCAGAAATTAGCACTATCAAACTTAGTTATTCAGGAAAAAATTTTAATTCAGTAAAATTATCTCATATGTTTAAATTTGTTATTTTAAATCTGTTCGCTTTAAAAGTCCAGTTACTATAATCCATAGATTATTTAAGCACTTTACTTTGTAATATATGATTATATCTATGCTAATATTATAAAGTTGAAGACTTTGTTTGTTTGTTTGTTTGAACGCGCTAATCTCACGAACTACTGGTCCGAATTAAAAAAATCTTTTTGTGTTTGATAGTCCGTTTATGGAGGAAAGCTGTAGGCTATACTACATCACGCTACGACTAATAGGAGCGGAGCATCAATGAAAAATGATGCAAAAACGGGAAGGGTGGGCGTTAGTTCTGCGAGGTACCATACTGTGCGACTCAGAAAAAAATTAGTTTCCGTTCCTTAAAATGCGTTCGAAACCGCGGGAAATTCTAGTAAATAGGTAATATGCGGAACTGGAGATACAACTTCTTATAATTAGGTACATACCTAGCATACGAAGTCATAGATATTTTATCACACAGAATTGAATATCCTTGAACGCCGTTACAACTTATTTAAGGCGATATCGGAGCTAGTGAGAAGAAAATTTATATATCCTATATCTATAAAAGAAAATTGAAGTGTCTGTTTGTAATGACAAAGTACAGAATACTTTGAGAAAAACTAGTACTAGTAAACTTAATAATATACGATACGTTTAGAGAAACACAATTTATAAGGTTTTTGTCTATCTGTCTCTCTGTTCCATTTATCTCCAAAACCACTGGCTTTCGTGTTTTTTATAAGGAGTAACTACTAGTAATGCTCCCACCGGGACTCAAACTCGGACTGGTAGCTCGTCATGTAAAGTTAACCAATCGTGTCATATATATAACGTTTATTGATAAAAAATTAAAAGAAATAAGTAAATAATAATAATTATTATATTTTTGTTATTCTTGATAAGATGAAAAAGTGATTAAAACATTATAGCAAGACTGTTTTTAGAGTAGCGGATTAAATATCCACTCGGTTTCAAATATATAAATCGGAAATAAATTAAATATCCAACCTATTTATTGCAGAAAACTCGAACTGGTACGCTTTGTAGCTCAATTGAAAATGTTCAGAATACGATTGAGCATATAAATGAAATTGAATTAAATGAAATACCCATGCATTTTTACTTTACTTAACTTGTATACTTGTTAAAGCTATATAATTTAATATAAGCTTTAATTCATATGAGTAAACCTAATTACATGGGTAAACTAATATGAAAATGGATTAACGTCGGGGAGATTTTTTTTAAATTCACCTATAAAGAACTAAATAATTCTGTACAACGATCGCTACTAGCAATATTTTAACGATAAGTGTAGATTTCGTAGAGATGAGATATTTCCATTCAGTAATAAGAATCCTATTTATTGACCGGAATGATAAGCTAGTTACATCTAGTGGATTGCTTGTTGTGTTTCAAGGTAGACAGACAGACGGGTAGAAATCCTTAAAACCATAGATTAGGCTTCTCTATCTATAATAATGATAATTTCAATAATATTTTCCAAAAAATATTTTTGTAATTTTACTGATTGAACTCAGAATTTATTATATTATATTATCTATTGTACGCAGTAGAATAGTTTCTTATTAACAGACAGTGATTGAAAATTAAAGGTTAGTTTGAATTTCATATTCGATAAAGTATTTAGCAAGTTTTGTGTACCTAGCAAATCATACAGGCGTTTTAACTCTGCTACAAGAAAAGTATTGGAGCTACCTACATATCTCAACGAAATGGACCATCTCCCAGTGATTCTCTTGACACGCCATGACGGTTTAATCGAAGTATCTACTACACCATACTATGGAGAAAAATTATCAACTTAATATAATATTAAGTATATTACTATAGGTAAGTGTTAAGTATGACATAGAAATATGATGTATTTTTACATTAAACATGTGATGTGAAGACATAAGTTGTTAAAGGATTTAGATATCGGCTATCTTTTCACATTCGTCAGGCACTAAGCCTTAGGCAATCTTCAGAGGGCCGCTCGTTTAGTTTGAAGCACAAAAATTTATTTAAGATGGCTGATATCTCCTGCTTTATTTATCAGCTTACGAAAGACTTACGTAAAAAAATAATATTAGAAATAAAAAATTATTTTCAGTATATTTAACCTCTTTAATATTATTTACATAAAATAAATAGACTAAGCAATTCAATGTGCTTATGAAAAAGGTACTTTGTTATGCTTTGAGTTACTTTGATAGAGCTTCACTTAATTTATAGGTTTCTACTGTTCATTTCAAAATAATTCAATCAATTTAATACGCCTATAAATTATATTTTTGACGAAAACTAAAAATCTATATTTCTTATTATGTTCTATAAAACTACAGGTTAGATTTATTTTATTTACGATTTATAATTCAACCTATTTATATATTATTGTTATTTGTTTGTTTGTTAGCACTAGTAGCTTGAACTTAAGTTTTAAAGCTTTTTTTATCAGCTAATGTCATATTCCTTTTAGAAACTCTTTAAGTTAATTAAAGCTCTTATTAACGTCTCATTGCTGGGCCTCCCTTCAATACGAGGAGGATCAGACCATAGTCCACTACTCTGGCCAAGTGCGGATTGGCAGATTTAACAAACCTTTCAAAAGCTTGCTAAAGCTCAAACTTGTTTCTTTAGATATATAGACAAATAGACTAGGCGATTCAATTTGCTTATGAAGAAGGTACTTCGTTACGCTTTGAGCTAGTTTGATAGTTATATTGCTTATTCCAAAATAATTAAATCAATTGAATACGTACATAAATACAATCGCTTTGTGTAAAAAAACTGAATAAAAGAAGTTTACTTCTTATACACCTAAAAAACGGCCTTTCATTTAATATCATTCATGCTCCATGCCATCTTTCCCTAGTAAATTCTAATCTATGAATAATGCGGGAAATACCCAAAAAGTAATAAGAACTCTAACCAAAGAGTCATATAGTTCATAAAGTCAGCAGTTTATGAAAACATAAATTGTACTAAAGTTTCGATGCCTTTATTCAGAGTCCGTATGTTAGAAGTCATAAGGATCATATTGAAATTTGTGGCATGACTTATTTGGTAGCGGCCGTTGCGTTTGAAAGTAATGCGGGAAGTCAGAAACAATTTGTTAATACATGGTGTATACGTTTAGAGAATTTTGAATTAATTCACACCATGATTTTATTGACGATATCTATTTAGATAGATACACTGTACTTCTCATATTTATAGGTGTTTTAACCTATACTAATATTATAAAGCTGAAGAGTTTGGTTGTTTGTTTGGTTGAACGCGCTTATCTGAGGAACTGGTCTGAATTGAAAAATTTTTTTTGTGGTTGATAGTCCCGATAAATGTATCGGGGGACTATAGATCATATTAAATCACGCTACAACCAAAAGAAGCGGAGATTCTGGCGATGGTGCTTGCAACGATGCCGAAATATACTCGTAGTGTCAACACGAAGATAGCATACCTAATTTTTTTATAAGTTCTTTTTCAGTTGTCACATCATTGTTGTTTGTTTAAAAGTATTTCCCTTAATACCATAGTTTGTAGTATCTTAATTACTTATTAATGGTCAATGGTTATACATGTTTAGCACGTAAAGTCGTCATTCCTGCGTCTGATCACCAGTTGTGTTGAATTATTTTATGCGCGCTTGTGTACTATAATATCTCCTAAGTACATTTTTGGTTGGTTGGTTGGTTGGTAGCCCAGTGGTAACGCGCTCGCTTGCATATCCGATTGATGCTGGTTCAAATCCGACTCTCGCACCTCTAATATTGTCACGTGCGAATCATTCTAACATGATTATGATTACTTGTCTTACGGTGAATGAAAAAAATCGTGAGGAAAACTGCACCTGACTATGGCCTAATTTCCCTCGTATTGAAGGGAGACCCTTGCTCAGCAGTGGGACGTATAAGGGCTGAATATATGGTTATATATACTCTGTAATATTGGTCCTTGTGGCCGAAATCGGTCAGGAGAACTGCACATAATAATTATAACGTAATTTACATTTACGGGTAGTTATAAAAAAATAAAATGAATATCAAATGCCCCCAAATTGCGCATATCAGCTCCTTTATTTAATCAATTGTCATCAGTCCCCTTAAGTATCATTTGATACGATTTTACTTTCTTATAATGTTTATAGCTATTTGTATGTCATCGAAATAAAATAGAAAATAATGTCTACTTTTGTATAAATGTATATTGAAAAAGGTTCAGTACAATAAATATGTAGGCAGAAAGATGTTCTCTTTGAACTTATTATTTACCTAAATAAAAGACAGTACTTTGATCTTTGGAAGGACAATGTAAATTAATATTTTCGAGAAGAATATTTACGAACGTCAAGAAACCTAATAGTTATGAACTTCAATATTAGACTTATAATATATTTGAAATAGAATATGATATATTTTACGTACACAAAAAAATTGTTCTGTTTTCTATTATTTATGAGAATTACACGAATATTTTTTTAAGGTATCAAAAATAATTATAATAGATGTGCATAATTTTCTATTTCATTTTCTTTCTTTTAATTAAATTACTCTTTCTCTTAATTAAATTAGATTACTTATAGCGACTCTAATCTATTTAAACAAATGCTGTTCATTGGTACGTTCATCGCTTGAACTTGGAAGGCTATAGGCTATTACATCACGCTTTGACAAATAGGAGCGGAGCATTAATGAAAAATGTTACAAAACGGTAAGATCGGGCGTTAGTTCTGCGAGGTACTTAGAACGCGTGCAAATCCGTGGGAAATGCTAGTTATAATATATTCCAAATAACTGTCCTTTTTAGCCTAAGAATTCTAAGTCTAAGTTCACTCCGAAACAATCGCATTAGTATTGTAGATATACATTTCATGAAAGAAATTTCTAATATATAACATTATGAAATTTAACGATATACGCACTGCGGGATTATATCGCGATCATTACTATGTTAGATTTATTTCAACAAAATACTAGGTCAGCGTGATAGCTTCCAAATTGCGTAGGCGAGTTCCTGAGAGAAATATATTTTAAATCTAAAAGACTAAGCTTTTAAGGATATTTGAATACTAGCTATTGCCCTTTCTTCGTTCGGGTTCGTAGGTAAGTTTTGATTGCTATTAACTATATATTTCACGACTATGAGATTTTTTCGCACAATAAAAGTATTGTCGACAATCGACTGCATGACAGGACCGAATGACACCAATGTAACCATCTTCGCATAACTAATTTTCTAATGAAACTTTTAGTTAGTTTAATGTCTTTACAGACATAGGTAAGAAAAATATTGTGTTTTGTATAGGTATATAGTTAAAATTGAAAAGTATTGGAAAATATATTATAAGTTACTGAAAATTTGAAAAACGCTTTTATTTTTTATATAACATAAGATACATGTATGTTGATAACTTTGCAAAATCGTGTAACACTTGTAGTATACATATTATTTCGTCTAAATCATTATTTACTGACGTGTTAATATTATGTAGATTATACAATGGGTAATTAAGTTCAACAACCCATACAAGCCAATTCACGTTAATTCAGTACAAAGCATTGACTCTATCGTGCCTAAGGCAATATTTTTACAACTTATTTTAAATCTAAATTAAAAACCTTTTAGCGAAATGTGTGGCATACAGAATAAAATCACTTTCTAAATGTTGAAACTAATGTAATACATTATTTATTTATTATTACATTTATTCTAAATAAATTGTGATATTGAGATTCATTTTTAAGTAGATTATTTTTAAGATGTTATTGTTTAGTTAGATCTTTATGTAAGATGTCACACAATAATATAAAAAATTCCCTCCACGGGACTCGAATCCACGATCGCTGGCACAGCAAGCAACACAGCAAGTGTCACTTTCACTTACAAATAGCCAAACGTGTCTTCAATTCATTTTTTACTTATACTTGTCCACAAGTCATTATTAAAACCTATTTATGTTTCATATTATGTATATATTGGCTCATTAATCCTTAATACTATTCTGGTTCGCTAGATGACAACCTTTCTCAACTTCAAAGCATAACAAGCAGATCTATTTTAGAGATAAACCAACCTTTGCCCTCATCTTATCCTAATGTGATTTTCATGTACTTTATTTTCAGTAGATGCCGCGGTAGTCTAGCGGCTAGCTTATTGCATATGTGGAGGTCCTGGGTTCGAGTCCCGAGTCGGGTCAAGTTTAGTTATTGAGTCTTTCTGTTTAGTAAGCCCCAGTAATAGCCCGGAGTTGGGAAGTTGGCGGCGTTTCATTCCCGTGCTTCGGAGAGTACGTAAAGCCGTCGGTCCTGAGCTATAACTCTCACTGGTCGTGACGAGTAGTCGTTACACCGGAGTATGAGAGTGACAGGAACGCTCAATGAAATTAGCCGCCGTTATAATCGGTCGGGGACATTAATATTAATTAATTATTATTTATTTCAATACAATAAAATAAATAATCACACTAATATTTATTAATTATTATTTATTTCAATACATATTATAAACCACAGAAGAATGGCAACCCCACATAACCGACACACAGGTGACTGATGAATATTATTGCTATGGTATTCTTTGTATTTTGGCGTAACCTAATACCATTATTAAGTTATAGAATAGAAATGCAAGGATAAAACGGCGTGAGATTTAACGAATGCATTTAAATAGCTTTAAATAGCTCATATGGAAATGCTCAAACTTTCGAAAACAGCTGTTTAATCTGAATAGAAAGTTCTTACCGAGTAACTCAAGGCGTAGAATATCGAGCACTCTAATACATATATTTTCTGGTGTGACATAGTCGAATGAATAGATTTAAGATATCTTATAATATGTACATATATATTATGAATAAGTATTAGTTTACGTTTAATTATTCGAGCATGTAATTATTATAAGGGACCAGTAAAATAACGCTGTCTAAGTAAGAACCAGATTCTATCTCAGTTCACAGCTGAAAATGGTGCATGTTGTTTCTGGATTTATAATTCTATTAGGAAAATTTAATTTTTTTTTTTAAATTTCCTTTTAAATAAAAAACTTTTATAACCTTTTTCAGCGAATGCTTATTCTAATATTACAACAAAATCTCCAAATTACCTATTCCATGAATCTTTGCAAGCTATTCATGAGACCTTTTATTTTTAGACTCTGCTCGATATATTTAAAAAAATATTTAAGATATAATATTTCCAAGAAATAGGTCGTTTTAATTTTTTTAATATTTACTATTATAATATAATAGTGTCACTCTCATAAGGGTAACAGCCGAATGGGCCGGCACGCCCCGTATAGTACCACTCTCTCACAGAAGACCGGCGTGAAGTGAACTCCTTCCCTCCTCCGTCTCCCTCCCTCTTCCCTTCATCCTCCGTCTTCCTCCCTCCTCCCTAGCTCCCTTTCCTGAAAGGCCGGTAAAACATCTGCAAGCCAGAGTTGCAGATGTCCATGGGCGAAGATGATCACTTCCCATCAGGTGAGCCTCCTGCCCGTTTGCCCCCTTTTTAACATAAAAAAAAAGCTAGGCCGTTTAGTCTACAGAACGTGCATAAGTAATATACATATATACATTTGAAAATAATGATTTTCAAATAACCCTCCTTTTGGCCTGTTCGGGTAAAACACGTGTTAATCTTAATAATTATTTGTTACTATATATCAGTACGTAAAAATAATATTTATAATACTACTTATACAAGATACACATAATCGTCATCAAATATATATTCCATTATGTATAAGTTTTTCAATACGTTTAAAAATGGATATAAAAATTGTAACTTTGTAATGTAATATAAAATTATTTATATGACAACTATAGTATGCCCACAAAATAAATAAAAAAAATCAAAACTCAAAGGAAAAAAACAAATATGGCAATATTTTTATTACATAGAGTACCTAGTAATTTAAACAAATAAAAAGTAAATATTTTATATATTTTTAAACTGAAAATAATATTTTAAATAAAAAATACACTGTTGGTGCTATTACATAAAAAGTAAAAAAACTTTTATTTGCTTTTGATGGACAGCAACGTCAGTGGGTTGTTATTGATCTACCAATCAATTTGTAAGCTTCGTACAGGCTTGTCCAATAAAAACCAAACGTTGTTTTTTCTTTTATTTATAACCAAAATTTAAGCTTTGACCGTTTTGTTAAAAGAATGATAATTCTAAGGACTTGAACTTTTAGGAGAAGTATTTTAGGAAGTCAAGGACTAATAAATGAATGTATATAGTTAAGTTTACTTGTAATTTCCTTTATTGTAAATAAATCGTTATTATGTATATTATATTATGTATGTATGTATGTATGTGTGTATGTATGTATGTATGTATAAATGTATGTATATTGTCAGCTTTTCTTAGCTTTCAAGTGCTGGGCATGGTTGTTTTTATACGGGGGTTCAGGCTTAATAGATCACTACGCTTGAGAAATGCAGTTTTACGGACTTAACATGTCTTTTGAAAACGTATTAGCTTCTCAAAGTCATTCTAGTTTCTTTACGATGTTCGACTTCACCGATTGCTTTCTAGAAATTGAAAATATACTTACAGCCTTCAAGTATACGCACGTACTTATGTACATTTTTTTCTTTTGCTCACTTTTTCTCGTACGCTAAGTTGTAAGATAAAAAATACTTCTAGAGTTTTTGTTATATTATAATTAAAATTTATTAAATGGAAGGTATATCATAAATTTATTTAGTTGACTGCGTAACTGACTGACAACTTATAACCCCTAAAGCTCTAGAAGCAATTTTTTTTGTAAAAAAACTTATAGTGAAAGTAAGCTTTTTGATCATAATCCACAAACATAAAATAAAAATTAAATGTTCAAAGGAGATAAAAAATATTTTCCTAGTTTAAAATTTGGAAAATGTTTTTGACGACACGTTTGACGACGACTCAGTTGGTAGTTACCTTACTTTCTGCGCCAGTGGTCACGGGTTCGATTCGCTGAGGGCATTCATTTGTTGAGCACAAATGTTTGCATTCCAGTCATGGGTGTTTATACTTATAATATTATGTATGCATTTAAAATTATATATATGTAGTATATCAACTATCTGGTATCCATAACACAAGCTTCGTAGCTTACCACGGAACTAGATGGCGCTGTTGTAATATTGTCCCAATATATTCATTTATTTTAGTTTATGTTTCCGATGGGAAATCCCATCGGGCTCACTGCTTCTATTGAATAATATGCTAATCCCAAAACAAACCTGTATTGTAAATACCCATCATGAAACCTTTAATCTATTGCAGATAACAATTACCACAAAACCAGTCAATACAAAGAATATACTAAATATTAATCTAAACTACAATTCCTGTATATTTTACACTAACAATACTTTTTATACTAACGAAACAAGCTGTGAAAACTACGCGCTCGCTTGGATAACCGACTGACGGGGGTTCAAATCCGGGTCTCGCACCTCTGATATTTTCATGAGCGAATCATTTCTAACATGAAACAACTTGTCTTATGGTGAAGAAGAACAAACAAAGTAAGGAAACCTGCATAGCAGAGAGAACTCAGCAAGTTTTCGTAGGACATGTAAAGTTCGCCAACCCGCACCTACGCCAGCGCGGTGGACTATGGCCTGGTCCCTCGTATTGAAGGAAGGCCCGTGCCCAGCAGTGGGACATTAAAAAGGGCTAAATACATAAATATAGTCAAAAATCAATTCAATGTAGACACATTGAATAGATTTTTAACTCTATCAAACAAAAACAGAGTAAAAATCAGGATATATGCATATAAAATGGATTCGATTAGCTTTAACAAGTTGACAGTTATTTTGTCAATATGTTACACATGTCACCTTTATTGTTAAGCTTTGTAGTCCAATTACCGGTGTTTGATGACACTATTTTGCAATTCACATGAGACTTTAGATTGAAAATTTACTTATTTATCGAACAACTGTTATTAATGCCAAAATTTGTCTATTGAGTTGAAACTTTGAACACGGGTGGACTTCCCCAAGTAAATATATTATAGTTATTTGGAATTATAGAATTTACTAGTGACTCACCTTCGCTTCGCTTGGGTTCTTGTCTAGATTTGGCCCAAGTGAAGCCGCGGGTTACACTAGTTAAAATTAATAAAATTTCTAAAATAAATGTAGTCTAAGTAACTCCTTATAACATTGCTATCTGTGAGTGAAAGTCCCGTCAAAATTGGTCCAGCCGTTTCTGAGATTATCCAGAATAAACAGACAGATTGACAAAATATTTGATGTAAGTACCATATATATAATATGTATTTAGTGAAAAGTTGTTAATTTAAAATTTAAAAACAGACACTTCAATTTTATTTATATGTATAGATGTATAGATAATTATTATGTGCCACCTTACTCTGTTTGTTCCGGAAACTGCGCTGAAGAATCTCATTTTAAAAGCAGCGTATAATTAAACCGAGGATACATTAGTACGATTAGTTCAAACATACCTTAATTGGAATTTAAGCCCACGACGAAAAGTAATGACAATCTGATTGAATTTTTGTGAATAATCATGTATCATTAATAATAATTGATTGTACTATAATTAATAATTATTATATAGTCCTTTTTAAAATATATATAAATGATGTGAACATAAAACTGCGGTGGTAAAAGAGCTGCGAGACCCAAATTTGGCCCACATTACCTTGGTTTTACAAGTAAACACGCTACCAATAAGTCTAGAATAACGTATATTATGTTTTTATTTTATATAATAATAATAAAAATGTATAGAATAAATAAGTCATTAGTTATATACATTTTGAATTAGATTCAACGGTCTATAATGAAGTCGGTTAATTAAAGCACTGTCAGTAATTTATTTTACAAAGTTGCTCCGCCCAGCTTTACCTTGCCTAATAAACCTGTTTGTCCAATTAACAAGTTTAGCATTTGGGAAACTTTGTAATCAGTACGTTTTCAGTAAATAATAAATAAAATGATCAATAACAATATATTTTGTTATTATTTTAATTTCGGAGAAATAACAGAATTATAGAAAACAAAAAATATTTTAAATTTAAAAGTATCTAGGTATTTGGGCTTTTAATAATTTTCCTTCAATGTAACAAACTTTGAAAGAGACTTATCTTTTTAACGTCGCAAAATTTAATCTATCTACAAATAAGTAATTATGACTAGCGGAAAAAAGGTTCAAAACAAGATTATAAAATAATTAAAATGTTTTCGTTTGTATATTAAGCCCTTTTTTAATGTTCTACTGTACCGGTTAAAGTCCGCCAGGCTGGAAAAGTGTTTGCGTACTACAATATATCTTTCGATACCTTGCTATGTTTTTCCAGATATGCGGATTTTCTTATTAAAGTGATTTCCCGCAGTGATAGCCCAATGGTAACGCGATGGGTAATGGAGTGAAGTGGGTTTAAATAAAGGGTCTCGTATACCTGTGGTACATAAACGATAATTTCCAACGTGAACTGGAATAAATATTAGATCATCACTACATTATAAAACACAGTCCTCCGCCGTGGCAGCACCAAAATAGAGCTAAGTTTGTTAGCGATAAACTCAAAAGCTATTGCACCGATTTTCATGCTGTTTTCACCAATGGATAGAATGGTCTTTGAGGAAGGTCTTAGTATATAATTTTACAAGTTTTTGTATACATTTAGCGGAGCCCGCGGCTTCGCTCGCACTAAATCTGAATATAAAATACCAAATATTCACATAGTATAAGTACAACTCATACTATTGCTTGAGATTGGTACTTATACCCGTGGATCTAAATCTATCAAATGTGTCTAAGCATTAGCCTAATTTATTTAATCCAGCTTAATACAACTATTAAATACAACAGAAATAAAATACAAGGAATTATTTTTATGATAATTGTAAGACTCTATTTAGTTACCATTATTTATTATTTTACTTAAATAAACCACTGTCCGATTCTTTCATACTCAAGTCCATTCATCTGAAGAAATCTCTTTAGATCGACTGAATAGATCAAAAGAAAACTTCTGTACAGGCTCAGCACCAAAATAGAGCTAAATTGAATCGAATTGACAATTATTAAGTAAAGTTGTTTCACTTTGTTCACCTTTACCGATAAGCTTGTTTGTCTAATTAACAATTCTGGGATTTGATGGGGACTTTGCTTTGTTATTAACCACTGCCTCCATCCTTGATGTTTACTTCTGTTTCAAATACTTTTGATTATTCTGTTTATCCGAGTGTTTTGAAAGAAGGGTTATGTTTACTTGTATTGTTTTCTTAATTATGTTGAAGGTTCTGAATTCTGAATGTCTTTATGGACTTGAAAATAATGTTTTTAATAAAATTAATGTTCGTTTTTAAATTTGTCTATTTCAAAATGTTACAAACTTAAAACCACGAGAAATTAGTCCTATTGAAAACAATATTTTACATATATAATATAATATCATCTTTTACATTAAAAAAATATTCAGAAAAACGTATAGAATTGTTTTACTACTATAGTACTTATTAAGTAAAAAAAAATCAGTTTTCACATAGATGAGAAGAAAGTTCCTTTTTAACGTCTCATTGCTGGACCTAACGCGGGAGGCGTTTTGGGGCATAGTTTACCAAGCTGGTCAAGTGCGGGCTTACGAACTTCAACTGGCACTGTCTTATTAGTTTCACAGTTTAAAATATTAACCCCTAGAGCGTCGGCCTCCGTTTTACGAAAAGGCTCGAAGCGTCGGCGTAATTTCAAGGACGTTTTATAGATATGGTAGACTTTCGGAAAAACGATGAATTCGTTGATATGTATATATTAAAATGGTATAAATTATACCTTCCCGGCTTCGTTATGAGTTTATCTAACTATTTATATAATTTAATAAGCAAATAAAACTGACCGTATCTCGCAGTGATGTAATATATATTTTTTTATTTTTAAACTATTTTTAAATTAGGATGCATATGCGGAGCCGTCGACGCCTCGAGCCTTTTCTCTTATGATCTTACGGTGTATCGTGAAACGCTCGAGGGGTTAAAGAAGAAAGAGAAAAGACAAATTACCTAACGGCATTTTTAGAAGTTAATGAAGAGCTTGTTAGCCGTTAATAAAAATGTTTGAGAGACAGTTTTTGTATAAAAATATATTGTACTAGCTGACCCGTGCCCACTTCGTTGGGCATAATGTTAATAATCCTTTTTTAGTACAGAGTGTTTAAATAATTTAAATTATTTTATTAATATTAAAAATTAAAAATTAAATTATCTATACTAATATTAAAAATACTACTTTTTGTAACTTAAATATAAAAGTTACACATATGCTGCCGTTGACTTTTTTGTAGGCATTTTTAAGCTCCACATCTTTTCTCTTGAACTCAAAAATATATCTTTTATAGTTAAGGCAGCGTTCGTAAGAAACGCTTTCATTCGACCGTTTTTTCTCCGATTCACTTTGCAAAACGGACTACCACGTAAAAGCCTTTTTATTTTTCGGTTTTTTATATAGCCTATGACACTCAGCAATAATGTGGCTTTCTATTGGTGAAAGAATTTTTAAAATCGGTTCAGTAGATCCCGAGATTACCCCTCACAATTTAACAAATAAACAAACTTTACCTCTTTATAATATTAGTATAGATTAAAATGTATATGATCGATTTCCGATCACTAAGCGAACACTAATTTGTAGAAAGTTGCATAATATCTTAATACGTTAACATCACAATTTTACTATAACCATTTCGAAGCTATGCTTGTAAATACACTTAAGGTAATGTGTTTTCTTCCGTTTATATCCCAAGTTTACAAAATTTTCTCTTTATGTAATGGTATTTACTCGGAACTTTTCAGATTTATTTTATTCAAGTCTAATTCGTTACTTAGAAGAAAATAGTTATATTAGTTATTTTCTTAAATCACTATTAAAACTACTACTGATCTTATAATTGAAACTTTCTTTCGTCGCGGATTTATTTAGATTTTTGATTCCCGACGTTTCGAATGCTTTACAGAAATCATTATTATCCCGATACTGACCGAAAAGATCGTTTTATTTATAATGTCAAATATTATACGAAACCATAGAAAGTATTACTACTGATCATTTACTTATTAGTAATGACCTACCCTCGTTTCGCTTGTGGCATCCCTAAACGCTAAGCCCATTGTAACTCCTAGTCATTATTATTATAATGGGTGGGTTTGGAGCTGAGGTCGGCCCTAGCTATATCGACCAGTATTAATCCTTTTTAGCTAACTCATAGTCATATTCTATCTATACTAAATTTTATCTAAAACTGCTCAGCCGTTTCAACGTGAAGAACAAACTAAAAACACATACTTTCGCAATTATAATAGTAACCAGATAAACAGCAAGTAAAATAATTAGAACATTTTATTATTAAAAGCAGCTAATATGTTACTTCAGGTCATAGTCTATGCAATAAATTCTGTTGTATTTGTAAATAGGTACGTAACACAAATATATTGCGCGGTGCTTACAGAACAGAACTACGCAACACCAACTTGAATTGCAATACTACTTTCTTGCGCCAGCGGTCGTGGGTTCGAGTCTCGCTGGGGGCATTCATTTGTTAAAATCGAATGTTTGTACTCCAGTCATAGGTATTTATATTTATAATATGTATATATTTAAACTTATGTAGTATATCAACTATCTGGTATCCGTAACACAAGCTTCCTTCGAAGCTTACCACGGAACTAGATGGCGCTGTGTGTAATAATGTCCCAACATATTTTTATATTTTTAATTTTATTATTCAAGTATGTAAAGTTTTCTCCCTGTAAAGTTACCCTTTAACAAATGTGACACTGACTCCAACATAAAGTTGGTTGACCCTTAAAAATGTTTTATTCACGTCAGAACACCTTTTAGATATTATTTATGTATTGTATACAGTCTGGACAGACTATGACTGATATTTTGATTTGATTTGCTTTCCAGTCCTCAAATTCTTTTATTAAGGTTTCCCCAAGATGTTCGCTGAAAGATAGAAATATTAGCACCAAAAATCGAATTCTAAGATTTCAACTCGCTTCACTTGGTTTTCTCCGTAACTCTTCAGCTACAGCTTTTTCATGTACGTAGTTATTATGTTATATTAAACATATAAGAAAAATCGAGAACCTTTTCCTTTTTAAAGTCGGTTAACAAAAGCAGATTTGGACTGAAACCATATCCGGTATATCTCCACAATGATTGTTCCGAATTTCGGTTCAAATTATGATTTATATCTAAAGTTTAGAAAAAGTACCTTGTTGTTCTAAAGGAAAATAAGTGGCTTAAGTTGTCAGTGTTAAAGATGATATGGAATTTTGACTCATATCATCATAGCATTGTGGACTATTATTGTGAACGATATACTCAATTTTATTTATTCATATTTGGATACAGTCCAAATAGGTTTCGAGGTTCGTGTGCGATTTATTTACGATGTGGAATATTTTATACGCAAATTTCGAATGTTTATCGCAATATAATATTGTATGAGTTTTTGAATTTCTATTTCATTTAAAAAATATTAACTTATTGCACTATTAGTTTTTAGAAAGAAAAATTTTTAAGAAACTTAAAATAAATCAAGCTAAAGCTGTGTTATATAATACAATATAATTTGAATTATTTTTAACAAAAATGTAAACCGACTTCAAAACGTTACAAATCGAAACTAAAAAGAAAAATAAATAATTTTAATGACTTAGTTATTGTTGGAGTCGGTGCCCGCCAAGAAGGACAGTTTTATCCTGCCTTTGCAATGAACTTTCGAACGGATATTTTGATTATATTTACAAATTGATACATTAATTAAATTGTATTAAGATTAATTTGCTTTAGCTGGCACTGACTCCAACAATAACTAAGTACCGAAACAAACCCTACCGAACAAAAAAGAAATTTTTAAAATCGGCCCACAATTCACGGAGAAATCGGTGAAAACACATAAAAAACAACTGTTGAGGAATTTTACCTTCCATCATCAGCTCATCCACATGAAATGATGATTTTCATACGTAAAAGCTTTATCGTTTTTAGAAAATATATCAAAAACATAATAGGTGCCTGTAAATTTTGAGAGTTGCCTTCGATTTCCCTGGGATCCCATCATCAGATCCTGACTTGGTGACAATGGGACCCCCTCGAAACTATACCCTACCAAACAAAATAAAAATTTTTGAAATCGGCCCACAGAAGGCGGAGAAATCGGTGAACATGCATAAAAAAATATATATACAACGGAACATATAACCTCCTCCTTTTTTTAAAGTCGGTTAAAAATATGTTAATTTAAAGTACAAATAGGAAACTATATTATATTTTCACAAACTTGGCTGATTTATAAAAGAAATCCAACTATGATTAAAATTTTAATTTGTAATTGAATTATTGCAGTTTCATAATATAAATCATTTTGCTTTCAACCCTTTTTACCGTCAAACCACTGGGCACGGGCATCTTTTCAATTCTATGGGATCATAATCCACCGCACTGATGAAAAATATTTTAGCAGACTTCACATGTCGATCGAAATTGGCTAGGTTGTCTTAGAAATTCAGGTTTCCTTACGTTTTTTAACCGCTTTAGACGTAGATATTTTAAAAATGATCCACACAAGAAAATATTAGTGCTAGATCTAGGATTTGAACCCACTTTACTCAGTTTATGAAGCGACCATGTCACCACTGGCCTGCCATTGCCCAATAATATCTTAATAATTTGAATATCTTATCAAAACTAAAGTTAGCAAAGTAAACAAATTTCAGGTCAGCGAATGTGAGAACACGTGAGAATCTGTACCCAAACAAACAAGCAATGCCTGTTTAAGACAGTTGTGTACACATGTATAACTTTGACTACAAATAGCTACATAAGCCGATTTTCATTACTAAACTAGTCAAAATATTCATAACTAGCGAAACACTCCTGCTTTATTCAACCCTAGATTTAAAAATTTTTGAAGTCAAATCTAATTATTTTTCTTAAATAGAATTTAGTCGTTATCTCCTAGTGAAATTCCATAAAAATCATCAAATCGTGTCGGAGATTAGGCGGAATACGGTTTCGACATTATACATAAACATTTAGTTTTTACTTATCCTCATAGAATACAAAAAATACACCTTTCACGGGAAGGTCATTAATATAATACTCCACTTCACAGCTCACCGCGAATTCCCTTTCTTTGTAATATAATATCTATAGTAGTATATTGTTAAGAAAACTTCAGACGATTTACTCCGGAGTAATCGCGAGTGAAATCAGAATAGCGACTCAAGAGCCTCTGGAGCTATTTTAAAGTTAGGCATTTATCTGTTCATCTCGCAAACTCTTCTTTGCAGCAAAAATGCTGACGTAATGCTTGATAAAAAATGTTGACGAGAACTTCTTTACATTATGATTTTATGGTAGCTGTTAATTTTTTGCTAGATTATTTCGTTATAGAAATTTCATATACAATTTTTTGAAATGATATACCTACTAGTGAGGTTAATTAATTAACTTAAAATGGGTTTTACTAAGCGGTTTAACCTCAGTCAGTCCGCAATGTGCAGACTATGCCATGAATCAGTGGAATCTACTATGCACATCCTCTGGTCGTGCAGACCACTCAGAAGTATCTATCTAGGGCAGCATATCATGCAACCCGAAGAGATACAGAAGCTTTCCGCTCAGAAAATCTAGAAGTTCCTGGAGTCAATAGGACTAGTCGGAGAACTCTAAAATCACTCTAAAGGGCTACAATGGATCTACACTGGTCGATAGCTAGGGCCGACCTCAGCACCACACCCAACTAACAATAATAATAATAATAAACGTGAACCATTTTGTAGTCACTTAGATTAGATTTAAATTCAAACGATATGAGTTTTTTTTCACACCAATGACTCTCTCTCTCTTTCTCTTAGTCTCGTCATGGAAGCCCTCGGTATGCGATGAAGACTGGCATTTTTCAGATTTTTGACTAACATAATTAATTAATTAGCCTGTAAGACCTATAATCAAAAAAATATTTTAAATCACACGTTGAGTTTTTAATATTATATCCTAAACTGGGATACTATCAAATGAGTAAACAACGAATTAATAAATGACTTGAATATTTTCAGTAGATTCATTTTATCGATTACAAACCAACAAATCTTCTTTTTTATTATTTTAGAAGAGTTTTTAATTAAGTTTAAAGTTGTATACGTTTTTCTATACAGAAATATCTAAATAAAGGGAATCTAGTAGTTATTTCACTTTCAATATCCATTTTCGTTGCAAAACAAAAGATCCAACGTGTATCGGCAATGAATGTGAAAATAAGATTCACGACCTCTGATATATACGCTATATTATGCTAGTAAAATGAACAGTTTTATTTATATGAAAATATGTTTTTTAAATGATTCATTGAAATCATAATTAGTTAAAATATAATTATCAATTTTCACGTTGTATATAATTTTAAGTACAAAAAAAAGATAAGATAAGTAATTTTCCCACTAAGTTTTTAAACTTTTCAGGACTTTTTCTTTCATAATGTCAGTAGACTCTTATGAGTCATTAAAACTTGTAACAATTTAATGCTTCCTTAAAATTATTAACAAATACAAATGCTTAGTAATAAAATAGATAAAAGTTATTTTCGTTTCGTTTCCAAGACAAAGAGGTATAGATACGGTTAAGCATACTCCCAAAACTGTGAGAATGTAACGTATCCCGCTCCCATATAACAGAATTCTTCCGAAAAGTTACTTAACTAGCTTTTGGTAATGACTTCACTCGCGTAGTTTATTTAAATGCTTTTAAGATTCTTAACGAAAAATTTATATTAATTTATGGTGATATTGCCAACTGTCGTGTATTCGACTCCCAATGGAGACATTTAATTTATGTGTTGAGAACGAATTTTTGCATCTAGACTAGGCATGGTTATATTTATAATATAACATTATTATAATATATATTTAAATTTGTATAATTTATATTTAAAATTATATTGGTATCCATAAAACAAGCTTATGTGGATGTGTTGGTAATATGTGTTAGAATAAGAATTAACTAATTTAAATTAGGATATAATAGGGCTGGCATATTATTAAAATAAAAGCTCTGAAAATAAAAAATAAATAATATTAATAGCTAATAAAATAAGTCACAACATATAAATATTTAATATTATAACATTATTATTAGAGAATTACGAGTATATTATGTAACATACTCCTTTCGAGTGTAATCAAGCGTACTGCAGGTGCGGAAGGTATGCATGAATTCGCATTTGGGTTCGTCCAAATCGATTCCATTATTTCGAGAAAATGTGACGAGAAATCTAATGTATAATAGAGTTAGGTATGTTAGCTTTTTTACTGTTAATTTAAAGAACTTTTTATGTATGTTAAAATTATGTATAAAGTAATTTTACACGGAAAAAAATATAAGTGATGAGTTCTAGATATTGACGTTATATATACCTAATATGTTAATAAGTAATTTTGATGGTATAAGTTCGTTTCAGTAGTATTCATTCAACCGTCATCGTTTTTCTCTGATAATACTAAAACTACTTACTAAAAAAAGTAGTTGAAAAACAGAGGAAAAAAGTTACTAAACTGTTATATTAGTAAAATGTATGTAAGTTAAAATGTAAACAATGCTTAGGTATCTCAATTTTATGATTAGTAGTACCTACCTACATACATAACGATAGAAGGATTACAATGAATTTAGGAGTAGATACAATTCAATTATAAAATTTATTAATGTCTATTTGTAAAAGATTTCGTTTTGCTAACAAAAAAACAATTTATTCGCCCTGTCAATAGCTTTCAGATTAAGTTTATTTATGTAGGTACCTATAACTTGTAATCTTATTACAAAAGTGAAATTGAGGTAAATAATTCAAATAATCTAATTGCGTCTTTAAATTTCATTCAGTTTATTCAGTTATTCTTAAAGAATAGAATGGTTCATTTAGATTTTTCCTCTGCGTTGTAAGTGTACATCATTTTTCACTATAAAAGTACCAAGTGCCATGAACAGCGATAACAATAGAAATTGGTATCGACATTTTGAAACATCACAAATTTGAGTGCCTTGGACCCTTTTATACTTATTTTTATACTTATTCATTCATTCAATGCGACTGTAATTAATATTTAAAGCTTTTAATGGTTCTACAGGCAATTTTTTCTAATAACTTGACGATTAACATTAGTTTATCGCCTTAAAAAAAGAGAATTTCCAAAATATTTAAAATTTTCTAGTTCATGATTCAGGACTTTGTATGTGTTATACAATGTATATGAAGGTATATAAATACCTTCGAGCATATAGACGTTTAAAAGATAATTAAATGTAAAAATAAGTTCAAATATCACTACATAGTATAAAACGAAGTCGCTTCCTGCTGTCTGTCCCTATATATACTTTGATCTTTAAAACTACGCCAAGGATTTTGATGCGATTATTTTATTAGATAGAGTGATTCAAGAGGCAGGTTTATTTTTATCGTTAGATCTAGGGTCGAACCCGAGCGAGTCGCTAGTAATAAATATTTAATTAATATTAAATTAAATTAATAAGTGTAGTTTTGTTACATTTTTAATTTTAAACCCAAATATGCAAGTACATAAATTAATTATATAGATAGAAAACTAATTAAGAAAGCTTCTAGTATTAATGTACATGGCTTGACGTGTGAACTTAGCTTGCCAAATGAGGGTTACCTTAGAGTTATTCCGCGGTTTATCCCGCACTTTATCCTACGCAAGAATACTGGTGTGAACTTATTAATTATGCACAGACCGATGTTGCGTAGCCTAGCTGGAAATTTCCTAATGAATTAAATAATATGAAATAGGTTTAATTGTAAATATTTTAAAGTAAATGGCTAATTTAAAAAGCTGTTTAATTTCATTTTGTAAATATTTAAATACAAAATTGTTTATTAATGTAATGTATCTAAAAAAAATTAAAATATATTGGGACATTATTACACACAACGCCATCTAGTTCCATGGTAAGCTACGAGGCTTGTGATATGGATACTCGCTAGTTTATACACTACTATATATAATTTTAAATACATACATATTATTATTAATATAAACACCCATGACTCTCTAGCCAGCACAAATATTTGTACTTACAAACATTTGTGCATAACAAATGCCCTCAGCGAGAATCGAACCCGCGACTGCTGGCGCAGAAAGTAGAGTATCTACATCACGGTTTGCTCATGGTATTTCTCTGATAGCAGAGTGGACCGTGGAATCTAAAAGTATGTATACGGCAGGTATATATTAATTCATCAACATCAAACTCAAACATCGTGAGGAAACCTGCATGTCTGAGAAAACCTACAAGTTTTCGAAAGGCATGTGAAGTCCGCTCGCACTAGGCCAGCGCGATGAACTATGGCCTGATCCCCCTCGTACTGAGGGAGGCCCGTGCCCAGCAGTGGGACGTTAAAAAGGGCTGATGATGATGATGATGATGATGATATTAATTCATAGTAATACTATTATGTGCGTTAAAAAAGGTGAAAGCTAAGTTAAGACTCAAGCAAAATATCACAATATTAATTAACAAACAATATATTTACATAAACAATTCTATTAAAAATGTTCCACAAAAGTTTTAGATCAAGGTGGTATATAATTAATTAAATATCTTACAATTCAAACAATGTTAAAAGTTTCTGATTAAACTAAAGAAGCTGTTCAGATTATTAGATCTAAAATTCATAAAAGGTACGTCTTATTACGATGTTATTTTACACTTAACAAATATATTTATTATTATTAAGTATTGTTGGCAAATTCTATGGATTCTAGAATTAGGATATCAAATATAATACTTGGTATAATAAAACAGATCTGAGCACTCTTTTCCACCACAAACACTTTACACGTTACTCCACTCCACTTAGTTATTTCACTTTTTCTTAGTCACTTGCGCAAAATCGAACCCATGATCCACCCATTCTTGTTCCATTGTAGCAAAAGTACAAAATTCAGTTTCAAGTCGTCCAAACAGTAAACTTTAGAACAATAGTACTAAAAATCTAAGCAACTTGTCGCTTTGTGTTTGTAACTCTTGCAATGTTGCTGACAGGGTGTCTAACTTGCACAATGGAGTCAAACAGCAGAAGAACTGGCAAAGGATATAGCGGAAGTACAAGTAATTATCTAATAAACCGAAACAAAGCTTTTTGCATAACATGGAGCTTATACTGTACAAAATTTTAACTTGGAATGTCTTTTGGTTAACATAATATGCTTGAAACGGGAATATTAAACTATAAAATATCAGTGCCGTAAAATTATTTTAAACTAGCAACTCACCCTTGCTTCGCTCGGGCTCGGCCCTAGATTTAGCGCAAGCGAATCCGTTGTTCCGCTAGTGTATTATACATATAAACATTTCTGTCAATTTTATGTCATACGTGAATGAACGTGGTTAAGTATTCTAAGTCTTTTTAATTTTCTACACAATTTTCTTAACTTTGTCTTTCATAAGAACCTTCTCCTGAGAAAAACAAACACAACAAAAAAAGAATTAGCGAAATCGGTCTAGCGGTTCATGCGTGATGGTATATAGATATTATAATTACTAATTTCTGTATTATGGTATTGTGTACTAGCGACTTTTTCTCGCTTTACTGGTGTTAGTCCCTATGTACTTTTTTGTTTGAGGGGAACGCTTTTGCTTAAAAAAGTAGCCTAAGTTATTCGTTAAGACATCAATTACTATCTGCTAGTCAAAAATCAATCAAAATATGTCAAGCCATTTCAGAGATAAGCGGGAACAAGCCAACAAACATACATACATACAAAAATATAAAAAAACAGTTTTAGCTGTTATTATTATGAGAATATAAAAGTATTAGCTAAGCAAAAGTACGGTTCAACTTCGATCGTATATCATTTTTAAAACAAGATCCATTTGACTCCTGTTGCATTCTCTAATAACACTCGAAGCTTCTACTGAATTTGTTTTGTAGAAGCTCTATCCATCAAGCCCGACGTCCACCGACAGAAAAATTAAGCATCGAAAACGTTTTTTAAACGAGCCAGCTTCCCATCAATCATATACTTAGTAATTTTTCACTGTCTATTTAAAATGATGGCTGTACCCAATGTAATTTGCTGAATGACATATTATTGTTGTAAAAACTAAATGAGTATCTGTGAATCTTCAGAAATTCTTTACCAAACAAATTTTACGTGAGGAAATATAATACCAATTTTACCTTTTCGTCTGTCTGCCTATCACTTTGTTTCAGCTACACTCTATAACGACTTGACCGATTTTTATGAGACATTCATTGCCAGATAGTTAATGTTGTAAGAAGTAACTTGGCAACTTTATTGTAGAAAAAGAATTAGAGTTCCGAATTAATAAATTAAAGATCAAGAATAGAAATAAGTACAAAATGTAATAAACTTTAATTGGTCTTTTTCACAATATTTTTGTTTCTAACAAATTTGAAATACAGTTATTTAATATACATTACTTTACTTATTACATTATTACATTACTTATAGGTATAATATAGTGTACATATTGACTCCTTCTTTAAAATGTAGAGAACAGCGTTATTCAATCCATTTGCTTTCTATTACATCTTTTCAAGATGCGGATTTTCAAGTGCAACTTTGAATATATTTCCAACAGTATATTGGGAGACTACAAACGTCAAGCTTTGCAACGTACCGGAAAGGCAACGCCAAATATTACTTCGCTCAAGCAGCTTTAAAGCTCTAGTATTTTGGAGTATTATTAGATTCTTAGATTAGGATATTCCAATTGTTTATTTTTGGACAATGCGCTACATTCTATTATTATACGAAGCAAATATAATAACATTATGCCTAGCCACAGATTTTTCTAAGGAAACCTGTAAAAAACACAAGTAGACAGTCCATTCATTCAGTGAGAAAGGCAGAGTTTTTTTAGGGTAGCAAAGACTCGAATTATTATTGTGGTTTTTATAAGTAAGGTTGTGATTCTATTTTATACAAGTTCAGTATATAATGTTCTAAAGAAAATCAGCATAAATCAAAACATTTGCATGATCGATTGAAAAAATAACAAAGAAAACATTAAAAATTTCTACATCTACGAACTGATATTAAATTTTTTGCTATAGAACAAAGAAAGAGAGATGACCCAGACTGATTTACACTTGCCTCGCTCAAAACGGAAATTGTTCTTTAGGCAAACGACAAATGACACCCAAAAGTAGTCATACTTAAACGAAAATACAAAAAATCTAAATCCAAGCATAGCTTACAAATTGAGAGTTTCGTGGAACAATTTCCTGCGATTCTCTTTATATTGGATAGTTCTTTGAAACCCATTATATGAATGTTTACGTTAATGGTCTTTTCATTCAATACATTTTGGGCTAAATGAGAACTTTTCAATTGACTTAAGTGAAAAAAGTAGCTTTTAAATACGCTTTTTATATCTCCTAACATACACAGTTCTTTATATACTGATACTACAGTTTTTTTTTTATTTCAAGTTATGAAAGCTAATGTGAAACCTTATTATTCCATTTGCCTTTACGAAAACAGAATAATCTACTTTAATCACTTCATCTATTTCTTTATTATTATATACCTGATTTTTGAAGTAAACGGCCTTTTTTAAGCATGAATAGAGGAATTAATGGAGTGTATTAATAGATAGGAAAAATTAGGTCGCGAAATTGAGAGTCTAATTAATTATTAAAAATTTAAAAATATACAATAATAATTTATTTTCATAATTAATATTCCTTGTAAAAAGAAATATTTATTACTTAATATAATTTTCTATTTACATTATGATTTGTTTCATTATAATAGCGGTATCTACTCCATAAAAAAATTTAGTTAAATCTCGCGTAAAGGTTACACGCACTCCTTTTTTGGTTTCTATTCCGATTCTTCTCTCAAAAAACAGTTAATTTTTAAACTTATCGATCCAATTTGAAAACATATTTTCGCTAACGCTATCGCTTGCATTGAAGCTGGGTTAAGAATGAAAGGCCTATGTTATCAAAATACAATCGATGCCTTTTTCAAATTACATCAAAATCTGCTAATCTAATTAGGTATAGCATTATAAATAAATAAACAAATATTTCGGGTCATTATTATACACAGTGCCATCTAGTTCCGTGGTAAGCTACGATACTTGTGTTACGGAAACCCAGATAGTTGATATATGTACATACTAAATATATGTACATATTATAAATATAAACCAAAAATCCATAACTAGAGTACAAACATTCGAGTTTCAACAAAAGAATGCCCCCAGCGGGACTCGAAATTTAAGAATAACATGAATGATATACGAAAAGAAATTATTTAGTATGTCATTCATGTATTTCATAAATTTTGTTTTTTTATTTACTCACGCGTAAATCGTAAAAGGACCTAGATTTATACTGTATAAATACTACATATTATTTTGGGTTGATGTACGATTCTTTTTGTTCTATTGAAGTTCTTTGTAGTAGTTCAATAGCGGACAGCTGATAGCAGTATACATAAGGTTATATATAAATAACATAATGCTTAAAACAATACTATATATTTACGTATTCAGCCGTTTTTAACGTCTTGTTGAGCACGCCCCTTCAATACGAGGGGGATCAGGCTGCGACTGGACAAGTGTGAGTTGGCGGACTTCACATGTCTTTTGAAAACTAGCAAGTTTTCAATGTTAGAAATGATTCACTACTGAGCTACCACTGTCTTCAGTATACGTATAGTTTTTAATTTTTAAAGAAAATATGAGTTAACAAATATAATTACTATACATATAATAATATAATTTTAATGGACCCTAAGATAATTTTTAAGTTAATTTAAAAAAATATTTAATTCAGATCAAAATAAAACCGTACAAACTGACGGGCAAATCGAGATATTATGCACAAATGTGGATACTGAATATGTTAGAGATAACACTTGTACGTTTGCTGTATTTCATGCTCCGTCCAGTTTTCCATACCGTTGACCGTTTTCAAGTGGAGCTGACAGGCGGACAATTTCACATTGTTTTTGTAGCCCCAAACATCATGTTTACAAAGCTATAATTACTTTTTAACTAAAACTGTACAGTCATTTTTAAATATATTGAATGTTCAACATTTAAGGGTCGGTCGATTGTAATCTGTATTATTTTTTCTGATACTCAAATCAAAATATTTTATTCAGCATAAAAATTGTTACAATTTCTTACTGAACGTCATGAGTCTACTGCCAGTTCGGAAAGAAGAAATCTCTGACCTGAGAAGAACTGGCGAAAGAAACTCAGCGGGACTAATATTATTTTTTTATCTTAATCTCACTCTATTTTAAATTAAAGTACCTAGTGGGACGACTACTCGACACGACCAATGAGAGCTAAGGTGCATGACCGCCAATTTTACGTACTCTGCGAGGCAGGGGGGTGTAACACCGCCAACTTCCCCACTCTGGACTATAATGAGACTTACAAAACAGAAAGACTCAATAACTAAACTTGTACCGTCTCGGGACTCGAACCTAAGACTTCGTTCATACTTACGTGCTAACCACTACACCATTGAGGCAGTTATATGATAAGATAGAAGATACATACTCGTATTATAATGAAACCTTCATATTTCATATGTGCAAATACAAACACATATTTTCTCAACTATTTGCAAAAGCATGTACTTGTATATAATGCAAAGCATTTCAAACTTTTCTAAACATATTTGACTTTAAGCTTTCGCAGTATTTGCGATTATGTAATGCATATAAATTATTTTTTAACAAAAATGAAAACCGACTTCAAAACGCTACAAATCGAAACTAAAAAGAAAAAAAAATAATTTTAATTACTTAGTTATTGTTGGAGTCGGTGCCAGCCAAGGAGATTGTATTAGGATTATTTTGCTTTGGCTGGCACCGACTCCAACAATAACTAAGTAATTAAAATTATTTTTTTTTCTTTTTAGTTTCGATTTGTAGCGTTTTGAAGTCGGTTTTCATTTTTGTTAAAAAATAATTTATTTTAAATTTTTTTGTGGAAATTATTATGTTTAAATAAAATATTGGAAGGCTAACTAAACTACTGCTCCAATAAGTCAGCGAAGTTTTGAAATGAACGACAATAGTCAATCGAGATTTGTCCACGTCTATTTTTCCACGTAACTCGTAGACGTTAATAAGATTTACCTTCTATTATCAATCCACCTAATATCCTGAAGGAGTACGACTATCAGTTCATAAGTACGTATAATATTAAAAGAATTTTCTTTCAACTCCTAACCGTTGAGGATATATACCTTACATCATCACAAATTCTTGAACAGCTTTAGAAAATATATGAAAAAGGTAATCAGTGCCGATAAAATTTAAGGGTTGCCCTCGATTTCTCTAGGATCCCATCATCAGATGCTGACTTGGTGACAATGAGAACATCTTGAATGTATACCCTACCGAACAAAAAAGAAATTTTTAAAATCGGCCCACAATTCACGGAGAAATCGGTGAAAACACATAAAAAACAACTGTTGAGGAATTTTACCTTCCATCATCAGCTCATCCACATGAGATGATGATTTTCATACGTAAAAGCTTTATCGGGTTTAGAAAATATATCAAAAACATAATAGGTGCCTGTAAATTTTGAGAGTTGCCTTCGATTTCCCTGGGATCCCATCATCAGATCCTGACTTGGTGACAATGGGACCACCTCGGAACTATACCCTACCAATCAAAAGAAAAATTTTTGAAATCGGCCCACAGACGGCGGAGCAATCGGTGAACATACATAAAAAAAAAAAAAAAAAAAAAAATACATACAACGGAACATATAACCTCCTCCTTTTTTGAATTTTTTTGAAGTCGGTTAAAAATATTCGCAGCTTATAGTATAAAATATTTCAAAAAGTGTATTTACTGTTTCATACAAAAATGAGTGAAATACGTTAATAGAGCTTTAGGGATTGCTACGGTCGTAACATTACATTGAAATTTCGCACAAGGGTTTAATTTTGGTGATTATAATTTTGATTTTTATGCCTTAAATTAATGTGTCACTTCTAATGGGTAGCCATCTTTTAATTATTCTTTGTAAGAGAATGTCAAATTGTGAGAATAATAACTACAGTTAAATCCTAATACCTACTACATATGTCACGATTATGAAATATCACACTAGATATCTTTTTTTCAAATGAACGTATTAGATAAATATGTAACTAATAAATATTACACACAGCGCCATCTAGTTCCGTGGTAAGCTACGAAGCTTGTGTTACAGATACCCGTTAGTTGATATAGTATATATATAAGTTTAAATACATACATATTATAAATATAAACACCCACGACTGGTGTACAAATTCGAGTTTAACAAATTAATGCCCCCAGCGGGACTCGAACCCGCGACCGCTGGCGCAAGAGAGTAGGATCGCTACAAACTGCGCCAAACGTGTCGTCAACTAACTGACTAAAGACAGTGGTAGCCCAATGGTATGTCGCTTGGATAACCGAGTGATGCGGGTTCAAAAGTGAAGTCACCCAATTCGTATTAGGCCAGCGTGGTGGACTATGGCCTATCCCCCTCGTCTTTAATGGAAACTCATTCCCAGCAGCGGAACTTTAAAAAGAGCTGAATACAACTTTATTAAAGGGCTAAATAATGTAGCTTAAGTGGTCGAATGGATTAGGATTAAGGACACATAGTTATTATAACGCTGTAACAAAAATTTACCCACTAAAGAGATGAAACAGGGTTTAAAAATCATGAAGAAATTATATAAAATTAATCAATTCGCATGTTTCGTGATCTTAAAAATATAAAACACTTTCTTGCGATCAATATAGAATAATACTAAAGTGGTATTATTCTATATTGATCGCAAGCTCAAACTTTTTGTAATAAAGTTTTCCTTTAGAATTTTTTCACAGATTTATTTTGTTTTTAGCTTCCAACCGTTTCGAAACGTCGCAGTGAATCAACGACAATCCGAAAGATGGTTTTATTTAAATTATTAGTGTAGTAAAGTCCCAAAATGAATAAAATTTTTATTAGAAAAGCTAAATAACCTTTTATTGTTATCTATTATGCTTTGAGCTTATTTGAAAGTTTGAATTACAACTTTAATGTAAAGCTTAGGGTATTTAGATAGAAGGAGGTAATAACATTCTTCAATATGCAAATCCAATTCGAAGTTTAAATTACATGGCCTTTACGTTCTCAAGGTAGTTAAATATATCGTCATTTTGGGAATATTCGAGATAATGCACAGAATATATTAGAGAATAAAAACCTATTAAACTATTTATTTATTGACACTATAAACATATCTTTAATCTATACTTAATATTATAAAGAGGAAAGATTTGTATTTTGTATGTAACTACTGATGACTAAACTCATAAAACTACTATACCGATTTAAAAAATACTTTTGCCATTAGAAACTTAGATGATCACTTGGTAACATAAGTTTTATTTATTACTAGCAAAACTCGCAGCTTCGCTCGCGCTAGATCTAGGGATGAACCAGAGCGAAGTTTCATAAAGTACTAGTATACTTAGTTGCGTCTTTAGGTACGTTTTAATTTCTTATGTATAATGTAGCCTATATCCTAGAAACCGAGTTCTTTACGAAAATGCAAAAAAAGTAGCAGTCCTTATAACGTCAGCTGTCAATAAAATCTTGTCAAAATCTGACCATCTGCTTCTTAGATTAGCCACAAACAAACATACAGACAGACAAAAATATTAAAAAATTGAGTTTTTCTTATAAGTACCGTATATTTTATATATAACTTCATATGAAATTAGTAAAAATCTATTATTTTGATATAACAAACAGACAATTGAATTTAATTTCTCTGTATAAAATAGAATAAAAAGAAAATAAAAAAATTGAAAGAACAGAAGAAATTTGAAGTTTGCTACTTTCTTTATTTATTTTAGAAACAAGTGTTAAATCTTCTAAGAAAAAAAACTTTTTATTAGCTGGATTACTTATAACATAGGTTTGACATAGTTAAGCTCTTTACTCGCCTGAGGGTGTCAGAATTACTAACATGCTTACCTTAATCTCAATGCCTGTCTATATAAATAGAGCTATTATATGTTATCCTTAAAATATCTGTTAGATTGTGTATTTGTTGATATTTTTATGTAATTTATTGAGTTTTGATAGATATGTAGTATAAATCATTAGTAAACTAGTGACTCACACTAGCTTCGCTCGGGTTCATCCCTAAGTACCCCCTTTAAGATACATTTTTACTGGAATGTCTTAATTATTTATCTAATCATATCAAGGCTTTAAAAATTACGTTATTTCAATACAAACTTTCATCCCCTGTTTCAAACTTTTACAGTTCTGTTTTCGTCTTGAAAAGTAGCCTACGTCCTTTCTTCAGGCAATAGACTACTTGTGTACAAAATTTAATTTAAATCGGTTTAGTAGTTTTAGCGTGAAAGCGCGACACACAGACAGACAGAAAGAGAGTTACTTTTACATTTATAATATTAGTAAGGATATTTTTTTATTAAAAATGTTATTGTAACTATAATTTCGAAATTAAGATAATTTGTCTTGAGAATATAAGATAAGATATTTGACATTTAACAAAATCTATCCAGTGATTGATTATGTTATCTGTAAAATCAAAATAACCGAAAAGATTTCCGAAGAGAATTAGAAACAACCACATGAGTAGTTATGTCGTTGAAAATATACGTATATACGTATAAATTATTTAGAACACTATTCTCATATTTATTAGATAAATTGGAACATAAAATCTTTTTAACAGGTACTATTTTAAGCTTTTTGTACCAAACTTGCCACTTGCTTTTTGAAAGAATTTATTAAGCTTTTTAATGACAAGTTTTAAACATAAATATTTGAACCATTCACGTACCTAAAGCCCTAAAAGTAATCCACCGCAGAAACTTAGCACTAACATTTTGCAAATTCAACTTGCGTCACTGTTTTTGCTGTTAAAACTTCACTTTGTTATCTGTCAAAAGTTTTGGGTTGGAAACAAAGGATTACCGACGAGGTACACGCGCAACTTTAGCTCAGATCGCATTAGTTTGCGTTTGACGTTCTCTCATTATGGTTATTTTCAGTGAAATGTATTGAATAGTTACTATTCTTGAGAAGTAAATTTTTTTAAAAGTTTATTTCATAAATATTATACCTAAGTAGTATTTATAGTTGCTTTGTTAACTTATATATGAGTAAAATATATTACAGGTCGCTAGTTTGATTCCCACTCTATATGCAACACAAGGTAAAGTTTATAAGGATATATATTTTGAGAACATTATTATATAAACAGGTTAATTTAAAACAGTTCAGTAATATCTACTGATTTGTTTGCAATCCTTTTTTTTTTTTGTTTCGCCTTAAGCTTTCTTCTTTGTTGCCAATATCGTGTAGAATGAAAAAATAAAAATAAAATATGTTGGGACATTATTACACACAGCGCCATTTAGTTCCATGGTAAGCTACGAAGGAAGCTTGTGTTACGGATACAAGATAGTTGATATACTACATATATAAGTTTAAATACATACATACTATAAATATAAACACCCATGACTGGAGTACAAACATCCGAGTTTAACACATGAATGTCTCCAGCGGGACTCGAACCCGCGACCGCTGGCGCAAGAAAATAGAAATACAAACTGCGCCAAACGTGTTGTTAAAATCACACGAAGCTTTCGTGTTATCAATAAGAGATTTTTTTCTGTCAAATTCTACACAATTTTTTTAATAAGGACTCTAACCAAATTATAGACACACACTCGTTTTTCTTAATACTAAATAAATAGTTGTTTTTATTCAATAAAATTCAAGGTCCTTGAATCTCTTGAGAAACAAACATTTGGTTACACATTTACTACTACATATGTAATGTAGTTCCCATTAGATATAGTCATATATTATTATTATACACAAGTAAATATTTTGATTACAATACCTTTCGAATTCAATGGAATATTCCATGAAATATAAATTAACATACTTCGCAAGCGGTCCTTATATTCTAATTGTGCCGGCGGTAATTAAGGTCAATGAATAAATTGTTGACATATTTTATCTAAATACTACAGTTATTTAATCGATGAATAGAAGAAGAAGATAATTATATAAAATAATATATATAAGATATAAGTAACCGGGATTTTATATTACACTTCTTCTTCTATACATCAGTATCATATAAATATTAATCCTATCATTTTTCATCCTTTCAATCCTTCCAACTGCCTCGGTGGTGTAGTGGCTAGCATGTTCGGTAGCACACCGAGAGTTCCTGGGTTCGAGTCCCGGGTCAAGCCAAGTTATTGAGTCTTTCTGTTTCGTAAGCCTTATTAATAGTCCGAAATTGGCACCCCCGTGCCTCGGAGAGCACAAAAAGCCGTCGGTTCTGCGATCTAACTCTCATTGGTCGTGTCGAACAGTCGTCCCATCGGAATATGAGAGTGATAAGAAATAGAAGATGCACTTGTGTCTGCGCATACACTTGTGACCTATAATATGTCCCTCGCAGATGGTTACTCTCATTGAGATTGGCCGCCGTGGCCGGGATCGGTCGGGAGGATATCTAGCCCAACGTACAAACACACACGCTATGTGCGTGTTAATTATAAAGCAAGAAAAAATATCATGAGAGCTGATGAGATGAGAGATGAGAGATGATGAGAGTGAAGCATAAGGTCTTTAAGATTTCAGGTCATTTAGTCATTCTGGAATATATATTATGAAGCCCATTAACCCGCATTTGGCGGGCTTGGTGGGCTATGGTCGGATTCCCTCGTATTGGTCCCACTGCTGGGCAGGGGGAGTTACGGGCCTCCCCTAACCCACCTGATATGTGTTCCAATAGATGGCATTATCTGTTATTCTATCACCAACTAGCGACTCGCCCTCGCTTCGTTTGGGCTCGTCCCTATTTCATTCGATTTAGCGCGAGCGGAACCGCGGGTTCCGCTAGTGTATTGTACATATAAACCTTCCTCTTGAATCACTCTATCGTATGTATTAAAAAAACCGCATCAAAATACATAGGGACAGACAGCGGGACCGACCGCAATTTTCTTAATTTTTTCTTTCATAAGAACCATCTCCTGACAATAACAAACACAACAAAAAAAGAATTAGCGAAATCGGTCCAGCCGTTCACGCGTGATGACGTGACCAAGGGAAATAGGGATTCATTTTTATACAATATCACCAATAAGTTGTATTTATTGTAATTAGTAAAATTTTACAAAATTTCTTTTAAATCTCCATAATTGGTATTCAATATTTTGATCATAAAACATTATTACTTAAGATTTAATAAGCCTATTAATTAGCGTAGCATTTTCTCAACAGATGTTAGTTCACGTTCCACGGGACGCTGATTAGCTTTTCCAAATAGGTCACCGGAGAGAATGACAATGGCAAGAAATATTGATTCTCATTATTCAGATACCGATTTAATTAATTGTTTGAGACAATCTTCGTTATTTTTAGTGGATTTCATATATTTTTACTCGTATATATACTTCAACAACAACAAGACAAGTTTGGCTTAGTTTTAGCGCTGTGTCAGCAGGCTCGGGTTCGATTTCCGCTGGGGGGCGTTCATTTATGTGATGTGCACGAATGTTTATACTACAGTCATGGGTGTATTATAAATAAAAGAATTCCAAATTAGGTGTTTTTAACATGGAAGAATATAAAGAAATCCTTATCGCATCGATGCCCAACAATGGGACATTAAAAAGGCATATTTATTAAATATACAATTAAATTTTTATAATGATTTGAACTTCTTAAAGGAGGCACTGATTTTATATTATTAATTACTTTATTATGTCTACAAACATATCTTAGTGAAAACGTAGATACTTTGTGACGTAAAGTTTTCACTTACGTAATCGTGAAACCAATGAATACCTCGCTGAGGCTACAGTATAACAATACCTAAATTCTTTAGAAGATTGTACCTGAAATTAGAAAAGACCATTATTAATATTTTTGCACAATTAGATTCATGTATACTCTTTATAATATAAACCCAATAACCGGTATAACTAACTAGGGGCTATCCCGAGTAAAGCGAGGAAGAGACGTAGAGTCGTAATACATGGTAAGTATTCAAGCTTTTAAGCGATTGACTTTGTGTTATGAATCCAAGTTATAACGGGCTTTAATTAAAAGTAGTGTTTGCTCTAAGCTTGAAATTCTTCTATAATCATTATTATATAAAGAAACTTACTGTTCTTATTTTATTAATAACTTAAAAACACGTCAATAGCTGCCATAAGATAAAGAAAAAGAAAATCGATTGAGAAACACAGGAGAAAAAGATAACTAAACTTCTTTACCGTTCCTTATTTATATAGATTACTTTATTTATATTTCTTTCTCTTGGATCACTCTATTTTTTAAAAAAACCCATCAAAATCCATTGCCTAGGATTAAAGATCTAAGCATACATAGGGACAGACGGAAAGCGAGATGTGACTTAGTTTTATACTATGTAGTGATGAAGTTTGGAGATAGGTCATTTTTATTAATCGAACCACTACGCGAGCGTAGTCAAGAGCTAAAAATAGTATAGCATTATCTGAAAATGTTGTCACTGGACTATCGTTTAGTGTGGTGGTAAATATTCGTAGAAAAAACAATATGAAAAACCGATGAATAAATCTAATATGGCCTAGAAAAGATACAATTTATACGTAACCTCAGCGGAAAATGTTTAAAAAATATATGAAAATGATGTATTTAATTAACAATTTAATGACAAATAATGTATCTGTCTGTCTGTCTATTTATTCAGCTAATCATTGAAAGATTGAGACCGATTTTACTTTCTATGACAAAACTTTCACTTACAAAAAGTAATTGAGACTACTTATATTAAATAAAAAGGTTCAGCACCTAGAAATAAAACCAACGTAAATATTATTTTCAATACTCAATGTATAATATAATTATTTTGTAAAGAACCACTAAGGCTATTATCAGCTTACATTTCAGTTACATTAGAAAATGCTTTAAAAATGAAATAGAGAATGAATAGACCATTTTTCATATAAATGTTCCGTTCTCAACACATTAAGTTACAGTCCTTTGTGGTCTCAAAATTATCATATATCTTTTACATTCGAGTAGAATTTTATCAATTTTATAACATTCTATAAATCTTCGAAGTGCCTGGAAGTTTAATTTAGATACGTAGGGTTTTAATAATATTTTTGTAAGTTTGAATTCCGGGTTCGAAGGATAGGCTTCCATTACGTGAATACCAGTGTATTTTATTTATCATTTTTAGGTTCGCGGCCATTTTTAAAATAAAACTTTTTTTAGGTTCTAAAAGTTTCAAAAAGCGAAATTTTCTTTGACGACTGGTGGGACTACAGTTATGTATGAAAAAAAGGTAGATATGCTCGTTACTCCTTTATGATGAAACGGCTTAATGGATTTAGATGAAGTTTATTAGACAGATAGATTATGATTTGGAGCAATACAGGCTATGAAGCATAATACATAAATAAATAAATAAATATATTGGGACATTATTACAACAGCGCCTTCAATTCCGTGGTAAGCTACGAGGCTTGTGTTACGCATGAATGCCCCTGGCGGGACTCGAACCCGTGGCCGCTGGCATCGTACATCACTAGTAAAAGACCTTCAAAACTTAGTTTATACGCTAACCATATAGAGAAGGCGTAGAAAATAATAACACTAAGTAGATCTTATTACGTATCATATTCGAAGACAGCGAGTCAATCAATTTATTATTTCAGACCGACAGGTACATACGAAACCTATTCTATAAATTATGTGTAGTCCATTCGTTATTATGCTTAGGATTTTTATACTTAGAATTATCTTAGTCTACGAGTATCTTTTAAAAAATTAAGTTTTCTATTGCGATTGTTGTTCGTAATAATTGTTATATGACGTTCTAGAATAGCACAATATATTAATTTTGACGACACATTTGGCTCAGTTTGTAGTGACCGTACTTACTGTGCCAGAGGTCACTGTTTCGAGTCCCGCCAGGGACTTCCCAACCCAACTTTAATTTTAAAAATAATCATCAATTGTGTAATAATCACGAATGTTTGTACTCCAGTCATGGGTGTTTATATTTATAACATTATATAATATGTAAAGTATCTAACTATCTAATACCCGTAACACAAGCCTCGTAGCTTACCACGGAACTAGATGGCGCTGTAGGTTAACGTACAAAATATTTATTTATTAAGAAACGCACAATCAAGAAATGTCATCACAAATCAGTATCGAGCTGTCTAACGCTAATGGAACGTCATATAAACAGTCAGGTATGACAGACGTGAACGCTTGATGTATTATCCTCGAATCCATCTGACAATATCCATAGAACGATTTGCGTATGGTAATGTAATTTCACCATTTTTCCTCTCCATAATGTTGAAATGTGTAATTGAAGTCTGAAACCAACTGTATACCGTGAGATGTGACGGTCTTTATATTTCAGTGGAAGTTGGAAGTTTATACGAACTTTGAATTACTTTTTGAAAGCTTTTTTTTATTTTATCAGATACAATGAAGATAACTCTTACATACGCAAAACATTAAAATTATGTATATAGCGCTTTAGATAAGTATATTATAAGTAGACAAGCAAATATTAAACAGATTTATGAACAGATGGACAAAATTGGACCGTTATTGTAATGTTTAGCCCATGAAAGCCTTATGTGTCATCGTCAATACAAGGAAGCTGGCTTGAGACACTTTATTTTATATATTAAAAAATAAATATAAACATCGAAAGTTAATAATATACATTTAAATAGCTGTGACTAACTTTAAAAAGATAAATACAAAATGCAAAACTAATACTTAAAATTATACTAGTACTAATTTCAAAGATAAACGTAAATGAAGCTCGAAAGAATCTCATTAGCTTTATAAAATTATAGTTTAGATTTATGGAACCCTATCAGAAATCGGTCCATAACTTACTCGTATAAGCCTTGGAAAGCGCTGTAGAAATTTTTATTATATGTTTGAATAACTCTTTGCAAAAATTAGCTTAAGAACTATTATTATGTTATAATGTGAAGGTTTAAAATATATCTAAAAGAAAGAAAATCAATACATTAAGTCTGAAAGATCTTATACTATATATTTTCATTCGTAAATTCGAAGCTGTTATATTTCACACATGCATTATCAAAATAAGTCAGATAAATTTTCAATGAAGCGTGAGACTTATCCAAGCGTATTTAAAGGAAAACTTATCGTTAATAATGAACCTTCTGAGATATAAGTACCCCCCAAAGGCCTTAAATCATAAAATTTCCGGTTTGAAATCGTGCATGGTTTTGTTATAATGGAATAATGTATATGTTGTATTTACAATTAATATTAAATCATGTTAAGAACAGTTATAGCCCAGTGGTAAAGTCCAACGCGCTCGTTTGTATAACGGAGTGGTCCGGGTTCAGTCTGGTTCTCCCATCTCTTATATTTTCATGTGTGAATCAATTCTAAAATTGTTATCATTTGTCCTACGGTTAACTACAACATCGTGAGAAATACTGCATGTCCGAGAAAACCTAGTAAATTTTTGAAAGACATGTGAAGTCCGCCAACACGCACTAGGCCAGCGTGGCGGACTAAGACCTGATCCTCCTTGCGCTGAGGGAGGTCCGAGCCCAGCAGTGGGATCTTAAAAAGGGATGAAGACCTCAAAAGGTAAACAACCACTCACTCGGTTATTCAATCGAGTGTGCTAACACTGCCATACATTTTGAGGTACGGAACCCTAAAAAGTGCTGAATAAATTTGATTTTCTAAAACAACTTCAATTATTATATTATTTTTTAATTGCTTCTGAGAATCTTAGTATACCAAAATGTTAATTGATTTTCGCTGAAAAGGTATATGTGACTAAACCTTTTCAGACAATTAGGTACTATAATGTAACTCATTCGTCGACATGATATAGTTACTTCTAAATACCCTGCGCTTATAAACATTTCTATTTAACTTAAAAGCTGACTAATATAAAATTAAGATGATTAACTAAAATCAACAACATATCACAGACCACAGTATCCACTATTTGATAGAAATATTAAGTCAAAATTCAAACAATCATTTATTGAATTTCCTTCCCTTAAAACTTGCTTAATTGCTAATTTAATATAAAGACTCGCGCGACAATGAATATGAAATCAATTAACCGATATTACTGGTTCTTAATTAAATTAAAAAAGTTTAATTATCTTTTCAATATAGTCGCATATAATATCAGGACGTAAATGAGAATTCGATGAATTACTTTTTGGTATAATAAAAATAGTAGCAAAGTGAAAGCTGGAAATAATTTGGAAATGAAAAAATGCTAAAATTCACAATTAATACGAATCTAACGAAACCTTTGAAGCTAAAATCCATCGAGCCGTTCAGGCTGCGGAGCCTATCAAACAATTATAGTACATACATACTCTCGATAAATATAACCCTCCTGCTCGCGCAGTCGGGTAATAATAAATACGGGCAAAATTTAAATATTACTAGTTTTATTTCAAGAAATTCAAGTGTAATTCATAGTTTTCGAGTCGTTCTTAGGAAAAAAACATGGATAACAAACTTTAAGTACATACGTATTATAAATATAAACACTCAAATTTATTACAAATATTCGTACTCATCAAATGAATGCCCCAGCTGGACTCGAACCCGCGACCACTGGCACAGGAAGTAGGGTCACTACAAACTGAGTCAAACGTGTCGTCTTGCGAAGTTTCGTTTGTTTGTATTAAAGAGGTAAATAGGCCAAGAGGGAGATGCAGGGAGGAGTGCCAAGAAACGGGACTATTCGGAGTACCATTTTATACAGTGTCTAGGTAGTTTTTGTGTTTTTTTCTTATTCTTTTATTTCACCCTTTGTTAATAGTGATTATGTGAAAATGTTTACAATAGACCATTTCGTATTGTCATTATTATATATCAGTACAATTACATATAAATAAAATTAAAGTGTCTGTTTTTAATTTAAAATTAATAGTTTTTCACTAAATGCATATGAAAGTATTTACATCAAAAATCGTTTTTTTTGTCGATCTGTTTGTTCCAGCTAATCTCTGAAATGGCTAGACCGATTTTGACGATAGCAAAAAAATACTCGCAAATAGCTAATATTATAAGAAGTAACTTAGACTACTTTTATTTTATTGAAACTGGTTTTTTTTTTAACTTTCGCCGAGCAAAGCAGGCCAGGTTGCTAGTCGATTAATATATTAATATTGTTTATTTATGAACTAAAATTAGTATATTACAGACGAAGTTGTTCACTCAATATATTTGCTAATTTTGTTTGGGACGTTATTAAGGCTTATAAAGTTTGCTCATTCACACTGATATTATAATTGGAAAACTTTGTGAGTGATGAGTGTTTGATATTTCTTTTCGTTATAATTCGGTATTTCCAAAGGGATTTTAATATTTTAAATTAATGTAGTCCTTGTCCAGTATTAGTATACAATTTTCTTAAAATTGAATCGTAAGTAAAGTCACGTGAATAAATAGTTCAACAGAAAATTCTGTTTTATAGGTACAACATTTAGTGGTGCGACGAGACAGCTCGATAAAACTAGACTCGACAAATCCACCAAGTTGACCAAATGCGGGTTGTCTGACTACTTATTGTTCAACAATAATTCAGATGAATTTCTCTTGTAGAAATGTATTTTTTCTTACAATGTTGTTTCTATTTCATAAGTAATTTTGAATGCTGAAAATGAAGTTTATACTTAAAATAGCCAGATCAACGATATGGGTGATTTAAATTTACTTCACTAAACTTCCTCTTAATAACCTTGTATTAAGATATATTATGCTGAAAAATAAATACTTGTAACGAAAATCAAACCCACGCTTTAATCGGAGAATTACTGATCGATTTCGTTCATAATATATATTGTAAAATATTTTATCAAAATCGAATTTCTATAAAAATACACCAATGTTACAGCGCTCCTAGATTCAAGAAGTTATTGTGATATAAAAACAGCCTTTAAGGCTCCTAAGGGAGGAAGCGACGGTGTAACACAAATATGGATATTTACGGCTTTAGTAGAACACATGATGCCTAAGAATAAGATAAGTATTGGTATTTTATATCCCCATTTGTACTGAGATTTCAAAAATTTATATGCGACGTTATCTATTAAATTGTATTCAAATATAAATGCGTTTTGTTCGTGTATAATTGTTACTAATTTGGATTGACTGGTGTTGGCGGTAAAAGCTGCGGTAAAAGGGCTGGTTCTAAAAGGTATAATTTAAGTGGACTGTATATAATAAGCGGGGAAAATTAAAGGGGGTGCGGTTGTATATGCGGACAACGGGAATAAAAGCACGCCTACCTTACTGGAGCTCTTCTTATGGTCAGCTTCAGCGGCAATGGTGTTGACGACAGCGGTTACAGGGCTATGGCGGTGATGGTACACGTGAGGACACACACCACAAGCACTCGAATGTTCTATTGCAAAGTAGCAGGCGCGCGCGGGTTACGTCTCGAGACTCAAACGGTGGATTGCGTACTGTATTTGCGTATGATGACCCTTAAATAACAGGCGTGCATAAAATGGGAAGCGGGTAGGAAAAGAAAATATGCAGGTATACTATTGGCGGAAACAACTGGAATAATTTTGATAAAAATTAAATTCATAGACAGAATATAACCTATGAATGACCTATGAATGAACCTATGAAACTATGAAATATTTATTATCTGAAAGAAGAAGAAATCAAATGACTTATCCTTATAAGTCATTTGATGCTTGTCTGTTATGAACCAATGAAATAGACATATTGAAGTTAGAGCCACTGCTCATAGCTTAAAGAAAGTACTTTATATGCTATTATGTTTTAAGCTTAGTACTAGACCATCCTCTATAATCAGTTTAGGACATTAGAGTGTATAGTGTTTTCTTATGTGAGGAATAATATTTTCTTATCTTTTGTATTGTATATTTTTGCATAGAGTCAGTTTGTAAGCAAAAAGTACTTTAGGATACCTTTATCCTATAAATTAACATGTTTTCACAAGGCTATTCGAGTGTCTTTTACCTTTTTTGTCTGTAGTAAAATATAACTTATAAAATTATTAACTTATTTATCCTTTTATTTGTGTTTGAAAATGTCTAATATGTCAAACCGTAGATTAGTTTTATACGAAATATTAAATGAAACTAAAAATTTTATGAACTTTATAACAAAGTGAAGAGACATAATAGAAAAAATGCTTTGTATCAGCGTTTATGCACTAAACTCAAAAGTTACCCACTCACCTACAAAATCATCGAATACCTTCAGAGAGTATGAAGATATGTGCTTACTACATTTACTTTGCAATGGAAAACACTTGAATAAAAATATAATAAAATCTGCAGCGAATATTGTAGAAGTTATATAAAAGTGACATCAAATCCAACGTCTCTTACATAAATATAACTTGAAACGTTATTTTTTCCGCCTACAAACACTTGCGAAACTAAACTTGTCAAAACAAGAGCTGTTTTCCTGAAATATTCCTTTTCGGACCCGCGTCATTTGTCCAATGTTTGTTGTGGATGCTTATTTCCGGCCATCTTTTGGTCTATTTAATGACCGGAGGTAAAATATGGTTAGTACTTACAAAAGGCATTGAGGTATTGGAAGAACGATTTTGCGTAGACTTTATATTGATGGTTTGGATAGGTGATGTGTCTAGCGCGTTCGTTTAAGTGGGAGAAGATGTATTTAAGAATATAGTTAAAATACGATAAGTTATTAATAAAGTATTTATTTTCATAAGATTATGTCGTATTGAATTTACAATAGTTTTGTTATAAAATCGATATCCTTATATGTTTATGATTAATATTGAAATAACTAAGGATATTGTGATGTACTGGCCCACAGGGAAAAATAGTAGTGGGAAGAACTCGTAAACATGGGTAGAAGACATCGGTAGTGGGAAAAAACTGGAAGAGAGCAGCACAGAATAGATAAAAATGCTTGAAATTACAAGAGGCCTATACCCTATTAAGGGATTCCTATAAAAACATTAAATAAAAATATATTTATAACTTATTACTAACACTAGAGATACAAACATTCTTACTAACATTAGTTTTTAAACATATGCAAATTGTAATATTTTATAAGATTTATAAGAAATAAAAAGATTTTATTATTTTTATTATAAGATTATCGTGACATTACTGTTACGAGTGCAATATTTAAGTTACCATAGTGTTAAAATGTAATAGGTTTATATTTATAGTTCCCATCAAAAAATATGCATATATGATAAAGAGCTAGTGGTAAAATGGCGATTGGCTTGTCCAGACAAATAGATAGAATGTGCAGGTAAATAATCTATACGTATGAATGTAAATTGCAACACTTGTAAAAAACAAAAATACAGTATAACTCAGTATTTACAGAAATTAGCAATAAAATGATTTTAGCATATATTTAAAATATATTTCATTAAAATACTAAGTTACGTTATTGTTCTTAGCAGGCGTCGAGTATCAATATCCGTACCATTGAATTTCTATAGGTGAGTGAAAATACGAGGGGACTAACCACTCTCCCTCTCTGTACGCTTTCCGCCCCTTCATCTAACAGGTGTTAAAGCGCCCTAAAGTGATTCCCCATTGAAAGGATACAAAGGTTACGATTACTGTTTAAAACAAGATAAGCAGTAGGCTTATTTACTCGTACTTGTTTTAAAACAATATTTCTATATAGATTCAGAGTACTATAAATATACGGTAAGCAAGAGGCTTGTAGTACGGATACCAGATAGTTGATATACTACATATATAACTTAAAACACAAACAATATGTACATATTATAAATATAATTACTCATTACTGGAGTACAAACATTCTCAGTGTGTAAATAAATGGCCTCAACGGGAATCGAACTCGCGATCGCTTGCGCAACAAGTAGGTTCACTACGAAATGAGCCAAACGTGTCGTCAACTATAGCTCTATGTTTTTAGTAATTGTGATTTAAGCTACTATAAGTTTCTTAGAAACAGGACCACGACAGACAGGCAATTTGTAATTGTCAGACAAAAGGAACCTTTATAGAGATTCCTTTGCCCTTTTTTAAGTACGGTATCCAAAAATGATAGAGCAGTATGTAAACTAAAACATAATATTCAGTTTTCGAGTTGAAAACATCCATTTTCTACATTTAAAATGAGACGGTCTCATCTAAATAAATATTTGCATCATACACTTGTCATCTTGGAGCGTACATTTATTCATGTTCTTTAAAACATGTCTGAAACATATATTAAAAAATATTTATACGTCATCTTAAACACAAAAAGGTTTTATATGAATTTAAGTTTAATTTATATTTAAATTGATATATTTATAATAATCGACTTGTGACTTGCGTAAACATTCAGTCTTTACCTTAGTTTAAGCACAGTTTACATAAAACTATAATAGTAACTCATACACATGTAATCAGAAATAAACCAAAACATGATCGCTCGCACAACGGATACTCATTGGGCACAAAGCTATCTTAAATGACAGCTACATATTGGAAGCCGAAGTTGGAAATATTGTAATACAATATTGTTACCAAATATTTTTTTTGAAAAGAGCAACTGTTGAATTGGTCGCCGATTCTTCTCAGCAGAACAGCTTTCCGAGCCAGTGGTAGCTTACTCATAAAATTACAGGCTCACATTTAATTTTAATAATGTAAAAATGACGATTGAAAAGAGCTTGTAAGAGTATATTTGAATAAAGATTATTTGATTTGATTTGAAGAGCAGTTAGCAGAAAAGTGGCCGTAAGATGGACCAATAACTTAGTCAAATTCGCTTAACATAAATATGGATGGCATGTTGGTCTTATCCGACAGTAGTGGAAATCTTTAAGTGAAGCCAGAAGGTTGAGGCCAAAATTGAAAAAACGATTCTGCTGAATCGAATTAAGGATCTAAAAGATGATATGATTCTTTAATGGTCTTTTAGTTCATCAATAAAGATAAATCTGATCTCATTGATCTACTGACAATAAAATTATGTCCAACTCCAGATTCAAGATGGAGGTCTTGCCTATGCGTAAACAGACGCCGTTAAACCGTCATTCATGCGTCTTATCTCTAACCGGTTATGTGGAATTATTATCTCACTAGCCTTTGAGAATGAAGGGAATAAAAAGTGCACTTATATTTGCGTAGCAGTCTTTATTTTTTTACTCGGGCTAACTATGAAAGGGGAAAATGTATGGTTAATTACAAAATATCAATCGAATTTAACATCGAATTCGACCAATATACCAATAGACTGTATAAAATATCTCAGCACAGTAAAGATTCGTAACATTAAAATTACAATTTCTCCATATTATATGTACATTAAACAAACAAAAAGAGAAACATTCACTTATATGTAAGCATACTATAAATTTTAAATTGTTATCTCTTTCCTTTCACATCTTTTTATTCAAATGAAAGTATTTCGCGATACGTTTGACTAAATCACCGCATTTCGTCCCATTCGCCATAAAATCGTATAAGCTTACTTTTCCCAAGGAATTGCTGAATAGTAAAAAAAATGGAACAAAGTAACGTATATCGTAACCCGAATATATTTTACCTTCACTCAACGACTATCTGACTCAATAGATTCACTTTGACAAATAACTCACAGGTCTGAATTCGATTCTTGCTTATAAAAATACGCGGAAAATCCCGTTAATAAATGCCAAAATTAGGATAGATAAATAATAACAATATTAATTTGTTGCTAAGTTGCAGCAAAACGACTAAACGTAACTAAATGAAATTTGGCACAGAGATAAATTATAGTCTGGAGTAGCACTTTATTACTTTTTTCCCAAAAAATGTGGTTCCCGTTAAATGAATTTATATTTTTTCTTGGTTATATAAATGTCCTATTAAAAGTGTTATTAAAGAACTAAATTATATAACATAAAATTCTTATTATTAGAGTAGAAATCCATTAAAATGGAGACATCTAAGAAGGCAACAGAATACAGTTAATATTAATTAGTATGAATTGCACTGTTATTTATGTGCACGCTAGCGCAAGTAGTTTACAAAGCCGTGACAATAAAGGTGGGGAGAGGTAATTTGAATTTACTTCCTATATTTAACTGATGTGTTGTAAGTGTTAGTTTGTTTTTAGATAGGAACTTTGTGGTGTAAATTAAAATAAGAACACGACATTTAAGAAGTACAAAATCTGACATTACAGTTTCTCCTAAGCTAAACTATCATGTAGTTTTATTTCATTAAAATATAATAATAATTTAATAGATGTTTGTTATTTTGATGAAACTTACAGAAATATAGTATGTATATCAGGGCAATACATAAGCAATGTTTTCTAAAGATATAATATCTAAATAATACTATAACAACAAAAGAAAATAATAAAAGAAACAAATATTATATATTTGACGAAACCTTTGGCGCAGCTTATAGTGACCCTACTTTCTTGCGCCAACGGTCGCGGGTTCAAGTCCCGCTGGGCTTTCATTTGTTTAACTCGGATGTTAGTACTCCACTCTTGGGTGTTTATTTTAATAATATGTATGTATTTAAACTTATATATGAAGTATATCAACTATCTGGTATCCGTAACATGAGCTTCCTTCGCACTGTGAGTAATAATAACCCAACGTATTTATTTATTTATTTAAATGTGACAACAAATAAAATAAAATAAAATACAAGCGAAACCGCGGGTAAAATCTAGTACAAAATTTATAAACTCGACGCCATCATTACTTTATTACATGTATAAACACAATTTGGATGTTGACTTAAATCAAAGCTACGGAGTTACAAAATTGATCACTGAACTTATCTAGTTATTCTGAAACGACATTAAAAGCCAAAATGGGACTCTGCTTTCATTACTGCTGCTACTTTGCTTTGAGTTTCAATGATTTATATACTTACTTATGTATTTATAAAGGAAATTAAAGTATCTGTCTGTGAATTAGAATAAGCTTACTCAAATTGAGCTTTTATGGTCGTTTGCACAATATGAAAGCTAAATTACCTTTATCAAATATTTCTGTATGTCTGTTTATACCTGTCAATCCTCAGAATAGTTAATACTGAATAAACGCCAGGTTGATGGAATAAACGAAGAGATATTACAGCATAATCGAAGACCGACTGAAGCAATCATCAATATTTAATTAATGTTCTAAGCATTTATTAATTCTTAATACTACGGCTTACAAACTACTCTACGAGCTACGACTAGTTGGCAAGTTCTTGCTTTAAGCTTTAACGTACCATCAACTTTGTTTTTGTAAATAGAGTTTGATTTTTGATCTTATTACAAAAAAATGGATAAAAATTAAAAATATATTTTTAACTGCAAAGGTGCACTAACTTACATCACTAATTTAGAGTCATGTCATAGCTATGGATGATAATCAGAATTAACTACCAAGAATTAAATCATTGAAATATAATTATTACTTGTAATCAATTAAAAAAATAAACAAATTGATGAACACATAAATCATCACAAATGTAACAACTTCGTATCTTTTAAGAATTTGTCGAGGAAAAATTGTTAAATAAAGTAAACATCATCATCTGAAAGTATTGAACAACAAAGAACTTTTTTTCGCGGACAATTAGGAAATATGGATCGTTTGCCATTCGATTCGAATATCGTATCATATAAATCTAATGGGAATGTTGTCTGGAGACGTTGCCTACGAATATATGGCAATATAGTAAAGGGTCGAGATAGCGCTTGTAAACACGGATTATTGTTTGAAATGTTTGACGCAAGTTGATGTCAAGTTAAATTGTATTGCTTTACGAATGGCTCTGACTGCTTATGATATCAAGTTTTATTATATTAATTTAATTTTGATATGAATATATGGGCTATGTTGTTAGGGGAATAGAGAATTTGGAATGGAGTTGCAAATTGGGACGTGCCAAACTTCTTATTTTGTTTTATCTCATACAATTAATTTTATTAAACAGAATTCTAAAAGGAGGATTTATGTTTGTTTGAATGGTCTATTATAGTATTGTCTTGAAGTAGGTTAAAAAGACCTACAAATAATAATTTTATGTCCTTAAAGTTTCTGAGAGTGGTAAAACGTGAGAATGTTCCCTACATATTTATTTTGTTTTGATTACTTTTTTAATTTTTAGGTTCGGTTCTATAGATACGTACGGTAAAATCCCTAAAATCCATTTCAATATACGAGTATATATCTATAAAAATGAAAAATACATAGTAATTTATTAAAGTAAAACTACAGAACCCTAGATGAAAACTAACAGTCTCATATTTTGCTTTCAAATTTATTACATGACGTTACCAAGACGCTCTGCATGTACCAACTAGGTACGCTTGAGATATTATTTGTGTACAATAATTAATGGCTTTACACATTGAAATAGTATCCCTTTAAATGAAGATACATAAAATACAATCATTATTTTACAGTTATGTTTTAAAAATTTACTTATATTTAGTTCATTATTCATATAAAATAAAAAATTTATCTGATTTATTCTTATATATATATCTTATATATAGATTATATTATTATAAGTTTGTTATTTATTATTATAAAAATGTTATATTCAAAAACATAAGTTTATAATATGATTACAAAACTAATAAAATGAAGCTTTTATTTTATTGTACAGACTCTTTTTTAATCTAGATATCTATGTGAATTCAGCCCTTTTTAACGTCCCACTGCTGGGCATGGAGTTGTCTACAGCCATGGTCGGATAGGGGCATATTCCATAGCGCTAGCCATAGCAAAGCGGGTTGGCGTGATGACAAGTAGTAAATTGATTTGCACATGTAAATATTTAAGTTGCAAGACCCGAGATTTGAACCCGCTTCACTCGGTTTCCAAAGCGAACTCGTTACCACTGTAAGCCATTTCCTATACTAACTTATTATTATTACTCGTAAACCTGTGACGACTTTTTTTTCCCTTTGTAAAGCAATAAAAAAAATAAACACTATATCAAACTATTTACTAAAGACTTAATTTAATAAAAATCGTTAGAAATAACTTTTTCAAAGGAAATACATTTAAAAGGTGTCTATTACACATCAAAATCGTGATACAAGTAGCTCGTACATGCATAAGTGCTAACATAATTACATTGAATTATTAGCTGTCCGAAGCCAATAATTGAGGCCAATTATGAAGCAAAATATAAATCAAACAGATCATCTGATTTTGTGTTATGACTACATTTATGTGTAAACATACATAAAATATACGTAATTAATAAATTAGTATGCAAATTAAACGCAGAATGGACAAGTGTAATTTAATCGGGCAATTCGAGTAGAAGATTTTGCATTCGAAATTGTAATGAGTCGTGTAATATTTTCATTGTACAATCTAAGGTAGCAGGTTCGATTTCCATTAGAAACAAGTAAATTTAAACTACCCAATCGGTTACTTTCTATTTTATAGTATTTTTTAATATGTTTGACTTGGTCCATTTATTCTTTAAATATTTTTGCCATATGACTTTTTTTCAGATACACTTTTTGCTTGACTTTGAAGAATAGTTATTTGTAATATTTAAGTTCTTTAGTACGTATTTTTAACCATTTATGCAAGTTATCTAGAGCTTCTTACCCGCATTCGGACACATGGCGTAGTGATGTGCTAATCTATTGAATAAAATTATATGTATTGTTTTTATTTCTCACGAAAATTCAGTGTACAGTGTAAACAAAGTAAGAACTAGATTCTAGTACAAAATTAATAAAATTTTAATTTTGTAGTTTTAAACTTCAACATTTTAAAAGATATATAAAGTAACAAAGTAAGAGGTTTTACAAACAAAATATCTTAGACTAAAGTGCTCAATTCTGAAAATCATTAAGCCTAAGCGAAGTGAGGGCGGTCCCTAATTTAAATAATAAATTTTAAAGCACATAATGTAAAGTAGTATGTATGAGTTTACTCAAAACCTGTACAAAGTTAATTTAACGGGTGGAACCGCTATTATATAGAAAGGAGTATAATAAATAATTTAGCTTCAAAATGTAACATTTGCATTTGCTTTATGCTTCACTTGTTACTAACTGACTACTTGTTATTTTATCAAACCTTGAAAGTTAATTTTAATGTGCTTCAAATTGTCGTATCAAAATAAAACTTTGAATGATAAGAATTTAGGGTTGGGAAATGTATACCACATGTGTGCATACATGTACATATAGATAGTTATGTGGAACTCTCCTTCCCCGTCTTAGTGAGGCACAAGATAGCTTACGCACTTAACTACGTAACTACGACGGCAGGTATGGGTTTACTCCAACTGTCCACTCTGTTATCAGTGAAGTACCAGGAGCAACAGCAAGTAGGGGAGATAGATTATAACCTGGATTTACCCATCATTAGTTGCTCAATATCTAGTTACTTCTCAGAGATACAATTTAACATTAAAATAAAGCTAAAGCAAAATTCCTTCCAAACAAAACGTTTTGCGCAGTCCTTTCAGCTGCTGCACAATTTTCGTACATAACATGCCACTTTAAATACTTGAATTAAGTAGATTGTTATTTATATTAAGCCAAATACAACGTGTTATTCTGAATTAAACATTAAATTTCTCAAAATATGGTATATTAGTGACAAGATAGTGCGAGTGGCTTCGTTCGTGGTGTATAGTGATAAATGTATATGATGTATTTATTTTTTACTTATATCCTCAGCTATCTAATTAAGATGATATGTAAAAAGATTGAAAAGATGGGAACTAAAAATTGAAATAAATCTGCGAAATAAGCCTAATGTTGTTTTCATATAATATTATTAGTCAATAGCGTGGCGCGAGCCAATAAAACTTAATGTCGCCATGATTTTTTTCGAAATCTTCAACAACCATTTTCATATTTCAGCGAATTAACACATAACCTTGCTGAATTATACTTTAACCTTCCTTATGAATCACTCATTTTATAAGGGATAGTAGTTTTGAGTATACATACACACTTTGCCCGATTCTCATATTAAGTAAAACTTAACTAAATCGAGTCAACATTGAATATTTCTGTGATATTTATTTAAAACAATTTTCCATATTTTTACGAGCAGAAATTGTATGTACAGTAAATTAGTGCAGAAAAGTATTCAGAAAAATATTTGCAGCAGAGCGCATATTTTCCGCTGTACTGGAATAAGGAATTGCTATCGCACATTTGATAACGTCACCAGCTTGCTTGAAATATTATACAGTAACTTAGACAGCTTACTTGCTTACATTCTTAATAGTAGTGCCGACCTGCCAAGCAACAAAATATTTTAAAACTTAGACGTGGGTTCGAATTTTTGTTTAATTTTCCGAATAATATGTTGAATTAAGACCATCTAACTCGTTTTTAAATTAAAATTTTTGTTCTTCTGGAGATAAACATACATTACCAAAAGAGTTATGATTAGATACAAAAAATTATAAAAGATTGTTAGGAGTACATTTAAACATTTTCCTTTCCTTTTACACAAAAAATCTAGTTTTATTTTAGATATGTACGAAAATAATCAAAATAAAAAATAATACTAGTATTGCCATTTGTATCTTTCCTCTATAACTGAACCTTATACACTGAGACATATTTTATGAATATAGTGTAAAATATCTGTAGTCGGTAATATAATTTGCTACAGAAAGGTGTAGAACATTTTTCCAGTATAAAAACGGGTACTCAGAGGACAGACAGGCTATTTTCTTGCATGTATAAAATATATTTTATCTTCAATAATTTATTATAAGATTCAGTAGAGAGATTGAATAAAAGTAACCTTATATTATATACAACGATTTTTCTCGTATGTTCCATTATTGTAAAATAAATTTATTTGTGAAACTTTCAATGATGCTAACATATAACACCAACTTAACTTAACTTTCTGAAAAATTAGATTGAAACAATAATTTAATACATTTTTGTTCTAAGTAAAAATCACCGGAGTAGACGGTTTCCCATTGGCTTTTTACGCTGTCTCCTTAAGCTCCACCGCTACCGGAGTAGCTGACGTTCGAAGCTGTTATGGGTTAGGGGAAAACTATTATTGTTATGATTTTCATAGTATAAAATGACTCGCTAAACTATAGCGCTGCCTCCCGTACTATATTCTTTACGTAATACTTTGATATATCTTACACATTTAATGGAATATTATTATTAATAGTACTTGTTGGGTTAAACATAATGTTTTTTTAATAAAAACTTTTTTTTGTGGATTTATTAAGATCTTAATAATTGAATGAAGTAACTAAAGTTTAAGATGACACAAAGGTCTTTATATACTTTATAAAAATGAAACTATCTTTTTGGATTTTTTTGCGGATTAATTTTGATTTTTGGTTCCCGACGTTTTGAATGCTTTACATCAATTATGGTCACGGGAGAGAGTCTCTCCTATGAATACTATGATTATACCATATATACCATATACTATGATTGCTGTAAATTGTGTAGATATAATGTCAAATATTCGCGTGAACCTAAGAAATTATCATTATATACTAGTTACAGACATTAACAGAGATGAAAAAAAATTTAAATGAAAATAAAGATATTTGCTCAGTTATTTTTAATAATAAATAACGTCATGACCTATTTTATATTATGTTGTAAGTGGTTACATATAAAATGGAGACTCCGTAATGAGATTCTTAGAAATTTAAAATAAATGCATATTATGTAGAAGAAAGTATAAATAATTATATTACAACACGTGCGACCTACTTCACCTAGATCCTAACTATAAGGCGTTCTTTAATTAATTTTTACATAATTTTACGTGAAACACATTTACGGCATAAAGCTAGTCTAAGTTAATCTGTAATTCATACACTACTTAAATATGTATGTATGTACAATGTATATGCATGCTAACGACTGTAAAAGTAAGTCTATAACTTTTTAAGCTTAAGCCACTGCGCTTAACAATTTCGATAAAACTATGCAAGGATATAGATTACTTTCTGGGGTCGAACGTTGATGATACGTACAGCTCAATTCGTAGTGACCCTACTTGCTGTGCAAGGGGTAGTAAGTACAAGCCCCCACCCTTCAATACGAAAGGAATTAGGCCATAGTCCACCACGCTGACATATAGTGAGGGTTAGCATATTTCACATGTCCTCTCAAACAAGCAGGTTTCCTCACGATATTTTTTTTTTCACCGTAAGACAAGTTGAATTCATGTAAAAAATGATTCGCACATGAAAATATTAAAATTGCGAGACCCGGATTTGAACCCGCATAACTCGGGTATCCAAGCGATACCACTGGGCTACTACTGACTCAATAATTAAATAATGAATTTAATCATTAAATAGCATTTAATTTAAGAAGGATGGAAAAGGGCTATAACATGTCACGTCATAACTCTAAATGTAGTTAGCCCTTACCCTTTTCATTAGGAGATTATTAACACCTATCCCTCGAAGTACGTCTAGTTGTCATTCATTAGGACTTTGGGATCTCGTCACATTCTATTCTGACAATTTAATGCTGACATTTCAAATGTTCTACCGAGAAACTTCATTAGTTAATTGTTTTTATATTATAAATTTACATACTCTCGCTTTTCATATTCATTTTCATTATAAGTAAAAGTAATCTAAAGTAATATTATAAAACTGAAGATTTTGTTTGTTTGGTTGAACGCGCTAATCTCAGGAACGATTGGTTTGAATTCAAAAATTCTTTTTGTGTTGGATAGTCCATTTATAGAGGAAGGCTATATAACATGCTATATTACACACGCTACGACCAATAGGAGCGGAGCATCAATGAAAAATGTTGCAAAACGGGAGGTATTTGGTTTCCAGCCTTTAGAACGCGCGCGAAGCCGCGGGATAGGCTAGTAATTAATAAGTTATATACTGATTTTATTAATGTTATTTCAAAAAAATTAATTGATCAAGCCTTATAATATGTCGTGGTATTAAGCGAACAAAAATGTGTACCATACGAGTGACTTGGCCTCGTATTGTTGGGATGCTTTTTACTATCGCCGTCTTGTTTCATATTGATATAATATGTATATATTTTGTATTAGTTAGTCCGATTAGAAAACTAAGATTTTATGCACTCTTAATATATGTATTTTATTTTAAACTATTGGACGATATTTGCTTAGAATTTTATAAGTAAATATAAAAAGCTAAAAAAATCTGAGTTGTATAAAACGAAAATATTAACTTCTTTTCGACTGTACCTACTTTTCAGTAGCTTATTTTTAACACAAAGTTTTAATTCGTAAATAATTTATAGACTAATGTAACTTCTACTCTCAGTCAGTTTTGCGTGATTTTAATAATGAACACGAATTAATTTGTATTATTGAAAACAATTTTATACTTTTAGCTTATTTTTTTGCTCTTTATAGTAATTTGGAATAAATAAATAATATATCTATTGAGGAAATATTAGTAGCCCAATATACATACGTATACATTTTTAGAAACAGTTACCCATGTAAATGAAATATTAACGTAACAAGCAGACATTCACTTTTGATATTATTATATTACTAGAAGCTATCTTACCGATCACAAAAATCCGTCCCGTTATTAAATAAAAAAATCTAAAATAAAAATAGCCTAAGTCAATCCTTGTATTATTAGCTATCTGTGAGTTCAAGTCCCGTCAAAATCGGTCCAACCGTTTCAGAGACTAGCCGGAACAAACAGACAAACAGATAGACAAAAATTTTAAAAATGGTTTATTTGTTGTTAGTACCGTACCGTACTTTCATATGCATTTAGTTGGTAAAAGCTGTTAATTTGAAATTAAAAAAGACACTTCAATTTTATTTATATGTATAAATGTATATTTATAAACGTATAATATTCACAGCACTCTCTCTTATTATTTAACAATATAACATCGCTTCATTACTCAACGATATTAAATTACTCTCTACGCAACTATAAATTGGAGAAGTTACAGTTGGGTCTATGTACATTACGAGACTTGGAGTGGTCATCTTTTGATGTAAACATGCGTAAATATTTGTAAGGGAACTATTTATGTTACAGTGTCTAGCAAATGTTATTAACTAGGTTAATATTTATGGGGTCATAGCGAAATAGGTAAATTTAGTTCTCACTAGGGACTCGCCCCGGGTTCGTGCCTAGATTTAACGCGAGCAATGCCACCAGGTTTCACTAGTAAATGTATACAAAAACTTGACAAATTATAAATTTAAACCTTCCTCGAGAACCAATCTATCTATTGGTGAAAACAGCATGAAAAACTGTGCAGTAGTTCTTAAGCTTATCGCGAACAAAATCCCAAAAAGCAATTCAAACAGATACCACATATTAATATTATTAACCCCAAATAAGTACAACTGCCTTTATTTATAATGGCCTTGTCGGTCAAAATTAAATTTCATTGCTTGTTTATGTCTAAGATGTATTGCTTATATCGAAAAAAAGAGGTACAGCAAGTACTTTGCCAAGTAGGGCAAGCGTTATGCCAAGAGGCAAATGATATTTCTTTTTTACTCAAAATAGAGAATAATAATGTCACTCAAATATTATTATTTAATAAAATAAGCTGAGAGTTTGAAATTACTTAGTTTTTCTGATTAACACAAAGCAAGAGCCTTATTCAAAATTCCTTATTTAACATAAGAATATTATATTTTCTATGAAGTCTTAACTATATGAATAAGATATATGAAATATATAGTACTTAGGTAATTTATGATAAGATTATTTTATTTACCTAATTTCATGAACTTCACTTGATCTTCGTTTCCTCTTGATTTATTACAAGATAGGAAGATAAAATAGCATTAATTTGACTAAAAACCAATACGCCAATACGATTAGTGTCATTAAGAATTTCGAGAAGCCAACGTTGCGGTAAGAAATTATTCCAAGCTGATATTGGTGTACTTTATTCAGAGTCTACATTCATTATGACAAAACTTAAATTATATTAACAAGCTTTTATAACAATAATTATTGCATTGACTTTAATAAATTTATTATAGATTAATAATGTTATTTCTTTACTTTAAGGCAAGTGGAAAACATGTTGAACATGATTCCCACTAGTTTACCTCGAATCTTATTTCGAGCGAATTACCATTCGAATACAACGCCTTTGACTTTGCTACTATTACGCAAATTAAAACGATAATAACAGAGACACTACGAAAATGATAAAATAATGACTGTAAATAATTTAGCTTACGCCGCAGGGTTTTCTAAGATAATATTTATTTTAAACATCTATTTTCGAGATAAATGGAGGATGAAATTTATTATACACATATTATTTTTGTGAAATTATCTAAATATTGTAAAGAAGTACAGTTCTCAAGGCGTAAGATCAGCTTTGCATTTGTGTGAGTGCAGTGTACGCATAGGCTCGTTCCTACACAGTACACTGCACTCTGATACGGATAGACGTTGCAAGATTGGTTTAAACCATTTTTACTGGTTTTGGATGCGCGGCTATTGGCTTTTAGCTATCACTCACACAAATGCAAAGCTGAGCTTATGCCTCGAGAACTGTAATGTTCTTACACTCAGTCACAAACTTTGCTATTCACAATATTAGTTTCATATTTTAAGAGTGATGGTTTTAGACGGAAACTTGTTGTTTTGACTTGGATTATTGCATCAAAAGAGTATAAGAAATAGGTTTGTTACATACATAACATTAAAATTACATTGGTTTGATTACTTATATATTAATTAATTTAGTATTTTAAGTTTACTATTTTGGATCGTTAAAAAATATATTGCCTATAAACGCCACAACTAAAAAACGCAACATCATAAGAAATATTATAAGAGTTTAATCAATCATTACCTAACTATACAAAATTAAAATTTTAAAACATCTTATAAATAAAACTAAAAAATAAATAAAATCAGAATAAATCCGCGAAAAGATAGTTTCATTTATAATGTCAAATATTCGCGTAAACCTAAGAACTAACCTAAGTATTATTTGAAACATCTTTATTAAAATATAAATCACATTTCTTTTCCAATTTAAATAGAATAAGATCTTAAAATATTCAAAGTGACTTAATTGGTCTTAGGGCGAGTCGAGGTCGCGTAAAAATAAGACAATGCTTTCTTAGCAAACAAACTCTATCTCTCTATTGTGGCAAACAAAACCTTGGTAACAGAAACAGTGTCAAAATGTTATTTTTTTGTAAAAAGCTAACGACTTGAGGCAATTGTGTCGCGGCTAAATAAGCTGTACTTATTCGTGTTATATTTTTGAGGCAAATAATGAAGGGACGTAAAATGCTAAGTTGGCAGATAATCTTCATGCTTTAACTTATTTAATTAATATCTTAATATATTCCTAAGAACGAACAATACAAATAAAATAATTACAAATGTAAAAGGTATGCTTTTATTATGACGTTGTCTGTCAGTTACTTTCATAGGTATATGATAAACCAATTTTCATTGACTTTTAGAACGAAGTACTTTTTACTTTAAAATTAATCTTACAACAAATTTACTACCACAAGACAATACAAATCAATCTATATGTAGATATTTACTTTTTATAATATTCAAATACCACTTAGTTACGGCTAGCAGTTACCAATAATTGAGTGAAGTGGGTTCAAATCCGAAGCTCGCACATGATAACCACTTATCTTACGGCGAAGGAAAACATCATGAGCTTATTGAGCATGTCTGAGAGAACCTAGCAAGTTTTCGAAAGACACTTGAAGTCCGCGCACATGATCAGTGAACTATAGCCTTATTCCCCTCGTATTGAAGGTAGACCGTTCCGTGGCGTTAAAAAGCCTTCAAAACAATACCCTGTCCCTATTTAATCACGAAATTTCAGACAAAGTTAATGCTTTTAAAATTGAGGGCAGGTTAATTCCTGTAAAATAGGATGGACTTATATATAAATTTAACTACTATTCAACTACTATGACGATGAAACGTTCTAAACATATTACAAATGTGCGTATGTATCTCATACCTTTTAAGTTATGTATAAAAAATCGTTGGTTAAACAACAAAAGTATAAAAAAAACGTTATTTGTAAATAACGAGGGTAGATTCGGGTAAACGATATAATAATTCAATTATATTTTCAGTCAACGCCTTTTGTTCACATCTAAATAGATTTATCTTTATTGTCTGCCTCACGTCGGCTTCAAAAATATTTAATTTAGTACCTATTGTAAATCCCGTTCATTTAATTCTCACGGTTTAGTTCTTTGAAGCGGTTTGTTTTAATTAATTTTAAGTTTTTATTTCATAATACCTTTGATACCTTTTTTTATTGCGAGGGTTGATATAAGACTCTACAATAGACAATATTAAATTATTATACAATATTTAATGAATGAATGTTTAAAATCTTCTTAAATTATAAATAGAAGGTAAAAGTTTAAGAAGTAATGAATACCAAACTTATTTATAGCGTTTAAGTTTTTTATCGTGTTGTTCTGCGTACATTATAGGTATTATATTTTATCAAAATGTAAAAAAGTGAGGATTCAGAGATAATTGCACTATTATAAAGCTCAAGAGCTTGTCTGTCTGGTTGATGGTTGATGGATGGTTCGCAATGAAAAATAATTTTAGTGTTGAATAGTTAGATATGGAGGAAGGCTATATAAAATCTAAGAATTAGGTTACCAAATGTTGAAAGATCAACATGAACTCTTAAAATTTATAATTAAATAATTACTTTATTCCAGGTTTCTCCTCCTGTACTTAATTTCTATCCAAATCCGCCCCACTGATTCAGCGTACAGTAGTAAATATATACGTATCGTGTCGTGTTTATAAGATTAAAATACCAGGCTTCTAAAATACAGGTAATAATCAAAACAGCCAAGATTTTGTAAATGAAACTATCTTTTCGAATTATGTCGCGGATTTATTTTGATTTTTGATTTCCGACGTTTTCTAGTGTACAAATTATTCTTAAACAAACCATGTCTAAAAGCCTATCACAATTTGAAAACGAAATTTAAAATGAAAAAGAAATATTTACTTAATATGTATTTAATGCAACTAAATTTATTATTACTGTAATTTTTATTTACAATGAAACCGTATTAGAACTAAGTACATAAAACCGTAGCTAAGAGCCGTTTTAAGCGTACACGTCTCAAGTAGTTATCGAACACTTTTCAATATTTATGGGGGAGGAATCTGTAATGACAGGCTGCTGCCGGCATTCATTAACTATTGTTTCAACGATTTTTAGTCTTACTAGTGAGTTACCTTGTCTTTCCTTGAGTGCCTGCCTTTTTTTAACTTGACATGAAATTTATTTATATACATAAATAAAGATATATATTGTTTATATACATAAGGATATATTATGTGTAACTATATTTACCTTTTGTCGAATAATCTGCACGATCTCCCAATATTTGACGACACGTTTGGCTCAGTTGGCAGTGACCCTACTTTCTGCGCCAGCGGTCGCGGGTTCGAGTCCCGCTGGGGCATTTATTTGTTGAACACAAATGTTTGTTCTCCAGTCATGGGTGTTAATATTTATATTATATATGTATTTAAAATTTATATGTGTAGTATATCAACTATCTGGTATCCGTAACACAAGCCTCGTAGCTTATCACGGAACTAGATGGCGCTGTTGTAAAAATGTCCCAACATATTTATTTATTTTATTTATTTATTTATAATTAAATAATTATATATACTTCATTCCAGGTTACTTCTTTTGAAGTTGATTTCTATCCAAATCCTACCAAGTGATATAGTAAATATATGTGTATCGCGTCGTGTTAATAAGACTAAACAATCAATGTTTTATAAATGAAACTATCTTTTCGGATTTTGTCGCGGATTTATTTTGATTTTTGATTCCCGACGTTTCGAATGCTTTACAACAATTATGGTCACAGAAGAGTATCCACATTTATTATTAAAAATTATCTTTACTGAAAACCATGGTGTTGTAAAATTTTTATTTACGTTTCATACAATTCGAATCGTTGAATATTTAAAAGAAACATGCGGTTGAACATATTTACACTATCAGTATAACACTTCATTTCACACACAAAAATAAAAAATAGCATGTTTGAGAAATAACAATGCATACTAATAACTTGCCTTTTGTACGACATATAAAAGCTAAATCAGGGAAAGAAATTAAAAGACTAGAGCCCAAAGTATACGAAAAAAAGTAAGTATTGTTACAATTTTGTTCTTAAAAATTTTAAAGAACGCATTCGATGCTTTATACGAAGCCGGATTTGAACAAAAAATATGAAACAAAAGGAAATGAGTATGTGTAATTTTTGCTGCAAGATAATTAAAAGAGAATAATAAACCAAGAATATTAGCATGGAACGGTAATTAGACCAAAAATTCTCTTGAAAATCGCTGCTAAAAGCCCGTACAGTAGTTAAGGATGCTTTAAATAGGTCGTATACATGAATTTTGAATACATACCCAAAATATTTCAATATTATGTATATATATTATACGGTATATACTAAGATAAAAGATTTCTATGTAGATAAAAATAAAAAGCTTACTGTTTGTTGTGCAAACTAATCTCAAGAAGTTCCGATTACTTTGAATTTTTGAAGTGAAACTTTTTTAGAATCGTTGTGATTTCAAACTCGATGAAACAAAAAAAAAATAAGTCCATAGTAGTAGTAGTCCATAGCACTCAGAGACGGGGAAGAGCTAGCCTTAGTTAGATCTCGCCCACCGCGAGTCAGTGACATTTCTAACTCTGTCTAACTCGTGGGTGTGACCTTTGCGCCATCTCCCTCTCTCAACGAGCTTAGACGGGGTTATTTAGTATAAATATAAACGAGATTCAAAAATTAGTTTGCTAAAGAAGTTTTACTTCTGACATGTATAATTTGTACACGCGCACTTTTTTTTACACATAAGTACGGTATTGCAGATGGCCCTGTAGTAAATCAACATCTACATCACTCAAGCAATAGCCTGTATATTGCTTACATGTATACTTAAAAGTCTTATTACACCACGCGCTATTCAGCAATCAAGCACGGCCGAACCCACTCGGTCGGTCTTATTAGAGAGACTAACTTGCTTGTTCTTATTACACTGCTAAAACTTACTTAGTAAGACTGTCTTGATACTGCGTAGTGTAATAGCCCCTTAAAAAGAATAGTTTCTCGTAACAATGGTTAGGTAAAGTAGATAAAGCTGCTGATAAAAGTTATATTTGGAAAACATTTAGTATATTTAAAATATTAAAATAAAAGTAGACCCTGATGTATGAATTTACACCACATTTCAAAAAATGAAAAATTGAATGAGATATTAATTTTGAAATCTATCATCATAATATTATATCATCTACAAATTAACCGCTAAAATTGTATTACTGTCCTCTATGTCGAATCATTACTGGTGGTTGAAGGAATATTATCGTAAAATTACATATGAGTTTATTGATACTAGCAATAAGCGCGGCTTCACCCGCGTTCACTCTCTTGTGTTTATTCGATCACTCGCTGGGTTGAAAATTCTCCAAAATGACTCCAGCTTTAACATACTCCTGAGCCGCGCGGCTACCTATTTCATATATTATGTGCGGCGTGCACACCTCTTCCTTTCCTCTTATTGTAGTATTAGTAGGGATCCTTATTTTTTTCTTGCAATAAAAATAACCTATATTAATCAGTGATAATGTAGCATTTAAACGGTGAAAGAATTTTTAAAATCGGTCCAGTACTTTTTGAGCCAATTCGTTACAAACATACTTACATACAAACCTTTCCTCTTTATAATATTATAGTAGATAACAAAGCCCTAGGCGATAAGTAGTTATAATTTATTTGACTTACCTACCTTGAATTATTAATAGTCATATTTTACCGACATGGGTTGACTTGTGCCTGATATCCCACCCTTTGTGTGCTACTTACTTAAGATGATTTGTTGCTGTAACCTAATGCTTCCTTTTGATAAGTGATTGTGTGTACTTAAAAATAAACCTTATTCAAATAGACATTTGGTGCATTAATGCATATTTTGTTAGTTTATAAATTGTTCGTGTTGTGTAACTGAATTTTAATCTATATCTATACATATAAATAAAATTTTGTCTCTCTTTCTTTCTGTTTGTTCAAGTCTTTGAAACGGCTGGACCGATTTTGACAGGACTTTCAAAAGCAGATAGCTAATGTTATAAGGCGTAACTTTTTAACCGACTTCAAACAAGGAGGAGGTTATATTCTAGAATTTTTATTTATTTCAACTAGTAGGCTGTAACATAGAGACGAACCCGCGCGAAGTGAGTGAGGGTCATCCGCTAGTAATATTATAAATGTGAAAGATTAGATTTTTGGATGTTTGTTACTAAATCACGCCTGAACGGCTGAATGGATATAAAAGATATTTTTTTGGGAATGAGATGGATAATAGTCTGAGATATATAATTGCATAGGATTCTTTTTATCCAGGCATAATATACCGTGTGTTCCGTGAGAAGGATATCATTTTTTTCAATATTCACCACTTACTAATATGAATAGTGAAAAAATAATTATATTTCAAAATCAATGGTGTATTTCAGAATTTTTTCTGTTATTACAAATATAAATAAAATTTGATTCTATGATTTATTATTATTGATAACGTAGAAAAGATTATTTCTAAGACTTATATAAGGTAAAGTCGAAGAAGAAGTCGAAAGTGAGAGGAATTCGAAGAAACAATCAGTTAAAATAAGAATTTAATTTTGAGGGAACAGAACCTTTGACTTTTGTGGTTTAGATTAGATTTTGTTTATTATTATTATAGTTCATTTTCTAAAGGGATAACCATGCTTCATTAAAATTTAATGAACCAATAAAACTTTACATTCACAAATAATAGAATAGCAATAGCTGAAGATATTCAAGAAGAAAAAATTGTTTCAAATAAAAGGCAGGACTACTTTGGACGTTTGCCAGAAATTTTTCTTTTTATTGCCTCCGACTGATATTTTTGACTTAAGAGCTTATGACAAATACAGAAAGTATTTTATAGAATAGTGAATTATAAAATAGAACAATACTCAATTCTTCATTTTCTATTTAGAACAATACTTTAAAAACCTACTTAAATATTATGTTAAAACTTGTCATGCCAGTGATTAAGATGAAAAGATTTGACTTATAATAATGAAAAATGTTGACTACAAACAAACTTTCATATTAATTTAAATTACTTTATCAATTTTCAAAAAACATTCTTACATAATGAAGAAAACACGCATTGCGGTGTTTATAAATACCAAGCCTTCAGTAAACTAGTACTAGTAGGTAAGTAGTATTGTATTCAGCACTTTTTAAGGTCTCACAGCTGGGCATAAGCCTCCCTTATACGAGGGGGATGATTCGCCAAGCTGGTCATGTAAATGGGTTGGTGGACTTCACATGTCTTTTAAGAACTTACTAGGTTCTCTCAGATATGTTGGTTTCCTCACGATGTTCTCCTTCACCGTAAGGCAAGTGGTAATCATTTTAAGAATAATTCATATATGACATTATCAGAGGTGCGAGAGCCGGATTCAAACCCGAAACCCTAAGTTTCAAGCGAGCGTATTACCACTAGACTACCACTACCTTATAAAAGTTATCTACTTAAAAACTATAATTAGAAGAGTATCCCGCTAATATACTAAGAAAACTATATTTTACGGAGACGCTAGCGAACATCGAGTAATTTGCGTAGTAAGAGTAAGGCACTGATTCTAAGCTTGATGTAGATTGAACTTGAAAGGTGCTTGAGATCTTTTATTAAAGTTTAAAATTGCTTATTTTTACATAAAACAAATTTATCTCGACGGTCTCAGTAAGACTATAAATAGGTCGAAGAAACACTGAGGACTAAATTGCTAAGGATTTTTATATTAAATGTTTGTTATAAAATGTTGTATAACACAATATTAAAAATTATATAGTCATAAAATTAAAAAAAATGGTTTTACATACTTAATACACAAAATATTTCATTGTATAAAAAACTATTTAGATACAGAATTTGGTACAAATGCTTTGATAAAGAATATAAAATATTAAAAAAAATAATAATAGTAAAAAATAATTGTAATAAACTTAAGATCGGACGTCAAACACATAACCCTCTTTTAGGAATCGTTGCAGTCGAGTAAAAAGCGCAGTAAAGCTATCGAAAGAAAATCTCCAATTTTTATAGATATATAAAGTCTAATAAAATTCTTAATTCTACACAAAAAGCCTTTTTAATGACGTGTTAGAAAATTATTAGGCCGAGCGAAGCGAGACCTAACACTATGCAACAACCTGAGAATTTTGTGGTACACTTCACTGAAAAACTATCACGCCTATAGATTTGTTCTTTAACATAGTAATTTCACTTCATATCTAGATGTTTTATCTGTCAAAAAATATAATTTTATAACCATTAATACTTGAAAACTGTCTTAGAAATTATTACCAGTTAGAAAAACTACGCGAATTCTCACAAAAACTCTGCTTTTTACTAGTATACAAAATAATGTAACACAATAATTTCATCACATACACATTTTATCCGATAGATTTTCCTTCCGAAAATGTAATACATTTTTATATAAGAATAGCTCATGATTTATAGCTATCGATTAGAGATTGCAGCGAGGGTGCAATTGTTATGATCGACGTAATCTATACACTCTCTTCTTTGTATCGTTTTGTATGAGAACTAACGATTGAACCTTGCTTCGCGTGGTTTTTTCGCTTGGGTTGGAATTAAATGTTAGTATGGAATAACTCTATACACAATAAAATTCTAACTTTTGACGAAACGTTTGGCGCAATTTGTAGTGACTACTTTCTTGTATAAGTATTAAGTATATTATCTTCTATATGTAGTATATCAACTATCTGGTATCCGTAACACAAGCTTCCTTCGTAGCTTATCACGGAACTAGATGGCGCTGTGTTTAATAATGTCCCAACATAAAAAGAAATCTAACTCGAATCTGTGCTTTAAATATATTTTCACAATAAGTTATTATTATCGATAGAGAACTCTTTAAATTTTTTATCCGTCTGTCTGTCTGTGATCGTATCGCGTAAACGCTAATGGACACATTTTGATCGAAATTTTGGAGGATGATAACTGGATTATTGACCTACTTTTTATTGCTGAAAATCATCACTTTTCTGACAAATCTATACTAATTTGACTTATTATTCACCAAATCCCATTTACGCCCTTCCCACCCCTTTTAAGGGATTTTCGAGCTACAAACTATTTCTACGAGTATGCTATCAAAGGAAATAAAATGGCCACTGCCTGAACTTTGATATCAAAAAGTAAAATTATAAAAGTGCACTGAAAGCGCAAATTTAACACTTACAAAAGAGAAGCTAATCACATTTAAAATAACGTTTTCAAAAGGCATGCACGAATTCGTTTAACACTTTGCTTATAATATAACGAACTAATGTTTCTTCAGTGTGAAATGTCTGGAAAATAGAGTGGGTCACGTCTCACCTAGGTTAGATGTGACACAAATTCCCATAAAAAGCTTAAGATTTAGCAGCTTTAACAGTTTTTTTATATATGATACAGCTTTACGTTTATTTCTTGGATATATGCAAATTTATATACTTTTGTTTTCATTAATATTATACACTAGCGATGCGGCCTAGCTTTGCTCGGGTTCGATTTTGAGGATTTTTTTGTTTTTTTTACGCGTAACCTTAATTCTTTTTCTAAAATAATGGTAGCTAAGGTACCTGTAATTGTAAGTTTCATCAAAATCGCTCCAACGGTTTCAGAGATTGGCCAGAACGACAGATATAAATTTGAAAAATGGAGTATTTTTGTAAGATAAAGTTAAAGTTAACTAGCGATTTACCCAAGCGTTTATGGAATTGGGTGAAAACGTGATATTTAACATTTTTCCTGAATAAGAACACGAAACACATCTGCTTTATACAACTTGAGAAACAATGATTTTGCAAATTATACTACATATTTACTTATATAGAAAAATATCTATTATATTAGTAAGAACCAAAATAATGAACCAATCGTTAAAGAACTTTTAGAGATTAACAATAATCTTATAATCCATAATTACATTTTTACTCATAAAATTAGAATAAAATAAATAAAACATTTATTAAAATAAAGAAAAAATGCAAAATTGGACTACAATTCGGACTATTTAGAAAATAATTGAACGTACAACTTACACGCGTTTTCATTACAGAGAAAACACCTCAATAGTCCTTAGAAAGGTTGTGATTCAATCAAGCTAACACGTCGCTTATCGTGTCTTATATATTGAGGTAATGTTATCTTCTACTTGCAGACGGGAGAAAGTGGATCACGTCTTAGGTAAGATAGTATAAATGAGTGTTTTGTATTATGACTTTATTTATCTTATTAATGAATGTTAGTTATCATTGTGGTTATCATATAATAATATGTTTCTGGCATTCAATATTTCCCAGAAAAAAAGTATGATATTTGTAATTTTATAGTGCAAGTGTCGAAAATAGTTCTAAGTTTTGAACCAATGTAACCACCAAACAATGGTTTGGTACTTATTTTAACAGCTATAGTGGTGAAAAATTCTTTCTAAGACCTATTTCACCTTTATTTGGCCTTATTTTTTATTTCATGATAATTTCAACAGGAGCCCCTAACATCTATGGGGTCCTAGACTGTGGCCCAAAGAACCTTTATATAGATCAGCCTCTGAATAAAATATACATGTGTCACGTTTACAGAAATATTGTTTAGAAATATGATTTTCTGGATTCAGGCCAAATCATTACAAAGTGCTCGGTGAAACGCGGTGTCGGTACATGCATTGTACGTTGAGTGGTATAGCATTTCTCTTTTAAAACAACAATAAAAGTATCTTCACAAAAGCATGACTTAAACAAAGTTAAGTACATAATAGTATTCTAGTTGAACCTTTCATTATTTATTTTATAATTTTGAAGCGTAACCCACAAAGGTTCGTACACTTTTATGTTTGCAAGATTAGATTACATACCTTAGTCAAAAACATTTCTGAATATGTTTAAGCATTAACTTTAATTTTACGATTGTATTTACCAAAATTTTTAAGAAATAATAAGAATATTTTATACAAAAAAAAAATACATTAACATTTAAGCCTCGACGGCTTTACCTGAGTTTACAAGCCAGGCTACTTTCTATACCGAAAAACCGCTATCTTATGTTATTATTATTATCAGAATAATTCATCACAATAATAAAGGTTCTCAGCGGGACTCGAACCCGCGACAGCGAGTACGGTCCCTACAAAGTGAGTCAAATGTAATGTTCTTAATCAAGCGCTACAGAGACAGATCCATAAACTAAATTATATAACATTGGGTTATGTTATAAACTCAATATGTGTGCGTTAATATTTTTTACTCATTCACACTCAAAAGCTCGCCAAGTTTTGAGGAAACTTAGTACGTACATGGCTTCAAATTAAGAGTAGTTAGGCTTCTATTAGTAATAAATTTTCCGCACAAAAGGCATTTAGATTTCCACACAGAGGATAAGTGGTTAGTGCTAAATGATTTGTAAAATAAACTGAAATATTGAAAGTTCAATTACTCAATAAGCTTATCTCATTAGTATTGGTTAAAACTAACAACAAAATTAATTGGTTCATTTGATCGGGTTAAACTTTAACTGTTTTAAATGAAATTTTAACCCTGCTTTAATTCAATCACGATTATAATACTGTTATAATTTTGGTAACATTTCCTTATCACTATATAGTATATAACAAAAACGATACCCGATGTCTGTCTGTTCCTATGTATGCTAAGATCTTTAAAACTACTAGATTTTGATGCGGTTTCTTTTAACAGATAGAGTTATTCAAGAGGAAGGTTTATGTGTATAACTAGCGGAACCCGCGGCTACGCTCGCTTTAAATTTATAATAATAAAATATTTGTGACTGATATTTTATACAAAGTTTAAATAAAAATGATATAAAGTAATATGTGTTCAAATGGTTATAAGTAGTAATAATGTATGGCAAAAATGACCAAGAATATATTACGTAGTAATAATATATAAAGAAGAGTGAAACTATAGGCCTCCGAAGTTTTTGAATTGAATATTTTAATACGAAGAAAGAAGTTTAAAGAAGTTTATTGGTTACTTTGCTTCATAATACAAAAAAAATATGTATATTATATAGAATATCAATTATGTTAGTCATTTATATAATATCCATACTAATAAATATTTTTTAGATCACGTTATATACCTACTTACATATGTACTTATAACATTCAATCAACCTGTATTTACATATATTTAATTGTCTTACATAGCGTAATAACAAGGTGCTGTAAAGCAAGGTGTACATATACGAGTTTATTCTTGGAAAAATTTATTCTTTGCAGGTAAAATTTCTTGCTGATATGATAAAAGCGAGTATTGTTCTCACAGAAATAATGAGATCCAGTCGTAAGTATGGAAATCGTGCTTTTTAATTAAGGAAAACATATCGCTTCTTCGTTTATTTGGTTAAATGATTAATTTATTAATATTTTTGAGAAAACTATATTATTGTGTTTGACCGACTTTAAAAAAAGAAGATGTTCTTCGTTATTTAAAATATGATGATTTGATTCCGGTCACGGTGAATCTCATTGAGAGATTAAAGTGTACGCACAGACACAAGTGCACTCTCTAGCCCATTCACTATCAATTTCTAACGGGCAAAATTAATTATTAGCTTGCGATTACGGTTTTACAGTTCAAGCAATCGAAGCCTATTTTGTAATTCTAGTAGCATTTATCATTATATCATCATTATAGTATATCTCCAGGGCTATTTTTATATTTTTATAAAGAAAACTCCATGTGTTAAGGTGCTAAGTTGATACTGACATAATAATTACGTAATAGGTAACGTACTGTATGGAATTTAATATTTCATAGCTTTTATAACGGAGCAACACTAAAACAAATCTATACTAATATTATAAACGCGAAAGTTTGTAAGTATGGATGTATGGATGTATGGATGTTTGTTACTCTTTCACGTAATAACTACTGAATGGATTTTAATGAAACTTTACAATAATATAGCTTACACATCAGAATATCACATAGGCTACAATTTATAAAGATATTGTGTGAATTGTCCAAAATATGACGATAAGTATCAAGTAAGTAGTAAAAAATCTACCATCTGCGAGCTATTCTGGCGTGCGCTGCCAAAACCGCTAGAGTTATACATATGTAATGTATGATGGAAATGTTTATCTTAACAAGCGACTCACCCTCACTTCGCTCGGGATCGTCCCTAGATTTAGCGCGAGCGAAGCCGCGGGTTCCACTAGTAAATACTATAAAGATATAGTAATTATGTAATTACGAAAGCTACTAGGAAATAAGACTAGGGTAATCAATCCCATACAATCATGGCGTTTTTTATAGAAGATGTATTTATATAAATACTACTTTGCAAGTCACAGATTAGAATCTCGCATGGGAAGAATGTGCGTGAGTGGCTGAAAGTAATATTTTTTGTGCACATTGTATGTAAGTAATATACGAACAACACACGAAACATGTGTGTCAATATTTGTGGAAATCTGAGAAAGGAGGAGGAGTTACTATGACAACAAGCTGTTTGTGCTTTTAACGAAAGCCTATTTATATATAAGAAAATAAGTCAATTTTGATTCACATTTTGTTTTACATCTTGTGAAGATAAATCTAATCTAAGTATTTTAGAATAAAATGCAGATTTCTATTACAATTTCACACAAATCAAAGTGTATTATAAAAAAATTTCGCATATTACCAAAAATACGCTGCCACTGAGTAAAATGTTATTGAAATTAATAGATTTCCTTTATATTGTCACATAGCTTATAAACGGTCGGTGTAAGCCCTCCCAAAATTGCTGGTTATAACTCATACACTAAGTACAGTGTATAGATAGAATTTCCAATACATTAATTGTCATCTTAAAGCTCTTGGCTTACTGTATGTAAAACTAGCCTATTGGAGACTATTTCACATCTTTAATATACTAGTATATATACATACAAGTTTGTGTTAGTTAATGTGTGCAATAATTATTATATGATTATCATTTATTAATATATAGATTTTGTTTTAATTCCAAATTAGTTTTGATTACTTTTAATCGTGAATATGTCATTCTAACCCTAGTAATACGTAAATTTAATTGAATTTTTAGATGCATGGATATTTGTTTTTTTTAATTTTTTTTATTTTTTTATTTATTCATAATTTTAAACACAATTCCAAACACGAACAGTGCAACAAAAACCATGTTTGATTTTACCGTACACTGTGGATTCGTTATCGGTTAGTTGATTATTTGTACACTAAATAATATAATATTCATCTAATAGTTAACAATATATTTTTCAAGTAGACATGCAGTAGCTCGCTCGTCATTGTACTGGCATAGAACCGGTTTATGACACCGGACTATATAATATCTTGCACGCGAAATTTACAGTTTTTTAACAAAACTTCTCAGTTAATAAAAAAAGTAATTTAATATGTAGATATATGTATACAATTGAACTTGAGTGGAAAATAAGAGAGACTGTACGAATTCTGAAATAAAGGGAACACTCAGAAGTTAAGTAGTGATAAACGTGGTACATATTACGTCACAAAGTTTGAAGAATTATGATAACATCTAGATACATTTATAATATGTATGTATTTAAACTTATGTATGTGGATATCAACTATGCGGTATATCAATTATCTGGTATCCGTAACACAAGCCTCGTAGCTTACCATGGAACTAGATGGCGCTGTGTGTAATAATGTTCCAACATATTTATTTATTTATTATTATCTAGAGAACTTTGGCTATGCATAAATAAAAATTTATGTAATTACTTAGCTTGACTTTGTCACAAAGATAAAGACAAACCAGATATTTGCAAATATTGGCATATAAAATATTAACATTTATAACCTGTGCTGTACTAGAATTACAATTTTGAATGTTGAAAATCATTAAGTATACGAGTAGATACCGTTATATTTTATGCTCCATCAATTTTTACTTCTTCCATGATATAAATACGAAAAACAGCGACCATTTCTTGGAAGTATTAGTTTTATGATGTTCGATTTCAAAGAAACGTGGAAAAAGGTCTTCCCCCATTATGATAAGACGAGCTTCTTAGTGCTGAAGGCTTTAAACCTAAATGGCCTAAGAATGGTTTGTCCCTCGACTAGCTTTTAAACTCAAATCAGTGATGACCGCGTTCAATATTAAGAACAACTACCTGTAACAATACAAAATTAATTTTAAATAATGTTTTATGTGCGTTTTTATGTAAAGATTCGTTTGTAATAAAATTTTCGATAGTTGTGTATAACCCAGTGTTATTAGGTTTCCTACGTTCGAATTATTATCAACTAACACCTTTTTAACGGTTGAAATATGTATTTGTTATGTCAAAATGTGTTTGAGTGAAACACTATATATATGTTTGAGTGAAACACTATATTTACAATATTTATCCCTCCATCTGTTTGTTCTTATTAATCCCCGAAATGGTTGAACCGATTTTGATGAAACTTTACTGACAAAAAGCATCTGTTTTAAGGAGTAATATAGGCTACTTTTATTTGAGAAAACAATTAGTGCTCAAGAAAATCGAATATATCTAAGAACGAACTCGAGCAAAGCAAAGGTGATTTGCTAGTGTTTAATTTTATGTTTGGGTTTGAAATGTTGTAATAGTGATGATGTATTATAAGCAAACTTATATACTGCCGTGTAAATGGTATTTGCTTTGTGTCAAACCACCTTCAAATGGAATCTAGTTAATAATAAGTCTAATAGAGCTCATTGAATTACAAATTTGTACAGCGATGTTGTCAGAATAGAAAACTATGATTTTAGCTGATGAAAGCATAATATAAAGCAGAATACTGAATATTGTGGTAAAGAGACAAATATTCCGAACACCGACGGCTCCGTAATGCTTTTTTAACTGAACCAAGACAAATATTTACTTTGCATGCGAATTTTGATTGACGCCCCTGTTATTCTCTTAGGGGATAATTTTTCTTGAAAATATGCCAGTTTTCAAGAATAATATATTCGTAAAAAATAATAATAAATATTTTTTCTTTAACAAAGGCATTGCATAATTTACACAGATAGTAATTATCATCTGAAGACATGTGCATCTTTTCTTATTGTCGAACTAAAAAATCGGTTTACAACAAGATTTCAGAAATCAAAACCTATTCTAAACTTAGGCCCGATTTCACCAAAGTAGAATAACTATTATTCCTAGGATAAAGCTGTTATTAACTCTAAGATAACCATGCTTTCATTTCACCAACTACTTATCCTGATTATAACAAAGCTATACGAGAGTAACTCTTATACCGCCAATTTTGAAAGAATAACCGGCTTATTCCTCAGATAAAATCAAAATGGTGTCAAATTTTATGTCAGTAAACTGTTGATTCATATTTTTGCACATTGAATTGTAATTAGGAGAAAATATTATTAAAATGCAGCGTTTGAGAAGAATTTTATCGGACAGTGAAAGCGATAGTGAAGATAACTATTTTATTTTGAGACATCCAAGGTGGTTTAAAGAAAGAAATGAGCATTTTTGCATTAGATTTCGTTTATCTAAAGCAGCATACAATTTATTATTAAATTAAATTAATTATTGATTAAATTTATTATTATTTAATTTATTATAATTTTTAAAAAAACACATAGCAAACTAAACGAAATTAACTTGAAAAATAGCACTGACACATTGACATAAGTTCAAAGTGACGACTAAATTAAAAATGTCCTGTTATGCTATACTGTACTGAGATAATGACAAGTCTATTTAATTTGACTGCATTTACATTCAATTCTCATTCAATGTGCCACAGGTAAAAAAAACATTAATCTAAGAATAGTTATACTAGGATTAACATTTTGTCTTTACAAAGCGGTGAAACGTACTACGAGTTATTCTGAGAGTAAATGCAGCGAATAATTTTATACCTGGCATAGTTATTCTTGGATAACGACATCATTGGTGAAATTGGGCCTTAATGTATTAAACCTAAACCTAAACTAAACCTATTATAATATTATAATATATAATAATATAATATTAATAAACTCATTTTATCAACAAATATGTCCGATAATTAATAATTTCCATTCTAGTGAAATTGGTAAAATAATCTAGGCTTAATTAAAGTTCTTAAAATTCATTTGCATGAAATTGCGTTTTGCTAAATCAAATCAAAATGTATTTAAATAAGCAAGCATTTTTAGTTCATCAATTATTTTTCAGATAGTTAACTAAGTTCCAGTTCAGCAGAATATCGTCCACATCTAATAAATGTTAAAATCAAATTACAAATTCCAAAAAAAACTACTTGCTATAGTAAAAAGAAATTTTAGGTGCACTTTAAGTACGAGTAAATGTGTGATTTTTGAATAGCTCTTCAAAACATATTTGGTATCAAGTTTTCTAATTTTGCACTAAGAGTTATTGTAAAAGATTTTTTTATATTTTATTTTCTAGAAGAATGTTTTAAAAAACTTTTGTTTTTTTTATTCAATATGTTCTTTCTCGCTACATCTTTAAATAGGTAACTGCAAATTCAATCCATTTAAAAAGTCACGTAGCACTTTTTGAACCGTTCAGAATATTTTATGAAGATAGGATGATTAGGTTTTATTTTACGGAAATTGAAAAAATGCTATCTAAGCTACCTAGCATAGGTAGGTAAAGCAGACCGTAAACATGATTAAAAAAGATCAATAATATGAAAAAATATTATGAGAATATATTTTAGAAAAAAACCAATGTATTTTTTTTGTCGTCAACATATAGTTTTTTTAACATATATAATATAAGTGTCTTGGTACATCTATTATATTAACGAACCGTTTCACGAATAAGGATTATTTAAAACACGTGACTATGTAACAATGAAAAGTTATCTAAACTACGAGTAACAGACAGATTCCACCAAAAACATTTAGTATATATAGATAAAGGTAATATTTACAATATACTTACGTAAATTAAAATTTACATTGAATTAACTCAAAAGAAAAAAAAGCTTTATTCATTATGACGTTATAAGATGAACATAGATTTACTATATTCCTTACATTTAAACAACTTACTATTACACACGATCGGATTCATCCATCTCCGATTTGAGTTATGATTTTGTGTAGATGAATTGTAAGAAACGCAGGAAATAGGCCGTGTCCAGAAAAAAAAATAAGGAAAATGGCGAACTAATATTTGTAATCAACAGAGCGTCTCGTAAACAAAACCGTTTATCCATCACCGGATCAAGTATAGTATAGGGTCGGCAGTAAAAAGTTTTTCTGATTAATTCTTACTGGCGTCTTCCTGCTATAAAATATAAATTATGGCATTCTGTAGGATAATTCTGGAAAGATTAATAAAATATTTTGTACGTAGATAGTTAAAGTTATTTGACACATCTGGCTCAGTTGGTAGTGACGCTACTTTCTGCGCCAGCGGTCGTGAGTTCGAGTCCCACTGGCATTCATTTGTTGTGCACGAATGTTTGTACTCCAGTTATGGGTTTTTATATTTATGTATTATGTATATATGTATAATATATATGTAGTCTATCAACTATCTGGATTCCGTAACACAAGCCTCGTAGCTTACAACAGAACTAGATGGTGCTGGTGTAATAATGTCCCAACATATTTATTATCTGTTAAGGTCTTAACAGATAATTTCTTTTAAATACATGAAAAATTCAATACTAAAATTTTAACATTATAGGCCATCCATCAGCTAGGACTAGGTACACCACACAATTTTTTTACGAGATTCATCAGTTCATAGTACACTATGCCAGCCAGGTGTCAGTTGGTACTTCACATGTCTATCGAAAAGTTGCAAAAATGCAGGTATATTCACTATACTTTCTTTAAGCGTTAGGTTAAAAAGTCATGTTCAAATTGATTCGCAAATGAAAATATCATAGGTGCTAATCCAGGGATGTAAACTCTCTTTAATTATTTTGCCAAGCAAGTGCGTTATCACTGAACTATCACTGACTTTCTATTAACTTTTTCTTGCTCGCTACAGTCTTGTTAAACTAATCATGGTCATGCCTTTCATTTATGAAGCACAAATTTAATCATTCAGCGATCATGCTTTTATATACTTAGCTAATAAAATACCTTAAGACCTTCCAAATTTATAGACCAATAAAGCTGTTACTATACACATAACCAATTTAATCTCCATCCCTTTGACAGGCACTCGATTCGCAATAAAAAGGATTCAGTACAAGTACAGTGAACATGTAGGTGTAATGGTCAAGGGTCATATTTTGTGTCACATATTTAGATATAGGAAACTACGGTAGGAATTTTATGTGAAAACTAGCTTTGTTCTTGGAAGTCGACTAACTTACGTTTACTTTCTTATAATACTTTCTTAGGTTTACGCGAATATTCGTTAATATTATAAATGAAACTCTCTTTTCGGATTTTGTCGCGGTGCGGATTTTTGGCAAGATCGTGCTGTAAAATTGTTTTTCATGTAAAATGTTACTGTTAAAAAGTTATCAGAGCTCATGAGCCCCGTTTGATTTCTTTATAAATTAACTACTTTCTACAATCAATTAAAATTTCTAGATTTTTATGAACAATTCATTAAAGTGCTATTGTATGGTAAATATCATAATGGTATATACACATGGGAATAAATTCACAGTTTTAATGAAGTCCGAAAATCACATTTTAAATAATAATATAAGATCTGCAGGTGGTAGTTTTTTAATCATCCAGCTTATTAAAGGCAATGTTTTCATTAAACCTAGCATAAACTCATTAGTCCTTTCAGTTGCTTTAAATAAATATGTTAAACAATGCTTACTGTCGAGCAGTTCGGAGCCAATCAATCGTGACATTTTAATTTGTTCAAAAATGAATATTATTTCATGCATTACCGTGAATATTTCAGTCAATAATAATTGCTATGTAACAAATTATGCTTCGTCAGGTAAAGTCATAAATATAAATACAATGTATCGGAAATTACGTAAGTTATGTACCTATTTAAATATAAATAAATTAAATATTTTGGAATATTATTATAACAGCGACATCTAGGTCCGTGGTAAGCTATGAGGCTTGCGTTACGGATACCAGATAGCTGATATACTACATATATAACTCTTTTAAATAAATACATATTATAAATATAAGCATGACTGGAGTACAAATATTCGTGCTCAAAAAATGATTGCCCCAGCGGGACTCGAACCCGTGACCGCTGGCGCAGAAAGCAGGGTCACTACCGACTAAGCCAAGCGTGTGGTCATGTATTTAACACTGATATATTTTTGAAAAGTTAACTGGTTTTAAACAACATAACACAGGTTTTAAATACGAAGATATTAAAAATATAAAAAAAATGATATATATTGTATCCACGTACAAAAAAATAGAATCTCCACATTAGTTTAATAATATTGGGTTTGGGATAATAAACAAAAAAAGTCAATGGAATTGAGAATCTCGCTGAACCACAATGTAGATTATTGTCTATGATCTAGTCAACTTCCTTATCAATTAATCAACTTCCTTATCAGAGATGGAGAAAGTAAAACGCAGTGTAATATTTTTTTATTATTAATTTGTAGCGATATAACTTTACCTACAGTGCTTTTTACTGTACTTTTATGTTGAACTCATTTTATTCGACTTCTAATAACAAAATCTAATTTAGTTAAAACATGTAGGCTATTATGTATTATGATACTGGAATATTATAACATAAAATATTTCAAACATAATGGTTTCGTATGTAGTAAAAAACCTGTAAAAATAAATTCGAAGCTTTAGGATTGAGGTCATATGTTCGTACAGTATTTACTATACTTATACATAATAATATATTCTGAACGAAATATTATAAAATGGAGTAAGATATGAAATTTTGATTTATTTTATACAAGCGATTTGACTAAGCTACGTTCACGATCCAACTACAACCTAAAACTTCAACGACTCTTTAGGCTCAGTAACGACCCTACTTTCTCCGCCAGTGGTCGCAGGTTCGAGTCCCGCTGGAGAAATACATTTGTTGTGCACGAGTGTTCGTATCCAATCATGGGTTTATGTTTATAATATGTATGTATTTAAAAGTTATTATGTGTAGTATATCAACTATCTGGTATCCGTAACACAAGCATTGTAGCTTACCACGAAACTGGATGGTGCTGTTGTAAGAATGTCCCAAAATATTTATTTATATATTATTTCGAAATTCACAAACTTATTATCATTATATCAGCCGTCTTTGTTATAGACAAACGTACTCGTCTGTCTTATACAGATATTGAACTTACATCTGACCCAATAGACCAGTTTACTTGAAGCACTTTATGCGACGAATGTTATTCATATACAGGCTGTATATAACCATACTGTTTCAACTGTAACTAACTCACCTCGTATAGTCTATTGCTACAGAACCTAGGTTCGAGTATCGCATCGACTATAAGCATTCTATGGTCAATGAAACTTAGAGTACGCCTATTACACAAGATTGACAGTAAGATAAGATAATCCAAGACATGAAAAAATGGGTCTGAGAATATATTATATAGGTATTTGGAAATATAAAAATCTGCAAGAAAAAGGACTTATACCTACATACGAAATTAACCTATGTAAAGTTTGTCATTAAATTGAAACCTGTAAAGCGAAATACAACTAAAGCGAATATCATTATATAAAAAATCACAATTTTATTTCAATTCGCACGAACACGAAATATTTTTCACTGTTATATACTGTTATTTTTTATACATACACATTCAGTTTACAAGCGATGCTTCTCGCTAGCACCCGTACGGCTATAAAATTATACTGTCTACGTGATCTGCCTTTGATTATTTTGATACGGATCAAATTGCCTCCAAAAATTTGTCATGAAATTATATTTTGGTACCGACAAATTGAGAGTACGTTATTTAGTTACATTCTCATTGGTTATATTTAATTTTGAAGTTACATTATTATTGAAGTTAAGTAATAGATTAAAATGTTATCTAAGTATATAATATAAAATCTATAGGTACTAATATTATAAAGCTAAAGAGTTTGTTTGTTTATTTGTGTGGTTGAACGCGCTAATCTCATAAATTACTAGTTCGAATTTAAAATACTTTTTGTGTTGGATAGTCCGTTTATCGAGAAAGACTATAGGCTAATTACATCACGCTACGACCAATAGGAGCGGAGCGTCAATGAAAAATGTTACAAAAATGGGAAGGGTGGGCGTTAGTTCTGCGAAGTACCATACCGCGCGACTCAGAAATAATTTTGTTTCCGGTCTTTAGAACGCGTGCAAAGCCGCAGGAAATGCTAGTAAAGGGTAAATAATAAATAAAAGATTCTTTCGACTGTACGCGATGAATTTTTAACAACTTACAGTCTACCAGTTGTGAATACTTGAAATTCATACTAGTAAATTATTCTAGATGGTGAATGAATTATTTTCACATAATTCAACAATATGAAATATAAGTTAGTTATTAAATAGTTCATGTCTCTACATTGGCACTTTTTTATAATATTATTATATTGACTAGATTTCGCTACCTATTTTTTTTAATATAATGTAATATAATAGCCTATGTAATTTTTCAAATCGGTTCAGTAGTTTCGGAGCCTGTTCAATGCAAACAAGCAATTAAATCTCTCCTCTTTATAATTTAAGTATAGAAAATCAATGATTATATCTCTCCTACATGTAATTGGTTAAAACTAAAAGATTTTTACACAATTAAATCACTTACCATTGTAACATTAGAAGGACATTGTAGGAACGCGCACTACAAGTGCTTCTACTACATTTAACGCTTGAGCGAAAAATAGTGTGGATCGCGAGTCGTAAACTCGCAAAACTTAAAATGTTGATATAGAAAGTAATATAAAATAGCGAAAAGTACTATTTATTCGTTTATCTTATTTCATTATCTGTTATTTTAAAACGAATGAATTGATGTAAGAATTGCCCGATCATGTCTTACTGTCATCATATTTCACAATAGGATATCTATTTGTTCTAAGCGTTGAAACATTTTCAAGTAGAAGATGTTTACATATTTGACTATCTAAAAATAAACGTGAAATTAAAAATATAAACTTGTTAAAAAAATACCGGTTTTAGTTTTAAGTAAAAAAAGCATTTAATGTACAGCTCATTATGAAAAAAACTAAAGAGAAATAAACAAAAAGACAGAAAACAAAGTTTGACAAAGATTACATTAAATCTTTAAAAAAGAAATTGTCTTAAATTAATGAATCGAAATAATTCGATCATGCTAATTAGTTTACAGTGCTTCAATAAAATTTTCTTTTGTTTGAATTCTCGACTTTTCCGTTTTATTTGACTTATCTCGAAGAAGCGATAATTAGATAGAGTAAAGATTTAAATATAATTCTTAACAAAATAGCCCGAAGAGAAAAGTTATCTTAATAAAGGAAAAAGTAGAAAAATAGTGCATTGTGTGTATACGTAATATAATTTTGATTTTCAAAGTAGTTTTTACAGATTTCTAAGCCTAAGAGATTTAAAATGCCAGTAATACTAGTATATCGTAAGTAAACTAAAAAGTAAGTAAAACTATACATAATAATATACAAAAAAGAGGTTTAAAAAGAGAAGATAATACTGTTTCAAAATATAACCGTTCTCTTTGAAAAAATTAGACCATGCTTAAGGCATATTATATTAATCCTAATAGATCATGTTATTAAGAAAATGTATAATGGAAAGTTACTTTCGAAACAATTATACACTCGAAATGAGAACGTTCTTATTAAATATAGTTGCTTGGTTAATGTAAGTTCTAACCGCAAATGAAATAATAGGATGAAGCTATAAAAATCCGATTTCTTTTACGCTACATTGTATTTAGTAATGGGAATGCCATTACTAAATTTAACTAAAACACATTGATGTTGATGTTTACATATCGTAAATATTTGTTAAATGAGCTCCTAAACGGGCAATACTTTTTTGCAATGTGTTGCTGCAATATTGGCAACTAATTGCAGGGCCAACACAAAAATATTGCAACAATGGCCGAGCAATGTGTTGCCGGGCAATGTGTTCCAATTATTATTGTCAAGGTAACGCAGCAACTGACAAAACAACAATAGCACAGAATATAGCAATTAATGACGGCATCACTCGCAGCAAACTTCAGTCGCGTAGAAAAAGAACACACTATGTCATAACAGCAGAGAGCGACCGAAACAACAATAAGACTGGTCGCGCAATATCGCAGAAAATCGATTGCTTAGCGATTGCCCGGCAATATCGGCCATACGCGGCCATACCAAACATGATTGCCGATATAATATTGCCGGCTACTCTATTGCAGCCACATATTGCAGAAAAATATTGCACGTTTAAAAGCACCTTAAATACAATGGTAATATTAAAATGTTTAAAATACACAAAAAAACGTGTTGGTAAAGTTTTATTTTTCAGCTTCTCTTGAGACCATCAGGCATCAACTAGATATTTGTAACAGACGTTATTATCATTTTTCAGTAGAATAAGAATAAGCTAGTAAAACAACATTGTAGTGACCGATGTGAGTATTAGAAGTTTTTATTGTTTAATAGAGATATTGTCACTGTGATATATAAACTTTGAATTATTCTTGGCTCATAAATAATCCTTTAAAATTATAATAGACTTAAAAAAGGGCCTGTGATAAAACAAGTAATAAACACCGACAAATGCACCTTTATTTTTATACACTAGCGTTTCCCCGCGGTTCCGCATATGTCTTGGAATTTTATACAATTATTCGTTCTTGTAGATAGTGTAATGTTAGATGATATTTTTTTAAACGAACTAGAGACTAGAGCATCCATGGATTAGTACTTCAAACAAACAAACTCTTTAGCTTTAATACTAATTGGTAAGTTACGTTTAAGTAAACATAGTTATGTTTTATATAATATGAAACTAAAATATCGAAATAGGAGTGTATAATATTATTACTTACCTTAATCGCATTATGTCGACATACATATTCGAAATTGTTGTACGAGACCTGTATTAGGTATTCTATAATAATTTTCATGAATTCTAAGTAGTACCTATACTAGTGACTCTTCCTCGCTTTGCTCGGGTTCATCTCTAGATTTAGTTCGAACGAAGCCGCGGGTTCCGCTAGTAAATGTATACAAAACAAATTATACACTAAAACCTTATTCGAGAACCACTCTATCAATTGGTGAAAGCAACATGAAAATCGGTGCAGTAGTTTTTGAGTTTATCGCGAACAGACAGACTTTTATAATATGTAATGATTGTTTCACAAGAGCATTATGTAATTAAATAATTAATTAATATGATATACGGGTATTAATTATATTGTGGTTAACATATTAAATAATTTGACTTTTCGACACTTCTGTGGCTTAAAGCCATTTATTTTTGTTATACATGAATAGCACTAACAAATACCATACATACATATAATTAAGAATACTTAACTGAAACAAATGGTTTTTTGCTTCTAACTACTCTAACTTTAACGCACATACATACAATTAAATACATTTTTTAAAATAATCATAGCATTTATCATTGCTATGTACAAAATATGTTAGTAAAACATCACTGCCTATTAAAAATAAAATCCTAAGCCTTAAAAGCCTTAAAAGCCTTCTACACCGATTTTCAAGCTGTTTTCACTAATTGATAGAGTGATTCTCGAGGTATTAGTAAATAATTTGCTAAGATTTTGTATATATTATTTGTTAGCGGAACCCGCGGCTTCGCTCGCGCTAAATCTAGGGAAGAACCCGAACGAAGCGAGGGTGAGTCGCTAGTTGAAATATAATCTATACTAATATTATAAAGCTGAAGAGTTTGTTTGTTTGTTTGGTTGAACGCGCTAATCTCAGGAACTACTGGTCCGAATTAAAAAAATCTTTTTGTGTTGGATAGCCCGTTTATCGAGGAAGGCTATACTACATCTCATTACGACCAATAGGAGCGGAGCATCAATAAAAATGTTGCAAAAATGGGAGAAAAATAATTCTTTTGATTTTCAGCCTTTAGAACGCGAGCGAAGCCGCGGGAAAGGCTAGTGCATTATGAAGGTTTTTGAATTTATATTGAGTACCGCTTTATCTGTACCCTTACCCTGACACAAAAGAGAACGCCAGTATCCAGTCTAATTTTTTAACTTAACACCTGACCTTTCAGAAACAAATTTATTGGAGACCCATTTAATATTTATTTGGCTTGGCTTTCTCAAATAAGCTTCTATAAAAATCTTTTTCCTTCAAAATGCTTGGATCTCTGATTGTCTCTTTATGAAGGTAAGATGAATATTTGATTTCTTTTGCCCCTTATTTTTTTCGCTGTCTAACTTCGCCTGAGTAACGAGTTTAACTGCTGCTAGTTTTTTTTATACATAAAGCCTAACTAAATGCTTTAGTTATATAGACTTATCTATACATATATTAAAACAGATATGATGACTTCAGCGTATTATATATGGAATATCCCGAAGACCATCAGAATAATTTGCTTTTTTTCTGTTTATTTTGTCTTACAATGAGTTTTGGACATATTTTAACTCTTTATTCTTTTTTTAATTCTCATGGTAACACAATAAATGGTTCATTCGAGAAGACTTACCAAAAGTTTACAGCCTTAGTTTGTAATAAATAACTAGAATATCAGTTTATTAACTACAAATATAAAGTAAGTAAGAAATTCCAAGTCGTATACAAGTTTCAACGAAAAATTTACCTGTAAAGGCGGAAAAATCGCTCTAGCACTTTGCAACTTGTACTTAACACTAACACTACATAAGTTACGTAAAAGTTTGAGAATACAACTAAACATGTAAAAATGCACAAGTCAAAAATTTTAGTGTGTAGATAAGAAAAAATACACATATGTATCTAAAGTATGTATTGTGCCTTTACAAGTCGATATTAGAACACTTTAACTTTCATATATGTCCTGTCCTTCAGTATGTTACAAATATTTCACTCCAAGAATATACCAATTTTCACAGAATCCTTAAGAAATACTATGAATTTCAAAATTATTTTTTGCATAATGACTCCTATCAATGAATATTTTAATTTAATCATGACCTAACCAATAACAAATAAAAAGTTTGGCGTGTATGTCAGAATAGCATTTATTTAACTCGTTCGTTTATCTCTACATATATACATAAAATTGGAGTGTCTGTTTTTAATTTAAAATTACCAGCTTTTCACTAAATAGATGTGAAAGTTTATACTAGCAACAAAAAAACAATTTTAAAAATTTTTGTCTGTCTGTCTGTTTGTTCCGGCTAATCTCTGAAACAGCTGAACTGATTATGACGCGACTTTCACTCGCAAATAGCTAATGTAACTAAGTGCTAAGGCGTAACTTTTTAACCGACTTCAAAAAAGGAGGAGGTAGAATTTTTATTTATTTTAATTAAATAACCCGTACCTTCGTCGTAACCCAGTATTATAATAAAGACAGTATTATATTAGTTAATCTTCGTGTTTCATCTAAATGCTTAAAATAAAGCTCGATTGATATCGTTATCAAGATCCGAAACTAATTGCTTTTCCACATTCGACCCAACTAAAGTGACACTTAAAAGTATTTTTTTAAATTAACTTCCTATCTGATATTTGTTTCACTTACGTTATAACATAAACATTATTACGCTTTAATGCCTCGGTGGTACAGTGGCTAGCATGTATGGCTGCAAATACGGAAGTCTTGGGTTCAAGTCCGGATCGGGGCAAGTTAAATTACTGAGTTTTGCTTTCATTTTGGAAGTAGCTCAGAGTTGGTTAGTCGACGATATTACAATTCTGTACTTCGGAGAGCACATAAAGTCTGTCTTTCGTCTTAACCTGGTTGTGTCGAAGTATCGGACTTTGAGAGGAAATGGAGTAGAGATTGCAGTTTCCTGTTCGAACACTTGTGCCCTATAATATCTCCTGCTCATTTCGCTAGTTTCAGTATGATTCTTTTATATCTTAACTAAAATAAAAAAAAACTGTTACGTGTATATTATATCAAAGCCACTCTCTAATATGCTGGAGTTCACGGGTTCTATTCTGGATGAACCAATTAAGGTAATATACATAAGATAATGTTACCGATAAATGCTTTCAATATTTCGTTTAAAAACTAAAATATTAACTGATATATAAATGACTTTATTGGAAAATTATATAAAAATGAAAAATGACTCGCTCGCACTATATTTAATGTACTTACTCGTATATAAAATAACGTATTAGTAAGTTTGAAAATAATATAAAACTTGGGCTATCCATCCACTACAACATATACTCGGAATATAAGTTTTATGCTGAATATGAAGAAAGTTTGCAAATGGATAACGAAAAGGAAAAATTAGAGGACTATTAAAACGCGTTGATGATTTTCCGGCATTTTTCCTTAATACCCCAAAACTGTTAAGTCATTCAGATAAATACAGAGCTTAGCTTGTAGGAATCTGTGTAAGAAGAGCGATTTATTATTTCGTATACCCGCAATTATCTAGATTTTCTGTACGAATTTATATTTGAATATAGTACAAGGTCGCTGTCGGATTTCAGTATACATCAAGTGAATATTCCAATTATTTTGGTGGATAACTTTTAGTGTGGGCTTACTGTTTTATTCTGTTAAAATTTCACTTTAAAAATATGGGTCTAATTACAAGCAAAGTAGGTATAAGAGTTTTCTCTTTGAAATGAGTTTTATTTTGCTATTTAATACTAGTTACTTATCCTTTCTTTACTTAAATAGGTATATAATGCAAATAAGCCGCTGTGTTATTTATATAGTAGTACACACATAAACATACCTTAATTTTAATTTTTTCAATAAAAATAACAAACTTCACATCAGAAATTAGAAGATAAAAGAAGATGTAGTACTTCTTAATTCTTCTTCTGCTGTTTAATTGAATAATGTACAAAGGTATTATGATTTTTGTATAAAATAAAAAAAAATATCATTACTAAAGGTATTTTGTATATTATATTTTCGTATAAATTATTATATTTGACTGAAAAAGAAATTTAAATCAAATACTGGATTTTACACCTCTGACATTTTTATATTTTTATGTGTTTATGGTGAAGAAAAACTTCGTGAGAATATCTGCAAGTCAGAGAGAACTTAACTTTTCGATAGACATGTGAAGTCCACTAACTCGCACTTAACCAGCGTAATGGACTACAGTCTGATTTCTCTCGTCATGTAGAGAGGCCCTTGCCCAGCAGTGGGACGTTAAAAAAGAGTTTTATACGCCAACATTTGAAATTTCTTGAAGAAATTTTAAATTATTTGTAACAACTCATACAAAAGTAAATAATTAAGTATCCATTATACAATTAGTTCCTACTTTAAAGTTCCAACGTAATATAATATGACTAGTAAAGTAGAATAAAAGGTATTGTAGAAAATATCACCTGTTGTAATATTACTTAGCACTACTTCGTCCACCTTATTATGTTTCACGAGCTCAACGTAATTAAAATAGTAGAAAAGAAAAATATTTTTAAATTAAACGTGTATTATAATTTACGACTGCTTCAGTAAAATGAGTAATAACAATTAATTGTTAGGTGTTAGTGAGAAACTTTATTTGTATAATGTATACACGCATATATTGGTACGGTATGCGAAGTGAGATTCCTGTTCTGAGTAAACGTAATATTTACTTGTCTAATATGTTCATTGTACATATATCCATAGTACCTACTTGAGATTTTTTCAGAATACAGTAGTACTCTAGTACAGTCATAAAGTGATCAGTTTTTGTAAAAATTCAAATTTTTTAAGTCCGCTTTAATATTAGTAGCGTTTTTTTATTTTGGTTAATTTTTCCCAGCATCCATAAAAATAAAATAGAAGTTTCTCGTCATCTTGAAGTAGATAGAAAATGTATAAAGAAGAAAACAATTTATTTATTTATATAAGTACATAGAAAAGTAAATAATGAATACCATTCTTAACATCCATGCATCTTAAAGGGCATACATGTGTAGATTATAATATAATATTGTACCTATAAGAAAGAATAGCTTAATCAAATAAAAAATCTGTTTAGTATGAAACCTTAGGAAGTAATTGAAATTTAATGCATGCATGTCGTGGGGACGAAAAGCTTTGTACAGAGCTTTCAATAGATGTAAAGTATTATCTTTCACTTAAACTGTCTATGTATATATTAACGTCAGTTTAAAAAATCGGTTATTAATAAAAAATATTATTATTTCAAAGGATATTTATCTTGGAAATGATGTTAATGCAGTAACGCTATGACAATAATATATTTACCATCTATTTCCAATTTACATAATATAGAAGTAAATGAAATGATCACGAAGAATTGACACACAACATGTATATTTCTGATATACCAACGTTGAATAAAGATTTTTTTAATTTAATATGAAATGATATTTGTAAGGAATTATTGTTTATTACCTTTACATAATTTTTTAACGATTCTAACATATGTGAATGTTACTGGTTGTGCGTAAGTCTATTTCCCAACTTGAAAAAAGTTATAGACCATTTCAATACAACTGTAGCTTTCTATAGTTATAAGAATAAGCTACACGATCGAATTCGCACGTAAAAGTCAGTGTAGAATAAAATTTAGTAAGTTTTTCAAAATCATATCATTATAATAAAGTATGAAAGTACATAATACATAATTTTTCCAACATTTTGAATCTATAACTTACGTAAATTGCTTACACTTGAACTAGGTTTAACAATACAAGTGACGCCAACTTTCAGTCTAAAGGGAACTGTAAAAGATATAATATTCGTATATTTGGATACAAAAAGTTTCAACACAAATTGGAGCCAAGAATGCTTCGGACCGCAAGATAAAGTTCAGAACTCATTCATCAAATTCTTCGATTACTCCAAAACATATGATTGATGAAACACTGAAACTTGTACTTTAACATGTTTTTATTTGGAGTTAAGAAGTTTAACTAGTTATTTATTAAAATAATACATAAAGAGTCCAATTAATGAAATTTGAATGTGCATATCACAAGCGCTGTTATCCTCAAAAGGGCTGTCACAGTACAATCGTTTATAAAATAGAATTACACTGTATTTGAAGTGATTACTATTGCTAGTGCAGCTAATTTTTAAAAGTGACACTACCTGTTTATATTTAAAATAATAAGAAAGTGTTGTGCCTATGAATAGTTTCACTATAAACGCCATTGATAGGTATATTTAAGAATAAAACAGAAAAGCAACGAATTGAACGCATCTGTTAAATATTATAAACATTGCTTATAAAATTTTAAATCTTATACTAAAAAATATCATTTTTTTAATTTTAATAAAATATCTAGTAAAAGTGCACAGCATAAATATCAAAGGTACCTAGAAACATCGCGAGCAAAATGAAGGTAAGTCACCAGTATATAAATATTAGTTAATAATTAGACCGCAATTATTTAAATACAAGCCTTTATAATATTACTAAACCAAATAACAATTTACAAGTTCAATATTGAACTTTAAGTTAAAAGGGAATCTTAAATCAAAGTGGTGAATAAATTCTCTTTCATTTCAAAGAGATGAGTCAATCATTTTTGTGATCGTTCGTATATAAATATAATATAATGTAACATGAACTTTTCAAATGGGTGTGGATCGCGAAATCCGAATCTGTAAGGAAACATCTCTAAGGACTCACAGAACAATTTTGAGAAACACTTGTTGTATTTCTAGTTTGGTGAAGAAAATATTTACTTGGACAGACGTTGACTTTTATTAAAATATGACATATAAAAACATTATACTATTTATTTATAATAAATAAAACATTATGAATAATTCGCAGACTTACATGATAATAATAATATATATATAATGTACCAGCATTTCCCGCGGCTTCGCACGCGTTCTAAAGACCGGGAACCAAATTCTTTCTGAGTCGCGCGGTATGATACCTCGCAGAAATAACGCCCGCGATTCCCGTAGATATTACATCTTTAATATTGTTGAACATTTTTTTGTTCTATCATCAATAGTTTTCGCAGCGCATGCGATGGAAGATATTTTATAGACATTTTATTTACACCATGGGTAACATTATTGTAGTATTAGTAGGGATCCTTATTTTTGTCTTGCAATTAAAATAACCTATATTAATCAGTAATAATGTAGCATTCAAATAGTGAAAAAATTTTAAAAATCGGTCCAGTACTTTTTGAGCCAATTTGTTACAAACATACTTACATACAAACCTTTCTTCTTTATAATATTAGTATAGATGTATGTATTATACACATACGAGTAAGTATGTATGTACGTTATACATAGAAATCTTTTCAATAATGAATTATTGATGATCGTCATAGCACAGTGGCAAAATTTTCTATCCATCATATCTGACTATCGTATCAAAAGGTTCGATTTCCATATTGCTTCTGTTAAATTAACCCTTCTTTTTTATTTTTTTCAATTCAGATGCAATATTTTTGGATATAAATGAAATATGCACAACAAAGATTGCCGTAAACTGAGTGTTTTAAATATAACATAAAAAACCCCCAAAAACATAATTAAGTGTTTAAAAAGCAGTTTCGCAAGTAATAAAAATGTTCATTGCTTTAATATTTTGCTATATTCACACATCATTTGAAAATTTTTGACGAACACCTATTTTATAGTACAATCTATTTTAGTACTTTTCCTTACAATTAACACTGATGAACAATAAAATAGCAATGAAAGCTACGAAACAAAAGATCTCAATAATTTTAGCTAAAAAAAAGGTTTTCATCAAAATAAATAACTTTTAGTGCTTCAAAGATGGCAGGACAGAAAGGTTACTTTAAGGAAAACCCAATTATCGGAGTAATTTTTTGGGGCAGTCCGTAGCTTATTGGCGACTAGAACAGATTGAAAAGAAGGTACGATAAGCGTAAAATTAGGTAGTTAGGTACCTTTTCTTAAATTGAATCGAATGAAATTTTCGGGGAATTCCGAACAATTAAGTTTGAAATTTTAATAGTATTATAACGATATTATAACGATGTTAACTTACAATATTTATTGTAACTTTTTATTTATGAATGAATTCTATATAATATTATATTAAATGATATAATTTCATAATTGAATTTTTATATTATAGTAATAGTATTACCTAATGTTATTTCCCAAACAGTAATATTATAAGTATTTTAGTAACCTTACTTCTAATAATTACTAGAAAAATAGTTTACTACAAATATTTCGCATAGGTACTACATAAGATTAGATTTTGAGTGATAAATAAAAATATAAATACTATAATTATATAAAAAAAATTTAGGATATTATACTTTAATTTACACTTTTATTATATTAAAAACTTTTCATAACTTACCTGATAAAAATCCAGAAAAAAATTAACTTCTCCGCTGACAAACAGTTAATTCACTACACTTCACTTATCAAAACAAAGTTTACCTCAGAAGCCACAGTTCACAAACGTCTCGAAAATTAATTGAAATATTATTATAATCACTAAAATTATAATACACAAATTGTTCGAAGTTCACATTTCGATACACTTATAACATGACAGTAAGAACGTCCTCTCAACACTGCATTTAGTGGTCGACTAACGTATAGCGCTTTCTGGGGTGAGATTGCGTTAGTGTGCGCGTAGCATACTTACATTGTAAATACGAGAAACGTTATGTCAATGTGTGTGTAATTTCAGACACTTGTGTCAGTGATTTCAGACTTTCCGCTATTCTGTTAGTCCAAGATTACGAATGTGTTGGTTAAATCACCTCAAGATGTACATGTGTGCGTGTACTGCCGGGAAAAATGACGCGGCTTGCGCCTGCGTACAAAAATCATGATTCGCGGTACTTAAATACTGATTTAAAAAAAGATTATTAATGCTAATCTTGTTTGAACAAGTTTTATGATATCGCAACTTTTTATATGTACCTATAATTTTGTATGTGTTATTAATATTTTATTATTCATAACTCTTAAAGAATTTATTTAAGTATCGAGAAAACGTGACGTTTGTTGTTCTTATATATTATTTCCTAATATTTATGAATGTGAAAACGCTAATTGACCAAATGTATACCCAGTTTTTTTTCTCGATCTATCTATGAACGTATCACGAGAAACCATTGGACCATTGGAGCGTGGGTGAATCGCTAGTCCAAAAATAACGAACCGATTTTGGTTTGAATTAGATGTATGTACATCCGCTCGAGATATGTATATATAATTGTATTTATAATTATATATTTAAATATATTTATTTTATACATTTATTTATTCTATGCTTGCAGAAGAAGGAAGGGGTCCTTCTCTCTTTCTATTTCCCTACCCAAAGGTTACCTAGAATAGATCGCTCTCTGACGATAAGGCCATCTATTATACTGTATCTCTAAAACCTGTTTCTATTATGAAATGTAAAATAACCATTACAAATAAAATCAAATATTCTTTATTGCAAATAATGAATATTTGATTTTATTTGATTTGAGGACTATAGTCCTTCATAAGTTGCTCCAATAAAAATATTGTCAATAAAATCGTACTACTATGTTTAGACATCATTCACCTAACAAATGAACTTCAAAGCTTATTATAACAAAGTTGGAAATACTCCAAATGGATGTTTTACAATCTAGTATTGTTACACGCGGTTACATGATACACTTGATGGTAATATACACGATAATGCGTAATTTATGTAAAAATATTACTTTTAATTAGCATTTTTATTTTGGTGTATTTTATGTACTAAGGGGTAATTTTAGGAATTACAAGTGACTAATTATTAATAGGTAAGCTACTTTTATGTCGCTTTAACCGGGAAATGTATATAAAACAACAAAATTAGATTAGTCAATCTGCACTTAGCCAGCGTGCACTATGCCTATCATTGAAAAGAGGCCCATGCCCAGCAGTGGGACGAAAACGAATACGAAGTTAGATTGCATCTTTTATTTACACTCAAAATTTAAAAATGGATATTACAACAAAAACCTTAACATTTATTTTTAGAAATATAAATCTAATTTTAAAAGTAATAAAAGACAAAGAACAAGCAATTCCCAACAAATATAATATTATTTTGTATTCACATCAGAAACTTACGTTTACCTACAAATCTCAAGAGTGCAAGCCCAGAGCATCTTGGAAGTTGCTACAACTAAGTGTTTTGATTTTAGAGATAGCAATTGTATTGTAATGTAAAACGAGATCGTTTATGCTGAATCTTCTTAAGGTTGTGGTTTTTAACAAATTCTGTTAATTTTTAAAGCTATTGAATAAGCTCAATTCAATATATTAGATTTTATTAGGTAACTAGCATCAGGCTAGAAACCAAATACACCCCGTTTTTGCATTTTTCATTGATGCTCCGCTCCTTTGGTCGTAACGTGAAATATAGCTTATAGCCTTCCTCAATAAGTGGAGGTGATTTAACATCACAAAAAGAATTTTTCAATTCGGACTAGTAGTTCCTGAGTTAAGCAAGTTCAACCAACCAAACAAACAAACAAAATCTTCAGCTTTATAATATTAGTATAGATTATTTATTTTATTATTTTTTAATCATTTTGTTGTTATTTTGACCGCATCACGAGAAAAATACTCACACACAGACAGATTTTGGTAAAATTTGGTATGATAATAGTTTTATCCGAGTCTATAGGATTTGCTATTATATTTAAAACTATTTATAAACGTTTTATTTTTAAACCTCACAATACGTTTTCAAGAAAAACAGTGATAGAAGACACATTAGATTAGACCAAAAATATTGGCATTTCAAAGTTTTGGTATACCCACTGTCACTCTGATGACACAAAAGAAACGAGTCTTAACTCTTAAGACACCGCTCAAGCCTTAATCCAAGCAGCTTAGGCTACATGCGTGTAGAAATAATAATATATAGTACACCCTTTTTCTGCAGTCGGGTAAGTGCCTTATGTGATATATATAGCGCTGATTTATATAATGTATATTGTATAATAATATGTTATATTAAAATATCAAAACGAAACGAGAATAAAAACATATTTTTTAGTCCTTCAAAGTTCCTAAAGTTACTCAGACCCGACTCGCCCTTGACCAATATATAGAATATACTTACCTTTGTTACTTCGAATTTCATTTGAATAGCTAAAAATTAATTAAAGGAAGTCTTACAAAATTACTCGAAAGATATGCAAAGTTTAAAATGTAAACCAAACCAAAATGAAGGCAATTTGAACTCTTACACTTTTGTACTTTCCATAGCTATTGTTTAAAACGAGTGGATCAATTTACCCTTAAACGTTTTCATTTTAAGGCGTTTTAAATGATATAAAAATGAAATGCTGTATACTAAATGATCGAACGACGCGGTTGGCTTAGTTTGTAGTGACCCTACTTGCTGCACCAGCTGTCACGGGTTCGAGTCCCGTTGACATTCATTTGTTGAGCATAAATGTTTGTACTCTAGTTATGGGTGTTTATATTTATAATATTTATGAATTTAAATATGTGTAGTGTATTAACTATCTGGAATCCGTAACACAAGCCTCGTAGCTTACCACGGACCTAGATGGCGCTGTGTGTAATAATGTCCCAACATAAAATATCTTTTGATGTAGGTATGTTTCGCGTTTTTCTAAAAATATTTTTTCATTAAAACTACTATATTTATGACCTTTAAACTAAAGTTTACTCTAATTAAAGTTTTAAACTAAAAATATGCTTAGATTCAACCCACTTTTAAATATGCAAGCATTTTATATGAAAATTATAATTTATGCAAATTAATAGTGCATTTCAACAGATGGCTCATGAAGCATGATCTAAATTTGCAATGGCTTTATTAAACTAATTTAATTAACTATCGACGTGGTAGTACATACATATCTGACGTTAGTTAAGACATTTGAAAGAGTAACTAGATTTATCAATTCAATACTAGTATTAGTAATTAATACATATATTAGTAATGTTGTACTAGCAATTTATCCTTGTTTTGCTCGGGTTTTATTTGTTTGAGCAGAATTAAAATATTTTTGTAAGATTTAAGTAACTCCAAGCTATAGCCAGTGATAGTCCCGCCAAAATCGGTTCAGGCGTTTGTAAATTAGTCTAAAAGACAGATAGCCATTTTTTTGTTCTTCCTATAAAGTACAGTCAGCTAAGGTAGGTTGGTAACTACATACACATTTATATATGAGATGTGCTAGTATCGCACGCGCGACTTGACGTCGCAAGGGGATCTGTTAAGCGGACTTGGTTGGCTCACACCGACTCCAAAAATAACAATAATTAAAAAACTAAATTAAATAAAAAAGTAAATCACTACATAGTATAAAACAAAGTCGCTTTTTCTGTCCCTATATCCCTTTGTATGCTTAAATCTTTAAAACTACGCAACGGATTTTAATGCGTTTTTTTTAATAGATAGAGTGATTCAAGAGGAAGGTTTATATGCATAACTACCGGATCCCGCGGCTTTGCCTGTGCTAAATCTAGTTGATTATTAAAATGTAGATCAATATGCAATTATTTTTTTATTTTTAGTGCATATTAGTTTATATAGGAATAGTACTTTTTGAATTCGGTTTTTTTTTGTTAAAATATTTGTTTATCAACATTCAGCCAGTAAGGTCAGTGTTAAACTTAGAAACTTTCTATTTATATCTAATAGTACAATAGTACAGCTATATAATTGGAAACGGCTTTTCTACGTTTGTCTTTTGGTCTTTCTTACTATATACAAAATACAATATGTAAGAGTAACATTTTTGTTAAGTTAAAATAAAGATGGAGTTTTGAGCTACTCAAGTGGACATACTAAGGTCTACTTCATTGCAGGAAGTATACGGATAATAACCTCTTCATCTAATTACATACAGTTCAGTAAACATAGAGAGTCTCACTCGGCATTTGACAAAAGGTCTACTGTCAATTGCTACTGAACACTTGTTAAGTTGGGGAAGTTATCACAATAACTGGAATAGTGATGAAACTATTTGAGTTACGGAGCGAGATTTGTGTAACTTTAATTGATTCTGCATTCATTAAAGCGTTCTCGTTATCGCCTTCTATTTTAATTAAAAATATATATTATACCATCGTTATAATATTATAGTAATTCCATATAAATTGCTAAGCTATTAAATAAATGTTGCTAAGCGCATAACTCGAGAACGACTGGACCAATTCGGCTATTTTTTGGACATACCTTAAGGTCCACGGAAGGTTTTAATACAAAAAAAAATCAGTAAAAAACTTATACTAACGGGGGTACGTATGTACGGTAACGTTAACCTAGAGACGAACCCGAGCAAAACGAGGGTAAGTCACTGGTAATGAATGACCTATTCTACCCGTATTTTCAAATCCCAATCTATATCGTGAAAATATATATAAAGAAAGATTTTTTTTCAAACATTAAGACTGTTAGTGCTAGCCTAACAGAGCAACAGCCTCATGTTCCAGTATGCATTCGAAAACTTGCTACGTTATTATATATTTTCCTAAACGGTAAAAAAGACGATAATCATGTTGGAAAATGATTTTCACATAAAATTGTCAGAAATGCAAGACGCAATATTAGAGCCCGATTCACTCGGTCTCCTAATGCAGTGGTATTTACAACTTTTTCTAATAAAGATAAACACGAAAACGTAATAAACGAATGTATAATTAATTTAAATTATTTCATGATGTCAAGCTTCCAGTTAATGTGAATATTCCAGTTTTAGGACAAAGTTAACGAATAGCATGTTGTAAACATAGCATTTCTATTCGACGTGGCGCGTCGCTCGAGGGATTAACGAGTTCTTCCAAAAGAAAATTAGGAATGAATGTCGGCTTAGTATCAGGTAGCATCGAATCGGGCATACGCACAGTTCGTGTATTGAATTCTTTTACTGATCATTAAACATTGTTTATTGCTTCATTGGTTTAGACTTAGTGGATTGCCATAATTAGCTAGAATTCTTTAGGTCCCGAGTTCTCTATTAGGAAATTCTTAGACAACAGCCTGGAGTTAAAAAAACGGTAAGGTCGGTGACAACAATGTACAAAGAGTGCTTCGTTTGATCCTTCACTTGTCATATTCACTGACGACACGACACACGACATCCTACTTTATTGCGCCAGCGGTCGCGGGTTCGAGTCCCGCTGGGGGCATTAATTTGTTAAACTCGGATGTTTGTTCTCCAGTCATTGGTGTTTATATTTATAATATTTATGTGTTTAAAATTTATATTTAATTTCCATTTGAGAAAGCTTTAACATATAAATTAATTGAATAATTAATTAAAACTAATTGTTTACTGCTGGTAGTACTTAATAAATAAATAAAAATAAATAATAAATAAAAAACTTTCTAAAATATACTATAGAACTTTTTACCTTGTATATAAGATATGGTATGTCTTAGGTATCAAACGCTTTCGCTTATACAGGTCATAAATGCACATGTTATCCTTTTCTCTAGCGAAGTGACAATATAATAAACAAGTGTACGCGCAAATACGTATTCACTCCCTTTTCCTCTTATTCTTAAAGTCCGATGGGATAATACTTCAACACGACTTGTGAAAGTTAAGGCTCAGGACAGACTGTTTTACGTGCTCTGCGAGGCACGAGGGTGCAACACCGCTAACTTCCCAACTCCGGGGTAATACTGAGAATATTTTAACAGAAAAACTAAGTAGTTAAGTCCCTTTCATGACCAAGATTTCTGTAAAGCATTCAAAGCGTCGGAAGCTAAAAATTAAGTAATCAAATATTTGCATTAATCTAAGAAAGTCAAATCAAGATTAAACAGACTTAGCAACTACACTACCAAGACAATTAACTAATAATATATCCTAATAATATAAGCAAACTTCTATATAATTAATTACACGAATATTTTGTTGTATGAGATTTTAGTAAATAAAATACCTTGTCTGCCAAATACCAAGCCTTTGTTTCAATATTACAGGGAACGTTGCGTGATAACTACCCGTTACTAACGCGAGCATGTGATTATTACCTATTCGACTAAGATTATTATGCAGATACGACAAAGTATTAAAAGATAATAAAGGCCAAAGAAATATGTTTTAAATATAAAAAGTATAACATATAAAATTAATAATATTATAAGATTCTCGTTTCTGGTCACGTGACTAATACACGTGACGTGAAGTATGAATTAAAACGTAAAACGTTCAATTCTTTTTTTTTAACAATAGTTTAGTGTGGTTTATAAGTTTTATTCAAATTAAGAGTATTATTTTGCAACTTTTTTTGGGAACATTAATTAAAATTTTATCTCTTGTTATTTATGTTGGATTTGTAAAAGGAATATAGCATGTAAGAATGAAAGGCAATGAATGGAAGTATTTTAAAAATAGAATGCGTGAGAAGTATAAAAGGAAGAAAGGAGGATGCCTTGTCATTATAGCGACACGATATAACGCGAAAATATTGTATCTTATATTTTAAAATATAAATAGTCTGTGACTTCTAAAAAAGTGCTTTTAATTATCATCTTACGATCCTACATTTATATTTTCATTTTAAACAAAACTAAATTATTTCTAAAATTAAACAATTTTTTGTACTTTTTCACTGTTTTATTTTGATTTATTATTCCCAACATATGATATCAGTTTTACAGTTAACAATTCAAAGTCGTAAATTTCGCAGACTACTCACAAAATTATAACATAAATAATGTAGAATAGAAACGGTATAGTAAAAACATCTAAAATTAGGGCATTATAGTTTAAAAACATTATGACTGAAAGAAAATACAAATAAATACTAAATTTAATATTCCACTAACATTATTTGAACATATTAAGAAACACAATACAGAATCCCACTAAATATTTACTTTTCTCATTCAACTGATGTGACGCAACAGCTGAGTAAACTGCACAGTGGCTCACGTATCTCATGTTACCAAAAAGAAACAAGCCCTAGCGAAATCAAACATATCGATCGAGCTTACGATTGACATTGGTTTTTCATGTTTTATTCAAAATACTGATTTAAGCCAACTAGAAAACTATAACTAAAACTAGTTCATATTAATGCAAGATTTTTTTGGGAACTCGTAGGGTGGAGGCTAGAGCTTTCTGCCAGCATGAGACTATCCCATATCGCTTCAGATGTTCAATGGCTGTACTATGGGCTATAGGTGCACGTCATTTGGGGACAGTTCGCCTTCACTTCCTCTTCTTCGCCAATGTCATGTAAAATGGAGAAAATATGGTAGAGATTGAGCTATATCGCTATAATCGTATCGTAAATCGTAAATCGTTAACATGAAGAGTATAAGTTATGCACTTAATCGCAATCATAATCGAAATAAACTAGCTACTTTACTCTCTCTTTGCTTGGGCTTATTCACTAGGTGCTACCTGAAAAATTAAGTTAGTAGCACAAAAAATGGAGGAATCCAGCCCTGTTGCAAAAATCGTTCTTAATGGACATCTACTAACCATAAGCTACTTCCCTGCCAGATTTCATCTTTATACGTCAAGCGGGTTTTGATATTTCGTGATGAGACCTTCCCATTTTATTTATTTAGATAAAGAATCTGAAATATTGCATCCAAAGTCTTGCTTTTATATCTTTATCTTTTCTAGGCTGAATAAATATAGTAGAAAATGTTCTCGTCACAAGGAGCGGCTATCAGCCAAATCAAACAAATCGATCAAGCGATACATTGACACTGCTTTTTTCTTCTAGCAATAAGATTTATTTGAAGTAAACTGTTTACTTATTCAATGAAAAAAATTAAAACATTTCTTTTTATCTACCTTGGAAATGTAGGTGAGGTATTTTGATCATAGTTAATTGTATTAGTCATTTAAAGAAAAGTAAGTAGTAAATTGTATGTTTTTATAATATTGAAATCAAATTAATAAATTACTAGTATTATGCATAATATAAAACGTCTTTCACATCTACATGTTCAATATTCTTTGGACAAATTCTATATTAGCCAGCTAATAAAGGAGGTATGGTATTTTGATTAGACTTGATTTGGTAGCGCATGTACGTGACGATTCTTACTAACAATTAGGGGTTATAAGAGAAATTAAATTTTAATATTATTTATACACGCATTCAATTCAATTTACATGAAATATGATATTAAATTAATACGCTTAATTTAAATAACAAATTAGCTGTATATTTTTTCGGCAGTTACTTGAAATATTTAAAACTAGCGACTCGCTCTCGCTTCTGTTGGATTGCCTTTAGATACGTAGCGGTTATTATCGCTTTCTCAAAATAATTTATTTTTCAAAGTAAAAAGTACACTATATAGTGACCTGAGCTACCGTCATGCCAAATGTCATTAAAATCTGACCAGTAGTTCTCTCGTGATGCGCTGACAGACGCTGGCATAGATTGGAAGAACTATGTCCATAACATTTAAAACAATATTTTTTCGGAATTTTATTATATGTATAAAAAGTTTATCATTGTAAAGCAATAAGCTATTTAGAGATGTTGCCTATTCCAAAGTTAATTGAAAGCTGACCTGGGATTCAAAACCCACTCTGAATCTGCAACCGTACTTGGGAGTCACAGCGCAACCAAGGGAATAAGCATAGATAAATGAAATAATTTTAAAGTCCGAATTCAAAATTTGCTGCAAACTGAGTTGCAATATTGGTTTTAGCAGGTGTCCAAATATTCGCACTGTACTAAACATTCACAGTTAAACACGGAAGCTCTGGGATTGTCACCTTAGAACCTTGAATATATTTGAAACCTTATGATACATTTGCAATAGTGTTATCCCACAGGATTTGATGTAGCGGAAATTTACCTGAAAATAGATTAATAAATAAAATATCTACTTTTATTATATAAAACAACAACAAAATGCCTAAAAATACGGTTAATTACAGGATTTTAACAACAGCATTAATTATATCATTATTATTATAAGTGAGAAAAGTTTGTATGTCTGTTTGTATACATATGATAGTAGTACAAGAAAAACTATGACTTGCAGTAATACAAAGGATTTTGTAAGACATTGGAGAAACACCCTAGTGAAGCAATGGTAAATCGCTAGTCTATAAAAGTACATAAAATTTAAGTGTCTTTTGTAATGATAAATTAAAAGCTTGCTTGATATGTACTTAACATATGAAAATATATATGATATTTAAAGATATAGCTAATACTAAAAAATATATACATAAGATATTTAAAGGAAAACGTAGTTCATAAAATTTTCGGGTTTCTATCTGTCTGCTTGTTTGCTCCGCTTAATTTTGAAAACGGCTAGACTGCTATGAGTAATTTAGGCTACATTTATCATAAAAGAAAGAGTTAGGGTTCCGCTAAAAATAACATGAAATCCTAAGAGATTTATCTTTTATAAATCATTCATATTTTTTACAATTATACTTAAAAGCGAATATTTAAACTCTTGATCAAAATCTTTCGTTTTTATTAATGTTGCTTTTATTGATGAATTCCTCGATAACGATAACGTAATTTACATACCGGAATAAAGTGTACGGTTTTTGTAACAATATTTTATTTTACGTAATATTTTTTAATTTAATGTTGGCAGCAAAATTATTTAAATGTAAATATTGTGTACTTCTTGCATTTACTAAAACTTTGAACTGATAATATACTTTATTCATTGTTTTGGTTATAATTTAGTTGTATTTTAGGATATAATTTTTAAATTAAAGCTTAGTTACTACAATAACATATTAATAAAATGTATAAATTAACTATAAGGCAAACGAGGAAACTAAAGGAAATTGAATTTGTAAAAATGATGAAGATTGATAATATTTTCTACAATTAAGATGTCAATTCATACACTCCCCCACAATAATTCGCTTTATCGAGCTTCGGGTGAGTGACACGCGTCAAAATTAATTACTTTCGTTCCGAGGGACGTCAGAGATCAGGATTATTGAGTGAACGACCAAACTACCATAACTATATCGATTCAAAAATTGCATGGTTCATAAATTTGACCTTATATTTTGTTATGGAATAAAAAGAAACTTGCTTATTTTTTAATTTTCCACTTAATTTAATTATTGAATGCTTAATTTTTAGTATTATTAACTAAATTTATAAAAAAAGACAGTAAAATCTTAGCGTATATCGTTCACTAAACGCGTAAACTAGCCTTTGAAGATGTCAATAACTATTTAAATACTCTATCGATTTTATTTTACTATCATATTTTTCAACAGTAAAAAGTATTCTATTTGTTAACCCGGATAACCAGCTATCATCCTACAAAATTTCATATCTATAATCATTACTATTTTAATAAGAATTTCCAAAAAATAATCAATATACAGATGCGACTAAGTTAAAATTTTATTATATGTATAGAAAATAGATTTATATCAAGACATTCATATTGTGACAGTTGGGAAACCCTCATTTTTGACGTTAGGGGTTAAATAATACAATTTTAATAGAACAATTCATAATTGGGAAAAGTTCAGTATTAAATAAAAGCTTTCATTTTATTAAATTTACAAACATTTGCATAGCTCTACAGCTTACGGACGCGTAAATATCGAAAGGGAAGGGTCATAAAGTTCTATTATGGTGATTCAAATAACTTTATAACATTTTGCGTTGATTATTAAAAGATTTAGTAATAATATTTAAGCACTTTCCTATTATAACTTCATATATTTCCACTCTATACTTGCTTTGCCAGCGGTCGCTGGTTCGAGTCTCATATAAGCTCTATTCTATTTTAAGCTATATGTACATTGTATAGTGTAGACGTATCTAGTATCCATAACACGACACTCGGCACTTAAAACGTAATTAGATGATTCTGTGTTAACGTCGTAATATTTATATTATTATATTAGAAACATATGATATACACACATACGTAAATAAAAAAATAGATTTCTAAACTTACTAAAGGGAAAGACATGTCGGATTGTATACATTGCAAGGATAAGCATATTATGACAATGTTAAAACGGAAAATAAAATTAAAAATATTTTATGTATCTTAAAAGGTTTAGAAGTACTGGTCTAAAGAATAACGTAAAGGAAATAAGAAGAAATAATTTGCTTAGTAGCTATTAGCAGCTCAAAGGTATAATGCATTAACGCGTAGCCTTACTGTGCTGTTCTCTGCTCCAGCTGTGATTAAGCTTTAGTTTATAAACAGGAAATGTAAAAATATAAGACTTGTTTATAAATAAAAACCCAGTTATACAAATATACTTTCATCCAATACAATATACTATACTCTTTAAGGAACAGTACACGTTACAAGTCATTATATTGTAAGTAAATTTTCCATTATTTGATAATCTCTTCCCGTGGTAAACATGGTATTAAAGATTTTTAAAGCAATATGTGTGCATTGACTGAACAGCAAATTTATCTTTGTCTGCGGCCCTTCCAACATCCCATTGCTGAACATGGGCCTCCCTCAGTATGAGTGGGGCTTAGGCTATAGTCCACCGTGCTAGCCTAGTGTGTGTTGTTTTTCTCTGACATGCAGGTTTCCTCACGATGTTTTCCTTCACCGTAAGACAAGTGGCAATTATGATAGAAATGATTCACACATGAAAATACCAGAGGTGCAGGAGACCCAGATTTGAACACGCTTCACTCGCGCGTTACCGCTGGCTACCACTGCCTCAAATTATCTTTACAAAATGTAAATTTGTATGTAGGGAGCATTAATAACAAAACGATGCCTAACTTAGGAAAGACTGTGAGCGAGGGGCAAAGGGATTTTTTTATGGGACAAAGGTGGCAAACGGGGAGGAGGCTCACCTGATGGAAAGTGATCACCACCGCCCATGGACATTTGCAACACCGCAGGGCTGAAGCTGATTCCCTGAGTGTATTAAAGAAACAGAACAAACAAAGAGCAAGCACTAACTCTTGAGCAGATGCGGGCCTGGTGGCGTTCCGCTGCGCCTCGTGTATCATGCGCAGCCAGCACGCCTGCGACCAGCGCTCCAGCGAGTAGAAAGCGGAGCGCGCGGGCGCGGCGGCCGCGGGACAGCTCCACGCCGCGCTCTGCCGACCAGCGGCCAACCTGCGCACATCAACCATATCTTATCCAAGCAGCAACATTTATGGCTGTGATAGGCCCAAATGCTATAGAAATATACAACAGTTTCAATCTCAGTCAAGAAAACCAAAATACCCTACAAGTCATCAAAAACAAGTTCAAAGAGTATTTTGCTCCTAAAACAAATATATCTTTCGAAAGGTACATTTTCTTCAAAATTGAATAAAACGAAGACTAATATTATAAAGCAGAAGGGTTTGTTTGTTTGTTTGAACGAACTAATCTCAGGATCTACTGGTCCGAATTGAAACATTATTTTTGTGTTGGATAGTTCACTTAATGAGGAAGGCTATATTGCATCACGCTACGACCAATAGAAGCGGAGCATCAATGAGGAATGTTGCAAAAACGGGAAGGGCGGGCGTTAGTTCTGCGTGGTACCGTACCGCGCGACTCAGAAAGAATTTGGTTTACGATCTTTAGAACGCGTGTGAAACCGCGGGAAATGCTAGTACTATTATAATAATAATAATATAAATATGTGATGTCGTCCTATTATTCCGTTACGGAACTTAGGGCTGCAGCAGTTGTTTTCCTTGCCCTTCTATCTTTAGCCAGTGTTTCCACATGACTCCACGTAATTCCTGTCCGTCTAAGGTCCGCTTCCAGGTGTTAGTTGGTCGTATAATAATATAATAATAATAATCTTTAATTCAGGCAAGAACCCATAGTAATACAAAAACAAACAATATAATACACATATACAATTTATCTAATCTAAGCGTTAGTAACAAAATACTTAACCTATGTTAGCTTAAACTACTAGATTGCCGACCCATGGCCCGCCTCGTGGCTATGTGTAAACAATTCCATTGCCTCCAGAGAGGGCTGTCCATATTGACGTCCAATGTGCCAAGGAGTGTGTTGGAGCTTCTTAATAATCTACTTATTATGGACGCGGTACGTTTGCGTATGATCGCGTAAAAATCATCCACACGAGTCTCCGCAAACACTGCATATATACTACTATACATAGCCGACGCACTGCAATATGTAGCCTTTCTCAGCACCGCCCTCAGCACAATGTTTTATTATAAAAGCGAATATTTTGATTGATGCGCTTGTCAATCAATCACACCAGAACGACTAAATCTAGATAGGAATAATAGATTAGAATAGTGTAGACTCTTGAACGATAAATTTCCATAATAACCGTTAAAACGTATGTACGGTGAATCGCTAGTACACACTAATAAAATGTCTTCCTGACCGACTTTGGCCACGGCGCGCGGCCTGTCTCACTGACTAGCAGACTGCGCAGATGATATTCTCGACTTCCCGAGTTATTACTGACAATTACAAAATTTCTTCATAGAAAGGATCTCCTTTGCAAATTAGAAAACTAAGGTAAAGTACCTCATACACACAATATAAGCATAGCTATCACCATTACGCGTAAAAGCAGCGCCTGTAGTTATCGTTTTCAATGAAAACAGAGCCTAAATACTGAATGATATATACACAGAGAGGAGTCACACGGGAATCGAACTAAGCTTTTCAGGATCTATTACCAGCAATTACAAAATATTATTACTAGACTTCCTCTAATTTAAGAACAGCTCTTATTTTCGGATGTAAGTCTTATTATCAGAAATATTTTAAATAAATATAATAAAAATAAAACTTGTAAAAATATGTATTTTAGTTGTGAGTTCCTGCGTTTCTCGGTGTTTTTGAACGGCACCCTAATTCTGTTTCTAAAATAAAAGTAGACTTAGTTACTTCTCATACCGTCATCTATCTGCTGGCGAATGTCCTGTCAAAATTAGTTAAGCCAGCCTAGACAAACAGATTTTAAAAATAGTGTTTTTGTTGTGATGATTTTATATGCATTTAGTAAAAACGTGTTATTTTGGCATTACAAACGGACACTTCTAGTTCCGTGGTAAGCTACGGTACTTGTGTTACGGATACCAGATAGTTGATACACTACACATATATAAATTTTTAAATACATAAATATTATAAATATAAACACCCATGACTAGAGTACAAACATTCGTGCTCAACAAATGAATGTTTCCAGCGGGACTCGAACCCGCGACCGTTGGCGCAGAAAGTACGGTGACTACCAACTGATCCAAACATGTCATGTATAGATTTTAATTTATAGGCTAATCATATTCAATGGCTCATGTATTACGTACGAGCTTGTGTTATCTATAATTAATACTGTATCATGTTTCTCACATTCATTTGCGTGTATTGCTTCGTTATTTACACTAAATCCGGTTGCATCCAATAAAAACTAAAATCCAATTAAAAGGTTTACATGGAGATCTATTCAAAGCTTATTTGTTTATTAGCTTTAGGACCACATTTACTAAGTTTATGTTTTGATAAAAATATGTACTTAAAAACTTACCTTACCTTAATAGCTGACGCTTTAATCATTCACTTATAATATTAAAATAACTAGTGATATACCTTCTTAGGTTTATATTAAAAATAGTTGAACCAATTACATTTAACGAATAAACTGTTATCTAGCTTCTGTTTACTTGCAATGATCGCTTTAATTTAAATATAGAATATGAATAAGGCACTTTTCTCGAAGTACTGTATAAAGTTTAGTTTTAGTCAAAAAGATTTCTTCATAATTTTCCAATAAATTGAACAGTTTTTAGTATCGTAATTACTAGCGTAAACTTTGAATCAGTGAATGTATGTATATTCGTATACATTCTCGAGCTTTGCGCTTGGCAACATTCATTTTTATTTATATAGATAGATAAATTGACATAATATAATTAATTAATGTTCAGTTGTGATAACATGAAAAGATTTATTTATGATGGCATAAATTGTGAAAGTTACTAAAGTTAGTAATGGCAAGTTAATCAAGCTGAAGAATCTTTGACATCTCGTTTTTGCAACGTTGCTGTTGCTTCCTTGGCTACGAAGGAATCTCAGGAAGTTTAAAATCAAGTTTAATAGTGATAAACACTTCATGTTCAGTTGGTTTAAAATAACATTAAAGGACATAGCATCAAAGGACATTCCTAGATATATTTTAAGCAGAAATTAACTTTTTTTGGGTCATACTCAGAAAAGTTGTACATTTGTTATCTTTTCTCGTCCCGCTTCTTCATACTTCTATAAATATCGTATTTTATACATATGATCTTTAAAAGATAGCTTGTTCGGAGTAATTTAAGCGGTTTAAGTCTTCATTTCTAATTCGCACGGCCAGGGTCTAGAATTCTTTATCGAGATCTGTTTCCTAACACCTACAATATGGGTATCTTTAAAAAAAGTGTAAAAAGGCATTTTCTAGACATGCGTGCCATCTTAGACCCCATTGTCACCCTCTATCAGGTGTGATAGAGGTCAAGCGTGCGCCTATAATGTATAAAAAAAGTTCTAAAGTACTTTATTTAAAGGACAAAGTTTTTAAGAATTTAATGTCTTACATAATAAGTTAACAATTAAACCAAAGCGAAATGATATTTCAAATTGGTCTAAAGCTAAAATCTATCTAGTTACGAACCCGAGTAAAGCCAAAGTGCTTCGCTAGTTCTAATATTTTATATTTTAGGGCCAATTCATACATATTATAGTAATAATTTACCAACACATTTTAAATCCAATTAACAGTTTTATTTTAACCAAAAAGTTTTTATAGTTTTTAAAACATGAAATAACAATACAATATACATATATAAACTTTTTATTGCTCTATCTCACGATAAAACTCGGTGTTTCCATTTTATTTGTGTATTTTTAATCGTCGATCGAAACTGATGTGAAAATTGTGTAGCCTCAATAAAACGTCCCTAGGTATACCATAAAATCCAATCCGAAGTAAATATTACTTACAAAATAATATTTATTTATAAATTGTCTTTGTAATTTTTTAATCTGTTCATAAGTCAAACAGCCTTACTAATATTATAAATCTGAATGTTTTTGTTTAGGCCATGTGCCATGGGAGAGGCTGTGGACGAGTACAGGCTAAATATGATGATGATGATGATGATGAATGTCTTTGTTTGTTTGATACCTCTTACTGTTAATAACTAATGATAATTGAATTAGGAATATTATTATTACATGTAGGAAAAGGATCATTTTTATTAATAAAGTATCTGAAAAAGTGATTTCAAAGTAATTGAAAATAAAAATTAAGATTGCTATTTTACTCAAGCAAATATATGAAATAGGATAGATTTGGACGAAACTTGGTACGCAGTATCCTTAAATAATAGTTCAAGTTTATTGTTTTAAAACATTTAGTTCTTAAATTTTCAATAGAAGACTTTATGAAAAAAAACGCTTTTCATACAATTGAAGAAGCGACCAAATGACATGACACGGGCCAGTTTATTATGCACTTCATTTCTTTTGTAAGGTTTAAGGAATTTTTAAATACTAATTAAATATTTAAAAGGGACAATAAGAATTCATAATTGTGGTGTGGAAGGATCAAGCTTTACAAGGGTATGATTCGCCTCCACCTACACAAACAACAGTCTATATGTTATTTATACATAATCTTTACATAATACTAGCAGACCCGGCTACGCGTTACTTTGGCTAATTTGATTGCAGTAAACTATTTAAGTGGAACGGTAGGAGAACATCAGTTACGGAGACCACCATGCTTTTTTACATAGATGCTATTTGTAAAAAAATATGGCGACCTCCCTGACAGATTTTCTACTACTGTAACCCAGTCAACAAATATCGCCATCTGTTAAAATCGTTTGGAGTAAACAGATAATTGTGAATGTCAAATAATAGATAAATAATTTGCAATAAAATAATATTGCGACTATCAATAATTAAGATGTAAGCTGTATCTTTCAAGTTGTATCAAACTGCACACGGTGTGCAAATTTGATTAAAATCGGTTAAGTAGTTTAGGAGTCCGTTGCGAACAAACAACGTGACACGTAATTTATATTATATATTAAGATAATAAAATTTTAACTAGTTGAATCTGTACGTTGAATATATTTTGAAAAAACTAATTGAAATAGTCATTATTAAAGATACAGAGGCTGAATCTATAGGTTTTAGAATTTTTGTCTCTCTGTATACTACTTTATATAAATGTGTGTAAAATACATAATATAAATTTTGTAATCCTCACTAATATTATAAGTGCTAAAGTAACTCACGCTAAAACTACTGAACGGATTAGTCTAGGGGTTGAAATAGAGGATAAAAGTTTGTATGGAAATTACGTTATTTTTAAAGCTAGATGCTTGAAACTTGTTTATTAGGGTTTTGATTAGATATAAATAAATGAGACATTTAATGTTAATTTTATCCTAAAGGGGGCACCTATTCTGCCGTTCTTGTGATATATACAGTAAGTGCCTTAGATACACTTTCGAGAAAATGGCGTTGAAAGATTGTTTTTGAACTTTTGACATTTCAAATGGCGCGCTCTCTAAATGGCGCTGTGTTTAATAATGTCCAAATATATTTATTTATTATTGATTATTTTACAGTCATATTGTATATTTTTATTTAGAAATAATATTTGAGTTGCAAAGCTTGAAAAATATTAAGTATTAAGGAGATATGCCTTGGTGCAATGTGTCTTACTGTAATTATGTTTAAGCTTTTTTGGTTTTTTATGCCACATCTTCACATTTTAAATATACAGAAATATAGATCTCAATCTCTACATTCTAAATATGTACGTAACTCAATATTGACAAAAATGTGACTTACTGTAATTAATTATCATAAGCGCGGCAGTAGCGGCCTAGCTTTTAGTACTTTTCCTTCTGTCCTATAAAACAATCAAGAAGAATAAACGGAGAACATTACTTAAAAACACTAATTATGATGATAGCTATTTATCCAGGACAACATCTATAGTAATAACTAGTCTTTCCCGCGACTTCGGGCGCGTTCATAAGGCTGGAAACCAAATACCTCCCGTTTTTGCAACATTTTTCATTGATGCTTCGCTCCTATTGGTCGTAGCGTGATGTAATATAGCCTATAGTCTTCCTCTATAAGCGGACTATCTAACACAAAAAGAATTTCTCAATTCGGAATGGTTGTTCCTGGGATTAGCGCGTTCAACCAAACAAACAAACAACCAAACTCTTCAGCTTTATAATATAAGTATAGAATATAGATTACTGTGAGAAAATATCTCATCTCTGAGTCATATATATACTAGTCGTTAAAAAGTACCAAGGAAAGATCCCGAAAGGAGCGAGGGTTTTTAAATAATAATATGTTAATTTCGTCATTTTTCACCCCATATCCGTTTAACTTCCGGTCGACCTAAGACCTTGCCATTATGGGGTTGAATATATATATTTCAATTAAATGTATATGAGCGATTAGGAAGCGAGTCTATTGTTTCGTTGATCTTAAAAATCATTAATCATATGAAATCTAACCAAAAATTTTAGCGGTCAGTCCCTTGTAATAATACAGTAGATCGTTAGATATATTATGTTCGAAGTAATGTCAGTAATAAAGATGTTAATGGTTTATGACATTGCTCGAATGAAATTAGGTACAGTGGGTTCAAATCCAGGTCACCAGCACTTGATTGATTAGCACAGATTTTGATTATATTTGCTAATACCCAGAAGGAAAATAGTGAAATATAATGAAGAAATCTGCAAGTTTGAGAAAGCTAGTTGTCCCATATCCATACTCATGTAAAGCCCTTCAACTTAGTTTCACCATGGTGACCTATGGCCCTTCACGGTGATTCATTGCTATTGATTCGTAAATGCATATGTACACAAAACTCATTGATTCTTAAAAGATACTTGAGACAAGAAGCCTGGCTCGTTTTTAACATTTGTTTCTTTTTTGTTTATGTAGGTATATGTTTTTTTTTATTTTTCATTACTGATTACTTTTAAATGTCGACCACTGACGAATATTGAAATAGTATGTATCACTGCATATTATAAAGCAAAGCCCTCCGCCACGTCTGTCTAGCTGTCTGTTCGCTCAAAAGTTACTGCACCCATTTTCATACCGTTTTCACCAATTGCTAGAGTAGTTTTAGAGGAAGGTTTTAGTATTTAATTTGTGAAGTTTTTGTATACATTTACGAGCGGAACCCGCGGCTTTGCTCGCGATTAATTTAGGAATGAATCCGAACGAAGCAAGGGTGAGTCGCTAGTATTTTATAAATTTCTACTTTAACAATGTCCACCTAAAGAGCTTGCATTGTCTAGTTAAACTGTAACTTACTCTGATTCGTACATCTAATAGGCGGTATTTCACTTAATGAATTCGTACTATAGCTATTTGGATTGGATGTGGCATTCTACCTTAAGCAGTACTGTGATTTAGTATTTATGTTTGAATGTATGTATGTGTAGTTTACTATGAGTGGTTTCTAGCTTAGTGAGTTTATTTACCGATTTTGAAAAATGAGGCGAGATCCTTTGATTGTATGTATTATGATATCTTCACCATTTCTAATACTAGCGACTTGCCCTCGCTTCGCTCGTCCCTCGCATTAGCGAAAGAAAAGCCGCAGGTTACGCTAGTTTTACATAATAAAAACCTTCCTCTTAATTGACACTATCTATTAAAAAAACCTCATCAAAATCCGTTGCTACTTTTAAAGATCCAAGAATAGATAGAGTAAAATGTTATTAGGCGAATAAATATTTTTATAATAATAACTAGCGACTCGCCCTCGCTTCGCTCGGGCTCTTCCTTAGATTTAGCACAGGCAAAGCCGCGGGATCGCCTAGTTATGCATATAAACCTTCCTCTTGAATCACTCTATCTATTGGAAAAAACCGCATCAAATTCCGTTGCGTAGTTTTAAAGATTTAAGCGCACATAGGGATATAGGGATATAGGGACAGAAAAGGTGACTTTGTTTTATACTATGTAGTGATGATATGTAAAGTAGAAGATGTGATTCTAAAAATATATTTATCATTTCTTAGTTGTATATGATAAAGGCCAATTAAATTATTTTTACTGTACTAAATATTCCTAAAACTAAAAAACTACAGATTCACTCCCTACCAAATTTAAAGTTTGTAATACAAGAATACGTCCTGTAATTAAGATATTTTTTTTAAATGAGAGATCTCCTTACAACATTAGCTATCTGTAAGTGAAGGTTCCGTCAAAATCGGTTCAGCCGTTTCAGAGATTAGTCGAAACAAACAGACAAAAATGTTTCAAATTGATTTTTTGATGTAGTTATCGTATATACTTTCATATTATGCATTTAGTGAAAAACCGTTAATTTGAAATTAAATTTTATTGTTATTAAGTAAAATAACCTTAAAATAGAAAGTTAAACATATTCTAGAATACTAAGAGCAAAATACTAAACATGTTGGCTTAACGTTACTTGTACTTGTGCTCCTGATTTTCACAGAAGTTGGTGTAATACACACATTGTTTTCTAAGTTACTTAATAGTGGCACTTTGCCAATTTGGAGGTTCTTGCGCGCTACCCGTGACGTTTGGCTTAGCAAAGATTTTACTTCGAGTTAGTTATGTATACAAGAATTTTACTATACTAACAATTCCCGTGGCTTCACCCGCGCCTGAAATATGAAAATTTAGAGTTATAAGATTTTTTGTGAAAGAGTAAAAAATAAAAATTTAGTCTTAAAATAAAAAAAATAAGAAGGACAATACCACCCTTCACACGTAGGGAATCAAAATTAGTCTACGCCCTATTCTCAAAACTACCAAATATTCAAAAAAAAATTGGTCAAGCCGTTTCGTTGGAGTTTGATAACAAACACTGTAACACGAGATTTTTGTATTATGAGACTAGCTCTTTCTCGCTCTGCTTTGTATTGGTAGGAAATGCTATGTTTTTGTTTAGTTCTCTTTGTTTAAGTTTGTGTTCCAAATATTATTAATGTAGAACAAAAAACAATTTTAATTACTTACTATTTACTTCAATAAGCTACATCTACGTGGCCTCATTACTTTCATTACTTTTATACCAGAATAGTTTTTGAGATTTATATCAATTCAGTCTAGTGAAAAACAAAAACAAATAGGTATACCCCACTCGATTTTTTTTCCAAATTATGTAATCTGCGTGCAAAAATTTATACTCTCAGCCATTTTGGCGTTATTTAGTAACAAACTTTCGCAATTATTGAAATATATATGGTCTTAAGTGATCCATAGAAACCACTTAAGAAGCTCTTCAAATTAATTCAAATCGCAAAAAGCTTTTATAGTATAATATCAGTATCGTACTTATTTATACTAAAATAGGTATTATAAAATTTTAATGCAAAATGTATATTAAAATCTACTAAATAATCGGATTTTGATGCCGTTATTTTAATAAATATAATCATTCAAGAGGAAGGTTTAAGTATATAATTTGTCAAGATTATTTTAAATACATTTACTAGCTAAGCTCGCGGCTTCTAAATTATTAATTCTAGTTATTAATATTATATATAATATTAAAAAAATATTCGGATTCAGAAAAAATGATATAAATAAAAAGCCTTTATGAGTACTTTATTTAAAATAAATCTTAATTATTTTGTACTCGATCTATTCAAAATAGCATTCTTGTAGCCAATGTACAATATTCTAATGGTACGTACAAAGGGATTGAACGAAAATGTTCGACGTAATATGACAAAAAACTCGTTGCGCATCAGATTTTCCGCAGACTAACATGCAATCCACTACGTATTTCATTGAATACGGTATCTATTTCTCTGAGTTCATTAGGTTCAGTGACAGCGTTATCGGTACATATAAATAAAACTGATGGGTCTTTTTTTAATTTCAAATCAACAGCTTTTCACTAAATGAATATGAAAATATAATCGGTGCTTACATCACTTTTTAACTCACAAGAGAACTTAAGAAATCACTTTTTTAAATTTTTATCTTTCTGTCTGTCTGTTTATTCCGACTAGTCTCTGCAACGGATAGACCGATTTTGATAGGACTTTCACTCTTAGATAGCTAATTTTAAGAGTAGCTTAAACTACTCCTATTTTAAGAAAATTAAAAAAAACCGATAATTATACCGATATAATATTATTTAATTTATTTCAACTTACGCACAATGAAGCGGGACAGATTTGCTAGTTTTTCTCATAAGTATAAATTTAACTCTCCATTGAATGTATTCGATTCTCGTTCAAAAAATGTTGAATATTATTAAACTTCATCGAAATAACGTGTAAGCGGGGATGAACCCGAGCGCAGCAAGGTAGAGTCGCTTTTTTATCAAATTATTTATTGCATTTATTGGGATAAGTAAACTAAATTAATGTTAAACTTATATTAAATATTTACAAAGTAATAAGTATATATTTGATAATTACAAAGTAATAAGTATATATTTGATATAATTGTATTTAAATCCATGTAATCGGGATATTATGCTTCTCGGGCAGTTATAAGTGGCCTATAAGTACTGTTCGCCACTATCACCCTATCGTCTTGTTGCATATTCCATCAGCGTGTGTCGATGACAGATGGCTACGTGGTTTAACGTTCACTCTCCGTCAAGACTCCGAATGCACAACAAATGTCTGTCTGTCAAAATGTCTCACGTTCACGTTGAGAGCGAATTCTAGTTCAAATGATTCATACTGGCTTACGAGTTTTCTCCGATAAAGCCCCAATAACCATTGTGAAAATGCGAAATCTAGTTATCTAAATAATAAATCAGCAGGTTATGTCATTAATATTATTAATTAAAACTTATGTAACTTTTAACTTTTACGAAAAAAGTGTTAGAAGGAAAAATTTAATATCTTTAATGTATACCTACATATAGATATATCTATACCTCATACAAAAATAAATAATTCTGTCAATCAGCCATGTCTATATAAAAATAAAATATCGTATCAATCTGTTAGTATAACTAGTTTTTGTGATATTTTCGAATTTTTACATCTAAATTTGATGTTCAATGTAATCAATTAAGCAATATTTCTATCCAAAGAAGTCGTTAACAAAGAATCATAAATCAAATTGAGCAATTTCCAGTAAGAATACGATTTTATTATGAGTTCGTTATATCAATTTTCATTGTTTGCAATTCAAAATTATAGTAAAAGCGAGGAGTTGAAACAGAGTCGCTGTCTTAATTTGCACTCTGTAACACTTTGTCTAATATATATTTCCTTAGCTATATGACATGAATATGTTTAATTTAATATTCTTATATTAAAAATTTAGTAAAAACACTATATACGATTAATTAATAAAGTTTTTGAATAAAATGAAGTAATTTATAATAATAACAGTTAACATCTAAATGTATAATAATAATATTTGATTAATAAAACTATCTTTTCGGATTTTGTGGCGGATTTATTTTGATTTCTGTTTTTTTTAATTTCGAATGTTTTACAGCAAAATGATTAAGGGAGAGACTAATGTTTTAGAGATATCAATCAAGAGGAACTTAAAATCATAATAAATCCGCGATAAAATCCGAAAAGAAAGTTTTGTTTAAATTTATACTAACAATAAAATTTATCACCATTAAAAAATAATTCCCTATTATACTACTATACCTACTACTTTTTATATTGTGTTATTCAATTAAGTTACTATTATGATGCATTTATTAAAATGTTAAGTAAATTAAACCTATTTAGGGGATAGCAAAGATATAAAGCGGTAAGGACTTATATAGACATAAATTATTAGAATATGCAGCTAACGTGGATTATTGATCGGCACTAACTCTGTAACTGCCGTGGCTAAAATAATGACTCTCTCGGTACCAATTGCGAGTTATAGTCCATGTGTGTCACAAGAAATTGCTATAAGTTAGAATAAAGTGGAAAATTTAGATTTAATTTTCATTGTAATTCATATTTCATTCAAAACTTTAGTTATTTTTCTTTGAATAATAAATTATTACATACAAGTTGCTTAACTGTACAGTTAGCTTACATTAATTCATGGAAGGAATCTTTCACTATAATTACTTTCGCCTATACGTAGTTCCCTGGGCGGGATATTAGTCGATAGTAAAAACGCTTAACCCTACAATACCTATTGAACTTATACAAATAACCAACTCAAGATTAAAATATTTTATACCACAACAATGTAATATATTATAAGCAGTTATAGATCACAAAATGGTGTCAAACATTTTATCACTATACTCATAGTATAAAACAAAGTCGCTTCCCGCTGTCTGTATGTATGCTTAGATCTTTAAAGCTACGCAACAGATTTTGATGCGGTTTCTTTTAATAGCTAGAGTTAAGTTAGTTAAAGAGGAAGGTTTAAATGTATAACTAGCGAAGCCCGTGGTTTCGCTCCCGCAAAATTTCTCTTGTGTATTTATAATATCAATTAATGTCCTATATCAAAAACTGCTTCTTTGGTTTGTTTATATGATTTTATATAGAAATATCTAGTGACAAAAATACATATTTTTCCTTTCAGATTAAAAGGTACACCGAATCCCATTAAATAGATAACTAATTAGCTAATCATTGCTCACAATAGTAAACATGTCTGAAATATATTCGTCCCTTGGCGAAAATGTAAGTAACCATTGATATATCTAACATTAACTGCCTCTGCGGTATAGTGGCTAGCATGTACGGTCACAAATCGAGTGGTCCTGGGTTCGAGTCCTTATTCGGGCCAAATTTAATTATAGAGTCTTTCTGTTTAGTAAGCCTCAGGAACAGCCTGGAGTTGGGAAGTTGGAGGTATGTGACCCTAGTGCCTTGGAGAGCACGTAAAGTCGTCGGTCCTGCACCTCAGGCACTAAAATAAATAAGTAATTTTATTTTATTTTACCTAAATAAAAATTTTGCTACGCAAAGGCGCTAAAGTTATTTTTTGGTTTTATTATGAGCTGATTCAGGTTTTACTACTTTTTCATACTTTATCCTTAAAATGCTAAGATATATCTAAAACTTATTTTACTGAGTATAATGTTACATTAATATTGTAATTAGAATGAAACTTAAACAATATAATGGAGATTGGTAAAGAAGTCTCGGCACATTAATGAAATTTTTAATTTTTATCTTTAATCAGAGCGTGACGATTCCATCCTTTCATCTTTTCATCTCCATATGTAATTAATTTTGGCGGCCAACCATAGACGGGTTAGGTTCCGTTGGGCTTAACTGGGTAGTACTGGCTATTCAAATTTATATTAAAAAAGTGTTTTCTAATATAATACCTTTAGTAGGCTATCTGTTATAGCTACACCTAGCTATAGCTAATTGAACTTTTACCCATTTCGACTTCTGCCAGATTAGGACTCAAGTAGGATAAGTATATTATTACTGTATTGCAATGTTGTACACAAATATTATTTTAAAAGAGCAACTGTTGAGTTTTTCGCTGACTATTTGCTATTTTCCGAACCGATAGTAGATTCTCACGGACATACAAACTGAAGTTTAATATTCAAAAATGTAAAATTTCATGATTCAAAAGTACTTTTAATATCTAGTCAATTTGAATAAAGTACGTATATTTTGATTTGATTTGAAGTCGTTTCCAAATAATACAATAGCTAGAAGGTTACTGAATAAAAAAATCATTTCATTTTTTACTTTTAAAATATGAAGTGTTCATCATATTTTTATAATATAACAACAAAATATAAACAAAAGCAATTTTTACAGCGACATTGTTTTAAAATTTTATTTTATTTTAACTATTTCGGATTGTACTAGTTTAGGCACAACGAGTTTTATAAATTCTAAAAGAAATATAATATTCCAAATTGTTATTGTTATTCAACTTCGATATGTTGCTGTAACAAAAATATTTTAAAACAATACAGTACATGTTTGATATTTTTCAAATCATCGACCGAAACTGATTCGGCAATTTTGTAAGCTTAAAAAGGTCCCGGTCCGCTATTCTCGTAAAATCGCGGCCCATTTTTTAAATATGTTGCTTCATACTAATAAATACATGTACTAAAAGAGCATTGTTAGGGTTGGGTCCTTTGTTGCGCGTTACTTTAAATTAGTATTATAAAAAAAATGTTCACACTTTACAAATGTTTATTATTTTTAAAAAGAAAAAGAATTGTAGACATACTTTTAAAATAAAATAAATTGAGTTACGAGTATTAACGCAGCATCGTCTTATTTCATAGACTTGTGTTATGAATACAAAACAGTTGAGATATACTTTACATATATAACGTTAAGACTTTACATATTATATATAACGTTTAACATCCATGATTGAAGTACAAACATGTGTTCGTCATACAAATAGATGCCTCCAGCGGAACTCGAACCCGGGATTACTGGTGCATCAAGATAACACTACTGAGTCAAATAGAATTACAGTTCTAGTATATAGCTTCACGATTGCGTATTTTGGTGACTTTCAGGAGTTACTTTATTATTCCTATTATTTTCTTAAAGATGCATGCCGTTAGTGTTATTATTTATTAATATTAGCGTGGCATTTCTGCACTTTCTCTTTCTTCTTTCTATAAAAAAATCTTTAGTACAAATAAAATATATTCTTCGATATCATGTACGTTCCAGCTTCTTATTCAAACACTAATCTGACTATCAAATGTGTATCAATATACTAAGATTTGTAATATTAATTGATTATTATATTTTTAATTGTCAAATTGAACGAAATAAATTAATAATTGGTTCCCGCTGTATGAAGAGACCTACAATGTTTCGAATCGCTCCGCTAGTCACCCACGTCCGCGTCGAAGCGCAACGGAACCATAAAGTAAAACTGACGACTCACATTACGATTTGTCATAAAATGCTATGACATACGCATACGCTAGTTATTAAGATTTTAAGATTCTACGCGACATTGGCGAAGTAAACTGTGCAAAACTGTCACGCCTAAAAACCGTAGTAGATAGGTTATTATAAAGGCTAATTTAAATAAAATAATATAAAAAAAAATTAATCTGGAATACTAAATTTCTATCAATATACATTAATTGAAACATAACCTCGTGCTTTGCGTAGAGAGACAAGTCGCATACGCTACAATTTTTAATGTTTTTTTGTATATCACTCATCTCTGAATACCAAAACTACTTGAAATATAATGATGAAATTTGAAGATAGTTCGTAGTTAGAAGACGACCGCTAAGAAGTTATTTTACGACAGGACCGAATTAAGGTGGTCTAAGAGCTCTCGCAAGTTTCTATGGTAGTCTTTCATTTTTTACGCTATAAACTACAAATTTGGCAGAACCTATGCGAAGTAAGGATGAGTTGTTATACTACTATACATTGATTAAAAAGTTAAACTTATCTTAAAATTTTAAACAAACATTAGTCTTATAAGTAGTCCTTTATATATAACCATTCGAAGCAAAATATAAAATGTATAAAATTATATTATTTCTAATATAAAAAATTAGACTCGAATTGACTCGAAAAATATACACTCGAAAGTAAAAACATCACATCATTTTTCATCATGGAATGAAAATTGCCACGCATATTCTACATAATTTCCGCCAGGACTAATACGTCCTGTTAGCAGTCACGTGATATTTACAACGAAATTCGTCGTACTTACACTTAGCTGATAAAAGTATGTTTTTTATTTTTATTTAATCTTATTTTTTGAAACTTAGTGTCGTAAATGGCAGTTAATATGTGAGATATACCATAAAAGTCAACAAAAGCTTTTTATGAAAAAAAATCACATAATACATAATAAAAAAATTCGAAGTCGAATCTTTAATTTAGTATTTTTTGGAAAGTATTGAAATAATTATTATTATTGATAGAGAGACTGAATCTATATGTTGGGACATTATAACACTATATTTCTACACTATAGTGGAATACCTGGTAGATGTAAATGTGTGGGATTAGTGACTTGTTGTGTCTCACGTAGGATAAATAGATAAATTGTAATACAATATTGTTACCAAATATTTTTTTGAAAAGAGCAACTGTTGAGTTTCTCGCCGGTTCTTCTCAGCAGAACAGCTTTCCGAGCCGGTGGTAGTTTACTCACAGACTTACAGACTGACTTTTAATTTTGATAATGTAAAAATGACGATTCAAAAGAGCTTGTAAAAGTCTATTTGAATAAAGAATATTTTGATTGATTGATTGACAGCGCCATCTATTTCCATGGTAAGCTACGAAGGAAGCTTGTGTTACGGATACCAGATATTTGATATACTACATATATAAATTTAAATACATACATATTATAAATATAAACACCCATGACTGGAGTACAAACATTCGAGTTTTAACAACTGAATGCCCAGCGGGACTTGAACCCGCGACCGCTGGCGCAAGAAAGTAGGGTCACTACAAACTGCGCCAAACGTGTCGTCAAAAATATATAGGTAGTTTAAAAAAATTTTTTTCATATCTAAAAATTATAGTCACCATAAAAAGTGACAAACACGAGTGGAGCAAGAGTAAGTCTCTAGTATTAGTATATAATATCTTATATATAAAATTCTCGTGTCACGGGGTTCAAACTTGAACTCCTCCGAAACGGCTTGACCGATTCTCATGAAATTTTGTGAGCATATTGAGTAGGTCTGAGAATCGGCCAACATCTATTTTTCATCCCCCTAAATGTTAAGGGTAATTCACCCCTAAATTTTTATTTTTTATTTTTTAGTTAGACAATTTTTTTTCCTACAGATCAACCCAATGAGGTTGATTAGCAATTAAAAAAATTAACGCGAGGGAAGCCGCGGGTACAGCTAGTGTAAATATAATTATAATTTATCATTCCATTATTTTCTTATAAGCACATACATAGCGAAAAGTCTACAATATGTAATCCTTTAATCAGTCTTATTCATTTCGAGCTAAGTACTATTTTCTCTAATAACGAAACCAAAGTACTCTGAAATAGGTTTAATTTAAGTCTACCATCGTATATCGTTAGTGTAATGGATTTCTTTGTGTTCAGATCGTTACAAATGCTTTCATTATAAGCTTTATTTCTGATATTTTTGTTATACCATAATTTATAACTTCTAATCAGAACTGTACCTAGTATCATTAATTAACTGGGATCTTATATTTAATATATAGTAAGAATATTCCAAGACAGGCCATCGTTCATCCATCCGTTTGTTGAATGGAAAGTATTTTGTAGTATTCATACAATACATAGGTAATTATAATTAAACAGACTTAGCACAAGCGAAGCCGCAGGTTCCACTAGTCTTAAATAAAAGTAGCCTAAGTTACTCCTTATAACATTAGCTATCTGCGAGTGAAAGTCCCGTCAAAATCGGTCCATCCGTTTCAAATAGCCGACAGACAAACAGACTGACAGTTTTTTTTGTACCGTATATTATACTTTCAAATGCATTTAGTAAAAAGCTATTAATTTAAAATTATAAACAGACACTTTAAAATCGTATACAGTACGTATCCAATTCACACAGAAAATCCTAGAATATTTTATTTTTTATTTTTGACGACATTAGCTTTTTATAAGTTAATTTATTTAATCCTTCAGAAGAAGAAAGAAAAGAATACAAATACGAAATTTATGTACTTATTTTACATGTCTATGGAGACTTGATGTAACTGCTTTACACTCTTAATAATGTTCATGCACATGTAATACGAACAAACAAAGAAAAAGGCTTCTCGAATCTACATTTAAATCTGCTTGCTTCCCGCAAGTAGGTCGACGCCTTTGTTTTGTTAAACTCTTTAATTAACTTGTATCGCACCTGCTCTCTCTGGGACTGTCGAAACTTTGTACTATTCACACTCTTGCCTGGAACGTCGTGACTGAAAGAATATATTTGGTAGCAGTTTCAACTTAGTTATCTTTTAGTTAAATATAACTTGTAAGTGAAAAACGTAATATTAACCTAGATTTTACTAAAAAATCATGTTTAACCCATTTGTAGTATTTTTCCAAATATTTTATTGGATTTTGTTACTACTTTTTTTTAAAAAGCATTGTAGTAGTATAATTATACTTGTTACGTAACGTTGCTTTATTCAGGTAGAGCCCTCTTGTTTTAATAAGGACTCCATGATTGTTTTCTTCTGCGGCATAAAAATTAGATAGTTTGAACTCTTTATGTCTTCATAGCTTTAAATATATATCGATACATAATACAAGTAACAATTCTATAGGTACGGGTATAGTAGATACTACATATATTATTCAGATTGTTTGTCTGAACAGATTGATAACATTGTCGTAGGACATGATCTATATTTAAAATATACATAATGGAACTGTCGGACCATTAGATCCAATTACTAAGCTTGCTATTATATACATAACACCTTTCTTTGTCACTACATATTATAAAACAAAGTCGTTTCTCGCTATCTGGCCCTATATTATATGCGGTTTTTTTATTAGATAGAGTGATTCAAGAGGAAGGTTTATATGTATATCTAGCGGAACCCGCGCCTTTGCTCGCAATAAATCTGGGGTTTAACCCAAACGAAGCAAGGGCGAGTCGCTTGTTAATATATATTTTAGAATGACAGTTTAATGATAATCTAGTTTTTTACCACGGTTTCGCTCACTATGCTATATCAAAATTCGGTAAAGACACCTATATATAAGCGAATCCTTATTAAATAAAAAATCCGACTTGTAGGCGCCGCTTCCGAGTTAAACCAAAAAACTAACATACGAGAACATACAAGTCCTGACATAATTTTATAAGATTACGTAGTAGGCTAGCCGGAATAAGCTCCCTCAATTACGAATTTACTCAAATTCGTTGAATTCTATACAATTATGATGTAATTGTCACATTCATTCTTAAGTCCAACAATTTAAACGACTTGTACAACATAGATGAGTCTTATACAACATATATTTAACTCTACTTCAGCTCATTTTAGTACAGATATTTTATGAAAAGGAAATGTTACCATTTCTAAACATTCATTAGTCTCGACGAGAATGATATAACTGAGTAATAAATACGTGTTTCCTTAGGTTGTATACTTAGGCATGTTGTTAGCACTACCTTTTTGGCTAGTATATTATGCGGAGGACTAGTGCTTCACCATAACTTCACCTAGCTAATTTATTAAACTGACTAATATGTGCCTTTTTTGCAAGAAAAGATGGTGTATGTTCGAACAAATGATATAAGGCGAGTCCATATTTTTGACTCCAAACTTCATTATAAATGGTTTAGCCATCACTACATAATATTATAAAACAAAGTCCTCTACCGCGTCTGTCTGTCTCTTCCCGATAACGTTAAAAAGTACTGCACTGATTTTCATGTTGTTCTTACCAATGAATAAACTGGTTCTCGAGAAGGGTTATTAACCCACGGCTTCGCGAGTCTTTAAATAAATAAATATGTTCGGACATTTTTTACAATAGCTCCATCTAGTTCCGTGGTAAGCTACGAGGCTTGTGTTATGGATACCAGATAGTTGATATACTACACATGTAAATTTTTAAATACTTACATAATATTATAAATATTAACACCCATGCCTGAAGAACAAACATTCGTGCTCAACAAATGAATGCCCCCAGCGGGATTCGAACAAGCGACCGCTGGTTCAGAAGATAGGGTCACTACCAACTGAGTCAAACGTGTCGTCATAAGTCTTATAATAAATAAATTAAGATTTTACATATATTATATTAGGTACTAACATATTATTATTTGGACCTTTAACTGTAACTAACTACTTTCTATATAACTTTGTTATTTACATATAAGCAGTAGGTATATGAGTTATTCACACAAATGAATGCCCCCAGCGGGACTTGAACCCCAACCGCTATTGCATCAAATAAGAGATCTAAAAACTGAGCCAAAACTAAACTAAACTTAACTAAAACTAAACTAAAGTAAACTGTATTTACATACAATTATGTATCAATATAATAGAACTTTCATGTAAACAAATTATTTAAGTCGAAAGGAAAACGGGTCACATGGCAAGAAGGAAATGGGGCACCATACCTTGCCATACTTTACGATTTCTTTCTTGTTGTTATAGGCGAACGTCTTTGTGATACATGTCGTTGTTCTATATTGTAAATATTTAGTAACATATAACTTTATTTATCATATAAATATCCTAGAATCTACTTAAAACCTAAGCAAGGTACCAAACTGTAGCCTTATCAAAATCCGTTCAGTCGTTTAGAATAAAGAAATACATATAATATGTAATGTATTTACACTCACATAATATATTATGTACAATGTTGATACAAACTTTCACATACATAATAACAGTCTGATATGAAATAAGTTAAATCTTCTGTATAATAAAAATTAATGAAACCATGTTTAAAATAAAAAAGGCATACAATATTTTAAATGTCTTCAATTAAAATGCTATTACTTGGATTAGATCGATCTTCAACTTTCATTATTTCGAAGTAAGATCAATTTTTGCCGATAAAATTTTACGAGCTTAGATGTTTAAAAAAGGCATTAAACTAATTAGTTTTGCGGTTTTTTATTTATTCGCGATCCACTGTAGTGGATGGACGAAGTTCTTTTCACAGATTAATTATGTATATTTTGTTAGTAGAGAGTTATATTATATATCCTTATACTTAGATATGCCAGTGGTAGCCCAGTTTTAATGCGCTCGCATGGATAACCCAGTGAAGCGGATTTAAATCGGGGTCTATCGGGATATTTTGATGTGCGAATCATTTCTAACCTGATTATCCATTATCTTACGGTGAAAGAAAACCTCGTGAGGAAACCTGCACGTCTGAGAGAACTTAGCAAGTTTTCGAAAATTACCTGAAATCCGCCTAGCTGCACTTGGCCAGTATGGTAGACTGTGACCTGATCTCCCCCGTATTAAAAAGAGTATCGTGCCCAGCAGTGGGACTATAGAAAGGGCTGAATACTAACTAGCATCACATTTTCTGAAATTGGAAGAATATATGACGAAATATTACAGTAAAATATTTTATATATCAAAGTGAAACATTATCTATATCCTGAATTATTTATTGTACTTAATACATAAACATAATAAGTAGACGGAGCTGTTGCAAAATGCTAGTATTAGAAAATGAAATTGAGATAAATTATTCATTTCAGTAATGCTTGTTTAAAATTATCAAAAATAAATAATAGACAATAAATCAATATTGAGTCCATTTGCAATGAAAACGTAGCGGAGTGTTGAAACTTTTAATAGCTCTAAGCTATATTTAATGTAACTTCGATCATTGTTCGTTGGGAAAGCGAAAAGGAGTCATTATCCTAAAAGTGAAAGAGCGCCAATACATGAGACATACAGAATTACAAAATTACAACTATGATTTGTTTTTTAATGTATTACCTAATAGATTAAAATAAAAAAAACTAAAATAAAAGTAAGCTACTCCTTATAATATTAGCTATATGCGAGTTATAGTCCTGTCAAAATTGGTACTAGCCGTTTCAGAGATTAGCCGGAACAAATTATCAGAAAAACTGACAATTTTTTGTATGTAAGTACCGTATATGTGTATACTTTTATATGCATTTACTGAAAAGCTGTTAATTTGAAATTACAAATAGACACTTCAATTTTATTTATATATGTCTACATAAGTCTTGCTAGTCGTCGCGTTGTCAATAGATAAAGTCCTCTAAATCGAATTTCAGTCACGGTGACCAATTTCACTGAAACTAGTCATCTGCAAGGAAATGTATTGCAGACGTGTGTAAATGCACTATGCTTTCACTCTCCAAACATCCAGTAGGACTAATCTAATATGTCTGTGAGTTGAACGCACGAGAGGATTCAATAATTTTTTTGAATATTACTATTATGTATACGATTTTAAGACAGTGGTAGCCCAACGGTAGCGCGGTCGCTTGGATATCCGAGTGAGGCGGGTTCAAATCCGGGTCTCGCACATCTGATATTTTCAAGTGCGAATCATTTCTATCAGGATTACCACTTTTCTTACGGTGAAGGAAAACATCGGAAACCTGCATGTCTGAGAAAACCTAGCAAGTTTTCGAAAGACGTTTGAAGTCCACCAACTCGCACTAGGCCAGTGCGGTTGATTATGGCCAGATCCACTCGTACTGAGGGAGGCCCGTGCCCAGCAGTGGGACGTTAATAAGGGCTGATGATGATGATGATGATGATACGATTTTCTAAATTTCTCTTTTCTTTTAGTGGAAAAAAAATATATTAACCTCCTAAACAATTTCGATCACGATGGCTAATCGCAATGAAAATAGTATGGACGTATTATAATGCATAAGTACCGTTACTTATGCATTATAATGCTTTACCGTAAATAATAGTAATTATAAAAACTTCCAAAATGTCTTGCAGTGTTTCAGTTTACTTTATATCTGTGTGTCTCACGTTATAGGGACCCGATTAAAGGAACCATCTGTCTAACTCCAGTCTAGTTAACACCCCAACTTATTCGATTTATCGCAGAATTTGCAAATTTGTTAACACGTTTTATTCTATGTGAGAATTTCATATTAAACCAATAATAAAATATGGCTTTTGTTTTGGAACGAGTTATGAATTTTAATTGGGCTTATTAATGAAAATATTTGGCTTCGTTACGATTTTATCGGTTGATTTACATCATCTGTTTGTTTTCGAAGTTTAAAAATGTATAGATTAGCTTGTTAGTTTTATATTAGTTTTCAAATTTAACTGTTATTTTACTTTAAAGGTTAAATAACTGTACTTGCTTTGTCTGCGTTAATTATTCAAAATCACAACATAAAGTTAAGTGTAATTATTACAACCATATTAATTTTACTTTGTTACTAGAGTCTGACCCTCGCGTAACTCCTTAAACATAATCTATCTGCAAGTGAAAGTCCTCTCAAAGTTGATTCGAAACAGACAGACAGACAAAAATTAACATTTTTTTTAATGTATATATTATACCTATGTCTAGATTAATTAATAAATATGAACTTTTAATAATTATTAATTTATATGTTTATTTATTGTATATACTTGCTCAACTTGCTCAAGTCAAACATTAAAAACGTGTGAAATTCACGATGTATTGAAATCTAATACTGCAAAAGCATCTAAATTTTTGCTGATAGAAGAAAGAAATCATACAAATGTGGGTCGCTTCAACATGCCTTTCCCCATTCATTCATTGATTGCAAACAATTTTGTAGAATTTATTTTTCTAAGGCATTTTTTTTTGGCACAATTGGCAAAGTGAATGATGACAATTATTTTGTACGTTCTGTATCTATATAATATAAGGAAAATAAAATAGAATCGACTAGTAATATGTATATGGATGTTATTGATCAAATAGGATCTTATGTAGGCATATTGTGTCCCTACTGCTATGTGTCTTACAATACCCTAAAATTATATTCCATGTCATAATTTATCTATATACAAAACTAGCATTTCCCGCGGCTTCGCACGCGTTCTACAGACCGGGAACCAATACTTTTTGAGTCGCGCGGTATGATACCTCGCAGAAATAACGCCCGCGATTCCCGTAGATATTGATATGTTCTTTAATATTGTGGAATTTTTTTTGTTCTATCATCAATAGTTTTCGCAGCGCTTGTGATGAAAGATATTTTATAGGCATTTTTTTACACCTTGGGTAACATTATTGTAGTTTTAGTAAGGATCCCAATTTTTTTTCTTGCAATTAAAATAGCCTATATTAATCAGTGATAATGTAGCATTCAAATAGTTAAAGAATTTTTAAAATCCCGTCTCCGGTCCAGTACTTTTGAGCCAATTCGTTACAAACATACTTACATACAAATCTTTCTTCTCTATAATATTAGTTTAGATACAGATGTCATGCAAATCTGTTAAGTCCTTTTATGTGATTTTACATTGGACAATATAAATTCTAACTATTAATACTAGTACAACTAACATGGTTTAGCAAAAAGGAAAAAGAAAGAAAAGTCTCAAAGGACTTTGTTAAAGTGTTTCTTTGCCAGTTGTCAGCTAAAAATGGCGGAAAGGCGCGACAGAGAGAAAACGAATGGGCGGCCATATATCTTCTGTATTGAAGAAGAAGAATTGAAGGTATTTATAACTATTTCACAATCTTATAATTTTCTATAATATTATCATATTCTTTTTTCACATTACATTCATAAATTCAAAATAGAAAGACATAGAAGTATGCCGATACGTTCGTCTACTTTTTCTAGAGAGTGGTCAATTTCTCAAGAATATTCCTCAGTTTATTCTCCACGTGTTTTTACTCTATTAAGCATAATCTAACATATAAAAATTTTGTTTCACAGTGTTTATTACCGAGCTTCTCCGAAATGGCTGGTCCGATTTTTATGACTTTTTTGTGTATATTTGGTAGGTCAGAGAGTAGGTCGTAGGCTATTTTTTATTCCCCTAAGTTATAAGGGTGGCCCTCTCCAGCTAAAAAAGCTGGGGAGGGCCACCCTTATCTTTATTTTATTTTCTATTTTTATATAGTTTAAATCTGAATTTAATTTTTTCCTTGCAAATAGTATAACCGCTTTTTTAGAGGATGATTAAGGCTAGTGAAGACATTATCCTAAGATTCTTGTTTACTGCTAATGCTAAGCTAGTGCCTACTACACAAAACATGTCCTTTCGATGTGAAATTTGCTACATTTATTACTTAATGCACAATAAAAAATAAAATAATTGTAAAAAATATTTAAAGCTTTTATTTAAATACTCTATAAAGGAAATAATAAAATTTTAATGAAATCAAACCCATCAATTTATGTGACATAAATATTTCAATACACGAATTTATGTGTCATAAAGCTTGTTGCGAGATGTACCTTTTTTTTTAAATTTAATGTCTCGTCTATTCTACATATTCACATAAATGGCTAAATGAATTTGCTTTTCCTATGATCTATAAGTCTTCATCCGTTAAACTACAATCTATAACATTAGCCTCGTCATATTCGACATATATCGTTCAGATCTTGAATAATACATCAAAGATTCGTTCTGAGGTGCGTTCTTGAAAAAGTAGTATATTATATATTATATACTATTTTTATATTTCGGATTACTAGCTGTCATCTTAAATTTCATTAAAATTTGTCCAGGGGTTTTCTCGTGATGCGGTTACGGACAGACAGACAGGCAGACGGAAAGACACACAGAAATTCTTAAAATGCTTGCTACCTTCGGGTAGCAACCGAATGGGCCGGCACGCCCCGTATAGTTCATTAGTACCACTCTCTCACAGAAGACCGGCGTGAAGTGGCAGCTATGCTGTCGCGTTTCGTCCGGTGAGTGAGAGTCCGGGAGGCCCACTCTCCTTCCCCCCTCCCTCTTCCCTTCATCCTCCGCCTTCGTTCCCCCCTCCCTCCCACTTCCCTCCCTCCTCCATCCCTCCCTTTCCTGAAAGGCCGGCAACGCATCTGCAAGCCTGGCTTGCAGATGTCCATGGGCGGAGGTGATCACTTCCCATCAAGTGAGCCTCCTGTCCGTTTGCCCCCTTTTTACCATAAAAAAAAAATGACTGGTTGAATTAGATTTTCCTAAAATGTGACATTATACTTATAATAATAGTTGTTTTAATTAAATATAAGAAAATAATAGCAATATATTAGCAAGAACCGAACTTTCTCGGTAGTTGTATATTTAACTAATATCTTGTAATATTGACTAAACGTTTATAATACGTTGACCTCTAGATATACCGACATTTCATTGGCCAGGAAAGACCGGATACGTCTGCGACGCGTCCGGTCAGATTGCAATCGAATTTCAAATTTCGAATTCGAATGAAACCGCAATCGTACGAAATGCATTTCGTTCTTTTTTCGTCTTTTCCGGTAAGGAAGAAATCAAACACAGATAGCGATGTGCATTTTACTTTTGAACTGAATGTTATATTTTAAAATGTATTTATTGTACACTAATTTTTACTTTATTTATATACTTTTACTTTATTATATTTAAAATAAAGTAAACGGCTTTTATAATTTTCTGATTAATGAAAAGTAGCTTAAGCTACTCCTTATACTCGTATAATTAGATATCTGCGAGTGAAAGTCCCGTCAAAATCGGTCTAGCAGTTTCAAACAGACATACAATTATTTTAAGAATGTTTTTTTTTGTTGTAAGTACTCGTATATACTTTCATATACGTTTGGTGAAAAGCTGTTAATATGAAATTAAAAACAAACACTTCAATTTTATACCACTCATAATCAAATGCTATACTTAATAAATAAAATAAAAATCAGTTAAGATTTAATATATTCCTTGTGCCACAGAAAATCGTTACCATAAAGTGATACTAAAAGTTTTGGCCAATTTGATTAAGCATTTTGGTAATGACCTGCATTACTTATTTGTTATACTTATACTACACGTTTGGCTCAGTGGGTAGCGACTCTGCTTTCTGTGCAAGCGGTCGCGGGTTCGAGTCCCGCTGGGGGCATTCAGTTGTTGAACTCGGCTGTTTGTACTCCAGTCATGGGTGTCTTTATTTATAATATGTATGTATTTAAACTTATATATGTAGTAACTATCCGGTATCCGGAACACAAGCTTCGTAGCTTTCTACCGAACTAGATGGCGCTGTGTGTGATAATGTCCCAACATATTTATTTATTTATTAATACAGTTTTACAGTCTAAATGTATTTTATTGCGTTCTAAACATATTCCGTTTAGTTTAAAACTGAGTTATCCTTCAAATTTAATATTAATCGTATCACAAATAAGTGTATTACCAGTAGATACGCAGTGGTTAAAGCCTTTCAGAAATGTAAAGTCCCTAGAAACTAAGTTCTCCATGTCAACTTTACAGACTTAAGTAATAGTAAGTAATTGGAGTACGAATAGTTGATATGATACTACTATTTAAGTGATTAGATATCATTCAAGTATATTAAAACTTGTAAATGGCTCTTACTCATAAATACAGACATATATACATAGCTACTGCTTCGGTTGTGTAGTGGCTAGCATTACGGTGACAGATCGAGAGGTCCTGGGTTCGAGTACCACGTCGGGATAAGTTTAGTTATTGTAGCTTACTGTTTAATAAGCCTCAGTAACAGCCCGGAGTTGGGAAGCTAAAAACTTCTATTTAATGTACTTTCGAGAAGATTCACAGAAACATAAGAAATCTTCAAAATGAATTAGTGATACATATACAAATGTTTTTCATTTAAACGTATTCATGATCTATTAAGAGCAAAGCTTCTAAATCAAATATTAAAAGGTTTTATTGATCTTTAACGGCAAAGGCCTAAACGGATACAATTCGAGTAATTTTATGAAAGTTTATTAAAATGAAGCGTATTCGTAATTTGGTTCTTTTTTAAATAGGCCGTTGAGATTTTATGATATAAAGCTTAGTACTCAAATAATAATACGTATGAATGAAACTACCTTTTCGGATTTAGTCGCAGATTTATTATGATTTTTGGTTCCCGACGTTTCGAATGCTTTACAGCAATCATGGTCACGGGAGAGATTAAGGTATTTGACGTCTCGTCACGTTATATACTTGTTACAGACAGTGCCTACCCACAAATTAAAAAAATCACGAAGGAATTAAAGTACCTTAAAATTATACATTTTAATTCTAATCTAAATTTAATCATTTAAAATTTTAAAATTTTGAATTATATTATAAATATGGCAATATTAGTAGTTTTGAAAATTATCTATTAATTATGCAATAATTATCTCAACTGAAGAATAAGCCATCAAAAATATTCAGGTTTTACGATTTTGGTCATATTGTTCTACAACAGCATATATTATATTGTTCTTACGCATTCACTTGATCACGCTTCGTCCGAACAATCATGAAGTCAAATGGCCCAAATTCGGAGTCGTACAGAGTATAAGGCGTTGAAAATATTTTTATTTTAAGAATCAATGTAAATTTCTTCTTTTTATTAATACTCATGTATATTTAAACTTATGACATGTTTTGGAATTTGCTGAACATATTTTGTATTTAGACAAGGTTTTGATTTTTAACTCTGAGTAAGAGTAACTTTGCCTTTTTTTTAAAAAAAGTAGGGTTTTTTTTAGAAAAGAAATCGTATCTACCTAAGAACTAAACGTTAGTTAAAAAATACATTCAGACCGTTTCGAATATTCAAATATCCACCAAACAAAGTAGAAATTCGATATTTTAAAAGCTCTCGCGTTGAATGAATGAAGACAGGAATAAATAAGTGATACACTATGTCAAATGCAATGTAGGTCTTTGGGAACGTATTCCATAAATATGAACGTATCTAAATTGCAAATGTCCGTTACAGAAAACTTTGTGAATAAACAGCTAAAGGAATAATGAGATCGAAGAAGCAAGTTAGTTGTGGTTGATTTAGAAAATAAACGTCGGACCGGAAAATTTTAAACGGAAATTAATTCCATGCAAATATTTGGCTCTTTGTGTGTCCATAATTTTCGGTTCATTCAAAAACCTAAATAAACTGTTAGCTAAATACACATATTTTCCTTTACGAATTTTATTTTGGTTTGTGTTTATATTAGAAATGTGAATTGTTCAATATGAGTCAAATTTGTTCTTCCCTAAATAATAGTCATACTTCATATTTAATTTTTTAAGAGATAAAACATGACCTTATAAGGCAATAGAATACAGATGTTACTTAATAAATCATACATCAATAGATTTATACGAGTTTTGCTGAAAGTAAAATATGTAATAAGGGTATTTAAGATATATAACGAGAATATAAAGTATATAAGTAATTTCTTTGGAACTACCAAATGTGAAAAAAAATTTCAACGTCCCACTGCTGAGAAAATCTTTGCTTCAATACGAGGACCCAAACTATGGGGGTTAAGGCCATAATCTAGTCCACAACGTTGGCCATGTCTTTCGAAAACTTGCTAGATTCTCTCAGACATGCAGGTTTCCTCATGATGTTTTCCTTCACTATAAAATAAGTGGGGTCACGATATAAATGATTCGCACTTGATAGTATAGAGATCCGGATTTGAACCCGCATCACTCGGTTATATAAGCGAGCGTGTTACCACTGGGCTACCACTGTCTTTCATCATTGTTCATGCGATTATGATATTATCGGTTGATCCTAAGTATTTTTAACAGTTCTAAATTATAAAATTGCTGCTTAATCTCATTCTTCTCTTCATCACAATACGCGACACTGGCAGAATGTTTTCTGCCTGTTACAATTCTAAGCCATTACGGAAAAAATAAGGTAAACACGGTAAGCATTATTTTAGTTGAGATAAGTTAGCTTGATCGGGAAAAATAAAAATCTTCAAATATTATATTAAGCTTAATAATAATTAATAATTAATATTTCATTTTGAATATGCATAATATTATGTAATATTAAACATAAGCCCCGTAACCCTAGTCTGTACATCTCGTAAACACGTCAGCAGACGACCGAACTTGATTACTTCCCGTGTTGACACCCTTTAATCCGACAGATCGTGAGGCAATTGCATTGAATTCATGCTATACTTACTGGATGATTTTTTAATTATATCTTCTTGTTTGATAATGATAATTAATTGATAGCAATATTAAGACAAAATTATATGTAATAATAAGTACCTTGTTGTAATAATAAGTTTTAAAGTTATCTATAAATATATGTTGGGACATTATTACACACAACGCTATCTAGTTCCGTGTCAAGCCATGAGGCTTGTGTTACGGATACCAGATAGTTGATATACTACATATATAACTTTAAATCAATACATAGTATAATTATAAACACCCATGACTGAAGTTCAAACATTCGTGTTCAACAAATGTATGCCCCCAGCGCGACTCGAACCCGCGAACGCTGTCGCAGCACTACAAATTGAGCCGAACGTGTCGTATCTATATTAATAAAAAAATATATATAACTAATAATTCTATATGATTTACGACAATTAGACTTTTCCCAGTGAATCTTTATCTTGCAATATATTCCGTATGTTAATAAAAGTTACAGGCTAACTAGCATCATGAGAGGAGAAGTCGAGGGAAAAAAATTGTTTATCCAAAGGCATATTGCGAAGGGAAATGTGAAACGATGAAAGAAAAAATACATCAGGCCTTTTTACCGTCCCACTGCTGGGCACGGGCCTCCCCCAGTACGAAAGGGATCAGGTCATAGTCCCGCGCTGACCAGCTAGTGCGTGTTGGCGAATTTCAAATATCTTTCGAAAACTTGCTAGGTTTTCTCAGACATGCAGGTTTCCTCACGCTGTTTTCCTACACCGTAAGACATATGTTAATCATAGTAGAAATGAATTGCACATGAAAATATCAGAGGTGCGAGACCCGCATTTGAACCCGCATCACTCGGGTATCCAAGCGAGCGCGTTACCACTGGGCTACTACTGTCCTCGTAAGAATACAAAAATATCAAAAAGTTTAGTGACTTTTAACTTAAGTAATGTTAAAAAAATGACATTATTAAGTGCTTTCATTGCGTTTAATGTAAAAATTTTAAAAGTTCTACGTATGCAGCATATTTACTTGTACACTTAACTTAAGCTTAAAGGATGTGCCCTGTTTTTTATATTACGCAGCCGCTTTAGGAGTATGTCATTATTATAATGAAGGACTATTTATTTTTCCTTTATATCCTTATCTTATAAATGTTTATTTCACTAAATAAGTCCATATTGTATTACATCCATTTATTTCGTCTCGAAAACGATCTGGATCAAATTTTGTATTTAAGTGAGGTAATGGTTTTTTAGAAAGAATAATATCGAATCAAAGTATCTTAGATTTTAAACACTAGCGAACCGCCATCGCTTCGCGCGGGTATCGCTAAGATAAATATCTCACAAACTTTGAATGTTTTATTTATATATTCTAGCTTTATATTCTAGCTTTAAAAATGACGTAACTTCCATACAACATTTCAATCCCTTATAGCCCTTTTTGCCCCTGAATCTAGACGGCTTTAGACTAGGTATCTGGACTGACTAGGTTCAGTAGTTTTGTCGTGAAAGCGTGACAGGCACACATACATACAGCGTTATTTTCGCATTTATAATATTAGTAAGGATAATGAGTTTCTAGTAAAAATAAAGTTGAGCATAAAGAGTAGGTTAATTTGAGTAACAAATCCCTATAAATTAATTATTAAACTTAGTATAAAATATCTTACTATGAGACACGCTAAAGTTTGAACGGGCAGATGTTTCTCAATTACGCCACAACGGATGAACGGATCTTGATGAAAGACACAGAGGTAGATTATATATTAGGAGGTTTTCAACGAAATAGATTTTCACTAAGCAAGTAGTAGCTGTTTATTTCATTTTACCCTTAAAACGTTCCTAAGTACAAATCTGACTGAAGCCAGGGACATAATGAATATATAAATTGAAATTTCATTAAATATCTATGAATTAATATAAATAAATTTCGAAATTTAGCTATCCATTACGTATTCAAATATTATTTTGTAAACATTTCAAGTAGGGTTTCTTTGAGTCCATTGTAGTTTTTCAGCTCTGGATATTTTGACAAGGCAATTTCTCTGCTTTACAGGATGAATAATACCCTTTTCAACTGTCTCTAGACTGTGATTCGAGATAGATTTGTCCGTAAAAGAAAATCTCAATTACAAGCTTTTGTAGTCTTCTCTGAACCTTAAAATCGGAATAATGTTTCTTTTGAGTTCGCAAATACTATATTGCTACTTTAGATATTCTACGCAAATATTTTATATAACTATACATGAATACATATATAAAAATAAAGTAAATTATATAATGAAGATATTAACAAAAAATATCTATAAGAAAATAACAGATTGTATGGTTCCAAAGATAGATTTATATTAAACAAATGCACAAGTGTCCTAAATGCTTAAATTAATTAATCTTATTAGAAGATTTATTATATCAAGTACCACATAAGATTATAAGACCTACGAAACTACAGACGTGTAATACTCGGAATACATTTCATCATTAATCTCAATTGTCATCGACACAATGAGTTCGCTACCATAATTCAGGCTGTCAGTACCTAAGTGGGCTAGCCTTACAATATTTTCGAAGAAAATTAGCCGTGAACTGAAATAAATATTATTCACAGAATAAAATTTAAAGTAATTAATTGTTATTATTAACTAACCGAATCAGTATATTTAATCTATAAACTCAAGTTTTAATTTTGTTTAAAAATTAGTCTTTGAAAAATGTATAAGTTTCACCAATTCGCACTTATTCGTATTTAAGTGGACTACTGTAGAAAGTGTAGGAAAGCTACTATAATAAGCAGAATTATTCATTCATCATTTATATGTTATAAATGACATTTTATTTGTGATGTAATACCTATTACAATACGAAATAAAGTATCAATATGAAAATTGCCTTCAACTGAAATCGCATGTCAGTCGAACCCCGCATGCACACGGTTTGAACTATCGCGATTGTGCCATGCGTATCGACAAATTTACTTTTACTATCGCATACATTCTTATTATATAGATTTTAAGGTTCAAATTCTCAATTTTTGGTTACTCGGTTGTAATGGATTGTTTGCGTTACGAATGCCATTCCGCTACGGCGTGCTACGCTTGTATCACTGGATTTACGAGCTACACTCAAACTAAAACCTGCATTTCATTATAAACTAGTGTTCTATTTGTTACAAAAATACGTAACCTATGGACTTTATTTCAGTTTCAGTCTAGTACTAAGAATAGCCAGAATTATTGATTTTTTAAAGTCCTAAAGCAATCTTAATAGTGAAATTACGAGACGCGGTGTGACGGTAAAACTAATGTATGTCTTATTTTAATAATTAATTAACAACAAGGTTTTGAGAAACAAATGAGATTTGAGAGACTGAAAGTTGGCCCAGATAAGACTGGTATATTTTATGTATGTAGAATGCCTACAGAATGAAAAAGTAAGAAAAATATATAAAAATATTTTTTAAACAAAAAAATCTACGTTTATTACTTTTATTTGAAAAATATTAATTAAACACACTTACAAACTTTAACAGTACTACAAAGTAAATCACGAAACAATATTATTAACATTAAAATCGCTTCCTGCAATACTAATCCAAGTTAGACTAATGTTCCAAAGGCAAATGTAAATTACCAAGCAATTCCAGTGCAACTCCAACACGTCTATTCGCTTTCAATTTCTAAACCGATTGTGTCTGACTTAAGCTGAGCCGTAATTATGCCACTAATGGATACGAAAATTACAAACGCGGGTGAAGCTAGCGTTCTGAAATCCTGATGAGAAGGCGACTTTTTAATAGTACTTTGACATGAATTCATGTCTATATCATAATTATGAAATTGTCTGTTTGGTTGATCTCAATTGCTAAATCGATTTTGATAGTTTGGTACCTATACGCTAAATTTTGAAGGGGTTACGGTATATTTGAAGGATAAACAAATTGCCCAAAATAATAAGGATAAACTCATTGTTTTTATATTTGATAATCTGTGACCGAACTGTCAAGTTGACTTTACTTTTTATCGTAATGGCGCGAACGCGATATACGATTCGTTGAATTAATTTATAATTGAAACTAATATAAGTTTAAGATTTATTTATTAATTGTTAAACTTATGTGCTACAGTTTTTAGTATTGTTCTTTTATGAATACAATATTATTATTGCGTATATTCCTATAAATATAAATGTAGAGTATTAGAGAAACAAAGGACCTAAAAGTGTAAAACGCTAGATTATAATAAAGCTTTCACATAAATGGTTTCATGTAAAAAAATATTGTTATTGACGTATTCAAAGAGAGATTACTGTAAATCTTCAATCCGCTTTCTGTCGTTGTGTCGAAAATAAGAAGATACAAATACGTCGCTTTGACAATATGTACCTAAACAAAAATAATTGAATGATATTTTGTTTGAACAATTCTTACCATTCCAGTTTACTTGCGATGTTTAAACTGTATAAAGACATGTTATAAAATAAAATATATATAATATTATGTTGGGACATATACAGAGCGTCATCTAGTCCCGTAGCAAGCTACGAAGCTTGTGTTACGGATATCAGATAGTTGACTACTACTACATGTATATTTCTTTAAATACATAAATATTATAAATATAAGCAACCATGGCTGGAGTACAAACCGCTTAACAAACTAATGCCACAAGCGGGATTCGAACTCGCGACCGCTGGCGCAACAAATAGGTTCAATAAAAACTGAACCAAACATGTCGTCAAATTCTACAACTTGTAAATTATATTATAAAATGATTATATATACCTTTAAAGAATAAAAGGCATTCTAAGCATCAGTTTTCAGCTACACGAATAATTTTAATCTATACTAGCGACTCGCCCTCGCTTCGCTCGGGCTCTTCCCTAGATTTAGCACAGGTAAAGCCGCGGGATCTGCTAGTTATGCATATAAACCTTCCTCTTGAATCACTCTATCTATTAAAAAAAACCGCATCAAAATCCGTTGCGTAGTTTTAAAGATTTAAGCGCACATAGGGATATAGGGATATAGGGACAGAAAAGGCGACTTTGTTTTATACTATGTAGTGATTTCAAACTGCTAGTTTCAACATTGTAGGTGTCACTTTGCAGGATATTAAGTTTTATTATGAATATTGTTGTATTGTTGCGATATTTTATTCGCTTGTATCAAAAGAGCACGCCTCAAGTACACCTAATGAGAGATTACTACGAGTACTACCTAAAATAGAGACGGAAATTTTCCAGAATGAAATAAAAACTTGTAGAATATTTTCGTAATTTATTAATTTGAGAGTTGGTATTATTTTATGTTCATAAATATGAGAATAAATAACTTTAAAGGAGTGTAAAGTATAGATTAGTAGTAAAAATATTTGTGACGGAATATGATGCTTAGTAATATGTTTAAAGTTAACGAGACTGTGCTAATACTATTTTATTTTATATTTTGCTTCATTTTTTAAAATCAAAATACATTAATTTGTTTTTTTCTTTCATTCAACAAGATGTAATTGAAAAAATTAACTACGAATACTTTGCCTCATTATTTTAAAAGCTTTCTGGGACGATTCTTTTAATTTCCATTTCAAATGTCAGCTCGGTTTTATTTTTTATCATAATTAGATTATCAAGTTATATCTTTAAGATACTACTGGATCTTAAATAAAACCGCTAATGAATATAAAATTAAAAAGAAAAAAATAATTACGTAGATTTTAATTTTATTTTCAAATTGATTTAATTTATATTTATAAAAATGGGAGTTATTAGAAAATCCATCATTAGAAAAATCTTGGCATAATTTTTATAAATAAAAATTTGTTATTGTTATTATGTAGAGAGAAAGAGACACATACAGATAGAGTGAGAGAACGTCGCAAGTGTCCAATGGTACAACCATTGACATGTAAAATTCTTTTATTTGAGTGTCATTCATCACCAGTAGTTATTACCATCAGACACTTAGTAGCGTGATAAGTATGCTATGTTTTAAAATTTGATAGATAATTATACGAGTATTAGGCAGATTATTTTAGTCAGAACTTAAAAATAATCTCACGCTCGAGCACAAACATACCCTTATATTTTACCCTTAGGTTTTATATATTTATAAATTGTAGCCTATATTCTGATGTATAAGCTATATTATTATAAAGTTTCATTAAAATCCATTCAGTAGTTTTTACGTGAAAGAGTAACAAACATCCATCCATCCATACTTACAAACTTTCGCGCTTATAATATTAGTATGATATTTACTTTGTATTTTTAGGTCTAAGCCTAAGTCTTAAGATGTATTTAAGACATCTTTTAAATGTAAGTTTTGATTTTCCGTTTTAATGCCTGTTTATTATTGTATTTTATAATAATCTAATTTTGGCTTTATTGTAAGTTCTTTGTGTACTATGTGCAAACTTAATACTGTAACGCTGTTTGATTACTAAATAAATAAATAAACTTTGTCCGTAAAATAAATATATTTTAAAATTTACCAAAAAAGTCAATAAAGTAGGATTTAGTTGAAAGTAATCAACAAGTCCATTCATTGCTTCTGATTTGCACTTCATAAATATTGAAAAGAAAATAAACAGGACTGCCCGAAGCTAAACCATACAAAACAATCCAACTTTTAAATTAAGCGAAGTATAAAGTTTCATTAGGTCTTATTTTTCCATAAAACATGATAGCGCAATGTATACATTAGTATGTAATTCATCGGAATTTAAGTTGTAATTATCAATATGATACGAGAAAAAGTTCTTAATATTTTATTTAGTACGACGACGCAGCATTATTCGTAGAACGAAATAAGGGACGGCAAAAAAAAGTTGTGGATGGGTTTCTACACTATTTCTGTGATAATTCATTTATTTTTCTTAATAGGATAAGCCATTGGATAACCATACATACCACCACCACCATACATTCTGCAAATTATGGATTGGCGTCTGTAATGGAGCCAATAAATCGATTTCATGGAGACTCTCTGAACAAGATAGCTTAATCTATTCAATCTACAGGCTACTGCAGTACATATAAATAAAATTTAATTGTCTGTTTATAATTTCAAATTAACAGCTTTTCACTAAATGAATATAAAAGTATATACGGTACTTACAAAAAAAAAAAACAATTTTTTAATGCTTTGTCTGTCTCTGTATGTCCCGGATAATTTCTGAAATGACTTAACTCATTTTGACGGGGCTTACACTCGCAGATAGCTAATGGATATAAGGAGTAATTGAGCTTACTTTTATTTTATTAGATTAGAAAATTATAAGAACCGTTTAACTTATTTTAACTAACTCCCAGCAAGCGGGCCGTTTTTGCTAGTCTTTTAATAAAACTGGAGATTTGACATCATTTGACATGAGCTATAAGGAGATCTAGAGCGAACTATCTCAGATGAATTTCAACAGGAAGATTTCAAGCGAAAGATAACAAAAGCAACAGTAATTGCGATTCTCATTTTCAAACAAATCTGTAACAAATCTCGGAATAGCCTCCAAGAGACAGCTGAAAAGGGTATTCTTTGTCATCAACGAAAAAATGCCTTGTCAAAATTCTGCTCGCAAATGAAATATTCAAATGTGGTAAGTTTTTTTTGTCAGGACAATGACTTAAGTTTGTGAAGTGAAACAAAGTTGTAATTGAAGGGCTTATTAATTTGTATGTTTTTGTACGTAAAATTGAGGATTTAATATCTTTGCGACATTCACATTTTAATAACAAAAACAAAGTAATTGCTTTCATTCCTTTTTCATTTAAATGGTTTTTAATTTATTCATATTTTAAAAAACCTCATGTTAAACTCATAAAAACAATAAGTTCGGAACAAGTGTGGAGGTTCTGAGTTCGAGTTCTGGCTCGAGCTATATTGATTTGTAAATTCCAATATTATATTATTTAGTTAAACAGGTCGTTAGTTAAAGCAAGAGCTAATCTATTTGTAAATTTATTGTTATTTTTCTTTCTATTTATTGAAAAACGCTTTAGACTGTCCAACGCAAATTAAATTAGATTCTAAAAATATAAAATTTAACAATAATTTTAAAACAATAATATTAAATTGATTTGTGAACTATAGCCTGATAGCTAAGAGGGGGTAGCTTAGGAAGGTCTATGCCCAGCAGTGGTACGTTTGAAAGAGACTGAATACATTCATAACATATTGTTGGAGTACTAAAAAAACGACCTGATATGAATCATCGCGAATACTGTAATTAGCCTAGTTTGTTAATTAACGGCTAACTTTCACACAAAGCTGACTGATAGATTTGCTAGCTAATATTATTACAGTGTTATAAATTCACTTATAGGAAAAGGTTGATTAATTTTAAATCTTCATGCAAATTTAATTTGTGATTTCTAATAATTATTCATACTTTATGATAACGACGGTTTCGGTTGGTTAAAATAAATAAAATTTCTACCTCCTTCTTTTTTGCAGTCGGTTAAATAGTAGCCTAACTTACGCCTTATAACATTATCTATCTGCGAGTGAAAGTCCCGTCAAAATCAGTCCAGGCGTTTCAGAGATTAGCCGGAACAAACAGAAAGACAAACATATTAAAAAATGTTTTTTGCTAGTATCGTATATACTTTCGTATGCATTTAGTGAAAAGCTGTCAATTTGAAATTTTTCAAATAGACACTCCAATTTCATTTATATGTATAGATAAGAGAGATAAACATTTAAAAAGAAATATACAATTATTATAATATTTTAATACATAAATGATTAATATAAAATATTAAATTCATAATTATTAACTTAAAAGGTCTTTGATTATCTTCAAAATCATTTTAAGAAAATTGACCCTTTAAGATTAAAAGGGCTGTCAAACGTAGTAACTTGAAGATTGATTTTCACAGTTCAACGCCTCCAAGAATAAATCTATGACTTAAAATATTTAATACATATAAATAAAATTGAATTGTCTGTTTTTACTTACAAATTAAAAGTTTTTCATTAAATGGATACGAAAGTATATACGGTACTTATATTAAAACAAAACACATTTTTTCAAATTTTTGTCAATCAGTCTGTTTGTTCCTGCTAATCTCTGAAACTGATGAACCAATTTTGACGGAACTTTCACTCGCTGATAGCTTATGTTATAAGGAGTAACTTAGGCTACTTTTATTTTATTAGATAATGATTAATACAGTTTAATTATTTTGACTTACGCCCAGCGAACGGCCGGGTTAACTTGTATTTATTATAATATATTCTAGTGACTCACTCTCGCTTTGCTCTAGTTCGTCGTAACTTAGTACATATTTCAGTATAAAAATTCAGCAATTCTAAAACCTCGATAATTATGATTATTTATTATATATTATATACGTACAAATTTACATTTTGATTTCTCAAGAAAGATGAATTTTAAGAAACTCTTCTTGGTTCTAGCTGAAAATGAGAAGTTTATCCCTAAACGTCATCTAATTCTGATTTATACTGTTGTTATAGACTGCTGTTCGCCCGTTCAAGGTTGGAGAAGAAGATTTACGACTGCATTTAATACGATAATAGTATTCCTTTGTTATTTATGAATTTTAACCTTTTCATTCTGTTTTTTATCTTAAAAGGTTAAGTTTTTATAGTATCAGTACATTTTGTGTGGCACAATCAAATTCATATTATGTACCTACTAGTATTAAATATATTTATGTAAATTCTTGGATTTTGGTTGTCTGTTTGTTTAGACGTGGGCAATTCTAATAGGATCTAAAAGCTTATACAATTAGTAATTAAGTAATTATTGTATATAATACTTTCTTAGGCTTACCCGAATATTCGAAATTATAAATAAAACTACTTATCTTTTCGGATTTTGTTACGGATTTATTTTGATTTTCGGTTCCCGACGTTTCGAATGCTTTACAGCAATCATGGTCACGGAAGAGACAGTCTCTCAATTAGAAAGAGTTTTATTTACTGTAAATAGTTATAGTAATAGTATTATAGCCAGACAATTTACGTATAAAATAATTTTAATAATTAAAAAGTAAGATACCTATTGAACTGGAAATGGTATAGAAAGCGTAAGACTGTACATATAAAGTATTAAAAATAAATAAATATATCTACTGCAAATTGCTATAATCAAATAACATTTATATAACATCTAATATTAGCTGAAAATTAAAATTTATAAAATATATAAAATGCTTGTTTCGCAAACCAGAAAAAATATCTCTCTCGAGCTTAGCGGGCAATGCTAAGAGGTAATTAGTAAATTAAAAATATTACGTAGTATCATAATCACCATGAAATAAAACTTGAGCTCAAGGGAAAAGTATTATAGCTTTTTATTATTAAAAAAAATGCTTTCAAAGATACCGCCAACATTTTATTAAATTATTTTCTTATTTTCCAAAGAACTAATCGTATCTTGTTGGACAAATTGCTTACACAATTTCTTCAATTATTTTAATGTACAAGATTTAATGATGGGTTTGAACAATGGTAGACTTTTATAGAAATAAAAATGTTAATACATTTTTTAAATATAATGTATTATTTAGTATAATTATCATAAATTATTGTTACTTCTGTACATATGGAGAGTGATTTTGTTTTATACTATTAAAGATTTGTGGTAGTAATTTTTTAGGAATGAAAACAAATATAATAAAAAATTAATAATTATGTCTTACTCGTATATATATCTTCGCTTAATAATTATTTCTCGCAGTAAAAACTTTGTCAGATATAAGTTTTTTCTGCAGTAAAAGTCCCGGACAACTATGTCATCAAAATCAGTTCAATGCTTTTCTCAAAGACAAACTGATAGACGAAAATTTTAAAATATATGTTTTCAGCCGTATTGAAAGTTATGACTAATAAGATTTTCCAACCAATATTTAATGTACATATTTACTAACTTAAAATTTTATTATATGTATAGATATACTAGCACAAGTTATTCGATAGTTTCATCGCTTTCGTATTCAAGGGGATACATGTTAGTTATATTTATGTAACTAAGCTCAAGCTATATATTGCATGCAAACGACCGCTAAACCTCATTTACGTAACCACATAACAACAAAGGGAATAAATCTATAAGGAATCTAGGGCGTCTAGTATCAGCCATGTAATGTGAAACTAATGTACTATAAAAATCTACTATAATTACTCATGTGTCACAAACTACATAAATTCACATATCACCTCTATCATATTCAGCGCAGAAGTCTTTATATCCTTATGTTTTCTTTAAATTTTACTATATTCAACCCATTAAGACGGACTTCACATATAATTCGAAAACTTGCTTGGTTTTCTTATACATGCAGGTTTAACAGTAATATCGTAAGAAAAATGATTTACAAATGAAGATATTAGAGGTACTAGACCTGGATTCGAACCTGCATCACTCGGTTGTGTTACCACTAGGCTAGCACTGTCTCAATATTTTATAATAATATTAGCATTTCCCGCGGCTTTCCACGTGTTCTAAAGACCGGAAACCAATTTATGTTTCTGAGTAGCGCGGTGCGGTACCTCGCAGAACTAACGCCCGCCCTTCCCGCTTTTGCAACCTTTTTTATTGATGCCCCACTGTTATTGGTCGTAGCTTAACGAAATATAGCCCATAGTCTTCCACGATAAACGGGCTATCCAACACAAAAAGAATTTTTCAAATCGGATCAGTAGTTTCTGAGATTAGCGCATTTAACCAAACAATCAAACATACTAGATAGCTTTATAATATTAGTATAGATAAACAAAAATAATTGAATTAGACATTTGTGTTGAAAACGGTTTTAAATCGACCAAAGAGAGGGTACCAAACAGAAAGAGATAACCAGTTTTCCCTGACTTTATATCTTACTTTCTTTTTAGTTAGTTGTCCGCAGTAATTCACGTCAAGGCTCATTCAAATTCAACTACAGTGGCATTAAATTAGTATTTTATATTTAATAAACGTTTAAATGTTAAAATGCACCAGGATAAGACGTGCAACATTAACTAAAGTGTGGTATTTAAATAAAGTGTAGAGCACTTGTAGTCAGTCAAAAGGTTTTCTGGTTTAAATGTAAGCAGTACGCTCCTTTAATTTTCATCGAAGTGGAAATAAGTAAGGATTTTTATGTCATTTGAATAAGCATCAAATTATCATAACGACAGAAAAAAAATTATAATTTTCATGTTTATTGTGTCTTATACGATTATGATTAGCTTAGTATATAGTGATCCTATTTGCCGTACCAGTCACAGGTTTGAGTCCCACTGGAAGCACTCATTTGTGTATCATTAATGTTTATACTTCAATTCTTGAACCATCCTTTAAAAAAAATTTTATATTATGTGTATTTTATAGTTTTATACGTGTAGGTTTATCAAATATGTGATATCCATAACACAAACCTTGTTAGCTTACCACGGTGGTTAACTAACTACATGGTAACTTGTGTTAATATTCCAAAATATACACCTAATATTTATGTATTTGCACTATTATTTATCACTTTAAGGCACAAATTACGTATTTTGATTTAGCTGTAAATGTTCATTTTTTCCGGAAATAAATGCCTGTTGAGCTTTAGGCAAACTTTCCATCCGGTTAAAATCAGTTAAGCCAATTACTCTTATCCTCTGTCACGCAAAAAACTTTGTCAAGAGCTCATTCCACAATCGTTAAAACATCTAAAAGCAAGATAAGAACATATTATTATGATAAAATGATTATAATATAGCGTTACAGTATTTTTTTTATATTAAAACATTTTTTGTAATTTATTTCCTTCAATGATTATAATAGAAGCATATTGTATTTTATTTTATAATAAAAGCATAACTTGTTTAAACTTTACTTATTTGCCAATATATTCACAAAATTTGTATTGTAATCAGCTTAGCATTTCTTAATAATATCTAAAAAAGACTCGTAGGCAAAGCAACACCAGTGCAAATGACGACTCAGTTGGTAGATGTGTGGTAGGGTATCTATACTTTCTGCGCCAGCGGTCGCGGATTCGAGTCCCACTGGGGGCATTCATTTGTTGAGCACGAATGTTTGTTTTCCAGTCATGGGTGTTAATATTTATATTATGTATGTATTTAAAATGTATATGTGTAGTAAATCAACTATCTGGTATCCGTAATACAAGCCTCGTAGCTAACCACGGAACTAGATAGCGCAGTTGTAAAAATGTCCCAACATATTTATTTAAATCTTATCAAAGCACTATGTTTTACTAACTATGCATGAATGTAAATTTAAACAAAACCGTTCCGTACAAAATATTCTTTATAAGGACCCTTTCACAAGTTGATGGATTACCTTTAACGTATGAAGGTCATCCCTTGAATTTTGCCGGTTAATAATAGAGATTCAAGCTGATATGAACATGTAAAGTGACATTTATAAATGGTTCTAAGACTTAGGCCTTCGGATTTCTTTAGAACTGTAACTGCCTCTAGCGAAATATAACTAACATTTACGAGTATAACATGACGTATAGAAATTTGTATCTTCACTCTGCTACTCTATGTACTACGTAGGTACGTAAGTCATTTTAATAAGGCAAGGATGGTGCTTCAAGATGGTAATAATAGCATCGTAAGGTCTGCCGTAGGTTGCCTGCCTTCAAGAAAAGAAGAAAAACTTCACATTTCAAGTAAAAAACTTATAAATAGCCGACAGACGTTGTGACATACACGTCTTAAATCCGAAAATTCAAAACTTTTATGAATAAGTTGTAACAATCTGAATCGTTTTGATGAAATGTTTTTTTTTTCAAAAAAGTACAAAAATAAATAACATACAGATTTTTTAAACAAATTTCATGATATATTAACTACTATAGAAGTTTTTGTGTAATTAATTACTAACAATATGACTTTACTATTAGTAAATATAAGTATTATTATTATGCATATAAGTAATATTTCGTATATTACTATTTATGACTAACTAAAACATAGAGATAATTCCTACAAAAAACTACAACAATCCATCACTCCTTATTCTATAGAAGATTGAGTGCCAAATCACAATCAAGAGAGTTCTTTTTCATTCATTCGGTATTCTCTTTACGCGGGGTCGTTAGGGATTTCTCAAATGCTTTTGATACCATGGAGTATTTTCCTACAGATGGTCGCTTTAGTCAGATGCCTTATTTTATTTTTACTTTTTAAGTTGAAATATTTTGGTCGATGTATTCGAACCTTAAACTGTGTACGTATTTATAAGTATTATACTGATGATAGACCCTAGCTTCGCTTGGAATTTCTCCCTAAGTACATTTCCACAGTCAATATGGAAAAATTATTTTATAGTCCATTTATTATACGTATTACTAATGATTCAAACTTGCTCTGTTTGGGATTTTATTATACTCGCATCTTCTGTTTGTCACTCGATTTTTTTTCTTGTTAAGTATTAAAGAGGTTTTTAGATATACAAGCAGTGGCTTTCTTTAAAATCAAAGTGATACGGGTTCAAAACTTGGAGATTTTTAAGTTTGAATCATTTTCAACATGAGTAGCTCTTACCTTCAAAATGAGGGAACTTTCATAGTGAGAAAACCTTATTCTTCTGCAGTTTGTCAACCCGCATTTGGTCAGCATGATAGACTATTGATCTAATCACATAAGACCAAAAGCTTTAGAAAAAGCTGAATTATTACTTATATATAATATATATACATATATTCAGAAATATATATAAATAATTTTAAATGAGCTGAATATAAAAAATATTAAATTATAACATTTGAAGTCACTCAAATATACGAGCAGTCAGATAAAAGTATACTTTATAATTTTCTTTAAAATATTAAATATAATAGTTAAATATTGAAAGTTAATCAGAAAAGCTTAATTAAAGCTAGTCCATCTAATCGTTTGTTAGACACAAACATCTTAAGTTAACTAATCCCGTTTTCTAGCCTTAATTGATTTGTACAGTTTAAACAGATACTTAGGAGAAAACGGTAATCTGCAAATTGAATGTTCGATTAGTTAGCAATCTCGACTGTGTTACTTAAGAGATATTTACTTTGAATACAATTTCGCTGAAATTTTATATTTATTAACGTTTTTAAGATTATTAAATAAGTACATTGTAAAGTTTTACGCCTAATAATTACGCCTAAAAATTTAATTCCTTAGTTATGAATTTATAGGTACATGCAGTAAAAATCTAATTAAATGTGTATGTTAAATATTCTTTGGAAAATCTTATTGCACAGTTATTTATCGATAGAGGCCAATCCTATAGTATTAAAAATTGTCTGTTCGTGCGTTTCAATTCAAGGACTTTAAAACTTAAAAAGCGAATTCTTTTTGACACCACTTATATTATTAGACTATTATTTACTAACTTCCTTATTTAAGTCCTACTAAATTTAGTTAGTCAAGTTGTAAATAGAAACATAAGAATTATAGCTTTGAAAACCACATTCCAAGTTACTAAAGACCCGTAAAACGTTAAGCCCCTATAGTTTAAGACAAACACAAGCTACTAGAAACTTAGTAAAGTCAACGTACGAGTACCTAAATACAATATGTGATACGAAGTTGAAGGCAAAAAGTAATGAATAATACTTTTATTTCATTTATGTCCAGTAAAAGTTTTAAGTAATGATTTTCATACGTAAAAGCTTTATCGGGTTTAGAGAATATATCAAAAACATAATAGGTGCCTGTAAATTTTGAGAGTTGCCTTCGATTTCCCTGGGATCCCATCATCAGATCCTGACTTGGTGACAATGGGACCACCTCGGAACTATACCCTACCAATCAAAAGAAAAATTTTTGAAATCGGCCCACAGACGGCGGAATAATCGGTGAACATACATAAAAAAAAAAATACATACAACGGAACATATAACCTCCTCCTTTTTTGAAGTCGGTTAAAAATACATACAACGGAACATATAACCTCCTCCTTTTTTGAAGTCGGTTAAAAAAAAGTTTTTATACGATTAACCGTTATTTACATATACGACTAATATATTATTATGCATATTATATATGTTTCTTTGTTTTTACTTTGATTTTTAGTGTTATTTTCTTTTTTTACGTGATTTTGGCGAAGTAATTTGTGCTTTGATAAAACATTTAAAATAAATCCGTGACAAAATTCGAAAAGATAGTTTCATTTATAATGTTAAATATTTGTTTAAACCTAAGAAAGTATTACTTTTACGACATTTATGTCTTATCAATAACTTTGAAACCAGTAACAAGAAAATTAAAATGATTTTTTTGTCTTTTTAATTATTTGATAACTATCAAGTAATGAAATTATATTTATTGAAATATTTTCGTTATTTTTATTATGTATGTTTATATTGTTTAGTTATTAATTATTATATATATGTTGTATTTATAAATCAATTTTTATATCTTTAATTATTTATATTTAATACGTAGGTACTCTACAAACAGACTTCTACACTTTTGAATACAATAATTGTAAATTTTCTACTCAATTTTTAGAGCTATTTATCAATCTTTGCTAAATACCCAATTTTATTTCATTTAATGAAGGTTACAATTTTACCCTTGAACTTGTCATTTTATGTAAGGAAATAATAAAGAATACATTATTTAACCATGAGATTGATATTTCTTCTTAGAATTTCTGATCTTGGTGCAAAAAACAAGGTAATAGAAGAGATTTATTCAGAAAATAAACATAACGAAATATTGTGTCCCATACCATCGTTACAACACCCTTTTATGTAAACAAATAGTGATGTAACCTATCACTGTCGATTGTTTCACTGTACAAGTAACTGAAAACTGTGGAAAAAAAGTATTGGAAATCGAACAGAACTAATAATATTTTCGTAAACTAGTAGGTACTTATTAAAAATAATTATTTTGAATCGCAAACTTTGTCATTGATTAAACTTATTTTATTGTAAACATTATTATTTTTGGAATTAGGTCCGTCATAATATATTTTATACAAGATTTTATAAAAAGCATTGAAAATAAAAATTTTAAATCTAAAACATCACTAGCATTTGCTTAGATGCCCATTTAAGGTTTACGATGGATCACATCACGGGTGCAATACGTCTGATATTGCATTTCCTATGGCGACAGATTGCTGGCACCGGTTCCGTTTGGTTCTCCACGAATATTATCATAATTTTATAAATTGTTGAACAAGATATTTATGTTTTGACTTAAATAGTGTTGTGTTTTCTCAACAGGGTGGATAAATAAAAATGGTATAAAAAACATATGTTATTTGAATTGCTTTCGTGGACTTTTTTCACTCTTTAGTTATATTGAATGATCTCCCTTACTTACTTTCTTTTTGTTTAGTTAAGTATCCGTTTGAAATGCCAATGTGAGAGCTTTTTAATAAATACTATACGTCATAAGAAAGAAGCAATTATGAATATTTTTGTTTGTCTATTCCAACTAATGTTCTAAACAATTGGACCGATTTTAACGGGATTTTTACTGGCAAATTAAAACAAATATAATAATATAGCGTGGAAATATTGCCAGTTTTTTGAATAAAATATCCTAGTAGCTAACCTATTTTAGTTATTAAAATCACAATATCCTATATCACTTAATCCAGAATTTAGACAAAATGTAGAATATCATTAAAAAGCTAAAAATATAAGGCCATCAGAGAGCCAGAGGTAGAAAATAATAAAAGTGAAGTCCTTAGAGGTTTCGGGCTATGCGAGTTACTACATAATATATACCTACCATATAAATAAAATAGAAACTTATTTAAGTATTCATTTTAATAATATTATATATTTAAGATATGAAGCTTAATCGTGTCTTAATCTGATAGGATTTAGGTATAAGTGAAAAGGGTATATAATAGTTGTTTAATTTAGTTTATTTATTTACATGTAACGTTTGTCCGTGTATCCGTTCATGTGGAATTCGGATAAATGTGGCCTGTTTGAGTTCGGTCAGGCTTTTCCAATACTAAAAGAATTTTCAATTTTGCTATTAAAAACCGTGGTTTATAAAGCTTACTCATAAGATAAATAACATGTTAATGTTAAAAATATTAAACATTACATTATTTGTATCGAATTAAGATGAAAATTATTTGAATCTGTATTGTTTTCTTAGTGTCATGCAAATATATGATATTCTAAATAATATTAAAGATACATTTATTTTTGATGATTTATTTAGATTTTTTTTCTCGGCTCGGATTGCTTTACAGAAGTCATGGTCACGGGAGAGACTAAGCTTTTAGAGGTCTTCTACATGGAATTAATAAATTGATTCATTTTTAAATAAATGTTAAAAACGATTAAAACTAAAGTACATGTATTTTAACTTTATTTCGTAAGAATAATATGTGTAATAAGTTTATAATACTGAAAATATGTTTTCAATAATTTAAAATATTATTTTAAACTATTTTACTGAAAACAGGAAGAACATAAGGAAGCGCAATATATCTCAGATGTCAGTTATATATACATCAGCAAGAATTACAATGTTTACAATGTAAATAAGATAAGTTATACAATGTTTTGATTACTTGGAAGTTCGTGAACTAGAATCATAAAATGTGTTTATAAACAATATTTATTAAATGATTAATTTTATCGTTTTCAATAGTAGTTAGTGGTTTTCTTATAATTTTATACATAATATATAAATATCTTATATCTACGTGTAAGTGTTGACATATATGAATGTCTTTTTGGTTAATAAAATAACGTTTGAGGAACCCCTGACATAATGTTAACCTAATATGCGCTTGATTTATTACTGCTGTTAATAATTGATTCTGTAGTAAAAATTCCAAGTATGTTAGTTCATTTTTATCATAATATATATAAATCATATATATCATTTGTTTTAATCAAATTGCCTTATTTGTAGGAGGAATATCATTTGTTATCAAGCCTAAATAAGTAAGTTTCAGTATTTTTTATTGATTTTTTATATAATTTATAAACGTCTTTTTCTATAGTAAAGTTACTCCTTATAACTTCAAGTCTGCAATTGAAAGTACAGCCATTTCGAATATTAGCTGGGAGAAACAAATAGACAGACAAACAGGAAGCATGCAATGCAGAAAATACATAAATAGTTTTTTTAGTATTTAGTAAAATTGTTATTTAATCCTTACAAAATAGAGTTTAATTTTATTTATCCTATAGTACCTGTATAGATGTATAAGAAACTTGATAAGCCTTCAAAGTTTCTGCATGATAATGACTACTCGATATTATACAAAAAGGATTGTAATATCGTTAACAAATATATTTTTTTATATATGTCGTTCACATGAAACGAATATAAGTTCTTTGAAGAAACATATTTGAAATATTTATTATAACAGTTCCAAGCTATATATTGCATGCAAACGACCGCTAAACCTCATTTACGTACTGTGAAGAGAATAAATCTATGAGGAATCTAGGCCATCTGCTATCTAAGTAATGTAAAATTTAGTTCTATAATGATAATGATTTTTCCAACTGCTTCACTTGCATTTTAGGTACATGATCTAAATATATAGAAGCGAAAGGTCAAGGTAGTTTGTAGTTAGTAGAAGCTAAGAACGGATTTTGTGACAGGGTCGGATTAAGGAGGTCTAAGGCTCACGCAAGTTTATATGAAAGTCCTTAATTTTTTGTGCCACAAACTTAAAAAATTCGCAAGCTAGTGTTATAATAAACAGCTACTGCATTAACTCAGTGAACTTGCACAAGAATAGTATTCAGGCCTTGTTAACGTACCACTGCTGGGCATGGGCCTACTTTTAATGCCTAGGATTCTGGCCATAGTCTGCCACAGTAGCCAATGCTTAAAAAGTTTTCGCAAAAAAAAGTTTTTCGTTCGTTTTTTCGTCAATGCAACAGACTTCACATTCAAAAGTTTGTTAAGTCCTCTATCATGCATGAAAAATTTTGCTTACTAGTACAGTTTGTACAATGATTTTGTCTTATAATAAGACACCCACTCTCTAAAATCTTATATAATTTTAGAACGAAATTAACTTCTTAAATAAAAATAACAAATTTTTGTGCCTTTAAACTGTAGTAAAGTTCAAGTCACTCGCAAAACCTCTTTGAATAATGAGATACGACAGGCAGGAAAATGTTACCTAATTGCTGGTTTATTTTTAGTACATTGTTTATTTTTAAAATGGTTATTTTAAAAAATAGTATAATTTTTGTAGTCAAAAGGCGGTTGGTCTACTGGCTAGAATACAGTTAGATAATGTTGAGGTGGGTTCGATTCTTAGGTCGGCATATATAATTAAGTGCTAATAGCTTATGTGTGCCTAAAACTCTAAGTAATAAATAATAAGATTTTTTAATAGTTAATTAATAAAGATTCTGAGTACACTTTTCCACTACAATAGAAGTGCTGGTCTAACGAGATTGGCTACTGTAAGGGAAAATCTATTTTTGAAAATTATAATCATTCATGATATTTGCAATTAAACAGCATCTTAAGATAGAAGAAAACCATTATTAATGTCACAAGTCTTCTTAAATTAGTTACTTTAGTCATTGTTTTTCTTTACGTAATTTTATTTTTTTCCGTAATTATACCTATAATTCAATATAAAGAAAATGTGCCGGAAATATAAAATATCAGAGTTGCTGTTGGCTCTAATCTAGACAGGATTTACTACCCGAAATATAGTGTGAAGGAGAAGCAAGAAAAACAGTGTGAAGACATTATGGTAGTAGCGGATTTTTTAGATAAAATAGATTTAAATATTTCTATTTAACTAATACTATAGAAGCTTTGTCAGAATGGAAATGGTGACAGAATTCTCAACGCAGTGCACGCCGCAACTGTTCAAATGCAACGCCAATTTTTGAGAGAGAAACGAGTGCTCTTGCCAGTAACGTAGGCGTTAAGTTTGTTATTTAGTGAGCACGTTTTCGCTTGTTACGATCAGAGACGAATATTTTATCTTCACACAAACAAACAAGACGTGATAGCAGTATGAATACTATATAGAAGACTTAGATATTTAGATTATTTATTATTAATTTTATTCTTTAGTGAACTTTCGCTTAGAAGACTAAGCGAAAGTTCACTCACTCATCACGAAATATCGAAAACCACTTGACGTATAAAGATGAAATATGGCAAGTAGGTTCCTAATTTTTAGTCACCAGACGTCCGCTAGGAACGGATTTTGTGACAGGGCTGGATTAAGGAGTGAGAAAACTTTAATTTTCTCGCCCATTTGTATGAGTATCCTTCATTTTTGTGCTTCATCCTTTTTTGGTGAGGAGTGGACGACCTATGGACGATTCCAAGCGAAGCGATGGTAAGTCGCCAGTACTACATATTATATTATTTAAATCACTAAATATCATCATCAAAATATATAACGATGAAAATTAAAATCTACTGCTATATGTACTCAGATAATTTTCTAAAGTTATTTTATATGTCTCACTTACATAACAAATATTTAACCAAAATATTTGTCTTTATGCCAGAGGCCATTAGGTCAAGTCCTTCTCGGTATAAACAATAATAGTGGCCAAGAATTTGTCACATTTCATGAGTTGCCACAGTGTATACCTAGTTGAAGACCTTTAAATTTATAGCTTTATTAGTAAGTAACTGCTGAAGGTCGAATTCTGAAATCAGAATTTTCGATTGCACATTGAAAATTTATCGAAAATTTCAGTTCAAAAAAAGATAAAAATATATATTTATATATATTTAAGAAATTTTAAAAGTAAACCTTTGTTTTCAAATTGAAAAATAATGAAACTTTTTGACGACACGATTGGCTCAGTTGGCAGTGACCCTACTTTCTACGCCAGCGTTCGCGGGTTCAAGTCCCGCTGGGGACATTCATTTGTTAAGCACGAATGCTTGTTCTCCAGTCATGGGTGTTAATATTTATATTATGTATGTATTTGAACTAAGTAGCATTATGATCGTCAATCAAATCTTTATTACGGTACAAATTAAATTAATTACGTCATTAGTGCACTTTTTTTGTTTCTGGCAAGAAACGGCTCGTTCCCATCTCGCTAAGTGTCAGTGTTTATTACTGTTTGCATAAATAGTGCCAAAAAGAGTTGACACCCTTTAATAAATTACGCTAGAGCCACTTGGCTGTGTGCCCGAAATCTTGAAATAAGTAAGAAAATATTACTTTAAATTTTTATTTACTCTTATCGCTATAGCTTTCGGATTGATTAAAATATGATATCATAAGTTCTACGAAAACGTTTCAAAAGTTTTCTAAGTTTGCTCTGCAGTATTTCTTCATTTACCCTACTCGGTAATCGAATCTTGACTATTCAAATGTTTATGAAGCAATACAAAGAATTATTTTTTAAATACATTTGCATTTTATCTTACATTATCTTATTTATCATTACATTAATAGTGTCGTTTTTAAAAGTTATTATTGCATGTGTTCCTTGTTCCTATAGACAGATAAAAGAAATTGGTTTAACGCTTACGTACCTTTACTCTGTTGACTACATTCAAATTTGATTCGTCGTAATTAAGATTCATGATACCTAAGTTATTGAAATTTCAAATTTAACAAAACAATTTACTGTAGTTTGTTTAAGCCTGATTGCTGAACGCTAGTTTGTTATTTAAATACCTAATTTAATTTTAAGCGTATCTAAATATTTATGGGAAAATATTTAAGTTTTTGGCTTTTTCTGTAATAAATTAAAGTATTTTTATTTTTAAACTATGTTCATTATATCTTTCGTAATATTATAAATGCGAAATTATTTTGAACATCTGTGTATTTGTTATATGTGTCTTTATATTAATAAGTACAAAGCAATATTTAAGGTGAAAACTTCATTTAAAAATGAAAAAAATTAAATATTTATTAGAATTCACACATTTACTTAAGGAAATCAATTCCCTGAATATCAATTCTAGCATTTATTTGATAAAAAAATCAAAAAACTAAAAGACCCGACTGCGTTTCTGTTTAATTTGTAAATGAAAAACCCTAAAATATGTTGTGTTCTGATTCAAAAGTTGTACCCGGTGACATATTTAATACGAATCTAACGACACCTTTGAAGCTAAAATCCATCTAGCCGTTTAACCCCTCGAGCGTTTCACGATGCACCGTAAGATCATAAGAGAAAAGGCTCGAGGCGTCGACGATTCCGCATATGCATCCTAATTTAAAAATAATTTAAAAATAAAAAAATATATATTACATCACTGCGAGATAAGGTCAGTTTTATTTGCTTATTAAATTATATAAATAGTTAGATAAACTCATAACGAAGCCGGGAAGGTATAATTTATACCATTTTAATATATACATATCAACGAATTCATCGTTTTTCCGAAGGTCTACCCTATCTATCAAACGTCCTTGAAATTACGCCGACGCTTCGAGCCTTTTCGTAAAACGGAGGCCGACGCTCTAGGGGTTAAGCTGCGGTGCATGTCAAACATTTAGGATAGGTGGTAAGTTAGGTTAGGGTAAGAATTAGGTGCCAAAAATCCGCCATTTTGTTTTTTTTTAATATTTTGATATATTTATAACTACGTATATACTTATACTTTCAAGCTAAAATCCATCGAGAGAGTGTGCCAAACTATTATATATACATACATACTCTCGAAAAACATAACCCTCCCTTGCGCAGTCGGGTAAAAATGAAAGCATACCCATTAATAATTAATGTTGAATGTATATCCACTCATAAATTAAATAATAATTCTCTCATTTATTAATTTCAGGAATATTTTAATATTCTTACGACTCCTAATATTACTTGATTCAGTAAATGACAATCGATTCGATTACAACATTATGTGTATTGCCCATGCCTGAAATATGTAGCACGTGTACAGAATTAAAGGCATAAATGAGTAATATGATAATATAATGTTTAAGAATATTTTGTTGGAATATACAAAATATTATAATTGGGTCTAAAATTCGAGTAAAATTAAATATAATAATAAAAATTATCTGATTGTGAGTTATTTTTATACAGATATAAAAATCTATTTATAAAATTATATAATATTTGCATCAAATTCTCAATAAAGTTTGTGGTCAACCACTGGGAATACAATCGTTATAATACACTTATGTTCATATATAACGACACGTTTGGCTCAGTTTGTAATAACCCTACATTGCCAGCGGTCACAGGTTTGAGTCGTGTTTAGCGAATTTATTTGTGTAATTAGCACGAATGTTTATACTTTTTCCATTAAAGTATTATATCTATCACGTAAAATACTAACTAATAATGCTGAATATTTATGTTCCATACTAAACTTCAACAACGTACTGAAAAATCAGAAAACCATATATATATGGCAGATGTGTATCTGCCATATACAAGACGATTTAAGTAAACTGTAGATAGTAGAACTCTAAACAAATAAAAGCAAATATTTTGTGCACATCTGATACAGACGTCGAGTGACAGCTAGTGAAAGGATTGTTATGGAGCGCGATTGTGAATGGGTTAAATCAAAACTTCGAATAGATTCCAACTGTGACTGATGGCATCTATAGGTTAGAAGTTTAGTGGTTTTGTATGTTTGAAGACAAAAATAGTATGATTAATTTTTGGAAATTTGAGTATTTCAAAAATTAATATAAATAGATAAAATTTGTTGTCTGTCTGTAATAATGAAATAAAAACCTTCAACTGATTATATTATAATATGATAATTGATAGTACTTATGGCACTGATTATTTATAAAAACACTTTTTTCTTTGTATGTATGTCCCGTTTTAAATTTTTAAAATAGCTGGTCAGTTTATTATGGGGCTTGTAAGATACGAGTATAAGAAAAGAAGTTTAAACAAATCTTTAAAATAAGTATTCAAAAATACCCTGGACCAATATTGTAGTGTTTTTAATAGGAAAATGTAATGAAAGGAACTTACGAGTTTTGGAAATCAGTTCTAACACTGGGCATTTTGTGGTACACTTTACTGAAAAATCACGCCTATAGATTTGTGCTTTAACATAGTATTTTAACTTCATAATATCTAGATGTTTAATCCGTCAAAAAAAAAATTACCAATAAAAATGAAAAACAAACATCAACAACTGTCTTAAAACTATTTCCCGTTAGAAAAACTACGCGAGCTTTCACAAAGCTCAGCTTTTTGCTAGTAAATAAATAAACTAGGCGAGGAGAGCCGCGGTCGTTAGCTTATATTACTATAAGTAGACAGAAACTAAAAGCTTATTACGCATCATAAAATCATAAAGTTATATTACCTCCAGCTGATTCAAAGTATTTCTACAAGAAATCTCTATTGTTTCGAGTACTCACCTGTTACTTTTCAGTTACAGTCTTCGTATTTTCTGTAAAATCAGTGGCTACAATAATTTCTATGCTCTTCAAGAGGTTTTAAAATTGTATAAATAATTTTCATATTGTTCGAACCATTTATTATTTTGTAAGCATTTAAACCTTTTAGTACATAATATAAGTTTTATAATATAGATTTATTTTTGATTTTTCCGATATGTGGTTTACTTTGATTAGTTATTCTATATAATGAATTACTTGTTTGTTTTTTATTATGCGATATGTTTGGTAGTTTTATATTTAAAATTAATGTTAATTAAATGTTCAACAGTAGTTTGAAATTCAATACAAGTATTTAAAGATATAATTATTTTAATAATACCTTTTTAGATTTTTGTTAAGAAGTGAGTGTTTGTGAAACCAATTGATCCTTCTGGAAGATAAATTATAATATTGGAAAGCAAAAGAAATAAAAAGTCTAAATATGTAAATAAACAATATTTCATAGAAACAAAAGCGTCATAACCGTAGTCTTATTTCTTCACTAATTTTGAGAACAGTGATTTTTAGTAAACATTTCGTATATTACGTGAGAGTAAAATATCTGCAAAAACACCTTATTTTACGTTAGTTGAAATGCTTTTACGCAAACCTCTCGTAGATTATACGGGACTGACCGGCCAAAAAAGGAACCCACTAATTCCGTCCTTCCCTGTCACAATGGACGCGGCAAGAACCCTTACATCTGGAAACAAGCTGAAGTGAAGCGAGAACAATTCACTTTAATTATAATGTAAGCTACCATTTGGTAAAGAGAGCACGAATATTTCGTACTTACGGTTGACATAGAGAAAAGCGTTCATTTATTTAGGGCTTCTTAAAGTTTTCAGTTATTGTTTATTTAAACTCGCTCATACCAATGTTAAGTCATTGTATTCTACCACATATAATAAAACTAGAGATTCACCCTCTCTTGGCTCGGGTTAGAATTTAGATCCTAAGCACGTTTTAAGTGTTCACATTTTTCTTCTTTGACCTGGATAACCAGGTATCATATTTATACCTAACAGTGGTTTTCTAGTGATGTGGTCACAGACAAACAGACAGAAAAAAAATATTAACAAATATTATTTAAACTTATGAGAGTGTTATATTATAAAGCTGAAGAGTTGGTTTGTTTGTTTGGTTGAACGCGCTAACCTCATTAACTACTGGTTCGATTTGAAAAATTCTTTTTGTGTTGGATAGTCCGTTTTTCGAGGAAGGCTATAAGCTATATTACATCACGCTACGACTAATAGGAGCGGAGCATCAATAAAAATTTTGCAGAAACGGGAAGGGCGTTACCATACTATAACGTCGTCTTTAGAACGCGTGCGAAGCCGCGGGAAAAGCTAGTAAGCTATAAAACAAGATTACAGCAGTTTATAGAGCGTCAGTTGAAGACGGAATAACATATACGTAACTTTAACAGATCTAATCGAAACTTCGTATCTCCTCCGTCTATTTAAGACATTGCTACTCTATATTGGGTCAATTATTGAATTATTACATCATATTTTAATTAAACCTAATATTTCTAGAAATTTATTCTAGAAATATATTTCTAGCGTAATTTTTAAATACGTACATACTCGTCCGATCCTTTGTTCTTGTAACTTATAATCACTAAATATTATAAAACAAAGTCCTCCGTCACGTCTATCTGTCTGTCTGTTAGCGATAAACTCAAAAACCACTGCACGGATTTTCATTTTCTTTTTACCAAGCGATAGAGTGGTCGCCAGGGAGGTTTTTGTATGTATATAATTTGTCAAGTTTATAAATACATTTATGTGTACATTGATGTATACATAAGCGGAATCTATCTATAACTAAAATTAAGGCCTGAAAGTGCGAGAGCACAATTTTTTAAAATTATTTACAAAAAAAAATACTAGAATGTTTATTAAATTAATTTTTAAAATTCAGTTTTTTATTATATTTTTAATTAATTTTTTTTATAGTAGTTTAGCAATTTACATAAATATAACTATTATTATTATATTATAATAATGACATACTAAGTAGAAAATGTTAAACAGCACTTTAACCACTCGTACTTTATCGACAGTTTTATTCAAGCTAACAGTTTTTTCCGAACTATTAACTAAAGTTTTAACTTTTAATGTGTTCATGTAACGTTCGTACTACTTTCCAAATTTATGCCTGTAAAAGTTAAGAATTTATAAATAAATCAAAAAATTACGAAGTTGTTTGAGAAACTAAAGACAGTGCTTTTATTATAAAATTATATACCCAAATTATGTAAAGAAAAGAGCTTTATTTTAAACTTATCGTGTTTTTTTTTATTAATTTCGTCTAACATCACTTATTTTTCTCCGCAGACCTTAAAACAGGTACAGTTTATTCTACTTTTAAAAACTGTTAATCAAGCAAAAAATTGCAATAAAGACTTAACAAAATATTAAGTTTCTTAATTTGTTACGAGAATTAAAACAAAATAGTACATTCTGTAAGAATACACTATTTTGTATAGAATGTATAGTTAGGTATAATAAACTTTAACATGATAATCACTTGTCTGAAGTGAAGAAAAAAACGTGAGGAAAGACACCTACCCACACTATTCCAGCATGGTGGACTATGGTCTGGTTTTCCTCGTATTGGAGGAAGGTTTGTAACCAGCGTTAAAAATGGCTGAAACCTGGTTTGGATAGTGAGTAAGTATAAATAAAAATCCGATTCAATATCAGTATTGGATAAGATTATGTTAAGAAATGTTATTTCTTTTATTTTATTAGTGAGAATACTAGCAAAAGTAATATTTTGCTGCCACACTACTTGGCCTAACTTTAGCAAGAATGATTTTCTTTGGGTTGAAATATACGCCACATCTATCTCCATCTCCATTATTGATGACTGTCACGTCACCTCAAATCGACTCAAATTAATTTGACAAAAACAAATCTACTTCAAGTTTTCAAACTTTTTAGTTAAAATAAATAAAAAAATATATCTTAAGTCAGATCTTAAAACTAGTTAAGTAGTTATTAAATACTTGGGCTTGTACGTTTAATATGAAAATAGCCTCAAACATATTATTAAAATAGCTTTACAATTGAAAAAATCCGTATCGGTATCCGGAAATTAATTAAAATATACCATACATCGCCCATACATATTTGACAATATATAACCACTATTGAAATTTTAGGAAAACACATGAACTTACCTATGTATTGGTATATATAGATATATTAGACGTATATATAGATTATTTTTACGACAATTTAATTCTTATAGTAAATAATTTACTGAAAATTGATCTGCACCGCAATTCATAATATGATAGCGATGATGTTTCATAGAACCGAGCGATCAAACAAAAGCTTAGCTTAAAATTTATTTATTTTTATTTCTTATGAAAACCAAGAAAGCTTTCCATTAGCAAAAAAATAGGTACTATATGTAATCAAGACATATACAGGAAGTCTTTTAATATTATTAAAGCTCTGATGTCGTACAAATTACTCGAATAAGTTCAATATGGCGGAGCTTTTCTAGTAATTATCTTATTTAACACTTCTTTACGTTTAAGACAAGACAATTACTTTTAAGTATGAGACTTGATCATCTGATATTTGGAATTATCACCACATATATCTAAGTCGCCACCCTCAGTATTGATTACATTCGGTTTCCCTAGAATTGGGTCGTATTAACCTAATAAGGTTGAAGTCCAGACTAAATAAACTTAGATCGCTTTGAATTAACTCTAATCTTTCATGTCATGCTAAGTCTTCTTGGTAAAGGGTACCTACAACTTGTTTTTTTTATTAATCGTGCGGTTAAAAAGATAATTAGTAGTTTTTTTTTGAATTTGTCTTACGGTTTATGAGATAAGAAAATTATTATTAATATCGAGTAAAAAGCTTTAATTAGGAGTATATTTAAGATTTAATTGAAAAAATAAGGTTTATGAAGTATTAAATGACATTTAAGTTTCGAAATTAAAGAAAAAGTTGCTAGAAAAACTCTTATTGTATTTGTTATAGCTAGGCTGAAGCTAACTAAAAATATATATTCATTTTGTACTTATTTATATATATTACATTTTTAGCGTGGTGGACTATGGCTTACATTAAAATTAAAATAAGTAAACAGCATTAAAACAATTTATTATGATTCGCCTTATTAATATTACACAATATGATTGATATTTACTACGAATTTAGGCTTAATTAGGCTAATACTTCTACTTGTGTACTTCCGAACTTCAAGCATCACTTGTTATTTACTACATAAACCTAACAAATGTCTGGAGCACAAAGAAGAATTCCTATTAACAAACTTTAAAAAACACTAGATAAGATTTCTGAGGAGACCCCTTAAAGTATACCATGTCAAACAAAAAGTTTGCTTTAGCCAGACAAAGTGTACGATCAACTTTACTATACTCTTCACAGGTGATTCATTGTAGTTCCTATGTTTTTCTAAGTGAAGTTCACTAGTGCATTACTACGTACTTACTACTTGTATGTACTTGTAAATGCAATTTATCAAGATTTTGTCTGAATTGATTTCTTGTATAGATATAGGCGAACTAACTGGCCTTTGTAAGATTTTTTTTCTAAACTACGATTTTGTATCTACCTAAATCTATAGTAAAATACTAATTTGCATCTGTATATTAAATAATTTATAGGAAAATCTTATTGAAATAGTCGTTATTATCGTTATAGAGGCCGAATTAATAGATTTTAGAATTTGTGTCTGTCTGCGACCGTATTATGAGAAAACCACTGGAACGATTTTGATTAAAATCGGGATAACCGTTGCTGGTAGTCTATGATCAATACATAGGGTACTATTTATTAACTGCGGGAACATAACTTATGTCTGAGAAATCTACCTTAGCTGTGAAAAGGGCTGAAACCATTTTATAATATACAAGCATTTCCCGCGACTTCGCACGCGTTCTAAGGACCGGAAACCAAATTCTTTCTGATTCGCACGTTATGGTACGTCGCATAACTAACGCCCGCCGTTCCCGTTTTTGTAACATTTTTCATTGATACCCCGCTCCTATTGGTCACAACGTCATGAACACAAAAAGAATTTTTCAATTCAGACCAGTAGTTCCTGAGATTAGCGCGTTTAACCAAACAAACAAACAAACTCTTCAGCTTTATAATAATATTAGTATAAATCTCTAAAAAAAAGTCATATAAACTGTATATATTATCTATAGCCTCTAGCTTTTTGGTACTCATCTAATTACTTCAATAGACTTAACGTGACCCCGCTTTGTATAGGAACTTATAAAACAAGTATCTCAAACTTTGAACTTGCTTTAATTAACTAATTTATTAAATAAATATTTCTTCGACATAACAAACCCGCTATTTTAATGGTATTATGATCATTAGGTTATATACATTTTTTTTCTATTCCAATAAAAATTTTTTTGGAATATCTTATTTTTAGTTTTTCCGTCAGTCTGTCTGAATACGCCATTTGAGAAAACTACGGCATGTTTTGATGAAATTAATTATAATGGGCTCCTTATTCAATATATGTAAGTATCCTATATTCAACATATAGATACTTTTTACAACGGAAAGATGTCATTTCTAAATAAATAAATATGTTGTTGTATTATTAAAATAAATAGATCGGGATGTACCTAAGTGGAGTAAGAATAAATGACTAGTGAAATTATAAAATTTAGTACATAGAATATAACCATCAAATCTAGTGTAATAGTAGTTAACTGCATAATATTTGAAACATAAAAAACAGTTAAATTTTTAAACATTTCACTAATTGCCCTTCAGTTCCCATAGCAACAGCGTCTAATTATAATGTATTTAATTAGGTCCAGCGGATACATCGAACGGAAACGGAAGCCTTTGCGTTGTGTATCCGCTCCAAATAAACATCCGAGCATTGTGTATTTTGTGTATTTTTCTTAAAAAATTGTACGAGAAAAATTAATTAATTTTATAACTCGATCTGTGTTAATTTAATTTTGTGAGACATATAAGAATATTTTAAACACTTTTTTCATTCTTTAACCGCCTATGAAAATTCTATTTGCTGAAAAGATTTATTACTTTAATATCAATCCCCCGAGAACATTTATTTTCTATGTTAAATTTTGTATCGAACTATGAACATAATGTGCGTACTAGTTCGGAGATCCGAAAATAAATCACGTCTTTTGCACTACATATGTTTAATGGTTTTGGTTAATGGTTGCCTTATGGTTTTTCACTGAACAATACTTTTCACGATTATTTACATTTTCACGATAACTACCCTTCATTTTTCCTAATTTTCCACTTTTGCGTATTTATCCAGTCTTCACTTAGCTCCGAAATTCAACTGATTTATCGAGACTGCTGTTTTTTAATTGTCTATTAATCTTACAATGTATGAAGCGTATTGCAGATGTATCATTTTAATTATGATTTTAATGGTGTGATAACGTTATACACTACTATTTCCTTACTATTCCTATGTTGAAAGACATACTTTTATGCCTCGAAAATAATTAAAAAACATATGATATATAATAAATTGTATGAATAAAAAGCAAGATTAGAGAATCGATAAGGACTTCTCCAAGTAAGTAGTCAAACTTAATGTTTGTATACGAGTTATGGGTCCATGGACTTCTCGTAATTAATTAAGATCGACTGAGTTTCTACGAAATTTCAACACCCTCGGGTGTCGTACGACAAACTTCTGTAACGTGCGTCAATGAATTACTGTTACTAAGAAATGGTTAAGATATTTTATAATAAGTACATCTTATTTTTTATAACACGTGTCTCTATCTCATAAATTTTCTTTTGGTTCATATTTTAATACTTTGACTTCCTACAAGCGGACTGTTACTGAACCCATGACTCGAACCTAGGACTTCTGCATATACAGCAGTAAATCCTAGCCACTAAACTAACTTAGCAGTCATTATCTATGTAAGCTAAATTTCATTTAGCCTAATTTTTTATCAATTATAATCAAGATAGGTATATTTTTTTTAAATTTTCTAAAAAAATAATCTCTTAAGTTAGAACAAACCACACTAATAAAAAAACGTTATTATCGGATAGTATGCGTAGATCGTAGTGTCTGAGTTCATCTCAGAAAAACTTACAGGAATTTCGTATATATAAATATAACGACTACTCTATTCTACTCAAACATTACCAAAGTAATTCCTCTAGAATAAAAAATCCTTGAAGTCATTAAATATAATAATTAAATTAAGTTACATATTTGTTATTTTTCACCCAAGTTGTTATAACACCTGCTGACAGATTTCATTAAATGATTTAATGCATAGAATATTTTTCACTTGCAAAGTTTTAATTTTATTTGGCGAATCGACTTCATTTCTTTAAGTTAATACTGACTTAGTTAACGCTTGCATAATTAAATACTTTTAATTATTGCTTACATAATTATAGACTTGTAATTTATAATTATGTGTACTGATGTACTGATAACAATTTCTACTAAATTACTAATAGTAATAGCTAGAAAATGAGGAAATTATAATACACTATTTATGTCCTTAATTGCGGAACTCTATTAAGCGGTAGGACATTTTTAACCTATTTTATTTAAAAAAAATAGATTTCTAACGTTTCTAAGTTTCTCAGAGTCCTTTTACGGTTCTTCGAAAACGTAAGCTCATATTTGTTTAAAAATAAAAGGTTTAAGAATCAAATCTGGCAAAAAAAGCTCTCAGGCGAAGTAAGCTTTTGATCACTTTTGTATAAATAATACATTACTTACACATGACTTACGACTTGTTCTAATGTTTACTCAACGTTTTTCTTTGAATTTTTAAAAATCCCGTCTGATTTGTACATTATTTCGACATGCAAAGATTTAACCACCGTAGATTGTAAGCTTTGATGTCTCATTTAATATTAATTTAAAGTATTTTCGAAGCTACTTATCCAAAGATTGTGACATTTATTATTATTATTTACTGTACGTTATAACTGCGAATTATATAGCCTTAATCATAATAACTATAATATATAAACAGATAAATAATTGAAATGTCTGTTTGTACTGTCACAATAATATTTTTTTGAAATGCATATACTTAAAAGATATTGATGGGAGTTTTACTGGCAGATGTAAGGTAAAGTGGGCTACTTTCGTTTTATTATACGAATTAGGTTTCCTCTAAAAAAATGAAACCTTATCTACAAACGAGCTTGAGCGAAATGAGTAGTAAGTAGTATGATACTTCATAAAAAGGCTTTAATAATTTTTCGAATCCTAAGTTTATAAACCTGATTTTTAACAAAAATATAGTAATGTATGAGTTACGTTTATAAAAAGTTATAAAAATAACGGATTTTATTAGAACTGAAAATTTCGTAACGTGTTATTTTTAAGCAAAACTAAACTAATTTTAATATAATAAAATTATTGTATCATGATATTGTTATAGTTTATATTCTACGCATTGCTGATCTCACAAATAATTTAAGTACTGGTAGCAATTTTGATGATTATGTTAGTCTAAGCGGCCCGAGGCGAGACCTACAGCAGTTTGAAGTGGTTTGGTACTTTCACTGAAAAGCTGTAACGTATTCAATTTAAAGCAAACATTTTTAACGATTTTATAATACAGAAAGAATCAACTTTTCTTGTATTGTGAAAAAATATATTAAAAATTATTAATCTATTCTTATATATTATTGTGAAACAATGGTGGTTAAGATTAGAGAAACAGTGATCAAAAGCATTAAGTAGGTACAGTAAATTAATGCTTTTGATGAATAACGAATAACATAAATTGATAATTAATTTATCTTATAATATACTAGCGACTCGTCCTCGCTTCGCTTGGGCTTTTTCCTAGATTTAGCACAGGTAAAGCCGCGGGTTTCGCTAGTTATGCATATAAACCTTCCTCTTGAATCACTCTATCTATTAAAAAAACCACATCAAAATCCGTTTCGTAGTTTTAAAGATTTAAGCATACATAGGGATATAGGGACAGAGAAGCGACTTTGTTTTATACTATGTAGTGATGTATTTTTCTATATTTATTTTGTTTTTATTGTAATATGTCTATGTGTCTAGGTACTGTATAGGCACTGTTTTAAATAAGAGTTACATCTTGGATTTTGTTTCCAAATACATTTAAATTTTTTGGTGTATGACGCTTCGAATGCTTAATAATCATGGACGTTTGAGAGATTGTCTTATTCATGTAAAGATGAAATTTACAAAGGCTTACTTCGATTTAGGATTAAATCTATTTCTTCTAAGATTCTAAGTTTAACTATTTACTGTATAATAATATCTAAATTTTGTAATCAAAACGTGTTCAATTTTGATATCTTAATTTGTAGCGACACAGGTGTTGCATTAATAAAATCTTTTGATCAAATCCATTACCCAAGCGAGAGCCGCTATAATCCTCTGAATAATTTCATTAAATAATTCAATTTTATTAATGAATATTCAAGAAGATATATTTAATTTCTAAGTGACAAAATCAAATTTACTAAACGACAGTACCGAATTGATTTGTAAAATTCAAACTTGTTATACTGAAACGTTTTTAATTATATTTATGTTTTCAAAATCTTCACATTATTGATATAATATTGTATACATAGGTAGGTTAAACGAAGTCGTTTCCATCGTTTGTACTCTTATATCTTTTTAACTACCAAACGGTTTTTAATTTCATCTTAATATCCTAACAAAATATATTTATTTATTAATTATTATTACGTTCTGTCCAAGGCACGTCAAATCGCAACTTCAGGCTCAGTAGATAAATTTGCTCAACCTGAAATTCAAATCGAAAACTTCTGTCGCTAGCTCTTTCTAAACATTAGTGCGTTGTAACGAACAAAAAATTAAAGACCAATATACTTTTTAGCCTCTTAATAGTATAGATATTTTCTTGTTTTAATTAAGCCCAATGCAAGGTTTCGAAGCCAACCATTAATCACTGACCAAAGATCCGCAGGAATTTGCTAAGTAGAGTGATTATCTCTGTAAAGGAAAGTTTCCCAAGGGATGAAGGTGATCCAACATATAATATGAATGTTTTGTGTTATTAATATGTGCACATATATTAACTTTTTTTGATATGAAGATGAATAAAAGTTTCATTTTGTAAAATTGAAACATTAGTCGTATTTGCACATTAAATAGTGTTTTGAAATCCAAGGGCCGAATAGTTTTTAGAATTTTTGTCTGCCTCCGATCGAATGGTGAGAAAACTACTGAACAGATTTTGATGAAGTTTAGTATGAGTATAGCTCGTTATCCGGATAGACATATACTCGTAGGTTACTTTATACTACAGTAATTAATATATCTCTGAGGTTCATTACTAAAATTTTCCCAGGAAACAAACCCAAACAGGGCAAGGGTCGCTGGTTCTTAAATATTTAGACAAACAGTGTTTTTGTTTCAAAAGTACATTCAGCATTGTAAAGATCATAATTTAATAAAAATATTATCTTCAAAATATCCTTTTGAAAAGGCTTAAATTTTATATTATAGCGGTATAATATTCTTTTCTCCCACAAAATGTGTTGAAGGGCAATTTAGGGTGATATCTGACATTTGTGGTGCTCTAAATAAGTGCTCTCATTTCATTTTGAAATGCTCGAAACTGACAAGCCAGTTTTGTTTATATGCTCACGATTTTGCATACGACTATTCGACACGACTATCGTGTAGGCATAAATGGTATTTATTTTAATACTTTTATTTCTTTTTGGTTAAACAATTTCCATATAAATAAAATTGAAATCTTGTAGACTTTTATACATTATTGTAAAATTATTTTTGTTTTTACTAAATACGAACCCAAAGTGAGGAATTTCTAGTAAAATATACATGTGAAAGTTGGATTTTTGTATTACAATCATGAGGTAAGTAGAGCGACGTACCGTGACTTTTTACTTATAGATATTATTTATATCCTTAGAAAATAATCAAAAAAAAGATTTGACTGATATATTATATTATGGTCAGTTTCTTTTAGTCTAGTAATTATATTTTAACGCATTTTCGTTTAAATAAAGAGAAAAAATTTTTGTTTATCATCTCAAAATTGAACATTTTAATTTATCATCATCAATCATTCGCACATATAATAAGTACTCGTAAAGCACAAGACTTTACAGTCGTAGGTAAACGAATGCTCGAAATTCTTTGCGAAAGAAAAATGGTACCGTTGTCACGGTTTTTCTATAATTGAATAAGATCTGTTTTGTTTTAAGGAGAAACAATTCAATATTTTCATAAAGTAAAGTACCTACTTGGGGTTAAATTATTTTTTGTACTTACTACTTATATAATGTAAAACTATTAGAAAAGTTTTAAGTTCATCTGGAATCGATTTTTGTATCAATCATAAACATTTTTTCCTATCTAATATATGATATTATTCTGTCGAATATAATAGTCTAAACCCTTTAGAAACTTATTAGAGACAGAAATTAGATATGTTATCAGGTATTTTAGCAACTGTAATTACATCGAAAAATTCGTTCAGTTTGACTTACATATTATTTTTATTGACTTCACTGTTAGAAATTAAGACAGTTATTATAAGTTATAAGTAAATTTTTGATTCCAATTCAATCATTTTAACACTTTCCTTATACTACGGGAGGTAGCGCTGTATTTTTTCTAGGAATTTCATCCCGAATGAATTTTATTTCAAACAGTTGTTTAGAGGTCAGAGATCAGTAAAGTGAGCGTCAGTCGCCGCACCAGCGGTGGAACTAAGAGGGACAGCATGAAGAAGTCATTGAAAAAAAAAGTGCTCCGATGAATTTTATACCGAGCCAAAATGAATTATATGATAGTTTCCATCACATTTTTAAAGAAAATCATCGTCAGCTGTATTGACGGTGGGGGGTTATATGTCAGTCGCGTGCATGAACCTCATAGAAATTTTCACAAAAAAAGTAATTTTATACCTTATGAAATTTATACATCTTAATTTTTATACTTTTAAAATAACAAAGACAATCGTCAGCTGCATTTTTGATGGGGGAAAGACCGTCAGTCAGCGTGATAAACATTTCGCGAGGTCGATGCATTTGAGCGTTGCATAGTCTCTTTAGAAAATAAACTCACGATCTTTACATCCACAAACAATCAGCTGGCGACGACTCATGTTTCTTTAACATTCTAGTTATCTTAGGCTTGGAATTACGCACAAACGCTGTAGTTACATGCACACTCGATTGACTCAGCGACTGCTTGCGCGTTGCCATTTTTAGATTGATAGTTTTTAAGATTACAAGAATTATATAATAATAACTTTATTTATAATTTCTTGTGCATAATACTCTCTCTTACTCTAGCTTCGCTCGGGTCCGTCTCTATGTACTACGTATTGTTCTGATAACTATATAGGTATAGGAATTTTAACTATTCTGCAGATGATCGCAGATTGAAAATTACGTAAAAATTGGTCCAGCTGTTTTGGGGATTAGCCGAAAAAACAGAGTGGCAGACAGAAATAAAATTGTACACATTAATTTCATCTATACTAATATTATAAAGAAGTAAAGTTTGTGTGTTTGTATATTTGTTAAATTGTAAGGGGTAATCTCGGGATCTACTGAACCGATTTTAAAAATTCTTTCACCAATAGAAAGCCACATTATTGCTAAGTGTCATAAGTTATATAAAAAACCGAATAATAAAAAGGCTTTAACGTGGTGTCCGTTTTGCAAAGTGAATCGGAGAAAAAACGGTCGAATGAAAGCGTTTCTTACGGACGCTGCTTTAACTATGAAAGATATATTTTTGAGTTCTAGAGAAAAGATGTGGAGCTTGAAAATGCCTACAAAAAAGTCAACGACAACATATGTCTAACTTTTATAGTTAAGTTACAAAAAGTAGTTTTTTAATATTAGTATAGGTAATTTAATTTATAATATTAATAAAATAATTTAAATTATTTAAACACTCTGTACTAAAAAGGATTATTACCATTTTGCCCAACGAAGTGGGCACGGGTCAGCTAGTTAAATATAAAATCTTATAAAATTTCATTTGAATTTAGTAAATAGTTTTTATTTTGGTATTACAAATAGACTTAATAAACAATTTTATTTATTTGTATAGGTAAGTTTTACAACTTCAAAACAACAACAGAGGCGTGGGTCTCACCCCTAACAATGACCTATCTGACTCTGTCAATATCGGAAATTTGCGAGAGATATACTCAATACTCGTTTGTTAAAAAACATCTAAATTCTAATATATAAAAATTTCATGCCACAGTGTTTGTTATTGACCTCCGCCGAAACGGCTTAACCGATTTTTACGAATTTTTTTGTGTTTATTTGGTAGATCTGAGATTAGATAGGCTATTTTTTATTTTTAGACCAAATATGTTATACCCATAAATAATCATAACCCTAAATTTTCATCCAACAATCCCTATTTTTAATAGTAATTAGAACGCGGGCGGAGTGTGGATTCCAACAGGAATTGCTAGTATTATTTATTAATATAGTTTTAAACCGACACAAAATAAATAATTATAATGCGGTGTTATTTATAATAAACTAGCAGTACCCGCGGCTTCCACGTTCATTTTCTTATTCGCTACTAATCTTCATTCGAACACTCGCTGGGTTGATCTGTAGATTGACTGAAAGTTTCTTCAAAATTACTCCAGCTATTTCAGAACCCATAATTAATATGTAACTCCTGCGCCGCGCGGCTTTCTATTTCATATAAGTAATATGTGGACGTCTCCCTTCCTCTCCTCATTGCTCGCTGTGCTATACTTTCTTAATATATTTACTGTGTGATGGAAGAGTGTCTGATTTGTATAATTTTAAAAGCTATCTGCTGACTATAAACTAACTCCCTGCCAAAATTTAAATTTGTAACACAAAAAATGAAAGAATTTCGTAAAAACTTGCGAGAGCCCTCAGACCTCCTTAAGCCGGCCCTGTCACAAAATTAGTTCTTAGTGGATTTTTACTAACAATTAACTACCTCCCTGCGAAATTTAAAGTCTTTAGCCCCAAAAATGAAAAACTGTCATACAAACTTGCAAGAGCCATTAGATTATAGATTAATATGTGTTATACTTATTGATTTCTAAGCGTAAGATAACTAGATTGTTCAAGAAACATAAGTCGTCGTCAGCTAATTGTTTGTGGATGTAAAGATCGTCAGTTTATTTTTCAAAGAGACTATGCAACTCTCAAATGCATTGACCTCGCGAAATGTTTATCACGCTGACTGACGGTCTTTCCCCCATCAAAAATGCAGCTGACGATTGTCTTTGTTATTTTAAAAGTATAAAAATTAAGATGTATAAATTTCATAAGGTATAAAATGACTTTTTTTGTGAAAATTTCTATGAGGTTCATGTACGCGACTGACATATAACCCCCCACCGTCAATACAGCTGACGATGATTTTCTTCAAAAATGTGATGGAAACAATCATATAATTCATTTTTACGCGGTATAAAATTCATCGGAGCAGATTTTTTTCCAATGACTTTCTCATGCTGCCTCTCTTACCTCCACCGCTACCTGAGCAGCTGACGTTCGGAGTTGTTATAGGTAAGGGGAAAACTATTAGTGTTGTGATTTTCAGCCGGTATGAAATGACTTGTTCAACTATAGCGCTACCTCCCGTAGTATTATTTGAAGCATCTAACTAAAGCATATCTTATTTAGTATACTACTAGCCTACTTTATTTTTGAATCCGTAAAAAATGATACTACACTAAATTTATACATATTTTTGTAATGTAAAAAATATATTGTTGAAATCGACCAGAATCATTATAGAATGTTCTAGAAAAACTATACTCCCATTTCCGAGCTCAATAATTAAAATGCTTCCCTATCCGCCTTCACTGTGATATGCACATCCTTACTTTCCTGTTTAATATCCTTCACAATCACAACTTCCCTTCTTACCTACTTCCCTTCTTACCCACTTTCCTGCATCAACCTGCTTCCGTCTCCTACATGTTCCAGGCGGCATCACATCTATGCTTGAGATACCGAGAAGCAACACCTTTTTACTAAACTCTTTCTTTGTACGTGCTGCAGCTTGAACAATCTCCTTAAAAACCTACAGGAGAGCCCTTTTACAGTTGTGTTTAAAGCCAAAATTAAAAATTAATGTTAATAAAAAAATTTGTCTGTTTGTTCCGGCTAATCTCTGAAATGACTTAACCGTTTAAAACGGGACTTTCATTCGTAGATAAATAATATTATAAGGCGTAACTTTGGCTACTTTTAACCGACTTCAAAAAAGAAGGTGGTAGAATTTTAACTATCGGAACCCGTGGCTTCGCTAACGCCACGGGACGAACCGGAACGAAGCGAGGGTGCGTCTCGAAAATACTATGTTTTGAATATTATGTTAGTAACATAAAAGCTCATCCAAAGCTAAATATAAAGAAAAGAAAACCGTTTTACAAACCACAGAGAGAAAGGTACTGAGAAGTTTAATCATATTATTTTATTATTTTATCATAAAACATCTTCTTTATTGGTACAATTTTTCAGTCAGTGTACATAAGCCTTAAGTTCTTTGTAAAGCTGACAGACACAATTAACTTGAAGGCCTTGTTTTGTTTAGTGTAGCTTTTATAAATAGCTTTTGACTTTTTAAAGCTTTGTTATTTTTCTCATAGCGAAGTTTATAAATTATTTTGCTTGAAATTTACTACTAAATTTAACTAGAAATACTCTTGCTTAAGTTGAACGAACCGATAAGAGAGACTGAAATGTTAATCATATTATTATCATCATCGATTATTGAACATAAATATCTATACTAATATTATAATATAATATCTGCTGAAGAGTTTTTTTGTGTGTGTTATTAATTTAATTTAGTCGCTATGTAAATATTTTTATAAGTAGGTAGCAGTCACATCACATTCTATTAAATTTTACTGAAAACAACATAAAAACCACTAAAGTTCAAAATGCTTAGCTTTATTGAATTTTTGTCTGCATCGTACATAAATTCTAAGTCATTTATAATATATTCGGTAAAAAAATGAATATGAACCCATCCTAATTCATATGTATGGAGGAAAATCTGAATAAAATGTGAGCACTCGATTCCTTTATTACGAATACCTGAGCTTTATTCTGCCCTCGCTTTACACGAAGGACTTTGGATAATTCAGCACATCCAATATTTCATAGAAAGTTGATGTCGAGATGCTATAAGTATGAATAAGTTCAATGGAAAATTTTTTGTTGGTATCAAACAATTACGTTTCTAAAAAATTTTAGAACTTAACTTATTTAAAAAAAATGTTATCTTTTCTGAGGTTAATAATTATGGCTTAATAATTATCAGTTTATAATCGTTATTTAGTAACATTTTCGTTCTGATATAAGTTTTTAGACAGACATTAAAAATTTAAGACAAGTCAAAAATTACGATTTTTTTACATTGTCAAGCTTTTAACTCTATTAATGCAAACTTTTGGGCAATGGAAATTAGATTGGAGAAGATATGAAGGATTTTTTTTGTTCATTTAAATAAGATCATTCGAGAAAAAAATACAGGTAATCTTTAATAATCGAACCTACAATAAAAGAAAGCATAGTTAATGTTCATAAAACCTTAATAGTTGTTTAGTAAATTCTAATAGTCTATAATATAATTCCATAACACTTTATTTACATAATAAATTACCCAAAAGGACTAACACTGGCATTTGTAAACAGTAAACATTAAAGGGACAGGCGACTATTAGTGGAAGGACTTTATACATAGTCATAGATAAGATGAGGCATACCTTAAAAACGAAATGTGAGCATGCAAATTATAATATGTTTCTCGTACTCGAGACTAAAAATTACTCAGATGAAAGCCTTGTAATTACTAAAAGATAGGGCCTTATAATTTTGCACACACGTTTGGCTCAGGTTTTTGTTGGCCCCACTTGCTGGGCTGGCGCGGATTCGCTTCCCGTATATATATATATGTCTATCAACAATTCGGTGTCCAAAACACAAGCTTCAAATATATATTTATTTATTATATAATCAATTTTTAGCATGAGTATTATATAATATGTATATAGTATTATAGTTTCTTAATAGAATTGTTACATAATTTTTTTAACCTTTTCCTTCACGCAAAATTACACGATTATCTAAGATACGAAAAAAGCAATAGCCTTTGAAATTGTTATAAAAAGTTTCGATATAACAAGTCAAATGGAAACTTCATTCACGACTTACGCAAAGAATTTGACGTTACGTACACATCCTTTTAAACGTTAAAGGTGTTAGAATACGTGTGAATACTTTGGAAATTCCCTAGAAAGTTTTCCGCATAACTGCGTGTTCATCCTTGGTGATGCGTGGGTAAACTAATGTAGATACTGGCTTTATAATATTTTTCAGTTTTAAACAACTTAATTTTCATAATATCTAATTTAAAAGGCGACTCTTGACATAAACAGAAAACATAAAAATGGCAGAAAAATGACAGATAAATGTTGAGATAACTAGCAACTTACTCTTACTCGCCTTGCTCAAACTTTATCAAAATCGGTCCATTAGTTTTCTCTTAATGCGGTGGCAGACAGACAGTTATTAAATAAACCATTAATTCGGCTTGTTTATTAATAAAAATAAAAATTTCAATAAGATTATTTGAAAATATTCAATGTAGAGTTTCGATTATTTATATTATAGATATAGATTTTTTTTAAATATAAAAACATAAAATATTTCAATTATAGTTTAGATGGCTTTTAACTATCGACGTATGCGTCCAATATTGATTGAGTATCCCTACTTAGTATAAAATAAAGTCTCTTCCCGCTTCTTGTCTGTCACTATGTATATTTATCTATCTTTAAAACTACGCAACGGATTTTATGCGGTTTTTTAATAGATAGAGTGATTCAAGAGGAAGGTTAATATTTATAATAGGTACACTAGCGGAACTCGTGGCTACACTCGTTCTACCTAAATCGCTAGTAAATAATATAGTATATGAATGGTATAAAACATGGTTAAAGTATATGTTAAGACATGGATCAGCATTTAAAACCCACTTATCACTTATCACATGATAATTACTGAAAACGAGAATTTAATTGCCACTGCTTTTGATGTCAAAATACGAAAACAACGTATTATGTTACAAAATAGAAAAAGTAAAGACAAATAGTGGTATTAATGAATTGACAGTATCGTACCGAACGTGTAGGAAATAAATAAAATACTAACAAAGCCGTCTAAAAAGCAACATTTGGCCTATTTCCGATGTAATGAAGTATTCATCACTCGCCCCCAGCGTATACTGTTGTGGAGTAATTTACAAGCTGACTGATGTAAATGGTTGATGAAATCTAAATCAGTAATATGATAGAGTATTATAATAATTATTAATTTATTTAGCTTTGCTTTAGGTTCGTCTCGAGTAAAAACTGTAAAAATTTATATGCAAGGGAAACCCATAAATAATTGAAATATTATATTATAAACATATAAATATAAATAAAGCGAACGTGTGGGTTGCTAGTAAATATAAAGTAACATATGTAGGTCCATATTTATCTATACTAATATTATAAAGCTGAAGAGTTTGAATGTTTGGTTGAACGCGCTAATCTCAGGAATTACTGGTCCAAATTGAAAAATTATTTTTGTGATAGATAGTACGTTTATTGAGGAAATCTATAGGCTATATAACATCACGCTACGACCAATAGGAGCGAAGCATAGATGAAAAATGTGTGTGAAAAATATTTTGTTTGATTTTCAGACTTTAGAACGCGAGCGGAGCCGCGGAAAAGGCTAGTAATCTATAAATATGAACGCGGCGTCTGAAACTGCTTACAAAAATAAATTATTGCAATAAGTCACAAAATAAACAGTAAACAACGTTTTCAGATCCTTATTTCTTAAAGTAGTAGATAAGAAACTTACGGCTACCAATTTTCAACTTCACCCTCCTTAGGTCGCACTTTCGCCTTCCCAGCGGTGAATTATTGGGTTCCTACAAAGGCTTAGATTTATACGAAAATTTACCTAAAATCGCATTATGTTTGTACCGCATATTACTATATTGCCTTGAAATTAATTTACGCATGTAAATGATGGCTATGTGCTGATTATAAATGTTAGAAAATATTCAAAAGGTTTATAAATAACTTTAGAGGTTTAAATAATCAGTAGTAATATTTAATACTAGCAATACGCGCGGCTTCGCACGCGTTCATTTTTTTAATCGCTACTAATGTTATTGTAGTTTTAGTAGGTATCCTTATTTTTTTCTTGCAATTAAAATAACCTATATTAATCAGTGATAATGTATCATTCAAATGGTGATTGAATTTTTAAATTCGGTCCAGTACTTTTTGAGCTAATTCGTTACAAACATACTTACATACAACCCTTTCCTCTTTATAATATTAGTATAGAATATAGATATCATTGATATCAATAGAAGTCAGCACTACGAAATTTAGAAATTATTGCGATACATCTGGTCATACAAGAATGAATGCATGCATTTATTTGAAAACAATACTGCATATGATGCATGTACCTGCTATTCGACTATCGATAGTTGAACGTAGTTTATGAACTTATTTTTACCATATTTAAATATCAAATGCAAATAGAACCTATTAAAAAGATAATACGTCACTGAAATATAGGACTGTAAGTGATACATTATCTCCAAGATCGTGGGTTTGAATCTCGTTTGTCATATATCATATATAAGGAAAAGACTTTTGTCGTAGTGAAACGGATCAAAAAGTGTTGAAAAGGTCCGATAATGTGAAAATTTTTATTCAGTCTCACTTTATATTCATTTATTTATATATAAAAGTTGTATAATTTATTTCATTTTACAAATACAAAAAATATATATTAAATCGCTTATAGCTACTAACAAACGGTACAGAATATATTTAAAGCTGTTAATGAAACACTATTCGAAGCTTTTGATGGTACCTAATTATTGCGCCGCACTCTAATCTACATGTAAATAACAACTATACATTAACTTAAAATAAATGTTGATTATCGAATGCAATTGTATGTGCAAATGAAATTAAAAGGAAGTAGACATTATGTAATTTTGTAAACTGCATATATTATTTTGGTACATAATATAAATTATTTAAAAAAATACTTTGGTCTAAGAGCCGGTGGAAGATCGACCTTCACCGACCTGATAACCAGATGAGACATATTTTTTATTAAATATAATTTATAAACAAATATGCCTATACTTACTTGCCTATCTGAAAGTGCTCATGGCTATTTTTAATTAAATTAACTTTAATCGATTTTTTTTCCTCACTTTCATTCTTTTGATAACCAAATGAATTTTATTTCACTGTTAGTTTTTAACACACAGAATATGCCTCAGTAGGCTTGCCTACTCATTTTTGTGTATAGCTACCAAAGCCGATGTAAACAGGTAAGTCAATATAGGTGACTCCATCGTTCTGCTAACTTATCGAAAGTTATATCAAATTTTAGATTATTTTATTACAAAATCAGTCATATAGACTTGCCTGCAAAAAATCATACTTAAAGCACTGTTGCCCAGCTAAAAATAGGCATAATAGGCATATTTGTTTATAAATTATATTCGATAAAAAATATGTCTCATCTGGTTATCAGATCGGTGAAGGTTGATCTTCCACGGTCTCCTCTACTACTTCAAAAAGTTAACTAACTTACGGTAAAATTATTCTCCTCCATTTATTTATTGGTTGTCAAAAACATCGTATTTTTATTAATGAGCTAATAATTTTATATTCATGATGGTCAATGGACCAACTTGAGAAGAAGAAGATTTTTACTTGTTTAAAAAATTATTCATTACAATATTAAAATTAAAAATTTTGTAATTTTTTATTATGAAATTAGTCTATAAACAGGCCAAAAAATAATATTTTTTCTGCCTTACCTATTTTCGGAAAAACTGATTTTATCAGTTAATATATTATATTATATACTACGTTTTTTTCTTATTGAACTGAAAGCAGGTTAAATAAATACTTTCTTGATCAAAGCAATTCGAAAGTAACAGAAAGTATATTCTACCATATAGGATCAAGGAGGAAATAAGAAGAATTTTTACTTACATTTCTTTCCTTAATAACTTGTATAATATTTTGTAATATTGAGTGAATTTCCTTAGTAAAATACAAATAATAGTTAACAGATATTTTATAAAATAAATATTATACAAAATATTCTGTCTGGCAACGCATCACGAAAAACACGAGATTATTACACAGCGCCATCTAGTTCCGTGGTAAGCTACGAAAGAAGCTTGTGTTACGGATACCAGACAATTGATACTACATATATAACCTTAAATACATTCATATTATAAATATAAACACCCATGACTGGAGTACAGACATTTGAGTTTAACAAATGGATGCCCCCAGCGCGACTCGTAACCGCGACCGCTGGCGCAAGAAAGTAGGGTCACTACAAACTGCGCCAAACATGTCGTTGCCAAACGTATTGTTCAGATTTTGGTGAAATTTGACATGGTGATAGCTGGTTCATCTTTAGTAATCATCTAAACGCGAGCAAAACCGCGGGCAATACTAATATTAAAACAAAAGTCAGTTATATACATAGTAAGCTATTCAAAGTATCTACTCTTACATACAAATCCTCAAACAAGCATATAACTGTTTCAATTCACCACAAAATGCTTTCTTTACTGATTCCGAGACGTTCTAATATTCATAACTTATCATGCCACAGTACATTGAAAATATGCTTTACACCTTTGAAAATAAGATTGGTTAGAGGACGTGTGCTATTCACTAGTCCTTACCTCTTTACACCGCATCCTTTTAACCGTAGGCTGTAATTATAGCTATGCCCTAGGGATGTTTATATTTCAGAGATCTCTGCGTAAAAAAATGAGGAACTTTTACAACAAAGGCGGTTTTCCTTTTATTTATTAATTGCTACCATTGAATAAGGATTTCTTGTACAAATGTAGCTTTTTTAAACAGTGTGTTTGCGAACGATTGTATTACTGTGTTAGTTTTAATTATTTTTTTATTTTGTGGTCCTGAATTCCATTATAACATGTTGTTCATGCGTTTAATAATTATTAGTTATAATTTTAGTTAAGTAATGATATTTCTCTGATTCAAAAAAAATCTAATACTGTACATATTATCTGGAAGTTTCTTACTAAGTTAAATACGCGTAAACTACTCATAGTTATGTTAATATGCCAATAGTTTAAGCCCACAAGACAAAAATCTGATTTCTAAACTCTACCTTTCTATGTATATTAATAAAACATTAAAACACCATCACTTTCTTTTATTAATGTATTTTTATACATATGTATCAACTTAATTCTAGTTTAAAATTCAATTAAAAATGATAGTTTCTAACAGTTACTTAATTACACTTTTTTATAAAATAAAGTTCCACCCGTTAAGACATTAGATCATGAAAATAACAGTTAAAATACTGTGAAATTATTATTAAAATAATACGATAAATATTTTAATATATTACGTAGCGGTGCATTCTCGCTTAGCGTAGGTTTATCTCTAGGTACTAGTATTTTTTTATAAATAAACTATTTTGAATTACTCCTTATACAAATAACATCAACTGCCAGTTACTATCCCTGTCAAAATCTGTCCAACTGAGATTATCAGGAACAAACAGACAGACGGACCGACAATCTGTCGAAAAACAGTTTTCTTATAGATAGGTATTTACATGTTATGCTTTGATTCAAAAAGCTATTATATTGATTTGAAGTTTATTTACTTACAAGTAAATAGGATTTGTCGCAAAAAATACGGAAACGTGATCTTAAATGCGCAAAATGCAGTTAATATCTGAGCGAAACGTGTTCAGGACGCTATCGTGAATATAAGGTTATAATAATATATAATAAACATTGCTTGCAACGTGCTCTACATTCCTAAAATCCGTTCTTTACGGAACCCTTGATTGCCTCCAAAAGCTTCCTTTCCCGCGAAGATTTTTCACCTTTTATACTGCAAGCCATAAGCCCTAGCTTTTCTCATTTTGCTGAGGAAAATACAAAATAACGTAGCGTTTTCTGTATGAAGTTATATAAGATATGTGCAAGAAATGACTTCATGAGTACTTTATTGATGTAAACAAGATAAGGTTATCGTTTAAGAGACAAACTTATTTCAATTATCTATAGTAATATTATTATAAAGAGGAGATTTGATTGTTTTGAGGAGGATGTTGAGGCTCCGAAATTACTGAACCAATTTGAAAAATATTTCACTGTTGGGAAGCTACACATCCCTAATGACATATACTTTATGATATTTTCAAGAAAAATAGATCCTTACTAAATTTCCAATAATGGAACCCAATGTAACTAAATCTAGGGATAAAGCCGAGCGAAGCGAGGGTGAGTAGCTAGTCAAATATAATATAATTGATCTTAATTGTGTAAATGGTTTGTCAATCATTTTAAATTAGTAGGTAATTTTTTAACTAACATCGTGAAGTAGTCACATTGTTAATACAGTCATTTATATTATACTAGCGACTCGCCCTCGTTTCGCTTGTTTTCGTCCCTAATTTCCGCGCAAGCGAAGTCTAGGGATCCGCTAGCGTATAAGCCTTCCTCTTGCATCACTCTATCTATTAAAAAAACCGCATCAAAATCAGTTCCGTAGTATTAAAGATCTAAGCATACATAGGGACATACAGACAGCGAATAACGACTTTGTTATACTATATAGTAATTATGTTCGATAAGTAATAAGCTTTTATTTTGATATTATAGACAGACACGTCAATTTAATTTACCTATAATAGTATAGCCGCTTGAGAACAATAATCATATTATTATATACAACGTTCCTAAGGATGCCAAGGAAAGCGAGGGTAAGTCCGTAGTAACATAAGTTTTAGTTAACGATGTCCCCATTTAGACTTGATAACTTCTCAATTTGTTTCTAAGAGTTGTAGTATTTAGTATGAGGCCCTCACGAAGTTCTAGTTTCGTGTTTTATCATACTCAATTTTATTAGTTTTTTTGGGAAATAGTTTTCTTAGTTATAAATATGACTTGTTAATATAATAAGAAATATATAAGGAAATTACAAGTAAACTTAACTTTATATACAAAGCAAATGTACACTATTCCACGCGGACACGACTTGTACAGTAATAATAAATAATAAATAAATAAATAAATATTTCGGGACATTTTTACAACAGCGCCAGCGCCTTGGTAAGCTACGAGGCTTGTGTTACGGATACCAGATAGTTGATATACTACACATATAAATTTTTAAATACATACATAATATAAATATTAACACCCATGACTGGAGCACAAACATTCGTGATCAACAAATGAATGCCCCCAGCAGGGACTCGAACCCGCGACAGCTGGCGCAGAAGGTAGGGTCACTACCAACTGAGCCAAACGTGTCGTTAAAGATTAGATATAAGTTATTTATGTACCAACATAACTTCGTATCATCTAAGAACATAACTGATACAAATAATAACATAAATTATGTAAAACCAACGCAGCATGCTCTCGGTTCTTGACCGCTTGTCATGGTAATTGGTTACTGTGGTAGTGGCTATCGCCCATTATACGGGCAGATAGATGAAATTTATATTTATATACTACAATTATTTATTTAATTTTTTTTCTTCCTTATTAATAAATAAATTGGTAGATAATTTTGCCGTTTAATGATGTAGAATTTTAAGATAAACACAATTTCTACACCTAATATTTTATTTATCCAATAATTACTGTAATTTGCGTATAAATATATACTTATAAATGTACAAGTACGGGTATATCATATCTATAAATAGACAATGACATAAAACAAAGTTTAAAATCTGAATACTGAGAAATCACGCTATATATTAAATACTGAAATTGTTATATTCAAACTATTCGATATTTATCGTAGATCAAAAAGCTTCCTTTAGTACCTATAGTAAGTAGTTAAGAAGTTAGGAGAGAGCAGAGAGATGTACATTCACATTCTTCATATACATAAACCGCTCAAAAACATAACTCTCCTTTTGCTTTGCTATAGGCGGATAATAGAATTTACTTTTCATCATCATCATCATCATCAGCCCTTTTTAACGTCCCACTGCTGGGCACGGGCCTCCCTCAGTACGAAGGGGATCAGGCCATAGTCCACCACGCTGGCGTAGTGCGTGTTGGCGGACTTCACATAGCTTTTACTTTCTAGGTTTTCTCAGACATGCAGGTTATTTACTTGTCAACCAATATCAATTTCTTTTGTCTAGTCTTAATGTTACTATTGGGAAAAGTTTTGAAAGTTATTTTCCATACATAGACGAGTTATATTGATATTATAATATGATATCTTAAAATTTTCAAAGTCCATAATCATTTATGGTCAAATTTCGACCACTGGGAACACAACACAATTCATAAGTTACTCGTAGTAGTCACGAGTAACTTCTCTTCGAGAATGTATTAGGGCTATTTATCATATAGTGCACTAGTAATTATAAATTGATATCGCTTCTCTACCAGATTAACCATATGATACGTCCATGTAGGAATTATTTTAATTTGAATTTTGATTTTCCTGTCACTGTTTATATAATATAAATCGCATCTATACTAATATCGCATCTATACAAGCTGAAGAGTTTGTTTGTTTGTTTGTTTAAAAACGGGAAAGGTGGTCGTTAGTTCTGCGAGGTACCATAACGCGCGACTCAGAAAGAATTTAGTTTCCGGTTTTTAGAACGCGTGCAAAACCGCGGGAATGGCTAGTCCATTTATAAAATACATTTTTGAAAGATATTCGTGTTCCATGTACATAAACATAATCATTTTTGTCATAATGTAATTTATCTATATAGAAAATATTTTCCAAAAATAATTTCAAAAAAACAACTTTTTACAAAATGCATAACATGAAATATTGAACTGTACTATAGAGTATATAATATATTAAAAACAAACATTTTAATTTTTTTTCGTATGTCCGTCAGTTTGTTTCGGCTTATCTCCAAATAAGAATGTCCCAGTAAGTACTAGTATTTTAAAAAAGGAATTAACTATTCTACTAATTTAAACGTATCTTAGAAAGATCGTCCTAGCATTTAATAATGATAATTTAAAATTAACTTAGAAGAATTGCTATAAAATTTATTTAAATTTTAATTATAAAATTCATCACTCGTGGTCTCCCTACTTGCCATGCGTTCATACTATATATTGCTTAGAAAATTATTCTGATTCATTTTATCTGCTAAGTTCCATAATGGTTGTGTTATACTTTATTTTCACACTAGTTTGTGCTTTATTATGTCTGTTGTATTACTACGCCACAAAAAATTACAATTATTGGAAAAAACGAAATGTTGCATTTCTCAAGCCTATACCATTTTTCGGTAATTATTATGAATATATATTATTCAGGAAGTGTGGACCTCAAGTTGCTCAAGAAATTTGTCAAAAGTTTCCAAACGAACCTTACATCGGCGTATATTATGGGACCGACCCGGCGTTGATCGTTAAGGATCCTAATATTATAAAGCTAGTGATGACAAAGGACTTCTATTATTTTAACCAAAGAGAAGTAGCAAATTATACCCATAAGGAATTAATAACCCAAAACATGTTCTTCACAGGCGGCGACAGATGGAAAGTTTTACGACAAAATCTTACATCATTATTCTCTTCTTCAAAAATAAAAAACATGTTCTATTTAATAGAAAATTGTGCAACGCACTTAGAAGAAGTATTAAAAGATGAGGTAAAGATAAATAAGATAGTTGAAATCAAGTCTCTCTTAGCAAGGTATACAATGGATTGCATAGGATCATGTGCGTTTGGTGTGTGTACGGGTACATTAGAAAAAAATTCGAAAAACAACCCGTTTATAATTTTGGGAACAAAGGTTTTTGACAACACAAATTATGGAGGGTTTAGACTTATTTCACGTGCAATGTGGCCCGATATGTTCTATAAATTAGGATTTCAACTGTTTGAGAGAAGTGTGGATGACTTTTTCATTAAACTTCTTACTGATGTGTTTAAAAGCCGTGACTATAAGATATCATCGAGAAACGATTTTGTTGATTTAATTCTGAATTGGAAGAAAAAAGATTGTTTGGTTGGTGATAAAATTTCTAACATGGTAACCAACGAAAAAGAGACAATGGAAATAAAAGTAGATGATAAATTGCTGATAGGTTTATGTGCGCTGTTGTTTGCAGCTGGCTATGAAACAACATCTACTGTAACTAGTCTTTTACTATTTGAGTTAGCGAAACATAAAGATGATCAATCAAAGGTTATTAAAGAAGTAGATGAATACTTTCAAAAACACGACGGGAAATTAGATTTTGAGTGCATTAACGAAATGCCCTTTCTTCAAGCTTGCATAGATGAAACTTTACGACTTTATCCAGTAATGGGAAATCTCACTCGAGAAGTAGAAGAATCGTATACTTTACCAACTGGACTTTGTCTAAACAAAGGAATGCGTATTCATATACCAGTATATTATCTTCATCACAACGAAGAGTACTTTCCAGAGCCTGAGAAATTCCGACCTGAACGTTTCTTTGGAGATGAGAAGAAAAACATTAAACAATTCACATACATGCCATTTGGAGAAGGACCGAGGATATGTATAGGTATTATTTTTTCTTAATTAATCATATGATTCAGTCAGTTGATCCTCCATGGAGTTGTGGATGTTTGTTGGATAAATGCCACTGTACGCTTATATCATTTAAATCATCGGCAAATCGTGTAAATTACTTTATCACGAAAGAAAAATATATTTTTATTTCATTATAATATAATAGCTAGTATTATTTTGGCTGAGAAAAGATATTCAACCTTAAATAATAGCCAAAATATTTACTTATAACATCATTATGTTATTGCGTGTATTTATGAATAAAACGCCACAAGGTAAAGATAGAACTAAAAATCTATGTATATATTATATGTAAATAGATGCCGTCGCACAGCAGATAAGAGAGGTTACTTATTTTACATCACTGTATACACTTGAGATAACACGTGAACGTTAATTTAAGAGAGATTGATTATATTATTTCCTTATTGCTTTGTTGACATTATCATTTGAGTATCAAAACCATTATGAATTATCTTTTACTATAATAAGGTAATTAAACAAAAATCAAGTACATTAACATTTTTAACTGGTATTTTTTGCATATTGGACATTGCCCATATATACGATATCTAATTTAACGAATTCGAGAGAATGTCGGCTCAGTTGGTAGTGACCCTACTTTCTACGCCAGCGGCCGCGGGTTCAAGTAAGTCATTCATTTGTTGAGCACGAATGCTTGATCTCCAGTCATGGGTGTTAATATTTATAACATGAATGTATTTAAAATTTATATGATATCAAATATCTGGTATCCGTAATACAAGCATCGTAGCTTACCGCGGAACTAGATGGCAATGTTGTAAAAATGTTCCAACATATTTATTTATTTATTAAATAAGTACCGAATGCAACGCGTTGAAGTAACTTTGCAAAATAATATTGTATACTATAGAAGGTGCTATAATATTAAGTACTAGCAGAACTTATACATATGCAGATCTTGTCTAGTAATTTCTTTTCAGAACGATAGAAGTTTAACACTTCAAAATAGCAAAAATATACCTATTTTGCCTTTCATTTTCACTTCCATACCATTTTTAATATAAAATATTTAATTTCAACTGTTTGTTCTGGGTTAGTCAAGCCACTTTATTTGATATGTTAATAGATTCATCAGATTATACCTTACACGATATTAGTCATTATGAGGGAACAAAAGTTACAGTTTAATTAAAAACGAAATAACACGCTTTGTTACCATCATACTTTATACACCTCCTGTCTTCATCATCAGAATTTCATCCCCTAGTATATTGTGCTAAACTCGTAAAAAAGTTCGTTGAGTAATGATACATGTCAGATATCTTCTTTAATATATTTTAAAATTTAGACTTAAAAGTGAACACGGATTTGCTTTAATGTATAACTAGTAACTTATCCTTGCTTCGCTCGAGTAGGTTCACATATCGTTTAATAGGATCTTTTAAAGAAAAATAATTCTCTAATACATTGTTTTCATATAACCTTATTTGTTAACACAACTTCATGTAGGCATATTTTTCCAACATCATCCATCTTCAAATTGATCAGTTATAATTGAAAGTATATAAACTTTAAGCTTCCTGATGATTACTCCATATATTTGTGAAAACCACATGAAAATCGGTTAAGTGGTGTTCGAATGTATCGCGAACATACAGACTTTTTATTACATTATATAATATTATAGGAAGTTTTAAAATTTATAAAGAATACTACTCAGTAATCACTATATTACCATGGTAATATTATTTTGTTTGTTCACAGGCCTTCGATTCTCAAAGATGCCAATGATAGCCGCTATTTTGACGATTCTCAAGAAATATCGAATTGAGTTAGCAGATGAAATGCCAACAAGTTTGAAATTTGATCCAAGATCGTTAGTTACTCACCCAATAGGTGGTGTTCATTTGCAGTTCATACAACGTGATACATAACTATATAACTAAAATTATTATTATTTTGTAGTAGTAATATAATATATACATAAATAAACTTTTTTTGAGCTTTTCAGTCATTTAGTATTTTTTAACTGAATAAGTTTCACGCCTATAGATTTGTGATTTAATACAGTAATTTAACTTCATATCTAGATGTGTCAAAAAATATAATTTTATAACCATTAAAAATTAACATTAACAAGTGTCTTATAGATTATTATTATCCGTTGGAAAAACTACGCGAGCCCTCACAAAGCTCAGCTTTTTGCTATTAAATGAACAAAATATAACTTAGAAATATAACATTTAGATTTTAAAACTTATTTTAAATTATATCTTTACTATTTAAAAGAAAAGACAATTAAGTTTAAATACTTTAATAAATTATGTCTAATTTTGCAGTTTTCACGATTTTAAACCAAGAGAAATGGTCTTGTATTAAGGAGTAAGATTAAAAGAAACTCCTGAATATTTATAGCTTAACGCCTAATTTGCACAATATTAATTCTGGCCGTATAAACGAAACTGTTATAGCTGGTATAATGATATCTTAAGATAATTATTACAATGGCTAAAACTGATGGCTAAAACTAATAATTATTTACTAGAATTTTGATTTTAACGGTTTTGGGTTCAATTTTCTTTATTATAATATTATGTAATATAACTAATAATAAGGTAGAAAAACCTACTAGATCAGCCTTTAAGTGGTCGAATTAAATAAATACTGAGGTAGGTTGTAAACTTAGCTTAATCAACTTTTTTACATTCCAAATATTTCCATTTTACTATCGTACTAAAAATATTTCAGATGTTATACAAGTATAACACTAACTTTACTAATATAATAAAACTGAAGTTAACAAGCCAAGTTTGGCTGTTATCATATTAGTATTGATAACTTTGTAATAATTGTGTTTTTTTGCAATCGACAGTCCTGTTTTTGATTTTGAAGAAGTTTGTTCTAATTCACGTTACGAGTTTTTGAATCTATAGAGTTATTGCTTAATAATCTGAGTATGCGGAGAATATTTTTGAATTTCATATACCTTCTTCGTATGACTTTGGTTATACTTCCCGTTGTTAAGTTACATAAAATGCTAATTTTATAGACTCGTTGCTCAGTGAAATTTTACGCAGTTCCGGTTTCGGCGTTGCTTTTACCAGCTATGTTTATGTATAGTTTCTCCACGCCTAAGGGTCGAGGGGTGATGTTAGATAGCCTACAACCTTTCTAACTAATCGGCTTTAAAATTCAAAATGTTTTTATCTAATTTGGCCGGAAGTTTTAGAAGTTCAATATTTGCGCACTGAATCGGCATTGTAATTCTACGGGGGAATTTAGTTAGTATTTTTGCTATAACTCCATGTGGATATGACTAGTAAAGTAGTAATACAACAAGTAAACCTGAGTTCACTATGATGAATCATTTTGGGTTGGTGGACTTCAATTTTTTTTCAGGATTTCTCACTATACTTCTTCATCGTAGGGCAATTGTTAATTATGCTATCTGAAACGTTTCGCACATGAATATACCAGAAGTTCTTTTGAACCCGCTACAACGACTTTCTAATCAATCACACTACTACTGGACTACTACCTTTTCTATTATATAATTACGTGTATTTATATTGTTGAGAATCCCTTCCTTTTATTATTAAGAAAATATATTGATCTGTGAAAATAAAATATGCATGAGTATGTGCAGTTGAGAAAGATTTTAAGTACTAAATAACAAGCAAGACGAGTTTATAACAACTTAAACTTTAACTCCTGTATAACACGCACTCATCTGCAAGACGCGACGATACATTGCCATACTAATAGATTATGATAAAGTTGAAGTAACTTTCTCAACGGAAACTCGTAAGCTCAAAGCTTTTGATATTTGGCACTTCTGTGCTTGTGTATATTTATATGTTTGATACTTATTAATGCTTTTTACGGTCTCAGTGGTGTAGTGGCTAGCATATATGGTCATACATCGAGAGGTCCTGCGTTCGAGTCTCAAGTCGGGCCAAGTTTAGCTATTGAGTCTTACTGTTTAGTAAGTCTCTGCTACATCCTAAATGGGGATCGATTCTAGTTTTATTACAGTGTAGGTATATTGCCATTTTCAGATACTTAGAAAAACTTCGAACTAACCTACAATCGTTTTACTGAAACTACTTTTGTAGTTGCTAGCCACACTACATTCCAAAAAAATAATTTTCTCTAGGAACTTACATTTTATACGGAAATCGAACTCATGGTCTTTATAGGTACACATAGAGATCAGAATAAGTCTAGAACCAACCGCTAATATTGTAGTTAAAAGAAAAATTAAATTATAAATCTTGAGCAACAAAATTTCTTACTATACATAGTTTCTTTAGCTTTTATAAAGGAAGAAAGGTGAAAAATCACGTCATCTGTCGCAGTAAATCTTAGCAGCGAAAGAGATAAAATGAAACAATGCGCCGTCCGTGTCCCTAATTGTATACTCTTGTTGAGGGGTTTCAGAAATAAAAATGAAGTGAAATAAAAGTGTTATCCTCACTAATCACGCTAATCTTAGAATAAATATGCAAGGAAAAATCTGTATTTATCTTTTCTGTTTTTCAACGGATTTCCCTTTATTATTGTTTATTAGCTATTGAAGAGTTTTTACGTTATCAATAAATCTTATTTTTATCATATTATTATGAATGATTATTTTTATTATTATTACTAATTTTAATCGTGTTTTGATAGCACTGCCCCGTTTCCGTCTTTTTAAATCCTTTCACCAAAGATTGTCTGGTAGAGATAACTTTTAGCTATAAGACCGCCTTTGCACGCGTAATGTACAATATCAAACATAACTTGTACTTTTTGCTTGTAAGTCAATACAACTTACACATATTTTTGCTGATTATAATCAAATTCCGACTCATAAGAATGCTAGCCTCTCCCTTGTTCCGCTCGGGTACGATTCCGAGCTAGGTATATTTTAATGGTTATTTTTATTTTTATTAGATGATAAAGGTAATCTACCTCACTAAAAAGTATCCATATAGATTCGAATAACAAACTATCATTTTATCAAACTCCATCAAAACGGTTCAGTAGTTTTTTCGTGATGATGATTTGACTTATAAGTGTGAAAAAGTCCGTGCCTTTAATAAAACTTCCATACAAATATGTATTTGTATTTTATTTTGTAAATTGTAAAATGTATGTTATAATATGTTATATTATACATATTTCTACAATTTTAACTTTCTCTTCATACATTTTCATTGAACAAGATATCATATTATACAAGATTTAGCATTCACAAAGCGAACTTAATTAGAATATGGTGACTTGAACGTTATAGGAATTAGATCGATCAGTATCAAGTGATTCAATTCTATATTCAAAATTGATTCTACAGGGACGAACGTTTCTAAGACCAAACTATAGCAAATATGTACAGATTAAGTATCAAGTTTAATGTACCATTAGTTGTTTAATATGACGGATTTAGGCGTTTTAATTTAATACAGAAATTTCTTTATAGATTGTCAAAAAATATAATTTTATAACCATTAAAAATTAACATTAACAAGTGTCTTATAGATTATTATTATCCGTTAGAAAAACTACGCGAGCCCTCGAAAAGCTCACTTTTTGCTATTAAATGAACAAAATATAACTTAGAAATATAACATTTAGATAGCTATGGAATAGGTTATAAAAATAAAAAAATCTATTTCCTTCTTTCAATTGTTTACACTAAAACTCCTTGATAGCTAGTTAACAAAACATGGTAAAACAGTAGAAAAAGATGAGCTGTTGGATTTATGTCTATTTTTATGTAGATTTTGGCTCCTGATTTTGGATTTTGGCTAAAATTACTGGTCCAAATTGATTTTTTTTGTGTTGAATAGTCCGTTTATCGAGGAAGGCTATAGGCTATAGGTATTACATCACGCTATTAGGAGCCCACCAATAGGAGCGGAGCATTCATGAAAAATGTTGCAAAAACGGGAAGGACGGGCGTTAGTTCTGCGATGTACCATACCGCGCAACTCAGAAAAAAATTAGTGCTGGTCTGAACGCATGTGAAACCGCAGGAAATGCTAGTAGCTTATATAATATATTAAGTTTATTTAAATATCACTTTCATCAAAACCCAACAACAGTGATATATATGTTAATTTATAATACACAACGGCAATCAAGCCAGTAACTAGTTCATGCTACGCGTAATTGGAACTTATAACCGATGCTCTCTCGATTATCTCATGCAAATTGTTATTAGGATAGCATTGAATATTGAAGTTTAAAGATAGAGTAAACTATTTTTTATTGATTTTGTCAAGTAGCGAGATAAATAAAGTTATTTAATTTGTGTTTGTATGTATGTTTGCCACTGTAAGATTAAATTAAAGGTTTATTATACAAATAAAGTAATATGATCTACTCGTAGTTACTATTAAGCTACTAGGGATGTACCAGAGTAAAATGACGGCAGACGTTAAATATTTAAAAATAAGCGACCTACCCTCGCCTTGTTCAAACGCAATCATAATACTTTTTAAACAAAAGTAAACTAAGTTGATAAGCGTCCGGCAATCCAGCTGAGCGCGATGCCAAGAAAATCATAAGGAAGCGCTTTGGTAATGTACTATGTGGATTGCTCCTGGTACTTTCTGATAGCAGAATGATACAGGAGGTATGCGTAATAATTTCCCAACATTAAAATAGTCCTATAGAATAATTTCTAACCAGTTTTCTGATATAAATTAGAATATTAGGTAAAATAAACGGACGGATTAATGAGAGAATTTAATCTATTTCAATTGCCGCATAGTAGATTAATTTTAATGGATTTAATCATAACATTTATTATCACAAATAATATTTACATGTATTAATATTCCTCGTGCGTCAATCAATTGATGAAGCATAATTTTATGTTAATGCGTTATTGGGCCTAAAAATTTTAACACCTGACAATTATTATATGACTTATTCACCCTTTTTAACGTCCCACTATTAGGCAGGGGCCTCACTTCACTACTCCCTTCAATACTAGTAGGATTAGGACATAATACACCACGCAAGACAGTGGTAGCCCAGCGGTAACGCGGTTGCTTGGATATCAGAGTGATGCGGGTTCGAATCCGGGTCTCACACCTCTGATATTTTCATGTGCGAATCATTTATATCATGACTACCACTTGTCTTACGGTGAAGGAAAACATCGTGAGGAAACCTGCATGTCTGAGAAAACAACGAGTTTTCGAAAGATCCCCCTCGTACTGAGGGAGGCCCGTGCCCAGCAGTGGGACGTTAATAAGAGCTGGTGATGAAATGATGACACCACGCTGGACAAGTACGGGTTGACGGACTTCAGCGGATGTCATTTGAATACTCCTTAGGTTTCTGACATGCAAGTTTCGAACCCAGGACCTCCGGATTTGCAACTGTACATGCTAGGCAAAGTGCATAGACTTACTTTCGAGACAGTATAGTGAGAGTTTGCACATAAGTATAAAAAACAGGTTGATTTTATTCGTTTATACTGTTTTTATATTGCACATACACAACTTCGAAGTAAAGATAAAACTAGAATAGAAAATAACTAAGTCAGGAGTAACAATATATCTTTCGATACTAAAACCGTGGCATTTCCAAGATGCACCAACATTGTAGTGTAACGTATTCTATTCCGAGTTGGAATTGGCATTTTAAATTGTCTACAATAGAACTATTTTTATTTAACTTGCATGTTATTTCATATGAATTCAAATGACATGTGAAGAAAGGTATATTGTGTTACGAACGCTCGGTAAACGTTTACTGGGACTTTAGATATATTGAAGAGAAACACTGTTGAACCAAATGCTATAACTATTAATTGTTATTCTTTTCCACAGCGGCGGGATACTTTTGTAGTTTACGCTACTTTTAGTAGATAGAAGACCAATGTATTTTTTTGCTTTTTCCATATTGTTCTAATACGTATACTGACATCGACAATATGTAAATATTAGAAGAATTCACGACTTACATCATAATAGGTTTACTCTTCTAGATTATCATTAAACATTAAAGATTTATTCACCTTTTGGACACGAAATCTGTTTTTTTATGTTTTAGTATAATATAATATTTATTAAACAACAATCTAACTAATTTTTTTCTATTATACTTCTATTTCCCTAAAAGTCTTACTTGAACTTTTAAGTTACAAATATTTAAACGTATAATGCATGAGTTGCAACAGATTAACTATTTTATTTTACGTTAATATAACAATGTGAAAATTGGTAACGGCGAGATGCAGGTACGATATGAAATTTAAATGAACTCAGGTACTCTAATTTCAGATCCTTTTGTCATTCGGAATTGTCCACAGTTCTAGTATTAATGTAAATGATGAATTTCAAAGTTTCACATTGTTAGATGAAAAGCTTTATGTTAAATAGTTGTATGATAAATGAATTTTAAAAAGTTTATTTTAAACCATGAATAGAATTGTAATTTGAATTTTTGTAGTAATAATAGAAAAATGTTTTACTAACTACATAATTTAACATCCTGATGGGAACATTTAGTTTTGGGGAAAAATTAAGTCAAAATAATATTATTTTTACAAACTGTATCTGTACCTGTAAAGACGATCAGTCGCTACGTAAAGATGTTTTTTTTATGTTACATACTACTTGTTTGGAGTTAAATCGACATCTATGTATAACTTTTTTAACCTACTCCTTTGTATGACTTAACGATTTTTAACAGGAGTTTTTATTGCATGGAACAATCTTAATTAAAATTTAAAAAATGCAATCACTATACTTAATATAAAAAAACACTAAAAACGGGCCACATAGTTTCAATTACTTTAATTTATTTATTTATTTAGAATTACCAACCAAATGTTACAATACATTACATACAAAAGAAAATACATACATATACACATGATTATTGCACTTTTAATGATAGGTAATCACAGCATGCTTTAAATATATATTTCCCACAACATTAACATAAAACAGCAAAATTATATATTCAAATTACAAACATGACAGAGTAAGTATAATATAGTTCTTAGGAGGCAACACGTAAAGTATAAAGACAAAGACAAGCATACATTTCATTAAAGTGCGATCAAAATTTTATTTTTAAAACTACTGGGGCAATCACGCAAGATGTCGACACCGTTTGCTAGTGATATTTCATTATATGTTCGGACTATTCTATTCTATTCTATTTAATTATTATAACTGAGTTTGATGGTTCCGATTTCATAATTAAATGCACAATTTAGACTTACTATATTATGATACTATTTTTTACTCCCATATAACGTGTTAGATTTTTATTTCAATTGAAATGAACTAAAAAGAAATTAAACTTTATTCAAGTAGACTTATACAAGCACTTGTGAATCGTCAATTCAATTTTAAAAGCGTCGGTATAGTCAGTCCGAGAGGAACTTCCTGGCTGAGAAAGCGGTTCCGCTGAAAAGACACGGTGAGGAACTCAGCAGTTGCTCTTTAAAATGTCATCGAGTTTTATTTATTTTATCAACACCTAGCATTATTATATAACCTTCATATGATCCAACAACGTATATGGTATAAGGAAAAAAACGACTCGTTTGACTCAGTTTGTAGTGACCCTATATGCGCAAGCAGTCGCGGGTTTGAATCCCGCTGGCATTCATTTGTGTGATGAGAATGTATGTACGCCAGTTATATTTATAATATGTATGTATTTAAATATTATAAGTGTAGTGTGCAACTATGTGGTATCCATAACACAAGGCTCGTACTTACCCTGGAACTAGATGGTGATGTGTGTTAATGTCCATACACATTTATTATTTTTACATACATTTATTATATACTAGCTGATACCCGCGACTTCGTCCGCGTTGCTTGAAATATTAACAAAGTTTTACGCCGCTTGCCCCACTACTCCGCGAAAAGGAAACATACATCACTGAACACGCAGTGCATATACAAATCGTTGTTTCTTGAAACTTTAATAACTTTTTATTAAATGAAGATATCGCAATAATTTTTTTTAATAAGGGCCAAGTGTCTGAGAAATAAATCTGAGAAAGTTTCATTGAAATCTATCTAGTAGTTTTTCCGTGATGCGCGCACAACTGCAGACCTCTATCATTTTATTTATATAGATTTTTTTCTTTGGGGTAAATTTTTGAAGTACTTTTAGTTAATACCATACATTGCTAAATAATTACAAATTCATAATTTAATGCTAAAAAACATAATATCCGGTATATTCTAAGCAACGTGACTGTCCCTCAGAGACTATCAGCAGTCTAATAGAGATTTGAACATCGCTGCACTTTGTTTGCTCCACACCTATTTGCGTCTAACCTGAGACCATTGGATGCAAATGCATTTTAGTGTTGTGTGTGACTTCTTGTATCGATAAGTTAAATAAATACTTTATTCATTTTTTAATAAGGATTTATACATATAACATGAAAAAATCTGTTAATTTTCTATGGATTCACACTTATAATTAATATGAAAAATTGTATACGTGTGCTTTTGTACTGTGTTCTTAAAATATAGTCTTAAGGGCTTGACAAATTTTTATTCATAAATTGACTAGTACAAAGGCATCCAAGTGAAATGAAAGCAATTCTCTAGTTTAAAATTAAAACATTTTATTGCTTTAAATTCAAATAATAAACTTCAAAATCAAATACATTTCTAAAACTTCGAAATGAAATATTAGATGGATTGTTAATGTACGTCCTTCTTATCTACCTACATTTATATGTTTGAAAATAATAATTAATTCGTAAAATAAAGTATAATTAATTCACATTTAGTATGATAGAACAAGCCCTTATTTAAAATATAGCTAATGAAGTACGTGCCGGAAAAATGCGAAGGGTGACAACCACAACTAAAATAAGTTACTGTTAAGATTCTCTTTATTACTATTTCGCAGAACTAATTTTTTTAATATATTTTTGGAAATAAAAAATTAAAGAGATTTTTCATAATATAATAAAGTGATTTTTAATATCAAATGCCAAAAATTCAAAGCTATAATTTGGAGCCATTTTGGAGTTGAGAACATACAACCATCGATTTTATATGTACGTAGATATTATTTTTATAAATGTAGATATACTTTTGTTTTTCGGGTTATTACCGAAACAACGGATGGGTCTAATTTTCCTACATCTGACAAACAACACTTTATGAGCTTCTTGGCTTACCTTCTAAATCTGAGAAACAATAGCGGCATTCTTTAATAAATTATCCAGTTTTCTTATTCTTTTCTAATACACTTCATTTGAATTTTTGACCATTTTTTATAAGGAAGACGCGATTTAATATAATATATAAATATAGATATGTTGGGATACTAACACACAACGTCATCTAGTTCCGTGGTAAGCTGAAAAGCTTGTGTTACGTGTTATATATATATAGCTTTAAACACATACATATTATAAATAAATACACCCATGACCAGAGTACAATCATTCGTGCTCAACAAATGAATGTCCCCAGCGGGACTCGAACCTGCGACCGCTGGCGCAGCAAGCATGATCACTACACACTAAGCCAACGTGTCGTCTATTTCAATAAATTTTCAAGTAAATATCTACATATGCTAAAAATTATTTCGTTAAATACACAACATGGATAGTTTTGGTAAAACAATCGACATTCCAATCCCCTCTCTACCGTGGAGAGAAGACACCTTAATAGTCCAGCACTTTGCTCATTTTACATAGCGACCGCTATTTTATGTGTTAACCACCCTCTGGTGTGTGCTTGTGTTTTCTTGAAATTCTTAATGCTATTTACTCTAAGTACTGTAAAAATAAAGTTTTACGATTATAAAAGCATTGTGTGAAGCAAAGCTTCTTAAATAATTTGCATTTAGATGAATATAATTTTCATAGTAATTTTTAAGACTACACATAAAGGTATACGTAGTTTTATGATATTTTAATTACTGTCTTTTAGCCGATTTCGATTTTTAATAATTAAATGTAAAACTTAGATAAATAGATGTTACTCAATCAGGCCAGAATGTCTTAATAGATGATATTCGGCATTGAGCTTATAGTCTGGAATATCACTTCGTTTACTTTTTACCAAAAAATGTATTTTCTCGTGGGATAGTTTTTTTTAAATTTTTACTAGAACAAAACCCGAGCAAAACGAGGGTAAGCCACTTGTATTTACTAAAGAGATTAGAAGTCTATATAAAAAGTTGAACATTATCCGCGAGAATCCTGTTCTAGATCCTATTCCCGTCTCTAGATCCTTAGGTCCTAGATTGGAATTCTACATTGGATTAATTATATTACAGACATTTAAATTGTTTTTGCCAACGTATTAGTAATCTTAAAGGAATAGAAAGAACATACATAGATGTCTTGTTTATTAAACACTTGCTCAAACGTTGTCATTTAATAGGACTTTTCATCAAAAAGTTTTCCATCAAAAAGTTAAATATAATTTTACAAAATATATAAAGTATGAAAAAGATTAAGATATGAAATTAAATCTTAGAGTGATAATTTTTCACACGCCAATATTTTGAAAGTCGATTGTAATGTTCTATTTTTTATTCTAAACACACTACGAGTACTTTTGTTTTAAAGCGCTTTTTGTACTTCGTATTTTTGCTAAAATGCAAAATTTTCAAGGGATTCAAAACTTTCTGCTTATTCATTGCCCTATAATGAAATAAATTATAATAAATTCTGACTCGTGAATCTATTAAATTGTCTTACTTAGATGCAAAGTAAATCGCCGCCTTGGAATAAGAAATTACAATAATTAAGGATTAATTTTGCAAATGAGACCTCTAATGAATATTCTATTTGCCTTCCACCTTCACTGATCGTAGTTGCGATAGATCCTTGCTGGATTTTTACTCATTAAAGTCTTTTCATAGACTTACAACCTAGAGTTATTAACTCGAATGTCTGACTCTCGTACATATTGTAATAAACTTGTAATTGAGTAAAATGTGTACATTATTTTATTTTAGGGAAAACTAACTTAAATAGTTATTTTTATTGATACAGAAGCTAAATCTATAGTTTTCAGAATTTTCACCATAGAGATCTCATCCAAAAAGCATTCACGGTCAGTACTAAGTTGTAGATAACACCTAATGAAAGACATGCCAACGTTTCGCTTTCCGGTACACGGCCACCATTTCAAAACTTTACGTCCCTAGCGGCTATTACTTCTGCGTACCCTAACTTAAGTTTAAGGCATTAGGCGGACTATGGTCACCTTGGTGACATACATTATATACTATACAGTATAAGTAGAAAATCTGTATATATAAATAAAATTGAAGTGTCTGTTTTTAATTTCAAATTAACAGCTTTTCACTAAATGCATAATATGAAAGTATATACAGTACTTACATCAAAACATCGATTTTTAAAATTTTTGTTAGTTTGTCTGTCTGTTTGTTCTGGATAGTCTCAGAAACTTATGAACCGATTTTGACAGGATTTTCACTCGCAGATAGCCTATAAGAAGTAACTTAGGCTACTTATATTTTATAAGAAAATTATGTAAATTAGCGAAACCTAGTCTCTGATATTTTTCTATTTCCTCTGTAAAGAAAGAAAACGTTAAGTGAATTAGAAAAACATTGTTTATTGCAGTATTTATTACTTAACACCGTCGTTAAATGTTGATACGTAGTTCGTAAAGCACTTGAGTACACGTGCAGAGATCCTACAACTTTGTTATAATCTATTAGTAAGACTATTATATCCTTGTCATGCAGGTGTATGTAGGTTACAACGGAGTTAAAGTTTAAGTTGTTTTAAACTAACTTAATGTACGTCGTGCAGAATTTATCATTTTATATTTAACTAGCGACTCACTCTCGCTTCGCTCGTGTTCTTCCCTAGATCTAGTGCGAGTGAAGCCGCGGATCCCGCTAGTAATAAATATAGCCTATGTAACTCAGTAATAATGTAGGTTTCTAATGCCAAAAGAATATTTGAAATCGGTCCAGTGGATTTTGAGTTTATTCGTTACTTAGCAATAATACAAATCTTTCCTCTTTATAATATTAGTATAGACTAGCGATTTAGCGCGAGTGAAGCCGCGGGTTCTGCTGGTTATACATATGAACCTTCCTCTTGAATCACTCTATCTATTAAAAAAAACGGCATCAAAATCCGTTGCGTTGTTTTAAAGATCTAAGCAAACAGACGGCGGGAAGCGACTTTGTTTTATACTATGTAGTGACTATACTTACTAAAATGCAATAAGCGATTAACTCGTATATGAAAATACTATGGTTACTACTACTACTGGTTTATATTTTTCAGTTATTTCTGAACATATAATTAACTGAAAAATATACATACATATTTTTCTTAAATATTGCTGCTAGAGAGTATCCATTTTGAACCGAAACCTCGATTCAAAACTACTGACATGGTAAATTAAATGGTTTACCTTGTTAGTAGTTTTGGATCAGTTGGTAGTGAGTGGTCGCGGGTTCGAGTCCCGCTGGGGGCATTCATTTGTTTAGCACAAATGTTTGTTCTCCAGTCATGGGTGTTAATATTTATAATATGTATGTATTTAAAAGTTATATTTGTAGTATATCAATGATCTGGTATCCGTAACACAAGCCTCTTAGCTTACCACGGAACTAGATGGCACTGTTGTAAAAAATGTTCCAACAAAATGTCCCAATAACACAACCTTTCTTAATATTCCACTGCTAGCTGATTCTAGACTACATTGGCAAAATGAATATTATTACTGCTTACTTATTTTGGTAAAAAAAATTTAGGACGATGTTTTCTCATAATGTATTTTTTACTAAAATATTTTTATTTACCACAATCTATAATACAATTTCCAAATTGTACATAAAAATCATCATATTTTATTATTGAATTTTAATTTCTCCGAATTAAGCTTTGTAGATCAAAATAAATTTATATTTTATTATAAAAATAATCCTCGTTGATTACACTCTCTTAATTTTCGTTATTACAAAGTACAAATATTTCTTTGGTTTCTTCATCAAAAATACGCAAATTAATCATATTTTACTTAATAAAGTAAACGTTTGATTATATTGGTTATGATAAATTATATGTTTAATTTTATTTTAAAAAATCTTAATATTTTATAAACTCGAACTGCCTCGGTAGCTAACATGGTCGTCGGTTCAAGCCCCGGTTGAGTCAAGCTTAGTTAATAAGTTTTCTGTTTATCTGTTTCTAAAATTTCTAAGAGCTGATAAGATGTATACCCTGTGCTGCCGGTATCACGAAGAACTATCAGTCTTGTGCCTAATCTCTCTCCGATGACCAAAGTTGATGGAAAGAATATCATCATATTCGTTATCACATTGCAATAGTTATAATTTTTTCCTAATGTTCTTTTTTGTTATATTATACTAATGTATGTAAAAATGTGTATACGAAATCAGTTCGAATTAAGGAAATCATTTTTGATATTCAGTTTTTCTGTTAAGAAAGTCTTAGTAACTGCAACCTGGAAATGGGAAGTAGGCGATGTTATACCTTCGTGAGAATTTAAGATAATAATTTCAAAGGCTTAGGGCAGCTAAAACTATTTTGTTTTTCAAAATAATAAAGTCTTAACTTGTCTTTTAGTGTTTTCATATACATACACATATGTTGGAAACCAACCAACAGAGCAGGAATGAAGGCGTGGAAGGTCGTATTTGACCACTCATTTAGCTACACTTATCTTCACGAAGACCACCGCTTAAGGACGTTATCTTTTTTAACTTTTTTGCATAAAGTAATATAAAGTAAAATTTTATTTAAGGTCCCAATAAGCCCTAAACATATCATAACACAAAAAGTAAAAACATACCCATTTCTTTATTGCTTAATAGTAAGAGATGTACAAATTAAATTAATTTAAAAACATAAATATTCTAAAAATATACTATGGTAGTATAGCATACAACTAATTATTTTAATAGTTAAAGTTTTAACTCTTATCTTCAACACTTTATACTGTATTTAGTGCACTTCGACAAACTTTAAAGACCGTATAAATTTTATGCGTATGTTTACATAGGCTTGATAGTTTCCGTCCTTTTTACGTACTTATGATTGGAAAGAGACGTATGCTTTGGTTTAAAGGACAAAGTCTTGGCCCAGAATGTTTGCATCTCAGCAGTTTATGAAGGCAGATAATGGGAGTGTAGCAACAGCAGATGTGTCCTACTTGTGGCAATGAAAAAAGCGATGAGAAATTAAAAAAATAATATGTCATTAAGGCGTTAATGCAGTTTTAAATATTTTTTAAAGGAAATATTTTATGTAATTATATAAAAAGTGACTTGTTTGTTCTCATCTTTTTAACGTCCCACTGCTGGGCACGAGCCTCCTTCAGTATGAGATCGGGAAATTGTCTACCGCGCTGGCCTAGTGTATGTTGGCGGACTTCCATGTCTTTCGAAAACTTGCTAGGTATTTCTCAGATATGCAGGTTTCCTCGCGATGTTTTTTTTCACCGTAAAACTAATTTAGTATGTATGCATGAAAATATTTGAATTTATTTTTGCTTTAATGGCCCCCAGCGGTTTCTTAGATGACTCAGCCGTAGAAATTATTCCGTTGGTCTTTGTTCGAAACTTTCTTGTTTCACTCACAATAGATGTAGGATTCGAAATATTCAAAACTCTTATATATCTTGCTTTTAGGTCCTTTTGTTTTGTAATGTATGATATATTTTCAACATTATAAGTAGTTATTTGATAAAAGGATTCCAAAGAGAAGTACTTTTCAGAGAGGATAGTTTAATTCTACTAAATTACAATAGCGAAATATAATATATACTATAATCACATAAGTTCTCTATATTAAATCTATATTAATATTCTCATAAACTACGGTACGTTTCAATCTCACCATCCTCAGCCCTTATATCCTTTTCCAAGGTCTAACCTATTTCTGTACTAAATTTTATTAAAATCGATCAGAGGTTTAGGCGTGAAATTGTAACAGACAGAGTTACTTTCGTTTGAATATAGGTAATAGTCTATAGTTCAATTTTTGAAGAACTTACATCACTAACCTTTAATGAACCAAACAATGGTACTAAATAGTTAAACTAATAGTACTATTTTTCGAACGATTTTAGTAATTAAAAAAACTACTAACTCAAGTTATACTTGAATTTTAGCATTTATGGTTACGTGGTTATCTAAGTTTTGATGAACGTTAAAATCTTTCAAAATAGACATATTCTAAGTTTTGTAACATCGTCTAGAAACTTTACATTTAATATTAAAAGTTTTGGCAAATTAGAGTAACCGCAGCCAATTAACCAAACTACTACTTGTTTTCTTGCGAAAATTCCCTTATACCTTTTGAAATATACTGCAACACCCGACAGCATCTCACGAATATGTATATATACCAATTAATGCACCAGTGATAATATTATAAAGAATTGAATACTTACTATCAAGAATGAGGCTGATTAGACTTTATTTGTGTAAATGAATTCATGAACCACTTACATGAAATTCTTAATTTGATAAAAATTGCATAATTATATAAAGTAAACGACAAATGCTGTTTTCATATTTTTAATCAATATCAATATTTCTATCATATTCAATGTACGTGACATTGGCGAACTATATTAGAACTAAACTAAACTAAAGATTAAATATTTTTATGTTAGTGACTAATACTAAAAGGCTTTTGCTAAAAATAATCTCTAAGTATATCTCTATCTAAGTTTGATTCATATCATAAAAGTAGAAGAGCGGGCTAAGACAAAATGACATTTGTACAATCGCTGTAATAATTGTAAAATTGTGTTGAAATGATAAATATAAGTGTTTTCATTCAGATTTTAATTAGTACGTGTGGTATTTCATACTGCGAAACCTAATAATTTTCTAGCCATATATGAAGAAATATAAGACGCAAAACCAATTTCGTTCCTTTTATTGATGAAATAAAAATTCAAAAGGCATCCAGAGTTTATGAAAACTTCTTTAACAAGTTCGTTGTATTCCAATCAGTACAAGTTTCTGCTGTATCTCGGAAAGTTCCGATATCCATTGAGAAACTATAGTAAAGCTAAACAGACCAATATTGAAAATAACTGAACTCAACTCGCAGCTTTCAAACTAAAATTAAAAGTTACAAGGAAAAGATAATTTCAAAACTATATAATATTTTTTTACAAAGTATTAGTAATAGTTTTTTCTCCTTTTACTTTTGGAAAAGTATTCCTATTTGTTTACTTTCTTATAAAAACAGTAAAGTAGCTTACACTACTTCTCTCACAGAACGAATTTCTTCTAAAAAACAGAAAAGATGTAATATTTTGAATTGAAGATATTAAAACTTTAAAATGCTCTTCACTTCAGGTTTTCATTAATTTTAATTGTGAAAACGCTTAAAATAATATTCAGATATCATAATTATATCAAATTATTGTTTCAAATTACTATTATTAATTTATTTTATTTTATTTAGGAAACACAACTGTATTGTATGACGACCCGTTTGGCGCAGTTTGTAATGACTACTTGCTGCGCCAGCGGTCACGGGTTCGAGTCCCGCTGGTGGCATTCATTGAACTATCTGGTATCTGTAACACAAGCCTCGCAGCTTAACACGGAACTAGGTAGTACTGTGTGTAGCAATGTCCTAATAACCAAATAACTTTATAATTATTTGAAAGGCGTGTTTTTAGATAGTATTAAATAAATACGCGGTAAAACGCAACGGACTTTAAATTAGGTTTTGGTAGTCAAAAACAAATTTAAACAAATCTCGAACTTTATTACAATTACCTATACATTATTGTACTTCGGTAGAACAAAAACAAACTAAAAATAACTTTTCTTTTTCACTTTATATAGCTTAATACGCACCTGAGAGGGACCCTTTGTATATGAAAACCTATAAATCAAATGACCGTCGTGGCGCAGTGGAGATGTCTGACTCGCCTGTAATGCTGAAAATTGCTCAGTTCGAATTGCCTCTGGTTTACCTTATTTTTGCTATTTTACTTCATTTCATAACATACGTTTTACTTATAATAGGATACATAATTAAAAAATATTATAATATACTTCAAATAGTGGCAGTGAGAAATCATAATTAATTGGATGTACTGACATGCGTGAAATTCATGACTTATTATTAGTTATTAAAATGTCATTTAAGCGGTAAAGAGAAGATTAGTATCATATGCTATATACGAGTAAATATTACATGAAAATAACTTGTATGGTGCTTTAACTAAAAAGAATAAAAATCTTGTTTTTAATCTATTCCGTTTAAAAATAACTATTTAATTGAACTATTACATTTGATAATAACATGTATTACAATTTTTTATATATAATAATTGATTAAACAATTTTTAAAATGTTTCAAATATATCTTTTATCGGAAAAATACTTTTATTACCAAAAAGTCGATATCAGAAAAACGGTACTAATAAGTAAATGCAAGCTAACTTTGAGCAATAATATATAAGAATTAACTTATTAAGGCAAAAAAAATCAACAACTTAAGCATTAATATACTTATAACTTCAATCATATTATGACTTGCCCTAGAAAAAAGTTACCTATTTATTTGTAATTTTTAAAGGATAACAGAAGCATTTCGCAATTCAATTCAATTTCTATGTACAAGATTTTTAATTTCAATTTTTAAATACTAATCAGATGTATTTAAATTTCAACAGTTGTTGTCAAGATAGAAACACATATTTTATTTAATATTAAAAACTTTAATAAAATAAAATTAAAGATAATCTTCCTTGATCATATCTGACGCTTTTTCTGCAATCATGATGGTAGGGGCATTAGTATTACCTCTTACTATCTTAGGCATGATTGAGGCATCTATCACTCTTAATTTCTTAATTCCGTACACTTTTAACCTTGGATCAACAACCGCTTCTTTATCCCACACTGGACCCATCTTGCATGTTCCTACAGGATGGTATATAGTGGTTGTATACTCTATAAGAAGACAGGCAAAATAATCGTATGAACCCCAAATATATTCAGTACATCCTGGAACTGGTATTTTAACAAAGCTAGCGCCACTATGTTTAAAGGCATTTGTTTCCTCTAAGCTAACTGCGAAACGCAATCCTTCGATCAAAACATCTAAATCTTCTTTGACCGTGAAAAATGATGGATAAATCAACGGTGAACCAAATATCGGGTCAGTGTAATTCAACAAAATGACACCTCGGCTCTTTGGTGTTAACAAAAGTGGTCTTGCAGCCATGCCATTAAAAAAGGATAATGGAAATATATTTGTCGCTAAATACGTCGTTGGATCTGAATAGAAATCTTCTACATTTCTACCATCGAAATGAAATTGTATATCCGGTACATATTCAGTCTCATACTTAGTTTTAATAAAACCGATTCCGTTTAATATACTTGTCGTTGCTAATGGGCCATTCTTTTTAGGATATTGCTCTTTATAATTACTAAGCTCTTGTAATAATTCTTGGCCAGTTACTTGAGTAGACGTTTTGTTCGACAGACTTATGATAAGCGCATCAGTGGTAACATGATCCTGCAAATTATGCCCTACGTTTAAATCAGCTAATACTGGAATGTTTAAACTCTCAAGATGTTCCTTAGGACCTATGCCAGAAAGCATAAGAATTTTTGGAGAATTTATTGCTCCACTACTAATTATTACTTCCTTTTTAGCATATACGTTATATTGTTTACCATTCTTAATATAGGTTACTCCATGAGCTGTTTTACTTTTCGGGTCGATAATTAATTTTGTTACAAACGCATCTGCTTCGATTCGGAGATTCGGTCTTTCATTTCGGATAGGTTTTATAAAAGCTACATTTACGGAGACCCTTCGTCCATCTTTAGACGTCGATTGCCCAATATCAGTTCCAATATTATCTTCTCTATTTAAATCCTTTATTGGTAGCCCTCGTTCTTTAAAAGCTTCTAATATCATTAATGTATTGGGTTCAATATATGAGAATCGTTCTACATTTAATGGTCCACCGACTGAGTGATAATGTTTATCATGAGATTCAATGTCCATGTTATTTTCAGACTTTTTAAAGTAAGGCAAGACCTGCAAATAAACATAAATGCGTAAATACGAATATTCTCTCATATATATTATTTGGCGATATTCTTGTCTTTGTTAAAGGAATATTATGTCATAACAACCAATATAGTCAAATTATGTTAAGCTTTCGTCGCTTTCACTATCTTAAATTCATTATTTATGCATAGCTATTATATGCATGGTTTATATGTAAATTTTACTAAATTATAGCTTTTGTTAGCATGAAAATTGTATTTGACGGCCTTTTTTACACGAAAACGCAATTAATATTTATAAATTTACCCTTGTTTAAAAATCACTAGTAGCCCTATCGTATTATGATATAATTTATGTTAGTCATTTTAGCGTACAAGATTATAATTAAAATTTTAATATTTAAGAGTAGCACAATAATTATAGACTTTTTCGCACAAGATTGAAAACCAATGAATACCTCTTTATAACTCCATCCATGATTTCCTAGTTCTGCCCAGAAATCATAATCCCGTTTGTTTCCTCTTATGTAAACCATATAATTGACAGCACTTGAGCCTCCCATTGTTTTGCCCCTTTGAAAAGATAATATTATATTATGGTTATGAAAATTATTTCATAATTGAAAAAGAAAGATGGACAGTTAGACACAAATAATTGAAAAAAATGTGTTTTTCTTATACGCACATTTTTATTTTATTTATCATTATAGAAAATAAATTTATTTAATTAAATTAGAAGTTTAATGTTAGTTTCTTTTAGAATATACATATATTTGATTTTGTAAATCTGCGTTGTTAAGGTCATGTTGCTTTCACATATACGATAGTTTACGACCTCAGAAGAGCCATTACTCGACCTAACTGTTGAGATGTAGCAATCGTGGCATCGTGATTTATGTCCCAACCTACTCTTAATGGGACCAACATGCTATGGAGACTTAGCAAAGGGTTCTCCTATGAAAAATTTATCTTAGCTTAAATCTTACGTAGGCCTGGTTCACATTAAACAGTTAATAAAAATAAGTTGATAAAAGTTTTATTAACGAAGTGTAAAGTAAAGGTAGAAATTATAAGTATCAAATTTTGTATTTTTTGCTTATTCAAGAATGTTCGTATAACTTCTTGTATATGTATGTATACTAATGAGTATACAAGTATGTACTTTGTACAGTAAAAGCATTCATATTAAACTATTGAAGAATATGGCTGAGTTTATTATTGTTGATTTTTGATCCTTAAATTTATTGATAGCCATAAATCATCAAAAAAATATTTCTCATATCAGACTTGTAATTCCATTGATAAGCGCATTCAAATAAATAAACTTTTAAGCTTTATTATCAAACTTTAGTATTAGGTGATATGATAGACTTTTTACCTTGATTACCTTTTGTGCCTAATATTCATATTTCAACCATATTCGTTATTGAAAATTTAAGAAAACATATAGAAATAGAGATTACCTATTTTAAAATACTAGCCGTTTTAAATGTTTTTAACCGACTTCAAAAAAAGGAGGAGGTTCTCAATTCGTCGGGGACTTTGTTTTTTTTTAACATTAAAGAATTAAATAGCTCCTACACAAAAAAATAGCTGATAAAGGAGAATAAGTACGTATTCGTGTTGAACTGTTCCGGCTTTGCCTGTTTATATATACATCGATAATAAATACTACTGACTTTACCTGATCCAAGCACATGTTTGACCTCGACTAGATCTGCATGTCAGTTTCTCAGGTTGTGTTCTATAATTCCAATCGATGCTCGAACCTGCTAGTACTGTTGGCATAGCTGGTACCATTGTCACATCTGGCTCCTCTGGACCAGCTTCTAATAGTAGTATCTGTAAAATTTAACACAAAGTATTTTAAATATTTGAAAACTAACGATAATTGTAGAAGACACGTTTGGCGCATTTTGTAGTGACCGTACTTTCTTGCGCCAGCAGTCACGGGTTCGAGTCTCGCTGAAGGCATTTGTTACACTCGGATGTTTGTACTTCAGTCATGGGTGTTAATATTTATAATATGTACGTATTTAAACTTATATACGTAGTATATTAACCATCTGGTATCCGTAACACAAGCTTCTTTCGTAGCTTACCACGGAACTAGATGGCGCTGTGTGTAATAATGTCCCAACATATTTATTATTAATGAATTGTTGTATCATTGTAAAATATTTTTATTCTAAGTTCTGATGGAAATATCAAAACAAACAATTATAACAGTGTGTATAAAAAAGATGAACCAATATGTTATTAATACGATTATTCAGTTTCATCTATTGGAATTAAATTAATTTCGTAAAGCGGTCGACTACCAAATGAACTTGATTACTGTTGGCTTTTGTATATTTTTATAGAATTTCAATTTTGATATCGGTACATATTATTAAACTATTTTAATAATCAAATGAATGCTCTTTTTTATTTAACATTTTCAGGTAGAAGTATATGGGGAAAACGAAAATAAATTGAGTTTTTATCGTAATATAAACAGTTTTGTATATCTTGTAAAATTATCAGTATACGAGTATGTGGTTATTTCTCCTTGCGAATTAATAATGTTACACTTTTGGCAAATAAAAGCGCAATTAATTTAGAACAATATTAGTATTAAGAAAAGTTACTATTATTTTGATAGAAAGAACAGAAATAAAATAACGAACAATGAAAAATTATGATAGGTAGTTTTAATTTGTATATGATATTAAAAAATAACTTTGAATTTTCGTTTTAAATAAAAAAAAATATTAACAAGAAAGCCTGTCTCCGCTATATAATGCCACGCGTAAAAAATATGAGAACAAGCTAAAGGTTAAACAGATTACTTAAAATATGAAATATATACCTAATATATATGTAAAAAGAATATAATATGCGGACACGACTTGTACATTAATATTTAAGTGTACATTTGCTTTGTATATATAGTTAAGTTTACTTGTTATTACCTTTATTGTAAATAAACAAAGAAATATCATATAATAAATACTGCCATACCTTTTAAAGTACTAATACCAATGATTATTCATAGACTTTCAACAGAAGTAGGGTGAAATATGAAAAACACTAATTATAGGGCATGTTTTAACAATGGCGCACTGAATTTCTAGGCTGCTGATCTGAACAAGTTTCAGTTTGATGCAAAGTTCCAATATTAATATTGAACGTCTATTGCGGAACTACTAGTTTAGCAAATACCAGAACTTACTAAACTTGAACGGACAGAAAGTCGCTAAATTCACATATATAGGTATACATAATTATTACTAGCTTTTTTTCATTACTTTCCTTGAATAGTTTATTTATTTTTAATTCTTCTTATCCAAAGTTTCAAACCTTTCCTACTTTGAATTCTTATTATAACAGTGATATTTGTCACTCTGTCTTTAAAATGACGGAATTTCATATAAGGGGTATTTTGTATGTAGATATATTTACCGTTTATGGTGTTGAAATCCAAAAATCATGTTTGTTTTATGTAAACACGATTTTGTTAAAAAATTGATAAATAATAAATGTCTTCCGCCCTTTTACAACGATAAAAAAGGGCCTCCCTCAGTACGAGGGAGATCACGCCATAGTCCACTAGTCACTAGCCTAGTGCGTGTTGGCGGACTTCACACGTCTTTCGAAAACTTGCTAGGTTTTCTCAGACATGCAGGTTTCCTCCCGATATTTTCCTTCAACGTAAGACAAGTGGTAATCATGATAGGAGAATCAGAGGTGCGAGACCCGGATTTGAACCCGCATCACTTGGTTATTCAAGCGAGCACATTACTGCTGGGCCACCACTGTCTTAAAATAATTAATAATGTTTATTATTATAGTAATAGTGCTGAAAAAACGCTCTATACCTTTATTTTAGGTACTGTTAGTTGTTTAGTGTACGCTTCACTGCTTCATTATTTTAACAAAAGTTTTTGGGTCGTATTGACAATACAACAAATTTTCAATATATATGAATAAAAAAGTTTTGTTATAGGATAAATATGTATTCTAGCTCAGAATTCATCTATTTCAAACACTCATCCGTTCACGAATACTACTTGTTATATGTGTTATATATGTGAGATGATAACTTCGAGACTCATCAGCTAGAAAAACCGGTACTACCAACTACAACTCTCCTTTCCTTAACGGAGATTGGCATGATCTCTTGAATACCTCTATGACAAGCTTGGGAAATCAGACTATAAACTACTTCCTTAATTATTAGCCTCTTCACTGCTTTAATATTTGCATAAAATTCAAATAACGTTAGGTATAATATACTTTATTTTACAAAAAAACAACTCAGGCATTGCAATACGGGCATTTTTTTTTCGTAACTTAAGTTTGTGTCTATAATTAGACCAATATAGCTTAAGCAAGCGATTTTGCTATCAAATTATTCCGTTAAGATAACTGTTTTGTGTTTTATAATAGTCACTATTATTGGGTGGTAAATGCTTCACTGATTACAATCGAGTAATTGGAATGTGGTAAATTGACATTGACAATAATTTGGCAATACTGTTGAGTTTCTACTATCAATAGCACTTGCAGAAAAGCAAAAAAATGTATAGATGATTGCGTATTCCTCTTTTATGAACTTAGCGGTTTTGATAAAACTTAAGAATAGAATAACTTATACTTCGGGGTATTACACCTATAGATCAATAAATTTTAACTGGGGGCGCATCAGGACAAATTTATTAGAAATCTATGCTAACCATTAAAACATATTATCTAGGGACGACCCCGAGTGAAGTGACAGTGAGTCGTTTGTCTATACTAATATTATAAAGCTGAAGAGTTTGTTTATTTGAACGCGCTAATAATCTGCGGAACTACTGGTCCGAATTGAAAAATTCTTTTTGTGTTGGATAGTCAGTTTATCGAGGAAGGCTTTTAACGCTACGACCAATAGAAGCATCAATGAAAAATGTTGCTATAATAGAAAAATGTCTTTTGCTTTTCAGCCTTTAGAATGCGGGCGGAGCCGCGAGAAAGGCTATTCAGTAATAAAAATTGAAAAAAATTTCGGGGTCAAAAATTAAGATGATTATTACACCCAAGTAAAGCAAGGCAAATTACTAGTAAAACTTTACACTGGGGCAAAATGAAATAGAAAATATGCAAGTCAAAAGAGTATCTAAGCAGCGTTCATAGCATTGTTACGTGAGAAAGAGATTACATTAATAATTTATGAGAAACTATTGTTCCGTTAGATAGTTAAAGAAAGATATATTTACTATACACTGTAGTAGTATTTAGACTATACTAAGTGAAAAATGCTATACTTTTTGACCCTTCCCATTTTTAACATAATTAAGAAAGTGATAACTAAGAAAAAAACTTATTAGTCCATCATTTAGCTCTTAACCATAGTTTGTTTAGTACTACTTTCATAGCAGAATGGACCGTTAGACCAGCTCTGTGGTAGTTATAGTCTGCTTCAGCAGATCTGCAGCCGGGACATCGTGGTTAAGTACGTAAGCTATCCTTCGAGACCCTAGCAAGATGTGAGAGGCACTGTTGGACTTTCATGACTTACCTCACCACATAAGCACTTTTATTTTTAATATTGTTACTGACTTTAGAAATTGTTAATATTCAATTAAGAAACTTGCAATGTTTTAATAAGTCATAGAACTATATCGCGTAAATATTTTAAAACTAAATAATTGTTTTATAAACAAATATGGATTTTAGTTTGACCGTAGACTTGAGAAGTCTATGGTCAAACTAAGAATAGAGACAAAAGATAAAGGCGGGAAAAGAAGGAGGGATTTTCAGTGTTGACAGATGGAATACAAGAGAGAATTGGGAGTGGATGTAAAAACTATATTGTACGAAGTAATTAACAAAGTGAGTAACACTAAATTGTTTAACTAGCTTCTGCTAAATGCTAATATATATAACTTGAATTATAACGCTGAGTATTATTTGAAATAGACAATAATATCATGTAGATACTACAGGTGTTTAATAAACTTAGAAGCTTGTGTTTGATTTTGTTACTCCTTAACAGAATTTACTCAGAAAACTAATAACCAAAAAAGTTAGCCCCTTAAGGATGCACTCGAATTCGAGGGTAAGTCAATAGCTGTGTTATATAGATGTTATCTTCTTTATATATATAATTCTACTGTACGTGTGTGTGTCACTGAGCTCCTCCTAAACGGTTGGACTGATTTTGATGGAATATTTTGTGTGTGTTCGAGCGTATTCGAGAATGGTTTAGATTCACAATTCAGTCCACTACAAAATGTATTTTTTAAATTAATTAGTTATTTATACATTTGCACAATAAATGACATATTAAATTATAAATAAGTCGTTGCTAGGCAACGTTGTTTTGCGCATGCATGTCACCAGGAGCAAAAGTTTATAAAAAAATTCTATGTGTACAGGACAACGTCTGTCGGGTCCGCTAGTATGTATATATTTTCTATTCCTTATATACTTTTTAAAACTGTTCTCTATTAAGTAAGCATTACAGAACCAGTTCCAAGAAGTACCAACAAAGCGATTGTAAAAGTTTTTCGCTTTGGGACTCGATGTCATTGTTTTAGTTTTATCATAAAAATCTTGCCTAGATGTAACATTTCATTATTATTTAAACATTTTTTATTAAAATAAATATAAAAATAATTATAAAGCTTTCAAGCCACCTTTGTCTGTCTATCTGTTCGTAGTAAACTCAATAACTACTTAACTGATTTTAATGCTATTTTCACCAATAGATAGGTTTGGTATTACTGCGCTGATATAATACTATGCTGATCAACATTGGCATACTTTTATCTCCGCCTTAACTAATAAAGTTTATGAAAATAATGTTTGTAATATTATAATCAAATTTTCACTACTATGAATAAATAATATGTGCATATGGAAAAAATATTTTCTACACTAGTTATTATTCGTATTTAATAATCAAACCTACGCTCTTTTGTAAATTAAGGGTGAAAATTAAAATTATTGGTTTTTCATCTAATAATCGATTTAGACAATAGATAATTAACCAATATATAATACATTAAAAATTCTAAGTCATTAACTATATTTTCCATAGTGAACTAGAAAATAAAGGGCTCTTCCAGTGGAAGATATATTCGAGATATTATCACGCGGAAGTTTTCGCTAAGGCAATACTAATTTAAACAGTTCCTACAATGGTTGCTGAATACGAATAGTTATTCTTTCATAGTAATTTTTGTAATTGTTATGCTTAAAGGGAGTTCTGACCATAACAAAAATTTTGAAATTGTAATATTACTTATGATTCTATTACTTTAAGATCGTGGCATATTTTACTCGATACAGTGATACTTCGATACGATCAGTGAGATTTAAGTCTAATAATGACTTTACGTGCTTTCAGTTGCGCGAAGAGTTGTGATAGCTAGTAATCTAGTAAATAAATATTTTAAAAATTTAATACCTATATTTGTTTTTTAAGACTATATAGGTATAAATATTTGTTATTTCTTAGTGATTAATGTTACCATTTTTAAACAAGTAGTAAAAAATTGAAAAAAATTGATATATCATCGGAGCTAAGACACCATAAGAGCTAAGGAATATTTAAGCCATATTATTTTAGTATCATCTATCTTTTACTATTATTTAGTAGCGACTCACCCTCGCTTTTCTCGGGTTTGTCCCTAGGTTTAGCGTCAGTTAGTTAAAATAAATAAAATTTCTACCTCCTCCTGTTTTGAAGTCGGTTTAAAAGTAGCCTAAGTAACGCCTTATAACATTAGCTATCTGCTAGTAGAAGTCCCATCAAAATCGGTGCAGCCGTTTCAGAGATTATCCGGAAACAGACAGACAGACAAAATTTTAAAAATTGTTTTTTGTTGCTAGTAGCATAAATACTTTCATATGAATTTAGTGAAAAGCTATTAATTTTAAATTAAAAACAAACACTTCATTTTTATTTATACGTATAGAATATTATTAGATCTCCGACGACACGTTTGGCGCAATTTGTAGTGACCCTACTTTCTTGCGCCAGCAGTCGCGGGTTCGAGTCCCGCTGGTGGCATTCATTTGTTGAGCATGAATGTTTGTACTCCAGTCATGGATGTTTATATTTATAATATGTATGTATTTAAACTAATATATGTAGTATATCAACTATCTGGTACCCGTAACACAAGCTTCCTTCGTACCTTACCACGTAACTAGATGGCACTGTGTAATAATGTCCCAACATATTTATTTATTATTATTTTAGCTTGTGGGATGACAACGTATCCAATGTTATATATTGACATTGTACGGGAGTCTTGATTAAGTGTGTAAATGATACTGCGATTAAGATCCATTAAGATGGAAGTTCCTGTTAGGTTTAAGTTAGTACTGGCTAGTGCCAGTACTACCTGGCTTTGCCAGTGAAACCTAAATAACCACCTAACTAGCTGGTGGTACGCGTAAATGCATCCCAACGTAATAAAAGTAATATTATTTGACGGAAACTAAACTATTTTAATATAAAAAGTGTTCCAAACCATAATAAACCTTGACTTATTGACAATACCTTGACACTTTAAATTGGTAACACTTGTGCAATACCCTAAAAGTTTATGAAAATCTGGCCAAAAGCGAATTAGACTCGTGCATGAAGAGTTCCATACCATTATCTACGGCAAAAAATCACGTTTGTTGTATGGGAGGCCCCTAAATATTTATTTTATTCTGTTTTTAGTATTTGCTGTTAAAGCGGCAACAGAAATACATCTGTGCAAATTTCAACTCTCTAACTATCACGGTTCATACAGCCAGGTGACAGACGGACAGATGAACGGACATCGAATTCTTAGTAATAAATAAAAAGAAAGAAAATTAGCTTATTCAAAGTTTATCTCGTAGGGACTCCTAATGAAGTAGTCACCATTTCTTTACTCAAACTGAGCTTTCTTAAAATGCATTTTGGGGCTCTTAAAATTTTATCACAAACTATTTTTACTTCGATAATAAGTCCAATACTTATTTATACTTTAAATCGTAGACAATAATATTATAAAAATAAGTAGAAGGAATACATTGAATATTATTAATATTTCTATATGTTATATTATAATAAGTAAATATATCGAGAAACAAATTTACATGGAAGAGTTCACTTCATTAGAATTAGGTCAATCTCATATAAAGTACTTGATTAAAGATCTTTTAAGACGTTCTTTTATTAAGGTTTTTATGCAAATTCTGCTTTCTAAGTCTTGTTACCCTTGAAATATAGTTTAGTTCTTTTTTGTGTTCATTACTTAATACTGATGAATATTCAACGCTGTAAAGCCCTTAAAATTAAATTACTAGATAAAAATATTACATAAATAAAAATTAAAAAGCCGACTGCCTGAAATCGAAATAATGATATGGAAAACAATTGAGAGGACCTAATCATTCATTTTGAGACATGCATGTATTAAACTTGCTATTACATAGTACTATCTATTTGTATCTTATAATACGTATAGCCCTCCTTTAGATTTTACTCAGTCAAATCAGATGGGCTTTTTTTATTAAGTTTAATATTAAGTTAATTTATATTTATCTAAATGTGCAAATATATAACTATTAACTTTAAAGCTTAAAACTTACCTTCCATTTTTTAACTTCTGACAACCGATTCGCGAGTACACAACCAGCAGACCCTGCACCAACAATTATAAAATCATATTCTTGTATTTCCCTTTTTTTTCTAGAAAATGGATCTCTTTTTATTCTCTTCGTCTCCTTCATCACTGAAACTCTCTTTGAATCTGCAAAATCTGCATCTTCTAGAGATGTCTTAAAAAAATCGAAATCAAAAATAGGTTGTCTTGTTTCGAATTTTGCAAAATTATTTTTAAATCCAAAATCGTGGTAAAACGGACTTTGTGATGGACTTATACCAAATGGGTGGTTCTTATGGTTATATGGTGATGGGTGCGAAGTTTCTATACTGTAACCAGATTTGATTGCTTCTAAGGGATAGTCGTATGTACTCGTAGGACTCTCTAATGGGGAAATGTAGCTTGAGCTTGAAAAACCATTATTATATGGATTCTTCTTTAAATCAGGCACACTATATGATACACCACCAAAGAGTTGAGCGACGAGTGACAAAAACATGTATCCCGTGGGAGAACATTGAGTTAGAGGCGCGTGTTGCTCCGGACAAATAGAACTTATATCCAATGGCGTCCAGTTAGACATTTTATTTTCACTTTCACAGAATTTATTATAATACAAAGTTTGTCTAAATTTATTTATATATAAATAATATTTTTATATTAATTATTTACTTAATTAGTGTACTTCGGGTGAGCGCTACAGATTGAATGAACGACGGCCGTTAGAGTGAGTGAAAGAAACTGTGGCATGAAATTTGTTTTCAGATAAAATACTTCTCATTGTCTATATGAGGTAAGGAAAATAAATAAATAAAACTGTAATTTATTGAGATTTTTATTATTATTTTATTGTAATAAAATTAGTTTAACAAAATTATTATGAGCAATCTATACTTTACTCTATACTGAGATGTTATTTATATTAAAATCTAAATTTATTATTACATATTAAAATACAATTGTTGTTTGTTTAATGGTTCCAATGAAATAAAGTAATAATTGCAAAAAAATCAAGTTACACTTTATTCGAATAAACTTTTACAAACACCTTTACAATATCTATAACCGTTAAAAGATAGAAAGATAGGAAAGATTCAATTTGTTGAATACCATAGGTACAAGAATAGAGATTTTTAGATATTGTAAGGATTTATATTTCATGAATCTTTCTTCAATTCAAGACAATTTTTTACACATTATTATGTGTATATAAATATTTTAATTTGGTTTTAACTTGGTTTACATTTTAATAAAAATTACATTTAATTTAATTATGTACACTTCCTTTAATGTATTTTCATACAAACAGTACTAGAATTTTATAATTTTACTATAACATATTTATTAGAAATATATAGAAATAATAAAGTAATGAAATAGCATCACACAATATATAAAGTAGTTAGTTGAAATGTTAATTAATAATTATTATTTTTATAAAATCGCAATTTCTTTTACGAACAAATATATATTTATTATTATCGATGCATTTTATCGCGTAATAGAGAAAATAACAATATAAATCTGAGCCAAAATATATTAAATTAAAAATTATATTATTTTTTTGCAATTGTTTTTAGAATTATTGTCTGTCTTTTACCGCAAATCTCTGGGTAGATTTTGATAAAATTCGGTAAGATGATAGCTTTTTCGATTAGAGTACTCTAATATCCCAGTGAATATTAAGGATACTTTTACTGCAGAAAATAAGTCCTCTCTGAGAACTGTCATTATCTCAGGACGGACCCAAGCAGATCGAGAGTGAGGAGCTAGAAATTAAATAGTGCAAATAAATAGTAGTCGTTTTATTTTATTATTTTATACATATTTTGAACATTAAAAACACGTACATAATATATAATTTTTAAATATAAAATAAGCAACCAGACCATTAATTTATAATTTTTGCAAACTAAATTTGTTTTAAAAGTTACATTACTGTTTAAATTTTTAAGTGCAATAAAGAATATTTTATCTAAATTGTTATATTATTTATATACCTTTATAAACTCAGACAAGCTTACATAATAAACTTTATGTTTAATTTATATATGCTGACCAGTCGTCTTTGATTAAATCGGCTGCTCTTTCACCAATCATTATTACAGGTGCATTTGTATTACCACGTATTGAAGTTGGCATAATAGAGCCATCAATAACACGTAAATTTCTAAATCCATGGACTCTTAACCTAGGATCGACTACAGCTGCTTTATCTCGTGTCGGCCCCATTTTACAAGTCCCTACTGGATGGAAGAATATTGAAGTGTACTCATATAATATACAGGCGAAATAGTCATATGAGCCCCATTCATGTGATTCACAACCTTGCAGTTGTTTCCGTACATAAAATGCTCCGATACTTTTAAATGCATTTGTATTTTCTAACGTAACTGCAGTCCTTAATCCTTCTACCAAAACATTCACATCATCTTGAGATGTAAAAAATCCTGGATATATCAGCGGTTGGCCAAAAACTGGATCGGTTGAATTCAATAATATACGCCCTCTGCTTTTCGGTACAAGTAGAAAAGGTTTGACAGAAGCGCTGTTTGCAAAAGATAAGGGTAATACATTGGTTTGTAAATATGTTCGTGGATCACTATAGAAATCATCCACAATTTTTGAGTCAAAATGATATTGTATATCAGGTGCATTTACAGTAGCATATTTAGTTTTAATAAATCCAACGGCACCTAAATGCCCTGTCGCTGAAAGAGGTCCATTATTATGATTTTGTGATCTATATAGCAATATCTCGTTCATTAATTGAGAGGCATTAAGAGTAATAATATTTTGAAGAGATAATACTAATCCTTCAGTCGTTACATGTTCCTGTAAGTTTTCACCAACATTTAAGTCAGCTAATACAGGTATGTTTAAACTTTCCAAATGTGCTCTTGGTCCTATACCAGATAGCATGAGGATTTTTGGAGAATTTATTGTACCTCCACTTACAATTACTTCTTTACTTGAATATACATTATAATATCGTCCATTTTTATAAAATGTTACTCCTTGCGCAATTTTCGTTACTGGATCTATTATTATTTTAGTTACATATGCATCTAAAATTATGTCAAGATTTGGTCTTACATTACGTATTGGTCTTATGTAGGCCAAATTTGCTGAAAATCGTCGTCCATCCCTTGCAGTACTCTGCACATAATTAGTTCCGAGATTGTTTGGTAAAGTTAAATCCCTTTGTTTTAGTCCAATTTCTTTAAAAGCTTCTACCATTAAAAGTGTAATATCGTCTATGAAAGGTGGTCTTTCAACATTGAGTGGTCCGCCAACTCCATGATATTTTCTATCTAATGCTTCTTCATTTCGATTGTTTTCAGATCTTATGAAATAAGGTAGGACCTAAAATATTAAGCTTTAATAATAATAGTAATAAATATGTTAGGAAATTGTTACACACAGCGCCATCTAGTTGTGTGTTTCCGCTCTAACTACGAAGGAAGCTTGTGTTGCGGATACCAAACAATTTATATACTACATATATAAGTTTAAATACATACATATTATAAATATAAACACCCATGACTGGAGTACAGACATTTTAGTTTAACAAATGAATGTCCCCAGCGGGACTCAAACCCGCGACCACTACAAGCTTTGATAGATTATATTTTCTTTTTTATTAATTTATAACGTATTATAATATAATTTTATAATTCTAATATTACTTATTATACCTCATCATAACTCCAGCCAGAGTTTCCCATATCAGCCCAGCCATCATAGTCAAGCCTGTTTCCTCTCATATACACTAAATAGTTGAGAGCACTCGAACCTCCCAAAGTCTTTCCTCTAAAAAGTAAAAAAAATAGTAAATTCCAACAAAATATTTTTAAGTTAGTAAATAGAAAACGAATACACGCTGTAAGGACATTATTATTACAGGTAATTATTAATTAAACGTTAAAATATGAAAAAATATCGATTTTTAATAAAGTATCAAGGGATGTACCTACTACTACGGATATACTACTTGATCATTTATACTAATCTATACTAATATTATAAAGCTGAAGAGTTTGTTTATTTATTTGTTTGTTTGTTTGGTTAAACCCGTTAATCTCAGGAACTATTGGTCTAAATTGAAAAATTCTCTATGAAAAATGTTGCAAAAACGGGAGAAAAAGATTTTTTTTTATTTTCTGCCTTTAGAAAGCGAGCAGAGACGCGGGAAAAGCTTATATTTGATATAACGTATATATTATTATCGCTAAAAAATATATATGTTTCAGTCATAGTGATTTGAGTGAAAATAGCAATTTAATGTTATTATTTCTGTGTCAATTATTACTTTGTCTAAATTTAGTAAATTTTATATATAATAGCTGGTTATTATATATAATATCTGAATTAATTACTTTAGCTGTAACATATATATTTTGATTTATTTACATATTACCTTGGCCATATACACTGGCCATTAAATATTCGACATGTTAATTTTTCGGGTTGTGTTCTGTAGCCCCAGTCAATATTAGATCCACTGAGGGTTGGTGGAAACGCTGGTACCATAGTAATATCTGGTTCTTCAGGACCAGCTTCTAGTAAAAGTACCTTTAAACATAATTTTAATTTATTAACATTGAATTTATCATAGGCTTTTCAAATTTGTAAGAATAAAGTTAAGGGGAACTGCCAGTAAAAAAGCTTTAAATTCTTAATATGTAATTCTCAAAAACCCCATGTGATTTCCTACATTTTTTGACTAATATCTATTATTATATACTCTAATAAAATATGTATTAAATATAAGTGTCTTATTGTAAAATGATGTTTTCCATAATATTTCAACGATTTAAATATTCTGCGCACTTTACTGATGAAAATAAAAAAAATAAATGGGAAGTCATTGTACAGCGTTTATGAATCGATATTAATAGTTTCCTTCATGACAATACTAGAGGTGCATTGTTTTTGTATTGTCTTTGTACTAACATTGTATTACTCAACAATTGGTTCCCAAGCATTCTTACGAGTTACTATTGTTTGCAGAAAATCTGTGTTGTAATATAGCAAATACTGAGATATTCGTCATTACAATATATTTGAGTGTTTAAGTGTTTAACTATATTATATTTTTTTAATAATATATTTTAAGAGAAGGGGAATATTATAGTCTGGAATATTATTGGCAAGAGAAAATTATTACAGTATTTTTTATTAAACTGATGGTTGTTTAATAGAAATGTTATATTTTAATTTAAAATGATAATAAAACGAGTACATGTCTGTACATTACTGCTAAGGGTCACACATCGAGAGGGTTTGAGTCCCGGGTCGAGCCAAGTTTAGTTATTGAGTCAGAGGTGAGAAATTGGCGGTGTATCACCCTCGTGCCTCGGAGAGCACGTTAAGTCATCGGTCTTGCGCCCTAGCTCTCACTGGTCATATCGAGTATTCGACCCACCGAATATGAGAGTGACAAGAACAGAGAGTACAGAGTGAGACACAAGTGGTGTCGGCTTAATTAACCATAATATAAATAAAAGCAACGATTCCACTAAGTAACTTTTATTATGACTGACGCTCTAAGGACAATGCTTTTTGCCTTCGGCTTTAAAAACGTAAAAACGCAGATTATTTTGTTTAAAAGTAGCTTTATTTAGAGTGAGTTTTGATTTGTGTTTATATAATCAGAGCCTACGACTTTATTACTGAAACAAAACAAACTTTTACTATCTCAATTTACGTTTAGACCAGATTTCCTACTTTGTAGTTTAATTTAATATTAAATTGAGCAAGAATACTATAAAATTTAAAAAGTACTTACTCTCCAACGTCTTACTTCAGTTAAGCGGTTTGCTAGCACGCAGCCAGCAGACCCTCCGCCAACGATAATGAAATCATATTTTCTAAAAGATTCTTGTTGCCTCGATGTATTATTAGCGTTGTTATTATAGGTATATGTATAAGTAATATCTTCAGATCTTGTTTCAACAAGTTCGAAATAGGACGTTTGGTAAGATGAATTATTCACATTGCTGGACGAAGGTGGTGGATACTGTAAATGTTGGGATGATGATGTACTTTGATTGAATATTTCAAAGTAATCCATTAAACTCAACATTTCTAAATCCGCCTCATTGGATATTGCTGAAGACATTTCTTTATTTTCTGATATTCCTGATGATTGAGACATTCCATACTTTGGAGGCCCTTCTGATATTGACGGTTCCTGGGCTATTGATTGCCATGTTGATGGCTTGCTTGATGTTGACGGCAATGAATGATGGATAGAAGATAAAGATGGTATAATTGGTAAAGGACGTGGTGGTGGATTAGGTTCCTGATCTGGGTATGCAACTGTACCTGTATAAGATACACTATATGAAACTCCACCAAATAGTTGAGTGATAAGGTATAAAAACATATACCCTGTTGACGAACATTGCGTTAATGGTGCAGTTTCCTGAGAGCATATATCGCTTATATTGAGAGGCCTCCATATTGTTGCCATTTTCACCACGTCGAAATTCAATAAATAAAATACATGCACATAAAGGTGACCTCAACATATCATTCTTGAACAAACGATATTGATTACTTAACTTACACAAATGAACATATATAATTACAGAGTAGACTATAAATAACCATTTTTAGATTATCTAATTATTTTATCTAAAACCCTATTACTTTTTTTATAAAATTAATGAATATATTACCATTTGTTTACGAAGGCAGTAAATTAAACACCCGAATATATTTCTTTCAATATTGATAATCAATATAATTTACGTGCAAATTTTTATACTTAATTACTTGTCTTATGTAAATGTTGTTTTAAACATGTAATAAACTTTCAATTAACAAGTTTTTACTTACGTTAATGTGAATTCTACATTAAGATAAACATTCCGTTTATTACTGCAAGTGTTTTTAGTTGATGATATTGTTGTATGTTAAAGAATTTTGTAGACGACTCGAGTCTTTCTTGTATTTGCGAAATTAAGAACCGGTTAATATAACAGAACTGTTACGATTTAAAGGAATCGTAAAATAAAATATTGGGAAACGTATATATAAGTAAGACTCAGACTCGCACTCGGAGGCTGTACAGAATCTTTGAGCTACTCTAAATTCTACTTAAATATAATTTTACTTTGACAGTTCAAATCAAAATAACTTCAGAGCAAATCCATTTAAATATAAATAAACCATAACTGAAATCAAACTAAAGCATTTTACTAGAAATGAAAACAAACATTACAATAACAAGTATCCTTTCTATTTCATCCCTTTAGCTTCAGAATCTTATAAAGCACAGTCTCCTATGCGATCTCTAATTGTTACGTGTTTACAAGTAATTATCTTCATAATTACATATTTTTCCTCCATCAGTGGACTATCTGTTGATTACTGGTAAAGCAATTTCCTATTTAACAATATATAGTCTAATATTAGTATTCACCAATTTATCTGCTCTCGATGATCGTAACAAGCTCATAACAGAATTACGTTAAACCCCAGCGTAATTTTATTACGGTTGTAATCGCTTCCGGAACATTTTAATTACATACACAATGTTTCAAATTAGCGGAAAACATAATTGCGTAGTGTATCTCGCTTTACAAAACCATCTATTCTGCGAGATTTTAAGTTTTACCTTTGGTTTTATATTTTACCTTTCTACATCACTACTTGAGTGCCATAATAAAAAGAGATATTATATGCTTAATATTTGTCTGCCTGTACTTAAAAGATAAAATAATTATATGTATAAAGTTCGGACTTTAATATTTAACACGCAGCGCCATCTAGTTCCGTCGTAAGCTACGAGGCTTGTGTTACGGATACTAGATACACACATATAATTTGATTTCAATTTTTTTTTTTATATAATTTTATATACAAACATATTATAAATATAAGAAAATAACCACGAATATAGAACAAATTCTATTCGCCTAGCAGGACCTACGCGTACACTTGTGCACTATAATATCTCCTGCGCAGTTGGCCAGTATCAATGAGATTGGCCGCTATGGCCGGAATTGGTCGGAGAACATTAGTCTATTAGACATAACATTACTTTACAAATCCTATGAAAAATGTTTTCAAAAATGGATTAATTATCTATAATATAAGGTAAAGATAAAACTTTAGTTACAATGATTTGCTTTAGCAAATCATTTCATTAAATAAAACTGTCATATGTTATTATTACCTACATAGTAACAGTAAGAATAATATTATGCGACCAAATGTGAAAAAAATGTATAAATATAAGTAAGAAAATATCTTTTTTCCTTTTATTTTTCCATTCCATACCTTTAAGTGTATGTTAGCTCGTTTTAAATATTACACATTATTTTTACGGTCTGATGTTTGCTCGTAGTCTGAGAATTTAGAAGAGCTGGCTTTCTACAGTAATATCACTAATGGAATTAAAAATTATTTGTTTATGAGATCTTAAATGATAGTCTCATAAATAAAACAAAACTAATACTTTACATACATGTTTTAGAACTTGTCGTCTTTGAATTTGATTTTAATTTGGACCATTTTGTGAACCAATAAAGCAATCTAGTTTTCACGTTTATAAAGTATACATAATAATAAAATTTAAGTTGAATCAAATTTGTACATTATATATATTTTTTGGGAAATCTTATTGAAATGGTCAGTATTTTCGATACGGACGCCGCCGGTTCTATAGTTTTTAGAATTTTTGTCAGACACTGTGATCGCATTACCAAAAATCCATTAAACAGATTTTCATGAAATTTCATATGATAACTGGTTATTTGGTCAACATATTGGATACTTTATACTGCGACAAAATATCTAATTTCTATGAAATCTCTAGTTTTTAACCGACTTCAAAAAAGGAGGAGGTTATATGTTCCACTGTATATATATATTTATTTTTTATGTATGTTCACCGATTTTTTCGCCATCTGTGGGCCGATTTCAAAAATTTTTCTTTTGCCAAAAGCCAAAGCAAAATAATCTTAATAGATACATGTTTAATTAATACATATATCGATTTGTAAGCATAATCAAAATACCTGTTCGAAAGTTAGGATAAAAACTGTCCTTGGCTGGCACCGACTCCAACAATAACAAATTAATTAAAATTATTATTTTTTTCTTTTTAGTTTCGGTTTGCAACGTTTTGAAGTCAAGAAAAATAATGATATATTTCATCTCAAATAAAAATGAATGTAAAGGTTATTTTTATATAATAATAATCTAAGCTTACTCTTAGTCGAGGTACACAAACATCACTAAATCGGTTTAACGTACGACGTAAACGAAGCAGACAGATTTATATACTTTGTACATTCTTATTTTCACTTTATATTAGTATAAGTACCTTATCCTCGCTTTACTTAGGCACCCCGCATTATCTTTTTAAGTAACAATACCAAATTTTATAATACCAAGGCTTAAATATAACAATTGCCTATGAACAAGTCCAAGTGTATTTGTGTACCAAAATAATTTTAAAATAGCGTGTTGTAAGTAGTTAAAAATGTACACATTTGAAGTGAAACAATTTTTTCATAATTTAGTACTACTAACTTTAACATCTTTAATAGTATAGCGTGAAAATAAAATACTATTTTCTACACCATAATATAAATATAAAAAATCATTAATCATTTGGTTTGTTACCAAATGAAAAAAAAATAGGTAATATATTACAGTGATTTCAATCAACCTATAATTAAAATCGTGTAACAATTAATACGACGTGAGTGCATTATACAATTAAAGCTAATTAATGCTGCAAAACTTGACAGAACAGTTTACGAGTCACCTACCTACCCTAGTCTATATAGAGTTCGAAATGTGCATAATAGACTTATTTATTGTTAATATTTGCATATTAAAATATATCGAGCCAGAATCTTACTTTTACTTTTCGTACCATGATGTCCTTAATCTTGAAATATTCTTACTTTTTACATTCGACTATCGTGTATAAATCACGCAATACATGTTATATATAGCTATTTTTTTTCTTTTATGGGAGGGAATAGAAAAATCATTCTTCAATTTTATTAATCCTAATAATCCAAAAATTTATCAAATAATCTTGCTTTTTAAAAATCATGGTCCGAATAAAAGTAAGATTATTGTAAATTGTGTGACAAGCCTTTAGAAGGATTGTCTTTTTTAATGTTTTTGGTCAGGATGGCCTGTGGCATTAACTTGCGGGTTTGTGGTCTCAATCACGCACGTTACTCACCGCATCGGCGTTGTGGAGTCAACACGCGTGACTTATCTTGAAAGAAAACATTCTTGAAATATGAATGATTTTAAATTGAAATATGAATGATTGTGATGGTAAGACCGTCTTGAAATATAAATCCTTTGTGTATTCTATAGGTTGCATTTCGAAGAGTGTGCGCAGGAATTACACGACTTAATTGCCCATCCCCTTTCCATCATCGGACGACGAAACGAACGCCTGGTCTCCATCTTTATGTCGTGGACATTCCACCCGTCAGGACGAAGCGTTTCGCTTCGTCATTTATTATACGTGCGGCTAAGGATTGGAATAACCGCCTACGTCAGTGTTTCCGTCGATTACAATATGGGTGTCTTCAAGGCAAGAGTGAATAGGTGGCTACTGAATTAGTGCAACTTACCATCTATGAATGCGTTACCACTTACTATCAGGTGGAATGTAGTCAAGCACTACTTCAGAATGGTATAAACAAAAAACAATGTTTTTACAGGTGATGGTAAGACCTGGTGAAGTAGTGGTGGCTGACTTCACACTGTATCTCTTAAAACTAGTAGGTTGCTTTACATAAGGGTTTCATCATGATGTTTATCGTTATCGTAGTAGCAAGCATTAATCGCGTTCATAGCAAGGTTTTGGTAGTATATGTTCTTAGAGCTAGTGTAAGCCAGGGCTTGAACTCATATAACTTAGTGAAAGCAAACTTGTAGTATAATCCCTCCCTCGATTCATTTTACGATTAGTATAGATTTCTTTAATATGAGGTATTTTCTCGGCCTTTTTCTACTAAAATATACATGTATTATATATGAAAAGCTTTGTCTTGAGTAATTCTGTCTATTGATGAAAACCGCATTAAAATCCGTTGCGTAGTTTAAAAGATCTAAGCATACAGACGGCGGGAAGCAACCTCGTTTTACACTATGTAGAAATACATTTTGTGCAACAGTTTAAAAGAAATTATGAATTAAAATCTAGAACAGATATAATGTAAAACTTTTTACTAGCATTTATAAAATGGAACTCAGGAGCTCAAATGTACGACGGTCTTCCTGGCTTAATGGATTTACAAGTGCAAAAGAATTACCCCATAGCGTACGGTAAATTAGTGTGCTTATACGGTACCCTTTTGTTTTATGTGTACTATGTATGATACCTATTGATCTAGATGGACTTATTTGGTGTTTTGTCTGAAGAGAAGTGATATTGAGTTTGTATTTAGACTGGATTCGAACCTTACTACTTTTCTTGCTATGAATAGAAATTATAGCTTGCTTACACATACATATGTATATGCTTACACTTGTTCTCGCATATAAAAGATATCTGGCATGACTATGAGATATCTAGCTAGCATGCAAGTTTTCATATGATCTAATTTTTGGTATAAGATATTAGGTAAGTTAATTTTCTACCTTTGTTTATGTAACCCAGTGTATTTATAATGTAACTTTATTATGCAATAAAGAATATTATTAAGTTAAAACTTATGCTAAAATCATTTATGAATGTATATTATGTATGTCTTCTACGGGTATGATTTTTTTCTGTTCCTTAATAATTAAGCTACGCAATTTAAGTTTTACTAATAATTGCAAATTGAAAACAGTAATAATTTATCTTTAATGTGCAAGCAATTATCTTGATTATGCTGTCTTTAAACAATAATATATAATAATTTATAAAACAAACAGTCGATCGAATCTGGGTTGAGCTGCTTGTGATTTAGTAAAATATTTTTTTTCTTTAACTTCAACTAAACGATGTACTAGATAGAAAAACTTTCGCAAACTTGTTAAAGAAAAGATACTTTTAAATCATTTCGATATAATAAAGAAAGTTAGCACAAACCGCTTCACAAGTTTAGGTTAAACGATGCGCTAAATGACGCAGGCTGTTATCATAATGCTTTGGCAGTATTTCTTCTGGAATATAGTTAAATAACGCTCGCAAAAGATTACATTATTATTCTATACCAGATTCTTCAAATGAGTATCATCGGGCAAGTGTTATTTTTATTTTATTTATTTTAGAGAATTTATAAGAGACTGCGAAATTGATTCTAATAAATATATGTATTATAAATTATTAATTATTAATACGAGTACTTTAAAATATCAAAATATTCAGTGTAATAGAAATAACTAAAACAAACACACGCGTTTAATATTTATAATAATATGGGCGATTTATTATTTCTTAAAATAGCTAAGCGATTTTGATCGAAATATATATGGAATAAGAATGTTAATAAATGTAACTCTTTCTGCTTAAATACATATTGTATATCATCAAGCATCGAAGTATGCACCCCGGTCATGCAAGATTAAGTCACTAGTTTACAATATTTCCTTAAAGCTTGTAAATTATCAGACAGACATTATTACTTAAGTAATTTAGTAAAAAACAATCCTATGGTGTTGCAAAATTAACATAATTATTATATTATAATAAGCTACACCTACACGCGTAAATAATAATTTAAATTAAGATAAAAATGATTTATAACACGAGATTAAATGTAAAATTTAACTTTTATGTTGAATTTTAAATTATTATTCCGATAAGTTCGGTGCGAAACTACATTGCTAAAACGCTTGTAAGCCCAAGGGTATAAATTGAGTAATATTTTTAATAAACTCAACAAAATATGTATCCAAAATGGGATAATTTGATAGGAAAAAATAATAAAGGCTCTCGATCCAAATTTTTTACGTTACGTACGCTATTTTCTATTCCCATTATTATTATTGTTGTTCGATTTTTTTGTTGTTGCATACTATTTGATGAATATTATATAAATAATACATTTATAGTATGAAATGCCTAATTCAAAAGAAACTTCTCACTATAGATTTTAAAGATGCCATTATTAGCACTCTATTTTAATTCTTTGAACATATTTAAAATTAGCTATATTATAATATTATTTGCCTAGTAGCGCAATGGGACGCATATGCTAAGGTATTCGATAGTGAAGCTAGCACCATTTGGTCAGTGTGAAAGTCTTTGGCCTGATCCATTTTTTAATACCAGAGGTATTAAAAAAAGACTCGAAACCTGCAGTAGGGCGTAAAAACGGGCTGAAAATATACACTATAATTTCTTGACAAACCTTTCGACTTTCATTTTAATTAAACAATTCATGTTATAACTATTATAGTACACAAAACAAATCCTCTGAGCAAAACTGTAAGAAAAGCATAAAACTTAATATTTTTTGACTAAACTAAGAAAGTATTAGATTCTAGACTCCTTTCAAAGCCACATACCATTTTATTTTCAATAAAGCTTTCCAATAGTCTATTTGTGTTCAAAATATACTCTAGAATTTCTTGGGCAGAAAATTCAGTTGTATACAAAAGTGACAGAAAATAAGCTTCTTCACGAAAGCTGCGTTTGGTCTTTTTTATTTTATAATAGAAATACAAAAATGCAATGTTTCTATTGAATTTCATGATTAATAATAATTAGAATTAGGTAAAATACACTACCTAGTTATGCGAGAGCTTACACCGAGCGTACACTACCTAGTTAGAAGTCGTTCATGCTATACTCTATATTATAAAGCTGAAGAGTTTGTTTCTTTGTTTGGTTGAACGCGCTAATCTCAGTCAACTACCGGTTCCATTTGAAAAAATCTTTTTGTGTTGGATAGTCCGTTTATCGAAGGCTCGAATCGAAGGCTTTAGGCTATATTACATCACGCTACGACCAATAGGAACGGAACATCAATGAAAAATGTTACAAAAACGGGAAGGGCGTTAGTTTTGCGAGGTACCATACCGTGCGATTCAGAAAGAATTTGGTTTCCGGTCTTTAGAACGCGTGCGAAGGCGCGGCAAATGCTAGTATAATAATATATTCTCTTAATCAAAAATGTCATTTTGCATATAAAAATCATAAGTTGATAGAGTAAAGTTTAAAATTTTACAGCTACAAAGAAGTAATAACGATCTTGGCTTAACGCTGTTCAGAGTTCATAAAATAGCTTTAGGTCAGTTATTACAGTTCAGATGTTAGAAAAATGAAACTGCAGCTAATTTTAGAATTGTTCTTAGGTTTGCTTTGGAATTGAGTTTGTTTATAGTATTTCTTATTTATGAAATCTCTCTTAGTTTTACGACTGTATTCAAGTTTTATGTTGAGTTTTACCGTTTACGACTTTACACGTTTGTTCTAAATGTTGGCGAAGGAATGATATAGTGCTAATAAAACCGCCAAAAATGTATTAGAGCTTTATGTCATCGGTTGTTTTTCGGACTATTTTTCGGATTTTTTATGACTGATAGTTGCTTTGTCTGTTAAAATCCATCTTAACCTGTCCACACTTTTAGAGTGGTTTAAAACGCATTCTAATAATGTGATTTTGAGTAGAATTGTGATATTTGTTAGCAGCAGATTTTTACTGAGAATCCCTAATTACTCGTATAATCTACCGACTTGGCCGTACATATTTTTTGGTTTAATCTGTTTTTTATACATATATAACATATGTGCGTGTTTTTCTAATACTAATGTTATTATGAAATATAATATTATAGGAACGGTTACGAAACAAATATCTAAAATTAAACAGTACAGTGTCTTATAGCAAAATGAAAGTTAATTAAAAATGTCAAAAGTTCCAGACCAATTGTAAACCTTAATAATAGGCATGGATCGGACAGGCTTTAAGTTACTACGAAAGTTACAAAGATTTGTACAAAACATATTCTAGTGATCATAAGTTGTAAAGATTGTTTTACTTATAAACATATTATGAACCTTTTTTCTATATTTTTTTATACTCTCATCAACTACTAGATAAGGTACATTAGTGGGCTCGATTTTCAGCTCTGCCATTCTACCGCTATTAGATGCTGAGATGGTTTTGTAGTTCACTACAAACCTATTTAAACCACTACTATTAATACTAAAACAAATGGGAAAGTTTGGATAAATGAATGTTATTCACGTCAGAATGGCTGATCTTGCATGAAAAAATTTGGTGTAACATATAGATTACTTCTTGTCCAAAAAAATGTACGATTCCCATAGGATAGATTTGTTTTTGTTTTACAGCGTTCTAAAATTTATTTCTAGTAACGATTTAACCTCGTTAAAAAAATATATTATTTCATATTAACCGTTAAAACTTTAACCTCGTTAATGTTGTCACGTCATGTACAGTATAAAGGCAAACTGTTTCAATGCTTAAAAGAAAATATCGTTTTATTTTGCAGCATCAGAGATACTAACTTGGTGTTTCAGTCCGGATGCACTTAAAAGTTACTGCTCTCTGTTGTTTTTATTCTATCATCAGTCTTTTTCGACGTTAAGCATATAAACAACTTATAAGTACCTATGTGACAAAGTTTGTATGGCATCGTTAAAGTTTGCGTGTGATTCGACATAGTGGAAAGTTTGTCGCACAGTTTTAGTACACAGGAAAGTTAGTGAGAAATCGATAGCTACATCAATGTGTGCTTGCATAATTGATTGTAACAGTGCAAAAAACAATGTTGCATTGAACCTATAGGGTTATGATATTATAACATCTGATAGGAGGTACAATTAAGAGTCGTATTAGTGAAATTTCAGCCCCCAATGCCTCGTTTTTTGTGTTTCTTATTTACTTGTTTATACTCGTAACTAGTGACTCATCAAGCTAGCGAGGATTCTTCTCTACATACATTTTATTTATTTCAAGAGGAACTCTAATACGTTTTCTAAAAATACGTAACGTACATCTTTCTAAAAGTAGGTACCTAAATTACTCTTTATAATATCAGCCATCTGCTAGTAAAAGTTTCGTCAGAAACAGTCTAGCCATTTTGGAGATTAGAGAGAACAAACAGTAGTAGAGACAAAAATATAAATTGTGTTTTTGTCATATTAAGCACCGTAAAAATTAATATTATATGTCCAATCTATTTCAATTTAATTATATTTTATTATTCATTCTTAACTTCTGATCCCTAAAAATTATTTAGGTATTAGAAAAATATATGGCTTTATTAATTTAAACTAAAGAACTTTTTTCTTTTATAAATTTTTTTCCAAACTCCGTATGAGTTAGTTATAAATAACTAAATGAAACTATCTTTTCGAGAAAGATGCAGTTTTCCTCGTGACCATGATTGCTGTAAAGCATTCGAAACGTCGGGAACCAAAAATCCAAATAAATCCGCGACAAAATCCGGAAAAGGTAGTTTCATTTATAATGTCAAATATTCGCATAAACCCTATTATATAAATAAATATATTTACCTCTAGATGCCTTTATATTAGTTAATTTAAAATTATTTTGACACGAAATCTGGAAAATAATGATAAATAATATCCTACAATAATGTCTTACGTACTTCAGAAATTTTAGATATAAACAGTCCATGAAAACTAGGACACAGGCTAAAATCAAACTTGCTTTAATGTGAAAACATATAATTCAACATTTTAAACTTCAAATGTATGTCAAAACTTCTTCAAATCTCTACGGCTATCCTCCAGCTTAATGGATTTACAAGTGTAGGAGTGTAATCCTTACAACCGACGTAGCATTTACGAAGCAATGACAGCTATAGAAAATGCTTTATGCAAACGCTTTTATTTTAATATATATTTTGTATTAAATTGTAGTGTCGTTGTTTTTTAATTATATCGTTTTTTTATTCATAATTGTCTGATTTTTTTTAAAAGTAGTGATAATTTTATAAATGTTTAGTTATAGAGTAAATTTATTTTTTATTAATTACTTAGTTATTGTTGGAGTCGGTGCCAGCGAAAAATTATCTCAATACAATTTAATTAATGTATCAATTTATAAATATAATCAAAATATCCGTTCGAAAGTTCATTGCAAAGGCAGGATAAAACTGTCCTTCTTGGCTGGCACCGACTCCAATAATAACTAAGTAATTAAAATTAATTTTTTTTTCTTTTTAGTTTCGATTTGTAACGATTTGAAGTCGATTTTCATATGATAATGATTCCATGTTTCGAAATATTTTATATAAAAATATTTTTGTATGTTCAGGATTTATCCGATTTTTATGAAACTTTGGTGATTTTATTCATGGCCAAAAAAAGTTTATCTTCTACTACAGCTAGTATGCCATAAAGTAATAGACCATCGCTATAAAATTAAAATGTTATAATTTTCCACAAATTATAGCCATAATCGGGAAAAACTTTTATCCTTCTTAAATGACTACTTATACTTTGTTATATAAATTATATTTTCTGGAACGTTTCTTGTTTAACTCTTTACAAACTTGCGCATCGTATTATGAAACTTATTGAAACTACAACGAAACTTAATATGTGGGCTTGACAAGTGAAATGATTCAGTTATAAGATTTTTTAGAGCTTTTGTGTACTTAAAAGTTTTGTTAGTTAGTATGTTTGTATGTATTATATCTTGCAGGTAAAATTCTTACTGCTTAACTATTTTCTTTCATTCGATAGATTACTTGATATTGCTTCAGTTCCTCTGTCAAATAAGTTAACTATGGCCTTAAAGTCCTTAAAAGTGGACAGAACAAACATACACGTTTTATCGCTTGACGCCGTACTACGTTTTGTGGTTGACGACATGTTTACCTCAGTTTGTAGTCACACTACCTTCAGCCCTAGCGGTCATGGGTTCGAGTCCCACTGGGGGCATTCATTTGTTGAGCACATATTTATAATATGTATATTCATTTAAAGTTATATCTGTGTAGTGTAACAACTATCTGGTATCCGTAACACGAGCCTTGTAGCTCACCACGAAACTAGATGGCGCAGTATGTAATAATACCCCAACATATTTATTATATATATTATATCGATAAGAGATATCTAAAACCAACCAGAACTTGGCTGTTGTATCCATGGTTAGCTTCAATTGAGATATATCCTCAGGTGACAATAGCATCAATACGAAATTTTATATACACATTAATTTAAGATTCTATTGACTTAAATAGTTTTCTTTATTTTTCACATCATGTTTTCTAATTACTAAACATATAACCATAAATACATGTTTAAAAATAAGCTTTTCATACGAGAACTCCCGCTCTCAATAACTTTACTCTTATAGTTCAAGGTACTTAGGGACATCAGGTGTAGGACCAAAGGCTTTACGTGTTTATGAAGGCACCGTCAACTTTATAATTGCTGTTAAAAACTTTGATAGTTAAACCCGAGAATTGTGGACAAGTACTGGAACAAAAATAGCATTTTGTATAAAGGAAACAGGATGTTTACCTAAAACCAACTTTCATCATATTTGACCCCTTATAACTTGTGATGTGAACATATAGCACGCTAAAACAAAAATATATACACGCTATTAGTTTCCCATAACTTACTCTATAACTAACTAACGACTCACAGCTTCGCTCGGTTAGATCTAATATCTAGAAGCGAATAGCGAGAATTTAATAAAACATAGCGTATGATACTCAGTGATAATGTAGGTTTCTAATGGCAAAAGTATTTTTGAAATCGGTCGAGTATTTTTTGAATTTATTCGTTACATACAAAAATGCAAATCTTTCCCCTTTATAAAGTTATACGTAAAGTATAGATATACTTTTTTATCTTTTATAACTGTACCTATTAAAATAAAATTAAAAAAAAGCGAAAATACTCTAGTAAGCATCCGTTTCTTCTTCATTCAAGAGAATTTTCCACTATTAATCTTTGCAAGCAACTAATAATTATAATTTAGCACGTTTCAAACACGTTATTTTAATGTAAAAGCCTTTCACATTCGTGAATAAGCAGACTACACTGTTTCAATAACAAATTCTTGAGTTTTTTAACAGAATAAAAATTTTCATGCGTTGAGAATTACAAAAGCAGATATAAATTTTATCATACGCAGTAGTAATAAATCGTTTTATTTGAACGAAGCAACAAAGGGAAGATGAGTTCCAACAAGTCTCAGATGCGAGTTTATGACTTGGAATTCAATATTTCCAATATCAGCTGTTTGCGACGTATCGTGGCTTTAAATGGAACTTTGTATTTTATTGTACCTTCTATGTTCAGACTTTGTACAACATAATGTATGGAATAGTGCAATAAATTTGTTTAATTTTATGTTACTTAATGCAATATTGATGTTATTATATAATAAAAACCTTTCTTTTTTCTTCACTTTTGGCTTATAGTGCGATTCATATCTATGTAAATAAAAATGAAATGTTGTTTGGTGGAGAGCACCTCTCTTGAGAATGGTTGGAGGAGTTTACGTAGTATTAGAAAAAAAAAGTTACTAAAATATATGGAAAAGTTTGCAAAATTTTCAAAATAACTTTTGATAGATTTTTAATATGGTGGCGTAAGTTTAAAATAATTAAATAATATGTTTTAGAAATAATAATAATAATAATAATAAGCCTTTATTTTTCCAAGAGAAAAAATAATTACAGATTTTTAAATAATTGATATTTACATTAATCAAAAAGATTAAATAATAATTTACAAAATACAATTATTGTGACATAATATTACAATATCTCATATATAATAATATATTTTAACTAAAAAAATATATCTAATATTTTTTTTTAATTACTTTCATTTAAGTACATTTTCATAATATTTTGTTTTATTCTATTGTAAATACTTCTTTTTTTTTTTATAAATATTACATTTTTAACATTTTTTTTTTTTTTTGTAATTTTGATATAATAAAATATGATATTATAATAAATGAAATGTAAAATATTGTCTCTTGGGAACCCATTTCCGGGTATAGGCCTCCTCCATCCGCTTCCACTTCTGTCTGTCGGTCCTTGTTTTCATATTCATTATTATTTGCTTATAGTTCCTTCTTGTATTTCCGACAAGCTAAATATATATTTAATTTCGTTTTTGTTTTCTTTGTATATTATGGGTACGTAATTTTTCTTATTCATTTTTTTTTTCTTATTCAATATGTAGTTTTTTTTTTTTTTTTTTTTTTTTCAATATGTAGTTTTTGATTTGGGTGGAGGGTGGTGGTCTACTGCTCCCACGGTGACCAGCCGTATTGGGAGAGTTATATGTTTTAGAAATACGATATTTTAATTTATAAGTATTAAATAAATTTAATTTTTAAAAATATTTTATTTTGTAACTATATTTTTTAATTAAATTTTATATAATATTATAACTGAGATATGATTTTAAGTCTTAAATATTTGATTTAACAGTACCTTGTATGAGAAAATCTGGGTTAAAGGTAATTCTATTCTTACATAATGTGCAATTGGGACGCTATTCACATGGATTGTAAATGACGTGTTAAGATGCATATCCTAGTGCTATATACTTACTATGAATTTGTAAGATTATCACATGCTTTAAGTACTATTACAGCTACTAATCGAGTGGTGCTGGGTTCGATTTAAGAGTTTATTCAATGTTTAAGCACGTTTAAGGTAGATTAAATTTACACATACTACAAGATATAGACTATGGCCTAGTAACATATAATAAGTTATCGTTAAACACCCAGATTCTAACCGATACAAGTTACATAGCTAGACAAAATGTTACATAGCTGAATAAAAGATATATTAAATTTGCCAACTTACACATAGCCAGCCTGATGGACTATGATTCTCCTGGCATAGATGGTAGGTGGGTTTAAAAAGGGCTCAATAACTAAAATACAAGCAGAATCACAGTCGAAAGCTAGTATATCAAAAATAAAATGACACGTCACATCCGGCACGAGTGTGAAACATGCATATTGTGCATTCCGTTCCGGAACTTTTGTTTAAATTTTAATGCGTAATACAGTGGGCGAGAATGGTGACATTCATTTTACTTATTTCGTATAAGAAATTAAAGTTTTCATTTTCGCTGCAAGATTGTGGAATTCTCAATGGGATGGAAAATTGTACTTGGTTTTTCATAACATATTTTTATGAAGGCTTATTATGAACAAGTCTCTTCCCATAATATTTTCGTTTTGCAGCATAGTGACTTTACAGTTCTGAACGAATTGTGAAGTGACTATTATTATTTTTTTCGATAAAGCAATTAGCAATACCAAACTTATGTTTTACTATCAATAAAGAACGTAAAAAAATCAAAAAATCTCTCATAATTATATTATATTATAAATTTGTTGATTTATAGCTTGCTCTCTCTTCATTCAAGGTAGCATTTTAAGGTTCATAACAGTAACGTGTATGTTACCATCCAAATCATGTACATTTTTAGAACTTTCACATTCTACTAGTACTTTAGTCGTGAAATATGAGGACGGATGGATGGACTTTTACATCGGAACGGCTAAACGGATATGGATGAAGTTTGGAACAGAGATAACTTATAGTCCCAAACAACACAAGGTTACTTAGAAAACTACCTAGAAAAATGTGAATTCCCATAGGATAAATTTGTTTTTTTTTCTCTAATGACGAACCGAACACAGCAAGAGTGAGTCACTAGTTTATACTAGTGTAATTACCGCATGTTACTAATGTATAAATGAAATTGAACGTCAAACTCGTATTCAGGTCAATTTAATTAAACCAAATCTATTTATAAGCGGAAGCTTAATAAATTACACAAGTGATACATATAATAATTTAACATTAAACACTATAAGTCCATGTAATAATTCCCTAAAATAAAAGTGCTTATGAAAAACTATTAACTTACATAACTGATTTAATATATCAAATTAATTTTAAATATCTATTTAAAATGAAATCAAATATTAAGAAAATCGATCGATAACATGTAAATACACATAAAAAAGATTTACAGTCACACAAAGAACTTGTTTCTTTTATACTCGTAGTTAGTTATTTAATTTACCTTCTTTTTGATAGCCCGCGAGGACTTTTTTATCCCAAAGAAGCCGTACATATTTCATAACACAAAAATTTAAATATCCAGACTATAATCTATCTTTGTGCCCATTAATACATAATTATATAAGTGGATAGATTTGGATGAAATTGTTACACAAAAAAGACTTTAGACAATTGAGTTTCTAATACATAATAAACTAAAACAACGCAAAGGTAAATCGTTAGTTGATCATAAATTCCTATAGACCCTATCCCAATACCTGTACGAGTATAAAGTTATAACATAAACAAACCACTGCAACACATGGGGCCCAGTCGCGTAATACGCGGCGATATATCATTTTTACGACTGTTACTTGTCCATATTAGCGTAACTGCAGAATTAACAGGCGACGTCGTTAAGTTAGGTGCGGTCAACATTTTTTGTCATATAATGTGCTTGTCGTATATAGTAAAATTTTCAAGAAAACTATGTGACAGTATATGAGATGATTTACGTTTGGCGCAATTTGTAGTAGCCCTACTTTCTTGCGCCAGCCGTCGCGGGTTCGAGTCCCGCTTGGGACATTCATTTGCTAAAAACTCGCATGTTTGTACTCCAGTCATGGGTGCTTATATTTGTAATATGTATGTATTTAAAATTATATAATATGTAGTATATCACCCATCTGGTACCTGTAACACAAGCTTTGTAGCTTACCACGCAACTAGATGACGTTTTTTATATTATAGGATAGGATATGTAATAGTACAACCAAGGACTTCGAAATAAAAAGGTCTTAGTAATAGGAAATCTGTCTTTGTTTTTATTAAATAAAATAATAGTTTAAGCATCATATTCCTATGACCCTGGTCTAGTATTTGTGGTACGGCTCCACCCGCGAAACCTAATTTTGTGATTTTACATATTATGATGTGATTTCATACAACTTATAGCCTTTCTGAATAAACGATATGCAATCAATAAGAGATTTATTCAATTCGAACGAGTATAAATTAAATTAATTAAATTAGGTTGTTAATGAACAAACTCTTCAGCTTTATTAGTGGAGATAACCATTTATTGTATCCTTTTATAAAAATATAAATATCATAATTCTACATAACGATTTTTGCAATTTCAATACATTTTGTTAATATTTAATTCTGCGACTGTAGAACATCTTTTCTAAGTTTTGTAATATTATATGTATGTCGTTTTGAAATATTATTTTAAACTACATACAGGAATAGATTCACTCTTAGGGTAATTAAATCTGAAAGGTTACGTGTAAGAAACTGAACATAAGTCAAAAATATATATGATTTCATTTATAAGTAACTGGATTATTGTAGTACAATACGTTCTAAGTATTATAGTACGGCGGTAATTGAGATCGCGCCATGAATATACATTGATCTGCTACGAATTTAGCATAGCAATTCCAGTGCAACCTTATGCAGTACCTAATAGAATGTTCTACGTGAATCATAATATTGTATGGAAGTTATGAAAATGGTTTATATTAATGAAAACATTGATTATTTATATAATATGTATATTATATATCTAATGTTGTTGTACAAAAAATAAATAGAATTTTTTATTTACTACTAGCAAGTCCCGTCCGTTAAATTAAAAGGTTTTTATATTATTTTCTAATAAAATAAAAGTAGCCTAAGTTACTCCTTATAACATTAGCTCTCTGCGAGAGAAAGTCCTGCCATTTCATCAATTAGGCGGAACAAACAGACAGACAGACAGAAAAAAAAAATATTTTTTTATGTAAGTATATACCTTATATCGTCGGCGTAGGTGGAAAACTAAATAACTGCGAATTTGGCCAAATTGACATTTAATTGTTTTCATAACACCCAAAAAATACCGCATATTTTACTCTAACAAACATTTTCATATCTTGTCCCGTTTCAGAAATATAGCCATTTTTGTATTCCAAATGCTAAAGTAAATATGCTGAAACTAGCACTAAACAGTAGAAGGAAAAAGAATCAACTGAATAAATAAATTGATAACTATGATTTATGATCAGTTGAATGTTTAATGACTTAAATAAAATAAGTTGTTTAATTTATCTTGGAAAATAAAATTGGAAAAAGAATCAGTAAATCGCGATTTTCTCCAAACTAGAAAATTTGAGTTATTTAGTTCTCCACCTACGCCAACGATATACTTTCATATGCATTTAGTAAAAAGCAGATAATTTTAAATTAGAAACAGAAACTTCAATTTCATTTATGTGTACTAATTGTTTTGTTTTGCTGATATGTAAATAGTTTATTTTTCATCCTTATCCTTCGCTATAAATAAAACAGTATTTTAATGATAGCTGGTACTTATAATTATGAACTCTATCTCATGCCTAAATAAGCCACACAAGACCTAAGTCATTTACAAAAAAATATTTAAAAGTTCATTTCAAGTTAAAAAACTGTTAAAACGATTAATTAGAAGAAATCAAAACATTAAATAATTTATTAAATTTAAATGCAGATTTCATGGCAATAAAAAATTGGCCTACGATTTTTGTAGAATATAGTTCAAACCTCTTTCATTTCATAGGAAGCCATTCAAACGTGTAATTCCGAGTAGCTACCATAATCTCTTCGTAATGCTGTGCGATGGAGTTTATAGGTCACGAGCTATTTTCCTAGGAACATATCGAAGTGGATATAATTTTAATACTTACTGTATTTGTGATACTTATTTTAATTGTTATATTTCCATACATTTTAACGAAAATATTTGCATTTCTTGTTTTAACTCAACTTCGGTGAAGCCTAAAGCATAGTATTGATATTATATATATTTTGTCTTGAAGATAAAAAATTGATTTCAATGATCGCATAAAGGATAAAAGACGCCAACCAATGTCAACCTTTTTCTAGATCGGTTTAAAAAAAGGTTTAAATTTTTGTTTGGCTTTGGCTCTTTAGTCTACTATTTATATATATATACGTAAATCTATCTCTGTGCCAAACTTAATCATATCAGTTCAGTCATTTTGGTGTATATATATACAGTTCGCGTCACGTAAAAAGAACGCTGGAAGAAGGTGGTGGGGGGTGTGTTTGCGCATGGGTACATTCGCTTACGAAATTACTAAGCCTATTCTTTTTTTTTGAACTAGTCTTTAGCTCGCGACGTATATTGGTTATTGGCAGGTACATTTAAAAATATATTAGATAGAATGTTATTAAATAGAATTCTATTAATTAATAAAATATGTTTGATTCAGTGTAGAATGTTTTAACTACTTACAAAAAATTTAATTAATTCGTTTAATATATTTTTTAAATTATTAACTGCATTATTATCAGACTCTCTCTTTATAAAACAATATACGTCATAAATATTTTTTCTCTATTTTTTATATAAAACCATTTCGTAATTAATAACTTTTGTGTGCGCGATGGTATTTTGAACTGACGAACCAATAGCGAGCCGGAAAGCCTGCGACACGTGCCTTGACGTCCTGCGCCCCGCGTCTTACCACCAAATTGGCCGATAAATCGCCTCTGCGCAATTTGACAGCCAGCGTTCTTTTTACATGACGCGAATTATACTTATATATTAAATTTTTTTCTATTTGTTAAGAGTTTATCGTAACAAGTAGATATTATCTCAATCAAAATATTAGTTAGTTAAAATTAATAAATTAAGATTAAACGAAATAAAATCTTCATCATCAAGAGGGGAAACTGTAAATGTGTCACTCAAGTGTCACATGTTTATGTTGATTTCAAATAGAAAATTTATTCTAATTCAACATCCAGTAACAAATAAGCCTCTGACGTTATATCCGAACGGGTGGATGAATATTCAACTGGAATTATGGATACAAGCTGCTTGCTGTGGACATGTTTAGATGGTTTATATTACATGTATTAGTACATTATCACTATCCTAGCATTTATATGAATCTAAAAGATTGGGAACATAAACGTTAACGAGATATTTTTTACTCCATTACTTTACTTTCGTAGAATAATTGTAAATTACAGTACAATGAGTTTTTAATAACAGATTAGTAATAAACTTATAAAACTTGACTTCAAGTGTATAGCACACTATACAAAATCTTTGTTTACAGTGAGAATTGGACGAGGAGATCCATTCCGTATGAAAACAAATTTATCAAGGTGATATACCTGTTCTAAAACGATTATTAAAGTACGTATAAGTCGAAACAAGGATCTTTCATGATAAGAAAACCTTTGTAGTTTATTTCTTAACTAGCGACTCGAGCTTGCTTACTCCTTAGGCTTGTTTTAATTTCTTAGTAGAATCCTAATTATTTTTATTAAAATCTGAAAGAGTAAGCCTCCGCCTGTATAGCATTTTTAAGTAATAATAAAATACAAATAGGAGCTAAATGATTTTTTCATATTTGGTGATACAAATATTCATAAAACACACAATAACACCATACAAAACCCATATAACGCAGAAAATATGGTGACAATATCTTTAATAACGGCAAAATAGGTCGGTGTAAGCACTGAAAATTTGAATAGAAGACTATTGTAAAATTTTATCACTCACTCGCTCGGAACGAATGGGCCATTTTCCCGTACACCACATTTCCCAACGATGATTAATTGTCATTTTTTCATACAGCTTACTACAATGAGAGATGCAAGCTTGTTATTTCAAAACACTGCATTCAGATAATGGATGTGAACTGGACTATGCGAGAGACTCGTTTGTCTTAGTGTTTGTTCGATTAATTAGGAAAGTAGTTGTTCATCGTATGTTGTTGACGTACATCTATACTTTCGTATAGCGTTAGTTCTGCGAGGTATCATACTGCGAGACTCAGAAAAAAATTGGTTTTCGAAACGCGTGCGACGCCGCGGGAAATGCTAGTTCAAGACATTTCAAAAGACCTTGTAAAATTTAAAGACAAGATGTGAAAGCAGTAGAGGCATATATTACAAAACATGATAAATTCTGCTGGGTACGGGCTTCTCTTCAATACGGGGCGATCAAGCCATGGTCTTTCGAAAACTTGCTCGGTTCACTAAGGCGTTAGGATTTGAACCACCTTCACTAATTTATTCAAGCGAGCGTTACCACTGGGCTACCACTGTCTATTTTAGAATATAGTTTGTGAATAAAATATTTATTATTTATTTATAATGAGCCATCCTTATGTATTTTTTTATAATAATTTTTATTTTATTTAGTCACAATATTAAAAGTTCGAGTGAAATATCCTCTGTAGAAATTTAGTTTGGAGTGTAAATCGATTATTGTCTATTAATCCATTATGATTCAAGTGAAGTAGATATTAGAATAGTTCCTTGCAAATGGAGCAAGGAATATCTACACTATTTGAATCAGAGAGCACGTGAATTCACTAACTAAAGTTTCTGTTGAGTTTACAACTTAGGCAGAACAGTTCGTGTATTGCGTCCGATAGTGTGCTAAAAGGTGTTTAAGAGAGCTTATTCTAAATTGAACTTTGTGTCTAAATAATAAAGTTCATTATATGTAGCAGGATAGTTATTAACCTTTTTGGTCTATAACCGCTTTAGATATGAGTTTAAATTTGATTGAGGTATTGCTATTGGTTTAATTGATAATTTGAAAGGATACGATTTGTAATGAAATAAACAATCTTAATAAAATATTGTAATTAAATAAATACTAGAACTGAAAAAAGCAAAAAATGAGTTAATAAACTGTCACTATTATTATTAATAATAGTCTATACTAATATCATAAAGCTGAAGAGTTTGTTTGTTTGGTTGAACGCGCTAATCTCAGGGACTACTGGTCTGAATTGAAAAATTCTTTTTGTGTTGGATAGTCCGTCCATCGAGGAAGGCTATAAGCTATAATATTACATCACGCTACGACAAATAGAGATCGACGAAGTAGATCATCAATGAAAAATGTTGCAAAAACGGGAAGGGCGGGCGTTAGTTCTCCGAACTATTAGTAGAATTTGGTTTCCGGTCTTTCAAACGCGTGCGAAGCCGCGTGAAATGCTAGTATTCAATAAAACATATATTACGACATATATATTGTGGTAGAAAGGATCCTTCAGGAACGATTCGGATCAATACATATCCATGAATAAAGTTATGAGGTTATTCCGCCTTCGGTTGAAAATAATATTTATGCATGCCTACTTTACGTATTCTTTTGAGTTTCAGTTTGCTCTATAGTATTTTATGCAAGTTTTCAAACAAGCAAACATTAAAACATGACAAAATAATTATTAAAGGAATACAAAAAATATAGGAATGTAATATTAGAATAACAGTTGTGTAATTAAAGTAAGATACAACAAAAAAAATCAATACTTGATTATTTGACGATACAAACGTATACAGCTCAGTTTGTACTTTACTTACTGCATAAGCGGTTGCGTGTTCGATTCCCTCTGGGGCACATTCGCGTGATGACGTCACGCACGTAATGTAATATATTTAAACTTATATATGTAATGTGCCAATAATCTGTTAACCATAAAGCAAGTATTAACCATGGAGCTAGATGGTGGCATGTAATATCCCAACTTATTTACTTACTAGCGGAACCCGCGGCTTCGCTCGCTCTAAATATATTTATTTAACAATATTATCGTTTAACAAATATTCGACGTGATTCTTTAAGTGGGCATAACTTTTAAGCCGTTTCTGAGATAAGCGTGCACAAACGCACAGACAAACAGACAAATTCAAACAATCTTAGTGTTGGGTGCTATTTGCTTTGATAAAAGTCCTAATAACATTTTTTCTCATATATCTTCCATGTACAGACAGCGATCCGTTACATTTTTATTATATGTATAGATTTATTTATCCCATATCAAACATTAAAAATGTATTCATTTTTGTATATATTTCGACCTTTTCGCATAAACACAAACAGTTAATCTTATTTTATTTGAGGGTGTAAAAATCCAGTGTAACATCCAAGTATTAACTTGGATCCAAAGAATTATCCGTGTAACGCTAACTAGGCGTAAATCCTGAACGATGAATGAGCTATCTTCATTTAGTTCTATATTGAAATAAAACTTGGTTTTGCTCTTGAATTGAATGATTAAAGTAATTGGTTAATTATTATTAAAAGATCTACTGTATTGGATATTATTTTTTTACATAGTAGGTAACAAATTTCAAGTTCAATCAAACTTAACTTTTGCGTGAGCGTTCGTGAGTGTGTGCGTTGATGCGTGTGTGTTTGCATGTGTTTGTGTGTCATTTGTGTAGCGGAACAACATAAGATCTTAAATTTATTTGATTAGATAAATAATATTTATAATTAAAATATAAATAAAGTACAAGGTACCTATAAATTACTATAAAATATACAACCTGACGTTTTATTTCACACTATATTACATACTGAGATGTTTTATAAAACAGCTAGCTGTTTTGTAAAATAGCTAATTCCACTAACCATCTGCAACATAAGTATATATTACAAAACAAAATCATCTAAGGTCACCGTTCTTACTTAGAATTAAAACGGACTTCGTAATAATGTATTATATTCGCGGAACTCCTTGATACTAAAACATGCAATGTCAACAACGCGAGTATATATGAATGTATGAATAATGCAAAACATGAATTAATTTATAGAGACTGGTTGGCGAATGAACGAAATAATACAATATGCTTTGCGAAATAGTCAAAGGGGATGTAATTCATTACTCTCCTTTGTTTTTAGTGTATCTTATAATAAAGTTCTACATTAGAAGTACTCGTATATAAAGCGATTCAAGAGGACTGGAAATTTGGAGCTTTATTTCATTGTGTGTAAGCTTTTATATTTTCAAATAAAATGATGTAGCGAGATAGATTGTAGAAGTAATAAAAACAGAAAGAAATAGAAATATACTCAATAAGCGACTCAGTCTCGCTTCGCTGGACTTTGTCGTTAAGTGTTCCCTGGCAAATTTAAAATTTGTAGCATTAATGCTAAAAGATTTTCATACAAACTTGCGATAGCCCTTAATATATAACCCTTAATAGCTCCTTAATCAGGCCCTGTCGCAAAATCCGTTCTTACTAACTATAAACTACCTTCCTGTCTTTCATCTTTACACGCCAAGCGGTTTTCGATATTTTTCGTGATGAGTGAGTGACCTTTCGCTTTTATATAATATTTAGATTGAAAGTTTGAACATAGTAAAATAGTTGAAAATAGTTACTTGAATAGCATTTTTATTAGTTATAATAAATTTCTACGTTATATGTGCTCGTATATAAAGCGATTCAAGAGGACTGGAGACCTTACAGATTTGGGCCTTGCTATTCGTCATGAAATGCGTGTGGTATTAAAAATATTTTTGCAAACTATTTCTTTATTTACAAAGTAGGTATTATACATACAATATATGTCCTACTAAAATATTTTTCATTGAAATTAATATTCAGTGGTTCTCAACTGAATAGCAGCAAACATTTCAAAAAAAAATACTACATAAGTCTATATTACATATTACCTATATCCTTATTTAAAAAAACAGTATCTACGTCTTCTGGAATAAAAACCATTTACTATAGCAAAGTTCATTTTAATTGATTCAGCGGTTTTTTTTATTCATAACAAACAAAACTACAATTTTTTTCTGTTCATATTAGTAGCACTGATGTATGGTCACGTTAATTAAGCAAACATGACTTTATAACTAGTGTTCTTGAATAAACTTAGGTCCGAGTAGCAGATGAAATGTACAATAAATAATATTTTTTCACACATCTTAAGTCTACTTGTTGATAAACTGATGCTGAATCTATGTACAAATTTGGATGAGATTTTGTAGCACATTGCTTTTTTGCTTAAGTCTATAACATGTAAAAAAACATTATCAAAGATTGGAAAGAGAAGATGTAAAAAAGCTTCGTAGTTTCAAATCATTCCTTTTTTGAACAGCAATAAATTAATGCTATCTTTATAAATTTAATTTATTTTTAAAATTAAACGATTATTTAAACTATTATTAAGTGAAAAGACTACGAGTAAAAATACTTTTAATAACGTTAAAACATTATTTTTCGCACATTTTTAGTGTCCTCGTTGATAAGCTGTTACTGCAGCACTGTACAAATTTTGATTTTTAGTACACAGTACACTGATAGATTGTTGTATACATAGCTAACTTTTTGGCACTTAGTCTATAAAATGTAAAAAAAAGTAAATTTTAAATCAGTGATATCCAAATACTTTGGTTGATCACCAAATATTTATTCGAAGATGTTTCTTTTATCAATTTTATCTGTCTCACTAAATAAACATATTCAGTGTGACATTCTAGCTGAGCCCTGCTAGTTTATTTAGCTGATACAAAGCAATAAGCGTCGGAACTAAGCAGCGCAAATCCGTTCTACAATTCCGATTTGTTGTATAAATAGTTGAATGTTGTAGGATAAACCATGGGGTGGAATAAATTTGGCTAAGTTTTATTTAAGGCTTGCTCTTGATGCAATGAAATGCTTCAATATATATTTAAAGAAAGGTAAACAGAAAGTTTTCATTTACTAATCATTTTATTTACAATGATTATCACGCTAAAATTGATGATTACAATTACATTATATCACATCCATATACAGGTTGTAACATTCAAATAGGTCAGTATGGGGAAGTATGAAACTATAAGATATACGAATATCTATACATGAATATATTAGTCATTTCGAATACCTACTAAAATAAATGGCTGATGCTAGTCGTCTGCTAGTTGGACGGGTAAAATAATTTAGTCGTCCAACAATTGTTGGATGACTAAATTATTTCAAAGGCTGTTGCTAGTCATCCGATAATCGTATTAATAAAAAATATATTATTCGTCCGACTATTGTCGGTTTGTACGAATATCTATCACTTCTTTGATTTCTAATATAATATAAGCGATTTTTATGTGCAGGATATACCTATGCCAAAAAAAATAACCCTAACCTACCGAGCTGATAATTTATTATTTAGATCCCACCCACTTTTAATAAGTCCAAGAATTTTTATATGTAAAAGAGCTGGCTCTATAGAGTCGTTCTATGAAATTTAACGTAAATTAACTAACACTCCCTGAGAGTATGTACCTACATCAAAACAATGTACAAGAAAATGGTATTTTGTAAAAAGTACTACAGAAACGTCCGCAATTGCATTCACGAGTATGTTAAAACTTAAAAAACAAATTGATTTCTCTTTGAGCCATTTAAGAAGCAAAAAAGTCTCAGTCGCGATATATCAAACACCAATTGTCGGACGAATAATATTTAACTTATTCGTCCGCTTATCGGATGAATAGACACTTCGAAAATAAATTAAAGTTAATTAAAAGTATGCATTTTATTAATTTTAGACTTCATATTTCATAGTAATATTTATAGTTTAAGACCTACACAATCGATATGTAAATAGAAATTGTGTTAAATTTTATTTTTTCCAATTTCCGGGTTTGATTCCCGAGCTGAGTACAAGATTTTTCTAAATTTATGAATACAGTTTACCTTGTTACTACTATTAATGACATGGTATCTAAGAACAGAGCTTCGTATGTCTTATAGTTTCAGACTTCCCCATACTGACCCATTTGAATGTTACACCCGGTATACATAGATATATGACTATGTATAAAATTGATCTATGTATAAATTTAGGTAATTGGAAGTTTGTAGGCAAGTCGCGGGCGCTGCTAGTATTTTATGTACAAGGCAGTGGTATCCTGGTAACGGGCTTTCTTGAGATCGCCTAGGCTCTAGTTTATTTACTTTAATATAATATTCGACGATTTTTTTACTCATACATTAGTTTTGCAGTCATTATTCTTTTGTAAATCCAAACAATATGAAAATATAAACTTATTATCCTCTTATTATCCTTATATACATGAATCTTTAAAAAACTCTGACACGTGATACAGTGTTACCATAATTACCATGGAAATGACGTCATTCCGTAGCAGGAAGTCCATCAGTTTTTTATTGTCACCTGTCACTTTGTACATCGTTAATAGAATACGACCTTACTTAAATATTTCATAATTTTTTCCTATTAAGGTAATAATTTTTTCAATGTTATTATTATTTTGTCATTCAGACATGATTTAAAAAAAATGACAGTTTTCCTCTGACACAATAGTCTTAGAATACGAAGTACTTAAAGTAATAATTCTGTTGCTTATATTTCATAATAACTTAATTTGTGTCCGCCATCTTCCTTTTTTGGCCAGCGTTGTAGGCTATGGCCTGATCATCTTGAAGGAAGACCCGTGCCCAGCAGTGGGACGCTAAAAGGGGTTGAATAAAATAACTTGATTTCTTCGACTAGCGAGTTACCCTCGCTTGGTTCGCGATAGTAAGTTGGTACGAAATAGCGATTAGTATAGATTTTTCACGATAAAATGTTTGCCTGCTATAAAATCTATTTTCAAGTTTCAAAAATAAATTTAAAGAAAATATAATAATGTTTAATCAAGAGATTCGACTGAGTTAGATTTTAATTACCATGTTTACCATTACCAACTCGCTATTGATAGATACTAGACAAGTGCCTTTTCTTACCTAATTAGTTTTTTAGATCTATATAAAACTTAAATTTGTCTTAGTAGAACAATTATAATTTGGCACGTTTGGCGCAGTTTGTAGCGACCCCACTTTCTTACGCCAGCGGTCGCGGATTCGAGTCCCGCTGGGGGCATTCATTTGTTAAACTCGGATGATGTACTCCAGTCATGGATGTTTATATTGATAATATGTATGTGTTAAAACTTATGTAATATGTCGTATATCAACTATCCGTAACACAAGCTTCCTTCGTAGCTTACCAGGGAACTAGATAGCGCTGTGTGTAATAATGCCCCAACATATTTATTTATTTATTATTTTAAAAGCGATTATAATGCGCTATATAATGATGTAATACTGAACTTGTTACATTTTAATTATTTCCGATTGATTACGAGTTCGCTTTTGAAACATAACCTAAAGATACATGTTATGTTTCAAAAGCGAACTCGTAGGCAGTGGCGAGTTCGAATATTTGTTTTAAAGACTGGCTGTTTTTATCCCAAAGTAACGTTAAACGTATAGGTAAATTTTTGTGATCGCCTCTTAAAACCTTTTTTTTGAATGATTCGAATTAAAAGGAACTGGAATGTATGAATGTAATATGGAATGGTATCGGACATACATAACATACATACATAGATAATCCTCCTTTGCGCTTCGCCACAGTGGGGTAAAATATCGGATTTTTTTAGTGTTATTTTTTTGTAAAATTGTTTATTTGGCTTATATTATCGAAAATTGACATTTTTAAAACCAAATAAATGTAAAATTTATACTCCAAATATTTTATTGTATTATACGCACGTGTCTAGTAATAAAATTAAATTTTGAATTAACTAATTATTGATATACCTACTGTATGTAATTTGTTAACAGTAGCGTGACGGCTGTTAATGATACCTACTGCAATATTTCTAGTTAACTTTGTAACTAGAACGATCAATTAAAACTTAAGAAGATTTGTGAAATATGTACATAGTATATTATACGTGGTTATAATATTAAAATATCCAGACTATATATTGTTGAAAGAATAGTAAGAAAACGTCATCGTGGAAGGGATATCACGTAGTGGTGGTAACGGCGAGCTTATATAAGCCTGTGCGCGCTTCATTCGAGGCGAATTTCACGTACTGTAGACTAGTGTAAGGGGAAACCTATTTTGTATATTAAAAGTTAGAGCTTTTATTTTATTGTTGTAGACTGTGTTTGCTTAAATTGTTATGTAATGTATATGTGAACAAATAGTCGTGATTGACTTTTTATTTTTTTCGAAATTTCAAGGTTTCTAAAAATATTATATTGCAGAACTAACGCCCGTCCTTCTCGTTCTTGCAACATTTTTCATTGATGCTCCGCTCCCATTAGTCGTAGCGTGATGTAGTATAGCCTATAGTCTTCCTCGTTGGACGGACTATCCAACACAAAAAGAATTTTTAATTCAGACCAGTAGTTCCTGAGATTACCGCGTTCAACCAAACAAACAAAGAAATAAACAAACAAACAATCTCTTCAGCTTTATAATATTAGTTTAGATTAAATCAATATTGACTGTGTATTTCTCATTTCGTTTTAAGAACGACTCAACAAACCGATCAAGACTAAAAAGTTTCGTATAAGTCCGCTAGAATTTCAATAGCTATACGATTTAATTAAAACCCCACCGAATAGAAATACATGAATTCGAAATGACGCAATAAAGATTAAAGCGACCGCAATCGGCGGGCTAATTGCGTTGACAACTAACCGTTGCTTTCTATGGTGTGGATTAAAAGGGGTTTACCCACAGCACAGATCACATGATCCTCACATAGTTTCTAATGCCATAATAAATTCAAAACTATATTGTATAAAAATATATATAAATAAACGGAAAAAAAGAGATGACTTCAAAATGATATATATAAGTAAACTAGCTGTACCCGCGGCTTCGCCCGCGTTCATTTTTTTAATTGCTAATCAACCTTTTTGCAAACCAATTGATCTGTAGGAAAAAAAATGTCCAAAAAATAAAAAATAAAATTTAGGGGTGGACTACCCTTAACATTTAGGGGGATGAAAAATAGATGTTGGCCGATTCTCAGACCTACTCAATATGCTCACAAAATTTCATGAGAATCGGTCAAGCCGTTTCGGAGGAGTTCAAGTTCGAACCCCGTGACACGAGAATTTTGTATATTAGATAAAATTGAAGTACCTGTTTGTAATTTCAAACTAACAGTTTTTACTTTATGCATATGGAACTAAATACTTAACTAATGTGTTATTTTATTTGATTTGATTATTTATGAAATGATATAACAATCTTATTAATTTTTATTATTATAACATCAATACATAAAGTCTGGTAGTAGTAGATACATTATACAATAATTTTGATCAAAATGAATAGAGTAGTTTGGCATTAGACTTTTTTTTTAATTATTTTTAATACTCAAATCATCATCATCATCATCATCATCAGCCCTTTTTAATGTCCCACTGCTGGGCACGGGCCTCCCTCAGTACGAGGGGATCAGGCCATAAGTCCACCGCGCTGGCCTAGTGCGTGTTGGTGGACTTCACATGTCTTTCGAAAACTTGTTAGGTTTTCTCAGACATGCAGGTTTCCTCACGATGTTTTCCTTCACCGTAAGACAAGTGGTAATCATGATATAAATGATTCGCACATGAAAATATCAGAGGTGCGAGACCCGGATTTGAACCCGCATCACTCGGTTATCCAAGCGACGCGTTACCGCTGGGCTACCACTGTCTCTCAAATAACATACAGAAAAAAATCCTCGTATTTCCAAAATAAACTTTAGAATACTAATTGTAGAAATATGAACACTACAATTTTAATCAAAGTATAAATAAAAATGTTTAACCAAACAAGCAATTAAAAATACATTACCATTTTATTCAGAAATCTGAACTATTATAAGTACGTATAATATTTAAAAAAGTTTCTTTCAACTCCTAACCGTTGAAGAGCTATACCTTCCATCACCAGCTCTGAATCCACATGAAATGATGATTATCGGACAGAAATACTTGAATAGCTTTAGAAAATGTATAAAAAAGATAATAAGTAGGTACCTATAACATTTGAGAGTTGCCCTCGATTTCCCTAGGATCCCATTATCAGATCCTGACTTGGTGACCATGGCACTCTCTCGGAACTATACCTTACTGAACAAAAAAAGTTTGAAAACGGCCCACAGTTGGCGAAGACAGTGGTAGCCCAGCGGTAACGCGGTCGCTTGGTTATCCGAGTGATGCGGGTTCGAATCCGGGTCTCGCACCTCTGATATTTTCATGTGCGAATCATTTAAATATCATGATGTCTTACGGTGAAGGAAAACATCGTGAGGAAACCTGCACGTCTGAGAAAACCTAACAAGTTTTCGAAAGACATGTGAAGTCCGCCAATTCGCACTAGGCCAGCGCGGTGGACTACGGCCTGATTCCCCTCGAACTGAGGGAGGCCCGTGTCCAGCAGTGGGACAATAACTGTCTGTCTGACTGTGAACATACATAAAAATGGAGTCGGTCAAAAATAAAAAACAATGTTCGTAAAATAAAAACTACTGGGTCAAGCTATGTTAGTTTTTATGACACCAGTGGCAACTATTCTGCATCAAACAGAAGAAGAATCACGTAAATCGGATCATATATCACAGAGTAATCGGTGTACATACATAAAAAATACCGATCGAATTGATAGCCCCCTCCTTTTGTAAGTCGGTTAATAAAACGGGTAAGATTTCTAGGATATAAGACTTTACTATAATTCTTCAATTTTTCTTCATTATACGCACCTTTAATACAAGCTGTATATTACATCATATATTTTGGAAAAAAAGGTAAATAGCGATTTCCACGTAGAGATATACTGTGTAATTTGAGGTTTGAGATTTGTGAATATTATGTACAGTAGGTACATATGCGTGAAATTGTAATATCATAAAACAAAGCCTTTATTACAATACACATATAGAACCATTTAATAGTAATAAAACCCAACAGACCGTAATCGTAACAAAATATGATCCAGAAGTTACAGTAATATTTTTATTTAGTTTTGCGTTTTATTCAAATAATTTAAATGGACCTAAACATATTTTAAGGGATATTTAAATTATTTATATCTATATACACATACCGAATTTATACTTTTTTAAATTTTTCATCTGTATTTGACCACATTACGAGAAAATATGGTCAAATTTTGATAAAATTTCATATGATGATGAGGAAGTTATTCCGGCTAACATACTTTGCAGAATAAACGACCAACTCATCTCATCATACTAACCGTAAATATACGTAATAGTGAATCCGAGTAGAGCGAGTAGAGAGAATTTTATTTATACATATTTTGATTTCATTAATATTTCATTTTAAACAGCCATATTTATTCAGTTAATAACTCAAACTATTAGAAATAACTAAATATAGATATTATAAATTAAAAATTCAAGTAAATTTGCCTAAATAGGGAAGTAGAAACCAATAGAAATTGTAAAATTAACACCGTACGAAGTTGAAGAGAAGTCAATATATGCTGACTTTATCCAACAAAGTTTGCGCATGCAGGTTATGACTCGATAGACTTTATTTAATTTAATATTTACAGATTAAATATATATTTATAATATTATTTTAGTCTTTTTTTTGTTGTTGCATAAGAGTCGAATATTTTTTTATATAGTACGTGGCCAAATCTACTCTATTAATCTAAATACAAAATTTGATTACCAAATCGTAAGTGCCGTTTCTAAGATACACGAAGTAAATGTTAATTCTGTTTATTTTCATGTTAACTAACTTAGCATATTATAATTCCATTTTTTCATTATTTATCTGATATTGAGATTCTTCTTAGGGATGATTTACTTACTAATAATTTACACTACATTTTAAATTATTTGACGACGTCTTTGAGGTTGTATCTTACAAAAAATAATGTAAGGTTTTTAATAAAACTTTGATTGGCATCTAGGCTGATTGCTTTTTTTAACATTATAAATATCAAATTGACGAGTAAAACTTATATTCAAAAATTGTTTTTTTAAATTAGGCAACTCTAAAATTATTAAACTTCTTAACTCTATAGTCGAAGTAAGCTGATCGGAAAGCAAGCACTTCCAACGTTAAATATGTCAAAACTTGCCTGATCTCATTCACACCCCGATTTATGGTATTTTACCAACGCGCGAAAACTTCCCAACTTTTCGAACGCATTTCATTTTAATAACCAAAGTGATGATATTTCAAGAATTTCGCTCATTAGAAATATTAAAATAGGACCTCTTGTGTCCTGTAAATAAGACTTTAAAGACATACATTATATCTAGACTTAGGAAATCGTGAAAAAAATTGGATATGAAAATATCAGTAATGCGAGATCAAAGATTTGAATCTGCTTTACTGAGCTACACGCCTAAGCTGCTGAACCAATTTTGATAAAATTAAGAATATATAGAAAAGGAATAGAGATTTAATTTAATAAAAATGGCGGGATAGGGCTAAAAAGAAGAAAATAGGATAATTTTGAGAACAAATTATAGTATGTATATGTGACGTAGGCAAATCCAAGCGAAGTTAGGTAAATAAACTGTAAATTACTGTCTATGTGATGTATGTATTAAATACATTATTCAAACATAAACTAATTCCATTTCAAAGGTTCTACTTTGATCCCTAAATAATCATTGGATGTCAGTTCTCATGGATTCGCTAATCATATCAATTTTCCAGCAAAGTAAATGCAGATTAAACTAATCACATTGTACTCGTACTGTAATGTTTGAAGCTTTCATGTTATTTCAGGTATTTCGACCTATATTAGGGTTATATATCACTGCCTTGACGGTGTTGGTCATACATCATCATAGAGGTCCTGAGTTCGAGTCTCGGGCCAGGCCAAGTATAATTATTGAGTCTTTCTATTTAGGCAGTGTCAGTAACAGCCCGGAGTTGGGAAGTTGGCGGTGTTTCACCCCCGTGCCTCGAAGAGCACGTAAAGTCGTCGGTCCTGCGCCTTAACTCTCTCTAGTCGTATCGAGTAGTCGTCTCACTGGAGTATGGGAGCAATAGAAATATAGAGTGCAGTTGTGTCTGCGCGTGCAATTGTGTACTAAAATATCTCCTGCGCAGTTGACTGGTCTCAATGAGATTGGTCGCATAGCCGGAATCGGTCGGAAAACTTTATTATTATAGGGTTATGTAAATTACACTTTAAATAAATAAACGTTAATTTTAAAGATACGGGATAAATGCGAGTCTTAATTTCTACACCGAAGGCCCGTAGGATATAACACTTAGACTATATTTTAACATCCTAATTAAATGTAAAATAAATGTTTAAAGATCAACAATATTTGTTTTAATAGAGTCATTCATAAGTTTGTATCTCAATTACTATGAAACGCAAATTTACTTTTACATGAAACGATGAACATTCAATATCTCAAAAACCACTTAAAGTCTTAGAAATAAACATTTTCATTAGGAGATGAGGGAGACCCGTGCCCAGCAGTGGGACGTTAAAAAGGACTGATGATGATGAATGTAAAGTAAAACCAGGACTTCGCGCTAGTTATTTTCATATAAGATATTAGATTGTTTACTTAATCTATTGTTAAAAACAGCCAAAATAAAGTACGATCTTTATAATACGTATGTTTTGGTCAATCGAAGAAATTTTAATAATATTTAACCGCTAATATGACCAGCCGCAATGCGGTACTTAAAGGATAAAACGTTTACGCTTCTGTGGAGATTGTTAAATATTTTATTATCTCTTGAGGTTGAAGTGTAAACAAGTGTTCGCATTCGCTTTTATTTTCTATATACACAACTATTTACTTCTTTGGCGAACTAAGTGAATATACTTAATTCTAAACTTTATTGTTTACACTCAAAAATTCTAATAGGGAAAAGGAAAATGGAGTCAAACACAGGACCACCGAATGTGTATTACATTACATACATACTAGCCTCTATACCTAATACAATTAATACACATACATACTCGTACGTACCACTCTACTTATAAGGTAGGTTCGGGTAATAAAGCCTGTCGGGTAATAAGGCCTAAGCCATAAAAATCCTATTTTAAATTCTTTGAATCGCTTAAGAACACAAACGTAGACAGTAACGTAGCTAAGACACGAAGATGGCACCTAGACCTTATTACCCGCACCTACCTTACTATATCTTTTATTAACGTAAAATCAAAAATAACGCTTATATCTGTTAGTTATGAAATATTTTTATAAGTATAAAAAATTAAGAAATTTTATTTATTGAGTCAAAATATTCCTATAATACAGACAAGCAACATTGTAAATTCATTTATACGTTTTATATGCGAAAATGAGGGTATTGCGGCTGTATTAATGAATTAAACTTATTATAATATGTGGAATTCAGTAAGTTTTTGATGAATTGCTTTTTTGGCGAGTAAATGGTAAATCGGGTTTATCAACTTATGTTTGCAGGAAATAAATGTGATATTAAAGTATTACTTAAAATACTTTTTTATATGTATGGATATTATTATATTTCCTATATTAATATTTTAGTTTTATATAATCTACTAGCAGTTCCCGCGACTCCGCCCGCTTTCTAATCACAATTAAAAATAGGGATTTGGTGGTAGAAGAATGAAAATTTAAGGTTATATATTAAAAATAAAAATTTGGTTTAAAAATAAAAAATATAAAGAGGAATATCCTTATCACCTAGGCCCTAGGGAAAAAAATTGCCAATATTCTCAGACCTACCAGATATGCAGAAAAAAAACAAAAATCGGTAAAGCCGTTTCGGAGGAGTTCGGTAACAAACACTGTGACACGAGATTTTTATACATGTATAAGATAATTCTATAAACATAAAATAAATATAGTTTTGTTTAACTTCAGTTAAGTCGTAAGTAATAATCATTATCATACAATATGTAAGGACTTTATATTAAAAAAGAAAACTAGATCTATATTTATGTAAAATAAAAAAGTGTTAGAGTCCAAATCATTTATTCATACGTGTTAAAAGTATTTTGCTATAAAGTAGCGTGATTAGAAGTTGACGGCGCACGTTAAGTGTTTGCACTCGAGATAAGCAGTTAATCCATTAAAAGCAACATACAAGGCATTACCCTACATCAGTTCGCGTATTAAAACGTATTAAAATATATATACTATATAAGCGAATTCGCTCGGTTACGTCCCTAGGTGATCCCAACCTGGTAAGTATGACTTGGACTTAAACCCAATTCTCAGGATTTCAAAGTAAATGCATTATCATTGAGCCAACACTGTCTGAGGAAACTAAGTTTTCGAAAGACCTGAAAAGTACGCTAACCTGCACTTGTTAAGCATGGTGAACCATGGTCTTATCACTCTTACGTTTAGAGTAAAACTTTAAAAAAGGATTAAGTATACATAATCTTCATAGCAAGTCATGTTACTATATAGAATAACTTGTGAAATTGGCGTAGAAGCGCACTAACTCAGAAACTTTACAGCTTTATTCTATTAAAATGATGAAGTAATCGACCTCACATTATACAATTACACGCATTTGCATATTTGATTAACAACATTCTGTTCATAAATCAAGCTTAGTAAGATGACTTAGAGGCATTATGGGGGTACAGACCCAATTTGATTCCGTTATTTCGAAAGTTTAGGAGTTAAACGCCCAAAGTTGAACATTCACATCTACATATATTCTCATAATAGTAGTGACAGCCATTTTGCAGCTTGGACATAAAAATAGATTTTTGCCATCACTAATACAAAGCGTGCCGTTTAGAGATCATAAAACGCTTAATAAGATAGAATACTTTCATTGATCAGGAATAGAACCCTGGACTTCTACTGTAATCAGCACAACATTACTATATAAAGTAACCCAACATATTACATAAAAATACTTAATAATCTAAACCTATAATATTTAAGCTTATACTTAACTTGTATTATAGTCAAGAAGCTCATATAATTACCCTCTTAAACGAAAAGCGTACTCATGTTTTCATAACCAAAGGTCTCGTAAAACTTAGTTCTTTAAGTAATAAAGGGTAACATTTGCTGTAATGTGCTTCTCATGTATAGAGAAATAGGTGAAACAACTTTAAGGTCAACGTAGCTGTTATTAAACATTTTTAAACGGTATAATTTAGCTTGCCTTTTGGATTTTCAGGTCACTCATGTTGTAAGCGAAATTTTAACCCTTTCTTTTTGATAGACTGATCTCATATTTAGTATACATCTTTAGTTTTATAAATATGTTAGATAATAATACACCGTAATTGCGTTAGCATGATAATATCAAATATATTTTTTTATAGGACAAAGGGGGCAAACGGGCAGGAGGCTCACCTGATGGAAAGTGATCACCTCCGCCCATGGACTTGCAAATGCGTTGCCGGCCTTTCAGGAAGGAATACGCTCTCTTCTTGAAGGTTGCCAGGTCGTAACGGTTTGGAAAGACCGCCGGCGACAGCTGGTTCCACAGAGTGGTCAAGTGCGTGGCAGACAATGTCTTAAAAATCGCACTGTTGTGGAACGCTGGACATCGAGGTGGTGTGGATGGAAGTTGCGGTTTTGGCGCGATGTCCGATGGTGAAATTCTGTTGCCGGGATCAGTCCAATTGATACACTACACATATATAACTTTAAGTACATACATTTTATAAATATAAACACCCATGACTGCCCCTTCCGGGACTAGAACCTATGACCGCTTTCTTAGCAAGTAGGGTTACTACAATCTGAACCGAATGTATCGCATTAAAATGAATGACTATAAGAAAAATATTTTCTCAGCAATTCAAAAGGAAACATTAAAATTAGGTTCCCCGTTACATCCACATCATCATACAATACATATATTTTTGCGGATTTACTTACATATTTTAAGTAAAAACATAAACTTAAGTGTAGATTATAAATTAATAATGCGATTTTTAAGTTCCTGTAACTTTTTAGATAAGAACCAGTATCGTAAACTTGGGGTTTCATGTTGCGAACATATAAATACATGACCCTCTCAACCACAAATAAAGTATAAGATACATATAAAAATACACAGAAGTCTAGTGTAGGTATGTTTCGCTCTCGGAATTCGAACCTGCGGCCTCTGAAGAAGTACAACAACATACGGTTGATAGTTAATAATATTTAAGAATATTAAATAATGTTTAAGAATATTAATATTCGTTCAGAAATTACAAACGAGAAAATATGCTTTTATACTTTCCCTTAATAGTATTATAAATGCTTAAGTGTGTTTATTTGCTCTACAGCTTCTCAGTAAATAAACTTATTTAATTTTATTTACTGTTAGGAAAATATATTTAAAGCAGAAATTATAATGATGTCAATTACATTATTTTTCTACGGTTCCACTTGCAAAGTTAAACGATTTGGAATAACCCATATAATTCTCTAAGAAATTATTATTATTTACAAGTGACATACCATTGCTTCGCTCGGGTTTATGCACAGCCAATTTAAAGTTGGTTGCACAAAAATGAAGGATTTACATACAAAGTTGCGAGAGCCCTTAGACCTCTTTAATACGACCCTGTCGCAAAATCCATTCTTTGTGGACGTCTACTAACTATAAACTACCTTCCTACCATATTTCATCTTTTTTTTTCTTTATGGCTTAGAATATTTCATCTTTATAGATCAATAGTGTATATTATAGTGAGTGAGTGAAAGAGAGACCTTTCGCTTTTATACATATTTAATAATTTGGATTAAATATAAACAACAATAATATTCAAAATTCAATTTAAATATCTTGTTAATTAATGGATTCAAAACGTGCCAGTTTATTTGATTACTTCGGTAATGTCAAGTAGAATGGAAAAGTCACGAGAACTCTTCAACACTGATTTAGTTTGAATGCGACCTAATCATTGCCAATTTCATATAAACAATGATCAGCAAACAGATATTCAAACAAATGTTTTAAGCACAATACCTAATCGTACTTTACATCCATTATTATCTATGCAAATATTATAAAGCTGAAGAGTTTGTTTGTTTGTTGGTTCGTTTGATTGATTGAACGCGCTAATCTCAGGAACTACTGGTTCGATTTAAAAATTCTTTTTATTTTCGATAGTCCGTTTATCGGGGAAGGCTATAGGCTATATTACATCACGCTACGACTAGGAGCGGAACATCAATGTAACATACGAGTCGCTAGTAATATATAAAGGTATTTATGTTAAAACATAAGCAGTTATTATAAATAATAATAAATAAATGTATTGGGACGTTATTACACACAGCGCCATCTAGTTCCGTGGTAAGCTACGAAGCTTGTGTTTCGGATACCAGATAGTTGATATACTACATATATAAGCTTAAATACATACATATTACAAATATAAACACCCATGAATGCAGAATAAACATCCGCGTTTAACAAATGAATGCCCCCAGCGCGACTCGAACCCGCAACCGCTGGCGCAAGAAAGTAGGGTAGGGTCACTACAAACTGCACCAAACGTGTCGTCAAATTATATATTAGATATAATATGATGATAGATATTAGAACTTATATAAAAATAGACAGTTCGGTAGTAAGCTGATTTCAATCAAAGAAATTGTTATTATACGATGCTTACATTCAAATTCCTGCCACGTATACGAAAACTTGCATCGCCAAGATATTAAGTAAATTAAAGAGATCTTATCGAAAAGACGTCGGTTTTCTGCAGTAACTAATAAGGCAAAGTTATATAGCTTTAACTACTGTTTGTTATTGAAAATTGATAGTTAATCGGCGCGTCCTTTTCTCAAATTTAGGTTAATATAAACAAAATTAGGTTAATTTTGTTTAGGAGACCTATTAATTCGCATCTATATCTGGAATTACTGGTGTACTGAATAATTAGTTTTGAAATAGTTTCGACTGCCTATTTTTAAAACTGGATAAATGACAATAAATCAAATATTATTATTATATTGGGGCAATATATAATGAAATGAATATTGTGAAAATAGTAGAATCTATAAATGTTTGCTACATAATGTATAAGTCGTTGATCATATTTGGATGACATGATGACATAGGTTGGATACTGTGGCACTCTTACTCACTAAAACCTCCAACCCTTCGCCGCAGTGGAATGGGACGTTACGGGATCGCTTGCGCACTCGACCGTAATATCCCTGCGCTTAAAAGTTAAACCTTAGTTAAATTTTGTGCTAACTTTATCTTTTTCTATAATAAAATATTGTATAATTTTGTGCGTAAACATCTAATAAATTCAAATATCTATATAATAAATCTAGTATACCCGTTCTCTGATAATAAATTAAACAAATTAGAAATGTTTCATAATAAAAAAATAACAATTTTAAAACAATATTGGGATTTATATACATATAATATTTTTTATTATATTTGCTTTTTGAGTATATACCTTTTTTATGTATGTATTCTGTGTCATCGCAATTGCTGGCTATTTTTTTAATTAAATTGTATCCCAAGTAAATTACCTAATACTTATACTTACCTAACGTCAATTACCTAAGTATAATGTTATATGTTAACTATCCAAATACCATTCTCACCACAAAATCTTAAGCAATTCCGTTATGAATTTAGCGGATTACTAAGAAGGTAAATTGCTGAGTTCCGAACTCAAAACAAGGTGAAGTTTAAATTATTTAAATTGGGACATTCAAACTTCAAAGTGCCGCTTCGGGGTACATTGTATTGTTAAGACGACAACAGTTTCATGATATTTCATATAGAAATCGTTTGTGATTTCAATATTCGCTTTAATGTTTTGAAGCAAAATATTAAGAATTGTAAAAGTTTTTACGTTTTACTAGCCTCAAAATAATAAAAATACGTACATAATATATATGTATAAATTTAAAAATTATTGACTTTTAAATACTCTAAGTCATAACATAAACAAAATATTTTATAGAGGGTTCATAATTATTATAACACTAGCATTACCCGCGTTCTTTAGAACGCGTGCGAAACGCGTTCTAAAGAACAGGAACCAAATTTTTTCTGAGTCGCGCGGTACGGTACCTCGCAGAACTAACGCCCGTCCTTCCCGTTTTTGCAACACTTTTCATTAATTCTCCTCTCCTATTGGTCATAGCGCGATGTAATATAGCCTATAGCCTTTCTCGATAAACGGACAATCCAACACAAAAAGAATTTTTAATTCGGACCAGTAATTTCTGAGATTAGCGCGTTCACCCAAACAAGCAAACAAACTCTTTCAAAGCTTTATAATATTAGTATAGATTACGTGTTAGTCAGGTTCTTGTTCGTAATGCGTCCATAACGCCAAATGGGCGTTAAATCGATCTTAGGGATTCCTCACGATCGTTGGTGCCTTCATGTGTGTTAAGCTGTTTCGTCCATTGTCGATGACTTCACAGTGAAAGAAACGTTTGTCTTAATTTGTACTGACCCTTCTTCTACTAATAAAGGTCGCGGGTTCTAGTTTCATATGTGTGATGAATACGAAAGTTGGTACTTAAGCCATATTTATAATATGTATATATTTAAATTTATATATGTATAGTGTATCAACTATCTCATAGCCATAACACAAGCCTCGTAGCTTACCATGGAACTGCATGTTACTATCCGCCAGTTATATTTATTTATTTAAATAGATAGAGCCATATGTATGAGAAATTTTAGTAAAATACTAGCTAAAGGTAATTGCTTAAATGTAAATTTAATTCTTTAAATTCAAAATTAAATACATGGATTAAGAAGAAAACAGTTTTTTTAAGAAATTGTAAGTAATTTGAACCTATGAATCAAGTGTTTCCCCTGTAGCGAATAGACGAATAATTTGGTTCTATTGCTGAAAAAATATATACTTACCAAATGAAACAGGATTAGGAGGCAGGTTTACATTTTATAATGGAAAGATTTAAAATATAGTCATACTACCAACTTCTTCCTTCCTCGAGAATTACTCTATCCACTGGTGAAATCAGCATGAAAATGTGTACAGTAGTTTTTGAGTTTTTCGCGAACGGACAGACAGACGCAGTGGAGGACTTTATTTTATAATATGTAGTGATAGTGACGATAGATATGGCTAATAAAGATACTTAAAACAATGCCCAATATCGGGAACTTCAAAGAAAAAATTATAACATAGCAAATTTCCAGATTCGTATCAAGCAAATGTCAAATTAAAAAAAAAGTTATTTCAACTTTTGAAGTTAAAAGTTTACACTTGACTTTTTTGGATAGACAGCTTTTATCACAAAAGCCAAAAAACAGCTATATTTTCAATGAAAAATGCTTTCGTACTCCAGACATTTGAGGCAAAGTTTTGGTATGTATCCAAACTGTTTCAATTCACATCTTGTTGATAGGTCATTTTGTATTCGCAGACGTGCGAATGAGATATTTCCTATAGTCTACACAGTTTTTCTTTGTACAGTTGATTTTAAATTGTAGTATTTTAATTTTTTTTAGTTTGTGCGACTCTACAGTTCTTATTCAATTGATTTTCACGAACTCCACGAAGAAGGAGAGCTTAATATTATCATTAAATAGATAACTAAAAGTCTGTAATATTTCTAAAAATAATGTTTCTTGGTAAACAAAACATACTCATATCTATAAAATTAATAAAAGTACGCGTGAAATATGTTTTTACTGAGTTTTTTTACAAGGCTGCAAATAACTAGTTTAGTCTTTTCAGGCGTTCCGGAATAATGATTTACACACATACAAACTTTCGCATATACAAATACTATATTATATCATAAATTCCCTATCCAGTTTTAATTGATTTTTCCTACGCTTTGATATTGAAGACAAGCAATAAATTACTTTTATGAACGCAATCGAGGGCTGTCTAGCACAGTGTCCAGAGCCTTTCAGGTCTTTGTACAGGTAGCATATACAAAACTATCGCTATATATAATATTTAAATAAAATTAAAATGTATGCCTGTCAATATAACAGGTTTTTATTAAATGAATTTTTAATAAATATGTTGGGACATTATTACACACAGTGCCACTGCCATCTAGTTCCGTGGTAAGCTACTAAGGAAGCTTGTGTTACGGATACCAGATAGTTGATATACTACATATATAAGTTTAAATACATACATATTATAAACATAATTACCCATGACTACACTCATCCGAATTAAACAAATGAATGCCCCCAGCGGGACTCAAACCCGCGACCGCTGCCGCAAGAAGGTAGGGTCACAACAAACTGCGCCAAGTGTGTAATATGGAATTATATTATAAGGTACGAATAAGAAAAAAAAACAGATTGATTTTGATGTGTCTTTCACTGGCAATACTTTTACTTACGGAATAGGTAACATTTGCAATTAGTAGTTTTTTTATAGTCCCACTGCTGGGCACGGGCTGTCTTTCGAAAACTTGCTAGGTTCTTTCAGACGTGCAGGTTTCTTCACGATGTTGTCCTTCACCGGGGAAAAGCGGTAATCATGTTAGAAATGATTCGCACATAAAACTACTCGTATTAGAGGTGCGAGACCCGGATTTGAACTCGCATCGGTTATCCAAGGGAGCGCATTACCACTGGGCTACCACTGTCTTATTAAATTAGAAATATTTAAAGTAAGAAAAAATACACTATAGAATAAAGTAATTATTTAAACGATAGTGCCAATGTTTTTCACATTGTTTATGAAACGTATTAGCATAGCAAGCAAGTTAGCAAGTTATTTTAGGACGACGAGAGTGTATATAAGCCTGACTAAAAGGAGAGCATATATCTATTCTAATAATAGATAAAATAATACATTAGCAAAAGTGACATTTAACTTTTAGGTTCACCCTCCGTTTCTTATTAAAATCTACATTTATATAGCAAAGATACCATAATACTCCGATAAAATCCTTACTACTAATATTAATCTTAAACTACTGAACCGATTTAAATGAAATTTAGTACAAAGATAATCTAAAGCCTGAGAAAGGACATAGGTTACTTTTCAATGCGAAAAAATGCTTGTAAAGGGTTGAAATAGGGGATGAAAATTTGTATGGAAATTACGTCATTTTTAAATTAAGAAGCTTGAAACATTATTTTTAGACTTTTGATTAGATATAAATAAATTTAACATTCAAAGTTTGTAAAAATTTTAATTTGACAGGGAGCAGCTAGGGATGAACCCGAACGAAGCGAAGTTGAGTCGCTAGTAATACATACTTTATCGTATAAAGAAAAGTATTAGAGAAAAAAATGCTTTAACTGATTTTACATAATAATACATATAATAATTTTTGTGATATCTTTGCCATTTGTATTTTTTATTCTATGATTAATTTCAAACAATAGTCAAAAAGGAATTGTATAATACATTTTTAAGAAAACATCTGTTAGGGATGGAATGATAAAATAATAAACTACTCAAAACCATTATCACAGGAGTTGAACCTAACTTCTAGCGTTTTCATGTTGCCTGTCTCTTTTAATTAAGAAATTCATAGGTCAAGGTTAGGTTACAAATTCAGTATAACTTTAAGTAATTATTTTAGTTCTAAACTATACACAAAGTTACTTAAGCCGTAACTACGATATTAGCATGTCTGAAGATTAAATTTAGAATATTACTATATTATACTTACATAGTTCAGTATTTTTTTCCTTTTTGTTCGTGTACTGATTTACTTTTGTTTGTTTAATAGCGGTTGACTAGCTTTAAAAATACATATTGTAGTTAATAAAAATGCATGTAGTCCTTTTGCAAAGATTAATTAACATCAAAGATGACTTTCGCGACTGAGTAAAAAACATCAGATTTTCTTATTATATACTATGTAAAATATTAATATTACGGTAATTGTTATAGTAATATATAATTGTATAATGTACATATATTTAATAATAATACATAAATAAATATGTTGGGACATTATTACACACAGCGCCATCTAGTTCCGTGTTAAATGTTAAATTTTGTTTCGATTGTATTACAATATGATTGCTGAAATGATGTTTTTATAACCTCATTGGATTGCTGTAAAGCATCAGAAACGTCAGGATCCAAAAATCCTAATAAATCGAACAAATCCGATAAGCAACCAGCATAAGTTTTGATTTAATATTCTATTTTTCTGTTTTTTTTAACTTAGTTTATTATAAAGTTACTCTAGGTCTTATTAATTATACATTATTAGATACTTATTAGACGGAATTGAACGATTTTTTAATGAAATTTTAAAGGGAAAATGAAATTTAATATATTATTGAATAATTTAAGAAGATATTTCTATATTATATTACAAATTTGAAATTTGTTTGTCCACTTTATATCGCTTCTCATATAATTTTAACTAGTACATATATTATGAAGAATGATAGTTCTAAACTCGTATTTTCCTTGTTTCGTTTAACAGTTGTTGTTTTATGTACTTTCATTTAACTGCCGAAATAGCAAAGCACCTAACGAGCTTTTCTTTGCAGAGCACTTATGTGTCTTATTAAACTTGAAGTTGCCGTTTTGGATATAATTTTTGAAAAGGATGTAATGATTTAAAATAAGACTTTCATAAGTTTTCGCGAATGAATTGTTTAGAATTAAAATATATAATTATATAAGGTACTTTGGTGCCATTTTAATTATTTTTTTTTGGAAATTGTGAGTAGGCACTGTCTGTAACAAGTATATAAGCCTCTAAGACATAAAATATCTTTCCAGTGACCATGATTGCTTTTAGAAACGTTTAAAAAGTTTAAATGATTTATATTACGTTGTCCTGTACAATTGATCAATGATGAATGATCGTATGCTTTAATAAAAAGTAATAGAATAGCAAATTCCAGAACCCGTCTTAAGATTGAGAGTGTGAGAGTGAGAGGTTTAGACAGGCTCTCAACCAGTTATGAATTAAAGCCATACAGATAATCTCTCAAACACACACAGAAAACCTTACCAACGGTCGGTTCAACTGCTGATGCAATTTAAATATGCTTGTTATAACAATCTTTAAAATATAACCTCCTCCTTTTTTGAAGTCGGTTAATTAACTTACTTCACATGATTCTAAACAGGAAGCGATTAATTCGCTTTCCTATTTATAAAGTCAATCGTACACAACTCGTATTTACTTAAGAGCTTATGTAAATATTTTATGTAAAAATTGATTCATTTGAACAAATTTATACATTAGCTATATTAAGCTTTCAAACGGTAATCGGATTTCGACAAAATCTCACTAAACATATTATGTATAAAAAAAATGGAATTATTTATTTCTGCTGAAAATATATGTGGTATATATTTAATATAAAAAATATTTACGAAATTGACAACAAAATCTTATGAACTGTAAAATGATATAGCGTCATCTCAGTGCTTATCAAACCAATTTTCCGAAAGGGTTCTTAAAACAGAGTGATTGACAAACAGACAATCATGTTGACATAAATTATATATATTTTAATAATAAAAACCGTGAAAGATAAATCTTAGAAAGCGTCGATTTAAGAAGTGTTGATTTTAAAAATTGAGAAAAATAAACTCTATACTAAAGTTCAACCAGTTTTAGGAACTTTACAACATCAATTCTTCAGTCTATATAAAATACAAAGATGCACTATATTATTGTATATGTATATGCATATACTTATTATATAAATTATAATAAAAAATAAACAAAAATATTTTAAATATACTAATTTCAAGCAGAAAGGCGAGTCCATATAATTAATACCAACAATTTGTAATACTAAAGAGCTAACACTATCTAATAGAAGCATCTTCCTACATTATTTCAAAATAATTCTCTCTTATAAAACTAGACTTTCAACCAGCCGTGACATTCGCTTTAACCCTTAACCACTGACGTGTCATTTCGTTACACTACCACTGACGTACGAATGATATTCGTCAATTTTTTCAAAGACTTCTCAGGCAGCCATCAATCGTAATTTGAGTTTTTATTCACTTTTAAGTGATAGAATATTTCAAATCTAAGATGCAAAAATAAATAAAACAATAAAAATACTCTTAGAAAAATATTTACTAACCAACATTCTTAGTGGTATTGAAATAATAACAAAAAATATAAAAAAAAAATAAAAAATAAAAACTATGTTTTACAGGAACTTTTTCTTTTCATTTTTATACTTAAATGAGATAGGTTTAATGTGATCAAAATCATATTAACAGCTAATCAATTAATTATACACTTTTTAACGACAGCTATTACAGATATACAATCTTCTTCATCTGCCGATGATTCCTCAGATTCACACAGCCATGATTCTATGATTTCGTCTGATTTACTGCAATTAACTGGAACACGTTTAATTTTCCGCGATGTAGAAGGCCCAGGCGAAGTATTACACCGCTTACGATTCATTTTAGCTACAAACGAAAAAAAAGAAAGAACTCAAAAAAGTTACACTAACACTGACCATACGAATGTCGTACGTCAGATAGTTGAACTCACCTGTTTAGAACTGCGCCACACCTCCGCTCTCCCCCGCTGCGCGCGCGTCACTAGCGGGTAGGAAACTACTAGGAACGACGAGCACGAATTCCCGCGCAAAACAAAATTATGAACGAATAACGGTTTCCGCGACGAATGTCATTCGTACGTCAGTGGTTAAGGGTTAAAACGTCTTAACTAAAAAAACAAAACGCAGTATTCAACTGTATAAACTAGAAAATAGAGTGCTTTTTTGGTTAATATATATTTTAGAGTTATAGGATTCTTTCTAAGAAAGTAGAGCTCAGTAGGTAATGAAAGACGGACCGCATGCGGCGAGGCAAATTACTTTCAGACGACACATTGCATTAGGATATACGCTTTGTTACATTATCCAACACAATTACATCACAGAATGAATAATAGTTGGGAAGCTCTGAAAAATTATATTTTAGAAAATAGTCGAGTTGCCATTAAAATATTATAAACATAGGGGTTTACATCAAACTTTAACCTTAAATAACTTTTGAAGGAGTAAATTAATCGAAAAACTAAAAATATATTATGTATGTTACATCGCTGTCATCTTATTAAAAAAAAATTGTAAAAGTGGCAAAAACCAATATAATAATTTAATATGATGTATCGTTATTAGGGCTAGCCTTATTATAAATTTTATGGGGTTATTTTGGTCTTGATATTTTTAGACGATAAACTGAACATACTTCGGAAGACACAAGAAAAAAACAATTTGGTAAATAACGGACACCTTAATGTATGTAATATATATAACAAAATTAACTAACGTCTAAACAAACTAGCGGACCTGGCCTCGCTTATTTTTGTTGTGGCTATTTTATAATATTTTTTTAGCTTGGGGGTAAAGTTTGTACCTTAAAAAGCCCTTTCTCAAGTTTTCTCCCCAGATTATCTATCTAGATATGAAATCGTTAATTGTTCCATTAACCAATAAATAATTAGAATAAAAACTAATTAATAATTAGAATAAATAAAATTAAAGTGTCTGTATGAAACATCAAAATAATAGCTATTTACTTAATGTATATGAAATTACGTACTTATGAGACCCTCAAACAAATTACGCACCCGAGTCAATACCAAATATTACTCAAATAGCCCTTTCATGACTCTTTGTTGAATAAGAGCGTTTATCCTAAAATAATTAACTTATAATAAAGTAGGTGGATAAGATATAGTTGGTAGGTAATTTATATAAACACTGAGAGCTTCTCAATATTCTACTACATCAAGTAAACATCTATCTAACCGACACAATGTTACACCTAGAGTCTAGATAGGTAATCAATTATGCTACTAACGCATTACTTCATATAAAACTAGATCTAACTATCTTGGGTTCTATTATTCAAGTTTTAGTAAGGATTCCTATTTTTTTAAAAATATAATATAGCCTACGTCACCCGGAGATAGTGTAGCTAACCTGACAGTGAAAGAATTTTTCTTATCGGTTCAGTAGTTTCAGAGCCTATTCAATACAAACAAACAATCAAATCTTTCCTCTTTATAATATTAGTAGATTATTTATCAATAGATAGAAATATTTTCAACCAATCATATTAAGAAACTAAAGCGATCTGCTATCCGTCATCATGATTACTACAAAAAATTCGAAACGTCGGAAGCCAAAACTCAAAATAAATTCGAGGTAAAATCCAAAACATCAATATTTCAAAATTATTCAAATTACTAACTACACTCGCTCCGCTTAGATTATATTAATGCCCACATACTATAATTGGTTAGTTTACATTTCTCAGAGACGATATATTTTGACGACACGTTTGGCGCAGTTGGTAGTTACCCTACTTTCTTGCGCCAGAGGTCGCGGGTTCGAGTCCCGCTGGGGGCATTCATTTGTTAAACTCAAATGTTTGTCCTGCAGTCATGGGTGTTTATATTTATAATATGTATGTATTTAAAGATATATTTGTGTATCAACTATCTGATATCCGTAACACAAGCTTCCCTCGTAACTTACCACGGAACTAGATGGCGCTGTGTTTAATAATGTCCCAACATATGTCCCAACATATTTTTCCGTACTAAGAAGCATCCTACATGTTGACTCGAAAAGCTTATATATTATGCTTATCATTCAAAATAAATAAAATTCATCACATTCTGTCCTATAGTTTTGTTGTAATAATATAACAAACAAACAAAAAGACAGACAGATGACAATTTTAAAATAATAGATTCGGCTTCTATGTCGATAAATTTAAAATTTATTTAGAAAGTAAAATTATAAGTCATTGTATATATAATCATTCCAATCCAATTTTATTTCAGTCTAATCATTTTCGTGTTAAAATCCCTTTGAAAACCAAATATTTACAGGCATTCATTGCATTGGCACTAATTAGGGATCAAATAAGCGCTGAACGGAGTTTGGAGTAAATTCTTTATTTAACAGATCAGCTTTTTTTATTTTTACTAGTTTTCTATCTTTTCAACTTTTGTATGGACAGATTTGGATGAAATTTATTATATATGTATATAAACTGAAGTTGGATATAGTACGAAAGGACGCTCCCGAGCGAAGCGAAGCATTTTACCCTAAATTAATTTGCTTTATTATTAAAAATACCCATATTATATACGCAGTCTGCTCTCAAAGTTTGCGAGAGTGGATGGATGTTTGTTACTCATTTACGCCAAAACTACTTTACGGATTTTGGTGAAACTTTATAGTTTTACAGCTTATAGTATATGAAAATAACAAATAGTGTAATTCTAAAGAATTCTTTTTAATACATGACAGAAATACGCGTCCTAAGCCGCGGGAAAATGCTAGTCTTATATATAATCCAGTTTAACGGGTGTAAAGCCTAAATCATGTATTGTAATTATCACTAAACCCCTATTCACGTGTCAACGCTCCAACCAAATATGGTGTGAATGACTTTGATTGCAGCGAGCGGTGTTTCCAATTAGGCCTTTTCAATCAGTTTTGTAAGTAAAAACACACACTGGGGTTACCATTTTGCTTACAAACGTGAGTAATTTTTGCTATATTTTTCGTAAAAAATACAAAAACTTTATATAAGTTTTATTTTTACAATTTTTTGATGTTTTGTATATTTTTAAGGTGAATTGTCTCGTTAGTGGCTAGCATGTTTAGCCGCACAGAGGTCCTGGGTTCGAGTCCCACATTGGTTTCTATTGAGAAATTCGTAACTCTTAGAGTTGGTAAGTTGGTACATTCTCCTTCTGCGAAGAGAAAAAATACGTCAGATCTTTTCTCTTTGAATGTAAAATCACTCGAGAATATTCTTGTTTTAAACCTCACATTGTTAAAAAATACTTTTGTTTATGAGATATTTACGGCGGTATATTGATACTTTCATATATGTTTTATATAAGGATTGATTTATTATTTATTTTATAAGAATTAATTATAAAGAATGACTTATTCTTACATACCTACTTATTCTTTTACTTTTTCTATAATAAGCACAGGAACCAATAATAATATAAATATATACAGAATAACATCAATAAGAATGAAGATTTAAATAAAATATGAGATATTCATATTCTCTAGTAATAGAGTAGTACGTTTATTGAATAGACTCCCAAAATTGACACAAGTTACTTGCAAACCGACGTAAGCCCCAGCTGCAATCTAATCTTGTTTAGTAAACACTGTCTTGATTTCAGTCATGTCGAACTTCCCTATCAGAGTTAACGTTATCTATCCGTTGGTTTCCCTTACTGTTATAGTATTGTAAGGTTATAATTTGAAATATCACTAGCAATTCCTACGACTCCACCCACGTTCTAAAGACAAGAAATCAAGCTCATAAATTTTATGTACTATGAGACTTTATTAGATATTACGTACTACGTGATGTCATATAGTCTTCCTCGATAAAAGGGCTCTCTAACACTAACATATTTTTTTTTATTCGTATCAGTAGTTCCTGAGATAGCACGTTTAATTAAACAAACAATCTTCTGCTTATAATGTTGGTACAGATTATCTCGTAATTTTAACGGTACATGAAAATGTTAAAAAAAATATAGTTGTCTTTCTATAGCCATAATATTCCAAAGTGAAAGAAGCCTTGAAAGTTGAAGCTCTTCACGTTTCAAATGCTATGTCGATTTTGACAAAGTTTTTCCAAGATATAGATTGAGGACCTTGAAGAATCATTCGAGCTCGACAAATGAATGCCTCCAGCGGGACTCGAACCGCTGGCATTGCAAGTAATTCACGCCATTATACAATATTTATAATTGTATGTTTAGAATATAACCTAAATTATCTCTCAGAAGCAAAATATTTGGGCACAGTACAAAAACGTACGCGTATAATTTAATTCGGTCGACAACATAAAATGTCGCACCTATTAGCAGCGTAAGATATTAAGTTTGTCAAGTTTTTGATAGACATGAATCAATTAATTCGTTATTGCTTTAGTTGTTGACATTTGATGTACGAGGTCACAGATAAAATATGCCAGGCTATTGGCAATTAATTTAAACGATGCGTATAATAAAGTAGCTTATATTTTCAGTATCTTTGAACGTAATATTAATCTATATATAATATTATATCGATTTTGTTATTTATACTCTATGTAAATATACATATAAAGCTGAAGAATTAGTTTGTTTATTTGAAAGCTTTTTTCTTGCTATTTTATAACCTTGCAGAAGATTTATATTTTACTTTACTCTATCACTACAGTAAATAAAACTGTAACTGTAATCCTAAGTAAAAAACAAAGTCGGTTCCCGCTGTCTGTCTGTCCCTATTTATGATTAGATCTTTAAATCGGATTTTGATGCGTTTTTTAATAGATAGAGTGATTCAAGAGAAAGGTTTATATGTATAATACACTAGCGTTACCTGTAGCTTCGATCGCGCAAGATCTAGGAACGAACCCGAGCAAAGCGAGGGCAAGTCACTAGTGATCTATAACAGCGAAGTAATTTTGCTAAAATAATATTCTCTTAATTTTAAAACGCCTGAACCAATAACGATGCAATTATTCATACGAGTAAGCTATATTGGTTAAAACGATAAATAGTTTATCTTATAATCAGTAAGAAATTTGGTTTGTAAGAATTATTAGAAAAGTATAAGTAAAAGTTATAAGAATAAGTTGCCTGAAATGATGTTTCAAGGCTGAAGTACTTATAAAGTAAATGAGGCTAATCTTCAGAACTTGCCCCTCTGAGTCGTCTCGCTTTATGAAACTAAACAAACGAAAATTTATAAAAAGAAAACTTGCTAGCCGTAGTAATAATTTTATTGCTGGACATAAATAAAGATATTATCATAATAACTTTATAATCTCTACATTTTAATATAATATAAGTGAATTGAAGCTGTGCATATATTTTTTCATCAATTCAATATACATGTTTAATCTGTAAATTTAAAGTATTTTTCCGTCTATCTGTCTGTATGCAAACGCATCACGAAGATACAGAAAGGATTTTGATGAAAATTAGTAAATGACAGCTGGTTATTCTAGCCGAAATCACCAGGGATTTATTTTGTCTATATAAATAATCGAAAAATTATGTAATTAAAAACGGATGTGTTCTTATCCCTTAACCAGTGGTGGCTCCAGACATAAAAATCATACTCTTCAGGTTTATATATTACTTACACAAATAAAATATATTACAATAGATATAAAGTTAAAGAGTTTGTTTGTATAGTCAAAATAACCAGATATTAAAAAATACATATGAAATTATGTACAGTACATATAAGAAAAACACGACTTTATATTAATAATTTGTTCCGATGTATCTCAGAAACCGCTGGACTGGTTTAGACAAGACATTCACTGGCAGATAGCTAATGGTATAAAGATTAACTGAATCTACTTTAGGGTTTCTCTCAAAAAAACTCACCTAGGAGCAAGCAAAGCAAGGTTTAATGTTTTAAACATTGCAAAGTATTACCTATTCATGATAAATATAAATATACAATTATAAAACAAAATTTTTTAAACCATTAACTAATGAAAAAAATAGAACATGCTGTGTATACCAGAGCGGTGGCGCAAGATCGCTTGTGTACTGAGAGGGCAATGAATACATACTTAGAAAGAACAACTATGTATATTACTCCACGAGTTATAAATAGTTTCCCCCAAATTTAATTAATGAAATTACCAATAAAATATTAAGGCAAAACTAAAACATTATATATATAAATAAATAAATAATGAATAAAATTACTAGTAATATAAAACAGTAACTAGAAGCTGTGACAATAGTTTTCAACAATACATTTTAATATAGCACAGACATTTGGAGTAATGAGACCAGAATATTGCAGTAATCCCCATGTCGCGTGCCCAACTTGTAATGGAAAAACTAAGGGAAGTCTGATTTCGTTCCGATACGTTCGCGGAATCATTCCATTTCTTTCGATACCGCTCGTTTATTTTGTTTACGACTGTACTGTTCAATCGATAGATAACATCAACTGATTTAACGTACTCTTAGGTATATACATACTTTCTTTGACTTTTAGTTTATTTGCTTGATATTTTTTATTTGAGCAAGTTTAGTTTAGTTTTTATTTTATTTTAGAAAGTCAGTAACAAGTGTTTGGGAAACTGAGTGAAGCGGTTTTAAATCCAGGTCTGGCACTTGGATGTACCTCATATTTTCATGTGCAAATAATTTTTAACATGATAACCACTAATTGTCTTACGGTAAAAGGAACCATCGTTTTAAAGAATTTGTAATTCATCCTTTGTATTACAATGTATCAGATTGGCGATTTTTATATATAATTAATAATTATAACTAACGAAAATATAATTATTATAGAAAAACATGCCTTGCAATATTGAACCTTTTATTTTCGAAATCGGTTATTACTAACAATTTGACCAATAATAAGCTGATATGTAAGAAAATAGAGTAAGGAAGTATTGATGGAGTTACCGTTCTATACTTTATTCATATCATGCATACCATTGGACTTGTGCCAGCGAGTGTGGGTTCGAGTCCCACTAGGGGCTTTAATGATCACAAAAATGTTACTGTCTAGTAACTATTATACTAGATAAGTGGTAACGGTTAGTATAAATTTCTTAGAGTTGTTACACTTTACCGCAGTAAAAAATTGTTTGACCTGGATTACCAGCTATTATCATACCAAATATTAGAAGTAGTTTTCTCGTGATGCCTTTACACACCAACAGACGAACAAAAATCCTAAAAACTATAGGCATTTGTATCGATAATAATGACAACAGGTTTAAAAAAATATATAATGTTCAAATTCGAATACGATAGAATTTTATTATATATATAGAAAACAAATACTATTAAATGTAATAATAGAAACATACTAATTAAAGTAAAGAACTAGATATATGCAATTTTTTTTTTTTCACAAATCACTAATTGTAATTAAAACTACCGCCTTTTTAATACTTCGTGGTAGTTTTTCCACAGTATTTTTGCAGTGCGTAAAATATTGAAGTCAGGACGTATAATTTCTGAACTATTTTAGGTGACCTGTTTGTTGGAAATGTTATTGTACATTTGAAGTATAAATTTTAAATTAAAAGTACTGGCATATTTATAAAGCTTAAAATTAATTAAGTTGATTTTTTTAATTGCTTACTAATTTAAAAAATAAAATTAATGTGTAATATTTTTGTAAAGCTATTAATATTTTTCAGTCCAAAAACTCAGAAGGATTATTATTGGTAATTTTAAAACTGGAACTACGAGTAGCTTTTAATAGGTTACATATTTCATGCTACGATTCTTTTTACCGGTCATTGCATTCGTATATATAATAATATGTTATTATACTTTATTTGTATATATTTCATGTTTTCAGCATATTCAGGTTGTCAAAACTTCACATGTCTTGCAAAAACTTGCCAGGTTTTCTCAGGACAAGTAGTTATCCTAATGATATTTTTCTTCACCATAACGCAAGTGGTGATCGTGTGAAAGATGATTCGCATATGAAAATATCAGAGCGTCTAGAAACAGGATTCGACCACTCCCTTCATCGAATTCAATTTATGCACACGAATATTCTTGTATAGAAAATGATACTACTCTCTTAAAAGTATTTAAAGATTGTATCCGGTTATCCATATATATGTAATATACTATTATAAAATATATTAAATAATTTTAGTGAACGTTTAGATATTCCGCATCAACGTTTTCAGCACTTTGTTAATATAATGCAAATTTGTATTCATTTCTATTAGTTTGCCTAAAAATCCTTCAATCAGAAATCGATCCTGTAACCTACCACTCAGTACACAGTGCCAGTCAAAATGTTGCCACAACCATGATTTATACTTGCTATGCCTCACTGAATTTACTCAATCATCTCTATCGGTCTCAATCTCAGATCGTCGAAATCGGGGCCTCGGGAATCTGTAGGATCATAAATATAGGAAACAGCCAGCTGTTTGTACAGAGATGAGTGAATTGATTACTTTTTTCACTCCCTCCGTTCCTCTATTTTATTGGACGTCTCGTTAAGCGTAGGGGTGTGTTAGCTTACTATAAATTCTATAATAAATAATATATTATGTTATGTTATTATTTACACTATATATTATTTATACTATATATATAACGTTTATATAATATTTTCAGATATATTATAATAATCAGACAACACGTCTGTTTGGCTATGTTCGTAGCGATGTTACTTGTTATGCAAGCGGTCGCGGGTTCGAGTACCGCTAGGGGCTTTCATTTGTGTGAGCACTAATGTGTGTATTACAACAATGGGTGTATATGAAATTAATTTACGTATGTATTTAAAGTTTTATATTTATAGTGTAACTATTTAGTATCCGTAACACAAGCCTCGTAGCTGACTATGGAACTACATGGTGCTGTGCGTTAATGTCCCAACAAATTTATTTATTTAATTAAATATTGTATTGAGTATTTGTTAAATACAGCGCTTTGTCTTTAAACGTAGGAAAATCGACAATGATAATAAACTCTAAAATAACAATAGAACAGCGAATAAACATATTGTTTTCATTATATTATTAGGAAATGAATATTAAATTATTTAATAGCCTTTAATAAATATTTATACTATAAATACAAAATAGAAGATTTTCTATAAAGAAAGATTTGGCAACCCTATTAAGCTGAGCAAAATGAAGAAAGGACGGGCTCTAAGTTAATTCAGCTAAGTACATCGATAAGGTCAATATACCCGTGTTAATATATATGTTTATGTATGAAAGATATCGCCCTATTTTGGTAGAGATGTGAAAATACCGGTTCCGATGTGGAATAATGTTGAGGTAAAAATGTTTTTGGATGAAAAAATCGTAGTTGAATGTACTATTACTTAGGAAAAGTATAAAATATTGCAGTTTTGTATAGACAAAATGAAAGAAACGTTTATGTGGTTCCTCATGTGTCCTTCACTTAATTTGTTTGTACGAGTAATTCTGTCATAGGCATTTTCTTCAAATCTGCTGAATAATATATATTGGAATCTATGCATATAATAATAAAATTCTAATTGAGCCTATACAATAGTTATTATTATAGACTAGCCGTTCCCGCGGCTTCACTCGCGTTCAGTGAGTCAACTTTTAACTATTTTTTAGAACTTTTGAAGGGGTACATTTCCGTCCTACATGATTTTTTAATAACTTAAACCCTTTGCGCAGCATACGCGACGGAAGCTCTCAAAAGAAATATTTTTGTCCCGCTTTTGCAACATTTTTCATTGATGCTCCGCTCCTATTTGTCGTGCGTGATGTAATATAGCCTATTCCTCGATAAACGGACTATCCAAGACAAAAATAATTTTATCAATTCGGACTAGCAGTTCCTGAGATAAGCGCGTTCAAACAAACAAACTCTTGAGCTTTATGATATAAGTATAGATAATGTATTAGTAATATTAGTATTAGTATAGATAATATGGATGTCGAATTTGTAGTTTAAAATTTTTGTATGTCTGTCTGTGGCCGCATCGTGAGATAACCAGTTAACAAATGTTGATGAAATTTGGTATGATGATGGCTGGCTAATTGGGACAACATAATATAGGATACTTTTTACTGCGTTTAAATACCTAATTTCAGCAAAATAACCAATTAAACATGTCTAGAATGATAATGATAATAAGATAAGAATATGTATACATTGACAAAATAAACCTCCAATAGATGTAGACATTTTATATTTTCACTGTACATAAGTATCATAGTGGGGTTCAGATTTGAAATTTTTCAACACTTCCCAAATCTAACACTGTTTTGAACAATTTTGGAGTAACGCCAAAACGAAACAATATATCAATATTCATACGACACTTCTGCGAAATCCATCCAGCGATTTAACATGAAAACCTACCTATTTGTATGCATGTACTCGTAGAATGATGTGTTGTAGCGGTTATTTAAAAGATTTTTTGTACAAATTACGTTAGTTTTTGTGCAAATTATAGGTATGTACCTTAAATTCTGATTTCTGACTGGGTCGAATCTGTTCATTACATATTTACTGGAAAATGTTATTAAAATAGTCCTTATTATCGGTACAGTTAATAAGTTAATAAGTTTTTAGATTTTTGTCTGACTGTCTGTCTGAAATAGTGTCACGAGAAAAGTACTGGATTATGATGATTTGACGTCTATCTCTTAAAAAAATACTTAAAAAATAATTTCAGATATCATCTTAGATTTCTTAATGATTTCAGAGACTTTGTTTTGCAATATAATTTTGAAGTGATAATAAAAATATATTCCGTAAATAGAAAAACGATCAGATTTGACTCAATCTCCTCAAAAGCTACTAAACAAGAAAATAATAATCTTATTGACAAAGAAAAAAAAGGAATAATCTGTTTTGTCTGTGTCTCTATTTTTATGTACGTATATAACTATATAAATAAAACAGTGGTAGCCCAGCGGTTACGCGTTCGCTTGGAAAACCGAGTGACGCGGGTTCAAATCTGGATCTCGCACCTCTGATACTTTCATGTGCGAATTATTTTCTATCATGATTACAACTTGTCTTACGATGAAAAATAACATCGTGTGGAAACCTGCGTGTCTGAGAAAACCTAGCAAGTTTTCGAAAGACATGTGAAGCCCGCCAACAGCCACTAGGCCAGCGCGGTTGACTATGGCCTGATTCGTCTCGTACCGAGGGACGCCCGTACCCAGTAGTGGGACGTTAAAAAGGGCTGAAGATGAAGATTTAAATACTCACGAGACGACGATATTTAAATATTCTTTTTATATACGTGGAAAGTGTGAAAACTATCCTCCACCCAAAATTCTGCGAAGTACCATATAACTAACTTCACCATTTATATCGCAAAAACTTTTAAGCGAATAGAAATTTATATAAAAGCTTACATTCATTTGCAGACAAAATTGTTTATTTCCCGAAAAGGATTTCCGTATAAAAATTGTTCTATGAAAATGAACTTGTTGATATGTGAAATACTGTATGAATTTAAATGTACCCTGATATTTTTCATTCACTCCAGCTCTGCAAAAATGTTTTTCTAAACCTTATCTAACATTACCTAAATTAAAAATATGTGAAGACAATATTAGAGGCATATTTTGTTTTAATCAAGTCATTTACGACACGTTTCTAACCTTACTTTCTGCGCCAATGCTCGCGGGTTCGAGTCCCGCTTATGCCATTTGTTGATCACGAATATTTGTACTCCAGTAATCTGTGTTTATATTTATAATATGTGTGTATTTACAGTTATATAATATGTGTAGTATATCAAGTATCTGGTATCCGTAACACAAGCCTCGTAGCTTACCACGGAAATATGAGTACATGGCGCTGTGTAATAATATCCTGACAAAATACTTGGAAAAACAAAATTAAATTACATTCTTGGCCTTCAGAGATTCTTCTAAAATTAACTATAAATAGTATATAATTAACAATTCTTTAATAACCATAGCAATTAAAATCATTGTGACCATTTTCTACAAAGAAATGCCGCGGGCCTCAAATTAGCCAAATTATATTAAATCACATTGCTTTGTCCGCCAAATTGAATTATTTATAAAATCTTTTAGCTATCTAGGTTTTGGGACGAGTAACTAATTTGTTTAATTAACCGATACGGAGTTTAGTATTTCGTACAAATTTGTTTCATATTACTTTATAATTATATTTTCAATAATTATAATAACGTTTTTGTATACATTTAATATTATAAGGGACCTTAATATTTAAGTAAGATAGTTTTTACCGATTTATGTTCGTTTGGCAACACGTATGGCTCAGTTTATAGTAACAATTTGTTATACCAACGGTTGCGGGTTCGAGTCCCGCTAGGGGCATTTATTTGTTTAATGAGTACAAATACAGTCCAGTCCAGTGTTAATTTAAAATGTAATTGAAGAGAAAAAATGAACAAAACTGTCCTTTTGTAAGTCACAACCTAACATCAAATGCATACTTACATCTTGGCCCGATTCCTTTCTAATACCACAGATCATAATACTATACTAAGTTATTCTATATATTTCATACAGAAAATTGAGTTATACAGTCGACGGGGAATAAAATATTTTCTACTGAAAGGTAAAGCTTACAAATCATTGAGTGGGTTAGATTTTAAGCCCCTTGGGAACCATTCACGTTGGGAAGTTTGAAAATTGGCGTTATTGTTCAATAGTTTTACTTAGCTTGCTGTTTTATTTTATATTTTGATTTAAATATTCGAGTACGTTTTGATTATTCTAATATTAATTTTTATATTAGAATAAAGTATGAAAATATTAAAGTTTATTGAATAAATTTTTTTTTTAATTTTGTATAATTTATATGTATTTTTATTCACTTTCATGAATTATTTACTTTAATGCTACGATAAAAGATAAGCAAGTGTCGAAACAAAGTTAAAAAGCTCGCAGAAAGGAAATTATGAAGAAGTGACGTAAACATAAAAAATGAAATCAAAGTGAATCTAATAGAGTGTAAAAACAACCATCAAAAGCCCCGGTTTTTTAATCGAGACGACATTTATAACTTTTTTATTTGATGTCAGTTTACTCATAAAAACGAATAGTGAGATAAGCGAGCAATAAAAAACAGCATTTAACAGTTTTTCGATACCAGTTTTATTTGTATGTAAATCTGTTATATTGGTGTAATAATACCTATCTAGTCCCACGATATATCTTAATATCCGTTAGATAAGGGAAATAGATAATCTTTTCGAAGATATTATTTTAGGTTTTGCTTATCATTCATTAGGGATATAGATGTTAATAATCACGCTAATTATTATTGTGTAATGTTCGTGTGAGACATTTTGTGTGATAATGTGTGTTTCTCTCTCTGTGCGCCTCTCTCTTTCCTAAGAGTTTTAAAAGCTCAAAAAGTTTTAAGTAAATAATAACAAAAACTTACAAAAAATAACTTAAATATAATGTTACACATATATAATCCTTTTTAACGTCGTTAAATATTATATTTTAACTTTATATTGTCACCAAAAGAAATTATTTTGCATTTTTGCAATCATGCCTCATATTACATTCATTTTATAGAGCAGATCGAATGAATGAATTTTACGTGGTACGAAAATCATAGGTACAATATTTTAAAAATATATCAACACCGAAAAGAAAAATATTGTAACTCAGTATTATAACAAGTTAAAATTTTGAACACATAGTGTGTGTATGAGAAGCTTTTTTTTTAATTTTATTTATCTTAAAACTAATTTACAATATTGTTCTTTGCAGATACTAGTAATACGAATTTACTGTGCCTAAATATCTGCCTTAGAAAATATAAATGTTTGAAATACACGAAAACTTCTACCACTTCAGTTCTTTGAAAGCCTAGATCTTATTCCGGTTAGACCGCAACATTGGCTTAAGGAGTTGTTTAACCGATTTTGAACCCTATTTCTTTACTTTATCGTACACAATAACGTATATTGAAAGTATAATGGAACTACTTCGTGCAATGTACTGTAAGCATGATATATGACCTCAGAGTACTGTAGTTTTCCAACTGTCAAAGTTTATACCTCAAAATTTATATTTGAAAATTGTGAATCATGTAGCGATATTTGTGTAAATGGAATACAATTCTCTTAATATTTCGCTATTAACTTCACCTGCTATATCGGTATTCAGAAAACAAAGTTCAAATGACTGTTAAAATTGCTTAAATATTTGTAAGATAGGTAAAATAAGAAGGTAACTGGTTCTATTCCTGTTTAAGTCAATTTAATGCAAAATTGTAGCAGAAATATTGTTGTAAGAAAATACGCAACGTTAAATCCTATATAAACACACTTATAAAGTAAATTTTCTAACAAAATTTCAAAATGTAATATCCCCTTTGTAATAAATTATGTCACCGTCACTCGTTGCCAATATTGTATTCGAAATTTTACTAATTAAACTGTTGTTTAGCATTTATTTAAAATGCAGTCTTATTTTTTAAGTATTAAGACTCATTTACGATTACCTAAAAATAATTTTAGATCAAGAGGTAAAGTACGGTAGGATCTTGCTTCTGTCACTGTGTATTCTTCACACGGTTTAATTATTGTAAGCTTAACTTGTAACTAGAAAATTATCAGTGAATCTCAATAACCTGTTTTTAATTCCTTGTACATAAAGACATTTTTGTTTAACTATCAACTGAGCCTCGTTCCACTTGGATTTGAAGTACAAGGAATCCTATATTACCAAATTTAATTAAAATGTGTCTAGTGCTTTTATACTATCTACTGGAATCTACACGAATTTTTCAAAATATATTTTACTAGCATTTCCCGCGGCTTCGCACACGTTCTAAAGGCCGGAAACCACGTTCTTTCTGAATCGCGGTATAATACCTCGCAAAACGCCCGCCTTCCCGTTTTTGCAACATTTCTCATTGATGCTCTATTGGTCGTAGCGTGATGTAATATAGCCTTCCTCGAAAAAACGGACTATCCAACAAAAAAATATTTTTTCAATTCAAACCAGTAGTTCCTGAGATTAGCATGGTCATCCAAGCAAACAATCAAAGTCTTCAGCTTTATAATATTAGTATAGATGTACAGATTCGACTCAGTTATACTTTTATTATAAGTCTAGATCGTCTACCTAGTAACTAATACATATAAAACGAGCAATAATAAAGAGAAATGACGTTAGTACCTTAAGTTGAATTATTGGGATTCACAGTATATTGATCAAAAATTGCTATTTTTATTTTTATACTATTAATAACAGCAAAAATGAAAAAAGATTATGGAAGATGATTGGCTTACCCAACTTTAACAAGATTTTCACTGATAGATAGAATAAATACCCAAATAACTTCGAGTTATAAGTATAGTGTCATAATATACAAGTGTAACGATCAGACGAAAACTATATTTTTTTAATATCATATATATATTATAAAGCCAAGAAAACATTATTATTGAAAATTATAAGAAATTTTATGAGCAATGGTGTTAGAAATAAACACATTTTTATAGGTAATAGAAAAATTCCCTAAAAGATTGCATTCTCGAATTGCCTTGGTAGGGGCGTAACCGATGCAATACATTTGGGGCCGAACAATAAAACTGGAACGATCTATATCTAAGAAGTGACAATATTGGCTTGATACATTTGTTCATTGCATCAACATACGCTGAACTTAGATTAAATTTACAGGGAGTATAATAAGAGTATTGTAAGAAATGCAAATTTATGATGTTGTCTTTAACGATTTGTATTGCTTTCTCAGAAAAGACATATTTTCTCGTTTTTTTTTACTATTATATGCATGTTTTATACAGTCTAAACCTTCCTTTTGAATCACTCTGTCTTTTTTTTTACCTATCCCATACTTAATAAATTTTAAAGCTATATCACTACAATAGTCTAAAACAAAGTCGCATCCCGCTGTCTGTCTGTCCCTATGTATGCTTAGATCTTTAAAACTACGCAACGAATTTTGATGCGGTTTTTTTTAATAGATAGAGTGATTCAAGAGGAAGGTTTAGAAGTGTTACTAGTCGAACCCGGCTTCGCTCGCGCTAAATCTAGAGTCGAGCCCGAGCGAAGCGAAGGCGAGTATTATACTAAAGGATAGATGAAATAAAGGATAAAGGCTATAACTACATGCATACTATATTTTAAAATACTAAATTTAGTCAAAGCAGTTGTTAGAACTTGGAATAATAAGCTCGTATAAAATCCATTTTATAAAATCCCTAATTTCATTCAAGCTTGAATTGGCTTATCCAGTTTGCTGAATTTATATAATTCTTATCTTATGATATTGAAACAGAAATGTTCTCTTTATAATTTAAGCTTCTATTTATAGATGTAATAATAATTTTAATTTGTTTGTTTTGTCGTAGAAGATAATTCAAGAACTATTTCAAAACACTTCTTGACTTATATCTATAATGTAATATACTTTTCTAACGTTACACTTGAAACTAAAAATTAAAGTTCATAGTTAAAAACCAAAGGTTAAAGTTTATAGTTAACAGTTAAAGTTACGCAAAAATCGTGTATAACGGAATTGTTCCCCTTCATAAGTTCTAAAAAAGAGAATGCGACAACATATTTCTCTCATTGTCTTTTAAGGTTGACTCACTTTCACCTTTTTTATGATAAAAACTTTTGCTCAGTTTGTAGTGTACTTTCTGTGCTAGAGGTCGCAGGTTCGAGTCCCACTGGGGGCATTCATTAGTGCTCTGCTGATTCATTTCATCAAGTTTGTACTCCATTCTTGAATGTGTGTATGTATTTAAAGCTATATAAGCGTATTGTGTAGTGTATCAACTATCTGGTATCCGTAACACAAGCCTCGTAGTTTACCGCGGAACACGATGGCGCTGTGTGTAGTATGTCCTAACATATTTATTTATTTTATTTATAAAGAAACCGAAAATTTCGCTATTCGCTAGCATAAAGTAACATTATATTCCCGTGCTTTAACTTACCTGTTTCTATCCGAAACTATGTATTTTGGGGTATTTTCCACAAATGTTGTTTAATAGGGCGGAACAGCGGCTAAGTGGTGAGTCCACATTTTATTTACGGCTCGTGAACTTGCAACGTGAGAGGAATTACGTTGGCTACACTGTCTAATAGTCATCTTAGTACTGGGAATAGTTTGTAGGGAACTTATTGGTATTTAAATTAATATATACTAGTGATTCAACCTCGTTTCACTTGAGTGCGTACCTGAGTATGTACACATCGCGTTGCTATTGCTTAATAAAAAATGTTTTCAATAGAAATTATTCCGTAGTGTATTGTTTTCATATAACTTTTCCATCTTAAACATCTTCAGCAATCATCTTCATTAGTCAGCGGATTAACTAAATAAAAAATAAATTATCATTTTACGGTTATTCATTAAAATCCGTTCAGTAGTTTTGTGTTTATCACGATCAGACAGATTTCTTCTTAATTATTAAAAACAAAACTTACCTCGTTCAATTTACTTAAATATATAAACATTGACAAATATTAAATATATCATTAAAATAATCATCAGATAAACGTTTAAATTAAAAGTGACACACAAACAGGACAAGTGTAAGTGTTTAAAAATTATATAAGTATATTCTATTAAGATTTTATTGTAATAGTATTTTTTTATTATGGATTTGACTAAAATTATTGTGATTTATTAAAAACCAAGCATTTTTCGATTTAATAATATAGAATACGGCTCTGGAATATTATTATAATATTTTTATATAGATCTTTATTTTATATTTCGGATGTGAGCTTTTACTGTAGTGGTCATTTTTCAAACGTCGTTTTGATCCTCGCGGGAGCTTTAAGGTTTCAATAAGGGCGAGATAAAACGGAAGAGTGAAGGGAGCCTATATTTTATTGAAGGCGAAATGTATCTTTTTTATTATGCTATTTCCATTTTTTTATTTCTAGGTATAATCATTATTTTTAATTTAAACTCTGGTATAAATAATACATACGTACCTTGTATACATATAAAACTAACTCAGTCGATTATATAAATCACTAGCGTCTCGCTCTCGCTTTGTTCGGGCTCGTCATTATATTTAGCGCGAACGAATCCGCGGGTTTAGCTAGTATATTATATATATAAACTTCTTCCTCTTGAATAACTATATCTATTAAAAAATTCGCATCAAAATCCGTTGCGTAGTTTTCAAGATCTAAGCATACATAAACACAGATAGACGGCGGGAAGCGACTTTTTTTATATTATGTAGTGATAAACTTATTGGAAATAACGATACTGTAATGAAATGTAATTTGTGCTAATAAAAGTATTTATTATTTATTTAAAGGTATTATAAATGATTTGGTAAAAGTTATTTAAATCAAACTTATTTATTTTTTTATTATTCGATATTTTTTTTAGAATTCTTAATACGAGAGAAACACTGAAGCAGAGTTTGGTGAAAATTGGTGTAATAATAGCTGGTCCGGGTCATATATTATATATACTTTTTACTGCGGTAAAGAAATCTATATTCCGTATCTAGGGATCAAACCCGAGTAGAGACATGGCGAATCACTTGCGAATCACTAGTCAAAGTGCGCAATTCGAAACTAATTTCTTTATCAAATCTATTTCGTTCATTTCTATTCGAGAAAAATGTATTGTTTCGCTCAAAAACGTTCTTTATAACTACTTTGTTGTTTTAAAATAACGTCATATGTCTGCGATTTCAATAAATATTTTTGTTTAATATCACTGTTTACCAAGAAATAAGTAGGGACAAGAAAATATGAATATTTTTCTCATAATAATATCTATTCACATACTTCACTATATTCCCCCTTACAAATCGACTGGTCAGCACACTTACAATATGATGCAATAACTTAAATTAAACTTATCCGCATAACTTAGGGTGGCCTCCCCATAAATTGATACCCTTACCAAATCGATGTCTAAACGATTTATGCTGTACTTATTATATTAATAATTCAAATTCCATACATACTTGTTTTGAAATGATATTAGTGTTTACTTGTAGTGGGATACTAGTAACTTAACCTTGTTACGTTTGTTTTTTTAGGCGCAACATATTTTTAGTGTGTACAGTTTAATAAAATTGAAGTATCTGTTTTTAATTTCAAATTAACAGCTTTTTACTAAAGACATATGAAAGTATATATGGTACTTACATTAAAAAAAACATTTTTATTTTTTTTGTCTGTTTGCTTCGGGTATTCTCTGAAACGGCTAGACAACTTTAATAGGACCTTCACTAAGTAACTAAGGAGTACCTTTACTTTAGTGTCATTTATTTTGACTTACGCCAGCTTAGCTTGCTAGTTTAAAATAAATTTATATTAAAAACTGTTTAATCAATATAAGTTATTTTATAGTAAGTGAACAACGAAAAATACAAGCTTTTATGATAAAAATTCATATGTAAGATATATCAAAAAGCTTAATTTAAAGTAAATACAAAGGAGATGTCAGCATGGGCATGACAGATCACGTAGTATTCGTTCTACTCAAGATAAATGCTATGTAATATTTTATAGGAGGTTTATATGTGTTTATATCTACGTTTGTAATATCCGTATTCCATACTGCTGCCTCGGTGTTGTAGTGGCTAGCATGTACGGCAATACATCGAGAGGTCCTAGGTTCGAGTCCCGGATCGGGCCAAGTTTAGTTATTGAGTGTTTCCATTTAGATAAGTCTCAATAACAGCACCCGGAGTTAACACGTTAGCTGCGGCACCAATTTTTGCATACTTTCCGTTCCTGCGGCACGAGGTATAATCGGCCCGTACCGTGACCAGACGTTAGGGCGACACGCGGTCTATTAGACCCCACCTCCTTTTACAGACTAAAATCCATTTTCTGGCGCGAAATCAAAGATAAATGAGAATTTTGGTCCTTATTGATATAGACAGTGAATTGATGAACCCTAATCCACCGTCGCCCCGGGATCTGATGGCTAGTTTAGGAATTATTAGCAAAACAAAATATGGGATCTTATACACCTCGCAACGCACTGAAATAGGGCAAATTTTCGCTGCGATTAGTGATGGGAAAAATAATATCGACGTTTTTAAACTGTCTTAACTACGCAACGACTTGACCGATTTTGATCAATTATATCTCATTAGATCGTTTCAAGGGCAAAACCTGGCAAAACAACACAAAGCTATCAAAGGATAAATTTTTTTTAAATAATCTAAATTGTGCTTGAAGGCGCCATAAAGAAAAAAAAACCGGCCAAGTGCGAGTCGGACTCGCGCACGAAGCGTTCCATTCTATACCATTAAGAGGCACCTATTACAGACTTATTATTAGAAAATAATGGATTACGGTTTATGCATAAGGTTTATCTTTCTATTTGTATATGAAAATCTTAATGCGGTTCACAGAATAGAAAAAAAGGGTTTTTTAAAATTAACTTCTTCCGACATCGTTTAGACATGTTCGGCGCTGTAAAAGGACGTGCTCTCCAATCGACGTGATGCACAACACTGGTCGCGGGAAGCTCGCGTTGAGTGCGGTACGAGGTCAGGGGGGATATGGGACGTTTTAGCCTCGTTCCGCACTGCATTAAAATTATATTAATTCAGTGCGCACGAGGCCTAAGACATCCGGTACCAAGGTAGGTACACCACCGAGTCCGGAACCATTAGTGATCTCAAATATATATTTATCTCTTTCCTACACTGGACCAAACCAAAGCTATGCCATTCGCACGACAGAGAAATTCACTTTTTTGCTTGCCGCACCACAGGGAAGTTGCATCAGGGGTGATTTAGGCCTCGCGCCGCACTTAACGTGTTAAGAAGTTAGAGGTGTGTCAACCTCGTGCCTCGGAGAGCACGTAAAGCCGTCGGTCCTGTGCCTTAGCTCTCACTGGTCGTGTCAAGTCCCACCATAGTATCAAAGTGATAAGAATAGAAAATGCACTTGTGTCTGCGCGTACACTTGTGCACTATAATATCTCCTGCGCTGTTGGCTAGTCTCACCGAGATTGGCCGCCACTGCCAGAATCGGTCGGAGAACATCATTCCATACTAAATTTCACAAGAACTTAACTACTTTTTTGAAGATATACCTACTACTGATGGACTAATTTCGATAAAATTTTGATAATAATATAGGTATTGTTTAATAATCTTCTTTTAGGGCATACAATAATTTAAAACGGTTTGTACGAGTTAATTGGTTTACTCATAAATTAATATTAGGCTTTTCTATAATAAAATTATGTTTAAAATAGATAAAGCCTTATCGTTTCGTTGGAGATTTTACCGCACATCAAATTTCCTTTTAGATATTATTACAAAATACAATTGACCTATCCGCCCTCGGAGTGATCTCTTGATTATATCTTAATTTGGGGTTTAATTTCACTTGTGAAGGTTAATTAATCTGGTTCATTGCCCACGGCCTTAAAAGTAAATTTAATTTATTTGAGAGAAAATATCGTGATATTAAATCTATATAAAAAAAATGTAATCATGTATTATAGCATGAGTGCTCTGAATCACAACCGCAGTTAAATGGCCAGCGTTCTTAATGATATGAGAAAATGGTATGCTCTAAGTAGTTTTAAGCAAATCGATTTACAATATTCGTCATTTAGTACATAATATATTTAAATGATTTTTTGTGCATCTTGAAAATGACTCGATTTGGATCAAATTTTGTTTTTAGATAAGATTTTGGTTTTTAAGCTTAATTATATAAATATATTTCCTACTAAATTGCTATTTTTATATCTTCCTTATTCTTAATTAAAGCCTTTAATGTTTATCTTCTACTATTAATTAAATCGTTTAATTATTATCTTGTTAACAAATAAGAAAATCTGAAGAGTTTGTTGTTTAGTTGAACGTGCTAATCTCAGTAACTACTGCGTCGATTTGAATTATTCTTTTTGTGTTGGATAGTCGGTCTATCGAGGAAGGCTATAGGCTATGTTACATCACGCTACAACCAATAGGAGTGAAGGATCAATGAAAAATGTTGCAAAAACGGGAAGGGCGGGCGTTTGTTCTACGAGGTACCATACCTTGCGACTCAGAAAATTTGGTTTCCGGTCCTTAGAACGCGTGCGAAGCCGCGGGAAATGCTAGTATATTATATAGATTATTATACGAAGGTTAAAATCACAGTCTATAAACATAAATACCTTCATTTGAATGTAATAAAATTAATAAAATTAGTAAACTGTAACAAAAAGTAACATTTACGAGTATTAATTACTTCATTTTATATGTTAGTTATTAGAGTAACACATTTATTTTCAGTACCGTAGCGTCAATTATAACTTAATTGAACCAATGAATCTCCGACTATGAACTTAATAAGTATTGAGATAAGATTTATTTTAGCTAGTTACTGTTTTTATAGGGATTTAGAATATTCAAATGGGTGATGAAATTAGAATTTCGCATTAAATATGTATAATTCGATATAAAACGACAAAAATAGATATATAAGGTTTCATGGTTATATATCTAATATGTAACTTACATGTACTAAAATCTTCTGCAAAAATTATATCTATAGTAGGTACTCTGCATCTACATATATTAATATTATAAAGCAGAAGAGTTTGTTTGGTTGAACGCGCTAATATCAGGAAATACTGGTCCGAATTGAAAAATTCTTTTTGTGTTGGATTGTCCGTTTATTGAGAAAGTCTGTAGGCTATATTTCATCACACTACGACCAATAGGAGCGGAGCATCAATGAGAAATGTTGCAAAAACGGGAAGGGCGGGCGTTAGTTCTGCGAGGTATCGTACCGCGACTCCGAAAAAATTTTGTTTTCAGACTTTAGAACGCGTGCGAAGCCGCGGGTAATGCTAGTCTATATAAATAAAATTGAATGTTGCTAAGCGCCAAACTCGGGAATGGTTTGGCCAATTTGGTTATTTTTTTTTTTGCATGTTCCTGAAGGCATACGGAAGGTTTTAATAGCAATAAAATACAAAGAAAATAATGGTTTAATAAAAATACAAAGTTTGTAAAAAAACTAAATACTAAAGGGGTCGAACCCTAAATGTTATTACGACAAATAATATTTATTTTAATTTACACTCACAACTGATAAAAATTTACTTAATAATTTAAAATTCATATGCTGCTTCGGCTCTAACTGCCTCGGTGGTATAGTGGCTAGCATATACGGTAGCACACCGAGAGGCCCTGGGTTCGAGACGAGTTTATGCAACTCGCAACTGCAATTACGTAGATTATGTATAAGTGGTCGAAGGTGAATTGGGTAATTCAATCATTTTAATATATTATATAATGTCACTTTACCTTTAACACACCCTTTTCTACGAAGGCGCTCTTTGTGTACTATTAATAACAAGAAAATCTGATTGAGCATAAAAATGTAAATCTGAAGCAGAATATTTTTCTCTATTTGAAAAGCTGTTAGGTGCGATCGTTAAAAATATTTAGAGGGCGCACATAGTCGTATTTGGTTTGCTTTATTTTATTAAAACGTGTTGCATATACGCCACGTAGTACGTGTAATAAGAGCAGTCGGGAAAGCGATTTTTATATATTTTAACTTAATACATAAATTTCATTTTTAGCTTTGTTCATTGACACATTTTTAATGCTGAATAAGTTGATTTTAATGAAATAACAGTACAACTAGCAACTAACCTACCGACTTCTAAATAGTATGGCCAACCTTCACTGGGCTAGCCATGTGGACTATGCCTATGGACTATGGCCTGTGGACTATGACCTGTAGACTGATCCTTCTTGTATTGAAGGAACAGGCCATAGTCCATGCCCAGCCGTGAGATATTAAAAAGGGCTTATTATTATACCCCATTCATTCATCATTATTTTTATGCATAGTCATGTAATTTCACATGGCACACCTAAAGTATCACGTTAAGTATCTTTGTACTTCTTTGACGAGGTCAGTCGATTCATCAATCCATAATATAAGAACTAGATTTTTTTACTACATTCCTATTTTATTTTAAGTATATATACCTATAATGGCCCTAAAATACAGCGCTCATGATAAAATCTGGAAACATCAATCCTGTAACATATACCCATATCTAAGGGTTAGAGATTAAACACGTGTCGTTAAGTTTGCAAGTACATTTTTTATATACACATATTTTTTAAATAAATAAATATGTTGGGACATTCTTACAACAGCGCCATCCAGTTCCGCGGTAAGCTACGATTCTTGTGTTACCAGATAGTTGATATACTCATATATATAAAAATTTAAATACATACGTATTATAAATATAAACACCCATGACTGGAGTAGGTACAAACATTGATAGCTCAACAAATGAATGCCCACAGCGGAACTCGAACCCGCGACCGCTGGCGCAGAAAGTAGGGTCACTACCAACTGAGCCAAACGAATTTTCAATACAATTGTTCACTGTTTCATCGTATGTCATAAATATTGCGGTGCAAAGATAGGCAATTTAGTTTATCTAAATAAAACTCAAGTTAATCCGACTATTTCACTGAACGTCAGCCACAGGCGCCAACTAACAGAGTGCACGAGGATGCAATAAAACTATAGTGAAAGTAAATCTAAATTTGGATAGATAGGATTTTCAAAATCCTTTTTAAACCTACCAATTTTTTTCGACGACACGTTTGGCTCAGTTGGTTCTGGGTGGCTTTCTAAGCCTGCGGTCGCGGGTTCAATTCCCGCTGGAGGCATTCATTTGTTGAGCACCAATGTTTGTACGGCAGTCATGGGTGTTTATATTTAAAGTATGTACGTATTTAGAATTAATATACGTGTAGTATATGAACTGTCTGGTATCCGTAACACAAGCCTCGTAGCTTACCACGGAACTGGGTGGAGCTGGTGTAATAATGTCCCAACATAATGGGTTGGGAAAAACGTTTCTTAAAGTTATATAAATATGTAATATCGATCTGTTTATCAAAATAGAAATCCTAAATAAAATGCAATCAATTAGATTTTAGCATCTTTAATCTCCACCATTTTATAGGCGGAAGAAGCATTATTTCTAACATAACATATTGGTTTCAAAAGATATAAATATTAAATATCATAAAAATAGCATAGACATACATAATATTTTAGTGCATACTTATAAAAAAAGAATCGAATCCCCTATCTTTTATCATACGCATGCGAAAATTGAACACAGCTGAATATAAAGTTTATATACAATTAGTATGTATCCCAAAAACCATAGAAATCATATTACAGTACTTTTGAAATTAAAAAAGTTTCTCAATAAAATGGTTTTTGTTCACAATATCGTGTTTGTGTTGACCGATCCATTATAAAAGCTTTTACGGACGATCACAATGCATTTTAAGTCGAATATATTTTAGCTAACGTATTTTTTACATTGTAGTGGTAGCCCAGTGGTAACACGCTCGCTTGGATAACCGAGTGATGCGAGCTCAAATCCGGGTGTTGCACCTCTGATATTTTCATGTGCGAATCATTTCTATCATGATTACCACTTGTCTCACGGTGGAGGAAAACATCGTAAGGAAACCTGCGTGTCTGAGTGAAGCGAGCAAGTTTTCGAAAGACCCTTCCCCCCTGTATTGAAAGGAGGCCCGTGCCGAGCAGTGGGACGTTATAAGGGGTTGAATACGATTTTATACGTAGGTAAATACATACTATATACATATTGTATTTTATATTATATTATATACCTAGATATAATACAATTTTTTCTTTATATTTTTTATAACTGTGGTCTAATAAATATTTCTAGGTCGAATTACTAATTAAATAGAAATTTTGTAACAAATCACGCAAATAATCAAACACATCATAGAATTATTTTAACCGCGGGGAAAATATCTCAGAGAAATCTACACTAACCTTTAAAACGTATCCAAGAATGAATACGAGCAAAGCAAGCGTTGAATGGCTAGTCGTAAATTGAAAATATGTTAATGACCCTTTGGCCTTAGTCTTCTTAAAGGAGATTTAATTTTGAGACAGTATTGTTAATTTAAATTTCGTAAAAGATCTATAATAATGTTTTATAAGCGTCCTTAGCATTATGCTTCGCTGACTGTAACGAGTACAACTACAAAGTTTAATTTGGAGGGTATTATTGTAAAGGTACTAAAGGATCTCGCACCCTGTATACAGTCAGAATCTAAGTTTATAAATACTAAATGGTTTAACAGGTTAAATATTACAAGAACAGAAAAGTAATTGCGATAAACATTCACATACAAATGATGTAGAATGTAGATGTGTATGCTCTTTCATTATAGCGACAAAATTTTTCTTTGTTTTTATTATTTCTTTTATATATCTGTGGGTTTCATTTTGATTTTCTTAATATAACCTAACTTGATATAAATAGGCAAAACAGTAAAGAAATACAAGTAGTAGTCTTATTTTTAACTTGTAACTGAAGTAACCACAGATGTAGTGGCAATTGGAAACGATGAAGCACGTCATTCACTTACAAATGTGCCATATTGTTTGATTTGAATTAATATCAATCATTCAAAGTGTTCAAACATGCATTGAGAGTTAATAAAATTCCGTGCCCACGTACATAATATATTACGATGAAGGCAACCTGTTACCAGTTTGTGTTGTTTTAAATTAATAACAAGCTGTACAATAATTTAATTATTTTTTACATTCTGCCAGCTTTTTGCGGGCTTTCTTACTGATAGACAAGGACATAAAGTCCATTTTCTTCTCAACGGACAAGGTCAAGGACAAGCTTCGCTAAGCAATGGTGCTCGTTCACCAGGCTATCATCTATTGGCGATAATACCACAAAAATTTACTTGATGGTTATATTGTCCGAATGAGATAAAAACAAATAGAAAAAAGCTCTTATTATATTTTTTATGTAAATATTGTAAGGTTAAGATTATTCTCACCAATACATTTAGTCAAAAAGAAAGAATGAAACAGAAAGATCAGACAAGACAAGTGACTGACTTCAAAAGATAATACTAGTACCTAACTAGAATGTAGGTTTTATTGTTCAAATTTAAACTCAATTGCAAAGTAATTATTTAGAACAGTGTTATTATATTTTTAATGAGATTTAATGTTAATGCACATTTTTAATTACAAAATTATAATTTTCTGTATTTTAACTTTAAAAATTATACGTCGAATATTTCCAGTTACAATACAATAGCGAATGCCGAACGTTAAAGTAAAATTACAAAACATGTAATGGTTGAAGTTTGTATAATAAACGGCAAATGGTCCCGGGCTCGTATTTATTATTCCGTTGCATACAAAGTTGGTTATTAATACCGCTTTGCTTGCCGATGGGAGAAATAATTTAGTTTTTAAAAGTTTCTGATTAATAATTTGTTTTAATTATCCTGCCTTATAGCTGGCTGGGGAAGTTATACTTTGCGTATTTCATTTTTACGCTATTTGGATAAAGTAGTTGAGGTAGTTACCTTTTGTAGATGAACAGCAGCTTTTAGTTTTCCAGCAATATTGTTTTAGTACTAAAGCCTTAGAACACGTACTTTATTTTCAACTTATTACTAGTCGTGGTAGTACATAAATTTATTTGTTACACAGCTTCGATTTTAAAAAAATTTAGTATTTTAAGCATTATTCTTTATGAACAAGCATACGTACATATTACATCTTTACTATATTTAATGTAAGTATGCATATAGAAACAGGCTAAATTACCAGTTGCAAAATATTTTTATGATAGAAGAGCAATAAAAATGTCAAAAAGATATAGTCATAAGTCAATCAAATTGCTCTATTTTGCATTAATCAATCAGCGTTGCTGATGGAATGGTGAATTTCACTTATGTTTTATTGGTTTCAATACAATGTGGTACGTTTTACTTTTTAATGGAATTTTAATTTTAGTTGTAACTATTGACTCGATCTCGCTTCGCTCGAGCTCATCCCTTGACTTAGCGAGCGAAGACTTGAGCAAAGCCGCGGGTTTCGCTAGTTATACATTAATCTTACAAAACTCTCTTAAGAAAACCGCATCAAAATCCGGTGCGTAGTTTTAAAGATCTAAGCATACATAGGGACAGACAGACAGCGGGAAGCGACTTTGTTTTATACTATGTAGTGATATAGTAATAATTAAGGCTGAGAAAACTCATACATCATTTATAACGTCTCATATTATGTATCCTAAAAAAGAAGGCATCATTCAAATTTAGCATTTATTGATTTTTTCATTCATTTTCTTTTACATCATTGCTTTTCTTTTAGTTACTTTTAAAAAGGTAAATGATGATGATAATTTATATTCAGGTTTTCAATTTGAGGGAAGCTACTGTCCACTAAGCGGGTAAGTACGAATTGATGGGTTTTACATTTCTTTCTAAATCTTGCTAGCTTCTCTCGGACATGTAAATTTCCGCAATATATTTTATTTAACTTAAAGCTATGGGTAATCATGTTAACTGGACATGGGATTCAAACCCACTTCACTTGGTTTCCCAAGTGAATTCACCAGTCTACCACCTTAAATGACATAGTTTATACTTTTACTCGAAAAAAATACTTTGTTGGGTAGTCGCACTTACTGCCTAAGAAATTATTATTCAAAAGGGTTTTAAAAAGAGTCAGAATAATGAAAATATGTTTAAAACTCTTTCATATAATACAATGTACCATGGAAAAGTTACACCAAAAGCCTTTCTTTAATTACTTTCTTTCTACTTTGATTACTCCTAATGGACCATGAATGTGCGAGAAAGTTTAATATAACGAAAAGCTAAGTTAAAGTTTTCCGGCAATCCTCCCTTAAATCAAAAACAAACGGAAAAGTAATAGAAGTTCATTTACTGGCGATGTTGATGATATACATATGAATTACAGTTCCAGTAAAACTTTTTGAAATAAATTTCAGTTGAGACATTTTATTTATATTGAACTAGTGACTCACCCTCGCTTCGCTCGGGTTCTTTCCCAGGTACCCCCTTTAGTATAAGTTTTTTTACAAACTTTGAATATTTTTTTTTATTATAAAAACATTCCGTGGGCCTTAAGGAACATATAAAAAAGCCGAATTGGTCCAGCCATCCTCGAATTTGCGCTTAGCGACATTCATTTTTATTTATATGATAAACTAGCTACATACTCCCGCTTTGCTTGGGCGGTATCCTAAATGGCGGTATCCTGAATATATAAAAGCGAAAGGTCACTCACTTACTCACTAACTCATCACGAAATATCGAAAATCGTTTGACATATAAAGGTGTTTGGCAAGGAGATAGTTTATATTTGTAGACGTCCGCTAAGAACGGATTTCGGATTAAGGTGTATTGTGGGCTCTCACAAGTTTGTATGAAGTCCTTCAATTTCTGTGCCACAAACTTTAACCTAGGGGTGAACCCAAGCGAAGCGAGGGTGATTTGCTAGTATCATAAACAAGTAGCGTCGTCTTTTGGCCTCTTCTATCCTATATAATCATATCCTATCCTAGTAATAGTATCCTTTACAAAAAGTAATATTCCATCATCTATCCATGTACTAAGTTCCACCCAAACCCATACAACCGTTTCACCGTCACTAGGTACATATTATAAAACAATGGCCTGTATGTCTGTTTGCGATAAACTCAAAAACTACTGCACCGATTTTCATACTGTTTTCCCCAATGGATAGAGTAGTTCTCGAGAAGGGTTTTAGTAATTAGTATATAATTTCTCAAGTTTTGTATACATTTACAAGCGTAACCCGCGGCTTCGCTCGCGCTTAATCTAGGGACGAACCCGAGCGAAGCGAGATTAAGTCGATAGTAAAAAAGAAATACTTTATTCAAAATACTAGAGTATTTATAATATTAGTATGACAGCATTTCCTGTAAAGCTCTGTTAGATGGATATTAATCGAAATACTTTTTGTACTTTATTCCGTTTCATAAAATTAATTAAACCTTGTTCGTGGTTGCTCTCAAACATTTTATTTAAACAGACTCGAAAGTACTTAATTTTGTATGACCCATATTAAAATATTCTCCTATTTGATGTTGTTATTTTAGCGCCATATATGAATATTATGGATCTGATTTAAACCTATTGTTCAATTATTATCATGATATTAACGTGTTTATAAGACTAATGTAGTGATTACAAATATGTGACATTATATAAAGCTCGAGTTTCTTGTAACGATTTTTCTAATAAATAATTACTTTTAATTACTTTTAGAAGTAAAAAATGCTACAAATCCAATTTCCTCTTTTATAAGCAGAGTAACATTCCGAGCTACTTTTCCTCAGTTAGTTAATAAGTAAGTCTAACTTGAGTAAAAATAAAAATCGACATCTCACTTAACCGTAGAAAATTTAGTAACATATTTAATGCTAGAAAGAAAATTAAAAATGTATTAAAATGAAAAATTGCGCTGAAAACATTTTAATCTCAAGTTTTTTTCTTAAATCTTTCTAAAGCCAAACAAAACGGGATATTAAGGCGCAGACACTTGAAGACGACCTCACATAAATTTTCCGGTAGCTTTCCTTCGTCGAGTTGCGGTAAAGCTACCCGCCCATTGAATATATTCATTTGTAGCACTAAACAGAATCTTTTTATTTATGACGCCTCATTTTAGTAGTTTAAAAAACAATTTCACGTTATTTCTATTAAGTTTATATTTAACAGCTAACGAATAAAAGGGTAGTTATACTTTTAGCATGTATATAATACGTGCCACGAAAGATGAGACTTGAGGAGCGTTAGTAGCGGGGGTTTTCGCAAGTAAAGTCGTGTTAGTTAGAGTTATGTATAATTAATTTCAATATCTATTTAGACATGATTCGATGACCTTCGAAATAATGAGCATAGCAATGTTATAAATTATTACCTACTAGCAATTCCCGCGGTTTCGCACGAAACGAAAGAAAATTATTATTATATGTATATAAAACTAGTAGTTGTTACGTAAAATGACTGTAAAAGATGAACAGACGAAACAATAAGATAACTAAAAATAATTATATTTATTACAACTTACTAGTATCCTTAAATAAGGTATGAGAGATATATGAATATTAAACAATATATATTCAAGCCAACCTCAGGCAATTTGCGAAACTCTACATCTTTTTGCGATAAATTACCTGCTATTGCTTTAACGAGAAAAAATAAATGTAAGAGAGATTTAAGCTGAATCAATGCCACTCGGCGAACTTGATATATCAGTGTTGAAAAAACGTTGGTTTCTCAAAGAAATATAACATTCTCAGATAATCTTTAGCGAAATCTCTACACAAAATATTTTTAATAGTATGATTGTTACATATTAAGTACAGAATATAGATGTTGAAACGTAAGTAATTTAAAAAATGCAGTTTCCAGCGGTTAATCACGAATGTTTGTACTTCAGTCATTTCGTTATGTGTTATCAACTATCTAGTATTTATTCATATTTATTTTATTCATAAATTGACGGCTATTTTGCATTAAATAATATATGCTTTAAAAATGTATTTACCAACAAAAAATTGCATTATTTTTTCAATGTGAAAACACGTATTTTAAAATACTTATATGTATACATATATCATCGCTTACAAGTAATATTTCAGGGGTAATTTTGAAAGATAACAGTGCGTAATATGATCCCCCAGACTGAAAGGTACGCGATAATCGCACAACTGTACGTACATATCTGACTTCAGCTAATTTTAAAATTATCAATTTACGTTCTCTATCAAACAATTAAACAAGTGTTTAAGGATAATTTTAAATAGCGATATTTTCTTTCAGTTACTAATAATAATTAATCCCTATTACGTACTAATAGTCCAGTTCCAGTTATTCATTCCTTTACAAAACATAAGATGAACAAAAATTAAGTTTCGATTCCATTTCAACTTAAAATAAATGATAAAACATTAAAAAATAAAAGATTAAACATTAAAAATAGTAAATGTCAATCCCAAAACATCACACAAATTATAATTGAGAAAATTTTTGAGTGAACCTCATTTTATTATATTTATATTAGAAAAAGAATAAGGGTTCTGAAGCGGAGTTAGGGACCGGAAATTACTCCTAATCAACAAGTATCTACCAGTGAAAGTTCTGTCAAAATTTGCTCAGCCATTTCGGAGATTAACCGGAACAAACAGAAAGTCCGGAAGACATATAAGAGGAAATGAGACATACAAAAAAATAAAAGTTTTTATCATATGTAAGATACTTATCTTGTATAATTCCATATGAAGAAAGTAATAACCTCTAATTTTGACAAACAAACAGAAATTATATTTATCTATATAGAATATAGATTCATTCAAACTGCGAACGTACATAATATTTAAGGATGAGATTATTCAGGACCGGACCAACATTGCCCCCTTGAGGTTAAAGCGGTATGTTTATTATTTCCGCTATAATTACACTTCCTGATTGTTATTGCCCTCTTTATGCGATCCTGTGAGGATGGAAAATTTTATATGTATTTTTCCACTGACTTGTATACAATGCGTGAGTTCAAAGACAAATAGTCGACTGTTGTCTAGTTAATATGTTCTAACTATTTTGTAAAATTATATGAACGTACGTACGTTTGTTACTCTTTCATGCGAAAATTAATGAATGAATTGTCCTAAAACTTTACAGTTATACAAAATGTTCGACCCTTGACTTGTTAGGTTCTTTCAAACGTGCAGGTTTCCTCACGATGTTTTCCTTCACGGTTAAATAAGTGGTGACCATATTAGAAATGAATTGCACATGAAAATATTGGAAATGCGAGTCCCAGGATTTGAACCTGCTTCACTCGATTACCCAAGTGAGCTCGTTACCTTTGGGCTTCTACTGCCTACTCATAATATAAACTTACATAAATATTATATGAGAATACAGAAAGACAAGATATAAACCTATCCGCTAAGGAGTTCTATCGTCTATCTTCGAATTTTGTAGGATCATCTCAATTTTATTTTGGGGCTACCGATTTATATCTAAGTATCAAATAAAAAAGCCTTTTTCGAATAGGAAAATATCAAACGAATTGGTCCACAGATATCAGAATAATGGATATTTTTTCATTGCTCACTTTCATTCACATAATTAAAGCGTATTCTCGTTGGTGAGTGAGACATACGTCTACTTATGTTGTAAAAAAATATATTTCTTACATTAAATCATCACTACATAGTATAAAACAATGTCGCTTCCCGCTGTCTGTCTGTCTGAGTTATGCTTAGATCTTTAAAACTACACAACTACTAAATGTATACACTATTACTACCTACTAAATGTGTTTTGTTTTGTAGTTATAAAATTTTAAAGTTATTAAAAGATAAAATAAAGTGCGAAACCACTAAAATATTAAAATACAGCAAATGAAATATTTTCTGGAGAAACATAAAATAGAGAACATAAATTCTTTCTACTTTGTATACTTGATATTCTGTTAAAATAACATGAAGAAGAAGACAACGAAAATGAAGACTGATGAATTCAACATACTGGTGCGTCTAAAATTACATAGTTTTAAGAAGATTCTATGTCTTAAATCAAATATCAACATGACTTGGTTTTGATGATTAAATTGAAAGGCTACTTGATCAAGGTTCGAGTCTCAGATAGTGCAATCGGACCATAAAGCCATCGCTTCAACACCTAATCACATGCCAACCTCGAAAACCACATTTTACACTCTCATATCTTGCATTTACATTGCTTTCACCACAGCTTATCATAAGGTGGATTTCGTTTTTATTACTGATAATTATTTTTATTACTTACATAATATTATGTAACTATATTTATTATTTACCTATGTAGGAATCGAACCTACGTATTTTTTTATTTAATTAAATAATAATGAACTTAACTTAAAAGCTTATATGCACCTAAAATACGTTATTACAATTTAAATACAGAATAAGTTTGTTTTATTACATGGATATAAAAATATATTTTAATTTGACAAGTATGTAAGTAAATCACTATTATATCATATGCAAAGTTGGTAAAAAGTATTAAAATCTATTCCGATCTTACTTCACACCGGTATGAATAGTTATGTAGCATGTTACGTCAATAATGTAAGAAAGTATATAACTCTAAAAACGTTATGAGTATTCTCTCGAACTTTGAAGGTGTTGGCATATTGACTGGAATATTTTTTCATAATAATCCACCTTGAGTTGTATATTTTGACTGCTTAAAGGGCTTTATTATATTCTTTGTTGCATATAAAAATTAAAATATAAGAAAATAATAATAGAAAATTAAGGGAGTAAATAGACTTATCTCTAACAGAGACTTTTTTCAGTCAACCTATGATGGTTCGATAGTATATAATATTATACACTATGAGTGTATAGGACATAGGTATGCAATATATGTATAATAAATACATACACTTCATACAAATTCATTTACAAACACAAACAACATTCAAATAGAAACTTCAATTCAAATACAACAAGTATACATAAATACTTAGGCTTGGGCTGTACTGTAGTGATATTATAATATTTTGTAGCATGCATTTTTATTGCATTATTTCTTACTCGTATATACCTACATGTAAAAAATATTTTTTTAGAATAAATTTGATTTTAATTTAAACACAACAACTTTAATCATTTTTTTAATCCAAATGTTGACGAAAGTTAAATAAAAATTGAGTTGGTTTACATACTACAATTTTTTATACCTATCGATTTATACTTCATATTGTTATTTCAGTATATATCTTTCTAAAAACTACACTTTTACAGAGATTATAAGCTGTTTTATTCAATATATAATGTAATATAAATTGGTATAACGTTTCAAAATAGATTTAACTAAGATTTTAATCGTTTTTATTTAAGAAAGTTTAAGCGCTTTTTTTCATCAAACTTTACAGTCAGTGTGAAACATGTCTTGTTAGTATACTTTACGGCACACGTTGGCATATAGAATTTATAGCGGTTTGGGTAATTTAGAAGGGATAAGTGCTTTATTTTATGATCGTTTTGAGTTAAAGCTGTTTACTTGTTTGCGTCTTCTGTTTTGTTATATGAGAATCAATTCAACGTACACTCTTTTAAAATATGAATTTTTAATATGCACATTTGTGTTGTTTTACTTACTTCTTTCTTCCCTTTTATAGGTTTTTCTATTAAGTATACTATATCTCTATATATAGTAAATATACTCAGATATATTTATGTAAAAGCGAGCTATGCTTCCAGCCAACGCCTTTCTGTAAAATCTACAATACTATATAAGCTATTCAATTGTAACATTATTATTTCTTTTGGGATTTTTTATTGTCACTTGATGATGAATTCAGTTACTCTCTCTCTCCATAACATAAACTACTATTTATCTGTAGACATCTACTCATATAATTCTCCCTCACTTTTGAAAAAAAACAACCAACAATTTTTCTTATTCTTTATTAACTACTCAATATACCTATGTTTATATACATAGGTATCGAGCTATAATTAGTCTATTCAATATGAACCGTTAAATTACCTTACCAGTACCTAGGGACGAACTCAAGCAAAGCAAGTGTAAACCGCTAGTATAGTATATATACATGTGTGATTCTTACGAGAGTACTAGGGTACTACGAGTAAATTAAAAAGCTGAGTTGTATAAGTTATACTGAAAGCGCAACAATGAACAGAAAAAGTAGTATTTTATCGTAACTCAAACCGCAGATCCGAGGGACTCAAGAAAAATTGTGAGGGGAATATTTAATAGGTGCCCCGGGAGAGCAGTAAGCCGTTATTTTTAAAAATTCAACCCCTAACGGCACAAAAACGTATGATGTATTAGATATATGATATACCTAATTAATATTCTTTTCATTGTAACAATATCGTTAATTAAGATAATTACTAAACTAAAATAATTAGTCAACTAATTATCTTGTTTATTTTAGTATTACAACTATAAAATAGTATACTATAGTAGTTACTGCTCTAATAGCAGAATGAACAGTAGGAGCTCAGTGTTTCTCGAAAAGTGGACTGTTGGTATAAGGTCTTGCAATGATGAAATATCCTGCGATGATCCATTAAACGGGACCCATCAAAATCGGTCTAGTTGTTTCAGAGATTAGCCAGAAGAAACAGACAGAAAGAACTCCAGACAGATAAAACTTTATTATATTCCGTATAAGTTACGTATATAATTTAACTAACTTAACTTTTAATTTAACAATTTAGTTACTGGGGTTCACTCAAAAAATTGAAACGTATTCGTAACTATGAACGCACCCGATAGAAGCAATAATAAGTCAATAGTAACTAATAATACGGTAATCGAACTTAAACTACTCTCAACAAAAAAATGAACATTACCACTGCGACACAACCATAAAAGAAAAAGACAGTAAAATAAGATAAAATTATATATGGCATATAATTAAAATAGTTCGCGACGGCTGGCGATAACTGAATAATTTAGGATATTCAGAATTAATTTGAAAGAAGCGGACTTTGGAGCTGAATTAAATTCTTAAAAGTTTTTTAATAAAAGCCTTAGCACTGTGGAGAGAGATTTATTGAGTTTTCCAAATCACCGGAAGATGTTACCTGTCGCGAATATTTTAATATGTTACCTTTTTATTAAGAAGATCGTCAAAAAGTTTTGGTTAAAACGTAAAATTGGACAAAAAATTGTAATATTATAACCACTTCTTGAATTTAATTTTTTGTGGGCTTATTGGTGTCTTTTTTTAATACACAATAACGGGTTATAGAAATTACTAGCCAGAGAAGGATATACCTACGTGCAATGATGTTATGTTTTTTTAACCTCGTTGCCTACGTGTAAAAAATTTTGAGTTGAGTAATTATTTCAAAAGTTTACACAAAGTGTTTATTTTAGAATTTGATAGAAAAGTTTTATCTATGTATGTATTAATCTATATATTTTATAATAATATTCTGATTTAGTTGAATCACTATATTAAAAATTGTATGGAAAATCTTATTGAAATAGTCATTATTATCGATACAGAGGCGAAATCAACAAAACGAGAAAACCATTTGACAGATCATTCAATATCTCATGTCTCTCAGAGATCTGAGAGAAACCAAGAAGACAATTAGACAGATATGAGGTCTCTTTAATTGTCGTTCATCCTGATATATACTCTTTGACAGGATAGATCTAATACATTTTAAACTTAAAAACCCGAAATTTTCATATCCAATATATAAAAAATACAACAGCGCTTGAATAATAAATAATTTAATAGTAACCTGAATAATATTATGATTTAACATCGCACTAAAAAATCCAACTCTTATATTGGTTAACCGAATTTAAAAGGAAGTAGTTACCTACTGTAAAAATTGTATTAATAACAGAGAGTGTAATGCATGAACAAATCTACTTCGAGAAGTAGTTGCAAAGAACTGTCAAGTTTCAAAGTATTTCAGTTATTGAATTTGCAACTTTAACAATAGAGTGAAATAAAGTACTTAACTGGCTTTTTCTTGAAAATGAAACAAAGTAGACTAGGTTTCGTGCTCAGTGCACTTCGGTTTTACATAGAGCTATAAACGTATCTAAATTTTATAGAAAATATTTCGATTAATTTATATATTAATACTTTCTTAGGTTTACGCGAATATTTGACATTATAAATGAAACTATCTTTTCTGGGAGAGATCTCCCCCGTGACCATAATCGCTGTAAAGCATTCGAAACGTCGGGTACCAAAAATCAATATAAATCCGCGACAAAATCCGAAAAGATTTTCATCTATAATAATTTATATATTACTAGCAGACATAGCCCGCTTAGCAAGGCGTAAGTTGAAATAAATTATTTTATACATGTAAATAATTATTATTATTAGTCCAACGATTAGGTTATTATGGAAGCAAACATTGTAAATTGATATTTTATTGTCAAAGTGACATTCTCTCTAACCATAACGTAAGCTAGATTATTATTTTGATTTAAAAAATATTGATAAATATTATATTTTATTACTTATTATCCTATTCCGGGCTAAGAGAAATCCAAAAAATCATATTGTTTTGTAATAAAAATTGGTTCAGCCGTTCTTGAGTTATAAATTGTGTAACTAACAAGACTTTCTTTTATATATATTATATAATACTTTTTTTTGTTATGAATATATCAAAAATAATAATAATAGTCACTAAATTAAACAAAAAATATACCTACACAATTCTCTTATCAATCGCAATGACCAGCAACTTTATGGCCGTTAGTGCTCATGACTCGTAAATCTCGCGAATATTCCTTCTATGTGATACGCGATAATCGTTTTATTATACGAACCTTTAATATATTAAGAATCATGTTGTAAATATAAGATTATTTAACTCTTATCTTAATTTAATTTATAATGATTTATATAGAATAGTTATAACAGTCATTATTTTTCATCGGAAAATTTATGTTCAATTTTAACTCCAACCCATTTTTAACTTTAGGGGTTTTAAGGGTTTGACCCCTTTAGGGGTTGAATTTGAAGTGCCAAAACGGACGTATCAGGCATTAATTGCTAGGTACCTTTTGAGATTTCGTAAATAATAATTGGTGAAGAAAACTTCCTATTATCGTATTTTCTTCGTACAGTACTATCCTCTTACTTTAGGAACAAGTGTGCCCGATAACCAACTATTCACTATCTTGGTCCATCCATCATTATTTCAAAGACCCCCTTTTCCTCTCACTCTTATATTCTATATCATTCTATTATTCGAACATTCTTAAGGAATGCTATTGTTGCAAGCACACAACATAATTATATGCGACTATTACGTATTGTCCGTTACATAGATCAAAAGGTCTGACTGAGGCTAATATTATAAATAAAGTGTCACATTATAAATGAAACTATCTTTTCGGATTTTGTCGCGGATTTATTATGATTTTCTCTCAAGTGACCATGATTGCGGTAAAGCATTCGAAACGTCGTTAACCAAAAATCATAATAAATCCGCGACAAAATCCGAAGAGATAGTTTCATTTATAATTTCAAGAATTCACACAAACCTAAGAAAGTATTAAATAATGTGTAATTGAAAAAATGTCTTATATTTTTTTCTTTTATTTCAAAAAAATATTCAACGTACAGACTTAACTCAGTTAACTTTTATTAAATGTATAGATCAGCTTACGTTCTCGTTCTCTTATTATTAAAATATCCCCCTCTAAAATGAAAAATCATCGGTTATGTTACGAATTATATACTTTTACGAGTTACAAGTGACATTTAATTCCCTCGTTCACGGTACTAAAATTAATACACGTGTTCTGTGACGCGCGGCTGCACGTTTTAATGCTACATTAAAAGAGGGAAAGTTGACGATTGGCTGTAAACCATTTTAATATTTTTTGCTTAATACTAATTAAAATATCCTGATTTACATGTGGATTTTTAATTGAAGTAATATCTTGCATGTCTACAGTTAGAAATGTCAAAATAAAAAAAAACCTTTTAATTATATACGGAACTTATAAGATGTCTTTCTGTCTCTCTGTTTGTCACGGCCATTCTACGAAACGGCTGGCCCGCTATTTTTCAGTATTTTCACTGGCTTTTATTTTAGATTAGATTTAGTGCGAGCGAAGCCACGGGTTCCGCTAGTTAAAATAAGTGACATTTCTATAATAAAAGTAGCCTAAGTTACTCCTTATAACATTAGCTATCTGCGAGTGAAAGTCCCGTCAATATTGGTTCAGCCGTTTCAGAGATTTGCCGGAACAAACAAACAAACAGACAGACAAAAAGTTTAAAAAAAATGATTTTTGATGTTAGTACCGTATATACTTTCATAATATGTATTTAGTGTAAAGTTGTTAAATTAAAAACAGATACTAAAATTTTATTTATATGTATAAAAAATAACCTTAAACAAGAGTTCGGTATAAAACAATTAAAATGGCAGTCACTAATTCTTAATTTAGTTATTTAGGTTGGGTCAAATTATGTACAAAATATAGTACTGTTATTTATTTATAATAAAACAATATGTATTTTTATATATATTTAATATGAACATGAATTCAGTCTGTTTGTAATGTCCGACCGGTTCTATAATAAAGTTCATTTATACATAATATAAATGCAATATAATGTATCGTATCGTATTCTACTTAATTGTTCGTTGAATGAAGCAATATAATTTTTTTAACTCCAGTATTTTTATAACGTTATAAATCAAATGAATGTGTCATTTCCGCATCGCATCCATATTTTTGAATTGATTCGACTTAAAAATTTGTCAATTCTCCCGTGATTTATTCTAACGAGTCCTTTTGAAATATTTGTTTACGATTCGTTAGATTTGTTAATTTTTAAATGAAGCCAATCCATTCAAAAACCTATAGACTTATGGATTCTAAGTGGAGGGAAGTGAACATTTACTTTTAAATTTAGGCAAATTTTGCTTATACTGTAAATAAACACAACTTTTCTGAGTGAAAATTCTTGGAAACACATATGAAGTCTGCCAATTCTTCGTCAGCACGGTCCATTATCCCTTACTAGTTAGTACCTACTGAAAAACGACTTGGCCTGTGCCTAGCGGTTCGAAGTTAAGAAGGGGTGAAACATAACATAAAAATAAAGTCAATTTCACTTTCACCATACTTCTTAGGACGTCTGACAACACGTTTGGCGCAATTTAAAGTGACCCTACTTTGATTCGCCAGTGATCGCGTGTTCGAGTCCCGCTGGGGACATTCATTTGTTAAACTCGGACATTTGTACTCCAGTCATGGGTGTTTATATTTATAATATGTATATATTTAAACTTATATATGTAGTGGTATCCGTAACACAAGCTTCGTAGCTTACCACGGAGCTAGATGGCGCTGTGAATAATAATGTCCCAACATATAAAAAAAATTACAGTATAGTAAATTAAAACAGCTACATAACTACATATTTATAAGTAATTTACATATTCATAACATTATCTTTATAAAACATCCTGAACATTCACAGAATCATTAAAATTTCTCTATAGCCAAAAATTGAAAAAAAATATATAATTAGTTTTATCGTTTACATCAATTTTGTTTTCGTTTAATTTTACATGCCATAATAAGTTTCCTCAACATTGACTGTTTCGAGGAATAATAATAAAAATGCTTTATTAATTGAAGTATCGAAATCGTGTGAACTCGAACGTTGATTAAAAACTGATTGAATTGAAGAGCGAAAACAATTTACAAGAATTTTAAAAATGAAAACATTACAAGGAAAAATTACATATGAGTAATTTTCGATTAACCAATTCGTGTATAAATTAAATTTAATAATATTTTGTAACTAGCGACTCACCCTCGCTTCGTTCAGGTTTTTACCTAGGGTTAGCGTCAGCATTAGTATCTCCAAAACCGTTGAACCGATTTTGTCGGAACTTTCACAGTTTTTATGAGAAGTAACTTCGACTACTTTTATTTTAGAACTAAAATTGAAGTTTTCTCATAAAATAAAACGAAGTACCAAAAGAAAAATTTAATAATGCAAGGGTAAGTTGCTAATCAAAAATATGTATATAAAAAGAAGTCTCACTTGCAATTATTTGTGAAATTTCATTACCAAACGTCTCAAACAGTACTTATCCATTAGGGAGGGTTACACGCCCGGAAGGGCGGACGTGATGTAATTATAACTTTAACGAATCTTAGGATTTGATATTCTGAAGCATTTGTATGAAGACATATTTAATAAAGGCTTATAATATATATTATTCTTTGTAGTTAAATTTATTCTTCAACTTAACTGTCTAGTTTATTTAAACATTTTGTGTATTGCATGTATTTATGAGTGAAGGTCACTCCGCTCAGGTTCGACCCTAACGTATCAAACGTTTCATTTTTTTGTTTGTTTGATTTCTCTATATAGAATATAATTTATCGACAGACGTCGAAGTCCATCCGTCCTTCTGTTTTAGGATTTTTTTACTACTAGTTATAAATTAATCATAATAGATTTAGATATATTTGGCAATTCAACTTCTGAATAAAACATTTTACACAAACATGTTAAAGCTTACATTTACTATTGTTCATAACATGATTCATTTAGATTGTTGTAATTTTAAATTATATGCGTATATTGTTAAAATTGCCAAAATTCAGTAGAATATTAGCGGAGATATATCGTAACAAACACACAAAAGAATAATCCAAATAGTAAGCCTCTTGTATGAAAACTCAAATAGTATAAAAATTTTCTTTAGATATTTCAAGCAGAATCAGCTTTAATAAACGTAAACAAACAACGTTGATTAAGGCAAACTTTTCATTTCGAGCAATTACGACAAGGCACTGATTACGGCGGTGTGTTTTACAACTGTCATAATAACCATTGATGTTATAATCTACTTGGATAAATTGCAAATATTTAAGAAGCCGTAAATCAGAATAAAAAGTAAAATTCATAATAAAGTTGTTTATCGAAAGTCATTTTGAACACTCAATGTTTAATTCTTATCTGAATAATCATTAGAGTATTTCCAATAGCTTTGCCTATGCTTGAATGGTTTAGAAGTGCATAAAATCGAATTTTCAATAAGAAAATATTTATTTGCCTAAAGAAATTTCACAGTATCCCAATAAAGTTTCATCACAATTGGATCAACGGTTTAGGAGGTATAGAAGGCGAACATTCATATATAGTTGATACAAAAATATACAGTTAAAAAAAACTTTATTTAATTGAAGAGTTACTAGATACTAAAAGAGTCTTTATACAGATGTATAGAGAAAAGTCAAGAACTACCCCACTCTGTGCTACCTTTAGAAGATAACTATTCAAAAAATTTATTCAGCAATAAATCATTACAAATTATTGAACTTCATGAGTCTTCTATCAGTTAAGAAAGAAGATGCCTCAGACCAAAGAAAAATTGGCGAAAGAAACGCAACAAGCAACTAAAGAAAATCGAGCTACAGGGCCAGGAGTTACTAAAAATTATAAGTTCAATAAATATGAATAGCTTTTTTATCACCTATTTTTATAGTCATATTGTATATTAGGTGTGTAAAAAACTACTAGATGTCAGTCTTGAAGCCAATAAGCTTTATTATTAAACATTCCTTACCTTTAGTTATACCACTTTTCGTGACGTGCATGAACATAGACTTAAACAAAGCTACACCTTTATTAATACAGACAGGCACGTACACCTGACATAAAACATATATAATATATATCTGGAAATATATGGATATTAGCAAAAAAAATTCAAATAATCCGTGAAAGCCTTTCAAAATTTTCATGATGTTTGATGTATGACCAACGATATACTTTTGCTTCGTTGCTTTTTGTCTAATAACATTATTTAAAACCAATGACTATAATAACTGATTCTATTGTGTACCAAAAGTATTGTGTACACGTTTAGCGCAGTTTGTACTTAGTCCATTGCTTTGCTAGCAGTAGCGGGTTCGACGCTTACCGGGGGCGTTCATTTTGTGTGACGAATACGAATATTTTATGTGTATTATTACTATATTTTGATATCCATAACACAAGCCTTATAACTTGTCATGGGATTAGATGGTGCTGTCTGATTAAAAATTATATCCTAGACTTCGCAGGTTCGCATAAAAATTGTCGCATAGTAAGTTATATTCAATGATATATATTCTATATTATTATATACCTATTCAATGAAAAATCATCGTGAAATACGCATAAAAAAACCACGTACACTCTAATTGGGTGGTTTCTCCTTTTGTTAGTCTCTCGAAAATACATTAAATTCCTCAAAGGCTAGTCCAAAGAAAACTTAATCGCCTTTACTGAAGCAAAGATTCCGTAAACGTGGATTAATTTTCAATATCTCAATACACTTTGACGCTAAAATAACAATCTGACCGTTTTTATAATATTTCTTATAAGGATTTCACGATTTCTACACATACGTTTGCAAGAGCTGAAAAAGGCTATGTCTCACCTTTCACTGTACAAAAATGAACATTGTTTTTTAAGAAATAGAATTGAATATAGTTTAGCTAAGTTTTTTTCATATTGTGTTTTCAATAGTCCATATTTGTCCACTAAATCCGGAAGAGCAAGCCCTTTTGTAGCCAGGCTTTGTGTTTCTTATATTTGAAGGAAGTTTCATTCATCATGTCACACATAAAATATATCATAACATTTTTCGTCAAAAAGTTGGATTTCTATTGGATGGTTGGATTTATTGGTATGGGTTGTGATTGAATTGGTTCTGAAAAATGATTTTTTTTCATTTTAACAAAAGTTATAGATTTGTGGAATAAAGCTTCGCTTCGCTTGGGTTCATCAATACGATTTACGGTTACTATGGAATAGTATATATATAATGAAGATAATATATAGCCTTCCTAATAAAAATAAAAAATGTCCTATCCAAACGAACATACAAGCAAACTAGCTAACTAACTCTGTGCCTTTATAATATTAGTATTAATATTTTAAAATAATATTTTTGTTTTTTTATAAATAGAATTTATGACTAAGGAAATTTCATGTTCAGACAAACCTTTTTACTCGCATAATAAATAACTATAATAACCCGTAAGTGAACGTTCACTCGAAAGCACATAATTTACTTATTACAAAATTATTAACGAAATTCTGCATATCGACATACTTGTTAATGACAAAAGTTAAAATTAACCACATTATGATTTATACTTCAGGTGAAAACTCGAGAGTATACGAGTAGCTTCAATAAAGTGAAGTTTTACTAAAATATATCAAAAGTTCGAAGAAGTTTCAACTAAAACTCGTATTCGAATAAACCATTTTAATGATTATTGATGATATACGAATAAAACTTTAAGTGTTTATTTTATATATGTTTCTGTTTTGTTCTTTGTGCAAATTATTTTCATTTGAAACTAGCTACTGTCAACTTAACTCGTCTACTATTTTATCTATAACATAAATTTTGATAAAAGTAGTTATGTAGTAAGTATAAGTGTTCGCTAATCTATACTAATATTATAAAGCAGAAGAGTTTGTTTGTTTGAACGCGATAATCTCAGAAACTACTGGTTCGATTTGAAAAATTCTTTTTTTATGCTGGATAGTCCGTTTATCGAGAAAGGCTATAGGCTATATTTCATCACGCTACAACCAATAGGAACGGAGCATCAATAAAAAATGTTGCAAAAACGGGAAGGGCGGTTAGTTCTGCGAGGTACCATACCGCGTGACGTTTCCGGTCTTAGAGCGCGGTTTCAGAACGCGTGCGAAGTCGCAGTAAATGCTAGTAACTTATAAAAAATGTATTTTCTTTTGTTATATTATGTGTTAATCGATGAAATGGATAGTCACAGTATGATAATATCCGTTCAAAATCTTGGACTTTTGAACAGTTTAACTTTTTCTAACTCTTCAATGACATATTTTGTAGCACACATTTTGAATTATATTTCATTGTAAATTTATTCTTGTATGTACATTTCCTATTTTGGTTTTTAGAAATGTAAAATTAAATAAACAAGCTAATTACATTATGAAGTTCTGATACTTTATTAAGTACATTACATTTTTTTCTGTCTTTCATGTCTGTGTCAGTCTATTAACGCATCGCGAGAAAACCACTGAACATCTTGATGAAATTTAGTACGACGTAGCTGGTTATTCAGGACAACATATAGGTTATTTTTAAGTAAGATATATAACAATTCTGAGAAATATAGTGTAAGAAAGAGTCACTTATGCTTCATAAATTAGAAGTTAACAATTTTCTATATTTAAATGCATTTTAGCTGAAAAATTTAAAAGGAAACGTAATAAAATTTCTATTTACAAACTCGCAATTCATTCGCCGTCGCCACCGTGACACGTTTGTGCATACGTATTTCACACCCCGAGTCTTGTAGAGATTTGCTTCGTAAATCTCTTTTATACAAAATCTTGGACTTTTGAACAGCTACTCTAACTCTTCAATGACATATTTTGTAGCACACATTTTGAATTATATTTTATTGTAAATTTATTCTTGTATGTACATTTCCTATATTGGTTTTTAGAAATGTAAAATTAAATAAACAAGCTAATTACATTATGAAGTTCTGATACTTTATTAAGTTCTGATACTATAATACATACATACATACAAATAAAATTGAAGTGTCCATTTTTAATTTCAAATTAACAGCTTTTCACTAAATGTATATGAAAGTATATACGGTACTAAGTTCAAAAAATCAATGTTTAAAATTTTTGTCTGTCTCTCTGTTAGTTACGGCTAATCTCTGTAATGGCTGTACCAATTTTGACGGGAGTTTCACTCACAAATAACTGAGATTATAAGGAGCTATCTAAGGTACTTTTATTTTAGAGATTTTATTTATTACAACTAGTGGATCCCCCGGCATCGCTTGCTCGGTAATATACTAACCAATTTGTAAACTGGGATTAAAATATACGGGTCAAAATATAACGTATCACTTACTCTATCCTTTTTTGCTTTTTGTTTTACGTATTACGTATATATATTTACGCCATTTTAGTTAATCTGTCTTACTGTGTTAAAGACAGACACAAACAAGAAAAACCAAATAAACTCCCTTCACATTTTAATTACATTATTATTATATATAACAAAAGATTTCTGTTTTGAAACTTCAATAACTTAGCTTTCACAATTTTGTTTAAGTTTTATTATATCTGGAAAGACGTTAATATTAGTTGATAAAAGTATAGAAATTTAGTTAAGAACATTAAAGATGGTGGCAAGTATGAATATTCATTAGAGAGGTCTCATTTGCAAAATTAATCCTTAAGTCTTAGAATTTCTTATTGTTCAGCGCTGATTTGCTTTGATTCTCACTAAGTAAGACAATTTACTCGAATTTGAATTCGTTATCGCTTACTTTGTTATAAGGTTATGAATAAACAGTCACTTTGGTTTGTAATTATTTTATTATAAGTTTAGATGTTTTAATCGAATATTTTAAAAATATACTAGCGACTCGCCCTTCTTTCGGGCGGGCTTGACCCTAGAATTACTTAGTGCGAGTGAAGCCGCGGGTTCCGCTAGTTATAAATATAAACTTTCCTCTTGAATCACTCTATCTATTAAAAAAACCGCATCAATATCCGTTACGTCGTTTTAAAGATCTAAACATACATAGGGACAGACAGACAGCCGGAAACTACGTACCTAAGTATTTAAGCTTTCATGGTTACTGACAATATTGTAATGTAAAATTGCATATTTCCCATGTTCTTCACATACTTTTGAGAATATTCGATATTTCTGTACTGTACAAACACCATGGTCAGAAGTTTACTTATCTTAATGGTCTAAGATCCCACTGCATGATTCTGCAGGTACGTGTTTTTTTGATTAAATTAATTTTGAAAGAATGTTGAGGAACAAAAAACATGTCTTCATTTTCAAAAATCACAAGTAAAAAATAAATACGAAATGGAGTTTCACCTTTCATAAACGAGAATATACGTATGCTATACTTAAACTGTCAGAATAAGATGTGTTAGAGTTGCCATGCTTTGTCCCTATTTATCGCATGAAACCTTGCGCTCACACTGACCTGGAGGGAAAATCATTGATTGAAAGAAAGCATGGAAATTTCTGGTTGCGGCCATTTTTTAACTGGTAACCATGCATTATCGTGAACAGGTAATATAAAACTTAATTTTGTAATATTTATTTAAAAAAACAGATGGTTGTAAATAACTGACAATAATATACCTGTTTACACCTGGTAACCCTAACGTTGCGGCTGACTGAGAGCTAGCAACCAATTTTTTTTCTATTCTTTACATCATTTTCTTTAAAATTACGTAAAATTGGTCAAAAAGACATATAGCTGCAATTTACATTAGCAAATGAATTATACAAGAATTAACAGGTAATTGCGGCCATTTTTTTATTAGCAACCTGTCGCTAATCCATTGAATACTTCCTCAACATTCTTTCAAAATTAATTTAATCAAAAAAACACGTACTTGCAGAATCATGCAGTGGGATCTTGGAATATAAATACAAGTACAATACTACTTCACAATATGCAATAAATAATAAGTCAATTATTTATCCATGAAAAAAATAAATTTGAAACATTTTTTTTCAGAAACACCATATAGTTTTCTTAAGCGGTAATTTTAAACCACTGAGTTTCAGGATACACTATTTTTTAGACTTATTATTTTTCTTATTCTTGAAAGAAGGTTGCAAAATATTAGCTTATTTAATTTTATTTTTATCACTTATGAGCAACAATACCTACGATATAAATTTCATCAAGAAAAGTAAGTGAAGGGTCTTAAAGTGAAATTAATCTTACTTCGGATCATAAACTTCAAATGTTTAAGCCTATTATATTATATATACTTACGTATTTTACAATAGACATCGGTTTTATTAGAACTTCTATGAGGATAAAATTTCAATGTCGTCCCACCGAAATTGAAATCACTACCTCCGTCCCAATATAGAATACATAAGTCCCCATAAGGTGTGGTTTTCTTCACATTACTTACATTGTAATAAACAAAATTAATTAAGTTACATATTTCAGAAGTAATATTAATTTCTCCAACAATAAAATCTTTGATAGCTCTCTTAAAGTGAGTTATTTTACATTCCGTATGAGACAATGTTCAGTCAAACTTCAAAGTTTTAACATAAACGGGTAGACGATTTGCGTCTGTTTTCCTACATTTAGAAAGTTTCGATCAAACTTTCAAGTTATTTCAGGTTCGATGACTTTTACAAAGATAATGGTGCTGAAACTACCTCTGTTGTTTTTAAAAGCACAATTCTGTACGTTCAATGAATTTGGACAGCAGTTATAGTCGAAGATTGCGAAATCGATTTTAATATTTATATTGGACATCATAATATGTGTATGCTGTAACTAGTTATATCTCTTTGTTTCTCTCATAAGGTACGGAATTAAAAAAGCCGAGGCCTAGCCTATAAATAACAACGTAATTTACTTATATATGTACGAGACGACTTTTGAATTTCTAACATTTACGGAAGTAACAAAAACCCAATATATCATCGACTCATTTTTGTTTTATTTAAACTTGTTAATAATAAATAATATTATAATAGATATTCATTGATTTGCAAAAAATTACACTTTAGAATAAAAGCTCTGTAAGATATATGTCCTGTTTTAGTCGGATCGACAGAAAGTAAATAATAAAAATATTAAAAATAATAAAGAACTAAATTAGTCGTAAAGCGTAAAATTTTACGACTAAGTTAACTATTCTAAAAAAATATTTTTTATTACGTCTAAATATCAAAATCCTACTTTAAAAGTCAGAATGAAAACTAAAAATGTAACGTATAAAATAAAACGTATTTATAGAATTACCATTTATATCTTTCATTATTATATTTATTTTTCTTTTAAACGGACAGACGGATATGTTTCATATAGATTAAAACAATTTTGTAATTTTAAAATTCCGCCCCAAAGTTACTTCCGTATCACGTTTTGCGTGGGGTTAAGGTAAATCTCTGGCTTAGAAGATTTTTTAAAGCATTTCTCTATTATATAAATACAATATTTATATTAGGAGGACGTGATTTATAAACAGTTTCAGACTGTTAAAACACTCATTTAAAATTTAAATGTGAAACTTATTCTGAAAAATTTATATTCAAGGGAGGTTCACAGCTAGGCTCAAATAACTCCCGTACAATATAGCTTTGGATAAAATATCGTATTAGAAAAGTTAAATAAAAGATCTATTTCACTACATATTATTTAACAAAATCTTCCACCGCATCTGTCTGTCTGTTTGCAATAAACTCGAAAACTACTGCACCGATTTTCATGCTGTTTTCATTTGTGAATAGAGCCGTTCTCGAAGAAGGTTTTAGTATAAAACTTTTCAAGTTATTAGATACATTTACTAGTGAATTACTTAGAATGAACCCGAGCGAAGCGAGTGTGAGTCGCTAGTATCTGTATAATTTAAAAACAAGAGTTTTAATTAAATATTCTAAAATCTTAGAGGCGTAGCATAGTAATTGAAATTATATCGAATTAAGAGCTTTTAACGTTACATGTATATCAAATAGAACATATATTTTTTGGATATATATTTCCGTAAAATATTTTAGAATATCATACTATTTGAAAATTATCATCATACTATCTTTCATAAAAGTATTTATTTTCCATTGAAACCTGTTAGTACACCGGTGAAAGACTAAATTAATTACAAAAATCATCGGATTCGCTTAAAACATTTTCAATATAAATTATACTTTGCCCTCATAAATTACACTTCGTCTTTGCCAATTGAGTTAAGAAACAAACACCTCGCGCTTTTGTAACTTTAACGAAAATAACGTCAAAATACCCCTTATCTTACTTACGAGCTACATTGAGACAAAAAGTTGAAAAGTATACGGAACATAAGTAATGGCTGGCACTAAGTGCATCATTTACACGACGTTAATTATACGCTGTAACAGTAAACTTGGGCGCGGGAACTAGCATGAGTAGACCGAGCTCCAAAGTTGATATAATGTTAAAATAACTCTCAACTTCCTTCTTTAGTAAAGTTAGACATATTTTTCTAAGAATAATAGTAAAATAAACTGTGTGACCGACAGACAGTGGTATACCAGTGGTAACGCGCTCGCTTAGAAAATCCTTCCTTTAATACGGTCGGGATAGTTTATTAAGGTGGCTTCAAAAACTGTCATGATTCATTGAGACACAATTTTCTCACAATGTTTATCCTCACCATAATGTCGTTAATCATATTGAGAATGATTAGTACAGGATAATAGAAGTCCCGAGACTCTAAATTCAAACCCACTTCATTTGTACGAGATAAAATTCCCAAGCGAGGTATTACTCCCTTGTATAATGACTATATTTAATTTAAATGAAATTAAGCTTCTGTAAATGCTAAGAGGTGTACATATCCTGAAGGAATATCAAAAAACATTTTTTGTCTAAGGAATATTACTAATGTATTTGTCTAGAAACTTTTTTAATTTAAATAGTACCAGTGTGTTATTATGTTACTAAATTAGACTTAATACTTATTTTTTCGGTTCTTCTATGTGTATAAATTTACATTTACGTTAAAATTCCTTTGTCAAACTACGGTTGCCTCTCGGACTATAAGCCCGCGGCAATCAACTGCACACGATAGCATTTCAGACTTTGCTGGCGCTTTGCAAGATGCATGCCCGACCTTTGCTATAGTCTAAGAGCATTGTGCAATTAAGCAAATTATACCAACAACTCCCATACAAATGTGTACATTAAAAGTTTCGTAAGACGCGACGAGAAACGTAAACGTCTCTTATAATTTGTTTTTAAGTTTTAATGATACCATTAATATATTGCTCGCAGAAGTTTTAATTCAAAAAGTTTGTACCAGTAGTTACAAACGGTCGCCTCTCAGATTCAATCTTGTAGCGACAAGTCTGACAAATTACAATAGATTTGTTCAATGTTATTAGCATTGTATACTACATTTTTAATTTTTTATCTATAGTTTAAATCTCCAAAACAAATGAATCGAGCCTATGTTTCAAGAATTTTTAACAGAACCCATTGAGAACTAGAATACTATAAATTCAGCCCGTTTTAGCATTCTACTGCTGGGCTCAGGTCTTCCTTCGATACGAGGGGGATCAGACTATGGCCTGACTGTGGACGGACGGATGTAACATGTCTTTTGAAAACCTGCCAGTTTTTCTCAGACATGCAGGTTTCCTCACGATGTTATCCTTTGGCGTAAGACAAGAGGTAAACATATTAGAAAATCAATCGCACATGTAAATATCAGAGTTGCGAGATCCGGATTTGAACCCGCATCACTTGGTAATTCAAACGATGGCTAGGGGCTACTAGGGCTACTATCTAATTTTCAATTCTATAGTATCACCTTTTATTATTACAAACATCATCACTGAACGGGTTTTCCGTATGAGAAAATAAACATATTAAAACTAGTTCTAAAGTTTTTATATAATTGCTAGAGCAAGCCGGTATATAAAGTCTCAAAATTAAACATTTTATTCGCTGGGCTCTTTGAGTGTGTCATCACAAGCTTGTTATCTTTTTCGGCGAAGGCCTAATTTACATTATGAAAATAGTGACATCAAGCTATTTACATGCCATGAATTTTTATTTGTAATTTCAAAGGATTATTCATAAACATATCTACATATATTTTCTTCTAAAATGATTGGAAAAAATGCTATTCATGGCAGACGTTTTAATGTACTTTTAGATACTTTTTAGATATTGGACGTTAATTTTTTTTATATATCCTATATCCTTGGATGATTATATATGTGTTATTTTTGTAATAGGTATCTTAAATTAAAAATTACTTTTATATAAAACGTACAAAAAAGCTGTAAAAACAAATTGTTTTAGCTCTTTTAACGTCCCACTGCTGGGCACGAGCCCTTCAATACGTAGAATGATTATGATATGATTCGCAAAACTATACTAATATTATAAAGCTGAGGAGTTTGTTTGGTTAAACGTACTAATCTCAGGAACTACTGGTCCGAATTGAAAATTCTATTTGTGAGGGTTAGTCCGTTTATCGAGGAAAGAAAGGAAGGAAAAAGGAAGGTTTATTAAATCACGCTGCGACCAATAGGAGCGGAGCATCAATGAAAAATGTTGCAAAAACGGGAGAAAAATATTTCTCTTGGTTTTTAGCCTTTAGAACGCGAACGGAGCCACGGAAAAGGCTAGTGAGTCATAAGAGGTGAAAAAAGCCAGATTTGAACCTGCTTCACTCAGTTTCGAAAGAGTGCGTTACCACTGGACTAACACTGCCTAGCTAACAAATAAGGTCTATTACGAAATAAATCTATTCATTTCTATAACATTATTTTAGTTATTCCTATAGGTAGCCATTAGCAATTGCCTGTAACTTAAAATTTAGTTCGAAAACACAATACAATTATGGCCTCCGCTTCTGTCGGACCACAATCTGGTTGTAACTTTGAATCCACTTAACCAATTTGACTCTGTTTCAAGTTGAAATTTTCTCATACATTTTAGCTGTTTTCAATGGACGTTATATATTTATGTGCTATTTGCACCAATTTTTTTTTATTTATTCATTTTTTTATAACTTAATTTAAGTAAACAAGAAAAAACAAAAAACAACTTTTAAAACCGATAATACTTAATACTACTTAATACTCTTTTTATTCAAATGTGTGACAATACAACGATGATGACATGTTTGGCTCAGTATGAAGTGATCCTACTTGCCTTGCCAGCGGTTGCGGGTTCGACTCCCGCTGTGGGCCTTTTTTTTATATGATGAGCATAAATACTTATACAAGAGTTATGTTTTTCTTTTCATTTATTTTTACTTATTATAAAACAAGTCAACAAGTTCTCCACCGCGCCTGTCTATCTGTTCGCGTTAAACTTAAAAACTACTGTACCTATTTTCATTCTAATTTCGCGAATGGATAAAGCGGTTCTCGAGGAAAGTTTAAGTTTTTTTTTATGGTAAAAAGGGGGCAAACGGGCAGGAGGCTCACCTGATGGGAAGTGAACACCTCCGCCCATAGACATCTGCAAGCCAGGCTTGTAGATGCATTGCCGGCCTTTCAGGAATGGGAAGGAGGGAGGGAGGGGCCTCCCGGAATCTCACTCACCGGACGAAACGCGACAGCATAGCTATCACTTCACGCCGGTCTTCTGTGAGAGAGTGGTACTATACGGGGCGTGCCGGCCCATTCGGCTGCTACCCGAAGGTTACAAGCATGGCACTACCACTTTAAAAAGTTAAGTATGTAACTAGCGAACCCACGGTTTCGATAAATATATTTAAAGTTTACTTATATTTGTGTGTATAGTGTATCAACCATCTGATACCCGTAACACAAGCCTCGTAGCTCACAATGGCACTAGATGGTTATATGAGACAGTGTACCAACATATTTACTTCCTAATTATTTAGTATATAATAGTACTTTATTTCGGAATTTTAATGTTTAATTTTTGCGTCCCAATAATATAAACCTGCGTGATAATCTAAATAACATAGAGATAGTTTTATTTCATTATATTATTTTAAATTCTAAAACACCAAATGGCAAACATTAGAAAGGTGTCATAAATAGGACTGACAGTGACAAAAGAGGTTAACACAGGCAACAAAGCCTACATCGACACAGCGACGTATTGACTAGGAAGCGGTGACAGACAATACGTCATGGTGTAACGTTGTGAAGGATTTAGGTAGACACTCAGTATTCATCATTAATATTAAAATTACAATAAAATATTATGTAGAAGTAAAAAAAATTGGGGTCTATTTCTTGTATTTTTATAAAATAGGTTTTAATTCAAATAATTATTATTAACTAGCAATACGCACGGCTTCGCCCGCGTTCATTTTTTTAATCGCTACTAAACTTCATTCGATCACTCGCTGGGTTGAAAATTCTCCAAAATCACTCCAGCTTTAATATACTCCTGAGCCGCGCGGCCACCTATTTCATATACTATGTGCGGCGTGCACTCCTCCTCTCCTGTTATTGTAGTTTTAATAGGGATCCTTTTTCTTGCAATTAAAATAGCCTATATTAATCAATAATAATGTAGCATTCAAATGGTGAAAGAATTTTCAAAATCGGTCCAGTACTTTTTGAGCCTATTCGTTACAAACATACTTATATACAAACCTTTCCTCTTTATAATATTAGTAGGTATAGATGATTGCTTTTGATGACAAGAAAAGCCGTCTTCAAACCAATTTAAAGTAATTATTCTAGTATAGGGGTTGACTGTTTTTTTTTTAAATACTTAGATACTTTGCAATATAAGGATTACGAGGGTGAAATCAATCAAGCTAGATCTCACATCTAGTAAAATTCAAATTGTCTATATTTTCACGCTAAGGGATTTGCTCGTGCAATATGGTTCGTAATTTAACGCCGCCGTTGTCTGACGCCTAAAAATATGAGGGTAATAATATAACTATAATCAATTCTTTTTTTTTATGGTAAAAATGGGGCAAACGGGCAGGAGGCTCACCTGATGGGAAGTGATCACCTCCGCCCATGGACATCTGCAAGCCAGGCTTGCAGATGCGTTGCCGGCCTTTCAGGAAAGAGAGGGATGGAGGAGGGAGGGAAGTGGGAGGGAGGGGGGAATGAAGACGGAGGATGAAGGGAAGAGGGAGGGGGGGAGGAGAGTGGGCCTCCCGGACTCTCACTCACCGGACGAAACGCGACAGCATAGCTGCCACTTCACGCCGTTCTTCTGTGAGAGAGTGGTACTAATGAACTATACGGGGCGTGCCGGCCCATTCGGTTGCTACCCGAAGGTAACAAGCATGGCACTACCACTTAACAAAGTAACTTAAATTCTTGTATAATATATTATTATCTTATATAATACATAGAATCAAATTATGTATTTAGATAAGCTATTGCTTTTAGTGTGCATTATATTATATACAAATGTATTATCTGAAAAACAAAATACGCCTAACAAAGTTCGGTCATCAGAAACTGTTTAACGCGTTAGTAATAAAGTAACACCAATTACTAAAGTTAAAAGCTGAAAATGATGTTTTCAATATTTCATTAGACACAATCATGCTGTTATTAAAAAATCTATTTTAAGTACAAGTAATAAAATACAAATTGATACATTTATTTACCGAAAACTTTGGGAACAATACGCACGGTAATAAACTCAAACTGGCTTTTATGTTTCACCGCGAAATCCGATGACATTTCCTTTAGAATTTTTAACGTAGGTCTTAATAAAACAACGTTCTCTTTCATGTCATTGTCACAAAATCTTTTGATCATTTTATGTGGGATTAATTAGTACTAACGATTCACTCTCCACTCAGACTCGACCCCGTATGTTTTAACATAAATAACGTATTTTCTTTTAGTAACAGTATATAGGTTAATATGACAAAAATTATAAAAAATAATAAATTCAAATCATAATTCTACTATATGTTTGGATGTAAAAATGTAAAGTATAAAAGGGAAGACTTTTTCTGTTAATATAAGCTTTCGTAACGTAGCTTTCGAATATAACAGTTTAGAAACAAAAGTTTGTTTGAATGTATGTTTCCAAACAGCTAGATGTATTTTGATGAAATTTACTAACTCAGTACTCTAAGTAGTCTTAGATTGAAGATAATATATTTCTCAATAAACCGTATTGAAATAATACTAATGTAGCCTTGATCAATGTTTAATATTATACGTCTTTACAGACTAGGTTAATTCGTAATACATATTTATTTGGCACAAGTGTGAGCAAAGGAGTATAATTTTTTTCACTCAGCCATTGCAGGGACTCGAACCCAAGAATTCAGAAGCTGCAAGCGTACTTGCTAGCTAATAGACCAACAGCAGCAGTGATATTCAAAATAACAAGTTTGCGTTTAATTATTCAAAAAGAACTACATTTGAATTTTACCGTTAAGAAAAAATACTAAATAACTTATTATTTTCACCTCCCACAATTTATCTTTGAAGTCAATATCTAACTTTGCTACTATACTTAAACTAAAAGTAGCTTTAACTCTTTATGGAGAGTTCATCTTTTACGTCTTTCGAAGCTCACTTGTTTGTCGGTTTTTATATGTTTTAAAATCTCCTTCGATAGAACCGAGTATTTTATTACTATTTGAGTGAATATGGCTTTTGTTGAAGTTTGTAAAGATGTTTTGAAATATACGACGTTATTCGATCAGTTTAAGTACCGAAGTCAATAATACAGATTTCTGAATAGCTTTCGGATTATTTCAATAAAATCAAAGTAACAATACTAGGTACTCTGAGAAATACACAAAAGTCCTAGTTTTAAGTTAAAATTATTGAAAAATATCGTAAAATGGAATATTGGCTCGCTCATTTAAAATTGGCTGTTGATAATTTTTGCTACGTTTATACTAATACAATGATGCTGAAGAGTGTGTTTGTTTGTTGGGTTGAACGTGCTAATCTCAGAAACTACTAAAGTCAGTCTGAACTGAAGTCAAAACTGAAAAATTCTTTATGTGTTGGATAGTCCGTTTATTGAGGAAGGCTATAGGAGCATCAATAAAAAATGTCGCTATAACGGGAGAAAAATATTTCTTTTGATGTTCAGCCTTTAGAACGCGAGTGGAGCCGCGGGAAAGGCTAGTGTTGAATAAAATTTACCTAGTCCGTGGAAATACATACATGAAAATAACTTCCTTTTGTGAAATTTTGTTTATATTTTTCTATTGGACGAAGAAAATATGCAGATTTTATTGAGCTGTGGCCTGAAGCATTAAAGTTCAGTTTGGACTAATATACACTAGAGGTCAAAATTCAATCATAATCATCATGAACTATGTGTTAGAAAATTAAATAGATAAAACAAAAGCTCGCACATAGCTACTAAACAAGAAATAGTAAAAAGAAAACAAAGGGAAAATAGTCGAAACTGAAAAAGTAAACAGTTTTGTCTTTTCCTAATTGAATATAGAAGATTAATAAAATTATATCTTTCAAAGCAAAGTAGGTAAGTATGATAAATTTTCAAATCAATTTATATATAATGGAACCACACCTAGGAGTGGAATTTAAATATGAAATCACTAGTCAGATTACTCGTATTGAAATAAGATATTTTTCTCAAGATACAGTCACTTTTAACTAAAATCTACTTCACTAGCTCATAATGACTATTTCAATAAGATTTCCAAAAATATTTTATGTTTCTACATTTCGACTAAGAATTTTATTATATATCCTTGACGACAGGTAACGCAGTTTGTAGTGACCCTACTTTCTTGCGCCAGCGGTCGCGGGTTCGAGTCCCGCTGTGGGTATTCATTTGTTATACTCGAATGTTTGTACTCCAGTCATGGGTGTTTATGTTTATAATATGTATGTACTTATATAATGGTATCCGTAACACAAGCTTCCATCGTAGGTTACCACGGAACTAGATGGCGCTGTGTAATAATTTCACAACATATTTATTTATATATTTATATTTATTTATATAGTTTGTTTAAACATATACTAAACATATACACTTATATACATATAAATATTATAAATGTGAATCTGTTCGTATTAATCTCCACGCGTTTCCTGACCTGGATTATTTATTTATCACATAATAAGCAGTAATAAGAACAAGCATTTGCCACCACTTTACTTAATTACGCCGTAACAAATTACCCAGCTCTTAGAGGATAAGCTGTGATGACAATAACATGGGAAAATACAAGAGGGTTAGAAGCACTCGTAATAGAGTTGTTAAAATATATTTTTTATTTAAATTACTGAAATAGTTAACGCTTTTTTTAATTTTATATGATTGTCATGACTTTGTCTTCTTATTTAAAATTTTTACAACAATTTTTTTACTGTTTTGGTATTTTAGGCCTCCTGTTCATTAGAGTCAATAATTTTACAATAAACCTAATAAATGAATTTAGTTTATATACATTTCTACAATCTCGCGAAGACGAAGTTCCGATCTCCTTTCTAAATAGAAAATCTTATCGAAAGAAATGAAGATTCTTGCTAAAACTTTGTAGCCCTAACTTCGCGACCCTTTCTAGTTCAGTTTCAAATTCAGTTCTATACATTTCCAGTTTCAAAAGTTTTAATATTTATCTATTTTAATAATAAATAATATACTCGTAAGTATCGCATGTTAAAAGAATTATAATTATGTGGGTGTGCATGGCACGTGTGTGTGTGTGTGTGTGTGTGAAAGAGAGAGAGAGAGAGAGAGAAAGGAAGTGAGAGAAAGAGAAGGGGGGGAGAGAGTGCTGGACTGATTTTGATTAGCAAACATAAATAATTGTGACCCGGTTCTTACATAGACTATTAAATCATCATTTAATAAAGGGTTCGACGACTTTCATTTCTGTTATTACAAACTGCACGTTATTGCTAAATTAAACCAATTTAATTAAAAGGGGTTGACAGATTCTGATTAATTAATATCGCTATTATCTCATATATTACATTCAATGTTAACAAATGATGTCTTGATATTGTAACATACTAAAACTAGCCATACTACTAGTACTAGATCGGCAATGGCACAATTTAATCTGCAATCACTTGTATGGAAAAGAAAAATAAAACTTGTGTACGTGCATTCTGAGACAGGTAGACAAAAATCCTAAAAACTCTATAAAATTATTTAAAATGTAATAATAATCGTAATACTCTTAAGAAGACAAAAATAAAAATAAAATAAAAATGAATATGTACACGAGGTGGCCTTATCGCTAAAACAGCGATCCCGTCCTTAATGTACATTTTCGATTTAGGTTGACTTTCATTATATTATGTATAGATTATTCGTGAAAATTGAACCCACTACCCTCTATTTAGATTGTAAATATCCAGCCCTTTTAACGTCCCACTATTTCTCATGAGCCTCCCTTCAATATGGAGGGGATCATGTCCTTGTCCATATTCACATGTCTTTCGAAATCTTACGATGTTTTCCTTCATCGTAAGAAGTAATAATCATATTATTACAAAAGATTCGCACATGAAAATATCAGAAGTGCGAAACCCGGATTTGAACCCGCATTACTCGGTTATCAAAGCCAGCGCATTACCACTGGGCTATCACTAAAAACAATAAGTTAGACAATTTTTTCTTTGTAGGTAACGAGGGGTAGAAACTTTATTAAATTTCCCTTTTTCGTTTGTTCTTTTGTTACTGTAAACGAACGTTGTATGATTGTATTGTGCTTTAACCCACGATTTATGTAGTTGAGGTCAAGGGCTCCCGTATTTATTGGCCCTCGAAATTGTTAGAACAATAGGAAACCCTATTTGACGTATGGATTCGATGTTGTTTAGAATGTAGTATAAATTCTATTTAAATAAATTATGATAGAGATTCAAATAATACTTTTATTTATTTTATAGTTTTTCTTAAAACGTAAGCCATACTATGGCTTAAGCATACCCGGACTCGTATAACTAGTTTCAATCTACAGTTTTTCTCGCGTAGTGTGTAGCAATCACGATCACAATTAAACATACGTAGGATCTGAAAGCACTTTTGATGAAAAATTCTATATATACTTAATAATATAAATTCAATTATACCTGTATATAAAAGAAATAGACCACACAGATTAACGAGTATTATTTTCATACAGCAATCTAGTCTATAGAACAACACAAATGTTTATAATTTTTTTATCTTTTTTTTGTCATAATGATAAAAATAGACAAGTTACCCAAAGATATTAGACTTGTAGTTACAAGTCTAATACTTTTATAAAAAAATTCTTTTATAAAAACAATTGGATACATCTTTTCTCTTTTGAAGCTAATATACTGTTCACATTTTCACATTATACTTTACGTTGGTCCATAAGAATTTCCTATTATGTCACTTTATGACCATACATATTTCATATTCCAAAATTTTCGTTGGTCATAAATCGAGTAGCAATTGATATATAAACGGAAGAACTGTTTATGCCGGAGTCTGGCCGTAAAATTGAATATGTCCACTGGATTTGGATCAGCGTATAATACAACATGTGCTTGGATTTAGGGAAAGATCTAAATAATATAGATAGGACATTACATTGTATATAAATAAAGAAATATCTACCATCTAGTTCCATGGTAAGCTACGAATCTAGTGTTATGGATACTAGAAAGTTATGTACTACATAGTACACATATATAGCTTTATATATATTGCACTCATGACTTGAGTATGATCATTCGTGATCATCATTCAAAATAGTTATCAGCGGGACTGGTACCCGCGACCTCTGGCACAGTAAGTCGATCACTACAAACCGAACCAAATAAATGTCGTCGAATAAGATATTGTGAAACTATGTTTTGTTTGAAAACACAAAAGACAGTATCAAATTTGTTATGTAAAAGAAGTCAAGCTAAAAATTGACCACATCGATCATTAGCCGACAACAATATTATGACTTTTTAAATGATTTTTTATTATATTCTTCTTGTAATGATTAAACTAAGAACTTATGGAAAAAGATTTAAAAACAGAGGTTACATGACCTGCAAACACATTGTTTTTTATAGTAATACTTACTTTGCTTAAAGTAAACTAACCCTAGTCCTTTTTTAATGTTGCACAATACACATACCACTTGTATTCATACAGATTTTGTGAATCTCAGTATCTAGAAAGGCCACTAAAGAATAGAACCTCCCACTTATAACAAGAACTTCAATTTATCTTACAAAATGTATGTAATGTTTGAAAATTTAGTTAGACAAATATGGCATAAAGGCTTTTCCAGACATTTTCTATAACAGTAACGTTTTTTGGGATAAAGCGATTTTGGGTTAAAGCATGTGCCGTTTCACATTCATCATCTGCGCTATTTATTGTTGTGAAAGGACGTAATGTGATACACAAAATAAACAAATTTAAACCTTAGCTGTTTATTTTAGGATCGATATTTAAATAACCGTTTTTTCAAATTACACTTACATCTAGCAAAACCTAAATTAATATTCACCTAAATATGTAGTATAACTACGGAATTTCCGTATTTACAAAATGTTAGTTGAAATTTGTGGATGCTTTTTCTACTTGTAATTCTTGTGTTTAATGAGTTTAAAAAGGAATGATTAATTCAGGAAAGTTTCGCATGAGTTATATTATATAATTATAATAAGTAATGACACATCATTTGTTGAGCACGAGTGTTTGTAATCCAGTCCTGGGTACTTATATTTATAATGTATGTAAAATTACGTATGTTATGTGTATCAACTATCTGTTATCCGTAACACAAGCCTCGCAGCTTACAACGGAACTAGACGGCGCTGTGTGTAATAATGTCCTAACATATTTATTTACATATTTATCGTCGTGCGTAGATTAATAAAGCTGGAAAATCTACAATGTTCTTCCATAGAGAATATAGTTAATATTTAGATATATTATATAAAAGTATTCTCAGAACTGTATCAGTACTTATAAGGATAAGTACAAAAATGAAGGTATAAATAAAGAAATCTTTAATTAAGTCGTAAGATAATAAACGTTTCCAAGAAAAATACGGCTCACGACGAAAATCAAGGAATGTTTCTCGCAGTTTATTTTAGAAACAATCTCATAAAACCTTTCCTTAGCAACCGATTGCTTATTAGTTTAATTATGCGTATATTTGTCACGTGCTAGAGTCGAATCTATTACCTTTTGGGAAAAAGATGGTATTAACGCTTACGATATTAATTTTCCTTTAATATATCATTTTTACGTGTTTTACCATTCAATTTATGATTTAAGCCATGTTTTCTACTTGTTTGGGTAATGTTATACCATCCGTCCATTTTTTATATTTTCTTATAGCTTTAGCTATTCATACAACGGTGTTACCTGAGAATTGAATTGACAACACTCGATCGAAGGACGTGTTAAGTCCGCCCAGCCGCACTTGGACAGTGTATTGAAAAAATACCATGCCCAGCAGTGGGAAGTTAAAAAGGGCTAAATACCTAAACTAAAATAAAACTACGAATCTTTCAAATATATAAATCTGAACTATTACCCTCATTGCCAACTGTAACGATCAGAAAACAAATGAAAAAAGAAAGTAAGACATTCGTTAAAATCAATTTTTAATCATAATTCTTGATACAAAACACGTTACTTAATAATTACAATATTGAGGTAAAAGCATGGCATAAGTAAAAAGAGGCATCGTAGTCGAATGCGGAACCCTACGGCGCGGCTTTATTAGGATGGGAAAAGTTCCATAGAATTTTTGTGGCTTATAATCCATAATATATGTGTAATATATGTATACAGGCGTCTCACCCTCGCTTCGCTCGGGTTCATCCCTGTGTTTAGCGTCAGCGCAGCCATGGGTTCCGCTATAAACAAAATTTCTACCTCCTTATTTTTTAAAGTCAGTTAAAAAGTAGCCTAAGTTACGCCTTATAATATTAGCTATCTGCGAGTTACTGCAGAGTGAAAGTCCTGTCAAAATTGGTTTAGCCGTTTCAGAGATTACTCGGAACAAACAGACAAAAATTGTAAATATTGGTTTTTTGTTGCTCGTTTCATATACATTTAGTGAAAAGCTGTTAATTTGAAATTAAAAACAGACACTCCAATTTTATTTATATGTATAGATTACATGCTTTCCCCAATACTAAAAAGATATAAAGTATTAAGTAAGTCATCTGTTATATTTACGCAAGAGTTTAATAACTTACTTCAACTAATCTTATTTTCTTAGGAAAATAATAACTTCATTTCACAACTTTTATAGAACAAGTTTTATTTATTCTGCGATATTCTAAAATGCTTAAGGTAGCTTTTTGTAAGAAATTTTCGTTAAGGTTTTAAATTTTTTGGATATCAAAAATTATATTTGGGCATACTTAGTAGTAGTTAGTTACCGTCTCAGTACTGGACTATGGACTATTTAGTACGAGAAGGATCAGGTCATAGTCCACCATGCAGGCCAAATTCGGTTGGCGAACTTCACATGTCTTTCAAAAACTTGCTTGGTTCTCATAGTCAGGTCAGGTTTACTCACGATGTTCTCTTCTACCGTAAGAAAAGTGGTAATAATGTAAGAAATTATTCACACCCGATTTCAGATTTGCAAGACCCGGATTCAAACCCGCATCACTCGGATATCAAAGCTAGTGCGTTACTAATAGGCTATCAGTGTCTACCAAACATTACTATACAGTTAGACATTTTATATAAACTCTAGGTATTCATAATATTATTAAAAATAACTTAAAAAAATTATAATTACTATGTAACAATATTTTCTAACGTTGCCCAAAAATCATATATAATCTTTTAAAATACATAATTTTATCCCATTACTTTCAGAATCCATTTAGATCAAGTTCAAATAATTTAGCCGAAACCGATAACCAATTTCAATAATTTATCCCGAAAATCCGGGCTTTCTCCTTTAATGGCCGTGAAGCATGTACCTTGTACTGTATCACGTTGTATGAGGATAACAAAAAATAACCTGACAAAATATTTATTACGTAGAATCTATTTTGAAATTGCTTTAATACTGATTGTTTTTATTAATTTATGAGACGTTCTATATTATAGGATGTGTTTATAATATTGTCTAAAAATATTTGTAGAGCTTCATACATATAAATAAAATTGGAGTGTCTGTTTTTAATTTCAAATTAACAGCTTTTCACTAAATTCATATGAAAGTATATACGATATAAGCAACAAAAAAACAATTTTTAAAACTTTTGTCTGTCTATCTATCTGTTCCGGTCAATCTCTGGAACGGCTGGACCGATTTTGACGGGACTTTAGCTTGCAGATAACTTAGGCTACTATTTGACCGACTTTAAAAAGGAGGAGGTAGAAATTATATTTGTTTTAACTAGCGGAACCCGCTAACTTCGCTAACGCTAAACCTACGAACACGAGCGAAGCGAGGCTACTTATATAATAATATTCTAACTGACTTGAATCTGTACATAAAATATTTTTTTGAAAATTTTAATGCAATAGTAATTACTCTACGATACAGAGTTTATCGATTACTATCGAAACGATTGTATAGTTTTTTAGGATTTTTGTCTGACTGTCTGTTTTACTGCCTTGCTATGTTCGCATCACGCAAAAACTACTTTGCAGATTTTGATGAAATTTAGTATAGTAATAGCAAGTACTGCGGGAAAATATGTTATCTCTGAGAAAATTATGCTCATTAGAACGTACCTAGCGACGAACCTGAGCGGGGCGAAGATCGCTAGTATTGTTTAACTCATATCTTTTAAAGCTTACTCATTTTTATTTCGAGGCATATTTCAAAAAGTAAGGACTAAACGATGCTACGGCCGTTTTTTTTGAAGATGTCGTATACAAACTATTAGATACAATGTTATTGCCAATTAAATGAATGAGAAAGATTAATCAAATCTTGTATTAAAATTTATATTTTAGTTAGTATTATTTTATCTGTGGTATGACAGATCACATAATAGTATTATTTGTATAGACAAGTAGTTATTGGTTTTACCAACTCTTGTAAAGTCAGTCTTTTCATATTTTACCAAAGACTACAAGAAACGTAAGAAGCTTTCATAGTAAAACTCGTAGTTTCATTTATAACCATATTTTGACATCCACAATTTATTACATGTTCAACAGATGAAGAGCAAGGCTTAAATGTGTCAACATTTTTATGTTAGAGAGTATCATCTTGATAGAAACTAAGCTGGTGAATTATTGTCTCAAGTTTATATCAATGTCAAATATATTCCGCGAGTTCCTTGCTTCAAAGCTCCTTTTGAAAATAATATCAAAAACTATAATTTATGTAAAGTTGATTCTAAACCGAATTTGTTCGATTTTATTTTCTTACTTCGATTTTTTTATGATAAAAAGGTGAAAAGTTTTCATTTTTTTTCTTATGTCATATTATTCTGTAAAAAATAACGAAATCTCGTTTTTTGAGCATTAATAATTATAGAAGAGGCATGTTTGAAAAAATATTTTTAAGAATAAAGATTTGTTTTTAATCAAACTTGAATAAACAGATTTAAATTTTTTATTGGTAATATGATACCTATATTTTACTCGGTGATTGCTGCCTTAGTGGTGAGTGGCTAGCATGTACGGTCGCATACCGAAGTCCTGGGTTCGTCCCGGGTCGGGCCAAGTTTAATTATTGAGTCTTCCTGTATCGTAAGCAGTAACAGGCCGGAGTTGGGAAGTTGGCGGTGTTTCACCCCCGTACTTCGGTAAGCACGTGAAGCAGTCAGCCCTGCGCCTTAACTCTGTGGTCATGTCAAGCAGTCGTCCCACCGGAATATGAAAGTATTAAGGAATAGAGAGTGCACTTGTATCTGCGCATTCACTTGTGCACTACAATATCTGCCTCGCAGATGGCTAGTCGGATCGGGAGGACATCTTCATCATCATCATATTTTACCTACAATTTGACAAATACTAACTTAGTATATTACACAAAAATCATGTCATCATTTTATTATTTTGTTTTACCTAATCATTACTTGCTCTTCTTCTCAGAAATAACAAGGGCAAAGAAAACTTCCAGGTTAATCACGTTTTTATTACATTTTCTTACTAGATATTGTGATGAAAATGTTTATTAAAGAATACTCAGAATATGAGGTTCTATTAAGAAAATGTGATGTATTAAATCTATTTAGTTGAATCTCTAAATAGATTTAAGAAAAAACTTCTGTTTAATATCTCTAATATTTTAATATAATTTTCTTGTATGAATATTATTTTACCTTAAAATAAATACACCAATAAATAAAAAAAATTGTTAATACGAGATAATGTCAAGTTACTCCAGATCTGAAATTGCTGATAAATGGTAGATGGTTGTGTTGTCGTGATAAGCGTCCGGCAATCCAGCCGGGCAGAAGCCAAAAAACACCCTGGGGTTCACTTTGGTAGGAAATATGCCACGCAAGTTGCTCTACTAGATCCCTGAAATCAGCGCAAGGCAAATAAGTAATTCTTTCTTAGGTTTACGCGAATACTTGACATTATAAATGAAACTATGATTTATTATGATTTTTGATTCCCGACGTTTCGAATGCTTTACAGCAATCATGGTCACGGGAGAGTCTCTCTCTCTCTCTCTTTCCAAAATCATAATAAATCCGCGACAAAATCCAAAAAGATAGTTTCATTTATAAATAATTCTTGGTTCCGTAGCTAACTTCGGTAAACCTTTCGTCGTAGTTGGATGTTATACGATCCTATGGGGCCCCATTAAGATAAGGGAGGTTCTGTTAGGCTTAGTGGCTGGCTTTTCTAACCATTGAGTGCCAGATAACAACCTGAATATATACAGTTGGTATGCTTAAATACATTTCTCAACATATACACATAATAAATTATTACATTTTCCAAAAAACCTCTCTGATTCGTCACTACATACTATAAAACAAAGTTGCTTCCCGCTGTCTGTCCCTATGTATGCTTAGATCTTTAAAACTACGCAACGGATTTTGATGCGTTTTTTTTAATAGATAGAGTGATTTAAGAGGAAGGTTTACTTTTATATGGTATAATTTTTCAAGTTTATGTATAAATTAACTATATAATTACTTTATTAATAATAATTTATTACCTTAAAAGGTCGGTATAATTAAAAAAACTATGAACTGCTCTAAAATATCGAACGGCTAACATTTCACTGAAATCTAAATATTTGAATATTTACCAATTTACGTACCAACATTAAAAAACACTCGAGTTTAGGCAATAATACACCATGTTTGATGTAAACCTTTGATGTCAATCATTGACTTTATTAATTTCATCTTAATTCATATACATATTAATGTATGTCTCAAATTGTTCATTCAATTTGTTCATCCTAACGACATCAATCAAAGTTGAAACGCTCTAACTAATTATAATACGTTATATAATATTAATTTGCAAGAATCGTATAAAAAGGATTTTAATAAACACTTTGAAACGTTTAAAATGTGATCGTAATTTTGACGGTCTGTTTCTACATAAAAGGAAGAAAATGCAACGAAGCAATAGAAGTTCCTACAAAATTTATTAAAGGTACAAAAATAAACAAAGTAGCCGTCTGAAAATCAATTAGGCGATGCACTTAGTATGCATTAATTTGAAATTTCTGATAGCAAGCTTTGTACTTTAGCGAACCATAGCTATGGTAAAAGTCTTTGTGAAGCTCCATTGTTCCCATTGATACAAGTGTCACTCAATCGGATTTCGAGCAGACAACAAAAGGAAATAGTATTGCTTACGCTCTTTCATTTTTAAGCTGTGATACATCAAGTTTACTTCCTTGATGTATTTTAAAGTGCAACATTTTTTATGTCGCGATTTGCTTTTACACATACGTTTTACGTTTGGCGCACTTTGAATTTGTACTTACTGCGGTCGCGGGTTCGATTCTCGCTGGGGAATTCATTTGTTGAGCACAATTGTTTGTACTCCAGTCATGGGTGTTTATATTTATAATATGTATGTATTTAAATATATATTTGTGTATCAATTATCTGATATCCGTAACACAAGCCTCGTAGCTTAGCACAGAGCTAGATGGCACTATGAGTAATAATTTTGCAATATATTCATTATATTAGGCAGGTCTGCGGAAGAAGAATACAACAGCCATGGAGTTGCTCCAATAGGCTACTTATCTATCAGAGAAGTACTAGGAGCAACTCGCATGGCAAACTGCATCCCATTTTGCTATTATTTTTCATTTTGCTATTATTATTACGTTTCATTTTGCTATTATTTTCACTTTTAAAGTCACCAAGCCGTAATAATTCATTACAACTAGAAAGAGTCAACATTTCTACCCCTAGCCTACTTAAATATTTTACCCGTCTCAGGCGTCGAACCCAAGACTGTTCTAAATCTGTCGACATACTAATTACTAAACTAACATCGCGCGAAATTCTTATATTATAAAGTTAAGTGTAAGCGAAAAGCTTTTGTTAACTCCATGTTCATTCAAACAATTAATATTTGACTTCAGTACTCTAAGTTAATCTTTTAGAAATATGACAAGTTTATAATGAACGATGAAACGTACATTAAAAGGAGTAAATATGCATTTGTACGAGTAAGTTATACATTCTAGCAAAAAGCTAATAAAATTATTTTGTTCAAATAAGGATTATAAAACACATTATACCTGTTACATATATATAATATATAAAAGTATATTTACCATATTAATACCATACTAAGCGCCTAAGCCTAAGGAACGAAACCAGTTGAAGTGCGAATTTGATAAAACAATTGTCTCGTCCCTCCTGGGCAATGGCTTATTCAACAGAACTTAAAAACTAGTGGAATATGCTGTAAACACACATTCGGAGAGTATGAAATGCTTATATTACGTTTTTAAGCCGATTTAGAGCCCCAATGCTGAGAACAAACCACTCTCGCTTGAAAATACGAGTGAATTCAAGCTAAAGTCAAGTATGATCAAGTATAGTGTTGACGGACGTTAAAAACTTATTAAGTTTTTTGACATGCAGGTTAAAAATATAAATTTTAGTACATATGTATAATATAATCTCATATTATTAAAAGCTTATGAAGAATAATAGGAGTATCATAATCTAGCCAGAAAATACATCGGTAGTAAAATTACGTAGGCGGGCTGAGCCGCAATCGATAGTGAATGAAAACAAAGGATCACGGCTCCTTTACCGAACAGTTTGGATAACGTTAAGGTGGATGCTCAATAAAGTTTAAATAATGCGTAAAATTTATTTCTAATAATGATTTTTTTCTATTGTTCTACTGCTGGGCACGAGCCTCCCTTCAATATGAGTGAAATCTGGCTATTGTCCACCACTCTGGCTAATTTTGCGTTCTTCGCTACCCTTATTTCATTTTGCATAAGTGTTGACTTACTATGATATAAAGGCATATAACTTTAGAAAACATATTTCATAGAAGAATAATCATTTGACAATGCAATATAATAAAAAGGCTAATGACAAGTGACTCATTATTATAAAATAGGTTCTATATAAATTAAAGCGTGAAGACATTCATACTCTCAAATAGCTGAAAAACTTACCACAAGCTACATACGAAAATAGAAACAATAAAATATATTAAACAGTATGCTGATACCGTAAGTAATTTTCAACTCATAATGGTTTTTATGCGCTATTTGAGCATGTTTAACTTGTCAATATCAGGTGTTATTGTAAAAAAACTTGAATAAGATTGACTGAATAAAAATTTATAAATTAAATTTAAAATTCATTTAAATTAAATTTTTAGGTGTTTCTTTTATTTTCTCTCTTTTTTAAACTAAATGCATTCACAATCATTTTTTATCCTTTGCTCCTATGTCCTCAACCGATAAAGACGAATCTAATTGAGAAACTAAGGGAGAAACTAACTCTTAGCGTAAGAACTGATATCTATACATATACATAAAAATATCTTTTTTGATCATTAGCCCTTTTTAAAATCCCACAGCTGGGTATGGGCCGCCCTCAGTACGAGGGGGATCAGACCATAGTACACCGCGCTGGCGTAGTGCGTGTTGGCGGACTTCACATGTCTTTCGAAAACTTGCTAGGTTTTCTCAGACATGCAGGTTTCCTCACGATGTTTTCATTCACCGTAAGACAAGTGGTAATTATGATATAAATGATTCGCACATGAAAATATCAGAGGCGCGAGACCCGGATTTGAACCCACGTCTCTTGGTTACCGCTGAGCTACCAGTGTACTCTACTAAAAATATTATTAGGCAAAAATTAATTCCGCTACTAAAAATATTATTAGGCAAAAATTAATTCCGTTATATATTATCTTCTAACTAAGTGCTTTAAGCCGATATCCTACAAACGTTATACAGAGTGGATGCAAGTAGTACTGACAATGAGTTTTTAAAATTACTCTGCTGCATTCTACAAAAAGAACATGTCAAATGAAAGGTCACTTTGCTGAATTTTTACTGTACGAAAAAGTATGTGCCAGTTTTAATGAAACAGCTTTTACGATCTAAAATTTAGGTTTAGTTAGAAAAATGTAGTTATAATTTGAATTTTATAGGATTAACTTTGTTTAATTAAAATGCTGATTTTATGTAAGCAAAAGGAGTAAAAAATTGTATAATCAAATTTGAAAATTTCTATTATGTGGAATGTCGATTTAAACTATGTGTACAGTAGTCGAAGTGTAACTCCGAGTTATAATACCAATATTAATCCATTAAATTACGTCCTAATAGCTACATCTAGCAGCTTACTTTAGCATTGACAAAAGAGCTTCCTGACCAATTTTGGCTATCGCAGCCTAAGACTGTATTGTACGATGACCATCATGACAATATAATATAGTCGACTGGAAATAGAAGTCGAACTACCGACGGCTTTACATTCTCTTTGAGGCACGGGAAAGATACACCTCTAATATCCCAACTCCGGGATGTTTATCATAATTTACTCATAAACACTCTCTAAACTTTGCCTTACCGAGAACACTCACCCAGGACCTTCGGAGTCTATAGGCTATGTATACTACTAGTTCACAAAGGCAGTTAGTAGTCAATCGCACTTGTAATATTAAATTAAAGCCATTATTTATTTAGAAAAAAAATTTTCTAAGTTACACTTTTGAATCATATCTTTGAAAGTAAATAGCAAAGTGTGAAACCAAATAGCTTTACACGAAGCAAATACTGTTCGAAATCAAACTTTCCAATGCACGTCTGTTATATACATTTTATACAGTTTCATTTAGCCGTTATATTTCTAGGTTATTCTCGATACGGAGTTTACTTTTGCTGAACTTCGATCCTCTAAAACTATCAAATATAGGTTTCAGTGCTTACCATTTCCTGTGGGTTTCTACAAACTTGGATATTTTAGGTTTTGGTTCTACTAAAATATGGATATTGAAGAATTCTGACTCATAAATTCCTTGTTGTTATAATAAAACAATGACATATTATAAAGCGTATAATACGCTTATTTTTTACAATTTTTAATTATGTTTTAACGCTTGCTTTCTTTCGATAACATTCAATAATATTTAATAAAATTGAAATGTCTATTTCGTAGTTTCTAATTAACAGATTTTCACTAAGCGCTCATAAATATAATAAGTTTATACGGTACTTACATCAAAAACAATTTTAAAATTTTTGTCTGTCTGTTTGTTCGGGTTTATCTTTGAAACGAGTAGACCGATTTTGACGCGACTTTCACTTGCAGGTAGCTAATGTTATAAGGAATTACTTAGGCTACTTTTATTTCATTAGATAATAATAAAAACCGCTTACCTAATTAATTTTAACTTACGCCCGACAAAGCGGGCCGGTTTGGCTAGTTAAGTATATAATTTATAGTATGTTAACATATAGTATGTTTAAAAAATGTAATATATAATATAATAAATACAACGATTATAAATATAATAATATAAGAATATTTTAAATCCACGCTACACATCCGCGTGTCTTGAATTTCATACATATTTTGTATCATATTCATGAATGTTGGAAGTGGAAATAAAATTCGAGGTAACGATGCTAAATATCTTTGTGCGTTATGCAATGACTTTGATGTTAGTAATTCTATACAGTTTACAAATATTATACAATATATACAAGCTAAAATGAGTTGAGTTCTCAAAAAATCATGATACTTACAGTATAATAGACTTTCGTTGTTTAATTATTTTTGAAGCTTAACTTTTAATGTTGCTATCAAATTTTCTTTTTTTTCATATCTATTTGTATGTGAAATACAGTTTGTATTTGACATATAGATACATTGTACCTACTCATATTAATTCTTACATTTTTAATTTACTAAGGATGAGTCACTGGATGGGTTAGGTATAGCATAATTGGTTTAAATAAATTATAACGTAATTCCTATACGTTTAAAGCAAGAAAAGGCTGACTACCTGGTGTCGTTACCCTACCTGTACAAACTTTATATTATCTCGAGATAATCTTATTTATTAAAAATTAAAAATCTATATCTTTAGTTTAGTTTTTAGCACAAAATCAGCGACAAGAGCTCGATGGTCAAATTTATCAGCCAATGAGGACAAATCAAAACGAAGGATAGATAATGTAAGGGTAGCGATATAGGGTTTCCTCCCTGGAAGTTTTCAGGTTACGTATATTTATTACTTAGGTATCTAAATTTATTATCTACAATAGAAATGCAAAATCTTTCGAATTTCTTCGAAAAAATAATGTCATTGCGATTTTATTTTATATATAGACCAAAGAGACCTATAAGCTACTATTTGTCCTATTAGAACAATTTTATTCTTATAGAAATTCTACTGCAAAATCTTATGCTTGTATTTTTATAACATATACATTGCCATCGTCATAAATATGACATTCGATGTTTCATACATTTTGTTATATTTCGAAGCCCCAGCTTGAATATACCTATAATATCATTTTTTCTTAGAAATATTTATGTAGACTTACTTTATTAAGATAAATTTGACAGTAAATTTATTTTGACATAAAACATACAAATTTCCTTCTAAGGGATCGGTTTCTGGGAAGTCATTTACGAAATCTCAACATTTCAGCAAAATAAGACGTGTTTAAGTATTGAGTGATATCTCAGAATTACTGTGTTTTAAAGGATAAAGCATTTTATTTACACAAAATCTTTTGGTTGTGTTACATCTTGATGTTGATATGGCAGATACTTATTACTACTTTATATTTATTACTACGTTATTTTTGGAATTCGCCAAAAGTTAGAGATACTTATCTATACATATAAATAACATTGAAGTGTCTATAATGTATGACAGTATATAAGATAAAAAAAAATTGTCTGTCTGTCTGTTTGTTCCTACTGATCCCTGAAATGGCTGAACCGATTTTAACGGGACTTTCACTCACAGATAGCTAATGTTATAAGGAATAATTTAGGCTACTTTTATTTTAGAAATTTTATTTAATTAAATTACAGTTTATAATTTTTGTGCTGAAAACTTTAAATTGGGCAGAAGCACCTAGGGACGAAAGTCGATAGTTTATAATGGTCTAAGAGCCGGTGGAAGATCGACCTTCACCGATCTGATAACCAGATGAGACATATTTTTTATCAAATATAATTTATAAACAAATATGCCTATAATTACTTGCCTATCTGAAAGTGCTCATGGCTATTTTTAATTAAATTAACTTTAATCGATTTTTTTTTCATCACTTTCATTCTTTTGATAACCAAATGAAGTTTATTTCACTGTTAGTTTTTAACACACAGAATATGCCTTAGTAGGTTTGCCTACTCATTTTTGTGTATCTACCTGGCAAGCCGATGTGAACAGGTAAGTCAATATAGGTGACTCCATCGTTCTGCTAACTTATCGAAAGTTATATCAAATTTTAGATCATTTTATTACAAAATCAGTCATATAGACTTGCCTGCAAAAAATCATACTTAAAGCACTGTTGCCTAGCTAAAAATAGCCATGAGCACTTTCAGATAGGCAAGTCATTATAGGCATATTTGTTTATAAATTATATTCGATAAAAAATATGTCTCATCTGGTTATCAGATCGGTGAAGGTCGATCTTCCACGGTCTCCTCTACTATAATGTGTTCGTGATATTATGAAAGTACTTACTTAATAATATATTATGTTGGATATAAACAATTCGTGAGCGTATTTACGAAGCGATGCTTACAAATTAAGTAACATTTATTTATTCAATATACTAAAAGGCATTAACAGAGTGTGTAATACTTATTTAAGATAGGGTCATCAAAATTATTTAACTTAACGTATAGCTTTGGATTTACTAGTTAAACTGAATTAAAACGACATTATTACCATCTAGTTCAGTGGTAAGCTACGAGGCTTGTGTTACGAATACCAGATAGTTGATACACTATACATTTTTAAATTTTAAATATATACATAATATTATAAATATAAATAGAAACACGCATGACTGGAGTACAAATATTCGTGCTGATCACATGAATACCCTCAACGGAACTCGAACCCGCGATCGCTGGCGCAGCAAGTAGGATCACTACAAACTGCTCAAACGTGTCATCGATGTACATAATAATAGCTTACGTGATATAATTTTTATGAAACCAATTTCTTTAGAACAGTTTGTAAAGTAAAATGTTGACTACTGAAAACTAATACAAAAGTGTTAGTCACAAAGAAAATTCCGCACATGTCGTATATAAATTCGAGTGTATTAAATTTACATAATCGATTCGAGTAAATTGCTTCAAGAAAACGATACATTTGCAATCGCTTAAATAAAAGTTTCTCTAAGGGTTACTACTTTTAAAATATATTTTGAACATATTTTCTAAGATATAGTTTTTTTAGCAGTAAAAGAATATTTATTATTCCATATTTTAATGTAATTATGATTACTATTGTTTTTTCTATTAGTAAAAGAGTTTAGAAACCAGTTTAGTAGTTTTAGAAATCTTTTAAAAGTAGACAAACATATAAATAATAATAGCACATTCTACGAAAAAGACCATAAAATGTACATAGAATTAGGAAACACGCACTTCTCAATACTACAGTTAAAATAAAGTACCGTTATGTACGTCTATAACTTTGGGGTATGGGGTATCAATAGTATCGCTTATGCACTACACCATGACGTCCCGATACCTACCGCCAAAGGGTTGCTCCCTCAGTCCACTCTAATCTAAAAGGCAATGCTCATGGTACGAGCCATTAATATGGAATGCAGCCTGTTGTCACTACGACAAGGCAAAAATAAGTAGAGGGGATATTTTTCCGTCAACAAATCGAATAATCAGTACATATAAATGAAATTAAATTGTCTGTTATTAATTTCAAATTAACAGCTGTTCACTAAATGCAACGAAACTATATCCGGTAAGTACCTACTTACATCAAAAAATCAATTTTTAAAATTTTGGTCTGGACCGATTTTCACGGGCTTCCACTCACGGATAGCTAATGTTATAAAGAGTAACTTTTATTTTATCATATTATTTATAAGAAAAATGAAAGCTGTTTAATTTTTAACTTACGCTCAGCTAAGCGGGCCGGGTTAACTAGTTTAAAATAAAATGTATTGTGTATTTAGAACTTAATCTTTTGCAATAAGTTAACTAAAAGCATGCTTTATTTTTCCCATCAGTAGAAAATTTGAATTGTTTTATTTTATTCTTTTCTTTATTGTGCGTAGACAGCCCTATAAGGATACAGATACACGCCTAATGTTCCCAACTCAGGTGAATTGATTCCAAAACAAACATTTGACGACAACTTGAGTACAAACTCCTTTACTATTGAATGGAGGCGAGATTATTGGCTCGTGTACTAATTAAATTCAAAGGTATTTTGGTATGTAATTTTACTTAATGTATAAAATATAGTAATTGATTTTTTATGTTTATGATAAGATTAATTAGCTGATTATGATGAATCTTAGTGGGATGTTGTTCGCGAGTTATTTCATTGAAGTACAATAAGATAAGATACAATGAATACAACAAACAAATTTTAATTTTATATCTGTGAATGCGTGTGCGTGTGTAAAGAAAGTAAATAAGGATAAATAAAGCCAGCTAGTAAACTGTCAGATTGTTTGTTTTGAAGTTTTTAGTTCAAAAACTACTACACTGATTTTTATGCTGTTTTCACCAATGGATAGAGCTGTTGTCGAGGAAGGTTTTTATATAATTTGTCAATTGTTAGTATACATTTTCTAGCGACACCCACGGCACTAAACTCTCACTTGCGCTAAATCTAGTAATATATAAGTTCGTACAATATGTACAAAAATTTTAATCAGTACACAACACTAGTTACTTGTATTTTGGAACTTAAATTTCATACATATGATATGACTAATAAAAAAATAGACAGACTTCAAAGTACATACACTATATCCCATTACCAAAAAATTAAAGCTTGCATATAATAATTATAGCTATTCGCTTATAAAATAAATGTGAATTTAATAATATTTTCTTACGTTTACGCGAATATTTGACATTATAAATGAAACTATCTTTTCGGATTTTGTCGCGGATTAAATTGTCGGAATAAATCCGCGACAAAATCCGAAAAGATAGTTTCATTTAAAATGTGAATCTAATGCAATGTATATTACTATACAAGAAACAACAGTCTTCCTATGCATAATGCAGAACTCGTGCAGGTATGTACAGTTTACATACTCACATACTATTGTAAAATTCCATCTTTTATTTACAAGGTGTCTTTTTACGACACACCCATACTAAATTGTTGGTTTTATATACATGCTGAGAACTGCCTAGCGGTTTGTTATCTCTACTCGAGAGTACAAGTTCGAATCCTGCTTGTACCAGACATTTATACCAGTTTTCCATATTTTCTGAATACGTGCATATATTATTTGTATTTAAAATACGTTGTATAGTTTTTGCCACAGGTTTTGTTTACTTGACATGCAATTTTCGATTTTTCTTCCTGAAGCCAATATTTTATTATTTTAGATTAAAATTGTAAAATATTGTCTGGGAAAAATTTATCAATATGGCCCAGTCATTTTAAATGTATTTTAGAGGCATGATTTTAGATACATTTCAGATTTTTAATTTTATCTTTTAGTTACTACTGTAGAGCTTTCAAGCATATACAATCATTCGCTTCCTATCATTTGCTATATTTCATTTTTTATCTGATATTAAAACATCGGAATTACGAAAAAAATATCACAATTTCTTAATTATTATTTTTTAACTTCTACATTTTGATACATTTTCTCTGCTTTCTCTTGCCTTATTCAAAAATCAAGACACAGGTTTGTAATATAATATTCACTCCTTAACTGAATATTTAACAGATGTTGAACTCTATTGGCAAAAGCTTCAAACATTCTTTATAGAAAACATTTAAAAGTTCTTATTTTCATCAAAAATATTTCAGTTACATAAATAAAATATGTATTATTATTATACCTAATCGCTATACCTTTTTTTATGTTACAAGTTGAAAATCCCCACATGGTACAATTTCTTTTAAAAAATATAGCAAATGTGGCCTTAAACTGAATATTCTGAACATTAATCTTGACGTGACAAAAAGAAACAGTGAAGAAAAACTTTTGTATAAGTTGTTACTTCAGCAAAATAGAGGACAAATAAGGAGTCCATATATGGACGCGAAAATAAAACAAGTTAGGTTAAGGCTTTGTTCCTTTTTTTTAAGTCCATACAATTTAGATATTAAAAAAACATTACTTGGCTCCTTACTTTTCGTTTCAACTCAGCGTATTTTCAGTATACTTCAATAGTGTTTTTACTTACAATGAATTTGTAGAAATATTTTCTACTTTCATTCTTTTGTCTATTTAAACGTCTTACAGAAGGACTTCTTTCGTATTAAATATTGCGAGCGGAATCAAGTTTAAGTTGACAACATTCTTTCGAAAATGATTCGCACAAAGGTCTTAGAGATTCCCATCTCTAGAAAACCGAGATTTAAACTCGCAAGATCTTACAAGATCGGCTGTCAGTTGTCACTGCATCAACGCTCTTGGTAAAGGATATAAAAATATTAAAATAAAAATTAAATATCTTATATTACATAATAATTTATTTATAAAAGTCCAATTTAATAAGCTAACTAGACACTCTGTTTCCCCTCAGTAGGAATTCATTGGACGAATGCGAACACCATTTAGTGAAGATATCGGTTTTTCTCGTTTTAGAGAGAATTGCCAAAATGTGAGATTAATATTCTCCACGAGGGGTAGTTTAGTTTACAATGAAACAGGAGAACGTAATACTTCCTTTGACGCGACTATTTGAAATTATAAATTAAACTATCTTTTCGTATTTTTTCACAGGTTTATTTGTTTTGTGGTTCTTAAAGTTTCGAATGCTTTAGACGTCTCAAAGGTTACAGACAATGCTTACCCATAATTTTATAAAATGATATAAAAAAATTCAGTAATGAAGGCAAACTAAACATTTCTAAAAACAACACCAACCTTAAAACAAATACATATGTACCTATCTAAATACCGGTAATAATAATTACTTATTACCAAATCAATATTGTAATAAAACAGAATCTGCACCAAGAAATATTAATTTTCTTATCCACTACAAAATCTTTTAAGTACTTAAGATACAAAAATAAAATATTTATGAAATATTCTGACAAATCTTTCAGCGATTACAAGAAAACTGTAAAAGGAGCTATGAAAGAAAGGAATGTAGAACAAACAAAAGGAATAAGCTGCATTTGCAATAAAAGCGCTTTCGCTCATCTCATCTCTATGAATGCACCTTTCACGGGAATATAAATTACCGACATGAAATAGAAAAAGGCAAATGCGTTTTTGAAAATTAATTAATTACTATTTCAATAATAAATAAATATTTTGGCACATAATGCTGTGTATTAGCATCATCTAGTTCCATTACGAGGCTTATGTTATTGATATCCGGTAGTTTATACACTATACATATATGTAACTTTAGTACCTACATACATATAAAATGTAAACACCTATAACTAAAGTACAAAAAATATTGATGCTCGTCACACAAATATGTCTTCAGCGAGGAACGAACCCGCGACTTCTGATTAGCAAGTAGGGTTACTATAAATTAAGCAAACAATTCATCATGGCGCACCGTAGTAAAGCGCTGCGAAGTTTTAAAAATTTGAGTGTAATTCAGATTAAAATGGCTTATTTCTAGGACTAATTTGCATACATATTATGTTAATTTTTGTTGACGTACCTCGCAAACAAAATGTCAAGCCAAGTTAAGCCTCACCATACACTTTAGACGACTATATAAAGAACGTATTATTTAATCTAAACTAGCAAACCCGGACCGCCTCGCTGGACGTCAGTTAAAATAAATAAAGTTATTATAATTTTCTAATAAAATAAAAATAGCTTAAGTTACTCATTACATAAAATTTACATAACTTATCTGCGAGTGAAAGTCCCGTCAAAATCGGTCCAGCTGTTTTTTATATAAGCCGAAACAAACAGACAGACAGAGAGAAAGAGAGACAAACAAAAATTTTTAAAATTATTATTTTGATGTAAGTACCGTATATACTCTCATATGCATTTAGCGAAAAGCTAATTAATTCGGAATTAAAATCAGTCCCTTTAATTATTTTATATGTACTGATGTACTGACTAGCGACTCACCCTCGCTTCGCTCAGGTTCACCTCAGGTACGATTTAACTCTTAGTATGGATTTAGCTATTAGTATGGAAAAGTCCTCGCAATTTTTCCCTTTTTTTTCTTTCTATAAGAACCTTCTTCGTGTCTTAACGAAAATAAAAAAAATAGCCGAATGGGTCGATCCGTTCTCGAGTTTTGTGCTGAGCAACACATTTGGCAATTTAATTATATTATTAATCATAAAAAAGATTTCTCTGTAATTCTTCATCTGTCTAAGATAATCTAATAAAAATATCAAAGCATTTAAACTCAAATCTGAACGACTCAACTGTGAAAATAATTTCGTTTCCTAACGCAATCTCATTCTGCGTAAGAAAATATTTACTAAGCACAATTAGTATGAATTAGAATAACAGTAAGTAAATTACACAAAAACCAATTACCTTTTGCTCGTTTAGAACAGACAGAATGCTAGAAGTCACGATATCGCATGTCCAGAAGTAATGTATGTGTTCAAAGTTTGGTATTAACAATAACTGGCGTGTAACAACTAATTAAAATAGTGAAATCTGCTTTTATAGCGGCATATTTCAACACTCTTCAAAAAACTAGTAAATTAGCTTTTAAATTTATTGTATTCGACCCTTTTTAATAATAATAATTGATGTTTAAAAATGTAAGCGTTAAAATAAGATAGTAGTGTAGGCAACAGTGTGTTTCGTAAAAAGGTGGGACCTCAGCTATAGTCAGGACTAAAAGCCCTAACACTGGTTTTCAGGACCACCGTTGCTTTTCCCATTTTGGCGGTAACAGTATAGAGAATATTAATAGAAATTATAATTATTAATTATTTATATAAATTATAATTCGAGCACAGGCCTCCTTTCAATACGAGGGGATCAGGCCATAGTCCACCACGCTGGCCAAGTGCGAGTTGTTGGACTTCACATGTTTTTGGAAAACTTACTAGGTTTTCCTAGACACGCAGATGTCTCATGGTGAAAACGTTTCCTCGCCATGTTTTCTTTCACCATAAGATAGGAGGTAATCGTTTTAGAAAACACGCAAAAATATCAGAGATGCGAGACCCTGGCTTGAACCCACATCACTGGGTCATCCAAGCGATCGCGCTACCATTGGGCTACCACTGTCATTTAGATGTCAAATATTAATGACATATTTTTACGAGAATCAGTTATGATGTATTAATATTCAGCCCTTTTTGGAAATAAGAAATATTAGTAACTGAAATATACCACCTAATATAGAAGTCAGATTTTGTTACGTTTAACATTATCAAGCATTACTGAAACGATTATAAATTGTACTGTACTTATTGTAAATAATATGCGAGTTAGAAAGAAAGAAATATTTATTTACACCAAAAATACATCAAAGTTTGCTTTTTATAATATAAAGAATTATAAAAATTAAAACTAAACTGTATAGCGATGCAGTGGTGCAAAACAGATTGTCACTCACACTGTAGTGGGATTTAAGTCCCACAGGTGATTTTCAGTGACCTCCATATATTTTAACACAAGAGCAGATTATAATAGCAGTTTCGTGTTTTAAATATCCAATATTTAGTTTTAATTAAGAAAAGAATGATAGAATTGATTTATTTATATACGATTTTAAAATAGGAACCCTAGAAATTAAATGTACAATAATTAACTAAAAATGCAAATGTTAATTTGATATTTTTAAAGGTACATGAAAGCCCAAGGGTCAGTGTTGCAAGAAATCGTGAGGGCTATTTAGCGATGTGGCTGGAACGATTTACGCCCCAATTCTTTTAGTGGCCTCTGCCGAGGAAAAAATATTTTACCCTGTCTTAATATTATTTTTCATTAGAAAATCTTTTTTGAAGCCAAAATAATTTGAATATTTTTTTCAACTACCTTACACAACGTACTTTATTACGAACATACAACATGGTTGTTTTAAAGTTTTACATTTGGTATATGATGTATCATATGGATGATAATGATGGTGATTGATTGGGTGATATATTTTATGATTAAAAATCATAATTCAATTTATTAAATTTAATTCAAATTATTTCACTCATAAAGGAGAAAAGAGAGAACTGATTTTTAAATCAGTCATAAATAGTGTCACTTTTTTCAGCCTACAAAGCAATTTAAATGCTAAAAAATCTTTATTAAATATTTTATTATATGAATGTACTAGCGACCCGCCTTCGCTTCGCTCGGGCTCATCCCTAGTTTTAGTGTTAGCAAAGCCGCAGATTCCGCTAGTGTATTACACGAATAAGCCTTCCTCTTGAATCTATTAAAAGTCGCATCAAAATCCTTTACGTACTTTCAAAGATCTTAGCGACTAAAGAAGCGACTTTGTTTCATACTATGTAGTGATATATAATGGGTATTGATTTTAAAATTACAAGTTACTGGTTTAATACACTAGTGACACACCCTGGTTTTACTCTGACACGTCAGTTCAAACTTTTCTATCAGACTATACTTGCCATGCCTATATATCCCCAACCCCATAACTTGTTTGAGAAGCAAACATGCATAATTATTTATAATATTGTAGTAAGATTTACCAAATAATATGCACATTTTCCTCATTAAATAATAAAAAATTCTGAATCCACGAAGCAAAAAAAATCGGAAGTCTTCCGAAAACGCTAATATCGTACGCGACAGTGTTAAATGGTGTAACACGTAATATAAATATAATTTACGATGTAATAACTGTGTTCCCGTCGCCTAATAAATAACTTTTACGCGCACGTTCCCATGGACTTCGATAAAATCGTACACTATCTCCATTGTTGTCCAAAAGATAATCCATTTTGTAATTTTAGATAAGTATATTCTAAATCTACGCTATATCATTAAAACTGCCTCGGTGGTGTAGTGGCATATACGTTGCACATCTGGAGGTCCTGGATTCGATTCCCAGGGTTAAGTCTAGTTGTTGAGTCTTTCTTTTAGTCCTTAGTAACAGAAGTAAAGGGGTGTTTCATCCAGTGCCTGGGAAGCACGTAAACCCGTCGGTTCCGCGGCTTAACTCTCACTGGCCGTATCGAGTAGTTGTCTTACGTTTTCAAACAGCAACAGCGATTACATATCGAATCTCTTTTTTTTATTTTCATTTTATATGTAGTGAGAGTACTCGTTTTTGTGAAAGTGATTCCAATGATAAATATACCTAAAAATTGGTTCTCAGCCCCTAAAGAGTTACGAAGAAATATGAGGTTGGGTGTACAATGTAAATACATAAAAGTTGTAACCCAACTTTTGGACTTCGTTACAAAAAACAAAAATTGACAATTAGGTTTGAGTGATTTGATTTAAATTTTCGTATTTTTTTAAGTAATTTGTTTACAAAATATATATTATAAATTACAATGGAAACAGTTTCTTATAAGGTGTCAATAATTTATCATGGCAAGGATTACGTCATCGGTGAATAAATATTGTATTAAACATACAAAATTTGAATCGTAAAAATATATACTTTTCGTATTTTTTGCTTGAAACAAACAAATTAAGATTATTATGCATATTTATTAAGCAAACATTTTATAATAACTTGCCTTCTTTATATTAACGTTCATCTAATTCTAGGATTAGAACTTATTGTTTTGACAGATATTACCTTTTATTATTTGTGTTACCTGCCGGAACCAACTATGGCTAAAAACTATCCAGGACTCCATAAGTACATAAAAAAGCTTGACCGATTTTGATGAAAGCAAAAGCCGTTCATTATGAAAATGTTTATGAACACATGCACACTGAAATCAATAATTATATAGAAAAAGCACGCGTGAAGAGATATTAAAAAAATACTTAAATCAAAGTTAGCTTTTAATTAAAAGTTTTGAGTACATAATATTTAATGATTTAAGCAAAAAATGATTGGAAGTAATTAAGTGTCTCATAATAATTGAAATCTTCCCAAAATATATAAGTATGTACATACATTACACATTGTATGTATATACATTACACAGGTAGCTACTAAGTCTCTACTTACATCATCTATACTAATATTATAAAGCTGAAGAGTTTGTTTGAAAGAGCTAATCTCGGTAACTACTATAATATTATAAAATCATAACTGAGTCGAAAATATATGTAAATTAAAGTTCTTTTTTGTAGAATATTTGTCTAGGAACACATTACAAGAAAAAAAAAGAGAGAAGAAATTTTGTACAATTTTGTACCATGATACATATAAATCCGGGTCTACATATAAGATATTTTGTACTGCGGTAAAATATCTCGTCTCTGAGTAATCTATATAAACTAACTGTAAAAACTTATCTAGGGACAAACACGAGCAAATCAAGGGTGAATCACTAGTTAATAAATAAATGTCAAATTAGAAGCAATAAGAAAAGAGTTTAAACCCATATCACTCAAACTTGATTCAATTGTATCGTTAGTATACACTCGCGACCGTCACAGAGCTTTTAGAATTTACATTTTTCGTATTTTTACGCAATTCTGATGAAATTCTAGACTTTGACATTTTCCTTTTGTGTTTTATCTAGAAAATTAGATTGTTACAAAAAGCTCTACGAACGTTGATGAGAGTTACCGTTATTTTATATATCTTTACGCATTATTTAACTGATTAGCTTTGTTGTGTCCTCGTCTTGTAATCATAAGTTGTTACCTTTTAAGTTTATTTATTCTATTTAAATTATAATATAAACTATATTACTGTGCATTTTTTATAGAGATAGGTATTAATTATATAAATTTTCATTAATAAGACTATCTGAATATTTTGTATTATTATTTTATACCATTTTTTTACTTCATAAACACTATTTCTTTTAGTAAAAAGTATCTTAAATCAACTTAATTTGAGTAGCCACTCATCCTCGTTTTGCAGATTTTTTTTTCAGATTTTTTTGCATTTGTCATTCACTGGTTTGCACTCTTGGATAGTAGCATAATAATATACATGGGCTAAAACTAAATATACTTGTCATATATTACAAATATTTAAAATGTAATGTATTACGTCCACCGGTATCTATATCATAGAGCTACAGATTTAAAGAAAAAGGATTCACCTTCGAAGTTCTATAGATTTCTTAGAAACACCCTAAAGTTAGAAAGTTGACAATATGCATGCACATGTCTCTGAAAGCACGTAAAGCTGTCAGTCTTGCGCCTAAGCTCTCCCCAGCCGTGTCAAATTATAGAACCGAGGGACTAAGAGTGAAGAAAAATCAGTAAAAAAGTGTATATATGTGCTTAGTAAATCTCACAGTATATACAAAATTATTTGTCAAAACATATTATGGTTTTTATACTGACGACACGTTTGGTTCAGTTTGTAGTGAACTACTTGGTGCACCAGCGATCGTGGGTTTGAGTCCCGCTGGGGGCATTTTTCGAGCACGGATGTTTGTATGTCAACTATATGGTATCCGTAACAAAAGCCTCGTAGCTTATTATGGAACTAGATAGCGCTGTGTGTAATAATGCTCCAACAAAACATATATATTTATATTAAAACCACCAAGACGGTTGAATGTGAATACTTTTAGTGCTTAAATTAATAAATACATTATATTTCTACCACAATCTACTAAAATTATAATAATTGACTTAATCTAATGTCTAAATTTAACATCTTGCCCTAGTTGTTAGAGCACTCATGTATGCACTGATAGCTCTAATGTGCAGTTAATTAATAACAAAGCTATTCATTGCGCAGTCGATTATAAACAAATTCTATGTGTAAAACACATTGTAAATACGTAAATAAAATATAGTTCAATTCCTCTTTCTCCTATCTGCTAAAATATATATTTTTTAATTTGACAGGCATTGACATTAAATTTATATATAAAGTTATCTTTATAAAAAATTAAAACATTTTTGATGAGATTAATAAAAAATATTGTGATTAAAATTTAAACACAATTATTATCCACATAAATATTTTATCTTTACTTCTTTTACTTACTTTTTTTTTCTTCTTTATACTTACTCGTATTGTAAAATCACACCGACTATAGCTTAAACCCGCTTCAATCGGTCTCTGGTTTCTTCTGGACTGTAGATTAAACCTCATAAAACACAAACATTATTATAAACTATTAAATGAAAATGTTAAGCTTATAAATTTTCGAACAATTCATTAATAGGTCCTTAAATCTAAATTATAGTCAACTGCAAGCAGTACTGGAACTTAGATATTTAAAGTTAATCCCAGTTTATTGCCGGCTTAATTCGAGGAGTAGCTTAGAACTACATTTAGGGTTAAAAATCGTATTTTAAATTTTTCGATCGTAAGACGTAAGTTAAAATAAATTAAACGGTAGCTAAGTTACTTCTTATAACATTAGTTCGAAGTCAGTCCAGCCGTTTCAGAAATAAGCCGGGAAAAACAAAAAAAATATTTTTTTTTGTAAGCACCGTATAGCCTTTCATATGCATTTAGAGAAAAGCTGTTTGTTTGAAATTAAATACAGGCACTTCAATTTTTGTATATTTTATGATTTAAGCATATTTCGAAGCTACGATTATTACTGTCGGACATAATATTTTACGGTACCAAAGAAGTCCTTTCTGACCTTCTCATATTCCTTTTACCAATGTAAATTGTATAACGAGTAATGAGTATGTACAAGCTTTTTCGCTTAGCCAGTGAACATTAAGAGTCATAATATCTAAAGCAATTTTCGTTATTTTGCACTGTAGCACGCTACAAAAACCTTTTAATTTCATTTGGTTAGAAAAAAGAAGACTTTAATTGTTTTAACTATAATACGTTGATAAAGAAATATTTATTTCATAATATTATCTATACTAATATAATAAAGCTGAAGAGTTTGTTTGTTTGGTTGAACGCGCTAATTGCAGGAACTGGTCCGAATTCGAGGAAACGCTACGACCAATAGGAGCCACGGGAAAGGCTAGTATTTATCATTTGAGTAGATTTTTACTTAAATTACATATTATATATTTTTACTTAAGAATGCGAGCGGAGACATGTGCTAGAACTAGTATAAATAATTACTTTATAGACTAATATTGTATTAGTTGACTTTAACATCCGATATTTTAAGGTAAAACGAAACTCAATTAATTTAGATAAAGATATTCATTTCATACAATAAATAACTAATTGTTGGATATGTTAATAACATTTTTAGATATTTATTACTCGTCTACCCATATTATGTATGTATGTATGTATGTATGTATGTATGTATGTATGTATGTATGTATGTATGTGTGTATGTATCGGTTTTAATGAAGCTTTTATCATGATCCCAGATTTATAAGGAAATACAGAAAGGAGCTAATTGCTTCACTTTAATTTCTTTAAAAGATTGAAATGACTTGTATACATTTTATAGCGCTCAAATGTAAACCAACTTGTCTTAATGCACTGAGATAAAAGTACTCTCTATATTAAATCTGCATCAAGTATTTGAAATAAAACATATTTTTATCTATTATCTTAGCAACTTTTATTCAAGAAAGCTTTCAACGAATCAAAATAAATTATAATAGAAAAAAATATATTTATGACTAAGTAGTAATGAATACGTTATCATTTCAGAGAAATAATAATCTTCTTTGAAGTTGTTAAGTATGGAAGATAATTGCTTCTCAGAACTTAGCTCTGTCGAATAATTTGCCAAAATATTTTACCGTTCTTTATTTACACGTGAAAAAATAAGGCAATCAAAACCTAAGAAAAAAATATATAATTTCTTTTGATTGAGATATTAATTTTCAACATTACACACACAAAAATGTGTAATGTTCGATAATTGTGCTTATGTGAATAAGTACATTTTTTATTCTATTAGCGGGTCTATTATTTCTTAACTGTCTAGAGAAAGTTAGATTGCTGAGTAATCTATACTATATTTAACTCTCTAAACTTCCAACTCAATGTACTGGCTAGCATGTACGGCCACATGAGGTCCTCGGTTTGAATGCTGGATTGGGCAAAATTTAGCTATTAAGACTTTCTTTTTGGTAAGTCTCAATAACGGCCCAGAGTTGGGAAGTTGGCGTTGTGACACCCCGTGCCTCGGATAGCACGTAAAGCCGTCGGTTCTGCGCCTTAGCTCTTACTGGTCGCGTCGAACAGTCGTCCCACCGGAGTATAAGAAACATAGGAATAGAGAGCGCTCTTGTGTCTATAATTTAAGTAATCAACGAAAAATAGTATATTTCATATCTAAAGAAAATAATCCTATCCATCGTTATCTTCTGACATCGACGTTTGAATCAAAGCTCGTCTTCTTGATAATTAATAATATTGGAATGATTGTTTCTGGCGTAAGCTTGCCATCTGTCCTTTTTACACACGTTACTTGAAAGTATTTCTGTCTCTTTCTCATTTAGAACAGATCTAACTAATATTGAGTTTAATTAATTAATTTATATATTTATTTAATCTTAAATCAAGTTAAACCTTTTGCTTTATACCTGTAAAATGCTATGCTAATTTCCTTATAGAAGGCAATAAATTATATAAATCTAAACGTTATAAAAAATATAATAATAAAAATAATGTTATAATTAAAATATCATAAATGGTTTTATCCCTTATTTAAATTATCATTATCATTAATTAATTTTTGAAATACATAAGACAATTATAGCATTTCAGTTTTTATATTGCAAATATTCTTTCTCTTTTGCTAGATCTATATACAAATTATTACTGAATCATATTTTTTTAATGTTAGGCAAAGTTTTTACGTATTATACCACCTACCCTATAAGCATATAATAAGCACTTGTAGACTCAAAACTCAAAATGTCAGTACTACCCACAAAAACCAAATCAGAACCTCCCCACGATGCCGCAAAGACATGCCTGTCGAAGCAGACCACATCAATCAAAGTACTAGGAGCAACACACATGGTATAACGGCCACCAGCTGCCGCACCACGTCAAGATGAACAAACTTTGAGGGAGAAAGAGGTATGCTTACTGTAAAAACTGATATAACCTGAATAATTACTCATTCTTAATAAATATTTATTTTATCAACATATTAGCAGCTACATATTAGTTGATAAACTTCTAGCAACTTTTTGATAAGTAATTTCGTATCCAGCTCTCAACGAAACATAACTCATTTTACTATGAGAGGTACAAGAACAATACCAGTAAACACGTTTTTACCATTAAAAAGGAAGCAAGGATATCAACAGCAGAAGCGTAAGAAATAAAACAGGCTATTAAATTAAACAAGTACGAATAATGAGTAAAGTTTGCAGATAAGAGTGGCCATCCAAACACCAATATCGTGGGCGCCGTTTGTTTCAACCTGCCAATTTTAATGAGATTGAGATACAATCACGATATTTGCGAAAAGTTAGATTAAATAAGTTATTTTTCTTCAATGTCTAAGGACCTCATTAAAAAGTTTATAACAAAAACCGAAGAGCTGGTCGATTTTTATCAGATTGTGATAACCTCCAAAGTATTAACTATGGTCTTGTCTTGAGGACTTCTTGTAATAAGATACTGTAAGTGCTACAACAAACTTCTTAATATGTATTAGGTACGTAGTTTATAAGTCGTGGCTGTAGTACATTATATAACAAAATTTGTTTTTTTTTTTTCATAACATATTGTTTTTTTATCGTTCAATCAAATAAAATTAAAAATTAATAATATGTTTCCTGTAATATATGTATGCCAAAATTAAGAAAAGTAGCATAAACAGCAAAATACTCTTTATGATCTTGCAACTTATTTTGGTGGACTCTAAGCTTACCAAGTGTAGGACTAAATAAAAGCAATTAATGATCCCAAACCAAAACCTTTTACATATAACCATTGAAAACTGATCCTACTAGATAATATAAATGAAACTATCTTTTCAGATTTTGTCGCGGATTTATTTTGATTTTTGGTTTCCGATATTTCGAATGCTTTACAGCTCAGTCTCTCCATGACAAAATCGTTATTATAGATTCATTTATAATGTAAAATATTCGCGTAAGCCTAAGAAAGTATTATGCCTACCAGGTAAGCTTAATTGTACCATTATTGTAATATAATTTGTAAAGATGTTTTAAACAAAACTAACTATATTTTCCAATATTTTTGAGTACTTACTTTTAAATAAGGTTAGGATAGCATTTTAATACACATTTTCTTACCAAGAAAAATCTTTTTAAAAGAAAGACTCGTATCCATAAGTTTAAAATTTAAAGTTCATTGATCAACTAACGTCATAAATTGAACTTCCTTACTTTTATGGTATCATTTATCACTAAGAACTTAACATGCTTTATAACTGAAGTTCAACGAGGTCTTACGACTATCAAAATAGAGTTATCGCTCAATAAACTTGGTAATCTCTGGATGAAACGACTTATAAGATTTGCTCTTACGTTCAAGCTACAGGTGGTAATAAAGTAGGCTGCTATTATTGCTTATAAATTATAATAGATGGGTATAATGCATTAGACGCTGACACAGCCTTCTAAACTAGAACTTTCTGATACAATTTCCAATTTCCAAGAGGAATAAATTTTGAGACCAAAAATGTCTTCCCTATATAAAGATAAAGCTTTATTATGGTATATGATATCATCCAGCACTAATTGTATCTTGAATACCGACTTCAACCTCTAACGCAGGGTGTATTTTTCTAGATCAGTGTTACAACATTCTAACATACATTCAATTTGTTAACTTTTTTGACCTTTTACAAGTATATTATGTAAAACATTATAGCAATCTGTGTTATAGCATAAATACTTGTTAGATTGTTACTCAAATATATTTAATAGTATAATTTATTATTGGTATATAAAAAATATGACAAAAGCAAATATGACTCACACTCTAAGTGTTCCATAGCATGAACCATTAAAATAAGTTTTAATAGGATTTTTTGTGATGTTACTACACTCCATAATTGCGTTAACTTAGAAGTTTGACATTTTTACAGTTTCAAGAGATGGTTGACGTGGATATTAGATTTTACAGACTACGTTGTGATTATATACAGGTTTCTTTCTTCATTTTGAGTTATGCAAACCCAAAAAAGGGAGGAACTTTAACTTTCTTTTTTTAATACCTAGTAGTACTATAATTACAGAATATTCAGCAACTTCAAAGGTTTACAAATTTGCAGCTTTTGGTGAGAAGAATAAGAAAATAAAAGACATTATTTTCATGTTTATTAAAGCGCTGATTTATCTTCCTGTGCAGTTTGCAAAGTGAAACGTGAAGTATGCGTGTCTTTTTCCATGGGCTCTTCCACGCTTGCAATGCGATAGGCCATGAGAGCCGCGCCATAGTTTCCCATACCCGTGTCATCGAACACTATCTATATATAAAATAAAATTAAAATGCTATCAATCATGAGTCGTATTTGTTCATACTTATTTAGGCAGTGATAGCCCAGTGGTAACGCGTTTGCCTGGGAAATCCAATAAATGATGTCAAATCCTGGGTCTTGCACCCATAACTTTTTCATGTGCCAATAGGAATATACTAACATTCGAATTGTTAGCACGGTCTGACGGTCGAGGAAAACACCATGTCTGAGAAAACCTAGCAAGTTTTTGAAAGACATGTGACGTTCTACACCCACATTTAGACGTGCTTCGGTTTGAACGGTGGTTGTCCCTCACGTATTTAATAGATTAAGTTACGATGTTTCCTTTTTCGTAATACAAGTGAAATATGGAAATGAACTAAAAATATTTCCATAGAATAATCCATACAATAATTTATAATTTTAATTTAAAATTAAAATACTTACATGTTTAAGAACCCACCTTATCATCAATAAGATATCTCACATAGTACAGCTCGTTATATTTCTCAAAGCCCAATTCCTCGGTAATCTGTTGACCTCGACTCGTTGTGAAAATTCCCGTAACAGCCGGTACGTTTGCGTTCTCACTTAAAGCTATAGCGGCTTTTAGCATTTCTTTGGCAATACCTAAAATTAGTTTATTTTTAATAAGATAAATCATAAATTTTGCTATTTGATAATCTAAAATAAAATTTATTTATATACTCATGAAAACTTAAATACTACTCGTACATTCATACATTTTTTATTAAATACTAGCCTTTCCCGCGACTTCGTAATTTTCGTAAGTTCAAAGGCTGAAAATCAAAAGAAATATTTTTCTCCCGTTATTGCAACATGTTTCATTGATGCTCCGCTCCTATTAATCGTAGCGTGATGTTTTATAGCCCATAGTCTTTCTCGATAAACGGACTACCCAACACAAAAAGACCCTTACTCCTTATAACATTAGCTATCTGCTAGTGAAAGTCCGCCAAAGTCGGTCCAGCGGTTTCAGAGATAATCCGGAATAAACAGACACACAGACAGTCAAAAATTAAAAAAAAATACTTTTAAGTACCGTATATACTTTCATACGCATTTAGTGTAAAGCTGTTAATTTTAAATTAAAAACAGATACTTAAAATTTATTTACATAATGTATTAAATTCGCAAAAATCACTCCCCATTGCTGCTGAAAAAGAAATCAAAGCGACAGCGATAGAAACAAAACAGTAGATCAAAAGTTAAAATTATATAAAAAATAAATTTTCACCCCTATGCCGATATCTTGGTTTTAAAGCCAATACGTATATCTTGAAGTACTTCTTCACTCCGAGCTTCTCATACAAATCCACAGGTTTCTCAATTTCCTTATAAAATGTCATCACTGTAGTGTACTGCGCATTGTACGTTATCTTCACACGACTAAATGTTCTCGAAAAGGCATCTATAAGGTATTCTATTATTAATAATTTTATGCTTGCTTTTTACTTTGTCTTACAATGTAGCTTTCTAATGGTGGAAGGATTATAAATGAATCGACTTTATAAGAACGAATTAACCTTTTCTCTTTATAATGTTACTAGCCTTTCCCGCGGCTCCGCTCGCGTTTTAAAGGCTGAAAATCAGAACAAATATTTTTCTCCCGTTTCTGCAACATTTTTACTGACTCTCCGCTCCTATTGGTCGTAATCGGTCAAGCAGTTTTGGAGGTGTTCGATAACAAACACTGTGACACGAGATTTGTATATATTAGAGAGTTAAATATTTTAAACATTTAAACTATCGTAAATTGGATAGACGTTTTTTACTCAATTACGTGCAAATGACTGGCCTAATGTGGGTGAAATTTGGCGCAAAAAGAGAGCGTGCAATCTGGAAAAGCACACAAGCAACTTTTTACCCTAGAACGTACCATTATTGTAAGATAAATTTGTTTTTATTTCTTTCTAGGGATGAATCTGACGAATAGAGTGTGAGTTGTTGCTATCAATATAATAATATCTCGGATTTAAATTAAAACACATATTAGAAATCAAATTATAGTGTTTAATATAACAGCATCCACTAGCCAATAATATATTTGAACTCAATTTTAACTTTTGGGAAGTTTACTAGCAGCTATTGAACTATTGAGTAATTTCATCCTCCATATTCGAACTTCATCAGACCAATTCAATAGCTCCAAATTATTGCATTACCTCCCTGTTCTATTCAATCGCATGCACTTTCATCCCCCCCAAATAGACAAAATCAATATTAGTGAAGATAAATAAAAAGGGTTTAATAAGTAAAAAATAAGTAAGTAAAAAGTATCCTATATGTTAACCCGAATAACTAGCTATCTTTATACCAAATTTTATCAAAATTTGTCTAGTGATTAGTTTGTCATGCGATTACAGACAGACAAATAACAAAAATTCTAAAAACTATAGATTAAATAAAAACTATAGTTTCTTTCTTAGGTTTACGCGAATACTTGACATTATAAATGAAACTATCTTTTCGGATTTTGTCGCGGATTTATTATGATTTTTGGTTCCCGACGTTTCGAATGCTTTGCAGCAAAAAAAATCATAATAAATCCGCGACAAAATCCGAAAAGATAGTTTCATTTATAATTATAGTTTCAATAAAATATTCCAAAAAAAATTTTAAGACTTAAATTTCGTATATGTATAGATTAACTTATAACTCCTCACTCCAACTTATAGTTTGTCTGTGTACTAAATTTCACCTAAATTGGCACAGTCATTTTAGCATGAAGTAACAACAAATATACACCCATAGAAACTTTTGCATATAAATATAATAGCAATTCAAAGTTCGATTTAACCAGTATGGAGACTGCTTTTTAGGCACTATATATTCACTACATATATTCGGGTTTACATAATCTTCTTCGAATGGTTTAAGCCGTAACAATATCATGACTTACACTCCTACCTACCTTTCTCTTTGCCTACTTATTCTAACAACTTCCCCTAATACAGATCTACCCCGATGGAATACTTCGAATCCAATTTATGTTCAAATTGTGGGACATAAGTTAAAGATGATAGCGTTAAAAACACATAGCAATTATGTTATATATTATTATATATATTATCTATACTAATATTATAAAGCAGAAGAGTTTGTTTGTTTGTTTGGTTGAACGCGCTAATCAGAAAAACTACTGATTCGATTTGAAAAATTCTTTTTGTGTTGGATAGTCCGTTTATCGAGGATGGCTATAGGTTATATTTTATCACGTTACGACTCAGCTCGATGAAAAATATTGCAAAAACGGGAAGAGCGAGCGTTAGTTCTGCGAGATACCATACCGCGCGACTCAATAAGAATTTGGTTTCCGGTCTTTAGAACGTGTGCGAAGCCGCGGGAAATGCTATTCTTAAATATAACTAAGTAACTTTTTGGTACTAAATTTGGTATTTATTTAAACGTAACGACACGTTTGGTTCAATTTGTAGTGACCCTACTTGTGGTACCAGTGGTCGCAGGTTCAAGTCCTGCTGGGGGCATTCATTTGTTGAGTTACTCCAGTCATGGGTGTTTATATTGTCGTGTATCTGATATCCGTTACACAAACTACGTAGCTTACTATAGAACTATGCAGTACGTTGACTGTTATCGGCTAGGAAATATTTAACGACTTTCGACTACATATGTATGAGAGAAGAAATAATAGATAATAGTATGAGAGTCACGTCTGAGCGTTTTAAAATTTTCTTCTAAACTTGCGGCAAGGGCTAAATCCTAAAGCTGAATTCGAATTTCTTTTACGGATGCAGTAAAAATTTAGGCTCAAAGCAGTCGAGGAGCCCGCGCCTAATGTTACGATACGTCGAGTATAAGAATCGATACAAATGATACGCAAATAGATTCTGAATAGTGGTGGTTTTCCATATAAATTGATATTGGTGCTATTTGGGTAAGGATAAAAAAGAAGTAACTTGTTTCCACTTAAATAAATTTTAAATTAAATTAACTGATGTTGATAAAATGATTTGTAGACATCAATGTCTGGAGAGTACTTTAAGAAAGCCATATTATTATTAGAAACTAGAAGCAATCGTTTAGCCGAAACAAGTTGACAGACAAACAAAACTTGAAATAAAAATTATATTTCTTATATATAATTCTTTAAATTATTTGTCAATTATTTCGGATCACAAAAGTTCTTTAAATTAACACCGTATATTTTTGTAATAAATTGAATTTCATACAGTTGTCCTATTATTGGTTCTTAACGTAGTACGTAGATGTCAAAACCATGGAGTTTTAATTTAGAATTAATTTTCATTCATGAGTATATATATATATACTTAGGTACGTACTTTTCTCCTGAATTCTCATAATCAGGACGCCGACAAGTTTATCATCGCCTTCTTTTACGGCGGCTATAGACATCTTATCCTTCATCCAAATCCTTGCGTTGTGAACAAACTCGTCTGTACCCTCTTTACTTTCTGATATTTTGACAGATCGATATGTAATCTAAAAAAAAGCATTCTAATCAAATAACGTAAAAAGTACATTGATTTCATTTTTTTCACACACTAACGACTTGTGTTCAACCCTAGACATAGCACGAGCGAACCCGGGTGCCGATAGTAATAAATATAGCGTATGTTACTCAGTGGTAATATATGTTTCTAATGGCAAAGACTTTTGAAATCAATTTAGTAGTTTTTGAGTTTATTAGTGACATACAAAAATACAAATCTTTCCTCTTTATAATATTATTAAGTTTTACGAGTATGAAGCATAGACATACATATTAAAGACACATCCAGGCTGTACGCATTGGTTACCCACACAAATTTTCAAACCTTATTCTGCTCCCTTTAAGTTTTATTTTAAAAAGTAGCCTATATCCTTTTTCAAGGTGCTCATCTATCTTTATAACAAAATTAATCAAAATTAATTTAGTGGTTTAAGTATGAAAACTTAACAGACAATCTGAAATAGTTACTTTCTCATTTATTGTAACAACTAAGATATATTAAAAGTTTGTAGTAGACCTTATTCTCCTATAAAAACATGACCGAGACCAATTGATAGAATTTCTTTTCACAAATCTTGCTATATTACCTTAGGTTTTTTTAACAAACACCTACGAGTATATGGTTGTGTAATCTATTCAACTAAATATTTGCAAACGATACTCCGAGTGCTTTTGTTGAAATGTTACGTGAAATTGAATTTCCTCTTTTACTTCAGCCTCCTTAAATAAATACTGATCGATGTTTTCTCTGCGGTGTAAATGTATATAAAATATATATGAATAAATCAAAAGTATAAATAAATAAATATGTTGTGACATTATTACACAGAGCGCCATGTAGTTCCGTGGTAAGTTACGAAGGAAGCTTGTGTTACGGATACCAGATAGCTGGTATACTCGTAGTGTATACATAAGTTGAAATACATACATATTATAACATCCGAGTATAGTAAATGAATGACCCCAGCGGATCTCGAACCCGCGACTACTCGTACAAGAAAGTATTGTCACAACAAACTGCGCCAAGCGTGTCGTCAAAATCTGAGATATTAAGGCTCTAACATCCGTTTCAAGATAATTAAAAAAATATCCTTCTAATCTATATGATAAGGTGACCAATCTCATCGAGGCCAACACAATAATATGCACTTGGATTTTTGCTTACTTGTGCAAAGTATGTGTATAACCAAATTAATGTATTAATAATTTTCTTTAATTTTCTTTCCGTCCTTTCCTTTCAGTGTGAAACTTTGGTGGAACAAACAATGATAAATAAGGTGCACGACCAAAGGTTTTACATTTCTCTGCGGCATAGGCCGAACTTTAGCCTGACGAAAGACTCGAACCCAGAACCTCAGGATTTTTTCTTACTTTAGATACTACAAAGAAAATAAACTAACACTTGGAACAAGACAGCCTCTTCTGAAAATATGTATAACCTCCATATTAATTCAATATAATACGTATATAATTAAAAGTTTATTAGTTTTGTAAAGAGCATAGAATGACAAGCGCAGCCACAGGCAATAACTAGTGGTTGGGTAATGAACTCCAAATCCAAATCAATCTTAATAAACTTACAGCACAGTAATAATTTCGGTAATCATTTTAGTAATTAAGAAGTTTTGGGAACTCGATCATTTCCGTAATACGTACTTTAGAATTACGCAAAAGGCTGTTTGGTGAAGTTGGATTTCGCGTTCAATTAATCAAAGCGTGTATCATCAATTATATTGCTATTGAGATATTAGTAGCTCCGGTTACTGGAATTAATTTGTTAAAATGAGTGTAATATAACATTAAATAGCTTAATTTAAAGGTTTCTATGAGTATAATATAGGTATTTATTATACTAGCAAATATAACATTAGCTATCTGCGATTGAATTTCCCGTCAAAATTCCGTTTCAGAGATTAGCTGGAACAAATAGACAGACAAATATTTTAGCATTTAGACGTACCGTACATATTTTTATATGAATTTAGTAAAAAGCTGTTAATTTGAATTTAGTATTACTTATTACATATTAAAGCTATCTGTGTTATTTAGATTAAATTAGGTATGAAAATAGTTTGAGACCCTGGAAAGGGCATAGGACAGTCTTTATCCCAGAAATCATCCCTTAAAGCTCTAGTAAATCTAAATAGGCTTATTTATACTACAAAAGATATCGTAGGTTTGTGTGAAAATTGGTGACAAAAGTCAAAGTATGTCTACGCTTTATATGTTCGGATCATAGATTATACCCTTTCCCTTGATATCTCCAACAAGATAAGATTACTAAATGTATCCTTTGTCTTAATCAAAACTTTGCTTGGTTCAAAAAGAAAAAGAAAATAAAAGTACAAGGAAACAGACTCGCAGAAAAGCAATGCCAGTAAGAGGGTAAAGTGGGATGAAATATTAATACAGCGGTAGCCCAGTTCAAATCCAGGTCTCGCGCCACTGATATTTTTTGAAGTCCGCCAACCTGCATATAGCCAGCATGGTGGACCTGATCCGCCTGTTATTAAAGAGAAGCAATAGTAGGACGCTAAGAAAGAAAAGAATATCATTTCGAGCTCGATTACCTTATACGTGGTAAAAAAAATTATTTGTTTTTTTTCATTTTTTTAAACCCCAGGGCTATTAGAGAGGATATTGAACCATTTCTATACGGAACCCATAAAGAACATTACAACTATTTAAAAACTTGAGTATTCTTTACCTAACCTCGACTAATATCTTAATACTACATGATACACGTAGTTCATGAGTGCTAGCTAAAATTACCAACTAGTATATTAATTGGTTTATTTGATTAGGTAATACATTATATATTCTGTGGTAATGCTTTAACAGTTTTAAACCAAATAACCCAAGTTTAATTGAATGGCTTATAATACAATTTTTTCAGTTAACGCGTTAAAATACAAATAAATTAATTCATTCATATATATTATAGATGTTCATTATAAGCTTATTAAATTAATTATTATCAATATACAGGTATATCTCGTAAAAAAAAATTCGCTGCTATATATAAATAACTCCTCGAAAAATATGCTATGAACGCAAAATAATCATTTTTTTTTATTTAACATGTTTAAGAAACTTGATTTTTCTCTTCATAGAATTTCAGACAATCAAAGTTGGGGACTCTTAGTGAGAATTTTAATAGGTATTATTAAACTTTGCAATATGTTTCTTGGGACTACAACTTTCCTCTTTAACAGTACTCTTTCAACTAAATGAGAGCATCTACGAATAATGAACTCTGTAATGATCCTATAGACTAAGTACTTAAGTACTTTATGTAATATTTCCTAGGCTTTTAGAAAGTAGTTTACGTTAGAATATTATACAATAGGGCTTAAATTTTGCTATATTTGTACATAGTATTATTTGAAGACACCTTTGGCTCAGTTTGTAATGACTCTATTTTCTGCGCCAGCCGTCGCGGGTTCGAGTCCCGCGGGGGGTATTGATTTGTTAAACACGAATGTTTGTACTCTAGTCATGGGTGTTTATATTTATAATATGTAGGTATTTAAAAGTTATATATATAGTATATCAACTATCTGGTATCCGTACGACAAGCTTTGTAGCTTGTGTACAATATTGTCCCAACATACTTATTTATTATGTTATGTGTTATATCCTTATGATTTTTTTAGTTACGTTTCTAATTGTTAATCGAGTTTCTAATAAATAGGATCTAATTCTTTAAAACAAATCCAAAATGAAGCACAAAAGTTGTTTAGTTTTAATATATAGAATAATCATAATAATCTTTACTATATAAATTCATACATACTGAGTTAAATCTGAACTCTAAATTTTTTTTTTTGGAAAATCTTACTTAAATGGGCATTCTTATTAATAATTTTTATATATTATCAAATCTAGTTTTAAGAATGTTTGTCCATCTCATATGACATTTTAAACATTAAATATGAAACATAAAAAGCTCTAAGAGCTTTGATGTACCGGTTGTAACATTCAAATCGGTCAAGATGGGGAAGTCTGAAACTATACTTGAAATAAATGAATTTATTATTATTATTTATTATTATTACAAGACATACGAAGATCTGTTCTTAGCTACCATGTCATCGATTTAAGTAACAAGAAAAACTGCATTCATACATTTTAAAAAAACTTTTACTCAGCTCGGGAATCGAACCCAGCTTAGAAAAATAAAACTTCGTATATGTTATAGTTTCAGACTTCCTCATACTGACCGATTTAAATGTTATACTCTATAAATACTCGTAGAAACATAATATTTCACATACTCGTACATTGCCCTATAAAAAAACACTTTTGAAGACTATAATGTACGATACTTATATTTAACACATCTAAAAATTCTGAAAATATGTACCTACCTGAATAGCAAATGGTCAAACATATGAAGTATAAATAGTTTCAATTTTCCAAGTTTATATTGCACCAAAAATTAGCTTGCAAAGGAATCGATTACCTAAAAGCCTAACCACAACTTAAATCTAGGCCAAACTAACACGAACCACTTCCAAAGTTTGTTAACAAATTACAGGTGAAAGTAATTAGGTGAGAATGGAAGACTTAAAATGTTTCGTAGAAGGAGTGTTTTCGCAGCCATTGTTTTTTTAAGTTATAAAAATATATTTTTATTATTAACTATTTAAAACTTTCAGTCCCTTGGGCTTTATGGATTTTAAAAGAAAAATAGGCAATTTAGTGTTAAACTATAAGCTATTTTCGTGGTAGGTGGCGTTTTGTCAAATCAAATCAAATCAAAATATTTTATTCAGCATAAAAATTGTTATAATTTCTTACTGAACGTCATGAGTCTATCACCAGTTCGGAAAGAAGAAACCTCTGCCCTGAGAAGAACTGGCGAAAGAAACTCAGCGAGACTAATATTATTTTTTTATCTTAATCTCACTTTTTTTTCAAATCAAATTGCAAATTAACAATAATACTATATGTTTAGAGTACAGCATCCATCTAGTAGTCCGCCATTTTGATTTGCTTTGCTTGCTTATAATACATACCTACATACAATAAAATTAATAATAACGAGGAATCTTTGTATCGGTCACACATGTAGGTCAAACACATAACCCTTGCTTAAACTTCGCCGCATTAGGGTAATAATATTAAGTAAAACTTTTAATTGAGCCCAGACTAAAAATTAATATGATAAAAGATCGGTAATGACTCTTTTTTTTCAATAAATATGTTGGGACATTATTACACACAGCGCCATGTAGTTCCGTGGTAAGCTACGAGGCTGTTACGGATACCAGATAGTTTATATACTACATATATAAGTTTAAATACATACATATTATAAATATAAACACCCATGACTGGAGTACAAACATCCGAGCTTAACAAATGAATGCCCCAAGTGGGACTCGAACCCGCGACCGCCGCTGGCGCAAGAAAGTAGAGTCACTACAAGCTGCTTCTTATTTATACCAAAACGCCTGCACAGATTTAGATGAAATTAAGTACAAAGATAGATTATGGCGTCGAAAACACACAGGTTACCTACTATTTAGCATGATGTATGGACACGATTAATCGAAGTAACGATAAATTTACAAATTATTCATAGAATACCAGAATGATCTCTAAATTAATAATATGCTAATAATATGCCACAGCGGCATGCGATGAACTAATTAATTATGTTATAATTACTAATAATAATTATTATGCAACGCTTGAATCATTGCGGAACGAAAATCGGTTCGATTTTTTATTGTTGGTATATCATAAAAGTGACTACAATCTGTAAGTACAATTATATTTTATTTTGGAAAAATACATATAACAGTCATCATTATCGATCCAGGTGCTGTTTTAGATTTTTTCTCTGCCACATGACCGGAACTTACTGAAAAGATTTTGGTAAAATTTGGTTTGTCGATAACTGGTTATTCGAATCAATATGTAGGATATTTTTATCGCAAGAAAATATCTTATTTCTGAGAAATGTATTAAATAACCGTTCAAACGTATTTAAGGACGAACCCCAGCGGAGTGTGGTTAAGCCTATCATTTAATCATAAAACGTCCACGCTTAATATGTAAATCAATGTGTCACAATGTCAACCGAGCGAGTTAAATCCGTATTGAAAGAGATATCCCTTTATTAAATAACAAGCGACTCGCCCTCGGTTCGTTCGGGCTCGAGCGCGAGCGAAACCGCGGGATCCACTAAAGTATTATACATAAATGCCTTCCTCTTAAATCACTTATTAAAAAAACCGCATCAAAATCCGTTGCGTAGTTCTAAAGGTCTAAGAATACATAGGGAAAGACAGACAGCGGAAACGACTTTGTTTTTTATGTGGTGATAAAAGAGGGGATAACAATAGGGTTAAATGGAAACGCATTTTTCATTGAACGATGTGCCCAAATGATTTTAATTAGCAGTCCGGAAAGGCTTTGAATGGGAAAGCTATATTCGTATTCGAGGGTTTTGAAATTTTTTTAAACATTCTCCGAATATTCTTTTTTTATTAAATCGCGGTTTGGGCACGAAGGATTAGGCAAGAATTGTCGAACATATATTACTATGCGATGAATAATTAGATGGAGTAGAAGACGGTGACATTGAAGATTTAGTTAAGAGAACTTGAGATCCTTGAGAACACAGGCCATAGTCCGCTACTCTAACAGAAGTCTCTCTCAGATATGTAAGTTTCCTTACAATGTTTTCCTTCAACTTAAGACATGTGGCTTTGACTTAGTTTGTAGTGTCCCTACTTGCTTTGCCAGCTGTAGCAGGTTCGAGTCTCGCTGGGCAACATTTGTTGAGCACGGATGTTTGTACACCAGTCATGGGTGTTTATAATATGTATGAATTTAAAGTTATAAATTCGTATGCGTATTGTATCAACTTGTATTGCAAAATATTAATTATAAGTACATCCTACCTAAAATTCCAACTTATATTTAAACGATAAATTCATGACGTTCTCGAATCTGTTCAAAACCGATTCCTATTAAACTTTGAACGCAATTATTTTTTTGATCTCTCCTTTGCTAATGTAATTAAATAATCGAGACTTTGTTGCGAACAATCCTTTTTTCAGTCTTAATTAAATATTGGGAATCCGACGAAGCATTTATAGATTGCTTTTTATAATTGTACTGGTTTATTTGAGCTTTTAAAGCTTTTTAGTTACCTTGGGCTATAAAATTATTAGAAGTTCTTTTGTTTGAAATGAATTATGCTTGAAGGTATAAAATTATTGAATATTTTATTTAACTAATGTATTTAAGTTACTAAGAGTAACTTCAATCTTAAATTGAACACTTAATTTGAATATCTTACAGCCATACTAACTAATCCCGCGTATTGGTCGGTATTAATGTATAAAAATCGAAAACTTCTAATTATCATATTAAGTATATTTTTACTAACACTATATTGCGACATTAATACTTACACGAAGTCCTGATTAGTTCAAAAGAAAAAAGTTTTACTGTATATTGCTATATGAGAGTATAGTGTATATTATAATATACTAGCACGAGTGAAGCTGCGGGTTCCGATAGTTAAAATAAATAAATTTTCTAAATTAAAAGTAGCCTAAATTAGGCTTCTTATAACGACATCGTCAAAAGTCCCGTCAAAATCGGTCCAGTCGTTTCACAGATTAGCCTGAACAAACAGAGAGACAGACAGACAAAAGTTTAAAAAAAAATTTTTTTTCATGTTTATAAGTACCGTATATACTTTCATATGCGTTTAGTTAAAGCTGTTAATTTGAAATTAAAAACAGACACTTCATTTTAATTTATATGTATGTATAGATGTATGAATAAAGATCGTCTCTTTTTTCTGATTCTCACCTCTTCGGGCAAGTAATGTTTCTTTAGCAAACGTACAGCGTCTTCATACCGTCTGTCCTGTAAATCTTCGAAACGAACCCCGCACGGAACACGGCCCCATATTGACGGCGCTTTTATTCTTTCTTCGAGCATTTTCATCTTTTCCACTTCAACTTCAGCACTTTTAGCCATTTTGAATTACTGCAAAATAAACTAAACTAAATTCGCTATAATTGCTTTCATAATATTATATAATATTAATTGATTTTTTCGTCTGTGTATCTTTTTTATTTCTTGTAACGTTTGTTTGATATTTCATCGTTTCATTTGTTTTTTACACAATTCTAAACGGATTATAACTTAACACCGCCGAAACACAACCGAGCGAAGCCAGAATATATCGCTAGTATAATATAAAAATTAAAATACAAATTTACATATTTTTGAATGGTTGTTAATCTATGATTATTTGAAATAATTACTTAAAAATAAATTATTCACATAAACATAATATAGTAATATATTCTGTAAAATAGGTTTAGTAGGTACCATGCTCTTATTACTCCTACCACGAATGGGCCGGCACGCCCCGTATAGTACCACTCTCTCACAGAAGACCGGCGTGAAGTGGCAGCTATGCTGTCGCGTTTCGTCCGGTAAGTGAGAGTCCGGGAGGCCCATTCCTCTTCCCTCCTCCCTCCCTCTCGCCTCCCTCCCTCCCTCTTCCCTTCCTCATCCGTCTTCGCTCCCACCTTCCTCTTCCCTCCCTCTTCCCTCCATCCTCCCTCCCTCCCTTTCCTGAAAGACCGGCAACGCATCTACAAGCCAGGCTTGCAGATGTCCATGGGCGGAGGTGATCACATCCCATCAGGCCATGAGACCATGAACCTCCTACCCGTTTGCCCCCTTTTTACCATAAAAAAACATAATTTAATATGTAAAAGAAACTATTTGGGAGAGTTGTTCCAGTAATCGATAAGTGTAATCCACTACGTTTACACATGCTATTTTTGTATTGCTACATCATAATTGAATTAACATATGTATCCAATTTCGATAACATGCTAAAGCACTTTATTAATTATTACGACCTTGTATTATTACGAACATTAGTTTATATATTTTATGATATAACTAGCGACTCACCCTCGCTTCGCTCGGGTTCATCTCTGGATACGTTTTAGCAGTATATCTAATATATTAAGATGATATATTGTCCATAGCCTTCAACTTACCTTAATAAAAAAACTAACTAATACTAAAAGAATATTTCTAATCGGATAAATAGTGACTAACAAACAAACTACGCTCGTATAATACGTATTTTATATAATAAACATATACTAATAATAGTAATATAGAGTATATAAATTTATTTATTCGTCCGAATAACAATAATAAATTAATTATTAAGAAATAATTAACGGACATTAGTCGTACTAATAATAATAATTTCTTTATCCTCCAATAAAAAGTTCTGCTTGGTAGGTTAAGTTTATTTTTTCTATTTTTTCTATATTTATTCTGCACTTATTTTATATTAGAAAGCAAGAAAGTGATAGATATTTGTACAAACCGACAATATATACGAATAATTTAATTTATTTATTCGATTAGCGGACGACTAGCATCAGCCTGTAGTATGATAATAATAGATGTCTACGAAATCCTCACTTTGCGTTCCTCTTTGATCACGACACCTTTATCTGTTAAACTACGAGCCTTTGTAAATAATAAATAAAGCTGACTCTGAGTACTTAAACTTGACATAACAATTTAACTTACGAATACAGATGTAATAAAATAAAAATATAATTCGTAGGCTGATTAAATTATATAAAAACTTTTTTGTAAGAAATGGTTAAATTTATACCATTTAGTTATTTTCGGCATAAGTAAAATTATTATTTATGAAATAACTTAAAATAATTATTTGAATTTTCATTTATTCAGTAAAAGACCAATAAGAACTTCCACACAAAATGTAGGTATATTTATTGGAAAAAATGTTATAAATACTCTTTATGTATATACTTTTTATAATTTTTAAATAATATTTTCATATTCCATTCTTATATGTCATTCATTCATTACATCTCTTTCAAGCTAATAAAAATGTATTATAATTTTGTGTATTGAAGTTATTTTATTGGCGACGAGGATGTTAAAATGAATCCTGAACAAATAGAACAATTACTTCGTAATCAAGCATCACAACAACAACAAATAACTGAAATCCTAAAATTTTTAGTAGAAACACGTATTACCACTCCTACGCCATTGAACAACAATGGAACGGAATCACAGGTAACACCGATGGAAATAAATAAAATAGCCATCATTAATAATTTTAGAGGAGATAAATTTGAACCGTCAAGCAACTCGTCAATTGAAAATTTTATCGAATATTTCGAAGCTAAATGTAGAATAGGGGGTGATAACTACTTATCTATACAGAAAAACCTCTTGCTATCTTGCTTAACACCAGAAACATATCATGAAATCAAAACCGCACTAATACCTTCATTTGAAAATTCTTCTTACGAAGATATTAAAAATAAACTTCTAGATATATATAAAACCCGGAAAACAAGATATAAGGCTCTAACAGAATTTTGGTCTTGTATCAGAGATAGTTCTGAAACCATGGAACATTACGCTAATAGGTTAAAAGAACTCACCAAAGATTGTGGCTGTAATGACGCCATATTAGAACGACAATTACGAGATCGCTTCGCTACAGGACTAAATCATCCCCAACTACAAATTGAATTAAGACAAAAATGGCCTGATCTTATGGATATTCAAAATGGAACAAAAACTGAAGTAACATTTCTACAATTATTTGCAATTGCGCAATCTAGAGAACTAGCTGAAACAGATATGAACATAGAACGTAGTATTAACAGAATTTCTAACAAAACCGGGAACAGGAATAAAGAACACATACGCAAGCCAATACGTAAATTACGTTTAGATCAATGCCGCAGATGCGGTAAGCACAATAAACACAGTTTTAACAAATGTGATGCCAGAAATCATAAATGTGTCGAATGTGGAATTAATGGCCACTTTGAAAGTTGCTGTATTAAAACTGGCCGAGCATACCTTGACAACCACAAATTACTTAAAAAATCAACAAATATTCATAGAAACAGGAATTTACACAGAATTTCAGAAAGATCAAATATAACTAACCAAGTATCACAATCACAAACATCATATTTTAATGCAAACGATGGGAAGGAGAGGCGAATGCATGCAGATCATATCAGGTCCAGAACTATGGACGAAGAAAATATGACAGAACCAGTACTAATACCAACATGGACTAAACCTAAAGCACTTGAGAGCAATCAACACCAGCCATTAGAGAGTTCAAATGTACCAGTAACTCCAATAAGAGCCGCAACAAATGATATCACACCTACAGAACCGTTAGCATTACAATCAACGCCTAGAACCAGAATACTAACGACAGAAACACTACAACCAAACACACTATCCAAGGAATCGGATAGAAATAGGGAAAATAAATGTATACTAAGGCGTAGTAAGCGTACTATAAAACCGCCACGAAGATTGGTTGAAGAAATGTGACAAACTATAAGGGACGAATGTTATTCAAAATAGCCCCGGAGGAATGTTATAAATACTCTTTATGTATATACTTTTTATAATTTTTAAATAATATTTTCATATTCCATTCTTATATGTCATTCATTCATTACATCTCTTTCAAGCTAATAAAAATGTATTATAATTTTGTGTATTGAAGTTATTTTAAAAAACATAAGTTATTATTACTCATAGGGTATTTTACCTATAAGATTTGTATATAAGTTGTGTTTAATTATATAGAAAGTAAAAAAATCCTAGTTTATAAATACTACTCTACAGATTAATTTGATAACCAAAGTTCCAGTGAATGCTTCAATAATATAAATTGCTTTCAGTAGAAAAGTACTTAACCCTTTTAGATAAGCTGTATTCGATAAAATATCGTTATTTATTATTGCAAAACCTCTTATAGCGTAATGTTTTTAAGGCGTTTGACAGCGCTTAAGAAGCTTAATTCTTCTGATATATTAATATAAATATAAATATTATTTATAAAATGTTTATTACCGAAACGGCTTGACTGATTGTTACTATAATGAGAATATGTGATAATGGAGCCACATCTCCAGATTTTTTGGTTTGTTTTAGACCAAATTTTTATTTTTTATTTTTTTATGATTTACCATCCCAAAATATTGGTAACCGTAAATTTTTTTACCAATCCCTATTTTTAATTTTCGCGGGATTTTTTTGAAGTCTATCTTTATATTTGTATAGATTAATTATTTGTAAAATAAACAAAAACATTTATTTTTAAATTACCTAACACTAAGCGAAATAAAATATTCCACTCGGAATTTGGTGAAATTTTTAATTTTTAAATGTGTTACGTACAAAGCCACATACTGCTAAGAGCATGTTTTAAATTTCAAAATGTCACATAACTCCAAAGATGCGTGTACACTTTGTGGCTTAAAAATTCTTTTCGGCGTTTAACATTAGTGATTTTTACGTCTACATTTTTATATACTGATCAAATTTTTAATTTATATAAAAAGAGTAGAGTATGTTTAAAAATAAATAAAATAAAAAAAACCTAGTTTACGCGGCTTAAATGTTTTGTGAGAAATTTAAAATATTATACATAAGCGATTCCCCCTTTCTTCTTTCAGGTTCGTCTTTCGGTTCGTTAGTATACATTTCTCAGATATGAGATAATTTCCCGCACTAAAAAGTTTTCTATATAATAAATCCTATAATATGACATATTCATCATCATCGTCATCATCATCAGCCCTTTTGAACGTCCCACTGCTGGGCACAGGCCTCCCTCAGTACGAGGGGGATCAGGCCATATTCCACCGCGCTGGCCTAGTGCGTGTTGGCGGACTTCACATGTCTTTCGAAAACTTGTTAGGTTTTCTCAGACATGCAGGTTTCCTCACGATGTTTTCCTTCACCGCAAGACAAGTGGTAATCATGATAGAAATGATACGCACATGAAAATATCAGAGGTGCGAGACCCGGATTTGAACCCGCATCACTCGGATATCCGCTGGGCTACCACTGTCTTAATATAACATATTATGTTAACAAATTTAGTAAAAAACCAATTTCCATCACAATCTGTCCAGTGGTTCTCTTGTGATGCGTTCACAAGCGGAAAAACAAAAACTATAGATTCAGAGTCAGTACCGATAATATTTACAATATGGTTTTTGAAAAATATTTTTATTAGTTATAATATGTATAATTGAAAAATTAGGAAGTAAATGGAAGAAATTTTAATATCCTTACAACAAATATATAAATTACATAAAAAATCCCATAATACCCTTTACACTGTTCGATTAAACCGATGAAAAAATTTCAGACGTGTTTGAGGTTTGGAGAATTTTAATCCTTCTTTTGTTCGAATAAAACTGCGGGTGAACTCGAATTTTATCGCTTTAAAAATTCATTTGCTTTCCAAGTACTGTGCAGTAGTATATTGCCTAGGTTTTTGCTGAGTTCGGTCTAGATCGAAATCAATACCTCGTTAGTAGATATTTATCAACTACCCAATGTGTTTTTGTTCAACATGATCGAATCGAAATTCAAAGGTTTTGTACGAAATATAGGATTTTCCAATTTTTTTACATGAAGAAGTGTATTTTGAATAATAGCGTACCTACAATTTAACTTAATTGGCAATTAATCGCAACATTCTATGCTGTAAATTGGTATTTACCTATCTGGCAAGTAGGTACAGGTTCGATAAGACTTATAGATTTAGCCATAACAAAAAAATGTATGTTAAAATGTAAAAAGAATACTTACCGGATTATAATTTAACTTTTACTGGTCAAGGTGACATAGGTTTACTGCTAATCGTAATCTAGTATTTGACAAATTTAGCTACCATATTCCTAAACTGTACACAGAACAGCTTTTGTGAAATGTATTTAATATCGAATCGTACGTAAAAAGTCGCGCGCCGTAGGCAATATATTAATAAAATATGCTCTTCATTAACTTACCCTTTTTTGTTTTGTTAACAAACAAAGCAATATTCGTTTAAAAAGAAATGTAAATTAATTTCCTTTCACTTTCAATGAAAATTGAGTATCTACTATTGAGCACAATAGAGCCCATTTCCGTCAAAACAAACAAAACGTCAAAATAAGACAGCCTTGTATTTTCGGCGCAAATCAGTTGCGACAACCCTCCCTTTTACAAACCCTTAGGAAAATAGACGGTTCTATATAAAGGGCTTATTTAAGGAAAACAAAAAGAAATTGTTAAGTTCAACTAATTTTCAATTTTATATAAAACTAACAAACCTGGCTCGCTTCGCTGGGTGTAAGTTAAATAAATTAAACGGGTTTTATATATTTTTAATAATATAATAGTAGCCTAAGTTAGTTCTTATATCATAAACTATCTGCGAGTGAAAGTCCCGTAAAAATCGGTTAATCCGTTTCAGATATTAGCCGAAACCAAAAAACAAACATTTTAAAAATTATATAATGATACATATAAATAAATATTACATATAGTAAATAAAATTGAAGCCAAGCAATATAAAAGAAAAGCTTAGTTTTAATTATTCTTGTCAATGAAGAGTTGAAAGCAAGTACGAGTAGTCATGTTATTTTCATACGTCCAAAATTATTTATTAAATTACTTTAACATTAAATTTTCACGTTTTTTGACAACTATGTGGGTAGACTGTCTGTAAAAGCTGTGTTGCCTTTGAGAAGGCATTTTTTTCATTTTTGCCTCTCTAAAGTCTCATTTCAATGATTGCTTTAAGACATACGAAACGTCGGGAAACAAAAATGAAAATAAATACGCCAATAAATCCGAAATCTGTACTAATATTATAAAGAGGAAAAATTTGTATTTTTGTATGTAACAAATAAACTCAAAAACTACAGGACCGAATTCAAAAATTCTTTTGCCTTTAGAAACCTACAATATCACTGTGTTACATAGGGTATATTTATCACTCGCTCAATCCGCGGTTTCACTCGCGCTAGATCTAGTTCTATATAAAGTGTATTATCTATATATAGTTACAAATATTCGCGTTAATCTAAGGAAGTATTATGAACGAGTTTTTATTCCATTATTATTTACTTCTTTTTAAATTAGAAGGAAAAGCCTCTGTACTGTTACAACAATTATCTGTAGTTTCAACGAATAAAGTAAATCGTTTAAGACTTTGACTGTTAAATACAATAATAATTTATGTAAATAAAAATATTCTTTATATTCCTTTTGAAGAACTTATTTATTTTTTATATACATTCTTAGAAATATGTCAGTCGCGGTTAATTTTCGGTCACCCTTATCTACGAGGAACGAGCTCAGGTGACATTTGATTAAATATAGGTAACTTCGACCTACATTCTCCTTGATAGAATTGTCTGTAAACGTGTCTAGCTTTTCTTGGGAACTTATTGACTTTGAAAATATATATTCTTTTTATATTAAATAACTTTTAAGCGTAAATGCTCACTAACTTAGCCTTATCGAATTATAGTCTTTATTTCCTTTAGTTGACGACACGTTTGGTTCAGTTTGTAGTGATCCTACTTTTTGCGACAGCGGTCGCGAGTTCGGGTCACGCTGTGGGCAAATAATTGTTGAGCACGAATGTTTGTTCTCCAGTCATGGGTGTTTATATTTGTAATATGTCTCTATTTAAATATGTGAAGTATATCAACCGTAACACAAGCCTCGTAGCTTACCACGGAACTAGATGGCGCTCCTGTAATAATATCTCAACATTTTTATTTAGTTAATAACAACATTTAAAACATGAAATAGTATAAAATATGGCCAAAAATCAATGTGTAAAATTAAAATTCTCGATGATGAAATCATTTTATTGGTAGTCCCATATATGTATGTAGGCCATTATTACTTTTTATGACGAGCAAAACCCATGACTAATAAAACTTTAAAGAAGAATTTTAATATCTCACTATTTGATCTTTATTATTAATGGGGATATAGCTCAGTGGTAGAGCATTCGACTGCAGATCGAGAGGTCCCCGGTTCAAACCCGGGTGTCCCCTAATGTTACTTTTTTAACAGTTATTTTTTTATTCTCGCAATAATGAATTTGCTATCTCTTTTTACTAACACTACTAAAAACTATAAATGAAAAATTCTGTTTTATAGAAAAACATCAATATCATGTGTCAGTTCATAATTAATTATTTATTCTGTTTATATAATATTATTCTCAGTGGTAGCCAGTAACTCGGAGGATATCATAATATAAATTCCACTAATTACAGTTCGTAATAATGTCATCTGTATGTCTGGAAACGCATCACATGAAAACTACTAAACAAATTGTAATGAACTTTCGTATAATAATAGCTAGCTATCCGGGTCAACATTAAGGATACTTTTTACTCCAAGAAAACATTTAATCAATCTCTGAGAAATGTATAGTAAAGAAAACGAGCGAAGCCAGGACGCGTTGTTAGTCAACAATAATATTTCATTTCTTCATTCTCTATACCTAGATGTACTCATACATACAAACATCTCTTACACAATTTATGACAAGTGTATAATATAGTTTCATGATTGTAGTAGTATCGTATCAATTAGCAAGATTATAATACTCGGGATTCCGAACGTGTTGGAAGCAATATCGCATTACAGTGATTATAATATTCCATTAAATTTACGAATTACGCGTAATACAATGCTATAGCATAAATTGATTGTCATTTGAGATATAATTTTCGAAAATAATCCATACTAATATTATAAATGTGAAAGGAACGCTGTGTGTGTATCTGTCTGTCTATTCTTTTCCGATGAACCGATTTTGATGTGGTGTGAAGATGGTTTGAAACCCTGGGAAGGACATAGGATAGTTTTCATCCCGGATTTCATCCCTTAGGAGGCTTAAAAAGGGAGTGTAACTTTTTATGGGGAATTTCACAGGTATTTCACTTGCGTCAAAAAACTTTATTAAACTTAAAAGATTTTAGCTGAATTATTTATTTTATAAGTACCTAGTTTTTAAAAATATCGTGTGTCTGTTATTACATCACGAGAAAATTCCTTGACCGATTTTGATGAAATGTAGTGAAATGATATTTAGATATTACATAGTATATTATGATGCTTTTTAAAACAATATGTCATCTCTAAGAAATCTATACTAACCCTTAAAACGTACCTACCAGCAAACAAATCCGAGTAAAGCAAGGTTGAGTTCTAGTATTTTAAATAAAAGTGATACTTGAATATTATTGAGAATAAATACCTTTTGAAATAAAAGTAGAGCAGCAATTAAAGAACTTTAAATACACAAATTAATCGAAAGCTAAAAAAAATATTAACATTAGTTAAGAAAATCAATACGTTCTGTGAGACATCAAAGTTAATATAAACTGTAGCAACTTTCTTTAAAAAACGCCAAATACCGACTGGCACGGTTACTGAAGGAACTGAACAAAAAATGAAAATAAATCAATATAATGTTTGTGGTTGGTGGAAAAGTTTGTACGGTGTTGACACACGGAAATAGTCGCCTTTATTACGGTTCGTAAATTGCTAAAACATTATTACTTTTTCTCATTTAGTAACGTATGGCTAGAGTTAGGGTAGTGGCCGGGTACTGGGTTCGATGTTTTAGATAGGTGGTATTCATCAATTTTTTAAACACAGTATACATATTTGATATACATCACCATCTAATTCCATGGTATTTTGGGTACCAGATAGTTGAGACACTACCCATGATTACAGTAAAAACATTCGCGCTCGTAACACAAGTTAATTCCCCCAGTGAAAACGCGATCCCACGTCCGCTGGCACAGCAAATAGTGTCACTAGAAAACTAAGCTAAAACTCTATCGTTTCTTAAATCTAAATTGAAAAAATATGAACGTTTTTAATATCTACCTCTACTATCTACCATATTAGATAGAAGTGAGTGAGTTAAATGAAAAAATGGTATAATTTGAACGTGAAATGCCTTAATTATAAAATACATAATTAGTACTATTCGTATCATCAATAGTTTGAAAACTACGCAGCTTTTCTACCTTCTGCGTCTAATAACAAATGAACCCCGATTTCATGTAGAAGCTTTTTTCAACTAACCCAAATAACTTTAGATACACGTGTGAAAAGGTCTATGCGGATTTTTTAACCCCAAAATTCCAGAAATGACCGTCCTAATAATGACAGTAAAGCCTTAGGAAATCAGGTGAAGCACGTTTTCTGTTATCTATTATGTGTTGCTATCACATACTCGTAGGTACCTCAATTCTTCGGGATTGAAAGTTTTAGGTTGAATAAAATGGAAAATATTGTTCTTTTCATTGTATTTTTCTCCCTACTCTATTTTTTTACTCTCCTTTAAACCTAAATTAAATGGATAACGTCTTGTTATTTATTATTCTAAAAAACAAACAGCTGATATATCAAAACATTCGTATATTAGATAACTGCGGTCACATTTCAGTTTCCGTTGTTATTATATTGCCAACATAATTTAAAAATATATAATTTAACATTTATCTATTTAACTAAACAATGTTTTGATAAGTACTTTTGATATGACAATAAAATGTTTGTCGGTCTGTTTGTTCCAGCTTATCCCCGTAACGGCTGGACTGAACGGGAAATTCAGGCCGATATTATACAACGTAACTAACACTACTTCCTTTTAGTAAAAATTAAAATTTCGCAAAAAAATTTAAACCTTCATGGGTTTAAATTGGCAATCAAAATCCGCTTCCGCGCAAAGCCAGGCTAAGGCTATTGTACGTAATATAATGACATATAACCTCTTCTTATCCTAGTGATACGATTTAGGCAATAGATATGAAATCAGCTAGAATCAATTAGGCAACAATTAATCACAGGCGCATCCGTTGCACATTCATCACGGGATTGTCGATCAATCTTATATGCGATTCGGTCGTTTGCTGACCGAAATGCTTGGCTAACTTACATTATATATCTATTTAGATACATGACATGTTAATTAAAGTAGATAGGACACAAATATACTAGCGATTCGCCCTCGCTTTGCCCGGGCTCTTCCCTAGATTTAGCACAGGCAAAGCCGCGAGATCAGCTAGTTATGCATATAAACCTTCCTCTTAAATCACTCTATCTATTAAAAAAACCGCATCAAAATCCGTGGCGTAGTTTTAAAGATTTAAGCATACATAGGGCTATAGGGACAGAATAAATAGAAAGCGACTTTGTTTTATACTATGTAATGATAACTTACATGACTTTCTGTGCTCTTCTAGGGCAGTTTTTTCTAAATAGAAGTCCAACTTAAAATTTTCAACAGTTTCCTTTCCACGAGTTTTTTTGTCATTGATTTGTCTACAAGATTCAAAAATGATTCATCTTACCAAAGATGGTTCATCCCTAGTCACGGCTAATCAATCACGCAGACATACTGATAGTATAGATTAGGATAGCACCCATATTATGTAGATACTAATTTTTGGTACATTTTTAGACTCTTAATTAATTATTTAATTAATTAATTTAAAGTTACAAATGATACAGCCATTTAAAATTTACCTTGTCTTTTTTTCTTTAGGAATTTGTCTGTCTGTCTGTGACCACACCACGAGAAAACCACTGTACAGATTTTGATTAAATTATAGAATGGTATACTAACCATTAAAACGATCTTAGAGCAAAAACTAGAGCGGAGCAAGTGTCAGCCACTAGTTTATAATATAATTGACACATATTCCATGATAGATATTTAAAATCGAACCTTCGATACAAAAACCAGTACTAATCAGACTCACTGTGCCATTTGGATGATGTATACCGTTTAAGAAAATAAATAATTTAAATCGTCAAGATGTATCTTTTATTCAAAAACTGTAATGAAAATATAATGCTTATGGAAGATGCGAAGAAAAAGTTTTGTGCTATAATATTTCCCTTAAACATTTCATTTATATTCGCTAAGCTCGCAAAACGATCGTAAGCTCCGGTAAATAATACAAAAAATTTAGACGCCAAATTAAGATTGATTACAAAACTTATTCTTGGAATTTTTAATTAATTACACGTAAATAAATTGTATTACGCTTTTAATATAAATGCGAAAGTTTGTATACGTATTTGTCTTCACTCCAAACGGCTGCAGTGATTTGAATGAAATTTAGTTGAGAGATAGTTGATGACTTTGTAGTAAAATGGCTGCTGTCACTTGCTAAGTTCGTATATACTTACCCGTATGTATGATGATGTATCATTATTAAGAAGATGATACACTGATCTCTCGTAATACATATTATTAAATCACATTTGACGTCACGTTTGTAGTGACCATACTTTCTTGCGCCAACGGTCGCGGGTTCGAGTCCCGCTGGAGGCATTCATTTCTTTAAAAAAACGCAGATGTTTGAACTCCAGTCGTGGGTGTTTATATTTATAATATGAATATTTATGTATTTAAACTTATATATGTCGTATATCTACTATCTGGTATCCGTAACACAAGCTCCGTAGCTTACCACGGAACTAGATGGCGCTGTGTGTAATAATGTCCCAGCATATTTATTTATATTACATTTACATGCAATAAATGTAACTAGGATAATTAGAATGTGGATTGAAATAAGAAAGATTTCATACAATGACTAAGTAGGCCTTTTGGCATAGTACTTTGGCAATCTTTGTAGTTCCAATCAAGTCTAATGGTTATTTACATATTATGTTATTTATATATGTTCTTTTATTCAATGTAAATTTCTTAGCCTGACGTAAAGAAACCTTATGAAGGGCTTATATAATTATGTAAATAATATTTAACTAATTAAAACAGTGGCAGCCCAGCGTTAACGCGGTCGCTTGTATAACCGAGTGAAATTGGACAACCGAGCTTGGATATCCGAGTGGATTCAAATCCGGGTCTCGCGCCTCTGATATTTTCATGTGCGAATCATTTCTATCATGATTACCACTTGTCTGAGGTGAAGAAAAACATCGTGAGGAAACCTGCATGTCTGAGAAAACCTAACAAGACAAGTGCAGTCCTGCCTGATCCCCCTCGTACTGAGGAAGACCCGTGCCCAGCAGTGGGACGTTTAAGGGCTGATGATGGTTTATCTAATTACTATGTAATTACATTCATTAAAATATATTTGTCGTTCTATCGTATATATGGCGTCTTAACTAATTTTAATTAAGCTATCTAATTTAATAATACAGATAATCTTCTAAATTAATCGTTAATTAATGCTTAGTTTAATTCTAATTAATTTATTAGTAACTATTGCTTAACCAAATAAAATTACAAACGTGAATGAAATTACAAGTTGTAGTACAAGTATATTACAATATAACGTCTGTGTCAAACAAATCGATCAACAGCTCATTTAGGTTAACCCACAAATGAAATTGAGTGTAGAAATCAATTAGCACATAAATTATGGTATAGTCCGATCAGAATTATTATTAATGGTAGCCTGGGACGAAGCGAGGATTTATGCTTCAAGTAATCTACATAATACTCCAATTTTAGTTCTAGATAATATTTGGTATTAATCGAATCTAGGATATTTTAGGTATTGAATTTTATATGTTATAAAATCTGTTTTGATATAAGAATTGATTTTTTTACAGTAAAATGGTAAACTGACATTAAATTAACTTTTATTTCCCTTCAAACTACCCCGTGGGATAAAATTATTACTTATTTTGACAGAAGCCTCTACGGTGATTAATATAGAACAAGAATTATTATGTTTATGTATATACTGGTAAGTAACCCTGACTTCGGTCGGGTTTATGCTTAAGTACTTGCTGGGCACAGGTTAGTTCGGGATATTCAATACGAGGGTGATCATAGTTATATCTGTGTGATTTTATGTGTTTTAAAAACTTATTAGTTTCATTTACTTAAATGTATGTATGGACTCCTTAACATTATTTTCCTTTACCGTATAAGTAATATTATATATACGTATAACAGGAATTGCATTCAAAGGTACTAGACTCGGGATTTGAACCCGCTTAACTTTTTCCAATCACTAAGCTACCACCACTTGCCTTTCCTACAATTTGTTTTGAAATTCTCACGTGAATTATAATAATTCATACCAAATCTAACTCACCATAAATTATATAGAAGCTACTACACTTTATTTCTTCGCCTATTAACCTTTGCTCTAAATCTCGTTAAACATTAAAACTCTTATAGCTCTAATGAATACGGCCATTACTCCAAAAAAGTTTTTATCATATAAGTCACATTACGCTTCATCCATAAATCAGGCGTATAAATATTAATGTTGGTGTTTCAAATGACATCACTTACCATATCATATTCCTGTCATGTAGAAGCCCTAACGTGACTTTTGTGCGGAAAATTCGTTGGACCTAAAATAATTTAAAATCCAAGATGCATACAGAATCTTTAAATTGTACGTTTGGGGATCTATTTAGAACTACATGTCGCATACATTATTTTTATTATCACTGTATTTATGAAAGAAATATAAGTATAGTTATAAAATAATTTTTACTCGTTTTAATAAATATGGTTTTATGATAATATCCTCACGACCGATTCGAACTACAGTAGCCAATATCATTGAAACTAGCTATCTGCATAGGAGATATAGTATTGCACAAGTGTAGGCGCATACACAAGGCATTCTCTATTCCTATCACTCATACTCCGGTGGGACGACTAATCGACAACGTCTCAAAATTAATATGACTAAATAAACTTGACCCAACTCGATACTCGAACTCAGGGCATCTGGCTGTGTAGCCGTACATGCTAGCCACTACACCATCAAGGCAGTTAAAAAAGAACATTAATGTAACTGAAACAAACAGGAGTGATATACATAAATTTAAATGACGTACATAATATTTTGTTTTGCATTAAAATATTATTATATTATCAGTCATACCTCGTTTAGTCGAACAATAGACAAACATAGATTTCAAACAAAAGTTGTACCTCATTAGTACCATAACTAAGCTTATATTTCTAGGTTCATTAAAATTGGTAAAGTTAAAAACGAAGAATTACCAACATTGAATTTTTATATATTAATTTAAAAAATAAAGTAATAAAAATGAATATAAAATATATTTAATCACTAAAAGTATGTAAAATATCTCTGCACAGTTTTATCCGAGCGAGTAAACATTAAACTTGTACAAGTGTATGGAGATAGGTAAAGTTTTATTCAGCTTATCTCATACTTGGCACTTGGCCTGAGAGTTTTGTGGTCAACACTATGCATTCTATTCAATACCTAGATATTCAAATTATTTGACGTGTATGCTACATATTATATCGTCTGTATTCCTTTAAACTTTAATATATATTTATACTAATATTATAAAGCTGAAGAATTTGTTTGTTTGTTTGAACGTGCTAATCTCAAGAACTACTGATTCGATTTGAAAAGTCTTTTTGTGTTGGATAGTCAGTTTATCGAGGAAGGCTATAGGCTATATTAAATCACGCTACGATCAATAGGAGCGGAGCATCAATGAAAAATGTTAAGGATAATTACTATATATAAGGATAATTTAATATTTTTTAAAAAATCTTATGTATAATAAATATGAAATAGTAGTTTTTATCTATACAGAGACCGAATCTAGTTTTATAGATTTTTTGTCTGTTTTACTGTGAACACATCATGAGAAAACTACTGGACAAATTATGATAAAGTTCGGTATGATGATAGATATAAAATACTTTTTACTGCGGGAAAGTTTCAAATTTCTGAAAACACTATACGAAAGTAAGTTATGAAATATTTTATTTTTTCCATACATTATACAATTATCACGTTTTAATTACATAAGGTATAATAATTATGATAATGATAAACGTAATTTTCCATACTTTTAAAGACAAAATGAATAGATAAACAATATATTACATACATTTTCTACTATTTTTAATTAGTTTGTTAATTTTAATATATTTAGAATTATGCTTAGTCGCATGAATAACATATAAAAATTCTAAGTCAATCCGTGACGCACGTAAATGCTTAAAAATACGAAAAAGAAAAGTATATAATATTTATAAAGTACATTACCCAATAATACAGAAAGTCAACAAAAAATTTCGACAACGTAACACGATTTCTTTCATACATTTCACACGAAAAAATCCTGTTTTGCGCTTTGGATATTTAATTTTAGGGAAAGAAGATTTGACGGCGTTATATGATTTAATTTGTGTCTACTTCAAAAAATAAGAACGTATTTTCTTACACATTTAATGAAAGAAAGCAAAAAGGCTACAATTTGTAACAAAAAATTGTTACACGCATTTTAGTGACGTACCTACTTATAAAGTATTTAATTTTACGAGTGAAATATACTGATATAATCGTGATATCTTTTTTAAAAGCTCACATTTGGTCTCATGAACTTTAGTCTTTCAAGAACTAGTTAGGTTTCGTCAATGAAGGTTTCCTCATAATGTTTTCTAATAATCTACTTTTTTCTGTAAATACATAACATTGCTGTAAATAGTAACTTTTCTTAAACCCCATCAGAATAAGGTCAGGAATATTTCACAAACATTTGAGCGGATTTGCTCTCATTAACCAACAAAATGAAATAGAGCTTGTATTTACACCAGCTATTACCTAAAAAGAGGTTATTTGTATCGCGCATGAAATGGCCGCGTTACAATCGCTATTACATGACTATTACGCTCATATCTCACTTAGTTTTAAAATGAACTTAACCGCAAATATGTATGTATATCGGAGTTTTAAATACATGTTGTCTGTGTGAATAATAATTTATTTAATAACATATTTTTTTAATGGTTGTTTCTTCTTTTCATACATTCAAGTAACAGATATAGAAAGTGACTGATAATATATGAAAACAAGTCATTGCGTACATTTTAACAGTTGGTATACAGTAAAAAGAATAATCTTAAAACGTTTTACGTGCTGCTGTGAGAGATATATGTTTATAACTAATTAAAAGTTAAATCGACTAGTAAATCACTAAAATAGTAAACGTAAACTGAGGGGTGGATTTTTTTGCCAAATGTTAATGGTCTCAATTTAACTGTAAATGGTTAATCTTTAACCTATAACCTGTTCATTTAAGAACGAAGCACTAATATAATTTTGATCGTTTTTTTTAATTTAATCGCGGATTGAGGCAGTATATTTTTTTAAAGCCGTTGCTCGTCTCTAGCTCCAAGTTCCAAAAATAGGGGTTTCGGATGTGTAGCCACTACAGTATCGAGGCAGTTACAATAGATCTAAAAACCATCTAAACTACTCGAAATCCATATTTTACTTGAAAATTTTCAGAATTTGTTCAGTAGAACCAAACAAACTTCTTTAAGATTACACTACTAAATGGGTATGATATACATATGTGGATCAAGTTGTATTGAGTTATAGCCGCATTAGCCGTTAATGATACTCCAGTCCACTAGTCCTGATCACGATCCATCACTGGGGTAGTTGATTACTGTTTGGAAACAATGCTCGCTACTGTCCTCGTTGAATGTTTGACCGTTATTATTAAGAGGGACAATTGTCATTGCTATCGAAATTAATGTGAGAAATTGTAATCAATAATTATAATTTTCGGAGATTTTGAAGTCATATTTCTATTAATTTCTCAAGGACTTATTGTTTGGGTAAAAAATGTGCGCTTTATGAATATTGGTTTAGCTTTTTTTGGTTAAAAAATAAAGCTAACTGAAGTTATTGGGTGGATTAAAAAATAGCTTGAGCTTATTGCATAAAATGGATAATGAAATGAAATGTGTGTAATTTGTTCTTCTTCATGCTTAAGAAATGGACGGATTTTGATGAAATTTCTTACAGAAATACACTTTTAAACTTACCAAAAGATGGTTACTTATAATAATAATAAATAAATAAATATGTTGGGACATTTTTACAACAGCACCATCTAGTTCCGTGGTAAGCTACGAGGCTTGTGTTACGCATACCAGATAGTTGATATACTACACATATTTTAAATACATACATAATATCAATATAAATATTAACACCCATGATTGGAGAACAAACATTCGTGTTCAACGAATGAATGCCCCCAGCGGGACTCGAACCCGCGACTGCCGGCGCAGAAAGTAGGGTCACTGCCAACTGAGCTATACGTATCGTCAAATAAAAAATAAAGAAATAAGAAAAAGTATACTTTATCAGAAACAAAAACGCGAATATCAACTAGTTTAAAAACAAAGGGATTACCGCACAGTTAGAACCGCACATCAATTTTAGTAGAAGCAAGATTGGTTAGTAGTATGTGATCTGAAAAATACAGGCTTTAGACGAAGGAAATTCGGACTATTTCGCTTTATTATACCCCTGTGTGTAAGACTAGAGTGACCAATATTTTCTTTACATGTAATAAAATTATGAGTTGAGTCAATACATTATTTTTTTTAATATTCTTTAAATAGTATTTATTATCGATACACTACAGTTTTTAGAATCTATACTTATACTAAAAACGTGAAAGTTTGTAAGTATGGGTGGATGTTTGTTACTCTTTCACGTAAAAACTACTGAATAGATTTTAATGAAACTTTACAATAATATAGCTTATATATCAGATTACCATATACATATTACATAATATATAGGCTACAATTTATAATGGTAGCTGGTTATCTGAGGTTAGGTAATTCGTAATTTTAATAAAATTTTAATTGGATTGAAAGTTCTGTCCGTATTCAGGACTTCTTTACTTCCCACTGCTGAGGTAGGGCCACCATTCTATCCTAGGGGGAACAAGCCATGTTCCACCAAGGTGATCAAATGCAAGACTTCACATATCTTTTAAAAACTTGCTAGGTTCTCATACTTACAGGTTTCTTCAAAATCATATAATTATTAAATAATATTAATAACCGCAAACAAATTAGTGATCTTGTTGAAAATACTTTGCACTTAAAATATAAGATGTGCTAGCCCCGAGATTTGAATCTACTTCGCTCAGTTTCCAAAGCGAACATTGTGCTACTGATTATAAAAGTTTAAGAACTGTCCGATATATTTTAAAAGTATACAACCCTGTTATCGATGACTGTCTATGTCGACTACTGCATTAAAAGACCCTAATAAATATTTATACGAACATTCGCGATGTCAAAGCTGATATTCATATCTTTCATAACTACTGATATCTATACATACAATAAAATTCCAATTGAGTCGAATAGCAGTAAATATTTTTTGGAAAATCTTATTGAAATAGTCATTATTATCGATCTATAGTTTGTAGAATTTTTGTATAAAATAAATAAATAATAAAAAACTAAAATGTGTTAGGTTATTTTCTTACTATAGCAAAAAGTGTCGTGACAACTTTTCGTAAGAATTTTTTCCGTCTAGCCCCCTTTCAAAACGCGCGATAAAATATGTTGGGACATTATTTCACACAGCGCTATCTAGTTCCGTGGTAAGCTACAAAGAAGCTTGTGTTACGGATACCAGATAGTTGATATACTACATATATAAGTTTAAATAAATACATAATATAAATATAAACACCCATGACTGGAGTACAAACATTCATCCTCAACAAATGTATGCCCCCAGCGGGACTCGAACCCGCGACCGCTGGCGCAACAAGGTCACTACAAACTGAGCCATCGTGTCGTCAAAAGTCTGTCCGTAACAGCATTACGAGAAAACCACTGAATAGAACTTCGCTTGATGAAAGCTAGTTATCCGAGCCATTACATAGTATAATTTTTTACTACTAATCGTTATAACTTATCTAGATCTCCACAAGCCCGAGCTGAATGAGTGTTAGTTTTAACATAAGATTTAAACCACACATTAGGTTTAAGTATTTAACGAGTCAGCACTAGAATATCACCATATTCCATGTTCTTACTCCGCGATACCCGATAAGATATAAAAGCAATTATGCGTTGGAGTCTCGCCAAGCTAACAAGCTAGCATTTTGTAATAATACAGCCCTTGATTGTCTTAGTAATTGGCAATGGTAAGCATTGTTATTGCATGAAAATTGGATATACAGTGCATTTGTTAGTATGCAAATGTATTTTCATATTTACTAGCTATTTGCTTTGGTTTTGTTTACAAATGCAGAAATAGAAACTCGCTCGTTTTCGTGGTTACATCAAATCTTTAGTAATGAGGAGTAAATTGACAAGACATTAAGGAATTATTGCAAATTTTAATGAACATCCATTACAGATTTCACCACACATTATAATGACTATTCCGATAAAATTATGCTTGTAGTTTTCTCTGCTGATATTTGAATAAGTTAGTAAATCTCGTAAAGGTTAATTTAACGTAAGCTAAAAAAAAGCGATCCTATCAAAAGTTAAGTTTTTATATAAATACGTCTTTGACATAATATGAATTTACGCTAAAAGAAATGAGCTTTTAACGTAAATATTAAAAATTTTATATAAAAAATGCTTAGCAAACTTGTTGACAAAAAAAGGAATTAAATATGTATACTTGCTCATTTGTAAAATGTTTATAAAAAGTTATCACACGTAACTCGTATACTAACGAAGGATAAAAGTGCTGTAAAAGATCAAAACAACACGCCTACAAGCTTAATTACAAATTATTGTGCGGTACGCCATAGCAAGCCCCAATGTTGTCAAAAACTCATCGAGGCATTACATTGGATAGTTTTATACGATCATTTTTCATACGACAATTAATTATTCATTATATAATAATTAAAATGATATATTATGTATTAAATTTACCAAATAATTTATGCGACATTAATATATATATATATATATATATATATATATATATATATATATATATATATATATGTATATATATATATATATATATATTAATGGAACAAATGTAAAAATAAAATTTACAGTTGTTCTTTAGATCCGAGTCAATTTTAGGCTTTTTCGTACCCCTTAGATATATGGGGTGACCACTTGAGCTAATCGTAAAAGATAAAATCGTAAAAGTATTTAAAAATAAACGCCATAAATGGTCTAAATAAATGACAATCTAAGAAATGTTCTAGTATAAATACTATCTATATTAATTTAAAACAGATTTTGTTAAGAAAAACTGACAATTAGTTTAGGCCACCAATAATGAATTTCGACGCCCTCCCATGGATGCTCTAAATATCAACTAATCTGGTAATTATCAACAACCTGATACCTTTACAAAATATAACTTATATAACCGCACATGGTTAATATAGTTATGAAATATATAAAAAATATATATTACTGGCACTTCCTGCATAATACCAGCCATACTTTTACACACGGGTCGTGCCGTGAGTTCGGACAACCTAATTAAAATATTTCGCTTGCTAAAAAGGAAAAGTTAAGCGTTGACTTAATTATTGCTAAAATATTTTAATATTAACGACATATTTTGCAAACGTAGGATATAAGGATATGTAAAAATAATGAAGGTATAAGTCATTAATATTACCAATACTGACCTCGTACCCTTTTAATATAGAGTGCTAATGTACAAGTACTTCTAAAAGAAACATTCCTGTAAAGTATCAAGAATATTTGACTGATAAGCATTTTCAAATATTATACTGCTCTTATCTCCTTTGCTGTAAAAAAATCAAAATAATTGGAACCAAATATCAAAATATATCTGTGACCAAATCCGAAAATGTAGTAGGTATATAATATTTTAAATATACATTCCTTTTTATTTTATTTAGTAAAAATACCTTAATATCAAGAAAATCATAAAATTCAGCAATTTTTTGAAGTCCAATAAAATAAAAATAAATATGTGGCCCAAGGCCGGTTGTCATGGAAATCTTTGGGGGAAGCCTATGTCCAGCAGTGGACGTATTTGAGCTAAAATGAAATATGCGGGAAAGTGCCATTAATAGTAATTAAATAAATTTGAAATATAGTATATAATAAAACATATTTATGTTTGGTTTAAGAATAGTTTAAACCTAAATCACATTTTTAAAGCATTCTTTTTTTTAAATCAAAACAGCCTTCATATAAGTTTAGTAACAGTAAGCAGTATATTCAGTTAGCACTTAGTTAATTTGTTATTTAACTCAATAATTTTTTAATTTGTCGCGTTTTACAATGCATAGATTAACGACTGCTTTTACGATCGGTAATGACAAGTAATTACGAATCGTAAAAAAACAATTCAGTACTTTACGGTCTCTTAAATTTTTACGAGTTCCCATCTTTCAGCAGTGGTCTAGTCTTAGTTGCTATATTGCGAAATGTTTCTATAATTTCAGTTCTAACATACATTATTTCGTATTTTTTAAAAAACTAACATTCTATCCATGAGAGTGGTAGCCAGTTCACGCTCGTTTGAGAAAGCGAGTGAATCGGTTTCAAATCCAAGTCTGAGTCAGTCAATCTCGTAAACTGATAATTTTATACGGGAATCACTTCTAACATACTACTACATCAACATACTACTACATAAACATCGCGAAGAAACCTGCATGTCTGAGAGAACCTAGCAAGTTTTCGAAAGACATGTGAATGAAGGCCCTGAAAAGGGTTGAAGAATGAGAGGTCCTGAAAAAGGCTGAATACCTACAATTTTATGATGATGATATATTTATTTAAATAATTATTTAAGTACCTATCACTTTACAATAAAATAGAAAAATTTGCATTACTAACGTTCTTAATCTCCTGTCTTTTAGTAATTGTTTGCAAATATCTCATGAATAATAATTCTCCTGTATTCCGTTTAAAGAACAAACAAATATATACACTATTTTATTTCTGAACAAAGTTTTCATAACAACAATAAATTTATTTATATAAACTTTTTTACATTTACTATCATAGACGGTTAAAATATAGATGATTAAATCATTTTTGTCAAAGCTTGTGAAATCCCAGCTGTCAACATTAAAACATTCTTACAAGATTTATTTTATGATTTTATTAAAATAATACAAATGTAACCACTATCCTTTAATGGACGATAAAGAAAAATTGGAAACGCAGGAGCAGTCTACAGAAGAACAATCTGGTACAAGTAATAAAGTAACTCAAAAGCCAAAACTACACCAAGACGATGCTGGACCATCAGGAGTTACATTACCTGGAGGAATTCCTCGAAGCCCTTTTAACAGAATAAAACCGGGAATATCGAAATCTGAACATAATATACGAATCATCACTAGTACGGATGTTGCAAACGCTATTAAATTAACCTCACAAAGTTTTCAAAATACCAATGAAACTAATGTTGAAGTCAAGGAACTAAAAATACCAATTTTAATCGAAAATAAGAAAGATGAGTCGATAACACTTGGAGAGATAAAAAATTTCATGGCCTCATGTTTCAAACTTAACAAAAATATATCGAATATTGTTAATGAAACATCAAATGTAAATATCCAGTCTGCTTTAAGTACATCAACTAATGATTTAGTACAAAATATTCCACACGTCAGTCCAGAAACAAATAAAAGGTCTTTGAATGAAGTGGTCGTAAATACAGATTCTAAGCAACCAAAGAATGTGGAGAATAACAAAAAAAAGAATTCAGGAAGTTTATCAGAAAAATCAGATTTGGGAGTGACCCAAAAGGACTCTCTATCGAGTATTGGTTCAAATGTTTGCAGAATTTGCATGACAAGGGGACGAGAAAGGTAAACAATTTTTAGTTTTCTGTAATTATTTTGTTTTTTTAAGTTATAACTGCTTTTTGACATTTCGTCAAATAATTTAGACAACATTTTAGACGACAAATATATTTTTACTAACAATTAAAATCTCATAAACGTTTAAGCCTCAAATAAAATATAATGCCTTTTAAAAGTAAGATCAAACTGTTCGAAATATATTAGCAAAGCACAGACGTAACGCAATTATCAGGGCCGCTAGGGTACGGAAGCTTCATTAGGGCCCGCCGAATGAGTTTGAAATTGCTTTGGACATTACCGAATTATTATCGACATATTTGCTTCAAAAACTTTTGCGGAAACCATTTTTGAGGTAGTAACGATTCGCTATATATATACAATATACATTTAATTAAAATTGAACTCTGACGAATCTGTAAAGGAAATATTGTTTGGAAAATGTTATTAAAATAGTAATTATTATAGATACATCCGAATCTATTGTCTTTAGATTATTCTGTATATCTGTGATCGCATTACGAGAAAATCACAAGACAGTGTTTAATGACATTTTGGATAATGATAGCTGGATAGAATTTTGTGAAAAATCGAATAATTAATTATTATGGTTTTAGGGCAAGTACTATATTATATTGACAAAAACGTGCACTTCACCGGTATATGAATTTCATATAATTATGACACATGTAATGTTAGTGTTACTAAATTAAATATTCACGAGTTGTACTTAGGATGTAATATATATGTTTATTTTAATTTAATCAATTCTTTAGACCAAAATTGCCGAGATGAGAGTTAATGGAAATAATTGAATATTCATATTTTATTATATATTTTTTACCCACACATCTAAATACGTATTGACCCTCGGAAATGACGGTCGTGTGGATCGGTGAAGTAGCGCATGAACAACGTGAACGGTGAAAATAGCTTTTCACGAAAATGGAATTTCCACCTTTATTTACACATACTCATACATTACAATACATTTGCATTAAAATACGAAACAATACAACTAAAAAAATTGTGATGTCTATCACTCAATAGTATACTATCGTAGGAATACCATTCATTTGCCAACTATGTTGACATCAGCTGGTCTTTGAGGTACAGCGCTGAATTTCGTGGTAGCCTGAAGAAAACTTTAGTAATAGGATCAAATGAAACTGTCACCTTGGTCATAAACATTCAAGCGCTTGCCTACTGTAGAATACCATAATTAATTCTAAAATTTTTATAAGCAATACATACCTATAGTAATGATATCTGTACTAATACTCGTATTATAAAGCTGGTGAGTTAGTTTGTTTGTTTGCTTGATTGAACGCGCTAATATCAGGAACTACTAGTCTGAATTGAAAAATTATTTTTGTATTAAATAGTCTGTTTATCGAGGAAGGCTATATTACATCATGCTACGACCAATAGGAGCGGAGCATCAATGAAAAATGTTGCAAAAACGGGAGAAAAATATTTCTTTTGTTTTTCAGTATTTAAAACGCGAACGGAGCAGCGGAAAAGCCTAGTCCATTAAAAAACATGAACTCCATTCTACTGTCGCCTTATTATTTTTAATATACTGAAAATACTGTGATGAAAAGCTACATCAGTGTTACTTTTAGAAGAAACTAGCTTGAAATTTGTTATTTTCACTGTAATTTTAGCTTTTAAGCAAAATTTTTCTTGCAAGATAGGAAATTACCTTCCTTTTTAACGTTCCAGATTAATATCGCCTTGCAACTGTAAGGGGTCTTTGGCAAACGTCCATCTTTCGTGCTTGCAGAGGTGGCTTAATCAAGTGGGCAGAAACCACTGTGAACTGTGCGGATTCAGGTGGCCTGAAAATTATATATTTTACTAGATTTATACTGCGGCTATTTCTGTGTAACAATTATCTCATATGAAAGACTATACCACTTTCAAATTGCTACCACGACCTAATTTTGTGGTATTCTGTAATAAGTTTAGCACAGTCTTTATATATAAAACACTTCAGTGCGTGTTTTTCTTTTATTTTCTTTTTGAATTGAACTATTCCTAAACGGCTGGACCGATTTTAATGAAACGTTTGTGACGTTAAACGATGTGTGTGTTCGAGTGGATTCGACAATGGTTTAGAGTCACAATTCCGTCCACTACAAAATATATATTTTTAGTTAATTAGTTATTTATATATTTAGACAGTAATTTACATATTTAATTATAAATAAGTCGTTGCTAGACAATGTTGTTTTAATAGCAAAAGTTTATAAAAATTCTCAATGTGTACAGTACAGGACAACGTCCATCAGGTCCGGTAGTTGCTATATAAAATATCGTCATATTTCCTAAAAAAAATATTGAAACCGTTAAAAAGTACATTTGAAATCAAAAACACTTTCAGCTTTATTTCTTTTAATATAAATTTAGAAAATCTACAAACATATAACTTTTTTCATCTCTTTTATGACGAGACACTTTTGAATAATTCTAAGAATTTTTTTGTCATTTTTCACTCAATTAGCATATATTAAAACTTAAAATTATTCGCCACAACATCCCACGAACAGAAAAGTGTCAGTCGACGATTTCTAATATGATATTTAATATTTTAGAAATATATGATGGAAAAAGAGGCAGTAATAGCCCAGTTATAACGCGCTCGCTTGGATAACCGAGTTGAGCGAGTTCAAGTACGGGTCTCGCACCTCTGATATTTTCATAAACGAATCGTTTCTTTCGTACGTTACGGTAAAAAAAAGGGGAGAAACCTGCATGTCTGAGAGAACCTAGCATGTTTTTGAAAGACGTGTGAAGTCCGCCAACACGCACTAGGCCAGCATGGTGGATTATGTTCCAAATCGTATTGACAGAAGGCCCGTGTCCAGCAGTGGGACGTTAAAAGGGACTGAATACATGCATATTTACAAACAGGTCTTAGTTCAAAACGCCAAGTACGGTGGCAAACATCCAGAATTAAATAAGAAAATATTTTGTCAGACAAGCAAGTTCCTCAAAATGTTTTCCTTCAACCTTAAGAAGTCACTAATTACAGTCACATTAAAAATAATTAATCGCACATAAAAATATCACAATAGCAAATTGGTCTCCAAAGAGAAGGCGTGACAACTACACCACTGCAATTAACAAAAAATAAATGTATATAAATTTGTTAATAAGTTTAAATTTTACGTTTATCAGTATAAAGAACTTAACATATTAGTTTGGTGTAATCACGTGGATAGGAACCACTGTAAGCCATGCGGTTTAAGGTAGCTTATATCAGTTGTATTTTGCTCGATTTAGCTTGCGGCCATCTGCATTAGCAGCTTCCGCTTTAAAATTTACTTGTAAGAGTATATTATTTTAGTTGCAGTAAATACATTTTATATGTCGCTTAATTTTTCTCTGTGGACCCAGTAGACCATTTTTTCTTTAGATTTTAAGTAGAGTGTTTTAATCAGATACATTTTCCTTGTTAGGGATAGAAATTAAAGTACCTAAGGCACTTATATATTAAAGGATAAGCATAAATAGGTAATAGGGATATTCCATTATTGATTCGTTGGATTAAATTGAATCAATCTACTAAAAATATCAAAGTTATTTTTTTTTTCTTCTAAAGTCATATCATTCAGAAAAATCAGTTTAAATATTTTCTTAATAGTTCCAGGGAATTGACAGACAAATTGATTTAAAAATCGTTATGAAATCTAAATAGCTTTTATATTTTTATATTACACTGAGTTCAGCAATTTATATAAATGCAGCAAATAAAAAATCGCAATTTAAAAATTGTACAAGTAGTTTTGCTTATTACTTCACAAGCAGTGAGTCCATTGGGATTTCTTATCGGCAATATAAATAGAAGCTTAAATATCAATAAAGTTATTTTTGATAAAACTACATTCGTATTTTCTCGCGGATTTATTTTTATTTCTCTGGTTTATGATGTTTTAAATGCTTTACAGCAAAAAAATTGTGGTTCAAATTGAGAAAATATCGCGAATGTCGAATAAATTAATACTAATTTTTATTAGTATTAATTTATTAGACATTCGCGAAATGATCCTCCAGAAAATACTACTGCAGTTTTTTGACATTTTCAAGAGTAAATTTTAGAATATATTCGTTATAAATAAAAACTCTTGTGCAGTTTATGCTTTTAGACACAGCTTCTTGTAACCATGCAGATTATATCCTTATAGAGATCTAGAAGTGTTTCACATTATTATTTTTTTAGTTTACATAAAAACATGAGACAAAAGAGAATTTTTTTACGCATATATGTATAAATATCATTAGGCCGGTGGTTTATTTCAACATATCCTAGACAATCCTTCTTTACATTGCTGAGAACAGTATGAAAATCTGTCATCAGTCCAAGATTAACTCGAGCAAATTCACAGGAATTTAAATTAGATTATTACTGACAAATTTTAAATTAAAAAAAAGACAACTTCAATTAGAAATATAAATATTTTCCTACATTATTAAAAAGACTGCATAAAAACAAAAAAATAAGCTTGTATGAGTAAAATACAAAGTCAATTGTTAATTATCATTCGAGTACCACTAATTTAGTGAATATCTAAGATATATAGAGATACTATTTAGGATTACTTATCTGTCAATTTCAATGAAGCCAAGCAAAGGTTATTCACAATGACTGCCAAATGAACATCATTTAGAGCCAGTTTTAGAGGAATTCATGAACTTTATTGGAAAATTTAATAAACCAATCCGATTAGCAGGCGGTAATTAAACGGCGGAATGACTACCGAATTTATCTTCATTGCACAAAATGTGCACTGAATGGGACAAATAATTGAATACCATGCAATGAATGCAAATAATACGGAGCAAATAAAAGTAAGGGCGCCGTAAACGAGCGTTTTTCCAAGTATTAACGAAATTTTGTTATATTATCATTTTTAAACGTTGTGAATAAGTTAACTTCTTTTGATACGAGTAAACAGGCTCTTAGTGTTTTGATAGAGTTTATAAACATGACTGAATGATGTTTTTTTTAAATTTCTTATGAAACTGCTAGTATATTTATTTTTATTTTTCTTTAATACTATCTTTTGAAATATATTTAGTAAAATTACAAAAAAAAATGTTTGCCATTATAAAATATGAATAAAAAAATATTTTTATGTTCACTTTTTTATATTGGCACAAGTAGGAGGTGACATACAGCCTTTTCATTTCTTCTTCTAGTATAAAGTATAATATATATACGACTTTACAGATTATTGATAATTTAGTATCCCGTCTGTGTTGCCATGAATGCTTTTAAAACGAATCTCACCAGTAATATTTCATTAGTAAAACTTATTTAATGGCTCCAATCGTAACAGTTGTTCGTAGATAACGGCTCGCTTGTTCCAAATTTGAAGATCGGATTTTCCAAGAATTGTTTTATTTTTCTCATAACAATCCATATGGAATTTTTGATAAAAATATTATATTATGCTTTAAGTCTTTTACATTTAAGTGAATTTCAATGAATTGAGAGACTAGTGACTTACCCTCTTGCGATATGTTTTTATTATATTAGATATTTTCTCGGCCATTACTACTATAATACGCATATTGTATATATGTATTATACATCAATGTTTCTTTTAAATCACTTTTATTATTGATGAAAACCACAAATCCGTTTCATAGTTTAGAAAATCTAAGCGTACATACATTTATATTATGTAGAGATTTGTAAAGTTAAATGTCTAACCCAAAAAAATTAATAAAATCAATAAATAGGATTTTTTTTACATTTCAAATTGAAACATCATCCGAACAAAATAAAAAATCTAACAAACAACTGTTCCTACAAAGAGTAAATAAGATAGTAAACCGATAGCCATTAAGTAGAAAAATCTGCAGTCCATTGGAACGGACGTCTCGGTGAGTCTGATAAATCACATCAACTAATTGCGGGGAAATCGAACTGATTACGGTTGAGCCGAGACTCCGTCGTGCAAGTTCGAGTATCCGAGCGGCTGGGTTAAGGGTTGCTACGGTTTTTTTCTATTTGTTGTAATTTCATTAAATTCAATTCTCTTGTTATTAAGGTTTCAAAACGTGCCAGTTTCAATTGCGTTAATAAGTTGTCATGCTGATTTTGACAGGTTTATAAAATTTTAATCTTTGGTATTAAAAGATTCGAAACTACCCACTAGCTTCAAATTAAATAAATAAATTAATATAAATAAAATTGGAGTCTGTTTTTATTTTAAATTAACAGCTTTTCTCTAAATTCATATACGGTACTAGCAACAAAAAACCAATTTTTAAAATGAATTTTGGTACACAGATACGTAGTCTAGGGCTTGAGAAAAGTTATAGATTTTTCAAGGCGAAAAAAAGACTGTAAGAAATTTTGTATGGAAATTACGTCACTTTAAAGCTAGAAGATTGAATTTTTTAGGCTTTTGATTAGGTATAAATAAATAAGACATTCAAAAAGTTTGTAAAAAATTTATCCTAAAGGGTACCTAGGGACGAACCGGAGCAAAGCCAGAGTGAGACGCTAGTAGATCTATATTTCACTATTAGAAAAAGTTAGTACTAACAACCCTTAAAAATAAAATATCGACAGACGTTTTAATTCAGCTCTCAACCATCCTTCGATTTCCTCGGTCTGTTTAATATTAAGTCATTTGGTATTTGCGACTAGTTTTTAATGTTTTCCAACGGTAAACGCATTTAAATCAATCACTTAACCTTTTGAATTCATAGAAATAGTCTTATTAATATTATATAATAATATCCCCTTAGCAATGAGTTTATTTGTTTGAATCTTAGACGTTACTGTGTATATTTTCGTACGGTTTTCGACAGTAGATTATCAAACTTTTGTGAAAGCATGCCGACGGCGCATGATAGTATTACAATACCTATATATTCAATATACATATAAAATTTATAAGATACTTTTTCATATGCAGCAGATAAATTAGAAAAAAATATGCTCAAAAGAAAATAGCGAATGAAATCACTCCTTAATGTTCTTGTCGCTCTTTTTATAACATATTATTATAAGTAAAATATGGGTTGTTGTTAGGTACATAACAAGCTCCTAAAAATTTAGTTTTATAGTATACTAGCGACTCACACTCGCTTCGCTCGGGATCGTCCCGTTCGCGGGTTCCGCTATTTAAAATAAAAATCTAAATTAAAAGTTGCCTAAGTTACTTCTGTGAGTGAAAGTCCCGTCAAAATCAGTCCATCCGTTTCAGATATTAGCCGGAACAAACACACGGACAGACAAACTTTAAAAATTGAATTTTTAATTTTAGTACCGTATAGACTTTCATATGCATTTAGTCAAAAACTGTTAATTTGAAATTATAAACAGACACTTTAATTTCATTTATATGTATGGATTTGGTGATATTATTCGGTAAAAATAGCCAAGAAATAACTAATGTACCTATTTTCCGCGTACTTTGAATTTTAAAAGTAGAGAATACCTATTGAGAGGAATTTAAAGGTACAATGGAATATGTACGACTAGAAAATACGCACAATTTAATACTGTATTTTCAGTTACCCAGCCATCCGTACGCCTCGTTACACAATACTTCAAGCGCTGATGCTGTGGTTCTGCAATCCACGAAATAGGAGTCATCTACAGGTGAATACTATGCTATATGCCCACGTTTTGGTAGCTTAGTGGATATTTTTATAATAATTTAAAATAGTTATTTGTATAATTTTAACACTAGGGGACTTTAATAACTATCTTTTCGGATTTTGTCGCGGATTTATTTTGATCTTTGGCTCCCGACGTTTCGAATGCTTTACAGCAATCATGGTCACGGGAGAGACTAAAGTTTTTGACGTCTCAGTGGCCTAATATACTTGTTACAGACAACTTACCTACAATTTACAAAGTATAAAATTTAACAAGTGAATTCGTAACTTGTAAAATATTTGATTCCCAAGGTTTTAACTAGGATACACCAGCTGTGGTCCGGTGACCAGAAAAAAAGAAACTCCTCGAGAATCAAAAACTAGTGAGTAGTGACTCACTCGCACTCCACCAGGTTCGGTTGTTCCCTAGGTACTGTTTTAAGGGTTGTTCGCACGTGATATCAGAAAGCGAGATGCGGATTTGAACCCGCATCACTCGGTTATAGAAGCGAGCGCGTTACCGCTGGCACTGCCTATTTAAATAAATATTTTTAAGAACTATTTTACTTAGAGATTTGACTAACAACTTTAACAAATGTAATATGTACATTAAATATCCAATGCATATGGTCCCCGTACTAATGCACAGTTAATAGCTACACTGACATTATTTTAAGAGTCAGTCAGAATCCCTCTCTGTTTTCGTAATTTTATAAAAAAATAAAACCTGAAGTAAAGTAACAAGCCACTCTTGATCCTCATAATGCGTATTCATAAATGTTTTTTTCACATTTACAAATGGATGTGTCACATTTAATACGAGTAGGTACTTTTTGTACCGTAAGTACAGAGTATTTTTTATCTACATCCTTCTAGAGATCCTTAGAGTGCTTCAAAATATTTGATACATATTTTAAAGTATTTTAATATTAAGTAAGAAAGCTATATGACGACATATTGCGGGTTCGAGTCCCGCTGTGTGTAATATCTGTGATGAGCATGAACAACGTTTGTACTTCAGTCATTTATATTTTTTATATATAAAACACTTCTCTGCGTGTGTATGTAATTAAACTCCTCCTAAACGGCTGGACCATAGAGAAAAGTAATATTATACTGGCTGGACCATTTTGATGAAATGTGAATGGTTTAGATTCATATTTTGCTCCACCACAATGTGTATTTTTTGAATGAATTAGTTATTTATACATTTAGACCCAAAAAAAATAAAACCCTTTTTTTTAATTTATAATATAAAAAGTGTAGTGTAGTGTGCAGTGGTAGTGATGCGGGTTCAAATCCGGGTCTCGCACCTCTGATATTTTCATGTGCGAATCATTTCTATCATGATTACCACTTGTCTTACGGTGAAGGAAAACATCGTGAGGAAACCTGCATGCCTGAGAAAACCTAACAAGTTTTCGAAAGACATGCGAAGTCCGCCAACACGCACTAGGCCAGCGCGGTGGACTATGGCCTGATCCCCCTCGTACTGAGGGAGGCCTGTGCCCAGCAGTGGGACGTTAATAAGGGCTGATGATGATGATATAAAAAAGTAAGCGAGTCAATGAGTCAGAAACTGTTTTAGATCTTCTGTACGTTGACAAAACGTTAACAGACTGAAGTCTGTTTGACGAGAAAACCACTAGACCGATAATTTTGAAGAAATTTGGTATGTTAATAGCTTGTCATCCGAATCAACATTTAAGATTCTTTTAACTGTGGGAAATATCTCGTCTCTGGGAAATATATTACAAATTAAACAAATACAAATTCGCACATAGGGACGAACTGAACAAGCGAACGACGAGCGGAAGAAAGCTGAGTAGCTACTAGCTAGTCGTCAATAAAATTGTATTTGAGACAGGACATTGCCTGTTTTAGGTCATCTAGTCTATACTAATATTATAAAGCTGAAGAGTTTATTTGATTGTTTGTTTGGTTGAACGCGCTTATCTCAAAAACTACTGGTCCAAATTGAAAAATTCTTTTTGTGTTGGATAGTCCGTTTATTGAGGAAGGCTATAGGCTATATTATATTATCACACTACGAGCATCAATGAAAAATGTTGCAAAAACGGCATTAATGCGGGCGTTAATTCTGCGAGGTACCATACCGCGCGACTCAGAAAGAATTTGGTTACCAGTCTTTAGAACGCGTGCGAAGCCGCGGGAAATGTTAGTAATATAATATAAGAATTATTATGTATCTGTAAAAACCTAAAGCCTTGTCACAAACATTCCAGACCATTTTACTCGGTGCCATTTGCGACCGCCCGCACCCGCCCATCCGGCAATACGTCTTCGAATTTTTGTTCGCACTCCCAAATTTTTTGCAACAATATTTTCAAGCGCTCCAATCGATCCTTCGCTTTTAAAAGCCCATTTGCGTCGTAACAGCTTGTTTATGACTTAAAAGTTCGACGTCACAATTTAGATAAATAGAAAACAATATTTTGATGAATATGACCAGCGCAGCAGTTACTAGCAACTGCCTACGTCCTTTTATAATTACCTTTGTAGTATAAGCAGTCCAAAATGAAGCTAACACATTATCTGCCTGAATCTTAGATATATTTTTGAACTAGACTATCATCAGTAAAACTACATACCTACTTACATTAACTAAGCTATCTTCGAGATCAAGGAACAGATTTTTTCTTAAATTATATCCTAAAAATATTGATAGATTTTTTTAAATTGTTATTGAAATTGATGTGTTACAGTAAAATTGCAAACATATCAACTCACAAATTTTATATTAACTTAATATTTTTAATTCCCAAATAGTAAGATATGTGCACTAATTAAAAAAAGAACTTATTTTTTGCCTCTAAATAGAGTTAGGATTAATGTTAGTCAATAAATGAAACTTCAATGAAAAATATATTATTTACTTGCCAATGTTTGTAAACCAAGGGTTTAATGAACTCACAACGACTTAAATAGACTATTTTTTACGCATACACTACGCGTACATGTTCCCGTTAGGAATTTCATTACGAATTGACAAGCGCATATTGCTTTTGTGCCTTTATAGGCGCACGTCTTTTGAATAGGCATTTTCCCGCGACTTCATTCAAATTCTATATAAATGAAGCTCCGAGTGTAATCCCGGAATGAAAAAGTATAATTAAGTGGGTTTTTCATCACGCCAGCTAATAAATTAGTGATGAATTGGGGTTTATGTCATAACTCGAACTATTCAGTTTGTATGATACTACCGCTGCAATAAGAATTTTATAATCAAACGATTTTAACAAGCTTCACTTTACAAATTGGCGCGATTTTTCATACTCTTGCTATCTATCATAGGGGAATACGTAAGATAAAAGGTCTCTGTAATAATTTAAATAACATATCAGAACATTACAATGAAATACTAGTGACTACTCGCTGTGCCAGCGGTCGTCGATTCGAATCCCGCTAAGAGCATTTGTGAGATGAGCACGAATTCTAATCTAGTCATAGGTGTTTATGTTTATAATATTTACCTATGTATTATAATGTATCCCAAACACAAACGTCGTTGCTTACCATAGAACTAAAATCTAAATGGTACTGGGAATATATTTATTGAAATAATAATTTAAATTTAGCAAAAGAAGATAAATCACAAAATGTCACTTCTCAGCCCAACCATATTTTATGACCGCAAGAGGGCGCTGTCACCCGCCAACCGCGCGTTAAAGATGGCGGCTGACGTCTCGTGACAAGACATGGGCATATTGAATTTCTGTATCGCTTTTGCCACATATTGAATTACCGTTGCTGTAAAATGTGCTGAACGTTAATTTGTCATACATTTACGTAAACAATGTTGACTTAAATATTTTGCTCTTTAGAATGTTTTGGGCAATATCAAATATTATAATTATTAGACAATAGACATAATGCATTTTTTTTCTTAAAAATTAAAGTAGGATTTGGTAGTATTAAGACTCTGGAAGTCTCACAAATTAAAAAAAAATATGGTGCATATTGCTTTAAGTTGGCGTTTCATTCACTAAAAGATAGATTATTAGAAAAGATGATTAGATAGATTATTAGAAAAGATAGATTATTTTTAAGCGCTAACTTAATTTAAAAAATTTTAATACAAAATGTTTAAATTTTTATGCTAATTTACCTATTACATTGCTTCATATTACGTATAGCAGGAATAGTTTTTTTACTAGTCTGTACGTCGGCACCGGTTGCGCGGCAAAAATATACGGAAAGGAAAGCGTTGTCGGTCAATGGGAGAAATATATTTCACTCATTTTGCTGCCGAGCCTTGCTAGCAATTGAAAAATGGAGTCTGGTTTAATCAGAATAGAAAAGCTTAGCATTTATATAAACACTATATACTGTGCGTATCTAAAGTTTTTTTTCCCGAAAAAGAATTTATTTGACTTAGGCATGTTTATACTTATTGCCATTGGTTATATGAGACCGGTAATTATTTGGCTACTATATTATGTCAATATGACCTGCGAGATACACATCAAAATTTAAGTTTAAAACTTGAATTATAATTATGACCAAGACAACATAATAACAAAATCTTTTCGTATTTATTCTATCAATACATATAATTTGTATTTATTAATTTACATTCAATAAGTATATTTATATTCATTATACTTACGTAACATGATAAAAATACTTGATGATTTAAAATTACTTAGACTTAGATTATTTTTTCAGAACTCAGAAGGTTTCAGTTCTCGTCATTTTGCTCTAATTTTTTTTTAATTTAGATTTCTAGAATTGTATGTATACCTATTAAGAGCTACAATGGACCAACACTGGTCGACGTAGCAAGGGCCGACCTCGGCACCAATCCCAGATATAAATAAATACAAATATACCTATTAAAGTTTTGAAAAAATTACAATTTCTGTCACGTATCAAAAACTTATATTGAATATTTGTGTTCACAGTCCGACTGCTTGATTTTCTGGCTACTCTCCACGGTGACCGCGGGTCTGCTGGCTGTATGCATCGTTGGCACACAATACTTTGTTATTGAGGGTAACAATTTTGGTAAGCTCGATGCGGTTAGGAAAAGTGAAGGTGTGTCTTTTTTTATATTTTATTTTTTGACAAATATATTATGATGGAACAAAAAATATTAGTTCAATTTTTTCTTGTGTTTGCTATTTAAAAATTCATCGGTTCTCTGTAAATATTTCCTTAAAATTATGTATATATTTTTTTTGCTTAAATTTTCCTTAGGTTTCGTCCAGATTTTGTATTAATTTTAAAATTAATATTAAAAAAATTCAAAGGTTGTCAAAAATTTGAGCTCTCTTTAATATGCTTTTTCTTAATATATTAAGTAGATGATAGACTTATTTACATCTTGTCCTATTAACTTTCTAACGTAATAACTTATGTCGTAGGTGTCTCCCATCGAATCACAGAAACTGCAATGGATTTTTTCATGGCAATAGTTCTATGTGGCTATTCCGTGACGGTTTACTTTTTATGGAAAGACCACTACGTTATGTGGAATCGCTGGCGACGAGCAAATGTCAATGTACAGTTATTACTTACTCCAGACTCGAATCCCGTACCCTTCCTGCCAAGATCAAGATATAACGTTGTTTAAAAATATTTTGTAATATTAGTAACTTGATATTTGTATGTATTTAATTGACTGTAAAAGTAGCATTGTGAATAACCGTATATTAAAAGCTTATTGACCTTTTTGAATTTTTATTTCAGTTACCTACTTACTTATCTATATTTTTATTTAGTAATCATACGCCATTCAAATTATTTACAGTCCAAAACTATTTATTTGATATAATATTATGGAGTTTAGAGGTAAGTAGTACCATCTGTGTTTGATACCGTCCGACAAAAAGCGTCAAATTGTAGTGACGACGAATTAATTTTAAAAATAAAAGTTGGTAGAGTAAGTAAGTAAATTAAACATATTGTTTTGAACTGGGCAGTTCACTCCGCAGCAGCTTGCCACTTGCTATAGGGGCCATTCATTTATTACGTAAGACAATTTAGGGGGGGGAGGGGGGTCGACCATGTCTTATGTTTTCTTACAAGGGGTTGGGAGGGAGTCTCGATAGTTCTTACGTAAGATCAAAAAAATGCGCAAAGTTAAAATTATACTTTGAAAAAGGGCGGGCAACCGCGCTAAAGGTACTGTACCTTTAAAATTACAAATAAACTTTTCAAAAAAAATTTACTTTGAAAAATAAACAACCAAAATTGTATTCATTTTTTTCTTTTAGACTCTTACGTAATAAATATTAAACAGGGGGGGAGGGGGTCGGCATATTCTTATTTTTTCTTATAATAGGGGGGAAGGGGGTCAAAAACTAGCGAAAACAGTCTTACGTAATAAATGAATGGCCCCATACTAGAACCATTCTGGTGGGTTTTTAAACTGTTACTTAGCGTTCTTTAACTTGTCTTTATAAGATGGTACCACCATACCTCTACCCTCCATAATTTAATACTGATTTTAAAAATACTTAATGATCTTAACGAGTTTAAAAAATGTAGTTTACTCAGTTCAAAAAATAAAGTCCTACCATTTACCAACCTAGAAGAAAAGGTGTTTAGTTCTTTAGATAAGCCCTCTAAATGAATCATCGTATCGTATTTTACATCGAAAGGAACAGAGTGTTCACAGCTGGTATCTTCGGTTAGATACACTATATACTATTTCCTTCGCAGTAGAATTAATTCAGTAATAGCCTCAGAAACCAAAATTGGTTAAGAGGCATTTTTATCACACTAGAAATAATTGCATATTAAAAAGGGCCAAATCAAATAGGTAATTGAATCTAATATAATAGCTAGTCGAATCCCCTAGATTGTTTCTATTTTCTTATTTCGATCTTTATAAGTGTTAAATCAAGAAGAACACTGAACAAACGAATATTTTTGTGCTTCAACGATAAATTATATCAACAGGAATAAAATATGATATTAGAATATAGAATATTGTGAAAAGTGAAAATTCTATAATCTTACATATAAATCAAACTATCTTTTCGGATTTTGTCGCGGATTTATTATGATTTTTGGTTCCCGACGGTTCGAATGCTTTACAGCAATCATGGTCAAGAGAAAGACTAACGTATTAGACGTCTCAGGGGGTTATATACTTGTTACAGACAGTGCCTACCCACAATTTACAAATATTCAAAATGATATCAAAGTAGATTTTAAAATTATACATTTACTTCTTAACATTTAACCATTAAAAAATTTTGAATTAAATTATAAATATGGCAATATTATTAACTTATTTTTTAACTACTATTATGATAAAATTAGTGGTAGCCCAGCGGTACTACGGTCGCTTGGATATCCTAGTGATGCGGGTTCAAATCCGGGTCCCGCACCTCTGATATCTTCATGTGCGAATCATTTATATCATGATTACCACTTGTCTTACGGTGAAGGAAAACATCGTGAGGAAACCTGCATGTCTGAGAAAACCTAGCAAGTTTTCGAAAGACATGTGTGTTAACTTATAGAGCCAACAGGAAAATTAAAAGAATTAATAATTTTCAATAAATGCAATTTAATCACATTTTTGTAGTATATAGACTAAAGACAACAACAGAGAGAGTACAGAACACAGAGCAATTTAGAAAATTATCCACAGATTAAAAATAACATGTTCATGTATTGAACAATGTGAAGTCCGCCAACACGCATTAGGCCAGCGCGGTGGACTATGGCCTGATCCCCTCGTACTGAGGGAGGCCCGTGCCCAGCTGTGGGACGTTAATAAGGGCTGATGATGATGAATTATAATTATTACAATTTTTTATATAATATTTGTTAAATTAATATTTTGTAGTGTTGCTATTATTAAAATATGTATAATGTGTTATAATAAAATATAAATTGTTGAAGCAATGTTAAACTTTCATATTTTATAATTTAATTAAGTAATTATTTGAATATAAATTTACATGTTTACATATATTTTGACGTATTTCTCGTGGGAACAAGATAACCTTCCGTGGTAAAGAGTCGACGTCACTATACTCTATGTGGGACGGGGACCCGAATGACGACCCGCTGGCAAGATGGGTATCTTGCCAGCATGTTTTAATTTCGTTCAGCGCCATCTGTTGAGGGGGAAAAGTATAATAAAATTTTCATTACTTGTTTAGTCACGAAATAGAAAAAACAATACGGCATATTTACGAAAAATAAATTTCGATGTGAGACGACCAACTTGACGCGTTGTCAAAACCACAGATTAAGTATTAGTTACTACGTCAAAACGCATCTGAGATTAGGTATGCGTAACATCGCATAGTAGTGGCGAGCGTACCACGCCTACTTGGCACTTCCACCGTTTTTTCTATTTCGTGTGTTTTGTCATGAGTTTCAAAAATTATTATCAAAACTTAAAAATGCCATGTGACTCAACTTCGCGCAGTTTTTTGAGCAAGTCAAACGCAGACCAGGGGTTAATATTTCATACACCTATCATATTACTTTTTATTGTATTTAATGTACTATAATATAAATCGATATCAAAATACAATTTTGAAAATCTTACAGTAAGTCTTAAAACAGACGTTCGGAAATCGTCGACCAACAAGACAGAGATCGGAGACATTCCTTCATTATTAAAGTTAGTAGTTCTGATTTTTCGAGTGGAAATACATCATATTGTAAGTTCACCAACACAGTTAGCACCTGCATAAGCTGTATGTCAATAAAATACATCTATCTAAAATATTTAATCTGTATTTTCGAAACAATTTATAATCTATATTTTAAAACGACTTACGGCACTGGCAGTCGGCTCGGCGGCATTTATTTGTTGACAGATTTGTAACAGTTTTGCAAAGTTACTTAAAAAATATTTTTTATAATAAGGGCGTAATTAAAATATATTATAAAGTTACAGTTAAAAGCTTAATACTTTTAACAACCATGAGTTACTCATTCGGGCAAGCCACGACAACTACGGGAGGTACATTTGGTACTAATTCTCCCTCAGGTAATAATTATATTGTTTATTTCATTAATTTAATAAATTATAGTAGTTTATTTAAATATAATAATCATAAATATTGTAAATACCTTATTTCTTATTATTTTTACCTATTATTTACATAAACCTGAGACTGATTACTTTCTACTTGACATAACCTTACAAATCAAACAAAAAAATTGATTTTACAATTTAACTCTAAATAAAATTTCCAGGCTCGCTATTCGGTGGTGGCGATGCATCAAAACTATCAGACTCTGGTATTTTTTGCACCTTATGTTTTCTTTATTTATTTGATAATAGCATATTTTTATGATTTTTAATTTATATTTTGTATTATATTAAAAAGGCATATAATATGACATTTCATAATATTATGTCATCTTTACAGACAATAAACCTAGTATATTTGGCAGTCCTCAAGCCAGTACTCCAGCATTTGGTGGATTTTCATTTGGAGCTAAAACTACAGCAGCTTCTTCGAACTTGTGTAAGTAATTGTTTTTGAGGGTAAACAAATACTTCTTTTATATTCTTCAATATTTTAGAGTTATTTAAATTTGGTAGCAGTTTACAATCGCTTGGCAGGACGATGACAATGGGAGGGAGTGACTTGGTAGGGGAGATGCTCCCTATTATCCCTATACTACTCCCATTACAAGGTAATTCATACTTCATGAGAAAATAAATTTTGAATGTAGCTCTCACCGGCCGCTGGCGCGGCACGCTCGCTTCGCTCGCGTGTGTTGTGGTCATATATCTAACCTAACCTAACCTACCTAGAAAGAACGAAAAAAAATTAAGATACACCTTCTGAACCTATGTTATCCAAGTCGAAAAAAAAATGTTATTTACGATGAAAGCACTTTCACACATGTCCATAGAAACGCAGAAGTAAATATGGAGGCGTTAGGATAGTTGACAATGACATTTAAGTAATTCGACATATTTTTGACATAATGATCTTATGTCTTTGTCTCACATATACAAAATCCTATTGTTATCCTTCTCTCTCACATTAAATTTTTATTAATTTTCTCTAAAAATATGAATTACCTTGTGTCGTGAGTGTTATTATTGTGATCAGTGAATAAACGCCTACCATATATATAAGTTTCACCCAATGACTCCTGCCAAGCGATTGTAAACCCAACCCAAAAATAGTACTTACTTCTTAATACATAAGTACCTTTAATTGACTATATTTATTTACAAAATGTTCTACATAAAAAAAAGAAATGGATAATAGCAAAATTTAAGCTAAACTTGAAAGTTATTTAGTTCAAAAATTTGTACATAGTTTAAAATGTATGCATTAATAACTTACAAAGTAAAAATAAATAATATCCCTGTAAATACATATCTACAACTTCTCTTTACAATATGTAATAATTGATATTTTTTGTTTTATTTCTAGTTTCAACACCTAGTACTACTTCAGCTTTTGGAGCAAGCAAACCATTATCATTTGGAGGGTTTTCCTCTCCTCCTGTACAAACTGTTGGTTCACCTGGCTTTGGACAATCACTTAAACCTGTAAGTTTATTGGTTTTCATTAGAGTTAATATAGTTAAAGTAAAATAAATCTATGTTTTACTACTGTATTTGTATATTTTTTAAAAATGTAAAAAAATATGGAATGAAAACTCTTTACGGTTTCAGGCAGATGGAATAGAAAATAAGCCGCCTGCATTTGGAACAACACAACAAACTTCTGCTTTTGGAACTCCTACAACACAACAAACTTCTGCTTTCGGAACTCCTACAACACAAGGTAATTTCATAAAATATTTGTACCACTTACTAATATTAATGTCATACTTATATTTACTATAGATCATTTGTAAACAGCAAAAATTACATCATATCGTAATTCCTATTTCATTTATTTCTTATTTTTTAATCACAACTAAGACATTATTCTCTTTTTTTATTTACTGACCCTGGAATGGTTAACTAGAGGAATAGTCCTTTTAAATAATAAAATAAATTATAAATAATAGTCATCAACACCCTAGGGAGCTGGGTATTACTGAAAATCTTCAGTAAATCTGTTTGAGACTCTGGCCTCAGCAGCACCAGCTGACTTATTACCCTTTGCCATTGATTTATTTAAGCCACCATGTATAATATGTTAACTTTTTTTACTGTTTTTATGGCAATAATTACCAGCAATTAGGAATTATTGAATATACAGTAGGTATATAGATAAAGAAAGTCAAAATAAAGTTTTGCTATAGAGAAAAATAGAAATAAAATTATCTTTATGGCAAATTTAAAAAGTCATTTTATACCATAATTTGTAACTATATGATAATCTCTAAATGTACAATTTTTTCAGATTTTGTAATGGATTTATTTTGATTTTTGGTTCCTGACGTTGCAAATTATCTAAAGGTACTTTAGTGCCATTTAGAACATTTTCTGTAAATCATGGGTAGGCACTGTCTGTAACAAGTATATAAATATCTGAGACATCAAATGCCTTAGTTTCTCATGCATGTGCACTGTAAAACATTTGAAATGTCGAGAACAAAAAATCAAAAATAAATCTGTGACAAAATCCGAAAAGATAATTTCATATACTATAATGTCAAATATTCTCTATTTGTTCCAGCAACAGCCTTTGGTTCACAGAACAATTCTAATGTGTCCTTCGGGAAAACCAGTGGTGGATTCAACTTCACAACCCCACCGTTCAGTGGTTTTGCACAACAGCAACCAACTGCGGTGAGATTGGATTTATTTAGTATTATTTTACCAATTTAAAAAAAGAAGTGTTCAATATAAATATTTCTTTTTGTGTATTAGATAAGGAGTTTTCTCAGTTGATAGCAACTAACATCATACCAAATTTCATCAAAATATGCCTAATTTTTCTTGTGATGTGGTAAATTCGCCCCCATATCAATAATTATGACCAAAAAAATTTTGTTCTTTATATAAAGTACCTATAATTCGCGTCATGTAAAAAGAACGCTGGCTGTCAAGTTGCGCAGAGACGATTTATCGGACAATTTGGTGGTAAGACGCGGGGCGCGGGACGGTGAGGCACGCGCCGCATGCTTTCCGGCTCGGTATTTGTCCGTCAGTTCAAAATAATATCGCGCACTCAAAGTTATTAATTACGAAATGGTTTTATACATATATAAAAAAATAGAGAAAAAATATTTTTGAACTATTGATAAAGAGAGAGAGTTCGATAATAATGCAGTTTATAATTTTAAAAAATATATTAAAGGAATTAATTAAGTTTTTTGTAAGTAAAGTAAACATTCTACACTGAATCAAACATATTTTATTAATTAATAGAATTCTATTCAATATACGTCGCGAGCGAAAGGCTAGTTTTTTAAACTAAATAAAAGAATAGACTTAGTAATTACGTGTGCGAATATACCCATGCGCAAACACACCCCCCACCACTTTCTTCCAGCGTTCTTTTTACGTGACGCGAACTGTACTTACATATTAAATTATAATTTACATAAATACCTATTGTTTTATGTCAAGACATAGAAGAATTAGTTAGCAAATTAGAAGTGCCAATAATTAGCATTAACTGTGTCAATAATTAGGACTATAGGTGCCAATAATTGGTATTACCAAAACAAAACACAATCTTATTTTTTAATTTTATACGACACAATAGGGTCGTTTTTGCATAATATAATCTTAAAAGATTATATGGGGAATACTAGAGCATAATAAATGTCGACATAAATACTTTAAGGCCAATATTACATTGATTTGTTTATTAACCATCTCTTAAAGTGCTATATTTGGGTCACTTACCCTATGTATAGACTGATATATAAAGTTTATTTATTTCCAGACAACAACAACTGCTACAACTACCCAGTCATTTGGCTTAGGAGCAAATCAACAGACTAGTTTTAGTACTACTGCATTTGGTGGTAAACCATTTGGTATTGCTACTACTACACCAGGTAGGTTTTTTTGTTTTTGAATTAAAAATACGTTTTCTTTTTCAGTTAAGAAGGCAATGTTAATCAAAATTCAATCAAAATAACTCTTTATCCTCTAGTAATAATAATTGTTAACATTCCATTATAACAGATAAAATATAATATGTAGAAAAGAGGCTGTAGTTTACTAAATTCTTTATTTAATTGAATAGTATATGGAAAATCAATAAAAGCTAGTATAAGAATGTTTTAGAGGGCTTGATTCAAAATGTATAATTGAAATAAAACTAATTTTACTAACTTAAAACTAAAATAACTAATTAATTCTGGTTTTATTATTTAAATTTTAAATATTGACATAAATGTAAATATTGGATATGTTTTTTTCAGCTCCTGCATTTGGAACAACAACGTCTTCAACCGGATTTGCCTATGGGCAAACACAAAGTACACCGCAGCAAAGTTCCACTCAAGGGTTCTCAACCCAATTGCAAACTCAAAATGCACCAAATCAGTCCTTCTCATTTGCAAGTCAAAACCAAACTCCAGCATTTGGAACTCAAACAACTCAATCCTTAAGTTTTGGTCAACCAACTCCAGCCAATCAAGCATCAGCTTTTTCAGCTCAGCCGACTCAAGCAAGTCAAGCATCAGCTTTTTCAGCTCAATCGACTCAAGCTGGTCAAACAGCTTTTTCAGCTCAACCGACTCAAAGTCAAGCAATGGGTTTTGGTCAAGCAACAGCTCAACCAAGTTTTATGGCTCAAACAACTCAAGCCGGCTTTGGCACACAGCCGCAAACAACTCAAAGTTTTTCTTCTAATCAAGCACTTAATTTCTCCAAACCTCAAACTAGTCAACCAATTAGCTTTGGAGGTCAAACTCAAACCCAAACTCCAGGTTTTGGACAAACTCAAACAAGTCAACCTTCGTTCGGCACAACTCAAGCGAATTTAAGTTTTGGAACTTCCACCCAATCAACTACTTTTAGTACAGCAACTCAGCCAACTTCAACCTTTGGTATGACAACTCAGCCAACTTCAACCTTTGGTATGACAACTCAGCCAACTTCAACCTTTAGTCCAACTCAAACAACTCAAGCCAACTTAAGCTTTGGCACAACTCAAGCTTCTCCCAGCTTAAGTTTCAGCACAGCAACTCAAAGTCAGCCCAACATGAGTTTTGGAACTTCAACAGCTCAACCGATATCAACTTTGAGTTTCGGCGGTCAAACCAGTCAAGCCAGTACTGTGCCAAGTATAACTCAAAGTGGGTTCGGATTTGGGACTACGGCAACTACATCGAGTTTTATGAGTTCTGGGCTATCGTTCGGTAAAACTTCTACTGCTGCTACGAGTAAGTGACATTATGTATTACTACTAGCATTTCCCGTGGTTCCGCTCGTTTTCTAAAGGTTGAAAATCAAAAGAAATATATTTCTACTGTTTTTCAACATTTTTTTATTAATGCTACGCTCCTATCAGTCGTAGCGTGATGTAATATAGCCTATAGACTTCTAAAGCCGTTTGTTTGGTTGAACGTGCTAATCTCAGAAAATACTGGTTCGATTTGAAAATTCTTTTTGTGTTGGATAGTCCGTTTATCGAGGGAGGCTATAGGCTATATTACATCACGCTACGACCAATAGGAGCGGAGCATCAATGAAAAATGTTTCAAAAACGGGAAGGGCAGTTCTGCGACATACCATACCGCATGATGAATTTGGTTTCCAATCTTTAGAACGTGTGCGAAGCCGCGGAAAATGCTAGTATATTATATAAGCTTAGACTGAACCAAAAGAAGGTTAGTTTTGAATTATTTAAACCAGTTTAGTTTATGGCTTATTGTTTTTTTTTTTAATTTTAATGACATTGTCAAAATATTGTCAAATTGGCAATGTAAATATAAACATTGATGATGGTGATATTATTTCTTGGTGAAATTTATAGTGATTATTAATTTCTATTTAATGTATTCCAATCTGTTACTTTTTATATAGTAACTGAAATAGTTTTTAAAAATATACCATAAGAGATATAATGTGTTTGAGATCTTTTAAAACCAATGAATTTCTAGTCTTGAAGTACCATCTCTAAAGGTGTAGAATGTTTGCTATGTAATTTTTTTTGATAGTTGTCCAGAATTAATTTTATAAGTTCTTGAATACAGGCAGTGATAGTCCAGTTGTGTCCCACTTGTGATTATAACCGAGTAATACTGGTTCAAATCCGGGCCTTGAGCATGATATTTTTAAGTGCGAATCATTTCTTACATGATTACTACTTGTTATAATGAAAGAAAACATCGTGAGGAAACCTGCACGTCTGAGAAAACCTAGCAAGTTTTCATAAGGCATGTGTAGTCCGCCAACACGCACTAGGCCAGCGCGGTGGACTATGACCTAATCCTCTTCGTACTGCAGTGGGACGTTAAAAAGGGCTTTAGATATAAAAAAGTATTAAATAAACCCATACATACATACATACATACAAACCTTCTTTATATTATTAATTCGGTATTGTATATAATTTACAGTGTCCACATCAGCCCCGTCTAGTATCACAGCGTTGGGAAAGACAACCTCTGCAATGGCTTCTTTAACCACTACCACTACGTAAGTAACTTAAACCTGTATTTTTGTATTGTAAATGTCAAATAATATTTATTACTGGCAAACTCGGCTTTCTCTGGACGTAAGTTAAAATTTAAAATGTTTTTGTATTATTTTTTTTAATATAATAAAAGTTACTCCTTATAACATTAGCTATCTCCGAGTGAAAGTACCGTCAAAATCGGTCCAGCCGTTTCAGAGATTAGCCAGTACAAAAATTTTAAAAAAATGATTTTTTTCTTTTTTTTATATAAGTACCATATTTACTTTCATATGTTTTTATATTTGTTGTTAATTTGAACTTAAAAACAGACACTTCAATTTTATTTCATACTAGATTTTTCGGCGGCTCCGCTCGCGTTCTAAAGGCTGAAAATCATAAGAAATATTTTTCTACCGTTTTTGCAACATTTTTTATTGATGCTCCTCTCCTATTGGTCGTAGCGTGATGTAATATAGCCTATAGCCTTCCTCGATAAACGGACTATCCAACACAAAAAGAATTTTTCAATTCGGACCAGTAGTTCCTGAGATTAGCGTGTTCAACCAAACAAACAAACTCTTCAGCTTTATAATATTAGTATAGATGTATTGATATTTTTAGAACAACAGCAGCAGGTCCTCCCGCAGCGATATCATCAATAACATTTGCCCAATTAGAAGAGAATATAAATAAATGGAGTCTTGAATTGAACGAGCAAGAGAATAATTTTGTAAAGCAGGCCACTATGATCAACGCTTGGGACAGATTGCTAGTTGCTAACGGAGAAAAGGTAATACACCAGGGCCTCAAGTCTGCTATTTTACATGAATTGTCATTATAGAACAATGCAATTTTAATTCAATTACCATTAGTCAAAAATTTCGTAGTCTACTAAATTTACAATGGTCAATGGTCTTGTCATTTTGACAATTTTGTCAATTGTAAAAGCGTTCTTAAAACGTTTATTTAGGCTAAGTTCGATTTTATATGTTATCAATATATGTTTTAAAGACTAAGCATTATGTATAATGATCATACAAAGCCAAAAAGATAGATTAACAGACTACGCAATACGTTTGATCATTGACTTGTCATTACGTACGGGACTACCCATTATTGCCAAAGTGTCAGTTATACATCATCGGAAGACCATTGAATTAGTATATCAACTATCTGGTATCCGTAACACAAGCATAGTAGCTTACCGCGGAACTGGATGGCGCTGTTGTAAAAATGTCCCAAGATATTTATTTATTATTTATTATATATATGAGTAACATTTCCATACTAGCAGTTAAAGTTTATAGTATTAATAATAAACAATAATTTACAGATAGTGGAGTTAAATGATGCAATAGAAGCAGTCAAAACAGACCAAACCCGTTTGGAACATGAATTAGATTTCATTTTGGCCCAACAAAAGGAGTTGGAAGAGTTACTAAGCCCGTTAGAACAACAACTATTAGACAACGGTGATAAAATGAGAGATCCTGAAAGGGAGCATATGTAAGTTGTGTTTATATATCACTATCACTATCACTACATAGTATAAAACAAAGTCGCTTTCTCTGTCCCTATATCCCTATGTACGCTTAAATCTTTAAAACTACGCAACGGATTTTGATGCGGTTTTTTTTTAATAGATAGAGTGATTCAATAGAAAGGTTTATATGCATAACTAGCGGATCCCGCGGCTTTGACTGTGCTAAATCTAGGAAAAAGCCCAAGCGAAGCGAGGGCGAGTCGCTAGTATATTATAAAATAATTTCTCCGCCGCGTCTGTCTATCTGTATGTTCGCGATAAACTCAAAAACTGGACCGGAATGGACCTATTTTCATGCTGTTTTCCTCAATTGATGATAGAGTGGTTGAACCTTCTCCGTAAGGGCTTGACTGATTTTAATGATTTTTGAAGTGAAACTTCTTTAGAATTGTAGTGATTTCAAACTCGATGAAACGAAAAAATAAGTCCATAGTACCAGGCGCTCAGAGACGGGGAAGAGTTAGACTTAATTTAAATTCAAGTTTTACTTCTGACATGTGTACTTTGTATGCACTCACTTTTTTTTTGTGTATATTTTGGTAAGTCTGAGAATAAATAGGCTATTTTTATGTTCCTAGGTGGTAAGGGTAGCCATCTCCAGATTTTTTTATAATTTGCTGTCAAAAATCACTAATTTCATATAATAATATAACCCTTAATTTCCATCCTTCTACAACCAATCCCTGTTTTTTAATGTGAGTGTGTGTTTGTCCTCCTTTAATACTGTAATTGATAGTTTTTTTATACGAAAAGAACTGACTATTATTTTAAATGTATGCAAGGTGATGTATTTTTTAACATACTGTCGCGGAATATAGTGCGAACTCGTCATAATAGCACACTTGTACCATGCCTTACAACAGCGAATGTCAATTTCTAACTTTTGACAATTAGATAACAAGAACAGTTTATTGCAAATTTTAATGAGTCAGAGAGAGAAACAACGCATTTTCAGGAAAGATTTGGAAGTTACTAGAAACATTTTGAATTTTCGATACTAGAATGTTCTAAATTTACGCATATAAAAAGGCCGGCAGTGTGTCGAGAGATGAGTTGATGTTCGAAGTCGAGTGAAGATTGCGAAGAGATACGAAATAGTGAAAAAGTGAAGAAGAGTATAGTAAATTATTAAAAGTGGTGAATTATAGTGCTCAGAGACTCAATTTAACTAGTGCTGCGTACAAACTGCGCGTGTACATAAAGTGTAAATAAAACATCTTAAGTGCGAAAACGCGATCCCGAACCCGTAGTACGTAACAATATAATGTATTAATGTATAGTCATATATTACATGTATATATATAAAAAACTAGCTGACCCGTGCCCACTTCGTAGGGCATAATTTTAATAATCCTTTTTAGTACATAGTGTTTTTAAGTTAGACATATGCTGTCGTTGACTTTTTTGTAGGCATTTTCAAGCTCCACATCTTTTCTCTAGAACTCAAAAATATATCTTTCATAGTTAAGGCAGCGTTCGTAGAAACGCTTTCATTCGACCGTTTTTTCTCCGATTCACTTTGCAAAACGGACGTAAAAGCCTTTTTATTTTTCGGTGTTTTATATAGCCTATGACACTCAGCAATAATGTGGCTTTCTATTGGTGAAAGAATTTTTAAAATCGGTTCAGTAGATCCTGAGATTACCCCTTACAATTTAACAAATAAACAAACTTTACTTCTTTATAATATTAGTATAGATGAGTATTTAGGTTTGTCGTAAATCGGTATATTATATTTATGTAAGTAAGAAGCAATTATAATAATAATTCTCATACAATTAGTTAGGAACTATTACTATTAAAACCGTTTTAACATTGATGTTTTTTTCTTAATAAAGTAATTATTTTACAGGTACAATTTAGCAGAAACATTAGACACACAACTGCGGCAAATGTCCGAGGACCTGAAGGAAGTGATTGAACACATCAACGAGACTAATAGAAGTCAAGATAGTAATGATCCTGTAAGTATTGATAATACACTTTTTTAAAGTGAAACTTCTTTAGAATCGTTGTGATTTCAAACTCGATGAAACGAAAAAATAAGTCCATAGTACCAGGCGCTCAGAGACGGGGAAGAGTTAGCCTTAGTTAGATCTCGCTCACCGCGAGTCAGTGACATTTCTAACTCTGTCTAACTCGTGGGTGTGACCTTCGCGCCATCTCCCTCTCTCAACGAGCTCAGACGGGGTTATTTAGTATAAAATAGTATAATTTTTATTAGTTCGCCAAAGAAGTTTTACTTCTGACATGAGTACTTTGTACACACACACACTTTTTTTTATTAATAATCTAAATGAATCTAATATATGTTTTACAGATAGTACAAATAGGCCGTATTTTAAGTGCCCACATGTCGTCCATGCAGTGGGTGGAAACTGGTGCCGCTCACATTGCAGCCGCTTTAACTTCACTACAAGATGCAACAAGGGCGTTGAAAAAACGCAGTGAGGCAGCTTTCCAACGTGCTTATCACTAATGTCATACTAATATTAGAGTCCAAGAGGCCCACTCCCCTTCCCTCCTCCCTCTTCCTTCCCTCATCCCTCCCTCCCTTTCCTGAAAGGACGGCAACGCATCTCAGGCTTGCAGATGTCCATGGGCGGAGGTGATCACTTCCCATCAGTTTAGCCTCCTGCCCGTTTGTCCCCTTTTTTCCATAAAAAAAAAGATTGATACTAAGTAACACAGGATAGACCACATAGTTTATACAAGTGAAACATTAATATAGTGTGGACTGTAGGATAAACAAGTCAATTGGATATTAAATGGATTAAGGTGATGTCTCAAATTTTAATTTCAAGATAATTTAAAACTTGTGTAATGTATATAAAATGGCTGTCACGTGGTGTTAACTGAACTATAATATAAATATGGCTGATTTAAGATTTTATAACTGTTATTACACTAATAACCAACATTATTTGTATTGCATCACATTGCTTGGTCATTGTTAGAATATTTTTGTTGCCAATGTTGCAGCCACAAATTACAGATAAATATTGCCCGTTTAAATATGCAAGATATCACCTTCATCCATTCTTCTTAATTGATTGTAACTTTATACATTATTTAGAATAACAGATCTTCTTTACATTTATTAAGGTTGCTTTTAGTTTTTGTCACTTTCATTTGATTTAAAGTAGAAACAGCAAGATTCTAATGAAGTTCTGTTGTATATACTTCTCTATCTGGTATGAATTACTACTTATACAGTGAACAAGCTCAGTCTAACTTTAATCAGTTTATGTAATTAAATTACCTTCAAATAAGTTACTAATATAGCTAGCTCCATTCAAAACGTTTTTTTGTATCTGTGAAAGTTTTTGTTTGTGAAGTATTTTTTTTTTATTTTGTTACATAATTATGACAAAATCTTGTCATGTCAGTGCTTGATTTGAATAAGGTTGAATAAGGCTGTACTGTACCGCCAACTCGCACTAGGCCAGCGCGGTGGACTATGGCCTGATCCCCCTCGTACTGAGGGAGGCCCGTGCCCAGCAGTGGGACGTTAAAAAGGGCTGATGATGAAGGCTGTAAATCAATTGATTTTAAATAAATACTATGTGTTTGATTTTTTGTATTTTTATTTGTAACATCACATTTTATGAAAAGTATTAGGTTTTTCAACACTAAAGATAATTAAAATACAATGACTGGGTTTTTAGGAATATTTTAAATTTTGGCATATTTCGCCTTTAATTATAATTTAAATTATTAATTTATATACAATCATAATAAATACAAATATTTTATTATCATAATAAAATCTACCATAAGGCTGGAAAAATAATAAAAAAATACTAAAAAAGAATAGTTAAAAAAAAGGTTGAAGTTTAATCACAATAATTACATCCTAAATGTGAAGGATTGAATATTTGTCAGTACTTTATAATATCCGGAATATAAGTTTTATATAATCAAATACATATATACTGAGTTTTACGCCTGTACTACTGAAAATAATAAAACAAAAAAATTTTGAAACTATCACTTAGGGCCAGAGATCATGAGAGTCTTCCGTTGCATGTTTTTTGTAAAGTATTTAACCCCTTGTGTACCAAAACATTCTATAGTTGTAAATTTTTTTATTACATATATATGATCTACGAACAATTTTAAACTTTTCAAAAATTATGAATAAATTTGCATAAATTAACTTTTTTTTTTTTTAATTCATAATTTTTGAAAAGTTTAAAATTGTTCATAGATCATATATATGTAATAAAAAAAATTACATCTATAGAATGTGTTTACAATATGCTACATTAACAACCAAAATATGAAAGTCACAAAAATATAAAATAGTACTATCTATAATAACAAATATTTATTAAACAAAACTCAATCACTTTATAAAACAAAGTCCTCCACCACGTCTGGCTGTCTGTCTGTTCGCAATAAACTCTAAAACTACTGCACAAAGTTTCATGTTATTTTCACCAATGGATAGTTCTCGAGGAAGGATTTGTATATAATTTGTAAAAAGTATGTGTTTACTAACAGAACTCATGGCTTCACCCGCACCACATATCACATAATACTACCCGCACTAAATATTATAATGTATTTTTTTTAACAACAAAAAAATTCATTATCAACTCATTAAAATAATTTTAATAGACAATACCACCAATAAAGCATTGCAATTTCACATTTTCTTCAGTCTCCAAACATAAAATAACTAATTTCTTATGTACAATACTGCATATAGTTCTATTGTGAGATATGTTATCTGCACTTAAAAACATTGAAAACTTCTTGGCATCAACTCGGCAATAACACACTTTTGATAGGTCTTCGTTAGCTTGGCTTTCTGTTTCTGAATCTGAATGATCGATGGGACCTGTAATTATTTTTATAGTATTTAATTTATAACACTTCATAAAATATAAAAATTCTTAATTACTATTAAGAATTTTACTAAAATCACATTTTTTTTTCTGTTGATTAAAAATAATTATAATATGATAAGCTTGAATGGTTATTCAGCCAAGATTTATACAAAAAACCTAACAACTATAAAATTTTTGACTATCTGTTTAATAGTGTAGTAACAAGTATAATAATATTTTTTATAACTCTATAATAAAATATTGAAATTTTATCAATAAAACAAAGAGTTAATGCAAAAGTCAACTCTCTTTGCCCAGTTAAAAAAAAATATAGCTACCTATTTCATCTATAGATAAGGAATGTTTTAGATATCTAGGTGTAATGAACTATCTTTGAGAAATTACTTATTTATAACAAAAGAATAAATAATTAAAAAAAATAATAACCTTCAAAAGCTTCAACTCTTAAATTTTTAAACCTTGTTGATACTTTTGCCATATCAGTTTTTATTTGTAATGTCAATCTTCCTTCTGCCGAGGCTCTGATCACTACTTCTGATGCCATTTTTCTCATTCTATCTATTGTGGTACGTAATTGCTTTAATGATGGTAACTCTATTGAAATCTGTAATTTAAAATCATAAATACTATAAAAAATGTAACCTGAAAAAATATTGATATAATAATATGTAAAGAAAAAAAATAAAATGCAAATAATATTATAATGAACATAAAAAAACAGATTTTTTAAATTCTTTTTAGACAAATACTAGCAAATCACACTGGTGCTCTCTTCCAAAATTAAAGTTTTGAGCACAAAAAATGAAGGACTTTTATAAAAACTTATGAGAGTCCTTAGACCTCCTTAATCTGACCTTGTTGTAAAACCTATTCTTAGAGGACTACTACTATTAACTACATCCATGCTAAACCTGTCTTCTAACTACTACATCCCTGCCAAATTTAATATTTTTATGTCAAGCAGTTTTCTATATTTTTGAAGAGTAAGTAAGCTTTCACTTTTACATATGACTTAGATTGACCACAAAGGTGAAAATAATATTATTATTTATATTTATATGAAAATTGAAACTTACATCTGGTTGTGGTATTCTAGGTTCATGAAATTCATTCCATAGATTTATAGGTACAACTACAACAGAAATGTCATGTGTTACTTGCCTTGTCTGCTGCGTTGTTGTAGATGACTGAAATTTTACGTTCAATTTTAACTGTAACTCAAGTTCAATATGTTGCTTTAAATTATTAAAGTATAACAAAATTGAACAGACCATTTCAATTACCAATGTTAAACAAGGACATTGTTTTTTGGTAAGTTTCATTTTTAAGGATTTGGCAGTCTTCAATGTAACTAACGACCTTGCCAAACTTGCTGAAAATATGACAAATTGTAGAAATAGTATATAATATAAAAGAATTTCAGTCTTAAACAATTAAGTATTAATTATTTTTTACAGAATTTACCTGAAACAATGCCAAGATATATGTCTTTATGTTCATCATTGATGCCTATCATTTGATAATCAGAAAAGAAAACAGTTGGAGACATCTCACACCAAAGCACAGGACGTGCAGGTCCACCATGGTCTTCGCTTACAATAAAATATATCTTATCATCTGATAATCTTAATATACACTCTTTGGACAATTTTGATATAGTGGTTACAATATCTGAAAATGTTTTGTAATATATTTATTAAAAATATTTAAATTGGAATGCAACAGTCTAAGTATTTTACCACATACTAGAGAACTCTCTCATAGGGCCGGTATCAACCATAACTGCACGGAACTTCATATTGAATAATAAAATTGAAAATATCTCTAAAGTCTAAACTTAATCACATAAATATTTCTAGTAAGCACCATTTAATTGTAATTCACAATTTCGCGCGATGCTTTCAAACCACAGACAATAATTTTTGTCTGTGATTCAAACTCAAATTATCATAGATAATTTTTTTTGTCTATGTCTATGACATAAAGAAAGTCATCTCCCTGAACCTGGCGACAACAAATTAGTTTCTATATTTTTTTTTAATTAATCGTTTGTTCGTTGTTTGCTCTTAATTGTTCGTCAAAAATGTTCATTTGTTCGACTATTGTTTATTTATAAAAAATTAAATAAATTTACTGTCACAAGTTGGCGCAACATAACCCAAATACATGTTTTTTTTAATCGATAGCTTTTTTTTATAATTTGTTCGATTAATTAAATTATTTGTTCGATCGTGTTTATATTTTTATTTAATTTTTTTTAGAAATGATCCACAGATTTCAATAATAAGCGCACATGCGCTGGTTGTGTGTGTGTGTGTGTGTGTTTGTGTGTAACCCTCTCATAACTAGAAATCGGTCAATGCATTCCGGAGACATGGCAACTAAAAATTTATTATAAAAGAAACTATCTTTTCGGACTAAAACTACTTACTTAACTTACGGTACTTTACTATAAAAATAATTACAGATCCCATCGATTATTCAGATTCAGAAACAGAAAGCCAAGCTAACTAAAACCTATCAAAAGTATGTTATTTCCGAGTTGATGCCAAGAAGTTTTCAATGTTTTTAAGGGCAGATAACATATCTCACAATAGATATATGCAGTATTGTACATAAGAAATTAGTTATTTTATGTTTGGAGACTGAAGAAAATGTGAAATTGCAATGCTTTATTGGTGGTATTGTGTATTAAAATTATTTTAATGAGTTGATAATGTATTTTTTTGTTGTTTAAAAAAAAGTAATGACAACAGATATCTATCAATATTCATAATAATATTAAGCATGGGCAAGCCATGACTTCTGCTATTAAATGTATACTAAAATTTTCTTTAAATCAAATTATATACTAAAACCTTCCTCAAGAACCACTCTATCCTATAAAAAAAAACGAACAAATAAAATTCTTGATCAAACATTGAAGAACATTCCCTATTAGGGGTAAATTTTAAAAACAACAACATTGAAGAACGGTTAAAGAACAATTGAATTAGCCAAAAAAATAATAAAAAAAAGTCAATTACCCCCCGCCACATTACGCCGCGGTCTACGATACATTCTCTATCTATGTATGTATCTAAGAATTGTTAAGGTAAGGCGTACTATCTGTGTATGAAAATAGTATCTCTCAAGAAGCGTCAAATTAAGGTGGCGCCACAACAACATAACAAGGATTAATTTAAACATAGGGCCAAAAGTTGGTTTTACCATTATTGTTCTTAATATATAACATTATATTTGCTATTTTTCGTATTACATAAAAACTAAATAACTTAGGTTTTATATACCGTAGTTCAAAAAGCTACAGCACGGTCGAGTAAAACAAGGTCTAGCAACAAACTCAATTACAGTAGTAATAGATTAGTATGGTTTGTGTGACAAAGCTTCCAAGCTTCGCGTCAACGCCGCTATATGATGTTGCTATCGACTGGAGCTGCGTAGTGCGCACTGCACACGCCGTTTTAGTGAGAATTCAATAAATAAATAAAAAATAAATAAATATGTTGGGAAATTATTGGGAAACACATCGCTATCTATTATAGTTCCGTGCTAAACTACGAGACTTGTATAACGGATACCACATAGTTGATATACTACATACCTATATAACTTTAAAAAAACATTCGTGCTGAACCTGTGCCCCCAGTGGGACTTGAACCCGCGACCGCTGGCGCAGGAAGTAGGGTCAATATAAACTGAACCAAATTTGTCGTCATATGGTATTTATGAGATACGAAATAAATTCGATTAATGTGGTGAGGGCTTAGTAGGCTTGCATTACGTGCTAAGATAAAGAATTATTATTCTTTATCTTAGCTTACGTGGGATAAAAAAGAGACAGAATAATATTCTATCTTAGTTGCACAGCACCCCAGTATATCGTCACGCTGCGGCCGTAAATTGAAACAATTGTCACGATAAGCCAACGCCACTACTCTTGATGCTAGACACGTAGTGATTACATTCTCTTTGGCTAGATCTTCTGACTAGATTTATCTGCCCACAGATTATGTATCTGCCTCGGTGGTGGCTAGCATGTACAGTCGCACACAAGGAGGTCCTGGGCTCGAGTCCCGGGTCGGGCCAAGTTAGTTATGGAACTTTCTGTTTCGTAAGCCTCAGTAACAGCCCGAAGTTGGGTAGTTCGCAGTGTTTCACCCCCGTGCCTCGGAGAGCACGTAAAGCCGTCGATTTTGCGCCTTAACTCTCTCTGGTCGTGGCGAGCAGTCGTCTCACCGGAATATGAGAATTTTAAGGAATAGAAAGTGCACTTGTCTTTGCGCATACACTTGTGCACTATAATATCTCCCGCGCAGATGGCTATTCTCAATGAGTAGTAGTACCAGTAGTCTTAGTTTCACCCTAAGTATGGAACTTAAATTTTTTTTTTCAACGCGGCACAATTCTGTACAGCTACTAGATAAATTATCACTACTTCCTAGGGTAGGAAGTGGGTATAATATTATGAAATTTGGTGGGTTTTAACTGTTATTTTCTGCTTAAAAGGGACACTTTTTTGTTTGTCTTCCATTTAAGATAATACTCCTTACCACTACAGTCCAAACATAATAATTAAATAACTATAGATGTAGTGGTAAGGAGGACTATCCCTGTGTATGACTGTGTATGAGTGTCTATTTTGGTATTATATCTATTATTACATTTTCATTTAATAAATAAGCTGGTTTAAGCACTCGTGCATCGCTTTACCGCGGTGATATACGATACGCTCGCGCGGTACTTGATTTTGAACCTTTTCGAGTCGTATAGTTTTTTGTTTATGTTTTCAGATGTTCCACTTATAATTCTTGGAAGCCACTTAGATACTTGATAAGAAGAAACATAAACCATAACAATTGAATGTATATTTAATTTTTTACAGCTCTTTATTTCGAGCGAAACTTGAAAAACTCCGTTTTATTTAAAATAAATATGTATAATGAACAAAAACAATGATTTTTTTATTTTATTTTTATATTCCTTCATTCTATATAACATTATCTATATGACGTAAAGTAAAAAAAATGCATGTCATCATTATAATAATTCTACTTTTTCACTCGCAAACATTTGCTAAAAATTCGACGATGAACAAGATACGCGCAAGTTGAGAGGTCATTTTTAAAAATTTATTGTGTATGTGCTGTAGCGTATTTCTTATACTTTCTTATATCATATTATAGGCACAATATTTAAGAATAGTATATATTTTTTTTACATGTGTAGATCAAAAAACTATATTATCAAAAGGCAAAATATCTCAGAAGGTAGATTATTTCATAAAAAACTATAAGGTTTAGTTTAGATCAAATTTGTGTATGATAAAATATATTTATCTGTAAAATAATTATTTACTAAATTAGAAAATGACATTTTTAATCCATTGATATAAAATACCAAAGAGAATGTAACTGTAAAATACATGTAATCAATTTGGAGCCTTGTGCGTTGTTGAGGGCCTTATAGTACAACGGTACAACTGTAAGGCGTAAATCACATTTAATTTTTTTTCAAAGTGTTACACCAACTTTTTTCAAACACAATTTTTATGAGTAATAGTGCACATAGAGAAGCCCAATGTATATTATTTTTGTGATTGCTATTTCAGAAAACACAAAAATAAAAAATATTTTTTTTTTTAGAATAATATTATACTAAAAATTCCAAAAAATATATAATATAGTATGTAATGTAACCTAAAGTCTCGCATTAGTATCACTTCTCTCGCTTAATCAGTTTTTGAGATATGTTACTTTGAAAAATAGTCATGCGTATCGTTATTGTTACTCATATCTCTGGTTCAAAACGTAATCTGGTCGCGATATGTACATATATCGTATTTGTAGGTAGATATTTAAACATAAGGTTCGATATAGGTTACCGTTTGGGGGCCGATCCCTTATACTTATACGGCTAGACCCTTTGTATATCCTAAATTATATAAGACTCGCTTTTTTAAGACGTATAATGTCATCATTCATAATCATTATAAAATTGGTTAAGCCGTTTAGTTACTTCGAGGGAACACAGGGTCAAACATACATACAAGTCAAACGCATTATCCTTCTTTGAGCTTCGCCACAATCGGGTAAAAATACACATACATGTTTTGTTAACATTACGTTGACAGAATATTAATAATAAAAAATATTAACTGTAATCTTGTAAGCTACGTATTTTTATAGTATGACTAGCTGTACACCGCGCGTTCGCTCGCGTTCATTTTTTTGATTGCTAATCAACCTTATTGGGTTGATCTGTAGGAAAAAAAAATTGTCTAAAAAATAAAAAATAAAAATTTAGGGGTGGACTACCCTTAACATTTAGGGGGATGAAAAATAGATGTTGGCCGATTCTCAGACCTACTCAATATGCTCACAAAATTTCATGAGAATCGGTCAAGCCGTTTCGGAGGAGTTCAAGTTCGAACCTCGTGACAGGAGAATTTTATATATTAGATAGAATATAGATAGAGGTCGTAATAGTAATAAACTGTAGGGAAAACTATAACGACAACCTTGACATAGAAATATACTGAACGCGCGTAAATTAAACTTATGGAGGATATGATTAATACACATCACCTATTATTTTATTTACACATTTGATACGTATCGTATTATAATAATAAAATACAATGAAAATTAAATAACATGCATTAGATCACTATATGACTTAACTTGCTAATTATTACATATGTTGTGTTATACCTATATAGATTTTAGTAATTTTGTCGGCTTATTCAAGAATAATTTAATAGATACTACATACTCAAAATTCAAATGCAGGCTACATGTCTCACGATGAAAAAACATTAAAATACATAATGCAAAAGTTGTTTCTTGACTTTGTGTACGTTACTCTTACTACCTAGTACCTACATTATAATGTTACTTGAGAGAATTCATTATTTAAACTTAATAACTTAATCGACAATTCAACACAGCGCCATCCAGTTCCGTCCTAAGCTACGAGGCTTGTGTTACGGATACCAGATAGTTGATACACAACACATAGGTACATAAATTTAATATATAAACATTGCAAATATAAACACCCATGACTTGAGTACAAAACATACATGATCAACAAATGAATGTCTCCCGCGGGACTTGAACCCGCGACCGCTGGCGCAGCAAGTACAGTCACTAAAAACTGCGTCAAACGTGTCGTAATAAGTCTCGTATAAATAAAAGATAGTTAAAATCCATACGAATGTCACCTCAATGAATCTAAATAAAGAGACGCATTATTAATTGATCTTAACAGCTTAGCTACTTCATATTTTATCGAAGCTCTTACAAATTCTGCGACATTATAATTCGTAACAGTACCGCAATCTTGTGCAGTGCAATTAAATACTTCTAATAGTTTTAAAGTAATTTTGTCTGGGCCATTGTGAAGGATAGCTTTGGGGGACACGCGCTTGGCTTTTTTGTATAAACTGTCAGCTGCGATCGTCAAGTTGATGGATACGATGTCGTTACTTCTCCTCACTTCGTTACGCGCCATTCGGCCCAGCAAATAGCCTGGAAACAGATAATTAATGTTGGGAAATAAGTTTTGTTGATATAAGTTAAAACAAATACTAATATTTTTTCGCTTTGTGATTGTTGTAATTATTAGGAATCATTGGCGATGGAATTTCCATTTATATTTTTAACTTTTTAATTATAATTTACTTCGTGGCAGGGCGGTGAAAGTGCACCCTCTTACATTGGTATATAGCTTTACTCTTTGGCCGGTACTAATGAATGCAATCGCTTTGCAGATACTAAAATAAACTGAGTAATTCAGTGAATTTGTACTCTATTTACTCTTGGCATAAATAAAATGCAAGATTTACGCCAGCTTTTAAAACCATGAAGAATAATAGCAATTGTTTCTTATTATTTTAATAAAATTTCAACATAATTAGAATTAGTGTTAACTAGCTGACCCGTGCCCACTTCGTTGGGCATAATGTTAATAATCCTTTTTTAGTACAGAGTGTTTAAATAATTTTAATTATTTTATAAATATTAAAAATTAAAAATTAAATTATAAAACTACTTTTTGTAACTTAAATATAAAAGTTAGACATATGCTGTCGTTGACTTTTTTGTAGGCATTTTCAAGCTCCACATCTTTTCTCTAGAACTCAAAAATATATCTTTCATAGTTAGGGCAGCGTTCGTAAGAAACGCTTTCATTCGACCGTTTTTTCTCCGATTCACTTTGCAAAACGGACTACCACGTAAAAGCCTTTTTATTTTTCGGTTTTTTATATAACCTATGACACTCAGCAATAATGTGGCTTTCTATTGGTGAAATAATTTTTAAAATCGGTTCAGTAGATCCCGAGATTACCCCTTACAATTTAACAAATATACAAACACACAAACTTTACTTCTTTACAATATTGGTATATTTACAACTTAATTTAAAAAAGTGTGAGATTAAGATAAAAAAAATATTAGTCCCGCTGAGTTTCTTTCGCCAGTTCTTCTCAGGTCAGAGGTTTCTTCCGAACTGGTAGACTCATGACGCAGGTACAGTAAGAAATTGTAACAATTTTTATGCTGAATAAAATATTTTGATTTGATTTGATTTGAATAGTAGACAGTTAAAATGAATGTCGCTTTAAGTTAACAATTAAAATATTTAACAGTTATTAGTAAATACTGCTCACCTCCAAATATACACACAATTCCGATAAAGAACATAAGCGTCGCACACAATCTCTTGGTGACATGGGGGTCGGAGCCCATGCACGATCTGCGTTCTATACTCATAACAAAGTATTATTGTTCTGTGATAACAAAGCAGTGAAACCACTTTGAAATTTCTCTCAAAAAGATGTTTCCGCCACACTCTCTCAACGCGAAATGGCCATTTCGTAACGTCGCGTAGCGGCCATGAATCCTGGTTTATTTATAGTGATTTGTGTCTGGGAATATGGCTTGCTGAATGCTGAGAAATGTATATTATATGGTCGGAGTTTCCTGACGGGTCGCGGGTTTAACCTTAGCGGCTTGAAACTTTGCCAGGTGTTGATTGTTGGCCGAAACGTTGTGACTCATCCTCATGCTTTCAGTGTTTACTTGGTAATCGTTACTGTTGGTGAATACGTGGAAATGTTTAAGAATTAAGGCAATTCTTTTGAGTTTACGATGTTTTTATTATAAAATTTATTTATAACCAACATTTGACATACAAACGTACAGTAGTTGAGTTATGAAAAACATTTGTTAGGTATTGTTATATATATATATATATTACATCGAATGCGATGAATCTTACCACTATATGTTGAACGGATATGGATGAAATTTTGTATAAGTATAGGTAAGTTTAGTCTGGAATAGCACATTTTACCGGGAAAAAAGAAGGCAATGAAACTTATTTAACTATAATATAATATGGCTGCTGTAAAATATTTAAAAATGGGACCATAATCCAAACTTTTAGTTTTGATTAAACAGAATATTCTTGTAAATCTCAGACAGTGTTCAGTTAATAAATATTATTTCATTGAAATAAACTCTTAGATCGCACGAATTCCAAAAACAATACAGACCAGAAATAGATTTATGTCAATGACCACTTCCCACAACTGCAAGATTTGATACGTCAATGTAGTTCCCGAAATTATCATTCATATTGTTATTTATATACTGCCGAAAGAAAAGGGACAAATAGGTATATGTTAAATTAAAGAGATCAATTGAATCAAATACTGTAGTTAGTATTCAGAATAATGTGCAGTGGATATCAACATAGTATTTAACCTTTTTCGAATTCCCACTGCTGGGGGTGGGCCTACACTCAATCATAGAGGACCAGGCCATAGTCCACACCATGCTGGCGGGGCGGACTGAGAATGTCTTTCGAAAGCTCGTTAGATTCTCTCAGACATACAGATAATCAAGTTTTCTTCTAGTAAAATAAGCGCTAGTTATGTTAGGAATTATTCGTACAAGAAAGTACTCAGCTTCACTCGGTTTCTTAAACTTCACTAGTTATTCCTTCGTCGGTTTTACAAGTAAAATAAAAAAGCATATTTTAAAAACATGTAGGTATTTATTAATTAGACGCAAATCAATTTTATAATAATAGCTTTTTCCATACATAATATTTCAATTTTACTTAATTATTATTCAATTTTATAAAAATAGCTTTTCACCATATTGAAAATTATTTCATGATATCATTAATTAGGAGGATGTCATAAGTTCTAGACATATAATCGTAAGTAATTTACTGGCACTGGGGACATTTTTGTATTCAATCCTATATTATATCTCCAACTTCACACTCAAAATAAAAAAATTTGCGAACCGAGATTCAAATAAAACTCAATTAAAAGCAAAATTATGTCACATACATTGGCGTCCACTTTAATTCTTTAACAAGTTCAATTGAAAGATCACAAAAATTTATGCATATACATTTTTCAGTCACCAGTTCACAAATGTAGGTACTTATTAAGTCCAATTCAATAACAAATGTCAAAAATTAAAAAAAAGTAATGTTTTTGATTATAATTAATTAAAATATATGAAAATTAATTAGGTAAACGACAACTTAAAAATACACTAGGCGTTCTCTGTAAGCACTGACCTAACGTAATTTACTTCTAAATCAAATTTATTCATTATACTCCTCTATTCTGCATTATGTACTGCGAGGCTAGATGTGCCGATAGTTAGATATGTTACTCTTAAAAAAAAACTCATAAACATATTTTGATGAAACTAAAGTAACATACTTCATAAAGATAAATATAAATGAAAATGCGAGTGGATATGTGGGAGAATGTGAGATATTCTCAAGCATCGGACTATGGGCCCATATTGAAGAGCATCTTGAGGTCTTCGATGGACAGCTTGGAAGCCTTGTCGTTCTTGGCGCCGGTGAGGACGCTTTCGGCGAGCGCCAGCTTGGCTTTCTGCAGCTGCCGGATGGACTGCTCCACTGTGTCCACGGTTATGAACCTGGGGACAAGGGAACAAAGATTTATTGAAGTTATACCCTTTCCCCTTGTATTGAAGGAAGGCCCGTGCCCAGCAGTGGGATGTTGAAAAGGGCTGAATATATTATACTTCTTTTAGGCGTTAAGAACAGATGTATTTTGTTTTGGATGCGACACTTAAACTGGTATGAAGTAAGTAATCACTATTTTAAGACAAATTAGTTACCTATTTGAAAACTAGGAAGTTAATTCATTACTAACAATGTACCTACGATGACCGCACCATTCATCATCACACGACATTCATCTTTATTCTCTAGCCTAGCATATTTGATACTCGTAAAATGCTTTCGCATGAATTTAAAACGACCGACGAATATTTATTATTACCATTATAAATTGGTATTTAAAAAAACTAAAAATATATATAAGGATATCTATTTCAACAAAGTATGAAATTCAATTTTTATGCAGTTCCATACCTATAAGTCTGATCGTAAAACCAGAATTAAAATGAGCGCGATCAAAAAAATTTAGCAAATATTTCGTAATGTAAAATGTTTTATGCCCTATAAAGCTCAAAATAACTAACGTAAATACTTATTTTAAGCTACTTTTAATATACAAGGCAAATTTAGGAATTTAACTCGTACTTTCAAATAAACAAATCTAAGCGTTCTAAAAATAAACGACAAAAGTTTAAAATAGAACTAAGAATGATCGATCGAATGTGGCGTTTGAAAGGTGGGTATCACTACATAGTATAAAACAAAGTCGCCTTTTCTGTCCCTATATCCCTATATCCCTATGTGCGCTTAAATCTTTAAAACTACGCAACGGATTTTGATGCGGTTTTTTCCAATAGATAGAGTGATTCAAGAGGAAGGTTTATATGTATACCTAGCGGATCCCGTGGCTTTGCCTGTGCTAAATCTAGGGAAGAGCCCGAGCGAAGCGAGGGCGAGTCGCTAGTTTAATAATAAAAATACTACTATAACTATGTATTGACTAGAATATTTAGGAATTTGTTTGTATATTTTATAAAATAGCTATTTTCATTCCTTTCAAATTATAATATTTTACCTATGTCGAATATGTTTATTAAATCACTATACTAATAAACGATTGTTCGCTCTAACTGTCAAAACTAGAGAACGGATAGACACGGAACTTATTCGATAAAATTCTTGAACAGCTTTAGAAAATATATGAAACAGGTAATCAGTGCCGATAAAATTTAAGGGTTGCCCTCGATTTCTCTAGGATCCCATCATCAGATGCTGCCTTGGTGACAATGAGAACATCTTGAATGTATACCCTACTGAATAAATAAGAAATTTTTAAAATCGGCCCACAATTCACGGAGAAATCGGTGAAAACACATAAAAAACAACTGTTGAGGAATTTTACCTTTCATTATCAGCTCATCGACATGTGATGATGATTTTCATACGTAAAAGCTTTATCGGTTTTAGAAAATATATCAAAAACATAATAGGTGCCTGTAAATTTTGAGAGTTGCAAATGAAAATGTAAATTTTGAAATCGGCCCACAGACGGCGGAGAAATCGGTGAACATCTAATTAAAAAAAAATACATACAACGGAACATATAACCTCCTCCTTTTTTGAAGTCGGTTAAAAATGCTTCGAGATTCTGTGATGGTGTAAGTGAGAATATGTAAAATATAAGAAGTTGATTTCCTATTTTTAGAACGCGGGCGGAGCCGCGCGAAACGCTAGTACTTAATAAGACGTATAAAAGTAGGTTAATACCATAAAAATTAAATATATATGTATATCCTTATTCATTTCCCATACAAACGTTCACCCCCCGATATAATATATTTCCTATCCTATTTCTAAAACTACCTCCATACCTTTATAAATGAAACTATCTTTTCGGCTTTTGTCGCGGACTTATTTGATGTAAAGCATTCGAAACGTAGGTAACAAAAAATCTAAATCCGAGACAAAATTCAAAAATATTTTCATTTATAAGTTATGTTAAATATTCGCGTAAATCTAAGAATGCACTATTTCAATACCCATTATCGATTGAGCTGATTAAGAGGTACAAGGTATAAAACAAGAAGTCTGTGTGACTTCAGCATTTCGCTTATATATGGTATGGATGGAGTATGGATAATAATATTAGTACGAATATCATTTGAAATATAGCAGACAAAGTGGGGGATCAGTTGTAGATGCGCAAACGTTGTTCCTAGCTAAATGCCGGGAATACTCTCTCGCGGTGACACTATGTCTTTGGCGCGAACATTATTGAATGACTGTAAAATGTATAATAAATTACCGGTGACATGACGTAAACGACGCACATTTCTGTAGAATTGTTTTGTAGGAATATTTTACAAATCACTAATTCGTTTAAACAATTCACAGGCACATAGCGGAAAATTATTGGCTAGCATTCCTCACTACCACAGAGGTTGCGGGTTTAGTTTTTTTATAGCGTAGCGGCACGTGGGCACATATCGTCAAGAAGATGACAAACATAATGAAATATAATTCTTAACTCTTTTCCACACATTTAGAATATAATGTATGTTGTGATATTTAATTTTGCTGTTATTTTTTTGCATTTCACATTCCAAATTACACATAAACATGCAAGTTTCATGCATTTTTGCGAGCTATTAATGACACTCATTGTTTTGATACTCCAACTTGATAGGTTTTAATAAAAAAAAAAACATACTTGGCCATTTTATTTTTTATAATTTAGACACCTCGGCTTTACTAAAATCCATCAGGCCGTTATAAATGAAACTATCTTTTCGGATTTTGTCGCGGATTTATTATGATTTTTGGTTCCCGACGTTTCGAATGCTTTACAGCAATCATGGTTACGGGAGAGACTAAGTTATTAGACGTCTCAGGGGCTTATATACTTGTTACAGACAGTGCCTACCCACAATTTTTACAAATATTCAAAATGATAGACTATAAAATTATACATTTCAATTCTAAACATTTAAGATTTAAAAATTTTAAATTATATTATAAATATGGCAATATTATTAACTTATTATTAACTACTATAAATATAATTATTATAATTTTCTAACATTTGTTAAAATAATATTAAGTAGTGTTGCTATTATTAAAATATGTATAATGTGTTATATTAAAATATAAATTATTAAAGCAATATTAAACTTTCATATACTATAATTTAAAGATTAATAGTTTAAAACAACTTGTGTTTTGATTATTTTAAGTTAAATATTAAGCAACACTACTGCAAACTAAATCATTTTAAAAATTGAAAATATAATATTTAACAAATCTAACTATGCTTAAGTTCTTTTGAATTATAACTTTTTAACTATAAAATGAGTTAATGTCATTTAGTATGTCCATCAAGCCGTTTAGGCTACAGAGCGTGCCAAGTAATTATACTAATATACATATTATACACTCAAAAAGCATAAATCACCTTTTGGCAGGCATTTGATAGTCAAGTAATAAAAATCTTAATGTATCTTACATGTACAAGTAAGAATATTTCAATTCAAATGCCTCGAAGTTAAGTAATTATCGATAAATCGATAAAATATGTGTAGTAGAATATGTAAATTATAAGAAATGAGAAGATGATTTTAAAAACTATTCACACAAAAATAAACCAATTTCGCATATTATTGCCAATAAAATGGATTTCTTTAATCACAGATCAGTACAAATATTTGGCATGTTGCGAACAAACAAACTAAACGGCGGCGGATGCGAAAAAAACCTGGCACGCTCTATAGAGACATCACTCGTTATGGGTTTTTGGTTAATGAAATATTTTTGTTGAAATACTTTATCTTATAGGAATTTTTAATACATAAATAAACGATACAATATCAACTTTTCAATATAGGATATCTATAGATCGCTGGTTCAAATTCGGCTCGAAGGACCACAAAGATGTACGGGCTGAGATGAAAACCCCTACAGTCTTTGGTTGATATTGATAGGAATTATTGATAGATAAGTAAATGTTAGTCCAGGCTAAAACGAATTGTACATTAACTTAACTTAATGATAGAATGATAAATGATAGATTGATAGATTGATAGAACGACCCGTGAGCGCGTACGACGACGCCGACTGCCGACAACAACTACTGAATCGAAATATATAGTGTATGTAAAGTGCTTACGCGACAAATATTATGTATTAGCCCGTACAGCTATAGAAAAATATTAGAGTAATCTACACACAAAATTGTACCATTAACGGTGGCGACTGTTTTTTTTTTTTTTTTAATATTTTTAATCGCGTAGAAATATTTACCGAATAATCGAAATTCTCACATTAATTAATGATGAATAAAAAGAGAATGCAAGAAAAAAAATTCAAATTCTATGTATTAGCGTGATTTCGCTGTCTATTCTCGTTCTTGCTAAAAATGTCGTTTTCCTTTCCTAAAAATGAGGAAAATTTCTAAGTATTATTTTAGACTAACGCGTATGATAAGTTTTGTATATTTACTTCGCCAACGCATGGTATGTGTATTAGTCGGCTTAATTATAATTGCGCGCACAATAGCAACTGTCCTAACATACTCGTAAAACACAATCGTCGTTAATTTTATTTAGTTTTTAAAGGAAAACTTGTTTTCGCGCATGAGGGTAAAATTCTTACGAATGAAATATAAATATAAACGAGTACCAGTAGAAGTACCAGGCACTCAAGAGAGGGGGAAGAGCTAGCACCACCATCCTTCAGACGGTCAAGATGCGCAGGTTTGACCCTCAAGCCTCAGATAGCGAAGCCATGGGATCCGCTAGTAAATGTATAAAAACTTCTCAAAATATAAATACTAAAACTTCTTCTTTTCTCGAGAACCAATCTTTCCATTGGTAACTATAGCATGAAAATCGGTGCAGTAGTTTTTGACTTTATCGCGAACAGACAGACAGACGTGGCAGAGGACATTTATTTTATAACATGTACAGTTCTCGAGGCATAAGGTCAGCTTTGCATTTGTGTGAGTGCAGTGTACGCATAGGCACGACGATACTGATAGACGTTGCGTGATTGGTTTAAACCCGTTTTAACTAGTTTTTTATGCGCGGCTATTGGCTTTTAGCTATCACTCACACAAATGCAAAGCTGAGCTTATGCCTCGAGAACTGTAGTGTAGTACCTGTATATGTGGACGTGCTGCGTCTGGCCCATGCGGTATATGCGGTCCTGCGCCTGCTCCTCCAGCTGCGGGTTCCAGTGCGGGTCCAGCAGCAGCAGGTGGCTGGCGCCGCACAGGTTCAGCCCCACGCCGCCCGCGCACAGAGACAGCAGCATCACCTGCCACACGCATGTAGTAGTCTAAGCGTTAAGAGTATTAAGTATTAAGATGTATGCTATATAATAAGTTTTCTGATGCAATAAAAGTCAGTCTTGCTTCAACCTTTGTTTAATTCACATATCCGATAAGCCACACACTACATGGCGACCCTGCCTAAGGAATTCGCTCGGTAAGTTTAAAGGAAGGTAAGGAAAACGCGAACGGAAGGAAATCACAAAGTAACTTTTACTTCTTATCCTGAAAAACTAAAAGTTATCATACGCACCCTGACGCCCGAGTGCGGGTCGTTGAGCTGGTCGACGAGGCGCGAGCGCGCCGCCACGGACACGGCGCCGCTGAGCGTGACGCAGCGCACCCGCGCCTCCACCAGCGCGCGCTCCACCAGCCCCAGCACCGACGTCCACTGCGACACCACCACCGCCTTGCGATCTGCATGCACACACGTGGTTAGGGGGCGTCCATAAATCACGTGATATTTTTAAACAACTTTTGAAACCCCCCCAACCCCATGGTGATATGTCGTGAGGTTTAAGACTACACCCCCCCCCCCCCCGTCAAAATCACGTTTTTTTTTTTTACAAAGTATCTTATAAAAAAATATAACGTATATTATATATATGGTAAATTAATATAGTGAGAGATATTTATAATATATAGTGATATTCCGTGATTTTTTTAATCGCTACTAAACTTCATTTGATTACTCGCTAGGTTGAAAATTCTCCAAAATTATTCCAGCTTTAATATACTCCTGAACCGCGCGGCTACCTGTTTCATATATTATGTGCGGCGTGCACTCCTCCTCTCCTGTTATTGTAGTTTTAGTAGGTTTTTTTTTCTTGCAATTAAAATAGCCTACATTAATCAGTGATAATGTAGCATTCAAATGGTGAAAGAATTTTTAAAATCGGTCCAGTACTTTTTGAGCCAATTCGTTACAAACATACTTATATATATAAATCTTCGATCTTCTTAGACGAAAAGTGTACAGCCACACCCAATGAGAAATCAAATGGATGCAACACAAGGATGAAACATTACTAACATATCAACTTCAGGATGTAACTGAGAATGTCTTGGCAAAAAAACTTAATAACTTGGGTACTAAAATATATTGTTTATTAAAAACTAGCGACTCGCCCTCGCTTCGCTCGGGCTCTTCCCTAGATTTAGCACAGGTAAAGCCGCGGGATCTGCTAGTTATGCATATAAACCTTCCTCTTGAATCTCTCTATCTATTAAAAAAAACCGCATCAAAATCCGTTGCGTAGTTTTAAAGATTTAAGCGCACATAGGGATATAGGGACAGAAAAGGCGACTTTGTTTTATACTATGTAGTGATAGTGAAGAAGAACATTTGTCCAAAGATACAGTTCGCATCACGTAAAAAGAACGCTGGAAGAAAATGGTGGGGGGTGGGTTTGCACATGGGTACATTCGCACACGTAATTACTAAGCCTATTCTTTTTTTTAAACTAGCCTTTCGCTCGCGACGTTTATTGGTTATTGGTAGGTACATTGAAAAATATATTAGGTAGAATGTATTAAATAGAATTCTATTGATTAATAAAATATGTTTGATACAGTGTAGAATTTTGAATCTACTTACAAAAAAAAATTATTTCATTTAATATATGTTTTAAAACTGCATTATTATCGGACTCTCTCATTATAAATAGTTCAAAAATATTATTTCTCTATTTTTTGTATATGTATAAAACCGTTTCGTAAATAATAACTTTTGTGTGCGCGATGGTATTTTGAACTGACGAACCAATAGCTCTCCGGTGCGCATGCGGCGCGTGCCTCTACGTCCCACACCCCGCGTCTTACCACCAAATTGTCCGATAAATCGTCTCTGCACAACTTGACAGCCAGCGTTCTTTTTACATGACGCGAATTATACTTAATAAACACCTAACATATGAGCTATACATAATGAATGTATTTTAGTAACGTAAATACTAATAAAACTTTTACTAGGCAAAGTTTAGGGATATTCAAAATCCAATTTTAACTTACCCTTATGTGAAATAACGTTTTCATTCAAACAATCAATAACAGCTTTTATTTTTGAGGAAGGGTTTTCTAAATCAAACACTGGATTATTTGGAGATAGAACAGATCTGATTGCTTTTGCTGCTGTGGTGCCTTCTGATTCATCATTTTCATCTTCTTCTTTATCACCACCATTCTAGAAATAAATTAAAAAGTAAATACATATAAACTATTTGTGTCTGTGAAACAACATGTAGCAGATTTTATAATGATAATATAAATAAATGAATGAAAATGTTGGAACATTATACACACAGCGCCATCTAGTTCCGCGGTAAGCTACCAGTTTGTTATTACGGATACCATATAGTTTGTCACTAAATTATAAATATCATCGTCATCAATCATTAATCACCCATGACTGGAGTACAAACATTCGTGCTTAACAAATTAATGCCCCCAGCGGGACTCGAACCCGCGACCGCTGGCGCAGAAAGTAGAGTAACTATTAAACTGAGCCAAGTGTCGTGAATTTATAGTTTACCTAATATATATTCTAGTATCATATTTCATGTATGTATTGACAATGTTCATTCTCTTATTTTCATAGTTTCGTGGTAGGACTTTCCTTTTTATTAAACGGTTTTATTTAGCTCACCCCGTTTGTTTTATTATTATTTATTATTTATTCTTGGGTCAAATTTAGTAATTCAAATTTCACCCTCTTCCTGTCAACCGATTAATCTGAAATTTTGTATACACTTTGGATTTTGGTGACAATACAATTATGTTTATTCATTATCATTATAAATTCAAGATGGCGGCCGCTACAAAATGGCGGATAATATATGTTTTATTAATCCCATCAATATGGGTATCAAATGAAAGGGCTCAACAAGCAGAATACAATATACTATAAAAAATTGAAATCCAAGATGGCGGCCGCTACAAAATGGCGGATAACGTAGGTTTTTTAGCACTAAATGAATTAAACAGAATGCGAAATAAAAACTAAAAACTAGAAAATAAAAATAGGTAAAAAAACTTTAAAAATTGAAATCCAAGATGGCGGCCGCTACAAAATGGCGGATAACGTAAGTTTTTTAGCACTAAATGAATTAAACAGGATGCGAAATAAAAACTAAAAACTAGAAAATAAAAATAGGTAAAAAACTTTTTAAGTTAAACGGTTTTATGTTAAACATACATTGCAATGTTTAAGATAAATGTACTAAAAACCAAAAAATAATAAAATAGATACAGTCGTGGGAATTATAAACATATGCATAGACTAGACTAAAATAAAACCGTGGGGCACGTCAATTGTCTACAAATTATCGACTTAATGTGCGATAGAAGAATCGATTGACGTGCCCCACGGTTTTATTTTAGTCTAGTCTATGCATATGTTTATAATTCCCACGACTGTATCTATTTTATTATTTTTTGGTTTTTAGTACATTTATCTTAAACATTGCAATGTATGTTTAACATAAAACCGTTTAAGTTAAAAAGTTTTTTTACCTATTTTTATAACTTTTACAATTTAACTAGGATAATTACAATGATACGAAATAAGTTTAATATTGTCCCATGATAATGTAAAAAAGGAGATTTACAGAATCCTGGTAAAACTTTACTAGTATGAAATTATAATTTACCGTTTTTACAATTATTAAAGACGTGAATGGATGAAGGTATATGCTGCATTTTGAATTTTCGCTGTTTTATGCATCGATTTCGGTGTTATGGGTAAATAGACAGTTTTAAACTTGTAACAGCCATATTTCACTATTATAGTGCCATTTTATATACATGCACTTAATACTATTCATACATACAACAAACTTAAAACGCGATTTCCTTCAAAATATAATTTTGGGACATATCACCTTCACCCACGTGTTCAATTCAAATCTTGCGAACAATATAGACCAACGAGCAACCAACCTTTCTTCTGGAATCGTTGAGAGTGAGCTTATTGAGCTCGTCCAGCAGGTTCTGGCTGCCGGTGTCGGGCGCGGCGTCGGCGTCGGCGTCCAGCATGCTGGCGATGAGGCCGCAGTGGCAGCACACCTGCCGCAGCCGCAGCAGCTGCACCAGGATCTCGTGGGACTTTACCGGTTTGGCGCCTGATTATAATATAATAAGGATAAACTTCTTATTTTATATTTGATAATCTGTGACCGAGCTGTCAAGTTGACTTTACTTTTTAACGTAATGGCGGGAACGCGAGATAACTAAAACTAATATAAGCTTAAGAATTGTTTATTAATTGTAAGATTTATGTGCCACAGTTTTTAGTATTGTTTTTTTATGCTTACAATATCTTATATTACTAAATTGCTTTAAATCTATATATATAAAAGAAAGTCGTGTTAGTTACTTATAACTCAAGAACGGCTGAACCGATTTAGCTGAAAATTGGCAAGGAGGTAGTTTAGAGCCAGGAGAAGGACATAGGATACTTTTCATCCCGTTCAACAGCATTCCCGTGTGACTTGACATGAAACGTCAGTCACTATAAAACGTGGTATAACAAAAAAGAATCAGACTTGGAATAACAAAACGCAAATGACAGCTATGTAATTGACGTATAATGACAGATATGTAATGACGTATAATGACAGATATGTAAAAGTATATACGATATTTAGATTTAAAAAATGTTTGTTTGTCCCGGCGAATATCCAAAATGAAAATTTCATTCACAGATAGCTAATGTTATAAGGAGTTACTTAGGCTACTTCTATTTTATTATTAAATTATAAAAACCGTTTAATTTATATTAACTTGCCCCCAGCGAAGCGGGGCGGGTTTTCTAGTTATTAAAAAAAATATATATTTGTTATTATTATTAAAGGCTAAATGTAATGTTTTTAGAATTTTTGTTTCTCTGACCGATTTTGATGCAATTTGGTATGATAATAAGTCAACTATAAGTTACTTTTTATAGCAGGAATATATTATCTCTGACATATTAACAGTTAAAACGAACCTAGGGACAAATCCGAGCGCAGAAAGTCTTTATAAAGGAGAAGAGTTTGTTTGTTTGGTTGAACGCGCTAATATCAGGTACTAGTGGTCCGAAAATATTTTTGTGTTGGATAGTCCGTTTATCGAGGAAGGCTATACATCACGCTACGACCAATAGGAGCAGAGCATCAATAAAAAATGTCGCAAAAACGAGAGAAACATATTTCATTTGATTTTCAGCCTTTAGAACGTGAGCGGAGCCGCGGGATAGGCTATTTATTAATATACGGGTGTACTTTAACTAGTTACTACTTGATAAAAGTATATAAAAACAAGTGACCTTGCAAAGCGATCTTTTTCTTATGAACTTTGACATATTCGGAGCCCTTCCTGGCGGCGAGGAAGCCCTGCTCGTCCGCCGCCTTCTCTGCGCGCTCGTGCAGGAACTGTGCGAACAGCTTTTTGGAGAACACCAGTACCTGATGATGAAGAAGATGATGATGATGGCATGATGAATGAAGACTAAACAACTCGACAGAGGTGTTTTAGTTTTAGTTCTAGCACAATAATAACAAGCTGATATGTAAAATTAATGTTTCTTTAAACAAACCATCTATTCAGATTTGAGGATTTATTTTTAATTTTTCGTTACTGAAGTTTCTATTGCTTAACAGTAATATCCTGTGACTATGATTATTAAACAGTTTTGTTTTAAACTTCAAATATTCGCTTAACACTAAGAAAATACTAAATAGGTATTGTACGAGTAAAATAACACAATATCAATCATTTTCCTACAGACTAGTTCTTTGTTCCAGTCACTTCTCGTTTTACATAACTTTATAAAATACTGTAACTTTAAGTTACCCGTTACCAACCTTCTGATAAATATTCATCTCCTCCTTATCCAGCGTGACCTCTAGCTCGTGCAGCGTGCGCGGCGGCAGGCACTTCAGCTGGCCGCGCTCCTGCAGCTGTGCCTTGGTGCGGCGCAGCATCAGGCACTGCATGATGATGGACAGCCTCTCCTGGCCACCTATGCTCTTGTCTATCCATTTCTGCCACATCTGGTGGATGAAAATGCAAATATTTGCAATTATTATATATAGTACATAGCTCATGTTTTAGCGCAAGAGGCCTCATTGATTCATATTAACTAGTCATAATTACATAAGTCTGATTGTTATTTCTAGTCTAAACACATAATAAAACAATTAATTAACAAAATCTGTACATGAACTATCACTACTAATATTATAAATGTGAATGTACGTTGGTTGTAATATATAATATAATAATAATGTTTGTTGGTTACGCTTTCACGCGAAAACTACTCAACCGATCATCATAAAACTTTGTACACACATTCTTGGAGGTATTAGAAGTAACATAGGATACTTTTTATTAAAAAAAATATTTTTTACGAAAAATTAAAAAATGTTTGTATTAACAATTGGTTCTGAAATAGCTACAGTAATTTTGAAGAAACTTTCAGGCATCCTACAGATCAACCCAATGAGGTTGATAAGCAATTAAAAAAATAAACGCGGGCGAAGCCGCGGGTGAATCTAGTATTAAATAATTATGAACTATCAAAAGTGCTGACCAAGGAAAAGGAATAGGGCTACCAGGCACTATTATATACATTACAAATATATATTTATAATATGTACGAATTTAAACTTATATATTATGTAGTCTGAGAAAACCTTACAAGTTTTCGAAAGGCATGTGAAGTCCGCCAACACGCACTAGGCCAGCGCGGTTGACTATGGCCTGATCCCATCGTACTGAGGGAGGCCCGTGCCCAGCAGTGGGACGTTAAAAAGGGCTGGTGATGATGTAGTATATCAACTATCCGGTATCCGTAACACAAGCCTCGTAGCTTACTTACCTTGAGGTCATCAAAGGGCGTGCACTTGAGGAACTTGAGCAGCGAGAACACGTCGAGGTCCGTATTATGGAGCGGCGTGCCGGTGAGCGCCCAGCGCCGCGTCGCCGCCAGCGCGCACACCGCGCCCGACGTCGCCGACTTGTGGTTGCGCACCGCGTGCGCCTCGTCCAGGATCACGCGACGCCACAGCACGCGCGTCAGCACGCCTCTCTGCAAGTAGTAGTAGTAGTAGTAGTAGTAGTAGTAGTAGTAGTAGTAGTAAAGCAAGTATGTTGTCGTCCATAAATCACTTGATGTTTTTGAGCAAATTTTTAAACCCTCCCTCCCCAATGGTGAGGTTTAAGACTACCCCCCCCCCCCCTTACTCAAAATCACGTGATTTTTTTACAAGTATCTTAAAAACTTCTAAATATTTTCTTTATATACAGGTTAACAGGTATAATTTAATTTAATTATTTATTTATTTATTAAACTGATTACTGTGTCAAGAGTATAATATTACTTTTCTCTATGGTGTCAAGTTTGTCATTGATACGTGGTGAAATGGGGTGATGGATAAATGACATTTTTTGTATAATGACAGTGTGAGGAGTGGCAAATGATTTAATTATTTTTCATCGCGTTAAAACGTGGAAAATATATTAAAAATAATAATTATACAAAAAAGGAAGGAATTATAAATTTTAACAGTGAAACACTTTTAATTATTTTTTCAAAATATTAACAAATTAAAATTAAGATTGAATTATATGTCAATATTTCTGTTTTTATATTATACTAGCCTTTCCCGCAGCTCCGGTTGCGTTCTAAAGGCTGAAAATCAAAAGAAATTTTTTTTCCCGTTTTTGTAACATTTTTCATTGATGCTCCGCTCCTATAGGTCGTAGTGCCTTCCTCAATAAACAAACTATGCAACACAGAAACAACTTTTCAATTCGGACCAGTAGTTCCTGAAATTAGCGCGTTTAACCAACCAAACAAACAAATAGACAAACTGTTCAGCTTTACAATAGTAGATTTACATATAACACTAAAAACATTAATACTTGTAGTCTACGATCTACGAATATTGAAAACTCATCATAATATCATATTATTTATGTATGAATGTGTATATGAATGTTGTGTGTGTGTGTGAGCGCGTGTGTACCTTCTCGCTCTCGCGCTGCAGGATGTTGTAGGTGGTTAGCACGATGTCGTACGCGGCGAGGCGTTGCGGCTGATTGGCGCGCGTGGGACCGTGGTGGAGCGCCACGATGAGCGCGTGCGGCGCGCAGTGCTTGCGCACCTCCCCCGCCCACTGCGCCATCAGCGACTTCGGGCACACCACCAGCGTGCCCCCGCGGGCCACTGTCACACACACAGCATCATGACACAGATAATGGATAGTAACATTCTTCTGTGAACTACTATAAATAAATAAATAAATAAAAGTGCGTGCGTACAAAGTTCACATGTCAGAAGTAAAACTTCTTTGGCAAAATAATTTTAAAATATCGTTTATATTTATATAATAACTGACCCCGTCTAAGTTCATTGAGAGAGGGAGATGGCGCGACGGTCACACCCACGAGATAGACAGAGTTAGAAATGTCACTGACCCGCGGTGGGCGAGATCTAACTAAGGCTAACTCTTCCCCGTCTCTGAGTGCCTGGTACTATGGAATTATTTTTCCGTTGCATCCAGTTTGAAATCACAACGATTCTAAAGAAGTTTCTCTTCAATACTTACAGACATAAATGTGTATTTAAAATATTCTAAAGAAAATCTAAATTGCCATTATTTATCTATACAGATAACAAATTTAATATTTAATTTTTATCTGTTGGTGGAAAAATCCATTGAAAATAAAGTTTTTTTCTAAAATTGAATTAATTAAAAAAATCTACTAACAAACAAATAATGCAACTATAATATTATATTTAATAATTTATTAGTATAATTCGCGTCACGTAAAAATAACGCTGGAAGAAAGTAGTGGGAGGTGTATTTGCGCATGGGTACATTCGCACACGAAATTACTAAGCCTATTCTTTTAATTTTGAAATAGCTTTTCGCTCGCGACGTATATTAGCTATTGGTAGGAACATTGAATATAGAACATATTATATGTAATGTCAATGAATAGAATTGTATTAATTAATAAAATATGTTCGATTCAGTGTAGATTGTTTAATCTACTTACAAAAAAATAAATTAATTCGTTTTATTTAATTTTTAAAACTATTAACTGCACTTATCATAGTCACTGTTTATAAAACAATATACGTCAAAAATATTCTTTCTCCATTTTTTATATAAAACCATTTCGTAATTAAAAACTGTTGTGTGCGCGATAGTATTTTGAACTGACGAACCAATACCAAGCCGGAAAGCCTGCGGCGCATGCCCTGCTGCCCCGTACCCCCTCTCTTACCACCAAATTGGCCGATAAATTGCCTCTGCGCAACTTGACAGCCAGCGTTCTTTTTACATGACGCGAATTATATTAAACTTACTTCGTTTATTGTCAGGGACTATCCTGCCATCATCGTCGTCATTGTTAATGGAAGACTCCTTGTCGCTTAGAATGAGCGCTATCATGGTGATCGTTTTGCCCAGACCCATGTCATCAGCTGTTAGTGGGTAATACATAGTTTAGTTGACATTATTTATTTATTTTTTACTCAAAAAGATTATTTTCGAAAATAAACATATATTTCCATAAAATAACTGTTTTTGTATACCTCTGTTGTTGTACTAAAAAGTCAGTATTACGGCAAATAACGCCCACCACGTAAATATAGACAAAGAATTTTTTTTAAATATATAAGAAAAAAACTATACTTTTAAAAAAACATCAAAAAAACATCAGCCCAGCAGTCTCTTCTTTGACCTTTACCTACATTCCCCCCAAAAAAAACAAATGTCACTCACCCAGCAGTCCGCCGCGGGGCTGCTGCGCCTCCCGCCAGCGCAGCCACAGCAGCGCGTGCCGCTGGTGCGGCAGCAGCGCGGAGCGCAGCGCGGCGGGTGCGGTCGCCGCGGCGCCCTCCGCCGGCCGCGACTCCAGCGCCGCGTACAGCGTGCGCAGCCGCTCCAGGATCAGGTTGCGCTCCGCCAAGTGCGTCGCCATCGCTGGTAAACAAACACTTATTTCATTCACAACCAATCATTTATTGGAACGAAGTTCTTTATAGCAAGTTGCGAAAGGGGGCTAGACGGAAAAAATTAAGACCAAATGTTGTAACGACACTTTTTGAAGTGAAACTTCTTTAGAATCGTTGTGATTTCAAACTCGATGAAACGAAAAAATAAGTCCATACTACCAGGCACTCAGAGACGGGGAAGAGTTAGCCTTAGTTAGATCTCGCCCACCGCGATTCAGTGACATTACTAACTCTGTCTAACTCGTGGGTGTGACCTTCGCGCCATCTCCCTCTCTCGACGAGCTTAGACGGGGTTATTTAGTATAAATATAAACAAGATTTAAAAATTAGTTTGCCAAAGAAATTTTACTTCTGACTTTTATTAACCGACTTCCGCAAGGAAGAGGAGGTTATCAATTCGGTCGGTATTTTTCTTATGTATGTACGCCGATTACTCTGTGATTTATGATCCGATTTACGTGATTCTTCTTTTGTTTGATAGGCAATAGCTGTCATTTGGTCCCATAAAAATTTAAAATAGTTTGGCCCAGTAGTTTTTATTGTAAGAACATTTTAAAAAAATACATTATTGAATAAGGCTTATTACACCATCACGGAATACTTAGTAAATGTAAATGTGTGGGATCAATGTCTGGTTGTGTCTCACGTAGGATAAATCACTACATAGTATAAAGCATATTGCTTTCTCTGTCCCTATATCCCTATGTATGCTTAAATCTTTAGAACTACGCAACGGATTTTGATGCGGTTTTTTTTTAATAGATAGAGTGATTCAAGAGGAAGGCTTATATGCATAACTAGCGGAACCCGCGGCTTTGCCTGTGCTAAATCTAGGGAAGAGCCCAAGCAAAGCGAGGGCCAGTCGCTAGTAGATAAATATTTTAATGCAATATTGTTGTTATCAAATAGTTTTTTGAAAAGAGCAACTGTTGAATTTCTCACCGGTTCTTCTCAGCAGAACAGCTGTTAGCTTTTTTCTAAACCGGTGTTAGCTTTTAATTATGACTTATCTTGATTTAGTTTTGTTTGTTTATTCTCTTAGGTCTGAGGTTTCTTCTTTCCTAACTGGTAGTAGACTCATGAAGGTCGGTAAAAAATATAATAATTTAATGCCCATTGAAATGTTTTTAATTTGAATTTAATTTTTAATTAATAATTAACCTTATATAGAACTACTAACTATAACTTAAAAGCAAAATAAATTTTCGTTGATTGACATTCGATGATGCAGATTTTTCTAAATATATAATTAAAATTACCTTGCTTTCCGAACATCCTGGGTTGCACCGCATTGCTGGCCTTCTTTATGTCGTCCCAGGAAAGACCCTTGTTCTCAATAGAAAACCCATCTTTAGGTATGTCTTGAGGTTTGGGCACAGGATCTAAGACAAAAATAATAAAGTAATAAATTCTTACTAAATACTTTCATCTTAAAATGAATTATTTAATTTGTTTGTATTATAACTTATAAGTTTAAAACGAGTCTGTATTTGTCCAGGTTAACTACTCAACACGTAAGTGTTCAAACACTGTCATTTTCATACGGTTATCATCAATACAATTACACACAGTTACATACAGTTTTAATAAAAATAAATCGCAAAAACAAGTTTGTTGAGTAGTTTTCAATCAAGTCAATACTTTGAAATTTTTCATTTTCATTATGTGAGACAGTGCTAGCCCAGCGGTAACGCGTCGCTTGGATAACCGAGTGATGCGGGTTCAAATCCGGGTCTCGCACCTCTGATATTTTCATGTGCGAATCATTTATATCATGATTACCACTTGTCTTACGGTGAAGGAAAACATCGTGAGGAAACCTGCATGTCTGAGAAAATCTAACAAGTTTTCGAAAGGCATGTGAAGTCCGCCAACTCGCACTACGCCAGCGCGGTGGGCTATGGCCTGATCCCCCTCGTACTGAGGGAGGCCCGTGCCCAACAATGGGACGTTAAAAAGGGATTAACTAACTAACTAGATGGAACGGGTGTCAGTAACCCCGGCAAACCTGATTCGACCACCATGTTAGCCACCTTGTTCCCCTGCTGCCGCACCTGCACCTCCAGCGCCGTGAGCTGCTCGATCAGCTTCACGCCGCCTTCCGAGAGCTTTTTCACCTCCATGTTCTCCAACAAGTACTGACAGACATATTTTATATATATTTATCCGACTGCTGCGAACCTCAGGAGGGTTGTGTTTGAAATGTAGATCTAACTATAATATGTTTCCTATTTATTAAACAGCTTAAATTTTGGTGAATTATATTTACTTAGATTTGGGCGAGTGTCATATACCTACATAATATTATCACTTAAAAAAGCATAATAATATTTAAAATGGCTAATCGGAGCTCTTTAAAATTCTTCCAAACCTATCTAGGGAAAAATAAAGGTTTTTGGTGGCAATCGAAAAGTATACCTAGGTACGACTTATTCAAAATATTCAAAAGTTATTGAAAATAAAGTTCACTATATAACTTTGTTCAAGCATTTTTAATACAAATGTGGGTGCAGGGTGAATAATATTAAATATAATAAAGAGGTTAAATTGTCTGTGACACCTAATATTAAGACAATACTTACCCGAACATTTTGCAAGTCGACTTTAAGTCTATTGAGTTTTTCGAGTTCATTCTCTCGCACATGCTTCTTGACGTACACGACTTGGCTGGGGTAGCTTGGTGGGAACAAGTACTGCTTGATGTTTCTGTTCACTCGCTTTCCTTTATCTTCACTTTTAACACTCGACGACTTCTTTAAGTTCGGAGGTTTTTTCTCGTCTTTGACCTGGAAATAATTTATCTTATTCTTCTTATTACATTGGTTATCTGTACAGTGTAGGTACTTAATTATACAACTATAGAAGTTTTAATTATTTGGATACGGGATAAATGGAAATTGGCATTTAATAAGGCTGTAGTCTATAGAGACATCCATATATACGAGTTCGAATATAGTTTTGTTTTTCTTCAAATAAACTGACTTATTTTACACAAAAATTGTCATTTTAAAAACTTAATTTTGCAATTTCATAAATATGCAATACTTTTATACCTACATGTAAGCGGATAAAATATAATAAAACACCGTTCTTTTCCTAAATTGCGAGAGGCGATGAAGATTTATAGACCAGCCAAAAGGCAAGGGTAAATAATTTGAATCTCATATTATAATTTATCAATATTTAAAAAAATGATGTCAAGAAAAATGAAAGTCACATGATAATGAAATACGATCGTTAAATCTTTTAAAAATTACTTACGGATTCTGACATTTTTTCCAATTTGTTATATTACCAGCACATAACAAATGATTGTATAATAGAATCGCAAAAAATTATTAAGTTAGTAAAGTTAACAGAGAAATAACAGATTTATGTGGCACAGGACATCGACTAACGACTTCTCGATATATTCATTTTTAAATCTACCCGAATTATAATAATAAAAATTGTACGTGTTATGAAGATAAAAAATGCAAAGTAACCCAGATCAAATTTTTTGCAAAATTCTTTACTTTTTTCAGATTATTTATCGCATAATTAAAATACTTTTTGTCAAGCAAGATTTCGTTTACGTACAAAATTAGGTCGCTCTTTTGCAATGTCCTGTAAGTGTAATGTAGTTGCTATTTTTATAATGTCGGATGACTCTAAAAAATTTTTATAGATCTTTCTTGTAAAGTTGTGTTTAATTTTTAGCATTTGAACATACCATGACATTTTTCGTTTTCTCAGTAAACAGCGCGGGAAATATATGAATCAACGCCTTGTTTAATACCTACATCCCTGTGAGGTAAACTTTTATACAAATTAACCAAATCAATCCTTTGCCTTTCCCTATTGGGGATAAATTTTCAAAACAACACAAATAAATCAAACCAATTAGAAATTAGAAAACAAAAACCACACTATGCAATTTTGTCCGCAAATCCGTGGGTATGTTACGAAAAAAGTATTCAACCTTCTTTACTAAATTTTGTAGAATGATAACTTATTAATGATTTAGAGTCTAGTTCCTTTTTTTATATATTATATTTTAAATGAATGGAATTTCGCACTCATTTCTATTTTAACTTCGTAAAGTTCTAATTAAAGTGAAGTAGGTGTGAAAATTTTCATTTTCAATATGTCACAGCAGAATGCATTTTTATCTACGGTTGTTAAACTTGATGAACACTCACATTATGAATTAATGAGTTTAGCTTTAGTCAGAAAAGTATGAATGAATGTGTAGGTACTAAAAAGACTTAACAGATTTAAGTATGATTTGGAATGGAGACAGGATATGAGTTGTAGTACCTCTACCTACCATGTGGATTACCTATAGAGCCTAGATTGTCATTTTCCTAGGATTGAATGAATTTAAAGATGAATTATCATTAATGAATGTATATAATTTGTCAAGTTTTTATATACATTTACTAGCGGAACCCGTGGATTCGCTCTTTTTAAATCTAGGGACGAGCCCAAGCGGAGCGAGGGTGTGTATTATAATTCGTTTTTCCAAATTATTATTTCCAATTCATATTTTGTGATTAAAACTCTTTTATATCATTATATTTTTAAACGAAAATAAATCTCTACTCAGTGTTTTATTTACTTACTTCATTTACTTATTACTTAGTAACAAAATGTTTAAAATTATATATATGCTTTAATTAAAAAAAAATACATTCTAATAAATTACAGGTACTTCTTCTTTTATCTCTTCTTTGTGAAAGCATTATGTGGACTATATTGTTTGTTACGGTGTAACAAAAATTTTTAAAAATATAAAGTAAATACATGTTAAAACCTTTACACACTAACAAACAAATTTTTTTAATAAATATAAATTAGTACATTTTAAAATCTTTACACACAAACAAACAAAATAACTAGTTGTCACTATCGTATGAAAACCGCGCGCTTTAACTAGCGATGCATCGAAATGACCATATAAGGTCATTCGTTGGCGAACAACGGACTAATTTGCCTGCAAATGATTCTATCTCGCTCGGTTCTAAAAAGTTCGATCATTACTATCCCTGTTCCCAGAGAATTTTCTGGAATATAGACAATAGCTTGGGGCGTGACTTGCTTCGGTTGAACTGTTTCCTTCCATATCTCATTTACTAATTTCTTCAACATTTTATTAGTGTAAAAATTGCTATGGCTATATATATTTCTTAATAGTGGCTTTACAACATAACAAAATGTGACATTGCGTATCTTAAGATTAGTAAAATATAATTCTATCTATTTGATAATTCCAATAAGTTTTAAATATGTTTCACCGCGTTATTTTTCTTTATTAACATTCTATTATCAAATCAATTTTTTCCAAATCAGTCCAGCCAATTATAATATATATATATATGTACACATCATATTTATAATATATTAATAATCTAATTAATACCACTGTTTATTCCACGCGTGTGTTTCTTTTACATATGTGGCTTTTATGTAATTAATAAGAACCTATTATTTTATAATAATAATAAATAAACTCTTTATTGAAAACATTGGTTACAATAAGCAAATTATGTACGATAGTGGCTACATTAGTTATAAACTGTGTCGTAGCCATAAAAAAATATTTATCTTGTTTAAATCCTTAATTAATAATTTTTAGTCTATTAAATTGCCACCTACAAATTGTATAATAGTTTAAAATATTATATGTAAACTATAATTCCTCGTATTAGTATGTACCTATATTGTAACAAAAGATAGGATAAGAAACATTTCTCGATGTACCGGCGAAATAAATAATATCAATGGTTATTGCTTCATTCGACACATTTATTTATAACTACCTACAATCGCAATAACTTTAATTAATATTGTAATTTATTCTTTTGTACCTCATAGCGTAGTGGAATGGTGATCGTCCGGCATATAAATAGTTGCGGTTTGATTCTGAGTTGGGTATTATATATTTAAATATTTGATTTTTCCGAATTTATTTATTTTATGTTTTAACCGGACTTTAATCTCACCACTCCACTCCATTTAATTTAATTGCTTCACGAAAGATGCCGACGCCCACTACTGGTCACACCTAGTGCCTGGGGGTCGGATCTTTCGCGCTTCAAGTTTTTATTCGACGCATTCCAGGAAACGGGGGGTCCACCGTATGGATTGAAAAGTTTACCTTTTGGAATGAAAATTCCACCGTATGGATTGAAAAGTTTACCTTTTGGATTGAAAATTCCACCGTATGGATTGAAAATTTTATGGGATGGGATGCACTTTCCAGTTGGGACGACTCCCGCAGCTGAGGGTAACACCAGGTGCCACAGGGCACCTCCCTCGCCTCCACGCGTCACTGCGTCGTAAACTATAAGATAAATCCCCAGCGCACATAGGTGGTTATATATGTAACGTAGTACGAAAAAAAGTTTTCTGTGCTGAGAACGCACAGTTCGGGTATATACTTAGTGCTAAGTATTAATTAATTGAATTTAATTCTTTTATGTGATTTCTTATATTTTATTTTAACTTCTTTTGTTCAAATAAACGTTGGTATTTTTTTTGTGTTATTCATTTGTACCCGCCGTCAGGCAGTAGTAACATGGTCCAATAATCAATTCATTATTAGTAGAAGTATTAATTCATTGTTTTTTAAAGAATATCTCAAGCATATAAAACTTATATAAGATATAGAAAGTGATGCAAAACAAATAGGTACAGAACTGTATCATTCTCTGTGAAATCAAACAACTAACTACCTGGAGATCAATGCATCTGAATGTCTGATCAAACCTTTCTATTCTCTAAATAATAATTACGCTACTGGTTCAATCAGCGAGTAATAAGTATATCAAGAATCATTATGTATTATGTTTTAAATTTAAATACGTACCATCAAGTACCTACTCGTATTCAAGTGACGGTAATACTTAATATATTTTTCCTTCATACGTTGAGGCTTAACATATTAAATTGATGGAAATTCTATGAATGTATTTGAGCAGGCGAATATTTAATTCGTCTGTCACAAGTGGGTGGCATGATACTGATCAAGTCTAAAACAATTTAGGCGCTCCGCCATAATCAAATTTTCAGGCTGCTACGAGCTTCGTAGAGACTGCATTCCGAGACAATTATTGTATGAAAATTCTGTTATATCTATTACGTGGTGTACCCGCTATAACTAAATGATTATATATAACGTTGTTCCTACTTGTGATCATGTAGAAATTCAATTCATGTTATTTACCATAAAACTGAACCCTATACTAGCACGATATTTTGTTAAAAAGCTTTTTAAAAGCTAACTTTTAAAAGCTAACTTTTTCTGACATCTGGTATAATAACTTTCATGTATTTAACAAGCACAAAGCTTGTTAATGTTACAGCCTCAATGAATAACATAAATTGATCAGTTTATTAAGAAAACTGCTAGATTAGATTAGGTTATATATATTTGGCATAACAAACATAAAATAAAATTCAAATGAAATGAGAACATCCTCTTTGAGGTCGTTTAAAAATGCTTAAATTCGTTTTCAAATATTTACATGATTTAAAAAAAGATACCTAGGTACCTAATTAACAAAACTATCTATTTATTTTATAACATTAAAACGTCTAAGTGGGTGGACCATGGAAGGCCATGTGCCTTCGAGGGCCAATTATTAAAAAGTCATAGTTATTGTCGCTTGATGACAAATTCCTTCTACTTACACTTAGATCTATATAACTCAAGCACATAGACGCAGCGGGAAGTCCCTCACGCCGATATTACTTATGTCGGTGCGGTGCCTCGCAATGTTGAGGTCGGTCGTCGACGTTGAAATTGTAATACTCGGTGTCAGAAAAACGCAAGTTTTTAACTAAATAACCTACTATTTTCTTTAATCTTTGTTATTCTGAATTAATAATAAGGATTTGATGCCTCATCTCGAGCCGGATAGGTATCAGCAATAACATTGTTAAATTATTCAACCCGCATTAATCGCCATTTAGTATGCTAGATTTTAATAATTTTATTTTACATAATAATTTGCGTCATTTATATATGAGAAACGATATTTTTTCTATGCCAAGCTTTGCGCGTGCTTTATATTATAAAGTAGAATATATTTATCTAACAAGAAAAATTACATGTAATAAAACGACAATTATTTAATGTTGAGGGTAATTTAAGAATACAACATACAAAATACGCATTACATTTCTCAATGCCCGTTTATAAAAGTAATATTGGAATGTAACTTCTAAGGGCATTAGTTTGTATGAAAGTCTTTCATTTTTATGCCATAAATTCTAAATTTATCAGGGAGGTAGTTAATAGTCAGTAGACATCCGAAGAACGATTTTGCGACAGGGCCAGATTAAGAAGGCCCAAGGGCTCTCGCAAGTTTGTATGAAATCCCTTCATTTTTGTGCTACAATCTATTTGGCAGAAAAGTAGTTTATTGTAGTGGTTAGTGGGTTATTAGAAGTCCGCTAATAACGGATTTTGCTACAGGGCCGGATTAATGAGGTCTAAGGGCTGTAGCAAGTTTCTATGTAAGTCCTTTATTTTTTGTGCTACAAACTTTTTTGGCGGGGAAATAACGTGCGATCAGTAGACATCCGCTAAAAACGAACTTTGTGACAGGGATTGATTAAGGTGATCTGAGAGCTCTCATTATTTTGTATAAAAGTGCCACAAACTTTAAATTTAGCACGGAGGTAGTTAATACTTAGTTGACATCCGCAAAGAATGAATTTTGCAATGGGCCGAGTCGAGGAGGTCTTAGGGCCATAGTAAGTTTGTATGAAAGTCTTCATCTTTTGTGCTACGAACTTTAAATTTGGTAGGAAGGTGGTTAATTGTTGGTAAAAGTCCGCTAAAAGGTTTTTTTACAGAGCCAGACTAAGGTTGTGTAAGGGTCTCATAAGTTTTACGGAATTCCTTCATTTTTTGTGCTACAAGTTTCAAATTTCGCAAAGAGTTAGTTGTTAGTTAGTAGATAATTTTTACGATACTACAAATCGGACACTCCATTTAAAGGATATTACGAATCGAAAATTTTCAATCAAAACAAAATAGTAATAATAAAATAAAGCGCAGCACAGCGGGCAATGGGGAGAGAGGGGGAGCCAAAATATCATAATACTGTCCTTCTAGTTATAGTTTTGGAGGCAGCCAGGGGATACAGAGAAAATCCAATTAATTTAAAATTAATTTATTAATTATAAATTACAACTAAATTACACAGCTAGCTAACGACTTGTCGATATTAGAGCAAAAAGTGCATGAGTGAACCAGTGATCCGCTTTTATACATTTCAAATACATTTCGAATAGAAAGTCAGACTACTGACTTAGTTTTAAAGTAGGTGACCGCTGATACAGCACCCGTGCATCGCAGCATCGTCATCTCGTAGTCGCTACGCAGTTCGCGGGTTTGTAGGTCAAATGCTTATGCGGCATTTAGTATGCTAGATTTTAATAATTTTATTTTACATAATAATTTGCGTCATTTATATATGAGAAACGATATTTTTTCTATGCCAAGCTTTGCGCGTGCTTTATATTATAAAGTAGAATATATTTATCTAACAAGAAAAATTACATGTAATAAAACGACAATTATTTAATGTTGAGGGTAATTTAAGAATACAACATACAAAATACGCATTACATTTCTCAATGCCCGTTTATAAAAGTAATATTGGAATGTAACTTCTAAGGGCATTAGTTTGTATGAAAGTCTTTCATTTTTATGCCATAAATTCTAAATTTATCAGGGAGGTAGTTAATAGTCAGTAGACATCCGAAGAACGATTTTGCGACAGGGCCAGATTAAGAAGGCCCAAGGGCTCTCGCAAGTTTGTATGAAATCCCTTCATTTTTGTGCTACAATCTATTTGGCAGAAAAGTAGTTTATTGTAGTGGTTAGTGGGTTATTAGAAGTCCGCTAATAACGGATTTTGCTACAGGGCCGGATTAATGAGGTCTAAGGGCTGTAGCAAGTTTCTATGTAAGTCCTTTATTTTTTGTGCTACAAACTTTTTTGGCGGGGAAATAACGTGCGATCAGTAGACATCCGCTAAAAACGAACTTTGTGACAGGGATTGATTAAGGTGATCTGAGAGCTCTCATTATTTTGTATAAAAGTGCCACAAACTTTAAATTTAGCACGGAGGTAGTTAATACTTAGTTGACATCCGCAAAGAATGAATTTTGCAATGGGCCGAGTCGAGGAGGTCTTAGGGCCATAGTAAGTTTGTATGAAAGTCTTCATCTTTTGTGCTACGAACTTTAAATTTGGTAGGAAGGTGGTTAATTGTTGGTAAAAGTCCGCTAAAAGGTTTTTTTACAGAGCCAGACTAAGGTTGTGTAAGGGTCTCATAAGTTTTACGGAATTCCTTCATTTTTTGTGCTACAAGTTTCAAATTTCGCAAAGAGTTAGTTGTTAGTTAGTAGATAATTTTTACGATACTACAAATCGGACACTCCATTTAAAGGATATTACGAATCGAAAATTTTCAATCAAAACAAAATAGTAATAATAAAATAAAGCGCAGCACAGCGGGCAATGGGGAGAGAGGGGGAGCCAAAATATCATAATACTGTCCTTCTAGTTATATTTTTGGAGGCAGCCAGGGGATACAGAGAAAATCCAATTAATTTAAAATTAATTTATTAATTATAAATTACAACTAAATTACACAGCTAGCTAACGACTTGTCGATATTAGAGCAAAAAGTGCATGAGTGAACCAGTGATCCGCTTTTATACATTTCAAATACATTTCGAATAGAAAGTCAGACTACTGACTTAGTTTTAAAGTAGGTGACCGCTGATACAGCACCCGTGCATCGCAGCATCGTCATCTCGTAGTCGCTACGCAGTTCGCGGGTTTGTAGGTCAAATGCTTATGCGGCGCTTTGGGTTTGCGTAACACCTCCCCCCGTAGCATGGCGACTGTTGGAGGATTTATCCGAAATGGTCGCTTGTAGGCATCTGGGATCGACTCGTATTTGGTTGGGACTGGTACTACTGGTTTCAGTACTGCCGTTGCTGCGAATTTCTTCAATATTGTCGGTTTTATTCCTCCTGCTTATCCGGCGATATAGTAGCGTAGCGATAAGTGCACATATGCCTGACAGCATACGGTACATTGGTATAGTAGTGTGGTATATAACCGGATCAGTGAAGTTGTCTAGATGGATGGAGGGCTGAGTTACTATCTCATGGGTTAAGGTGTGAATGCTTTGTAGATTCTGAGAATTAAGGGTAAGCTTCGGATGTCTTCTAGAGCTTACCTCTTTGGTGAGGGGCATTTCCATTATTCTTATGACGTGTCTCTTGATATGATCCTTTGAGTTGAAGATGGTAAATGTTGGTGTTCTCAGGTTGCAATTCAATGGGATAACTGCTAGATAGCTGCCTTGTAGATAGGGATTGCAATCCGGCGTCAGAATGATTTTCTCAATCCGACCGGATCCGGCGGATTGAGAAAATCATTCTGATTTTCGCTTTTTGGTTCAAAATGAACTGTTAGTAAGTTAATCAAGTATCATAGTTTTTTTAATAATAACCTATATTAAGTACTAATATAGGTAGTTTATAAAAAACTAGCGGAATCCGCGGCTTCGCTCGCACCAAAAGTACTACGTGTTTGGCTTTACACTTTTATTTATAATGTACCAAAAATTGATTCCCTATTTATCATTCAATCCCTTTAGTTATGAGGACTACTCTATAGAACCAGTTATTCGGTTTTTTTGGTGTAGTAGTAGTATAGACATATTATGCCTACTATTACAAACTTTTTGTTAACGTAGTTGAGAAAAGTATTACGTTTTCAAACATGTGTCTAAATAAACTGTAATTTAAATCAAAAGCACTGATATCATCTTCGATGTCAGTCAATCCAAAATTACTATTTACCCTTTTTTAACCCCGTTAGGCAATGGTTTCAATAAAATACGAAACACGTCTTCCATCAATTCTGTTAAAGTATGTTTGTGCAAAATTTGAAGTAGATTAGAATCACGCTGTCCCATACAAACTTTGCCCCCGTTCTCACCCCCTTAGGTGTAAAATTTCGGAAAATTCTTTCTAATCGGACAAGGAGTGAGCCGTGATGAACATGGCTCGTCATCATAATTGAGTATATGTTTTCCACATTTGTGAATTTATAAGATATACAATAATACGTATAATTATAATAGAACAGTGAGTTAAAAAATCTATACATTAAATATTTTTTTAAAAAAGTGACTGTAACGTATATGTAGTGCATTGAATAAAAATCCCAAAAAAGTATATGTTTTAATTTTTGTCTGTTAGTATGTTATCGTTTAACACAAAAAGTACGAAAGAGTAACAAACATCCATACATCCATACTTACAAACTTTCGCATTTATAATATTAGTATAGATTTTACGCACAGAGCAGGTGAATTTTGTCAATTCAGTGATTTTACGTATATATTGTAATTAGAAATACCTTTATAAGTTCATATTATTGCTGTTTAGGATTTTTTTGTGTTCTACCTAATTATGACGTAAATATTTACCTATATTTTTCTTCTCAAAATTCGAAAATAAATAATTAATAGTGACTTTACAGTCAGTTTAAGGTTTTAACTTAAAATCTCAACAGAAACAAAAATATAATCAACTTAAAAATTGCTTTTGATTATTAAATACTTATTTTTGGAAATGTAAAAAAAAAACACTTCTATGATTTTTTTAATGTACTTTTTCTGTTTTATTGTACGTAAAATTACTACTCGACGAGCCTTATAATATACGACATACCTATTTAATACAGAATTAGTACCTAATAGTAATAGACTTATTTTATTTTTACAGTTTGGAGTTAGCAGCATTTTTGGTAAAGAAGCTGAACGGACGGGTATTTCTTCAAAGGAAGGTTTATTTGTCCAAGAGTTGGTGCAGAACGTGGCTGTTCGTGTAGATAATAATGACTGCGGTATCGCTAGTTGGAGGTATAGTATATACATATTGTTTTTATGTTTATTAACTAGCAATTCACTCTTGCTTTACTCGGGTTTGTTACTAGGAATGTTTTAATTATGTTAAACGCAATCCTAATCTAATCTCAGAGATTAGCGGGATCAAACCGACAAACAGACAGACAGACGTTAAATATTACCGTATTTCTAGGTATATATATTTACTTAGTAAAAAATTGTTATGACAGACAAATTATATTTATCTGTATACCTACTGATGTTCCTGCAGTAGCACAGAATGTATAAAAGGCAGTAGTTTCTTTAGAGTCGTATCCACCTCCGATTTTATGTGTTTATTGCATTACACGTAAACTACTAAACGGTTTAAGTTTATTATACGGTATTTAATATATGATATTTTTATCCCTTTTCTTTGCCTGGCTCAAATGGGCTGTAATTTTTCACCTAGATAGATTTAGAACCCTAAAATAGTGAGATTAATAAGTTTTGTTTTTCTATTTTACAGTGGGTGCAGCAGGAGAGGAAGAACCAGCATCACTAAAAAATATTCCATTATTTGAAGACATAGAGCCTCGTAAATTCTGTGTTGAACACCCATTCGTATTTTATATTGTTGATCGTTTAGATAATCTGGTTGTTGTTTCTGGGAAAGTCATTGACCCAAAGTTGCCAACTTATTTTTGATTTTAAATTTGGAATGTCAAGCAAAGTCATTTAAAGCGAATTTATCCGTCACTTCAAAATATATGACAGATTACGTCAAATATTAATGACATTATTTTTAAATAATAATATGAAAGATAAAATAATTTGTTGACTAGCTATTATTATGGGATCAAACATTTTCAAAATAGCCAACTTCACTATTTGACTTTGAACTAGATGACATATTTTATAATTACGTATTTACATAGGTACATTTTGATATTTCTACTTTATGTTTTACACTTATAACATTACAAAGAATTACTTTTCATATTCTTTTCACTGTGCTGTGAGGTTATGTTTGAAAATGGAGTTAAAAACCAGATGCATTTGATATTGAAAAAGTACACAGCGTAGTTTAGTTTAGTTGTAAGATTATTTATTTTTACATTTTGTGATATTTTTAAGAAGAAATAAAGTTATATTTTAAATGTTGTTTTAATTGACTTTTGAATACTTTTTTAAAATTAAAAATGTATTCGTATATTTTTACTTACTACACTGTATAAGGTATACTTATTTCCCATTTTATGAAAAAAAATACGTTTTATTATTTATCAGTAATCAGAATTCTCACAATAGGTTAGTTAATTATTCTTAATTTAAACTTCTTTTAAACGGATTTTTATAATTAAGAATAACTTAAATTTCTCTATAATTACAGATTATGAAGGATGATCTGTGTTATGCAAATCATATGTTAAATATATTTTTAAGAAAACTTATACAGTAGGTATATTTTAAACTACGTGTATGCTTGGGAAACACAGTAGAAAAATTTATCTTTAAAATTTTAATTCCATGGTCATTAATTTCGATATTTTTATAGGAGATTTTTCCCACCTTTCACCAAATTTTTTGTTTGATAATTCTTTAAGAAATCTCTCATATACTAATTCATTCAGTAAAGATTCCTTACAAATACCACAGCTCATGATATACCTACCTAATAGTAAACTAAATAATAAAAATGGTTCTTTCCCCTTTAAATGCTTAAAACCGTTTTTGAATAAAAATACAAGTCTAGTAACATGTAACAAATTTCCGAACGATTATAATTTAAACTGCTACATGATATAAAAATAAAGAGGGTACTTTAAGGTTTTAAGCTCAACTGATTGTATTCTCTATCTACGGATTATTCAAGCAGTCACGCCGGTCGTGATCACGTATATAAAACGTGTTAAAATTTGAAATAAAGAAATATTGCTCGTAAGTTATAAGCTATGGATAACGAAAAAGAAAACAAAAAAGTACAGTTTAAATCAAAAATACCTCTTCCAAGAGCTCCACTACCACCTTTACACCCACAAATTGTATCAAAACGACCTCAAGAGCTAAAGATTGAGAGGCATCCATTAAAAACAATTAATCGGCAAATTACAACAGGCGCGATCCGAAAAAATGAAAATTTAGAAAGAAAAAGTTTGAAATCAAAATGTCCACCGAAAGTTGACACGCGACATGTTACTCTTCGGCAGAACATAGAAGATTTAGATTGGAGTTATCAAGTGTTCAAAGACAATGTGACAAAACGTAGTACCGCTATAATTATAAGCGCTGACGAAGAGAAAAGTAAAAATGTTAGTTATTTTCCTAATCACAATGATAAAAATTGTCTGGGAGATACTAGAAAGGCGTTGACGCCCGCCCTTAAGTCGCCATCACTAGAGCCAAACACGATTAAGAATATCAAAAAAAGTCTGAAAATACCTCACAGTAGAGAACTTCAAGGAATATCTCCTAAAGTACAACCAGATAGAGGAGATGAGAGGCATAAACGACGCTTAGAATTTACTCAATTGTTACAAGATAGATTACCTTCTCCTGAGTACTGTAAGTAAAGACATAATATATTACAATACTTTTTAAATCCTATTTCTAATTTATTAAAATATTTTCGTAATTAATAATGATATAAAAATAAAGAGGGTACTTTAAGGTTTTAAGCTCAATAAGCTGTGTTAATACATATTGTTAATTATATTAATTATTGAAGTTTATTTCATGTAAATTTTAGACTACGGTACTACTGTACTGTAGAAGAATAATATGTTCTTTTTGTTTTTAGTGGATTATACGGAAGATCTGTTCCCGTATTTGCTCAGTATCGAAACCAAAACAGCAGTACCCAGAATATCAAGTAAAATACGGGCATGTATTATTAATTGGTTGATAAAGGTTAATGTAAGTTAACATAATTGATAAGATTTATAACGCCTTTTTTAAATGTTACTGTGTTGTTACTATTTATTTTACTGACCTTTTCTTATAAATAGGGTCCAAGCGGAAATCCGGCCGTAATTCAAACTACGCAAAGTTACTTCGACGCAGTGTTAGCAGTTTGTCAAGTGGAATTGAATCAATTACAATTGGTTGCGGCGGCGTGTTATTGGATAGCTCAGAAGAATCACGGCTCGGCTTTTAGTGCGAGAAGACTTGTCAAGTACTCAAGTGAAGCTTTCACAGTTAAAAATCTGCTAACAGCTGAAAAAGCTGTAGTGTATAAGTTGGTATGATACATTTCATTACTTGAACTAATACGGCGATATATTCGTCCATTCTAGCACTGTATGCTTTATACTCTTATACGCTGTTTTGTCTGATAGAAAGGAATTAGTACAAAAAATGTTTATTATCTTACAAATTATGCAAATAAGAAAATACCTTTTCAGAAATTTCCCTCACAACCAGTTGTTCCTCAAGAGTTCATAACATACTTGTCTTGGTATTGCGATAGTGACAAAGTCGGCGAGATAGAAGTAGCGGCCACGTTCGTTTGTATGGCAGGACTGATGGTAGACAAGTCCTTGTGCAATGAATACCCATCTGTAATAGGTGCTGCTGCAGTAAGAAATGCTGCTTTACTTTTGCGAAGGAAAGACGCGATGGTTAGATTGGACATGAATTCAGCGTAAGTTTAATTTCTAAGGTCTTAAAATTACTTCTTTATTTTATAATCGGTAATACATATTGTAATAAAGTATTTTATTAATCGGGGATATTTAATACTGGTAATTTTAATTTGAATATCTTATGTATTTTATTCAGTTGTTTTTTTACCTTATTTTAAATCGCCTTAAATCAAAACATCCGGTTTTAATACATTGTGTATCCTTTCTCGATTTTTTTATTTATTAAATAAAAATAAAATCAAAGCAGGCAGCAAACCTCTACATAAATACGATTATGTAGGCTAATCTAATCTTAGTTTTAACGTATTGTTTTTTTTTCAGATATAAATGTGCTGAGAGTAAAGTTTCCAATATTTCATTAATCTGTTCGTACCAAAGGAAGGCAATTCTATGCATGTCATCACCATTTTTTAAATATAAAGCACCTTTAGAGCATTACAGAAATGGCCTCCTTGGACTGGACCTTATAATTCAAAAAGTAGTTAATTCTGCTAATGAACTTTCAGTTGTAGAATAGCTTTTGGTGTAAGATCGTAAAACTTATTGAAAATAGTATTGCAAATAAATAGGTTATCTAATAATATAAGTTATCTCATAATTAAACTCTTATTTGAATGTGTAAAATAAATAAGTATTACAAATATAATGTCTTAAGAATCAAAGAAAATAATAATTATTTAAATTATATAATAAAATAATTACCTTCATACTTTTTATTGTTTTATTAATTTTTACCCGACCGCGGCAACTTAAAAGTATGGTTATGTTTATGAACTGTATGTAAGTGTGCCCCAACATATAAACGATCTTCCCTCGTGATTGCTTAACCGATTTTAATTATTCATACGTTCGTTAGATTAGACTTTATGATGTTTACATAGGTATTGGTTAGTCAAAATCTGGGGCGCCAAATTGTGGGCCGCAAAATTTGTTCAAAGCGATCGCGAGGGTTGTAAAAATATAAAGGTATGTTAGGAATTAGAATAAAAAAATATTAAATGGAATTAAAAATGTGTAACTTATCAAAATAATTATTCATAAAAAAAATAAAAAAAACCCGTCTCATAATGTGAGCACAAATTAAGCAAGACACTTCTTAATTCGTGGGCACCCAGTAATACGGGTTCACGCCTAGTTTTATAAAAAAAATTTGAGTCAATAAAAGTATTTTTATTTTTTTTATTTTATTACACTTGCCTATGCAGCGGAGACACAATACACATAAAATTATGATATGTAGATTGTAGGTAGGTATATTAGTGGTAGTAGGTTCATTGTTTCGTCCTCAGACAAATAAAAAAGTATAGACAGAACATTGCGCACATAAAGTGAGGCACGTAATATGAAGACGATTCAACCATATGAAGACGAGTGAGAGCGCGTGACGTACTTTGGTTAAGTAATAATTGCGAAATTATGCCTTCCTGTTGCAAAAACAATTCATGTTTTCAAAAAAGACTTCTGGGATTACCTTTCACAAGTAACTAACTGATTTTTTTGTATAATTTAAACAAAATCGTAAAAATACTTTACATAATTCTCCAAACACGAATTCTAGACGCCATTGCAAAAGTAAGGGAAGTTGTGATTTTTGTACGGACACGTTATAACTGTGTTTTTTTAACCTTATTATTGCATATTATAGTTTCCTAGTATATTAGATATGTTATTATGTAAGTATTTATAAAATATTTTTATTTATTATTTGTATACGTTTTATAAGTATTTATGTATTCTTTACTACTATTATTATTATATTTAAATATTATGATATTGTTTTATAATATTTGAAAATAATATACATATTATAAACACAAATGAACAATATCAAAAAGTAAAAACTTTATTACAACAAAACAAACAAAATTCTAACAATTTATTATCTATTTTAAATTTTTGAATTAACTTCTGGATATGAATACAATTAAAAACAATGACCAACTATTCAGTGATGCACCTAATCGTATATCGCGTTCACGCCATTACGAGAGCAAAGTTATTCGACATCACAGCTTGACCACAGATAATAAAATATCCTTATATATATATATATATATATATATATATATATATATATATATATATATATATATATATATATATATATATATATATATATATATATATATATATATATATATATACATATATATATATTTTTTTTTCAAATATGAAGAAAATTATTTGTAGTCGTAGTTTATACTTCCAAAGGGTATTAAGTAATTAGTTTAATAAAATAATAAATTTGGTTTTTTTATTTGCATGTTCTTCTATATACCTACTTAATTTAATTTTAAATGGATCGTAATTGACCTTTATAATTGTATTACATCTTTTTCTTTTATAAGTTATAACATTTGCTGTGCTGTGTACCATCCCTAATAAATAATTAAATATATTCAAATAGTAGTTATTTTGATATGATAATATATTTTAGGTTCCCAAATGATATAACGTGGAGAGAAAACTGGATTAAAGCTGTACGGGACAACAGAAATGATGTTCAGCGGCTTATAAGTTAAAAGTTGTGACTCAAAACGCCAGACATATAAAAAATTGACACGACATAATAGGCATTAGTTATATTTACCTAGTATTAAATTTATAATTATTTTATATAAGAATAAATGACTCATTAAAATAAATTACCTTTCATTTTATCTAACCAAGACAAATAAAAAACAATACTATAGTAAAACTATACCAAAATATATATCTCACACGTGGGAGTCGTAAGCATAACGCTTGCAACATTTTTCTCTAACACACATGCGCAAATTTACGCTATCTTACACCAAGTTACGAACACAAAGCCAAGACTAGTCCTCACTTATTTTGTCGTGATTGTTTGCAACGGCTCCGTCTATACTTTTTTATTGGTCTGAGGTTTCGTCGTCATTTTTAGTTCACTTAATTACGAAGTTGGGTTTTTTATTTTATGAATATTTTTAATATCATTATCAAATTAAGCGTTATGTCTAATAAACAAACTTTTATCACCTTATATTAATTAATTATATATTTTTGGCCGCAAAATAAAAAATAATTTATAACTAGATTGTCAAAATACTAAAACTATTACGTATTATATTAATAATACCTATTTATAAATTTATTTAAATTAACAAGTTTATTTCTTTTTTAAAAATTTTAATAAATAAGATCTACAGTCTTTTAAGTGTCCTGCCATTAGTACCTATTACTTATACATTTTTATGAACTCACAAACTCAGCGTATGCCAAAATGTTATACATCTGAGATCTGATTACAATAAAAACTACATAATATGTAAATTTTTAATAGTTCATAAAGTATAATAAAGTATATAATAAGACTGGCAACTTTATACGTTTTTCCAATTCTACATGAAATTACAAATAAATAAATTCGATAAATCTTTTGTTTTTTATAAACTTTCATACTTTAGTACAGTTCGCGTCACGTAAAAAGAACGCTGGAGGAAAGTGGTGGGGGGTGTGTTTGCGCATGGGTACATTCGCACACAAAATTACTAAGCCTATTCTTTTATTTTTGAACTAGCCTTTCGCTCGCGACGTATATTGGTCATTGTTAGGTACATTGAAAAATATATTAGATAGAACGTTATTAAATAGAATTCTATTAATTCATAAAATATGTTAGATTCAATGTAGAATGTTTAATGTAATTACAAAAAAATAAATTAATTCGGTTAATATATATTTTAACTGCATTATTATCAGACTCTCTCTTCATAAAACAATATACGTCAAAAACATTTATCTCTATTTTTTATATAAAACCATTTCGTAATTAATAACTTTTATGTGCACGATGGTATTTTGAACTGACAAACCAATAGCGAGCCGGAAAGCATGCGGCGCGTGCCTCGCCGTCCCGCGCCCCGCGTCTTACCACCAAATTGGCCGATAAATCGCCTCTGCGCAACTTGACAGCCAGCGTTCTTTTTACATGACGCGAATTATACTGCAGTGTGAAGGATAGTGTTACGTTTATTTATTTATCTAGGCTATAGGTAAAAATATCGTGAACGTGGTAAAAATATAAAGAAAACTTAATTTACTTTTGTATAAATAATCAAAATGTATAAAAATAAAATACATTTTTATATGCAAATCTTAGACAATTTACACGTCCATTTCATCATAGAAAAGGTTGAAAAATATTGAAATGCATAATATCCAATCTTCATGGATAAAAATAAATATTGTATATACATATAGTTACACTTAAGTTTACTCGTATAGAATACTTTAAATTATGATTTAAATTAAATTGTTTACCAAACTAAGAAGCTTGTGTTTCATCTAGCGACAAGCCTTCTTTAGCATTTAGAAGAGCAGGAATCATTATCGTTGTGAAGTTGATCGCCATACCCAGGTCGAATAACAGCAGAAATGATGAGGTCGATGCGATGAACTGAACAAAAAATATTTTCTTCTAAATATTTTCTACTTAATGTCTCATCATTTTACTCAACTAGCATTCTTGACCTATTACTAAGTACAAGTGATCTAGAACGTATTATCTTTCTGACGAGTTGCTGTAATAAATGTTATTTCAACGCAACGTTTGTGTTTTTAGGCCCATACGGTTAAATGAGACTAATACTAAGACTCCGCTGTACGTCCGTTTGTCTGTCTGTAGCCAGGTCATCTCATGAACTGTTATAGTAAGACTCTTGGAATTTTTGCCGCTTTAAAGTTGCCGCTTTAAAACATATAGGTACTAAAAACAGAATAAAATAAATATTTAAGGGGACTTCTATTAAAACAAACGTGATTTTTACTAATTTTTACTCGATATTGATAACGGCAATATTCACAGTTATATATATACATAACGTCTTCACTTCACTTTAAAAATAAATAATTAAATCAAAATCAAACCAATATATAAGGGGGACGGACGGAAGGTATGGGAGATACAACAATCATGTTTTTGCCGTTTTTATAGAATATAGTACGGAGCCCTTCATGCGCGAGTCTGACTCGCAGTTAGCCGATATTTTTATTTATTAGTTTAGTAAACATAATACATTCCAACGTAAACTTTAAACAAGAAGACAAAGTATTTTTTCTTTGCCACGATCTATCTACTACTAAATTCCTCTTTCATATGCTGAATCGTTACATAAATTATTTTTTGACAAAAATGAAAACCGACTTCAAAACGTTACAAATCGAAACTAAAAAGAAAAGAAAATAATTTTAATTACTTAGTTATTGTTGGAGTCGGTGCCAGCCAAGAAGAAGAGTTTTATCCTGCCTTTGCAATGAACTTTCGAACGGATATTTAATTATATTTACAAATTGATACATTAATTAAATTGTATTAGGATTATTTTGCTTTGGCTGGCACCGACTCCAACAATAACTAAGTAATTAAAATTATGTTCTTTTCTTTTTAGTTTCGATTTGTAACGTTTTGAAGTCGGTTTTCATTTTTGTTAAAAAATAATTTATTTTTTATTTTTTTGTGGAAATTATATATTATGTTTAAATATAATATTGGAAGGCTAACTAAACTACTGCTCCAATAAGTCAGCGAAGTTTTGAAATGAACGACAATAGTCAATCGAGATTTATCCACGTCTATTTTTCCACGTAACTCGTAGACGTTAATAAGATTTACCTTCTATTATCAATCCACCTAATATCCTGAAGGAATATGACTATCAGTTTATAAGTACGTAGAATATTAAAAGAATTTCCTTTCAACTCCTAAGTAACCGTTGAGGAGATATACCTTACATCATCACAAATTCACATCACATAAAAAACAACTGTTGAGGAATTTTACCTTTCATCATCAGCTCATCGACATGAGATGACGATTTTCATACGTAAAAGCTTTATCGGTTTTAGAAAATATATCAAAAACATAATAGGTGCCTGTAAATTTTGAGAGTTGCCTTCGATTTCCCTGGGATCCCATCATCAGATCTTGACTTGGTGACAATGGGACCACCTCGGAACTATACCCTACCATACAAAAGAAACATTTTTGAAATCGGCCCACAGACGGCGGAGAAATCGGTGAACATCTATAAAAAATACATACAACGGAACATATAACCTCCTCCTTTTTTGAAGTCGGTTAATAAGCAAGCCCAAAACTCGGCGACCACAATAATTGCATAAGCTCCTGTAAGATGCAGGTGACAGGACAAGGAGGTCATATAAGTAGGTAAGTGTAAGAGGGGTAAGAGAGGAAGAGTACCACATCTGCACTCCAGGTCACCGTTCGCAAATCCCCACCTGGTCAAGTTTTCCTTAATTCTGCCAACCTAAGTCCTAAGTCTGTTAACAGACTCCAGATCTAATAAGGCCAACTATGTCCAGGGGAAACATTCTCAGACGGTATGCATACGGAATGCATATTTTAGTGTGAAGCTGTTAATTTATAAAACAGACAATTATTTTATTTAAATATGTATATTTATCTATGATTTTTTTATCACACTATGATTAATTCATATTTTAGAAGAACATTCAAAAAATGTATCCTTTTTAAAAATGTAAGAAACTAGCATTTCCCGCGGCCCCGCCCGCGTTCTAAAGACTGGAAACAAAATACTTAGATTTCACATACCGTGTGACGTTCTATAGCCGGTTTGTAACGGTTAGTCGAGATTTCTTTCAAATCAGATATTTTCCAGCAGAAAAAGTGTCCTATATCCGGACCCCGGTAACCAACTATCATCATACCAAATTTCATCAAAATCCTGTTTTTTTTCTCGTGATGCAGTCACAGAAAGACAGACAGACAAAATTTTTAAAAACAATAGATTTGATTATATCTAATATATTTTTAAAATTTTTTTTTATAATTGATTATAGCTAATAATGTCTATATCTATTTCAATTAGATTTTCCAAAAAAATATTTTATGTACAGATTTAACAATAAAATTTTTACAATTTTATTATATATGTTTAGATGGATAGTGAATTATTTGACTTTTCAAAATAGATTTTAAGTTGACGTCCTTGTATCGATGCGCAAAACGGCAACGTCGCTTACGTTGCCGTTCCGTCAAATAACATGTGGCATATAAATTATTTATCTTGACACATTGTAGTAGCACTGTGGTAACGCGCTTGCTTCGATATCCATGTGATGAGGGTTCAAGTCTGGGTTTGAGTAAAACGGGCTTAATACATGTAAATTTATCTGCCACTTACTTTATTGGGAAGTTTTAGGTATAATGAAACAGAAAAAATATATCAGCAACCATTATCGCTAATCGACTACTAAACACCAGTTACCTACTAAGGTCAATATTTAGGGTACCGTTTACTACAGCCTACAGGACAATTTATAAAATATTATCTAAAAAATGTTAATAGAAGAGAAACACTATATATGTATTAGAAAAGTTTGTTTCAAATACGAAAATATTATTTTATGCTTTTCGAGCGCGAACCTGTGCACATTTTTGTGCACAGACTATGGCTACATACTTATATCACGAAACGTTTACAATAATATTCGCTTTATGTTATTTACTGTGAATTAATAAAAACGTATACTTAATTATGAAACAACTTACGTAATATACTTTATTTTGACACAAAGCTTGTATACTTTCTTTTGCAACGATTGATGTTTACATATATATGAAAAGTTGTCAACGTATACATGTCATTGCTTACGACTGTACAATTATATCCTAACACTAGTCTGAAATAAACTTTTCTTTTTATAATTCTGATTTTTCTTCTCTCTGTTTAACGACAACTCTCTATAACGACATAAAATGTACAGTCCCTTCAGTGTCGTTATATAGAGTTTACACTGTATATGGGAACAGCCAGACACACACAAATCATTTACCCACGGCAGTAGAATACTTAGAGTCATTAAATAAATATATTCATAAGGCTAATAGGAACGACAAAACATTGATAGAATGGACACCGGATGCTGAACAAGCATTCTTACAATGTAAAGACAGTATAGCCATAGTATAAAGAGAACAAAGTAGGGCAACTTCGGCCCAATCCGCGATATAATTACCTGTCATAGTTACCATAGTTGCCTGTCACAGGGTTGTCACTGTAGCTAAATTTTAATTCAGTGCTCAGAAATTGGCATTGGGCCGGGAAGTGTGTTATTAAAAAATATTTATTATTTATATACATTTAAGAAAGTAAAACATTTTGTTTCTACATGTTTATGATTATTTTTATTAGGCCTGTAGTTACTTGCTTAACTGATATATCAGTAGAAAATAGTATTAAAAATGTTTGTTTGTTAGATTTATCTCGAAATTTATTTGTGTAAATAAATAAAATAAATCCTTTAATTTCTTGCTTTTACAAAAACATAAATATGCTATTAGTAACAATTAAAAAAAATAAAGGTATAATATACATATTAATAAAATCATATCACATCCTATTAAAATAATAAACTAATACAACAAAAATAAAAGTACCAACATAAGTATTTCATCATCAAGTATAAATTATATGCTATAGTTTATCCATTTTATTAATGGTTTTTTGACAGCTCACGCCCACAAAGTTTCGTATTTAATGGTTAGCCATTAAAGTTAAAATGTCATACAAATAATATTGTACTTCATGGACGGGCACCGCCCCCTTGCTGCTGTGCCACACATAAGGATTGCTACGATTGTGCCACAGATTACAAATAATCGGAAAAAATCAACGTTAATATTTAAATAAGGTGTAATATGTTATTTAATCAGGAAGACAACAAAATTTTAAGGTTGAAACCAATAAATGAAAACATTAACATTATGTAAAGTTTTACTTTCTTCTTATTATAATCATACAAATAAAACAACTAAAATAGTTTAATTCCTTTTATTAACATGATTCGTCATAATCATCATTTATATTAGATTTGTCCGATGAGGAGTCTTCAGTTATATTAATTATTAACTCTTATGTGCATAAATTATCAAATGCAATGTCACGGTCCAAATCAGACGTTATGATTCTCTTAGTTCTCTCCACCACACTTGATTTTTACGTTCATATTAATAATTATAAAAATAAATATTATTTTATATTTAAAAAAATAAGAGATATCGATTATTACGTCCTTTTGACATCACTATAGCTTGTCAGTCGTCGAGCTGTCAAAAAACCATTAACAAAATGGACAAACTATAGAATAAGTGATTTATTTACCTTTTCTGTTCAGTAGGTAATCTGAACAAAGACAACTCTGTAATCGATGAAGAATTTAGACACCCAAACACACAGCAATAAGTTCTTCTACGAATATCACACATTTTTCATATAGTGAAAAACCGTGACGCGCGAAACTTGTGCGGCGTCAGCCTTGACTGGCGCACTGATAAACGGTTCGAGATATTGTTTGAGTGTGCGTGCGGCAACGAAAAGATACTATGACGCACACATACAAGCCGTGCGCGGTGCGTTTGTATGAAGTTGACTTACTTTGTCATTCTTTATACTATGGTATAGCGAATGCAGCAACGTTAACGTTTCCAGTGGCAAGCGCGCCACTCGCACTATTTGCCGACGCATCAAATAACTGTGTAGGTGCTGTATTGCAACAATAAATAGACAGGAAATGGCATCCTTTAGGTTATTTTTCTAAGAAATTAACGGACTCAGAAAAGAATTATAGCACATATGACAGAGAGTTACTTGGTATATTTTTAGCTGTCGAACATTTTACAAGCCTATTTGAAGGTCGCGAATTAATAATATTTACAGACCACAAACCTTTAACATTTTCATTTTCGAAACTTTGTAAAAATGATAAAAAAGAAAGTCCGAGACGCATTAGGCAAGTACTTTTCATTAGCGAGTTCACGACTGACTAAGAGTGGGTGATAGGTATAGCTTTTGCTGAATATCGAATCGAAACTATATTATATCGGAATTCGATATCGGATATTGAAACTATATATTGTAGCCTGTAGGTACTGGTATCGCATTGTGAATATGATTTTTGATACGTTTAATTTTGTTAGATATTTAGATATCGAACAATTTGTATGACATTTTTTAGTTCACTTTAATTTTGAAAATTGGATTTTTGTTGCTAGTAGTATTGTATATTATAGTTTCATATAATTTAGTGAAAAATTGTTAAAATCAAAAACAAAATTTTGAAATTAAAAACAGACACTTAAATTTTATTTAAATGTATATATATAGATTAGCGACTTACGTCCCTAGTTTTAGGGCCACGGGAAGCCAAGAATGAGGATCCGTACGGTTTTTAGTTGAGAATACAGATTTAAATAGAGCGAAAAAAAAAATTTTTGTTCAGCGACTAAAATTGATGAAGTTAAAGAAATTACTAGCGAATTTTGCTGCGTGCCGCTGCAGCTGTAGCTGTGACGTCATAGTAACGGATAGCAACGGTAAGGCGCACAGTGTGTTCGTAACTTTAATATCAAATCTAAGTGTCCAATTTGTGTCGAATTGACCTTTTTAACTATGTATTAATATTGTATAGTGCATAAATGTATAAACACTTGTTTTAAAACGCTAGATTGACTATATTTTACTTATCAAAGGACTCAAAACTTCGTAGAAAATGGATTTCCGTTGAAAAAAGAGAATGACCCTCTGTCCAAACTACAGACATTGTTGTGAAGATCATTTCGATGAACGTACCTACAACTATACCCAATAAATGATATATATAGTTATGTTTTTACTCAACTCAACTAAATAGTTGATACTATAGTGATTCTCCCTCGCTTCGCTTGGGTTCGTGCCTAGATTTAGCGCGAATGCGGCGTGAATTTCACTAGTATTGATAAATTATAGCTGATGTGTTATTCTAATTTATAAGCTATATTATTAGAATTGGTTAATTGTTGTTGAATTTTCTAATTCTCCGCGCAATTTTCTTAATATTTTATTTCGTTAGAACCTTCTCCTGATAATAACAAACATAACAAAAAAAAGAATTAGCAAAATCGGTCCAGCCGTTCACGCCTGATGACGTGACCAAGGGAAATAGGGATTACAATAATTACACCTGACGGTTTGATAAATTTTATCTCTGAGGGATATGAAGGGAGGACCCTAGACTCAACAATAAGTACAAAGTATTTGAATTCACTTTTAAAAGGTGATTGAGCTTGCACAAAACCAGCTTCTTCTTTATATGCACTCATATTAAGCTGTTAGCTGTATATATACTTAAATATCACAAAATAGCACTCTTAAAAACTTAAATTGCTAACACTCTTAAAAATAGTTGCCAACGGCGTCGTGCGGTACTCAGGCGGCGGGCTGCCTGTGTTCGATCCGTCACAATGACGTCACACGCGCCCGCGTAATTTGAATTTGCCCGCAGAACGGCGTCATGTTTATTACTTAATATCTTCGTAAGTTTTGGTCCGATTTGGATAATTCAAAAAGGTATATCATTCTTATGTCATAATAAATAACGTGGATACTAGTAATATGGCATTTGCTATAACTGTACTGATCCTCATTGTCTGTGCAAGTACCTAAGAGTAGCAACGTCGTTAGTTACAAATATTGTACCTTATATGATACTTAAAATTGCAGTAAAAGTTTAATTACATCGGTTTTATTATGAAGGCTAGATGTTCTGTAAGTCGAATATTTTTTTGATAATGGGGGACATTACGTAAATGAAATAAGTATATTATTTAAAACAAATAGATAAATATTATAACCCAGATAACCAGCTATCATCATACCGTACAAATTTCATCAAAATCTATTCTGAATTTTTCTCGTCATGTTGTAAGAGATAGACAGACAGATCAAATATTAAAAACTCTAGTATATTTTGCCTCTTACGACTATTTTACGACTATTTAAATATTTTTTTTCAAACTATATTTAATGTGTACATATTCAACTAAGAATTATGATTGTTACAAAAATATAAATAAATTAGCCATTTTAATGATTGTTATAATATGTATTTTTTCAGGCGGCAAGTCCCGCTTACACTGAATTAGAAATAATAATGTTAGATTGGATTGGTAAGTACATTTTTTTAAGCTTGGAATTAAAATTGAAAAATTCATTTACGCATACCACCTCAGAAAATAGGTGGTTATGTAGGACTCACTAGCAAGTCAGTACTATCCACTAAAACCCAAGCACCCATCTTCATTCTTAATGGGGCGTCGCTCGATCGCTTGCACAGTCAACCACGACAACCAAATGCAACGGTCCCGCAGATCTGCCGAAGCAGACCACAATGCCAAGGGGTTGCTTCACAGTCCACTCAGCTATCAGAGAAGTACCAGGAGCAACCCGCATTACACACCGACTACTAAAGTGGGCCACCTCCTTGCGCGTTTCTTAGTTTAACGCCCGGTCGGGATTGCCGGATGCTGCTGAAGCCTATAAGGCGAACACACGTTCAGGGTGCAAATTGGGGGGTACCTCAACGTAAGGAATATATACTTTTTCAATATTCCGACTAAGAAAATATTCCATTTATTTTATACTACAAGTTTCCTTTTTATTTGATAAAGTTGCTTTATTTTAATTATACTCACGTAAATGCTTTACCTATGTACAGTCGTAAGCAATGACATGTATACATTGACAACTTTTCAAATATATGTAAACATCAATCGTTTCAAAAGAAAGTATACAAGCTTTGTGTCAAAATAAAGTATACGTAAGATGTTTCATAATTATGTATACATTTTTATCAATTCATAGTAAATAACATAAAACGAATACTATTATATACAAGTTTCGTGTTATAACTATGTAGCCATTAGTCTAAGAACTAAGAATAAAGCATTAAATATTATTTTCGTATTTAACAAAGTTTTCTAATACAAATACTGTGTCTCTTTCATTAAATACGTGAATTCTTTAAACTGGTCGTTAGAAGTTTAATTTATTTTTATATGTTAAGTGATTGAATCAATTCGACTAATTGCGACCTGATTCTCTAGGATGCGCCTTGGATTCACTTTAGGCAGAGCTCTCCTAAACAGCTTTACCCATGGTATATGAGATATCTTCTGCAGCCAACAGCACAGACAGGATTTAAAATATTGTTATTATTTATTAGATAATTAACAGTAAAATATGTTTTAAGATCTTAGGCTTCTTGCATCGGAAAATGAAGCATAATACTTTGCTTTTAAAAATGTATTATTATGTATTTAAATTTAAATATTATAATACATTTTTAAATCATACGTATAATACAAATATAATCGCGTAATAGACTGTGCATGTGTGTATGTGTAAGAGCGTTTGTAACACATTCACAACATTGGATGACAGTTTTAAACTTTTGACAATTCGAGGACAAGATCAGTTTATTTAAAATTTTAATGTGTAATAAAGCATTGAAAAGAATTCGAAATTATTAGAATTACAACTGACAATTCTCTATTTGTTTAGTTTGCGTTGTTATGAGAAACTTACTTTTTCATGAATTCGCCCAATGATATTAAGTTGTCATAGCTCAATTGGCGTAGTTGTAGTATGCGTATAATATCCTTGCGGCGCGGGTTCAAATCCCGCGCGTGGATAACTATTTTAATTTTTGTTTCGTGTGTATCTTTTAATGTATGCATTACTAGCGACTCGCCCTCGCTTCGCTCGGGCTCTTCCCTAGATTTAGCCTAGATAAAGCCGCGGGATCTGCTAGTTATGCATATAAACCTTCCTCTTGAATCACTCTATCTATTAAAAAAAACCGCATCAAAATCCGTTGCGTAGTTTTAAAGATTTAAGCGCACATAGGGATATAGGGATATAGGGACAGAAAAGGCGACTTTGTTTTATACTATGTAGTGATATATCGGATGGCGATTTAGGGACAAGGAGTGAGCCGTGATGAACGTGGCTCGTCATCATCATTGAGTATATGTTTTCCACATTTGTGAATTTATAAGAATATACAATAATACGTATAATTATAATAGAACAGTGAGTTAAAAAATCTATATATGAAATATTTTTTTTTTGTTTTTATAAAAAAAATACTGTAACGTATAGTGCATTGAATATAAATCCCAAAAAATATGTTTTAATTTTTTTGTCTGTTTGTATGTTTTCGTTTAACACAAAAAGTACTTGGCCGATTTTAACCAAATTGTGTAGTTACCTATAACATATTTCTCGGACCATGACTTAGGACACTTTTCATTACATAAAAGCATTTTAATTTACAGGAAAAAATAATAATTGGTTGTATTGAGTTTTCCTTGGATAGCTAGTGATTACACGGTAAGTTCATCTGTGTCTATTTTACGAGCCGAGTTTGAGCTTCTCGCCGGTTCTTCTCAGCAGAACAGCTTTCCGAGCCGGTGGTAGTTTACTCACAGACTTACAGACTGACTTTTAATTTTGATAATGTAAAAATGACGATTCAAAAGAGCTTGTTAAAGTCTATTTGAATAAAAAATATTTTGATTTGATTGATTTACGCAAATTTTTGAACGTAAACCTAATTTTTTTTTAATTAATATTTACCACTAGCGAGCCTGGACCGCTGCGCTCGGCGTAAGATAAAATAAATAAAACATTTTTCATAATTAAAAGTAGCATAGCAAGTTACTCCATAAAACATTAGCTACGATATCTGAGGTCAAAAGTCCCGTCAAAATCAGTGTAGCCGTTTCGAGGATTAGCCGAAACTAACAGACAGACAGACAATTGATGTATGGATGTAAGTACCGTATATACTTTCTATGCATTGAGTCTTCTTCTTCTTGCCGAGTCGATGGCAATAGTTAAAGTAAGAAAGCCCAAAACCCCTTAAAAATAAAGATAAAAAAAAAGAAGCTCAAAACTCGGCCACCATAATAATTGCATAAGCTCCTGTAAGATGCAGGTAACAGGACCAGGAGGTCATATAAGTAAGTGTAAGAGAGGTAAGAGAGGAAGAGTACAAGTCTGCACTCCAGGTCAATTCGCAAATCCCCACCTGGTTGAGTATACTTGTCTATGATTTTTATCACACTATGATTAATTCATATTTTATTTAGAAGAATATTTAAAAAAATGTATCTTTTTAAAAATGTAAGAAACTAGCATTTCCCGCGGCCCGCCCGCGTTCTAAAGACTGGAAACAAAATACTTAGATTTCACACACCGTGTGACGTTTTATAGTCGGTTTGTAACGGTTAGTCGATATTTCTTACAAAATCATCATCAAAACCTGTCCTGAGGTTTTCTCGTGATGCAGTCACAGAAAGACAGACAGACAAAAATTTTAAAAACGATAGATTTGATTGTATGGATAATAATGTCTATCTATTTTAATTACATTTTTATCTATTTTAATTAGATTTAAAAAAAATATGTACAGATTTGACTCAGTTACAATTATTTTATTATATATGTTTATGATAGATAGTGAATTATTTGACTTTTCAAAATAGATTTTAAGTTGACGTCTTTGTATCGATGCGCAAAACGGCAACGTCGCGTCGCTTACGACGGTTGCCGTTCCGTCAAATAACATGTGGCCTAATATAAATTTATCTTGACACATTGTAATTTGTAGTAGCGCTGTGGTAACGCGCTTGCTTCGATATCCATGTGATGGGTGTTCAAGTCTGAGTTTGAGTTAAACGGGCTAAATACATATAAATTTATCTGCCAGTTACTTTATTGGGAAGTTTTATTATGAAACAGATAAAATATATCAGCAACCATTATCGCTAATCGACTACTAAACGCTTATTACCTACTAAGGTCAATATTTAGGATACCGTTTACTACAGGATAATCGTTTATTCTTACTGGATAATACAATAACTGGTTCTATGGACCACCCACATAAAAGCGTGGCGGAAATTTAAATGGGAATTGAATTATTATAAGTAATAGCATAATATTGTCATAAAATATGAACTAAAAAATGTTAATGGAAGAGACACACTATATATGCATTAGAAAATTTTGTTTCAAATACGAAAATATTATTTTATGCTTTTCGAGCGCAAACCTGTGCACTTTTTTGTGCACAGACTAATGGGTAACTACCTATATTACGAAAAGTATACAATAATATTCATTTAATGTTATTTACTATGAATTGATAAAAATGTATACATAATTATGAAACATCTTACGTATACTTTATTTTGACACAAAGCTTGTATACTTTCTTTTGAAACGATTGATGTTTACATATATTTGAAAAGTTGTCAATGTATACATGTCATTGCTTACGACTGTACATGAGTAATGAGAACAAGTTAAGAAAGTATATTGCCACTTTTTATTTCTTTTTCTATATATTAAACACGCATGTGAAGTTTTAGCGTACGATTGTTTTCAGGCAAAGCTATCCGGCTACCTCCAGCTTTTTTGGCTTCTGGGGAGGGCAGCAAGGGAGGTGGCGTCATTGAGGTAATATCTTTTAAAATCTTTTATTTGTTACATATATGTTTAATAGAGTTAATTAAATAATTTTGTTTTGTTTTATTAATCCTAAATACTATTTTTTGCTTTTGGCAGTGCAATGTTCATTTTAATGGAACAACCATGTTATATACTTAATACTTTTCGAAATAAATCCCCAACTTCTAGACACTACAGTCACACTCCTGAAATGTTGTTACTCCTAATTCTACTACCATGAAAACGAGGTGCCGAAATGTTAATTAAAATAAGAAAAAAATATTAAATGACGATGTACTTATTTGAAAATGTTGCATTGTTTTAGGTTTATCTATTCCGTTACAAAAATTTGTTTTCTTTTGTCATCTTAGGGGTCTGCTAGCGAGTGTGTCCTTGTGTCGATGCTAGCTGCAAGAGCTGCGGGCATCAAACGATTGAAGCACCAATTTCCCACTGTCGATGAAGGTCTCTTGCTGTCTAAGTTAATCGCGTATTGTTCGAAAGAAGCTCATGCATGCGTTGAAAAAGGCGCAATGATCAGCTTTGTTAAACTTCGCATTTTACAACCTGACGAGAATGGAAGTCTAAGAGGGGACACTTTAAAGGAAGTAAGTAACTTTTTGATTTTGGCTATTTAAGTATTTAAATAAATGATGTAAATCTTACATAGCACAAATAAGATTTCAAGAAATTATTAAGTACATTACAGTAAAATTATATCTATCTAAAATATTGTTGCTTATACTAAAAATAGGGTACGTAGAGAGAAAGTAGATATAAGTTTATTGGCCACGAAATCAGCCCAACGTAATATTATACCGTTTTGTGCATTATAATAATATTTTTTAATAAATATAGATTTTAATATGAAAAAAGGTCAGTAATTATTCTAATTTATTTGTAATTGAAAAAGCGAGCCGCGTAATATTGAGATCGCCGCCGCGCCGCCTTCTCGTGAATCGTCAGTAGATTCCGGAAATACGTGGCGAGCTGCGTCATATTGTGCGGCACTTTCTATTCTCCGAATACTGAAAATTCGTCATTCAACCCTCTTATGAAAGAGGCGATTTAAATACAAACCCGCTATGATTCAAATTAGTTTTCTTGATTAAATCCGTTTATCTTTAAAAGCAATATTACTTTTCTCAGCTCAAGTCGTAGGAGATTTAATACTACGTAGGTACTAAATTTTACTGTTTTAAATAACTACTGCGCTATGTTTTAGTAAAATGTAATTTGTTTTTATAGGCTATGGAAAAGGATGAGGAAGCAGGCTTAGTGCCATTTTTCGTGGCAACCACTCTAGGAACTACAGCTATGTGTTCTTTCGATAACTTGCCTGAAATCGGGCCAGTAGTACGAAAATTTCCTAGTGTGTGGCTTCATGTAGACGCCGCTTACGCCGGAGGTGCATTCATCTGCCCAGAACACAAGTATCACTTAGCAGGAGTTGAATACGCTGATTCCTTCAATACTAACCCAAATAAATTTATGCTTACCGCATTTGACTGCTCTCTTCTGTGGGTGACCAACCGATATTTACTTACATCGGCCCTTGTTGTGGATCCACTTTATTTACAGCATTGCTACGATCACACTGCCATTGATTATCGACATTGGGGAATACCCCTCAGCCGTCGTTTTCGATCGCTCAAACTATGGTTTATGTTGAGGAGCTTTGGCATAAGCGGACTACAAAAATATGTTCGTAGACATTGTGAACTTGCTAAATATTTTGAGCAACTAGTTAAAAAAGATGAAAGATTTGAAGTATGCAATCAAGTTAAGGTATGTGAACAAAAATTCATATATAAATTTAAATGTCTATGTACAATTGATTGATTTTGATTAGATTGACAGTGTATTTTACAGAGTAGAACATTAGAAACCAACGAAATAGTTAATAAATAATTCAAAGAGCGAAGTTCTAGGGGAATGAGTGATTATTCTATCTTAAGTGTAAATAAGTGGTAGTAACTTCTGCGTTTGGAATAAACATTAATGAGGTAGTTGATTATCCTTAGTTGACAAGAAAAATACTTACCATTACTCATAAGAAATATGCAGAATTGTCAAAAATATCCACTTTATTTTAAAATTAAAGCCACATCATTTTGTGACAAAGTACCTGTTACAGTGACATCTTTCAACCCTAAAGACGGTTCCCGACTGTCATATTATAAAAGAACATGTGCTAATGGTAGGGTGTGCTTCACATGTGTAACTTCCCTTATTGATCTGTCTAGACGCCTTGATTAGACGATTGTAAAAATTAACAAAATTAGGAATATTTTCACCACTATCCATTGTATTCTTAAGAGTATTTTCTTCATTTTAGATGGGACTTGTTGTCTTCCGGCTAGTAGGAGGCCCTGGTGAGACGGATGAACAAGTTGATGAATTAAACAAGAAACTCTTGACCAATATTAACGCTTCGGGAAAAATTCATATGATCCCGGCTTCAGTACGCCATAAATTTGTAATTCGCTTTTGCGTTGTACATCAACATGCAACTCGCGAAGATATCGGTATTTATCATCGAGTCGATATGCTGTGCTATTATAATTTTACTTTATGTTAGAGTTCGTCCTATACATGTGTATTTTCCTTTGCAGAATTTGCATGGGATACAATAACAGACTTTGCGACAGAATTATTGGAAGGACCCGATAAGGAAAGGGTATGTACTATAATCGGACAAACATAATCTACATTCTACATCCTTCTGTGGCTTCTGCAGGACAAACACCGAACATAAAACACAATATCCGAATATTTAAATCAAAACAAGCCCTTTTAACTTTATTGAGCAGTGTCTTTTGGTATATTAGTCGGAGAATAATACCAGTCTGGTTGTTTTCTTCGACTAGCGTCTTAACTGGATCGTCGTAGCCCGGGCAGACATTTCTACCACGAGCATCGAGGTTGAATTTACGTATCTACTACGCGTAAAGAGCATTAATTACTTACCCTATACTTTGCCATTGTATTTCTTTTAATCATTTTATTCATTTTAGTTATTAATTAATATTTTTTAGATCTTGTTAATTTTGTATTATGATTATTAATTTTCCAATGTTTATTTTATAATTAATTTTATAAGAATTTTTTTTTTATTTTTATATTGTATTATTTTATAATGTTAATATATGAAATTAAAAAATATATTAAATCAATCAGTGATTTTATGAAGCATTTCAAAATTTTTCGTCTTTCACGATTCTTAATACATAGCAGCTCTTGAGCTGAAAATGTTATTCACATGATTTTTTTCTACTGTTTTTTTTTAAATATGCTATAAGATAACTGATATGTCGTGAGAAGTTGTTGAGGTTACAGGTGTTTTTTGAGCTCCAATCTGCCTGTTGTCTCACCATTTGCAAGGTGAAACTATTAGTCTCCCAAGCATACAAAACATACAAACTGACAAAATATTCATTTCCAATGACATGTTAGGTCATAAAAGACACCATTGCCAAAAATATTTGGTTTCTGGCGAGACGGAGTAATGTGACTCACACACTTTGGACCTTATACACTGCTATTGTATTTCTTTTAATCATCTTATTCATTATAGTTATTAATTAATATTTTTTTATATCTTCTTAATTTTGTATTATGATTATTATTTTTCCAATGTTTATTTTATAATTAATTTTATAAGATTTTTTTTATTTTTATATTGTATTATCTTAATATAATAAAAAATATTAAATCAGTCAGTGATTTTATGAAGCATTTCAAATTTTTTCGTCTTTCACGATTCCTAATACATAGCAGCTCTTGAGCTGAAAATGTCATTCACATGATTTTTTTCTACTGTTTTTTTTAAAAATATGCTATAATTGATATGTCGTGAGAAGTTGTTGAGGTTACAGGTGTTTTTTGAGCTACAATCTGCCTGTTGTCTCACCATTTGCAAGGTGAAACTATTAGTCTCCCAAGCATACAAAACATACAAACTGACAAAATATTCATTTCCAATGACATGTTAGGTCATAAAAGACACCATTGCCAAAAATATTTGGTTTCTGGCGAGACGGAGTAATGTGACTGACACACTTTAGACACCTGCTTATACACATGGGTATGTAGTAATGACAATAAAATTATTTTTATTTTTGCAGTATAACTGTTGTTATTACTATGTTCGACAAAAAAAATATTTTTTTCGGTTTTTTTTTTACAGTTTTATTTTGGTTATTAGCTCCCGATGTCTCGAATTACTTAACTGATCACGGGAGAGACTTTCCTATATTTAAGACGTCTCTAAGGCATAATATATTTTTTACATGCAGCCAGCACCCACAAATTGACAATGAATACAAAAATGGCTCAAATATTTTTTTAACATAACAAAACCAGTGTTTATCCCGTGACTATGATTGCTGTGTGGCACTAGAAACGCCGGGAACCAAAAATCCGCGAAAAAAACCGAAAAGACAATTTTAATTAAAAATGTCAAATATTAGCATAAGTAGTAAATCTAAGAAAGTATTATTAATAAAATATAATATTAAATAAAATAATTAGATTACATATAAAAGATTGTGATTAATTATGGCCCTTTACACACAAATTCGCTTTACACTCTGAAAAGTAATCTTATTTACCCATTTTTTAAACGTGCCTCATTATTCTAGCACACACTTGCTTTCTTACAAAATAAAAGTACCTACCTACGTTAAATAAGATTGATATATATTGATTTAAATCTAGGTACTTCCAAAAAGTGTGTGTGATAAAGGTGTATTTTTAATAAATAAAAATATTATAAATGTATAAACTAAATATTACTTAATTTATACATATTCAATTTTTTAATACATTTTATATTTAAACACCTTGTTATGAAGTTCAGGTTAATATCGTATCGGCACAAACACGTATCAGATTAATTTAATTTCGTAATTAGTCATCTATAAGCTAGAGTATATTTGTTAAATTCATTATAACGAAGGCGGAGGATGAAGGGAAGAGGGAGGGGGGAAGGAGAGTGGGCCTCCCGGACTCTCACTCACCGGACGAAACGCGACAGCATAGCTGCCACTTCACGCCGGTCTTCTGTGAGAGAGTGGTACTAATGAACTATACGAGGCGTGCCGGCCCATTCGGTTGCTACCCGAAGGTAACAAGCATGGCACTAACACTTTGAAATAGTAAGTAGTTGAGTAGTATCGGCCATATATTATAATTATAATGTATTTTATTTTAATAAGCTTTCTGTTTCAGTTTAGTTTGATACTTTGATAGTTTATTACTAGGGTCATTATTTAGAAAACCCTTTCGGTACTACAGAAAAATCTTTTATTCAAAAAAAACAAAGTGGTTCTATAGAGTAGTTCTCAGAAAATAGAGGTGGGTGTAATATGCATGCCACTAGTAAATCGCTCGCTTGGATAATAGAGCAATGCGAGTTCAAATCCGGGTCACTCACCTCATTTTCATGTGGGAATCATTTCTAACATGATCACCATTTGTTTTATGGTGAAGGAAAACATCGTGAGGAAACCTGCATGTCTGAGAGAACCTAGCAAGTTTTCAAAAGACATTTGAAGTCCTACTCGTAGTGAAAGGAGGCACGTGCGGCGTGCCCTGAAATTGGACGTTAAAAAGGGCTGAATACAATATAGTATAAAATAAATAAATATTTAAAAAAAAAATTTTTTAAATGTTCCATTTTTATTAAACTAATATATGGCGTTTCATTTCTCCATCCCAACCCACTCAATTTCAACACAAACTCAATTTTAACTTTTAAGTCATCACTAATTTCAAAGGCTGACACAATTTTGTTATCACAGCATACTGATAGAAGATTGGATCTGTAAAATTAAGAAAATACATAAGACTGTATTCAATTATCAATTAATTTTATAAAAAGATAAGCTTTCTAATAAAACACAAAAAGTTTGAAAGCAGAAACAGAAATTATACTTCCATGGAAAATACATATTGTTGTTTCACCATAAGATTTGAAGGGAAAACTCATTAATATCCAAAGCAAAAGAAGTTATTATGATAGCAGCAATCATCACATCACTAAATTAGCATCACATTTTCGAAAACTTATAAACATTTTGTATTAAAAAAACTAAAGGAACTTGAACTGAGGTGATACAGATATTTTATGAACAGCAGCAGGAAATTCAGCAAGATTTATTGAACTTAAAGATTTTCTTATATCAATTAAGTTTAGATTTCCAGCTTCATATCCAAAAAGTATGTGATTTTCATTTAGCCATTGCAAGCATCGAACACTACAATTATTATCAAGCACATCTATAACAATTAGCATTCTTTTTATATACTTCTGTGTGCTAAACTACGACCGTTTTAAAGTAATCCTTTAGAAGTATGGAATATTAAATAAATAAATAAAAAAGTATAAAGTGTTAGGATATCATCAAAATCAATTTACCTAAAGCTGGTTTTGCAATATTTTCATCCCACAAATATATACAATAATCTAATGAGCCAGTTACAAAACTTGTCCGAGATAAAGGTCTAACTGAAACTCCATGAATTGCTTTGCTATGTGCGGCTATGTAATTTCTAATACAAATAAGGTCTATTGTATCCCACACCTGTAAGGTATAAGTGTGTAAAAATATAAAACTTTTAGCAATTTACTATTGGAAATGGAGTTAATCTTGAAGAGGTTGATTACATAATAAAAATAGTATAAAATATGCCAGCAGCATTATTTTCTTTACACAATATTCTATATTTTATCCTTTAACTGAAAAAATCTGTAGTCTCCATTGTCCATCTAAACTAAGGCTTTTTCTTTTCACAGATCTCCTCTGACGGATGATGTGGGATTTATTTTAGTCCAAATTATCTGCTCTATGTAAATAAGCAAACTGTTTAAATTAAAGAAGCTATAATTGTCAATGGCAAACATTGTTGTAGAAGGAAAAAAAGAATAAATTGAATTTTTTTTATATTAATATGTTGTATGTAATAAAATTCAAGATTATCTATGGAACTTAGCACCCATTTATATCTGAATTCTGTTGTCCTCAATATCAACATCTACATGTTATATTCCTTATATTGAATGTGGCCATTTTCTAGTTTATGTTTTTGACATGATGCTCATTAACAAGTCTCATTATTTTTCAGATTTCTTATAGATATAGATAAAAACACCATTTGATAAAATTTTACAATATACCCATTGAAATTGCAGATGAATTTACATGGAGCTAAATAATTCTCAATTTAATATATATGTCGAAAAGAGCACTTTTTATTTTAAAAAATTATGAATCTAACTACCTTTATGTTTCAATCAGCACTTATAGTTATATACTCTTTATCATGGTCAAGGCAATCTATTAGTCGTGGGTTATAACAGGTCAAACTCGATATCTGTTATTCCTGTTACTGTTATGTTATATTAACAGGTGTCAATATCTGTTATTAAATAACAGCCTGTTATTTTTAATATTATAGTCAGCCATGTTGTTTGCAGTTTGTTAAACTTAAAAATTAAAACTTAATTTCGTGGCTCGTGCCTTGTGTTTTGAATGTAAATGCTAGTTTGATTGGATTTTAATTGTTTATAGTGCAATTTCTCATCAAAATTTTAAATTAGTGACGTCAGAGGTATACTTTGAATCAAAATGCCACCGAAAAGACGGTATAATACCTACTTGTGAAATTTGTGAAAATCGAGCAAGTCGTTCGAATCATGAAAAAAGAATATTTAAGTTGAGATTTCCTTTAGATGAAGCCCGGTAATCATAATATGATACTTTATAGCCTTAGTAGATGTAGATCAGGCTAGGCACAAATAAAAATTAACAAATTTATTTCATTTAAATTATGTGCTCGGAATGTATCTCAACTTTGATATCCTTATTTCGATAATAACGTTATTGTTTATAATTGAAAAAAATATTTATAATTATAACCAAGAAGCATTAAAATGAAAATAAAGAAATACAAAAATAAAACTAAAACTAATATTTTAAATTAAACCTAAATTACTTAAACCTATCAGCTATATCTAGTAGAACTTATTATATATGCATAAACAATATGAACATTGAGTATTTTACTTTTACGTAATTTTCTTGTTTTCGCTCAAGTTTGAATCGAAGGAAAATTAAACGAAAAAAATTAAAACAAACAAAAGAAACGACACGGCAAGATTTTAATTCAATATTTCAATATTCACTTTTATGTTAACGCTTTAAAGTCGTAGTTACCTTGAATATTTTGTGACCAATGCCGTCAATGCTTACTAACACGTTCGGATACGCGCTATTATTTTTAATGTTGTGTTCCAAATAATTTCTGTAGTAATTTTATTATAAAGCAAAAACTACTTTACCATTATTAGGTCTTTATAATATATTTGATCTTTTTATATTATACAATTACTAGATATAGAGAAGTAATACTTCAACTTTCTAAAATAATATACAGACCTCCGTATGTTAGCATTCAATTCAATTCTCTTGTTAATGACTTCAAAGCGTGCCAGTTAAGCACAGATTATTTCGCCAATGTCACGTAGAATGGTATGTTAGCATTATTCTTGCAGCGTTTTCGAATTGAAAGTTAGGAACTGATAATACGACTAGAAATACTAGGTGCTTCTCGTTTTAGCAAGACTCAATCAAGCGGGTGTGAGCGAGACACATTGATACACGACACGAAAGAAGAAATACTAGGTGCTTCCCTTTTTAGCAATACTCAATCAAGCGGGTGTGAGCGAGACAGATTGATACACGAAAGAAGAAATAACAGATTACAGAATTCACAGATGACCTGTTATTTTTTCACAGATATATGATATTACAAGAACTTACTGTTATCTAGTATTTATGAATACCTGTGATTTGTATCTGTTACGATAAATACGCCTCACTCCTACAATCTATAGCTAATAAAGCATCATCATGGTCAGATGCCGGAAAACTTTATTTTGTTTTATAAAACTTTATACCTTCCTAGAACTTTCAATAAAGCATCCATCTGCACTACCACTGGTTAAGTAAATATCTTTTTTTGATATGTAATCTTTACTCTCATTTGTATTTTTTTCTGATATCATCACTCCTAGGGATGGAAATAGCGCGAAAAAAGTCGACTTTTGACTTTAGAATCGACTTGGAATTTTTTGATTCTCAAAGTCGATTAATCATTGCTAAAAGTCGACTTTTCGACTCTCAAGTCGACTTTTTAAAAGCACAATAACTATATAACTCATAGTTAAAAGATATTTTACAAGTTGTATTCGACATATTTCTTTATTTTTAATTAACAATTTATTTATCATTTGCACTTTTTATTTAAACAACTTACACACAAAGGATTGTTTTTAACATTTTTACTACATAAAAATTGCACGTAGTATGGCACCGAAAATAAGTTTGTAGTATTTAAATTAAGTATTTTTGAAACGTTAAAATCAATATTTAATATTAAATATCAATAAATTTTTTTAATATCAGTTATAAGCTGTTAAATTATTATTTATTGTTTTTTAATTTAAATTTAAAGTTTACTATTTAAATTAAGTATCTATGAGACATAAAAATATAAAAAATCTGTAATTTAAGAATCCCACATATCTTCACTTACTGACCTTAGAAATACAAGTTGATTTAAGTGCTGAGGCGATAAACGACTTCTTAATTGATTTGCAATCAGGCCAGCATGAGAAAACAATCTTTTAAGTATTGTTTAAAAAAAGTTGAAGTCATCGAGTGAGAATCGATTTTAATCGACTCGAGACAGGTTCAAGTCGATTCTAAAAAGTCGATTATTTTTATGAAAAGATCGATTTTTGACTAAAGTCAGAGTCGACTTTCCTATCCCTAATCACTCCTCCATTCCAGTATCGTTCCGTAAATTCTGAGCATCCTATTAATTTTGTACCATCTGAAAATATTTAATATTTTTACTTTGTTGGTACAGTTAATTAACCTGAATAATATTAAAAGAGGAATATTTACCAGAGTGAAGGCAAAATATAATCAAGATATGATTGTGAGCTAGTCCCAGTTGTATATGTTCGATAAACCTCTGCATTCAAATGACGTGGAACTATTTTATTGCTGTTTTCCATTGTTTTAACTTCTTCAAGTTACCTTACCAATCTTAATTATTGTAATCTTTATTATAACCTACACAATAAATTCTGTAGCCTAATAGGCATGCCATAAGTGTATAATCTATGGGCATGCCGACCTAATTAGCGTAGCGATGGGCGATGATTCATCGTGACCACAGACTTTAAACTATCGATATTTTAGATAAAACTTAAATTAAAATTAATCTTTCTTTCTTTTAATTTTAATGTATATTTTAATATCATGACATTATTTACATTTGTACAAACTTGATCTAAAATAATAGTGAGTAAATAAAATCCCATTTCTCACCTATTCATGTAACACGTCACATCTGGTTTTGTGCTTAATTGCCTATTGTGATTAAAATCAGCTAAAACTACTGAATACCACGAAGAAATGAATTTTGAAAAAATTACGGAGTGATTTTTAAAATTATTAGATAATTTAAAGGAGCTTTATTGCATTATTATGGATAACGCCCCCAATCACTCGGTCCAAAAGCACAAACCACCAACTTCGGCAAACAAAAAATTAGAAATCATTGCATGGCTTCAAGAAAAAGGAATAGAGGCCAATAAAACTATGCTAATAAATGAGTTATTAAGACTCGTTGGTCTGCACAAACCAAGTACACCAACGTATGTCTTAGATGATATTTTAAAAAGTCAACAATGTATCTGTAGAAGACTGGAAGAAGGTTGTAACCAAATGCAGAAAAGTAATGGAAAAAGATTTGGAGCGGGATGTTCGATTTGATAATATTTGCGAACAAGAGCTAATAAATCTACAAGATTGTTTTAGCGATTCAGAAACTGATTCGGATATTGATTTGGGGTGTACTCCTTTAGGAAGATAAATGCATTTTATATTAAAATATTCGTTTAATTTAGTAATTAGATTAAACCCAATTATATGTTACATTAGCATTGATAATAGTAAGAAATGTCGATAATTTCTATCGAAATTTTTTTTTATCCTGACAACCCTAGGAATGTCAGTTTGACATATGTCGCAGAGATCAAGCTATTTTTTATGAACTATAAATTAGATAACTCGGTTTTTATTTTTGCCTGGCTTCCATGCTTTGTTATTCTTCCAAGCATAAAGTCTATATATTATTATAATAAATTTTGAATTTGTTAATCAATATAATAATAAACATTTTAATAATGTTTGAAAAAAATGATTATGGTATAAATTATTTAGCTTTATTAAAATATTTACTTACTTATTCTTGTTTGATTTATCTACTGTTGAAATAATTTATAAGAAATATCAATATGAATTTAAAATTGTTACTATTATTTTTAATTTAAGGTACTCCCGTGTGTATGGTTGCATTATATCAAATTATCAAATATAAATATTACGTCTAATCGTTTCATTATCTTCCTAAGTATTTAATATCTCTTATTACGTATGGCTTTGAACATAATATGTTGTATAGCCTACCAAGTTTGACTATTGCCTTGAAATTAAAAAAGATAAAACAGTTTCGTGATCCTTTTAATTATTAATAAACAAGAAGTTAATTAAAAATATTTTTTTCATATGACAACTTCTGATTTAAAGCCATAGACTAAAATACCGTATTTCCTGTGCAACTTGCAAGTATGGCGCTTGACATATCTGGCATACTGATAAGTTTATTTACACTGAGTTTCACTATCTCCTTCTAACTTTGGTAGATTTTGAATGGAATGACAAAGATAGACAATGCCCTCTTTTGATTGTAACGAATATTAACGAATCGTGGTTATTTTACACTTAGATTTTATTTATTTTTCTAAATTATTGTGCAATTTAAGTTAATATATTAACAAATACCATTTATTTATTGATTATTATTTTAATATATACCTTCCATTATATGAGAAAATTCTAATAAGAAGAGAATATATGGAGAATAATGCTAAGTCAAGGTATGTGTACAAATATACGATCGATAATTTCATCATGTCATAACTAAACGAGCTTACTTGTTTATTTCCTTGCTGTGATTATTCATACCAAAAAGATCAAAATCGTGTTTTTCGTCATAGTGCTAAAGTTTTAAAATAAGTGCAATTTTAAAAGAAAAAATACCACGCATATTACAAGTGTCAATTCGGAATCAAGGATCACCGTTGTTAACGTTTTTGCTTCGAATTCGATCTTCAAATATTTAACGGACTTATGTTTTGAAAGGTGATTTTAATGTTGACATATTAACATGTTTTCTAAAAAATTTTACTATCGTTTGGTTTCGCATTAAACTGTGTACGTTTTCCTCCATGACCTATTCATAGCGATCGTGTAGTAATAAGTTCAATGTCGTCCATGATTACATAACGCAAGGAAGTTACAATTTTATTTGTTCTACTCTCACATTCTTTATATAATTTAGTTAATAAGCAAATATAAACCATTTTGTAGAGAATAGAGATCCACATGGAGCAAAGTCACTAGGTATTTTATAAAGTGAGGTTATGTCGAATTCGAGATTATTTTTAAACATTTTGTAAACATCGACGGATCGTGCATTTGCTAATGTACTTTTGCATTGTCAGCTCAGTAGTAAATTGAATACCATTGATATCTTTGATTCAATCTTTAAATACATATTTAGACATATTAAACCGTAATTTACTTAACTACGTTACTTTTAATGACGTTTGAAGTTCCTCCATCCGATTATTTTTTGAGCGAAACAAATTGAGAATTAATTATTATAATATGAATTAATTAGCAATTATGAAACAAACTGCAACCTCCGCTGTATGTATAATTAGTAATTATTTTACCCAAACCACGTCAGCAGTACCTAGTTGTTTATTTTGTTTTGCTTCAAGAATTTTTACCATATTCATACTATGGATGTTTTAGGAGGTCGTCAAAACTGGTTGTTCAAACACTTTACTTAATATTAAAAAGTTTTCTCAGATTTTTGCAAATAGTACGAGATATTTATTTTTACTCATAAAATGTCCATGCTGAGAGCTTTATAACAAAATCGATTCTTAAGAAATGAATTCCAAAAAATAGTCATATTTATCAAATATTCGAGCGCATGACGCATACGGCGGCCTATTTTTTTTATGATTACTTTCTGTATTGGCATTATAGTGACGGAAAGTAGTGTAGGAATAGTGCAAGAGGGCTGGAGATATAGAAAGAGTGTAAAGAAGTGAAGTGTGGAGTGGAGAATTCGCACTTTATTGCTGCTGCTCTATACTTTACGAATGACTAATCGTGCATTAATTTATAGCGATTCAGCTAAGCTATCATCGTAACAAAATTTATCAAAATCTGTGCAGTGGGTTTTCTCGTGATGTGGTCACAGACAGACGGATAAAAAATCTAAAAGCTGGTTAAATTTAGTGACTAAGATTTTTCAAAAATATTCAACGTAGGTTTGACTAAGTTAGATTAGATTGTACCTATCTCATTTTCTCATACAATTATCATAAATTTTTAATTGTTAAAAAGAAACATTTGGATATCCGTTTTTTTCCACACGACGTAACCCTTTATTTGGTAGTAAAAATCTTCGATTTTAAAATGTGCTGAACAAACTACGCTACGGGAAGTTTATTGCCATGTTCGTTTAGTAGTATGTAGTACATACATAGAATAGAATAAATATTAATTAATACATGTTAATATGGATATAATTGAAACACGTTAAAAATCGGTTCACAAACGTCGCGTAAACTTAAAGATTTTAAAATTACAGTCGAATTGAGTACCTCCTCGTTTGGGGTCGTCCATAAATCACGTGATGTTTGAATGGGGGGGAGGGGCGTTTGAATTTCTTTGTTTCGGAAAAAATCACGAAATATCACCAGGAGGGAGGGGGGGGGGGGGGGGGTGTTGGGGTTGTGTAGTGAGTTATCACGTGATTTTTTTACTCACCGTTGGGATTATCCCGCGCGCCGCGACAATCGCCGGACTTTTATAATAATAAGCCTAGTCACCTCCAAAACTTCTCTGAAAAGACCTGTACGGGAAATACTATTGCAAGAAATGGCACTATTAAAAGCTATGCTATGCTTTAAAAAATCGTGTATTATAAATTCTACATAACAGATGATGAGACCAATAGGATGGGCCAAACATTCCCCCAGACACACGAAGCGTCGCTATTAGTAAGAATGGAAGTGTAATAATGAACCGATTGGTCTTAATTGCTTTGGATTGCTTATAAAAAGTATTGACATACTTCCATTAATATCATGTATAAAAATTAAGACATACATAAACTATAAGTAACGTTACATTGTTATAGTAGTTGTTATAAGTTAAAGACGGACGAATTATACATTTTTAATGATATTCTCAAAAACTTTTACTATATTTACATATGTGAATATCAGCACTGAAAGTTTAAGAAAAGTGAATACAATTTGACTTAACTTAAGCGGGTGATGTACCCAGTGCTCAAAGTTAATTGATCGTCGGCCGAAACTAGAGGGCATGCATACAGTCAAAGACAATACATAAACCACCTAATCCCATTGATTTTGTTAATGAGAAAAATAGAACATTCAGGCAGGATTTTAGTCCAGTCGTAAGGATTCTGTAGGTGCTAGTGCACAAAAAAACTACGGAAAAAGGAGCAGTAGCCAGTAAGTATATTATGCGTCACTCCCAGTCACATAGGCTAGACTCATACTTCCGCATGACTCTTATGGAACCCAACTTGATGGACAAGGAAGGACAACAGATCTTGAAAATTTTGTTAATCTTAAACCTCACCACGTATCACCATGGGGAGGGGAGGTCTAAAAAGTTGCTTAAAAACATCACGTGATTTATGGACGACCCCTTTTGTGAAGTAAAAAAAATACGAGTACGCTGATAACTATCATAAAAAACTAGTAATGTTACGTTGCGTGTTACATTATTACTTAATTATAGGGTAAACAAAAACAATTCATACTGGCAACACTTGTGTTCCAAGCAATAACATAAAAATTTTATTTTGATTTATTGAAAATTATTGGTTTACAAATTACTTACGTGTGAAATGTAATTCCATTCCGCTTTTTATCTTTTAAAGATTGATCCTTACACCCTTTCACAACACAATTCGGCATTTTCACTTTCAAATTTATAATTTCTCAAAACGTGTTACTTCTAGGAGTTGCGATAGCTAGACTGACAAGGCAAGGCGTAGTTTCATTGTACGAGTGTGCGTGTAATTGTGTATGTACACGGCGAGGCGTAGTTTCAAACGGCCTTACTTTGCTGTTCGCAGAGTTCTGTCTATACCTTTTTATTTTTCTGGGGATTGTATAAGATGGAAATTAAGCCATAGTCCAACACGCTGACTAAGTGTGGTTTGGCGAATTACACCTGTCTTTCAAAAACTTTTCAAAGATCTCTTAACGTTATAAATTTAGAGACCTTAGTCCTAGATTTAGGGCTAGTTAGCAGCTAGCTATCCCATTAGGCTACTAAAAATTATAACCAAAAGTAACTGCCTCGATTGTGTAGTGGCTAGCATGTACGGTCGCACACCAGGAGGTCCTGGTTTCGAGTCCCGGGTCGGGCCTAGTTTAGTTATTGAGTCTTTCTGTTTCGTAAGCCTCAGTAACAGCCCGGAGTTGGAAAGTTAACGGTGATTCACCTCCGTGCCTCTGGGAGCACGTAAAGCCGTCGGTCCTGCGCCTGAACTCTCACTAGTCGTGTCGAGCAGAACCACCGGATAATGAGAGTGATAAGGAACAGAGAGTGCACTTGTGTCTGCGCATACACTTGTGCACTATAATATCTCCCGCGCAGATAGCTAGTCTCACTGAGATTGGCTGCCGTGGCTGGAATTTGTCGGGAGGACATCATCATCATGACCGAAAATATACATTAGGATCTAATTGAATGAGTAACAGAAAAACTTGTTTTCAATTAATAACGGCATTGTATTAACTTTGAGCAATATACAATGGTTTTCGAAAAGTTACGGAACTGAATTAATAAAATGAACTTTTGGCGTACTTTGAAGCTATTATCATGAAAATATCAAATAAAGGTAAAAACTGAATGAAAAGGCGAAAAATTTACATATTATGTATAATTCGCGTCATGTAAAAAGAACGCTGGCTGTCAAGTTGCGCAGAGGCGATTTATCGGCCAATTTGGTGGTAAGACGCGGGGCGCGGGACGTCGAGGCACGCGTCACATGCTTTTCGGCTCGCTATTGGTTTGTCAGTTTAAAATACCATCGCGCACACAAAAGTTATTAATTACGAAATGATTTTATATAAAATTAGTGAAAAAATATTTTTGACGTATATTGTTTTATAAAAAGAGAGACTGATAATAATGCTGTTAATAATTTAAAAAATATATTAAACGAATTCATTTAATTTTTTGCAAGTAGATTAAATATTTTAAGATGAATCAAACATATTTTAATAATTAATAGAATTCTATATAATGACATTCTATCAAATATATTTTTCAATGTACCTACCAATACTCAATATACATCGTGAGCGAAAGGCTAGTTTAAAAATAAAAGAATAGGCTTAGGAATTTCGTATGCGAATGTACCGATGCGCAAACACACCCCTCACCACTTTCTTCCAGCGTTCTTTTTACGTGACGCGAACTGTACCTAGGTAATATTTATTATTTTATTATTATTAGTATAGTATAGTAGTATTAATAGTAGTATAATATGATATGAGCGACGAAATATACTACCTGACCGACGAGATGCTTAACCAGACTTTGAAGGTAGTAACTAAGTTGTAAGACTTATATTATTAAGCATTTAGCCAACGTTTTATAAAACGTTATTTACATCTTGGTGTCCTTATTAAGTACTTCGTATTTTTATACGTAATAAAAGTTATGTGTTGACAATGAGATATCTTATATAGTTGATCCGGATAACCTATCGCTATCATTACACCTTTCATCGAAATCTGTGCAGCGGTTTTCTAGACAAAAAATCTAAAAACCAAGGACTCTTTGAACTGATATTGATTATTTTATTAAGATTAAAAAAATAATGTACGGGTTCGTCTCATTTAGAATTTTATTATATACCTACTAGCGATTCATCTAGATTTAGCGCGTACGAAGCCGCAAGCGAAGCGAAGTTCTGCTAGTTATACATATAAATAAACCTTCCTCTTTAGTAGTCACTCTATTAAAAAACCGCATCAAAATCCGTTGCGTAGTTTTAAAGATTTAAGCATACATACGGACAGACAAACAGCGAGATGACTTGGTTTTATAATATGTAGTGACTCGTCTGTAAACTTTATTTGATTCAGAAATGTAGAGTAAAATGAATTAGCTATTTTTAACAACCATAAATGGATGTACTTATTTCCAATCTGGAGCAGATTTTCACGTTTCTTTTTAAAGGTCTTTTTATTATGCCTCAAGGGATGTCTCTTCTATTTTCATACTAATACTTATACTCTCTATTGTTTTAGTATGGATGAAGAAGGTGCAAAATCGTTTATGCAGATACAAATTGAAAAGTTAAAAGCTCTACGTGCGAAACTTTCTACTGAGGCTGACGAGAAATATGTTATAATAAAAGAAGAACAGTGAGTACTTTTAAAATATAAATTTCTTTTTATTTATTTAAAGATTGCGATGAGCTTTGATTCTTTAAGGATAGGTAATATTATTTAAAGTATCAAAAGAAAATTAAAAAAAAAATTAAGTAGGTATATACTTAATTAAAAAAAAAAGACTAAATATAAGGAACGCGTGCGATCTTATTATTCGCGAACAGAATAATAAACTAAGAACTTTAACTATCTATGTAAGAACAAGAACCTATGTGACAACAATTAAGAAAGTGTAAAAAAAAATATTAAAATTATAAATGAATTTATAATTCTATAAATGAATTCAAGTTCAACTAAAGTTGTTTCTAACGCTTTAGTTTAATTTAAATGAAAGAAGAATTTAATTTTCAATATGGAAATTTAAATTAGAAAATGATTTGAATCGTTTTGAAATAAAAATGTAAAATTATTTATATACCCTAAATTATTTAATTAACGTCACATAAATTATTGTCGAACTTGACTGTGAATTTAAAAATATAACTTAAGTAGTCAAACTTGTCGTCGGACGACAAAAAGTTTGTTATCTTAAACCTGGAAGTGGTCTATCCGGTGTATGGTTGCACTGAGCTGATGTCATATGTAACAATATATTTAAAACCAATATTTTAAATTAATATTAGGTATTTCATAACAATTGTTCACTAATTAATTTAGGAATTTTACACGTGTTTTATATAGATAGGTACTTATTTCATAATACTTTATTTAAAATATAATTTCTACTAATCTCTATATTCTATACATATCAAAATATCTTTATAAAGTAGATTATAATAAAACGAATGGTAACTATTAAGTTAGGAATTCCGCGGCCATTATAAAGCGACCCGGGGCGAGCCGGGTGGGACAACCATGCCGTCCCGCACTAACCGCGCCGACAGTAGGGATGTGAGATGAATGGAAAAGAATCGATTTAATAAAAATCGATTTCATTTTATTAAATATTAATCGATTTGTCAATAATCGATTTTAATGAAAATAAATAATCGAATTTTTTCGAAAAAATCGATTTTTTTTCTATTATTCAAAATCCTCCATGCTTTTCATATTCCAATAATAAACCTAAGAGATTCATTTTAACAATTAATCAGATTAAAAATGAAATAAAATAATATATAAATTCGTGTTTAAAAGCGATTAATATCAACTATTATGAAGGATTTAGTATGATTAAGTGTTCATCGGCGGGAAAAACGTAAATTCTTTAATCATAACAGCTCTAACCACACAACAACCTGCTAAAGATTTGTGTTACATAGTTATCAAACAATCCATAAAAAGCACTTATAGGTCTGTAAACAAAACTTGATATTTGTTCTTTTTCAAACAATAATAATAGTTGATGTTGTAATATTCATTATAAAATATAGTAATTCATGTTACCTGTAAGACAGTGGCATGTTTTCGTTCTATGTGCTATTTTAAGTTTGTAGTATTACTACAAGTTTTTAATTCTTTCGAACAGTATCTTTCTTCGTTATAAAATACTTTCGCCAGCAGCTTTTAGGTGTTTTACGGTTAAAAGACATCTTTATTGTTTATTGTTGGTTACCAACAACTTTAATAAATCAGAAGATCTCACTCACTAAACTGAAACTACTTAACTCGCCGACATAACTACAGATGGCACCGTTTTTTATTTACTTGCAAATAATAATGCTTCGAGTTTTTTCATTCGGCGCATAGATGGTGCTATTTATGAAAATCGATTTAATCACGTAATTTATTAATCGATTAATATGACTTTGAAAATCGATTATACGAAAATAATAATCGATTAAAAGAAAAATCGATTATTTTTTAACATCCCTTCCGCGCTCCGTCGTTTTCGTTCACTCTTCAGTGTTCAGTCAGTACGGCTCCGCACGCGCGTTACGGCCGTGATTCGTCGTGTTCGCGTCAAGAAAAAAATAATAAAAAATAAAAATCTTTGTCTATTCCTTTTAATTTGGCGGCAAATATTATTAAATTGTCAAAGTTTGCTGATTTTTATTGTTAAAAGTGAACAAGTTCTATGTTAAGTATGTTTTGTAACAATGATCCTAAGGTCAAGTTATGATAAGGGTGGTTAATTTCGTCATACGCTTTCTAAATTCTAATTAGTGTGTAAGCGATGCAATATCAAAGTAACGAACAGGACGACTTGCAATATCAGATTTTTGGAGAATCCTTCAACTTTCCTGTCGAGAGTAGCAGCTCGGCCAGCCAGCGTAGAAAGTGAGTCTTGCTTTCGTTTTGTTTACAATCAGTTTAATTAACAATATTATTATATTTTTTATAAATTTCAATATCATAAGTAAAATGTAGTTTTTAACAAAATGTAGTTAGAAGTTATAATCATATTCTATATGAAATTATAATATCTAATCTAATTCTTGTTTAATATTATACTATAGTAGAGGAGACCGTGGGAGATCGACCTTCACCGATCTGATAACCAGATGAGACATATTTTTTATCGAATCTAATTTATAAACAAATATGCCTATAATTACTTGCCTATCTGAAAGTGCTCATGGCTATTTTTAGCTAGGCAACAGCTAAATGTGCTTTAAGAGTGATTTTTTGCAGGCAAGTCTATATGACTGATTTTGTAATAAAATAATCTAAAATTTGATATAACTTTCGATAAGTTAGCAGAACGATGGAGTCACCTATATTGACTTACCTGTACACAAAAATGAGTAGGTAAGCCTACTGAGGCATATTCTGTGTGTTAAAAACTAACAGTGAAATAAAATTCATTTGGTTATCAAAAGAATGAAAGTGATGAAAAAAAATATCGATTAAAGTTAATTTAATTAAAAATAGCCATGAGCACTTTCAGATAGGCAAGTAATTATAGGCATATTTGTTTATAAATTATATTTGATAAAAAATATGTCTCATCTGGTTATCAGATCGGTGAAGGTCGATCTCCCACCGGCTCTTAGACCATACCTACGAAATCGATATAGCTTTTTTCTAATTTTAATAGGCGGTAGGTATTATATGTTATAAATATAGCTTATTTTTTATGTAAATTTAAAAAGTTCTAAAAATTAATTAATTTCTTTATAAAATCTATATACCTATTATATTATATTTATTATTTATTATTTTATTATTATTTATTATTATTTATTTATTTTCTCAACTAACGTTGGTATTTTGGTACCGAGGACGGGCATCTGCCAAGTCTTTCGGATACCTTATGGGGATAATGATGAAGGATTTAAGAAACGACGTACTATAGAACATGTGTCTAGAACTATTGACTTTTGTAACTGAATATATGTTAATTTGTGTAATTCTAACAATTCTATTGATTTATGTAGAGTTTTTGGTACTACACCAGTGGATGGAGAATTATTGGTACTATCTTTATTAATTCTGGATACTTTTGCACAAACATTCGGTGTAGTGATGGTCTGTATGTGGTAAGATTGGTCTCCAGGTTAGTGACGGTATAATAGCAACGGAGTAACTCGATATTTATTATTATTATTATTATTATATTATATAAAAATGAATCCCTATTTCTCTTGGTCACGTCATCACGCGTGAACGGCTGGACCCATTTCGCTAATTCTTTTTTGTTGTGTTTAAAAGAAAAAATAAGAAAATTGCGCGGAAAATTAGAAAACTTAATAAAATGAACGACGTTTGATTATGTTCATAACAATTATTATGAATTAAACCGGCAAATGGGCGGTGCAAAGTAAATATACAAAACTCACAGCACGTAACTAGGGTTGAACCCAAGCGAAGCGAGGGTGAGTCGCTAGTATCATTATAAAATATCATTACAAAGTAACATAATAAGGTAAGGTTGGGTACACAAAAAAAGCAGAGCAGCCTGTACGATACGTATAACCTTACAAGTTATACTTAATTCACATGCATAAAAAGTTTACGAGGTAGGTATAAACTGAAAGTATTAAGAATGTTGTGGTTTGTAGGATGGATAACATAAAATATTTAAGCGGAACTTAATCGTAACTATGAAAAAAACAAATGGGTAGTGGGTGTTACTTTAAACTGCCACGTATCAGATTTGAACAACTTATATTTATTTAAATCTATACTAATATTATAAAGCTGAAGAGTTTGTTTAGTTGAACGCGCTAATCTCAGAAACTACTGGTCCGAATTGAAAAATTGTTTTGGATAGTCCGTTTATCGAGGAAGGCTATAGGCTATATTTCATCACGCTACAACCAATAGAAGAGGAGCATCAATGAAAATTGCAAAAGCGCCAAAAATAACCATAAGTACCGCGTGACTCAATGAATTTGGTTTCCGGTCTTTAAAACGCGTGCGAAGCCGCGGGAAATGCTAGTGTAATATATACGCATAGAACCATGTTAACACCATTCTATGCATATGAAATGTTAAGTATTGAATGTTGAAATCGTACATGTATTGTTCTTTACAGTACAAATCAGTGCCAAATGCCAATCAAGGACAAGGACCACGTTACGTATCATTAACTACTTTACTCTAGGTACCTATTTTGGTACTCACTTTGGAACTATAGGTTATATTGAAAGTGATATTTTGGTACTAAATGTTTCAAATCACTATTATGACGGGTAGGTTTGAAATTAATGCGTAAGTTATAAAACAAAAAATAGAGGTAGGCTTGAAATACACGAACAGGATAATACAAACAAGCTCTAATGTAGGATTTTTATTATTTCATCAATTATATTATAGCACACTGTAATATAGATTTCTTAATCAGCAACTATGTGCGGTTGACGCCAGTTTTGTACTCTCGCAGTATAGGTTTGTTATTATACCTAGTTATTTTGCCCAAGAAAACATAAAATATAAAGTATACGAGTTAAGAAGTATTCGATACATGAATCTACCGGTTGCTTCAATAGCCAAATTTGAATAAGCTGTGACCTTCAACTCGTCTGGGTAATCCTGCGTGCTTTTGTGGACCTTGAAAACTTTCAAGGCCTCACGTACAGTACCTACATAACCAGATAAAGCCTTATGATCATCAAAAAAATTACCAGATTATGTCCCAGGATGTAAATATTATGTTAGCACGTGATGATATTAGGGTTAGCATTTTTGACAGAATCCTATACTATACTAATTCCTATGGGTATCTTTCAAATGTAACTTAAACTCAGTAGGTTGGTACATATAAATAAAATTGAAGTGTCTGTTTTTAATTTCAAATTGACAGCTTTTCACTAAATGGATATGAAAGTACAGTACCTACAAGGTACTTACATAAAAAAAATCAATTTGAAATTTTTTGTCTGTGTCAGTTTGTTCCGACTAACCTCTTAAACGGCAGGACCGTTTTTGACGGGACTTTCACTCGCTGATACCTAATGTTACTAGAAGTAACTAAGGCTCCTTTCAATTTAGAAATTTTATTTTGTCCTGTAGTCCACGCGAGCGAAGTCGCGAGCACAGCTAGTAATTAATAATTATGTATTCGACAATGTATTCAATATGTAAAGTAGGCTAATGATATATTTCTGCTGCTATCAATGTAACTATTATTTATAATATATAATATTAAACATTTTCCTATTGAGTTTTGTATGACGCAAATTTTGCAGTATACCTATAAATTTTAAGATTATTAGCAAAATGAACACGAATAAGAATGAATTAGATAATATTAAGATACCTAATAATCTATATTCAAAATGTTTACTAATGATACTAACCTTATACCTATAAAGCTTTTCTTTTATAAATATTTCAGAGGATTTTGTTCTTTTTTTGTAATAAGCACAGAAAAGTATTCCAAGTAAAGTGAAACTTGAAACTTGTTTTGGGTTGGTACATATTAAGAAGTACTATACGTTAAGAATTCGCTAATCTCTGGAGCTAGCAGCCGATCTTTGACATTTAGAAGTAGTTTTTAAGCTAGATCTTTTTGTTCAGTTTCTCATCTGCCATTATGCTTACAATACTTAGGAGCTGTGCCAATCACGATAAATAATTAAACTACATGAAAAAAACTACGGGCTAAAGCTTGTGTAATATATGAATGAAACAATTTCAATAACATCCACACTGTTTGCCATGTTATTTCCGGTCTTATCTAAACGAGTTTCGGCTACAAACATGTACGAATTTATAAACTTACCAAGCAATTATTGTACTAAACGTACAGTCGAGAGCAAATACGCAAAATAATTATTTACTAAGATATTTATCTTCTTCAGAAAGAATAAGGATTTTTATTCGCAATAATAAAAAGAATTATTAATAAAGTTAAATTTTTGTAGAAAATGAACCTGTTGTTGAATTTTATATATTAGTTCATAAGAGACTTACGAGTATATTTTAATTTATTGATGTTGGATAATATTATAATATTAGGTACATTAGTAAACTTTGGAAAATTATTTGTGGAGTAATTATTACGCAAATAACCTTGATTAGATTTCGTAGATAGCATATATATTCGCTCTGTGCGAAGCCGGTGGTGGGGAGAAACTGATTTACCGTCAGCGCTACCCGTGCCTATATCCGATACTACGGGGGGCTGTTTTTATGTTTCGAGTTAGCTAAATATACAAGTGAATTGTTATTTAAAATTTATTTAAATAAAATAACATAAAATGAGTCACAAAAGTTGTTGTGTTGTAAGTTGTAAGAATACAGGTAGAAAAAGTGCTTGTCATTTTTATAAATTTCCAACAGCAAGTTGGAAAATAAATCAGAGGAAAAAATGGATAGCCGCTGTTAGGAGACAAAAGTAAGTAGAATCATAACCTTACTATCCGTAATAATAAAAATCTTGAAAGGAGTAAAACTTAAAAAAATAGTAAGTTTAGAAAATGCTAGGAAATATTATTATTAATTAAAAAAAAAATTTTTTTTAAACATTTTTAAATTTAGCATAATTATATATTAAAAAATAAGATTGAATTTTTTTATTATAAACTTTTCATTAATTATTTAAGATTCATTTACTCTTTGCCACTTATTATATTAAACAAAAAGATTATCCATACCAATGATCATAAATTTTAAATATTAAATATTAAAATCTAAAAATAAAAATGATAAATTTTATCGATTAACAATTTTTCCCAGCTTTATTATTGAATTGTAATATGTTAATTTTAGTTAGCAAACATAATCTATTTTTTTTGTACTCAAAAACAATCAGCACTTTTAATTTGTAGAATTTTGAAACATAAAATATTTTGGTAATTTCGTTTAATCTAAATTTGCTATTAAAAAAAAATAATTGAATGTTTATTCAAGTTTTCTTATAATTTTAATTTTAAAAAAAACTTTTTCTATTTTCTTTTTATTTGATTTCAGTCTGATTTCAGTTAACCTACCTTTATGTGTGCTAACTTCTATGCTACTTTTTCGGTATTAACTATACTTACATTTTATTTTTTAATGCACAAGAACACTTTACATTAACAAATATTTATTATAAATATTCCCTTTAATTAAAAAAGCATTTTTTTATTTATCATTCGATATTATTATTACTGACAGCCATTCAATACTTAGTAAAATATATTACAATAGCCCCCTGTAGTTCAAACGTACCATGGCGCTGAAGTCGCGCACAGAGCGAATACATTATACACATGGTCCTTTAAATTATAATGGGACCTCCATTGTCTTAGTAATTCAATTTGTCGAAAAAACATTATTGATTATCACTATTGCCTTCAGTTTTGTTTAAATTCAGGATATGTGGTAGGTATTGGTAAAGCTATGCTCATTCCAAAAATATTTATTTTAATTGTCATAGGTTAATTAAAATTCAGTACAGCTCATGCAAAATGAACGCGTTGGGAATTTACCGGACAATGCTAATCAAACACTTGTCGGTTCATCATAAGCCTTTAATTTGAAACAAAGAATTTTATATTTTTCTCATATTATGATTTATTGATTATTTAAAATTATTGTTTAAGTATCGCCTTTGGTGCTCTAAGTCATTTTTTTTTCAAGATATTTCTAATATTGTTTGAGTTTTATTAAATTTCTCAAGAAAATTGAAAAAACATTCAAAGCGATGTTCATTTTTAAACTATCCTCTAGTGCACTTAATTATTGCACTTTTCTTGCATTTGTCAGAACAAGTACAAACAAGTAGCTTTGACCGCGCAACCCCTAGAGGTAAACGACCAACGAGGGTGGCACCCCCAGTTCGATGCCTTAATTGCCTCACGTGCATCGGCAGATGGCAGTCAAGGTGCGAGCCAGTGATGACCTTTGGAACTTATCGATATTATTTTCTATCGATAAGGAAGTCACATGCCTTGATATGAGCCAGTACAGCTGCTACTTTCATGCTAATATTTTTTTATCTTGTAATTAAATAGCGGTTAAATTGGTTTGACAGTGATAAAATAAGTAAATGTATAAAATAATTCAATTCACAAGTTGTATTTTAGTCCTAAGAGTCAAGTTTGTAAGCGGAGTTTGTTAGTTCCTATAAGTTTGTCCATTTCAAAGGAAGCAAAGAAGCAATGAAGTGACGTGATATGTTATTGACGTTTACATAAAATTGGATATACATTTATAAATTGGTTAGGTATTCTAATGAATATAAAAGAATTGCAAAAACTTACTAAGGTTATTTTCTTAGACAACTAAAAGTAAATTACCATCGATTGTCGATAATTATTAACAATGGGCATCCTTATCTAACTATTCTATGAATACCAAAGTAATAAGGGTGGCAGGACGTAACTTTCACACGATGCAACTAAACAACTGCAACTATTGCTGTAATAACACTCCTGTTTTATGCTTCATAAATATACCTCTTTAATTTTTTGTCTTTATTGTTGACATTTCTTGAAATTTTCATCGATATAAATTACCTATCTATAGTTTTCCCTTCTCCTTCACATGTTTTTAAATGTCTTAGAATTGCTTTAAAAGACAGTACATTCTGCAAGTGTCGTGTAAAATTGTGTTTTATTAATGTGATTTTATATTACGCCTTTCAACTTATTTTAATAACTTGGCGTTGATATTTTTTAGGGAATGATTGCACTTTAAAGAGTAGTTATGTTCATCATGACGAAGGATCTCATCAAATTCCTACCAAATTTGTATGAAACTAATTTAAAGCTACTTTTCAAATAAAAAAAGCGATGCCCTCTTTTTGCCCCTTTTCGAGGAAATACCCCTCCAAACAAAAATCTCCGGAGATAAAGAATCTTTAAAGACCTAACAACCAATTTTCGTTGCGAACAGTTAAGGCTCATAGAGCAAAGCAAAATTTGCAAGTTTTGGAGTAAAGACACTTTGTTCGTTCGATCAATAATGATACTAAAATGTTAACATTTCAAGTCACTAATGTTGTTTAAAATATTTGAAAAACTTACATCGAGGAAGTGTATGTTGCTGTTGTGATAGCAACAGTAAAAATAATATTTAATGCCCACGTGGCTGACAGCTCTACTTTTTTTAAAAAAAAAAAGATATTGAATAGAACAGCTGTTTCAAGAAATATACTTATAATGCCTTAAGAAATCGGGGGAGCCTATTGAGCCCATTTAACTAAGTCCCCATACCTATTTCCTTTGTTAAATCATATTCGCTATAGTTGTTTCGCAATGAATACGAGACATGGGTGGCTCGTATATATGTCAAAGTTCATTTGGGCCTACATTTTTTAAGAGTTTTAATTTTCAAATGAAGTCTTTCAATTTCATACTATGTATGATCATACTTAAATTAACTTTGCCTACTATGTTAAGTGTTTATTTATTTATGAATTCTATTAGGCGTATTAACTAAAATATAGTAACATATTTCAACATAATAATAATTATCTTTTTTATATAAATTCAACTAAAATGTATGCATAGCTTTTTATAAAGTTTTAGGAAGAAGAAGAATGCTCTAATTTATATTTAAATATAATTTCTTTTAAAACAATAATAAACGTATGTAACGTGTTCCCTTATACAATGTTTCAAAATAAAAAGGTGTTATGACTGACGAGTGAAACGCCTAAACTTTAACGTTTAGAATGTATAATACGAAGTACCTACGAACCAAACCGAAGAAAAATGTGCATGCGCCCTAATTTTTAAAGTTTACACTTAAAAAAGTAATGAAATTCCAAGTAATAGGCTAGCTAGACCATCCGCATAATAAAAAATGTATTATAAACTTTCCATTTATAATAATAATATGACCATAATATTATGTAGATTAAGGCATATGTTAGAAAGAAATATTTCTTCCAGTGTACTTCATGCTTTATCTACAACTGTATCTTGGCGCGTGCGATGCCCGGTGTTTCCATTAGTAGGTAGTACCTTCCTTTGACTTTGTCTTTGACAGCTGGTGCACAGACAATGTATTTTTTTATTTTTTGTCACGGCACTTATCAAATACAGTTTATACTTACAAACTTTTTGATGCACTGTATCGAATTACTTAGACGTTAAACTCTAAGATTTATGATTATTCTTTGATCATTTTAATCAAAATATACTTGTACTATATATTTAAAATCCGTCTTGATATTTAATAAGATTAAGAAACGTAGATAGTGAAGGCACACACAATTTAACTACATTCATTAGTCAATGTGAGGTAACAAATAGCCCTTTAAATTATATTTTTTAAATCACCGGATACTCGTATCCTTATATTTTATTACGCATTATATACTTATAAACATTATGTAATTATATATGCTGCCATGTATACTCGAGCGTGCAGAGAAAATTGCGATAGAATTACACGCTGGCCAATCATTCATTTCTAGACCTAAAAAGAAACACCACGCCTTTATGTAAACGCTATACTTCGAATAAGTCAAAATTTTATTATATAATGTACATATTAAGAATATATATTATTATTAAGTAAATTGTGTAGATATTACTATTATTATTATTACACTTAAAATATTTAACTTTGAGTAACGCAGACGTAATAGTAACTTCGTATAGATAACTTTATTTAACGTTCTTTGTTTTATTAAAAAAAATATGTTTCTTTTATTGTTAATAAACAAAAGTTCATAAAATAATAACTTTTTTCAAATTAGTATTTGCGAAGACATTCAATTTATCATCCGAAAATAGCAAATGTTATTTTTCATGTAATATTAATAATTCTAAAAAAACTATAACATATTTATTAGCCTCACAGTTTTGAGACACGCAAACCACAATGAAAATGTATTGCGAGCACCTTTTCAAGTAGAGCATGCGGGCAAGTTCAATGCTATTTCATATAAAATGACTAGGGTTGTCTAATATATAAACTGTGTAGAATTAATAGAAGTTTGTATGAAAATGAAATTATTTAAGAAAACATTAAAAATATGTAAAAGCGAAATATTCAGATATAATAACGGGTTAAGAGCTTTGTAATTTTCACGCTCTACTTGTTTAAGTAGGACTGACCCCTTTTTATTTCTATTTTTGCTTCAAACTTCAAAAAGGACAAGGTGACTTTAAATTAAAGTCGATGTATTTTTGTTACTTCAGAAAAAAACTTTTTCATATAACTTTAAAATTCAAAATGTAAGCAACCCTGCCTATGATAGGAGGCTATGACTTACATTGGCAAACCCACATGAAGATAATTTAACTGTTTTAAGGAACTTATACCACATACACGTTTATTTAATGTATGTGGGCTTCGCTTATCAATTGATTATAATATTTCCTACTAACACATGGCGAAAGTATTAAAATCGATTTAAGTAAAAGTAAAACTAGACAGTTTTTATTTTTCCTTATTTATCTAAACATATAAAGCAAAAGGTTACTCACTCATCAAGAAATATCGAAAATCAGCTTAACATATAAAGATCAAATTTGGCGGGAAGGTAGTTTATAGTTAATAGACGTACGCTGAGAACGATTTTGTGACAGGGTCGGACTTAGGAGGCTTACGGGTTCTCGCAAATTTGTATGAAAGTCCTTCATTTTTGTACAACAAACTTTAATAAAATAATTATATAGTATAGTTAAAAAATGTTTGATATAGGTATTTTTGGAAATGTTACTTATTTCACTGTCCCTTGATTTTTTCATCAATTTAATTTTAAATCAAAGATTTTGTTATATTTAATGCGAGACCTATTTATTATAATAGTGTAGTAAGTTATTATAATAATAATAATCAATCCCTTGTTCTTTGTTTTGTCCATTCACCATAAAATTAGCAAGTGTGTTAACTTTCACGCTCAAACGCCTTTAAGATTTGATTTGTTATCTGAACTATCTTTTTTAATAGTAATCAGTTAAATAACTAAATACCATGTAATTGTAAGCTTCCATACAAATTAATTCAATTTATTCCTTCATCGTATCATCATCAAGAGGCGTGACCGTCATATTGCACCTTTTTCATGCTCGGACGATTGAGGGTACATGGGAAAATTCGTAATAGGCATTTGAAAAAGGATTATTTGTTTGTCTGTTTCAGATTTTTAATCCATAGTTTAATATTTTTTTATGTTTTAACGTATTTGTTTTCAATGACAATGGTAATTTAAGTAAAAATTAAGACTTCTAAGACTTATTGGTTACCTAAATACGTATAAATAATAAATCATTAACAAATGATTGAAAAATTATAAAATAATATTTTATATACACGACCTTCTTTATTTTTTTAGTTTTTACCGTAAGCTCTTTATTTTTATTAAATGCCTAATAAAGAAAACCTTAAATGTTATAAAAAATTGTTACGAAGGAAATTAAAGTTTTGTGCTTACTTGAAATTCCGAGAAAAACAAAACTTAACAATAACATACACTCTAAACATGAGAAATATTATGTTGATTATAATTTATCGCCTACTATAATTAATTTGGGGTGTGAATACCCCACATATTGTGTTCAAACTCACGTCTATGTACGTACAGGTAAATTTCAATTCCCACGATTTCAATAGGGGGCTTACATTGCTTGGACAAAGCGACAAGCATGCATGTTGTATCTCACCAAACTTAAGGGTTTTCACAAGGGATGATGCTACGTTTGTTTTGATCTTTGGTGTATTGACCCCAAGTGAGGCTGGGTTTTAAAAAGAAATTGAGTGACATTGTTAATAACAGTAGATTAAAAAGGATTTTTGTTTGGAAGCTAGGTATGGATGGAAGAGGACAGATGGATTAATATTTTATCGTTTTTGTATTATTGATTATTTTATATATACTAATTTTTTAAATAACACTTTTCATATTTTAATTTTTATAGTACTCAAGTGTCCGTAGGTTACTTAAATTTTATTTAAATAGAATTAACTATTGCGATTATACATCATGAAATAGATGCATGCTTGATATTGAGAACTTTTTGAATGACTTTAGCCATGTAAATTTCTAAGGAAGCAGAACCAAATAGTGTGATTTTCCGTGAAATCATAAGATTATCCTGCCGTAAAAAGTATACTAAATGTTGATTCGGGTTAATAAGTACACTTAAAATCGTTTCAGTGCTTTTTGTGTGACGTGCGTATATACAGTCGTAGAGTCAGTGTTCTATACACAATATGAACAGTTATTGTTTTTATAAATTAATTCATGTATAGATGTATAAACAATATTATAAATGTCCATATTATGTATGTATGTAGATTAGCGGTAAGTTTAGCATATTATCTCCGACTGCAGTACCTACTCTACCTTCTTTTTAGTTCGCCTCTCATGCAGTCTGGTCTTTTTATTTATTGAAATATTTTTCATTTTATCTTGTTCGTGTTGGCCAGTAAGAATTTTTTAATTTTATTTTATACTAGCGACTCGCCCTCGCTTCGCTCAGGCTCTTCCCTAGATTTAGCACAGGCAAAGCCGCGGGACCCGCTAGTTATGCATATAAACCTTCCTCTTGAATCACTCTATCCATTAAAAAACCCGCATCAAAATCCGTTGCGTAGTTTTAAAGATTTAAGCATACATAGGGATATAGGGACAGAGAAAGCGACTTTGTTTTATACTATGTAGTGGCCAGTAAGAATTTTTTAATTTTATTTTATAGGTATTATAAATTATTTTGAGATCATCATTATTAGACACGTATATATTAATGATATATTTTTTAAAACACTTGTATAGTTATTCATAGTTTATTTTTTTATTAAAATGCCCTCTGTACAGTGCATTAGATAAGAACAGGAAACAATATTTCTTGTCAATCTGTATGTACAGAGATATAATACACTATGCACTACATAATATAGCGAAGCAATTCAAATAAATTATAATCGCTAATACATTGTATCCAGGATGTGATGCCCTTTATCCAAAACATATACTTTTGTAGGGTATGTGATTAGGGATCCGTTCAAAATGGACTCATGTTTCGTATAAGCTTTTAATTCAGTTCAAAATATTTCTGGCTAGAACTCTAAAAAAGATAAAGACCTTTTTTACTTTTTACAGAATAATAGAACCTAAGCAAACACGGGCTGATAGTATAGTTTATATAGTTAGTAGAAATAGAATAGTTTGTACAAAATAGTTTGCTATTTAATATGTACGGAACTCGTGTACAGGTTTTTTCGTAGTACCATCGCACAGCTGCTATATTCATTGTGGGGGCCGCAGATGGCGCGTGTACTCCCGCGTTTCATTTCGATCGATATTTCTATATTACTTTATTACATAATAAAGATATGTACAAAATCCCATAAATATTATAAAAGTAAAATAAAATAAAGTTTGGATTGATGGCTGTTTGTTGTTTAAGGCCAGCATGGCTGAACAGATCTCGATGATAGTTGGCATAGAGATAGATTAATGTCAGGAAAAGTACTTATATTACTTTTTATTCCGAAAAAATGTGGGGTTTTTGTGAGATAAATTTGTTTACAAGATGTGAGAAATGTGTTTAATAGGTATGAAATTAATACCATGAAGTCAGTGAATATTAACGTTTGCTATTATTGAAAAGTATTCTAGGTACTTTTATTTATTACATTTCATACAATAGCACTTCATACATCATTTAGTATAACATGCACCAGTTCTAAGCTATTGAGTTAAAAATACAAATTCTATGTAGGTACTTCGTTGCACAAAATTTATGTCATTATAAAACAATACAATGCCTATTAAAAATATACAGTGGATCATATAATAACCTCCTCCATTTTAGAAGTCGGTTAAAATAAATGAAGCATAAATCGTCTATTACTATTTCTTAGTGTTAATATAAAAGCAATAAATTAATATTATCACATCTGGTATCCAAAGGGAACATTTTGTAAACTGTTAATCGCATTAGTGTACTTTTTACCAACAATATTGGGTTTGGTGCCAAATTTTGCACCATTAATCAATATTATCAAGGGACTATTAAAAGCCGATAAAAAACATTAGTATAACAAAAACTTGATATCGAAATCTAATTTTACGTTAATTGGCGCACTATATTGAAAATTCGATTGACACGTGGGAGTAGGGACCCAGATGGCTTGACACCTGCCTCGGAACTCGACTCGAACTGCATTCTTCACAACTACCGGTCGATGCACTGCGATTTTTTGATTTTTCCAGCGAACGTATGTACGAAATGGTGTACTTTAAAGTATTTCAGCTCTTAACTTCAATTATGCCGCCAAAGACCGGCCGGTTAATTTTAACTGCTGGTTTTATTTTTTAAGCAAGTACAACTTTGGCTAAATGTGTTTATTAAAATACAGTTTATAGGAAAGTTGTACGAATAAAATAATTTATTTGTAGCTAATCTACATGTGACGATGTGGTTTAAATGTACTTGAATGATAACATGGGAGTCGAAAAGGCAAAATTAGTTGTCATCATCACATACATTTTATTAATTTACGACTATTATTAGAATAAACTAGCGGATTTAGTCTATTAACTATTCGTGATTTGTAACAGAGAGAAGTGGCGATAATATGATAAACTGTAACAATTTAGCTCCGTGGCGCTTGCCTGGAACAATGACCTCATATAACAAACAAGAGGCCCCTTGGCCGTGCGATTGCTTTGTGCTATATTTCTGAAACGTTCGAGTAATTATAGAATGTTTGCCTTTATTTTGTAAGGATTTTACAAGTTAAAATTATGCTTATTACGAATATATTATTAAAAATTATTACATAGTTCGTAGTTTCGTAAACAAGTTCGTTTTAACATCATTACCGTATTTTATCTATGACAGTAGTTTTTATGTTATACTTAAACAGCTGCTTTAGCTATAACTTTAGTATTCTAATAGGTAATTGCAAATACTTTATACATTTCTTACTTAATTCACTATAATTACGAGCTATTTCTATGTTGTTATTCTCACAATAGTTTGAATTTAAAAGCGAATTCATTAGCGCTTTCTCTAAACACCTTTCGGGCGCGTGCTGCTTCGTAATTATTGTAAGACGATAATAAGGGGAGGAAGTCGGAAAAAAAGCCACGCGGGGTTGAGAAATGTCAGGCCATATGCGCGGGAGTCATTGTACGCCTTGAGACATTAATCTTAGGGGAAATGACCAGGTGAACAACCCCTAGACTTTTGTTAGCGACAATACAAGTTTTTACATGTTGACTTTAAGAATTTGTCAGTCTGAGTTTGCGATGAAAATTTTGTGAAGAAGATTTTGTACCGTAAAATATTTTTATTCACGTCCCGACAGACTACCGATCGTAATCACCACGAGGGACAGCTGTGCCTTTATAATGCACCCCACCTTTATACTGATCCTAATGTCCTTTGCATAATAAAAAAGCAATTACAATTGTTCCATTGGTAATGAAACCACTGTTTTCAACTTTAGGTTTTATTCGTAGCATGTGAACGTTATCAATTTAAAGATAAGAGTAGCTTGTTCCTCTAAAAGGTGTCTCCATGTGGCTAGTATAAAAACATCGCATGTTATAAATGTGTCATCATCGGCATATGGTCTGGCGCTGTCGCGTCGTATACAAAAACCTGGAACCCCTCGTTTAGTAAACAAGTCGGAAGTTGCTACCAGATTTTTAAGTTTTTGCCCTTAACTCCACATTGATTCCAGATATCCATTTAAATTTTGGCAAAGTATAATACATATTTCAGTAAATTTCAAAATCCATATAAGGAATTGTTTTATTTGTATTTTTTTAGTACTTCGATTTTCACACGTTCAGTGCTGTAAATAATTATTTCGCATATTTGATTGTTTTGTTCTGTTGATAAATGGCCTATGACCATGACGATGCGTGAGAAAGCTAATGAAAGACAAGGCTTAATTTCGCAAGCTTCCCCTATTCTATTGTAAGCTCACGTGTGCACATTAGATTCACTATTTGTCTATGCTAGAAGGGATGAACCTGTTTGAACCCTTATTTACCTTACACTATACACTCAATCTGGACTAGCATAGACAAGATGCTTAAAATTTTTCTAAAGATAAGATAATTTTTTACGGAGAGTTGATAAGAGTAAATTATAACAGACACGCGGTTTTTAAAAACAGTATAAGTTAAATGAATTATTGTGTTAAGTTCAAAGTTCATGTTGTACATTATACTGATTTAGTTTAAATAGAAGAATTAAGGTCACAAGTGACGTGTCATCATCGCAAGTGAAGAGGATACAATTTTTTAAATTTGATTTTTAACTATGTATATATACATAGTCGTCATAATTAACAAATAATTTCAAATAAAACGTATCTAAATTATCACATATTAAAAAGTGCTATACAAGAACTCATATTAATGAGATAATATTAAACTTAATGTATGTAACTAACTTTGCATAGTATGTCTATGTACGTCACTTACAATGTTGTGCATAGGCATACCTTTAAGTTAGAGATATGTACAAAAAAGATTGTTTTTCTATGTTTTAGTTATTAAGTTTGTGTATATTTCTCTAGTTGGTAAGCCTTATTTTATAATTAAAAAATAAAACTATCGCATTGCGATCTTATCCATAAACTTTTAAATCAGTAATTTAAATTATGACATCATGGTCCTTTGTTTGTTCACTTCGTTAGTAACATTCACTCGGGTCACATGGGGCTAATGCTAGATAAAGATAATAATAATAAGGGTCTTCGTCGATTAAAATTCAAGTCTAACTAATTTAAACATAACTACGTATTATATCATATTTTATTGTAAAATGGTGGAATTTTTTGTCATGAGCTAGCAAGAAAAGTCATATAAAATTACATGAATCCTTAAAATTGCTTGTTAAGTATGCACGAAAGCGTCTTATGCAGCTCGTAGCTATGACACGCAAGATTACTTCGCGTATACTTTGAAACTAAATCTAGGCAGTTTAAAACTATGTCTAGTTAATGTAAAGTTAACTTTACATAAGATTTGTTGTCAGGAAATCGTTATTATAACCAGTAAAAGCATAAGTGTTTGTAGCTACTGTTATATTTAGTTAAGTATCAAAAGTTATACTTAATTATAATTTAAATTACTTATTGAAATACAGAATGTATTAAAAGTTATTTCATAAGTACTTGAGTGTTCGATAATATGCGAGACGATTTTAATTAGTAAAACGAGACAAAAACATTTCGATAAACATTAACATTTATTTAAAGGAGCCGACTGTACTTCGCCATTTAAAAAGGGAGACCAACTTGTTTCTTTTGTGAGGACCAACTTAACGTCTTTTAAAGTACATTTTAGATATAACGTTAACTTAATATGATTATATTAAACATGTATATTATTAAAAGTTTTACTGTCCCTATTTATAGAAGCATAATTATTAACGGGATGTATAAAACTTTTATTGTACACTAGCGACTACCCTCGCTTACTTATTACTCTTCGCTCGTTTCGTCCCTACTTAGTTGCCAAATTTAAAATTTGTAGCACCAAAAATAAAGGACTTTAATATAAACTTGCGAGAGCCCTTAGACCTCCTTATTCTGTCGCAAAATCCGTTGTTAGCGGGCTTCTATTAACACTACTTTTTTGCCATGTACGTCAAGTACGGTTTTCAATATTTCATGATGAGTGAGTGACCTTTCGCTTTTATAAAGAAACATGATTTTTAATATATAAAGTAGTAAATTATATGGTTCTCATCGTTGTCAAAAAAATATCCCTGATCCGCATTCCAAGTACCTATAATATCAATTATAGTGAATAACGCCTACGCTTCATTACGCTGAGAATAGACTATGACAATATATGTACCTACTACCGATTTTCGTATTGTCTTCACACTACGTATGCCTATAGTTAGATAAATGAATAAAACACGTCAGTGTAATTAAAAAAACATCTGAATGCGTTTTTGTGTAATTTGGAAATGAAAAATTCCTAAAATATGTTGTGTTCTGATTTAAAATTTATATCCGGTGTCACTTTTACAATTGATACGAATCTAACGATACCTCTTTAGCTAAAATCCCTCGATGGATTTTCAGGCCGAAGAAAGTTCCTAACAATTATACGTACATACATACTCTCGTAAAACGTAACCCTCCTTCTGGCGCAGTCGGGTAAAATTACCATTCTCAATAGAAACAAATTGTATGGCCAAAAAATTGTCTTTAAATAAACAATGATTGTAATCATGAACTACAAGTTTATGTTATTCGTTCTATTTTAGTATTTATTACATAATACATACGCACTAATTTAAAATTTGCTCTGCTCGGTTTTGTCCCTAATATGTAAAAGTAAAATAATATCGTTTTTTTGTCCTGAGAAGTGCTTTTAAACGGAGTTGCGCGTTGAGCCGACTTACAAATTAAGATAACGATATGTATTTATGGATATAGCTGTATTTATTAACTTTCTTCAAGTTAAATATAGTTCAGATGAAACCTGTCTTAGCAAGGATGAGAATAATTAGTTCCATTTCATTGGAGGGCGGATAGTGTTACACGAAATTGCTTCGCCGGAGGCCGCCATAAGCGAAATCCGGTGTCGTATTGTCTTTAACTACTTGTTTATAAGTTTTGGTTGCATAGTTAGCAAAGCAAGCAATGTGCAAGCTTTGCTAACTATGCAACCCATTCAACTGGTCAGGTCAACATGTCTATTTGAGTGTAATGTAAGGAGTTTATCTTTATTATTCTTGTTATTCAACTCGAACTTAAAAGGATACATATGATTTTGCTAATTTAGGGATATATTTTTTTTAAAATATAATAAAATTAATTCACAAATATCAATATTCAAAATATTTTATGAGAAATCTTTTTTTAAATAGTTTTATCGGTTTAAAGGCCAAATTTATATATTTTTACAAGTTTTGTCTGTCTGTCTCTTTGTCTGTGACCGCATCACGAGAAAACCACTGTTTTAACATAATATAGGATCTTCTTACTACAGGAAAGTATCTTATTTCGAAGAAATCTTTACTTACAATGCGTATTATTAATATTTATGTATATGCGAAATGTCTATTCTTTGTACATATAGTCTTTGGACTGAATTGACCTAAGTTTTATCTCTATAAATAATCCCAATAATATTATGACCTTTGATTAAGTTACTTCAGAATTAGCCTAAACAAAACAAAGGCGGCGGCAAACTATTTTAGTTTATTGAATTAAAAATGTATCAAATTACAATAACTAATTTAAAACGCGGTATTTTGTTTATAGTTGGATTGAACTTCTAATTAAAATACCCACATTATTTTAACGCAATTAGCAGGAGTTATTGTGTTTTTTGATATATGACATTTATAAAGAGTTTGGTTACCCTATCTTATGAATGGAGTCTCGCGGAATGTGTGACACATCTTGCTAAGTGTGTTATTATAAATAAAAGCTATCATGTTCTTAGTTTATATTTCAGTATAAAATTCTAGACACAGGTAAACTTTTTAGTAATTTGAATAATCTTGTATTGAATTAAAATTAAATTAGATTAATTGAGTTTTAAGCATTTTTTACAATTTTTTTACCTATTAATATTTAGTTAATAAAATATTATGCTTACTTAATATGACGTAACTTACCATTACCTGTAAAATAATTAACTGTTGAGTAACTCATATTAAGACCGTTCATTCGTAAAGATAATTGTCGGGCTTAAATCTTTATTATTTCTCGAACACCACCGCATGGGAAACCCGTTTTGAAAATGTGAGTTATGGATACTTAAACGTACCTACATAGCGCCAAAGACAATCCGATACTCAGAAAGAGTAACTCTGGGAACATAAACTGGTTTCAATGGTATTAAAAAGGATAAATGAAGATCTTAGAAAAACACCTACTCTTATTAATAGAAATAGATAAGATACAAATACAAAACAATATTCTATTTTTATTTTTCTTTTGATAAAATTAAAATATACCAATAGTTGTTACATTTTTGTATAGTGAGATAATATCTTAATTAGTATTTATTGCATATATAGAAATTCAATTCAATAAAGGTAGCTTTCGGTCCCTATGGACAGCAGTATGGGCTGCACGGCATCTGCAATCTGCATAGCATTTATTGAAAACTTGAAAGTTAACTTGAAATATGGCTTAGATACAAATATATTAGCACATTAGCACACGGTCGATCTATCTAGTTCCATGGTAAGCTACAAGGGCTTTCGTGATGGATACCAGAGCGTTCATTCAGAGACTCGAACCCACGATTGCTGGCACAGCAAGTAACTGCTACTACAAACTGAGCAAAAAATGTCGTCAAAATTAGCTAGGTGCCTATAGAGTGACGAGAGAGTGCCTACCAGAGTTGTCTTTGTTACTCCAGTTCAAAGTCTATTTTATACTAAATTTTATTTAAATCGGCCAGTTTTAGTATAAAAGAGTAACAAACATAAAAAATACTGCATTTATATAGTAGTGCGATGAAATCAGTTGTAACTAATGTTGTTCTTGTATTCAGTATTACTCAACATTTGGTGACCAAACAAATGATTCCCCAAACATAACGGGACGCTGTTTGGAATACCTTCAAACTTGTTTTGAGCCTTGGTGTGCTAACTATCCAGTCATTGAGACATAGGGGACATAAGGCAGGAAACATGGGTATGCGTGAGTTAACCTATGACTTCCTTAAAACCCCTCTATATTTTGTCGTATTCTTAACTGTTAGTTACTTACTAGTGTCTTGATAATTATCGTCCAAGAAGCTCCTTAATTATTCCATTACTATTATTATACACTAAGTGTATTATCTTTTGCAAAAGCAATAGTTAAGTAGGTACTATAAGTTATAGTTTTTTTCACAAATTTTTATACAGTTCCTTGCCCTCGCACCCTCTTATGCTAATAATTATAATAAGGCGTATGTAGATTATAAGTCGTACACAATACAGATTAAATAACTTAAATAATAATATTCATGTGAAAATGTATGAAGATGTTTAGATGTTTGTTAGATTTTTCATTTTTCTTGATTAATTGAACCACTATTGTCATTGTTTTATTTAAAATAAACAAATAAGTATATCACTTCTTCAGAATAAGCATCTCGCTATTATGGTACCTAAAACAAAATTGGACCTTAACTAAATTTAATTGTCACAATTATAAAATACTTTGAAGGTAGGATTTCCTTAATAATTCCAATTTTTAATGTCTCGGTTCGTAGATAATCAGGCTATTTCCGTCCACAATCGAAGTTGAAATCACATGTCTGAGGGTGGTGAGGACAGGTGGAAATGACCATAGATGAACTATCTACTTCCTTACTTTAATTAGAATATATTCTACACACCTTACGTTTGTTGCTAAGTATGGACTTGTTATCCTTGTATTTGAAATGTAGGTATTTTAAATTGTTATTATAAAAGCGAGGAATTTTTATTAATTATTACTTTTATGGAATGATAAAGAAACCACATGTAATATATTCTATAAAATAATATAATGTGAAAAGATTGAAGCTTAGGTGCACGTTCTCTAAAAAGTCAAAGTATGTATAGGATAGAATATAAATATATTATGTAATATTGTATTAGGTATTTAAAACAAAATGTCGGGGAAACAGAGTATTTTTTACAAAGGTCAATATTAATAGACACCATTGCCTAATATCAGCTTTTTGTGTGAAAAAAATTGACTTATCAACGGCTCTGATTAGATTTTTCGGTATCTGGCAATGCCCTTTAAGCTTCAAAGAAACTTTATCATTGCATATCACAGGAAGTTGATTTATTTATTATCCTTCCATTGCATAATGTATAATTTTACAGATGACGTAATTGTAGGCTTGTTTGACTACAAATTTATACATACATGTATGTATATTATTATCTATGAGTAATAGATAATAAAAAAATATAATCTAATTTAAATGTTATGCGATTATTATAAAGAAATATGACACTTGACAAACATTTGCAGCAAACATATGACCTCTCGAACTTGACAAAAACCAAAAAGGTGTCGAATTAGTTCGGCATCCGCTCAAAGCGTTCCAGATTTTTTGTGATGATTTTTTGTAAGTCCCGTTTTAACTAAATTTACAGGGATTGATATGGTTTCAACATTTTTTCTTACGAAACTATACCTTTAGTGTATGCATAATGTACAATGTAAATATTATAAGTTATAACTTATGGTACAAAATTATTTTTTAAGGCTGCCGAGGTACCATCTACCATCTGCTACTTATTAATGACATTTTTCAAATAAAATACATTAAAGCTCAGTTTTCCCTATTCATTAATTCTTCAACACACTGACCTGTCCAATATTTAAAAAAAAAGAAATAATCGACTTTCTTTGTGTATATACGAAGTATGTACACCTGCTTACCTTTGCTTGTGTTGCACAAGTTCCCATCGGAGGGTATGATTTCTGTACGTTTTCTATCCTTGTCACTTCTTTGTATTTTCACGTTGTCCTTTTCTTTAGCGTCCCTTTAGGGGTTTTTCGTTTTTGTAGTCTTCACCCCTGTTGCGTACAAGCCGTGTGGGTGTGTGCGTGTATGGGAGAATATAGGATAGTTTCTACCCGTACATTAGTGTGTCCCAGTCCTTCAATGCGTGTGCGTCAAAATGTGTTAAAGTTTTGGCGGGAAATTTGTTTTGTTTCATTTGTGGTCTGTTTAACATAATATAATGGATTTAAGTGGTTAAAATGATTTGGTTAATGCATCGGCGTCTTGTTTTTGGATAGTTCATCGTGATGTTATATGAGTAAGTATACTGTTAAGCTTCCCTGATGTGATTGAAAAATTTTTTGTTTACCTCTATTATGGGAAATTTTGTATTGTTTCATGCATAATATTTGATTTAAAGTTTATTATCCCACTGTTAATAAAAGAGGGTAATGCTTTTCGAATATACCTATGTAGATATCATTTTTATTTGTTTGACGTAAATGGTTAAAACATAAAATATAAATGGGTTTTAAAAATATGTAAGTTTAAAAAAATATCTTTAATACTGCTCTTGTAAAGCTATATTTTACAAGTTCATTCTCGATCTTTCACAAGACACAAGTACCTACAATAATATTCCACTTAGCGCTCTGCTCTACTTTTCATTTTATTCATGGCCTACTTTTGTTTAAAGTCTATACACATGTACGTACTCGTATACTAATTCAATGATTACATCTAAACTCTTCTCACAGTAATCTCTAACAAAATGTAGTATTAAAGTAAAAAATAATACGTTTCGGTTTAATTGCTTTTGTTAAGTGACTAATGTTATGTAGATCAGAAGTAAAAAATATCCGACACGTAGCTATATAAAAAGCATTATTCCATTCCGGTTTTGTTTGATTATTATTGATTCGGGATCGCCTTGTCTGGCTCTAGAGGCCTCATGTAGTATTTCAATGACATCATATTACAAAGTTGAGAATAGTAACTTAGATGTTATATGTAATATATTAGGTCTCGGAAACCTTTGGATAATATTTTCTTGTTATAAAGATAAAGTAATGATGAAAGTACTTACATTTTTGTACTTTGACATAATTGTTTTAAGTGCATTTAATTTATAAATGTTATTTAAAAATAAATAATTGATAATTTTACTAAAAATACTTTGGTAACACAGTTTCTTAAATGAACATGAGTAATTAAACTTATTTTATAAGAATACTCTTCGAATTAAAATTCGAGAATTCGTGATTTTCATAGTAATTAAAAAAAGGCTTTCTTATATTATTTAGGTAATTCCATAATTTTATTACATTTTTATATTTTTATATTAAAAAGCAATATTTTTTAAAACCAATTGATGCATCAATTACACCCTCGCTGTCTCAATACGAGATGAATGGGACACAACTCGTTCTACATCAGCTGATATTTGGCACGCATAAATTATTTTATTTTTACTGCCATTACCTAATCGAAAGTATGGACGATGATAAAGCTTCCTTAAACCGGAATATTTTACATTAAAACTTGTTTCATATTAAAAGAATGCTTATCTCACAGATGTATCAAATATAAACCTTATGCTATAAAACCGTAGAGTTATAATCGCATAGCCGTTTTAACATGAGGTCACAATAAACTTGGGCCGGTCTTCTGGGAATTTTTGTTCTGTGTCTACAAATTGAATGAATGGCGCCAGGATTTACTTATAAAGATAAATTCTTAGGCTGTTAGTATGGTCTGTGGCTGTAAATGATTTTTTGTCTCGTCTATTTTCTACCTGTGGCGAGTTAATGTTGGTCATATTGTGGGAATACTTAAAGAAAACTTATTTTATGGAAACTTTTAGTAAATGACTGACTCTGTATATTTATTCGGGTGTCATCACAGTTGAAATTAATTAATCGCATTATTATATTACTTATACAAAATTATATCTAAATGTAATACAAATGTAACAAAAATATTCGAAAATACAATATATTGTTATAATTTTATTACCAGAAAATAAATGTTGATAACTGTAATGAATGTATGCTGATGTTCTACAAAGTTTAAATGCACGGCCCCATTTACCTACAATTATCTGGTCGGGTTCGTCCCTTGGTACTTGAAGTTGGTACAAATTACTTAGATATAATATATTTTTCCGCAGTAAAAATTATCATATATGTGGACCCGGATACTAGTTATTATACCATTTCAACAAAATATGCAGTAAAATACGCGTAGTGCGTTCCCATATAGAAAGAATAAGTAACATCAATTTTAAAAACTATTCAGCCTCTATCAATAATAACAAGTATTTCAAAAAGATTACCCAAAATATGTACAGATTTCACCGAATTAAATTGTTAAGCTAAAAAAACATTTTTGTAACTTTCTTTGAGATATCGCAGGTTTAACTGAATTTTAACTATACATATTATATGTATAGTAAAGCATAGCAAGCATCTTATAACAATAATCTTATTTTAATAATTAATGTTAATTTAGTTAGTATCTGGGCGCAAAGTTTGATCTAAAACATTAAAGCCGTTTCCCGTGTTCCTATTTACACGAGAAATCTTATATAATATTAATATAATACAAAAACGCTCATTATTTATTATAATTTATTGGTAAAACTTGTTTAAGCATAAATTTTACTTTAATTTATAATATTCTTTACAGACGCAATGGCTATGATTCAGAGTCTAGTGAATATTCCGAAGACTCTGCAGCATATGAAGATGTGCCGGCTGCAACCAAAAGCACTGGGGCGAGGAAGAATATCAATAAAGGGAAATGGACGAAGGATGAGGTTAGAAGCAAATTATATACCTATATATAATTAGTAATAATATAGTTGTGTTAATTCTTCTCGCTTAAACGACCGATTGAACTTATTTTGATGAAATTTATTACTATTCTTACTATTGTTAGACGCCTAGGCACATAATGTGTAGTTTATATTATAATCTATACATCTAAACATAAAGAAAATTGATATGTCTGTTTGTAACATAATATTCAACATAACGTTACTAGTTGTTACAATTTCTCACTCAATAGATTTTTTACCTGTTCCGTGCAATTTCTGAAACGACTGAACAAATTTTGACGGTACTTTCTCTGGTACTAGCTGATAAGAAGTAATCAAGACTATTTTTATTTTAGAAAAAGAACTAGGGCTCAAAAAATTAAAACGCACCCAGGGACGAACTCAAGTCAAGTGATTGTTAATATAGTAATTCCACCCTTTTAAATATGAGCTTTCCACAGTTCTAGCTAAATGCGGGTAGCGGAAGTCAAGTTCTTAATTATGCAGGTTGCCTTCAGGCGGTAACCATGTTGAATTAAAACTAGTTAATACTAGAAGTTTTGAGATCACTTTGTTAAATCCTAACGATACCACAAGTTTTTAATTATTTAGTTTTCGTCTTCTAATTTCCTCGCATTATTTTCTTAAGTAGAAATGAATTCGATACATCTATTGTTAGAAAATCTTTATATATTATAATTTGAAAATGTAAAGTAATGTTTTGATATACATTTTGTATTCATTAATATAATAAATTTTAATGTATTATCAACACTAGCGAGTCATTTTAACTCCGATCGGGTTTGACATTTTAAAAAGAATTCTGAACGTTGACTCGGATAACCAGTTACAATTATACCAAATTTTATCAAAATGTGTCCGTCCTGTGATTTCAGACGGAAAGACAAAAATACAAAATACTTTAGATTCGGTATTTGTATCGATAGTAATATTTCATAATGAATATTTCAATAAGATAAAAATATTTAACTGATACTGGTTCTGATTCGACTCGGATTTTAGTATAATGTTTATATTATGTATAGATTTGAAAGATGATCTCATCAATGACAGTAGTATTTGCAACTACAGTCTACGGTTTATCTACTGGGTCAAAAGTTTGGAATAATGTCAAGTTTCGACACAATTATTCTGAATGATCCGTACTTATTAATTGTTTTTATATGTACTTCGTTTGATAAAATTTATTTATCTTACTGTTGTACTATCTTTTTTATTTTATTATAAAAATGTTATTAAAAAGAGCTATAAAATAAATTAATGATTAAGAGTAAGGAAAAATGTTTATGTGTAACTTTTATGTTCGAATGAATAATCGTCACACAAATTGAGGAACATTAAGAACTGAAAATTAATTATTGAATGTGTAAATATAACGATCAAGAACCAAAATTACATTCTACAATCTCTATTGCTTATAAAAGTGACAAGTTAAAGCCTATTCATTGCATTAAAGTTAGTAATTTAAAAATATGTTTTTCAGTTTTATATTATATCGATCGTAGAACTATAGTCAGTATGTATTTTATTTTATAATTTATAATATTTGACATTATAAATGAAACTAACTTTCGGATTTTTTCCCGTTTTTTCGTTCTGACGTTTCGAATGCTTTACAGCAATCATGGTCACGGGAGAGACTAAGGTAGGTATTTGACGTCTCGGAGATCATTATAGGTATTGCCTACCCACAATTGTCAATTATTATGCTTCTTATTTTAATTATTACTGATATTTTAATTATTCCTATACAGGATAGAATGCTCAAGATGTTAGTCAAGACCTACAATGAGAATTGGGAGCTAATAGCTGCCGAATTCTCAGACAGATCAGATGTTCAATGCCAGCAAAGATGGTCGAAAGTCGTCAATCCTGATCTAGTCAAAGGCCCTTGGACGAAGGAGGTAAGTCTTAATTTTACATAATATTATATATGTATTTATTAATTTATATACTTTAATAGGTTTTTAAGAGTTTACTTAGAATTAAAGAAATTATATTTTTTAAATACCTATAATTTCTTTAGTTCATAGTTATAGTCAATATGGTATGGTATGGATTTAAAAGTTTTCGTTCAAACTATTTTTAATATTTTTTTATTCTTTTAAATACCACATTATAGTGTGGTATTTCATTAATTTAAATTGTTACACAAAATTATGACCGACTTTAGCACCTCCTCTATTTTCATAATGGTTAAAAAAGGGTTTTATGTTAACTAAAATATCAAAATAAAGTCCTTTTAACAAGTACTAGCAACACATAAAATATTTTAAAGTAATACAACCAAAGTTAAGCATTGGAATGTGAAACGACCAATGGACATAGGCCTCACCCAAAGATCCCCACAACAGTGAGGATCTAAGTCTAGACCTGCTAAAAATATTTAGTATCCTAACTAAAACCTGTCAGACATGATATTCTAATCTAGAACCTAACTAAATAAATATAAGACTAAACCATAATTTACTATTCAAAGTAGGTAAACGGTAATAAACGGAAGCGGTTAAGATATAAACAAATCCAACACGAGACTTTCGCCATTGTGTCTAACGCAAGTAAGATGATGACTCATAGGTCAGTCACATGCACAATATGATGCATCGTTCATTCATAGTGACCTTCATCGTCTAAGCTAAATATCTTGCACATTCTCCATTTCTTTTTAAATAATAATTATTTAAGGTGTCCTCGTCTTCAATCTCGTAATTTGTTATTATTTTATCTGCTTAGGTTAACATTAATTATGCCCGAAATAGCTTTTTATACCAAAGGTGTAAATTGCATAATGGATTATTTAATGACATAGATTTATTTTCACATTCACTATATAAGTTCAAAATTTTAACTACAAGTTGTACGTAATGTTTTATTTTATCCTCTTATTCTTTTTTATGTACTGTAATATTTTGTGCTTTAATAAACTAACATAGATTATACCTACCTTTAGAAATTGTAAATTGTGAACACTTAATTGGTGTATGTTAAGATTTTTTTTCGTTTTATATGTATAACTAAATACTGTTTGTCTTCCGAATAATAAATAAATAAATGCGATGTGGCTTTGGCGAAGTAAACATTTAATATTTTTAATTATGTATATTCTCCGATTTAAGCACATGTTTAATTTGTTATATATTACCTACATGCTAGCGACTCACGCTAATGTTAAGCTTAATATATTTGTCAGAGATAAAAAAAAATGCACAGTAAAAAGTGTATGTTGACCCAGCTATTATCATACCAAATTGTGTCAGACAGACAAAAACTCTAAAACTTCGGCCTCTAACAATAATAATGAATATTTTAATAAGATAAAATAGGTACGACTACATTTTTATATTTATAGTATGTACACAATTTTGTTTTATGGATAGAGTAAAGGGTTTATTCTTAATAAAAAAATATTAATGAAAAGTACCGTATTATATCTATAAATTATAATACTATAAACAACCACGTGAATTAAATCTCGTATTTAATGTTCACATTGATATCCAAAATAGTTGAATACATCTTACAATTCTTAGATTTTATGAATGAATCCATTGTCTAAGGAACGGGTATGGAATTTTAAACGTTTTACACTTCGTATTACTGCTTTTTAATAGGCTTTGTAAAGGACACATGACGAATGAAATCGTGCAGATTTTTCAGAATTACTATTGATAGCAAACTTTTTTGGAGTTTATCCTTTTATTAAAATTCAAATGCATACTCAGGATTTAGCTTGAATTATTTTGTTTCTTTTAACTCGAGATTACCTATCTCCTTATATTGTGTACTTACTTCCTTTCTAGATACGTGCACACACTTGTAGTGTTGTTACAGTTTATTAAGATCTAAGACGAATAACTGAGTAATACACAGCCAATGACACAAACTCTTGATAAATTAAACACCTTAATCTCTATCATAAATCAATTCTAGGTGCTATCGCGTACCGACAGACAGACATACAAGCGCAGTGCGAAAGCTTTGTTTAATATGTTCTGTTTGTATGTTATAATTCAAAGTCCAGTCCAGTAAGTTCAAAGGAATTGATTATTGACGGACATACACTACTAATTGTGAGTGAATTTCATTTACTCACCATATAACTAGAAGCCGCGGGTTACGCTAGTGTATTATACATATAAACCTTCCTCTTGAATCACTCTACCTATTAAAATAAACCGCATCAAAATCCATTGCGTAGTTTTAGATTTAAGCATACACAGGGACAAACAGCAGAAAGCGACTTTATTTTATATTATGTAGTGATAAGCTAACTTATATTTATTTACTTAAAACATGTATATTTAAAATATAATAACATCCCTCACGACTACCACACGCTTAGTTCATTCAAATTCACTGTATCCCCGCCTATGGCTTTAATTTAAATATTGACGTAATAAAGCAGCTGTTGATATCATCTGTTAAAATTACCTGATAAGCAATTTTAAGTCTTTAAGCGCTTTGCGTACTGTTTATTTTTCATTGTAACTTGTATGTGACAAATATGAAGACTTGTTATGAATTAAAATATATATCTACTTATTATACAATATGTACTTGAATGTTCGTTGGTGGTCTTAAATGAAATTGCATGGTAACGAATAACCATATAATTAAATTCAAATATACATCGACTCATATCTATATAGATAAATAGCAATCATGTGTCTGTTTGTAATGTCACAATAACAACTAACTAAATACATATGAAAAGTTTGCGGAAATTTAAATAAAAACTTGATTTATTAAATTTTTGTCTGTTTGTTTCGGCTAATCTCGGAAACGACTGGACTGATTTATATTGGACTTTATAAATAAATAAATAAGAGCAATACTGCTGAGCTGATTTTATGAGGCAACTTAATTATAAAATTATTTGGAAAGATTTATTAGAGTTCCGCTCAAAATAATTAAAACTGTCTGACGAGTCTGAGCGAAGTGAAGATGAGAGGCGCTAGTGCGATTATAATATTATGTGTTCTTCGATTTTAATAATAAGCAAATATCTACTTCAATCATCTTATTTTTATTTATGCATTCTTTATTTTATTGTTTGAAGTTTTATAGCGTTGCGATTTCTTATATATTACTTATATTATATATACGATATTTTAATGTTACTTCTAAATGGCTCTATTAAAAGATAATTTAGAAATTTATGCACCTTTTTATTAGTGTGTTGTATTTTCGTTTATCTAACATATTTACATAATATATATGTTTTAAATAATGGTATCAAAAGATTTTCTATAACGAAAACCACTTTAATGTTGAAACTTAAAATTATAATACTTATATTGGGAAAAACCTAAATATTTATTGATAGAATAAAAATCATTTCCTATTGGGGACTTGTTTCCGAAAATGGTAAGATATAATTTATAAATATTTGAATCATATATCCTGTATATTCAAATGGAATGCCGTCTAAGGTGTGACTGTAACCGTAACTAATCTTAGTGTTTTTTATTGTTCTGTAAATTATATTATACATATGTGAAAACAATAAGAAAATCACGTGTTTGTGACAATTTGGTCAGAAAATTAAAGCTTTTATGTAGACCTTACATTTTCCGGGATAAAATGTACCCTTTAATGATATTCCGCATAATAATTTTCTGTGTATCAACCAGATACGCTCGGCTTTGGGGTGATTAACAAACTTCTATCCATCCTTTTTGCATTTATATAGTAGTACGAAAACGGTTGTAGTCATTAATAATAAATAACTACATTCCTATCTGGATTGCAAAATGAAATGTTTCAATATTTAAAATATGTTCATAATGAATTGAATACGCCTTTAATGAAAGTAAAATTAGAGGATTTGTTGAAACAAGTGCTAATTTAATAGCATTTATATTAATATTATAAAGCGTTTGTTTGTGTGTTTGTTTGTTTTTTTTGTTTGTTTGTTTGGTTGAACGCGTTAATCTCCAGAAACTACTGTACTGATTTGAAATATTATTTTTGTGTTGGATAGTTTATCGAGGAAGACTTTAGGCTATGTTACACCACGCTACGACCAATAGGAGCGGAGCATCAAGGAAAAATAATGCAAAAACGGGAGAAAAATATTTCTTTTGAGAGCTTCCGTCGCGTACGCTGCGTAAACGGTTAAAGTTATGCAAAAATCATGTATGACAAAATTGTTTCCCTTTAAATGTTCTAAAAAAAGTCAGCGGTAGCATATGTATATCTTTTGAGGTTGACTCGCTATAACCTTTTTTATGATAATGAAATTAGTTGTAAGATAATGCATTATTTGCGAAGGTGTTTTATAAATATGGTATAAATCTTTACTTAATAATATTTACTTAATAAATAATAAGTTACTCATCACGAGTATTTAATTTTGAACAAAATTGTTCTTGGCATCATTTTATTTCAATAAATATCTTACGAGAAAAATTATAACCCCATATAATATAAGCAAGAAATAAGTCATATTAATGTCTAAAAACCAATAATGACATAATATATCGTTCTTCAATTCCCACAGTACTTTAAGTGGATGATTAATTACCTTTTAAGAGCTTATGCCTAAAAAGTGTTTAGGTTTAAATAACGCTCTGTTCGGCCTCTGATGTAAACACTAAATCCAGATGTAGCAAACCTAAACAGATCAAGGTTTGCCATAATATTTTTGGTCGACTTTAAAAAAAGATGGTTTTTACGTGAACATCTATAATAATATTATAAAGCTGACGAGTTTGTTTGTTTGTTTGGTTGAACGCGCTAATCTCAGGAAAGATTCTTTTAGTCTTTTAGTGTTGAATAGTCCGCATATTGAGGAAGGCTATAGGCTATATAGCATCACGTTACAACCAATAGGAGCGGATCAACAATGAAAAATGTTGCAAAAACGGGAGAAAAATATTTATTTTATTTTACAGCCTTTATAACGCGAGCGAAGCCGCGGGAAGGGTTAGTTATTAATAATTGGGTGCTGTCAACAACGACTTTGTTTAAAGTTTGAAAATTGAAATACTACATACAGGTTATGTGGAAATCACCGGCAAAGCAAGTACCTTCTATCCACTAAACCCATCGTAACCTCCCCTGTCTTAATAGAGTATCGCAGGATCTTACGCACTCGAGCACGACGGCTCGATAGTAGGCCTACTGAAGCAGACCACGTCATCCATGGGGTATTACTCCAACAGTAATAATAATGCATATTATGTTATTTGGATAGTCCAATATTTTTTTCATAACTTTTAAGTATTTAATGTTTTGGTTAAAAATATTAATTGTGCTGCAATGAAAATTCATAAAGATACACGACAAATATAAAAAGTATCGTAAATCGCTATTATTGTATGGGAAAAGTAGAGAACCCCTGACAAGTTGATGGTCTAATTCATATTGAGTAATTTAAAACGAATTGAAATCGTTTACTCGTATGACAAACTTTGTTTTGGACGCATATAGACCGTGACTTAGTCCGACCTTGGTTTTTTGCCTATTTGTGGAACAATGTTCCTTATGATATGTTAAGTACGTACTTGTGATTATATATAGATTATAATTAAGATAAAATATACATTTGTTTTGGATACGTTCATTGGAATTGGCATATTTAAAAAAATACATTAAAAAAAGAAAAAAGAAAGTATAATAATAATATGTATCTTGTTAGTTATTTGATAATTTAAAAGTGTACTCTTATTTGGATTTAGTTTTAAATACATTTAGTAATACTTATATTTAGAAAAAAAAGTTTATTTTGAGAACCCTTTTTTTGCCCCTTTATTTGGGTGGGGTTAAATTTCTTTTTCAATATAAACTAAGCGATCCGAACTTCAGTTACTCTGGATATTCGTGTAAAGAATTATTTTAAAACACTTACTGTACTGAGTATTAAGCTATTTATAAAAATATGATACATCACGCACAATCGTGATCGTATCCTAAGTACTCAGGGACTATGAACCAAATATGACGTTATCAAGGACACCAATTATCGTGCAGATGTGTTCAAACAATGTTAATTTGATAATTTAATTTTTTTATATCCTGTTATATTACTTTTGGTCAAACACACTCACTATGGCTTGCCCTAGTTAAGTAAAATCCAGAATGTAGTGTAGACAGCATACAATTTTGGCTTACCACATGGACTTATTTTCGACAGCGCCGTTAACTTAAATTAATATTAAAGGAAATAATAATTATACATCTGAAGCAATACGATCTACTTTTACTATTATGTGAATCAACTTAAAGCGTAATGCTTTAAAGGAAAGACAGTAAAATAAATTATGTAGTTGTTTTAAGTAGGTACAAAGATTCAGATATTTTTTAATATTTTATTATTAATTTATTATAAAGAACTTAAGGATGCGGGCCTTATTTTAAGAGCACCTGCAAGCGATTTACAACGAAGGATGTTTTTGTTCATAGCTGATAAACTCAACACGTGCATTGAAATATTATAGGCGTGTCTAATTCGTTAGACCGATCTCAGGATAGATATGAAAAATAAATTGGATATTTAGTAGTAGTTAGTATTAATATTAGATTTTATGGAATACTTAATTATTATTAATTTAAGTATTAGCTAAATATAGAAAAGACAAATTTATTTTAAGATACTAACTTTAAATTTGGCAGCAAGGGAAGAAGTGAGTGTTAGTGTAGTATAAAATATGTTTGTATCAAACTTTTAAGGCACGACTTTGGATCTACATGAGTAAGGACGTAACTATATTATGAAACCAGTCATAATTACAATTTTGTTATAAAATTGAAAAATTACTCATTGGAATTTGGAAAGCCCTTTACTTGAGAAAGGCTAGATTAATTTGGATGATTTTTCTAAAGTGTAAAATTTTCCCAAATATGAAACATGTACCTAATTTGAATATATTTCTATATTTAATTAAATAATACTGAAAATCTAGAAGAGCTTTATGGGATATCCATAATATTATAACTACTATAACTGTTATACAAAATAATTTGTATGACGATCATTAATTTTATTAAAATTGGGATTGGATTGGGACTATCGAGTCAGAACTCCGATATTACGAAATAAATATCGCGGCCACAACAATCTTGTTCAACGAGTTGTCTTATTTTCAAATATCTCCCAGCTGATCAACGGCTTTTACCGAAACCAGATCGCCTTGCAACCTAACGACTACTCATAGATCTTTTGTTATTTTTTGTACTAAAACATCGATTGATGATTCGCAGATTGACTTTTTATGCATATGTTATTTAATTATGTAATATTAAAATGCGTTACGGATTTCGTTATGGATCATGGCATATTAAAATAAAAGCATGGTCTAGTTTTGAACATTTAGCGTCAATTATGGGTATAAAATGTTAAGCCATTTCCATTTAATTCACTAGATAACGATATAAATGGTTTATCGTCTCAATAACATTTATAGAAATGTGCTATGGTTTTATGTGAATCATATATTTTTTTTACTTTTGTTTATTGTATATGAGGCAAGCGAAACTCGTAATATTACCCAGTTTGCAGCTTGCGAAAAATGCCTGTTATTTTCATATATTGGTCATACTCAGAAAAAGTGTACATTTGACATTTGTAACTAAACTGATAGGTAACGATACTGAGAATCTTCGTAACAAAATTGATGTCATAAAGCGTAGTATAGAAACAATTGTTTGGTTTAATAAATATTATTTACATTATTGTAATGTATTATTTACATTAAATAGAATAATGTATTTTAAAGTTACAAAAATTATGAACTGATTGTCGTGGACTGTATAAGAGGTTCAAATTCTTTTCTTGCTTGTTCGTTTATTCTTCTTGTTCTAGCCTCTTCGATGGCTGTCTGACGATGAATGTAGAGTGCTGTTGGCTCTACTGGCCTTTACAGCGTGGTGAGGCGGACAGAACGTCCTGCCTAAAAATGGAGCATGAAATTCGGGGGGCTTAGTGGGACTCTGAAGGAGTCGTATACGATTTGGGACCTCTTTCGCGTCGGCGAGAACGGTGATTGTGTGTACGGTGTCGGTGTGTGTTCCTAAAGATAAAGGCTAAATTACGTCTTTTGGTCGTCTGTGCGTATCTGTAATGTCACCTACGGGTTCGTAATTAGCGGCGTTTACTAATAACTCGTCAGTGTGCATTGATATTATTGCAAAGTACCTAGTTAATGAAAGTTGTTTTTATGTAGTCCCTAATGAGCTCTAGCTGTAAGTCTTTGTGTAGGTCTACTGTGCACCAGGCTGCCTGTGGCTATGCGTATAAATCGGTTTTAGTTAAAAGTACGCAGCCACTCTTTTCTCAGGGTTCAACTCACTACTCCATTTTCGGAACCAATGCCCCATGATTATGACTGCCTTTTGAAGTCTTGAAACTATTCTATTTGTGCATATTGCTGGGGCATAAATGGCTGTGTCATCCGCATTGAGGGCGATGGTCGTAGTCTCATGACTCGGAATGTCGATCGTGTAGAGTGTATAAAGTATCTCTCGTGTCTTAGCTTTGAGCCCTGAGGTACTACTGCCCTTATGGGGTGTGGTGTGGGATATGTACCATCTACTTTGCAACGGAAGAAACGATTTGACAAATATTCTCGTTTGATGTGAACGAGACCATTTGGTACGCCCATTCGGTAAAGCTTATATAATAAAGCGTTGTGCCAGATTTTGTCAAACGCCTTTAATATAGAAAAGAGCACACCTGTGCCTACTGATCAATTAAAAATGTTAAAATGTCTATGTATGTGCTGCGTTAAGCGGTGCATTCCGAATTGTTCAGGAAATATGAGAGTTTTGGCCTATGCTATGGCCCTTTGTTTGGCTTATATTATTCTTTCGTTGATTTTACTTATGCGGTTTAGTAGTGAAATCGGTATGTAGCTAAAAAGGAGGTTGCGAGCCTTCCCTGGTTTGTGAATACCTATAACTATAGGTTCTTTCCATTCGTTTAATAATTTTATTAGGGATTCTATCTAAGGCGTCTTTCTAGTCTGAAGTGTCTTGATTATTGTTTAACCTCCTCTACTGAGGTTGGTGTGAGTTGGTGTTGTAGACACCAATTGGGTTTAATTCTACCTAAACAAGCCATTTGTTAGTTTGTTAGTGAGGTGAATGTAGCAGAAATGGCTCCTATTTTCTCATAGAATATAACGCCTTAAATGATGAGACTATTTCATCCAACGTGAGTGTCGTGACTCGTGTCTGCCCTGAAGGCACTGTGATATCTGTCTGCAATGAAGGCCTCTTGGGTAGACCCCAGCTTTGGGTAGCCATGCGGTTCGCTCATACGTTAGTTGTCAGCACTGGTACCGGTGTATACATTTGGCATTGGCCTTTGTGTAGGGCGCGTACCAGAGTCCTGCCCTTGTGGTGCGCGGGAGCTTTGAGCGCTCTCCGCAAAGAACTGCTCAAAGAGGCGTCTGGTACGGGTTCCCTACGCGGGCAATCCGAAGTCCCGTGGTCCCCTAGACACTTTACACAACGGGGGCGGGCAAAACAGTTTCTGACCTAATGGCAATATAACTGCCATCGTTTGTTGTCTCGCTCGATTCCAAGTTTATTTGAGTTTGACTTTGTTGCCGATATTGTAGCGTGAATCCGTCCTAATAGGAGTGCGCTTGCCTAGAAGGTACCTATTCACTCTTGTCTTGAAGGTACTCAAATTAAAATAATAGTAATTGTTTTTATTCGGAACAATATAGGAACCATTTTTTGTTAGTATACACCTTAGATAATACAACTTATACACTAGGGTTAGTAACAAATACAAACAAAACATAACAAAAGTGATTGACAATGGTTCTGCCTGAGATGCCTCAGCACAGGAGCTCTCGTGTCCTCAGCCACGATTTTCAGGATACTATTTATGCTCCCCCGAATCCTTATCACATGCGAAGCTACCTTTTTCCTGATGATAGCATGGAAACCATCTGTAAGCGATTGGGTAAACATCCCAGAGGCACTACAGAAACGAGGGAGTTTCAACATCATCCTGAAAAGATTACTATATTGGACGCGCAGTGCATTTAGCGCCCCGCGCGAACAGCTGAACCACAGACTTCCCGTGTACAAGCCTTGACAGTACGCTAAATTATAGTTCGCAGGAAACACGGCTGCTGTGAGGTTGCTCCACGCCTTGTCATGTCTAAATCGATGTCAATGTTTCTAGTGCTGCTCTTTTAGCGGCTTAGTGGTAACAAATATTGCGCTGTAGGCGGAGGATGTGGTGAAGGCACTGACACTCTGAAGGAGCAGAGGACGCTGTTGGCAGCGGGTTTACAGAATACACGTGCGAAAGGCAGAGTATGCTTCATAGACGCGGGTTGTGGCACAGATGGTCCGAGTTTGTCTTTAGATTTCTTTGATAGCTCTACAAGCTCTTAGTTCATTACAATGTACACTAACACTTCTCTGGCAACGCTAGACTCACCTCACTTATACTGTCTTTCCACTGCTACGCTCTGTAGTACGTCTGCTCAGCTCGATGTTGCTGTCCGGAGTGAATGCATGCCGTACATATTTTTCCTGAATGTAGAGTGCGGTTAGCCCTATTGGCCTTAACTACGTTACCGGGTGTGGAGGCGCACAGGCTAGAAATGGACTATGAAGTTCAAGTGGTGTAGTTTCGTAATGGCACCTCCTGCGAGGTTCGGACCACGGCTTACGAAACTATCGAATGGTATGGAGACGGCTTAGGGGGACTCTAAAGGAGTGCTATATGACTCACACACGCTTAGGTGTTGACAAGTCATTACAAACAAACACCGTAAATAAAATAGGCGTGGCCTATTTCTAACTACACTCAGTAGTTTAACTGTTAACAATCTAATAAAAGGAGCATGGTTTAAAACTAATGTGTTCGGGTACGATCGTGAACGGTCGGCTGCTACCGCTCGTTGTCGGGTGCCGTCGTCGATGACTCGCCGGCGGATGTAGTACTACGTTCTCCCCATAGCGTAGCGCTGCGCGCCTCATTCTTCATCAGCACGATCAGCACAACGCGCTTAGTGACGGGACGATTGAAGCCGCCGCTCTTCGTTCGAACGTCTGCACCTCGTGCGTCACCGTCGAGTAGGCTCGTTTCACGATGCCCATAAGTTACATGTTACGTGACAAGATGGGGTTAACCATCATCACGATGTCTCCCGCTTGCAGAATCTTTGTCTTGTTCGTTGGTCCACCGATAAGAATGAGAGTGGGAGGTACTCTCGCACCCATCTTCGCCAAAAATGATCAGCAAGCGCCTTGCTGGCTCCCCTCACGTGTGTGCATCGGTCGTCGTCTTTCCATGGCCCGGTTGTAGGCAGGCTAGCAGATGACCCCAGCAGGAAGTGGTTAGTGGCCTCCCTGATTCGGGGCACCTCGGGGAATGTAGCACCACTCCATACAATGCAGAAGTCCTTCCTCCTTCAAATCTGGTTTTATTCTTGGTAGACAGCCCGTATGGCAATACAAGTCAGCAGATTGGGATGAGATGCGACACTTTTTTGCATCCTTCCCTTGGCGGCAGGTCTGCTTCTCGTCTTCCGATCCGTCGAGTTGTGCGGATGCTATAACTGATATGGTGCATCAAGCAATGGAATATTTTATTCCTTTCTCTGATGTACCCGTCGGTGGCAAAGCTCGCGCATGGTTTAATGCTGAATGCACCTTTGCTGAAAAGCGTAAGCATTCGGCCTACCTTGCCTACGTTGATGCTCGAGACCGCAAAACTCCGGATGTAAGATCCAAGAAGAGAGCCTTTAACTTAGCCGCCAAGTCCTACAAAAAGACATTAAAGAAGGCTCGTCTTGACCGAAATACACATTTTGGCACAAAGCTCTCTGCCCAACCATCTGGCAGCAGAGCTTTATGGTCGCTTGCCAAAGCGGCCGAGACGAACTTTTGTCAGTCCTCACTGCCACCGCTGGTAAAATCTGACGGATCCCTGGCTCATACGACAAAAGAGAAGGCGTCTTTACTTGCCTCCCTTTTTGCCCAAAATTCATGTCTAGACTCTGGCAATGCTATTCTTCCACATCTACCTCACTGCGGGATCTCAATGCCTGAAAAAAAGAGGTAAAGAGAGTTTTGTGTCGTCTATATGTGAATAAAGCAAGTGGTCCTGATGGTATACCAGCGATAGTGCTTAAAACATGTGCTCCCGAGTTGTCTCCGATACTGACACGTCTGTACCGCCTTTCTCTTAGGACTGGAATAGTACCTAAATCCTGGAAGCTTGCCAACGTGCAACCAGTGCCCAAGAAAGGTAGCCGTGCTGACCCTGCCAATTATCGTTCGATCTCAATCACCTCCATACACTACAAGATTATGGAGCGTGTATTGAACAATCGACTAATGGCATAGCTTGAACAGAATGATCTCCTCAATGATTGACAATATGGAATTCGCCGGAATCGGTCGACTGGGGACCTTCTAGTGTATGCCAATCACACCTGTGGCGAGGCTCTTGAGCGAAACGGGGAGGCGATCGCGGTCTCCCTCGACGTCCCAAAGGCCTTTGACAGGGCCTGGCACGCTAGCCTCGTAAGCAAGCTTTCAGCCTATGGTATATCTCCTGGCCTGATCAACTGGATTAAAGATTTCCTGAGGGTTGAGGGTTGTTCATCACAACCCTTAAATACCAACTCAGGGGTTCCTCAGGGGTCTGTTCTCTCTGCAACCTTGTTCCTGCTTCATATCAACGACCTGCTTACACCCGGTATCCATGGGTACGCAGACGACAGCACAGTTGTAGAGAGATACCTGCCAAATCCTCGAGCCAGTAGAGATCAAATTCAGTCCGAAAGAGAGGCCATGGTAGAGCGGTTGAATCTCACACTCAGGACAGCCTCCACTTGGGACGATACCAATCTTGTGAGTTTCAATCCGAGACAGCTTCTTAATCTATACAAAGCTCAAGTCCGGTCGTCCGTAGAATACTGAAGTCACATATGGGCTGGTGCTGCAAAATGCCATCTGTCAGCCTTGGACTCGATTGAGAGGCGTGCGCTGAGGCTTATTGGTGACCCTACCCTGGTAAAAGCCAACTTACAAAGCCTCGATCACCGACGTAGGGTTGCCAGCCTTTGTGTATTCTATAGGTTGCATTTCGGAGAGTGTGCGCAGGAATTACTCGACTTAATTCCTCCATCCCCTTTCCATCATCGGACGACTCGACGAAAGGCTGGTCTCCATCCTTATGTCGTGGACATTCCACCAGTCCGGACGAAGCGTTTCGCTTCGTCATTTATTATACGTGCGGCTAAGGATTGGAACAACCTGCCTACGTCAGTGTTTCCGTCCGATTACAATATGGGTGTCTTCAAGGCAAGAGTGAATAGGTGGCTACTGAATTAGTGTGACTTACCATCTCCGACTGCGTTTCCACTTACCATCAGGTGGAACGCAGTCAAGCACTAATTCAGAATAAAAGAAAGGTTACATTTTGGAGAGTGCGCGCAGGAATTACATGATATTTTAATTTCCCCATCCCCTTTCCATCATCGGACGACGCGATAAATGACTAGTCTCCATCCTTATGTAGTGGACATTCCATCCATCCGGACGAAGCGTTTCGCTTCGTCATATATCATACGTGCGGCTAAGGATTGGAACAACCTGCCTGCGTCCGAGTTTCCGTCCGATTACAATATGGGTGTCTTTAAGGCAAGAGTGAATAGGTGGCTATTGAATTAGTGCGACTTACCATCTACGACTGCATTACCGCTTACCATCAGGTGGAACGTAGTCAAGCACTAATTCAGAGCGTAAAAAAAAAGTCCGTTGTCCCCTCCTCTAAAGTTGGTGACGTTGTCTGAGTGAATGGTGTTCGGCCGTCCTCTTCTAGCTGCCACTCGTCTCAGCGCCATGATCGCCGAACTCGTGGACAGTGATGGGCGATCTCCAGATGCACGGCACACGATTTGAGACACGTGAACAGCGCTTCCCACCGCTTCTCTCGATATCTGCCGATCTTCACTATCATCGGCCCGAAGTAGTTCATTCCAAAGTAATTGAATGGTTGTTGGGAAAGTACGAACTACACGTTCTCGATTGGCGTGACCCCAGCGCAATGTTCTCGTAGTACAAGGAGTATCCTAATGCGTTGGCCTTCATCGAGGATAATAGGTCATTTCATCTGGAGGGGCGAGGTGGCAGATCCTATACGGCCTCTTACACGCAGCACATCATCCTCCAGTACTGGATCCAGTCGAAATAATCTGCTCGTCTTAGGTGGTGGACGATATGCTTTAATCCGTAACCTTTCTTCTTTGAAGCTGACCGCGTTCAGCTTCTTCGATGTGACAATGCTTCATCCTGTAGTTCAACGTTGACACTTGTTCTCAAATGTCAATACTCTAGCTGCTCTCACCAATGTCTCCGATTTCGAGAAGAGAAGCGTGCAGGATCCGGTAGCCACTCGTCGTCTTGCTTGAACTGCTTGTCCTCCTCAGTGACGGGCAGCTTTTTCTCCTCAGTTATGTGCAGCAGACCTTCCTCTTCTGTTAACGATTTTTTAGAAGACAGTATATCTTGAGAGTGATGTGATCGCCGCCAGGCTATTTCAATATATAGAATTATTGTTAATTTGCAATATCATTTGAAAAAAGAGAGAGAGAGAGAGATAAACTTAAAATAATAATATTAGTTCCGCCGAGTTTCTTTCGCAAGTTCTTTTCAATTCAGAGGCTTCTTTTTTCCAAACTGATCGTTCCGTAAGAAATTGCAAGAATTTTTATGCTGAATAAAATATTTAGTTTTGATTTGATTTATCAGATATGCCCCTTCAGCGGGTTATAGTTCTTCTAGCAGCTACAGAAATTCCAGCTCCCGGAACAGTTGGTCATGCAATGGCTTCTGGTGATAACCCCGAGGGCGCGATAATGCGTTTTATTTTGTCATCAGTGGCGAGGTGAATTCATCCAGTCGGTGTCCCACCACACAAACTATCGTGCTGGCTGATCCTCAGGTCGAATCTCACCCGAAGGATTATCTCCTGTATGTCAGCGTGGTATCCTCCTGCCCTTCTTGAAAGCCGAACAATATAAGCGACGTTAGCAGATTAGGTCCCTCTAGCAGATGGTCGTAAAGGCTTACACCTCTGCTGAAGGTATCAGAAGACATCACTCGAATGTTCTGTGCCGTCGCACTACACTGCGTACCTGCTTGACGTATTCTGGTTGGAGGAGCTTCATATTCTTAACTATTCTTGTGTCTCTTCCCGTCCATCCCCACCAGGTGTACTGTGACCAGCTGACTATCTTCCTCGTGCTGAGACATGGAATCCTCCTATCTCTAAATACACACAGTAGTTTAACCGTTAACGAGTTAATAAAAAGGGCGTGGCTTAAAACAAATGCGTGTCGACGACTCGCCGTCGAGTGAATTCGTCTACGTTCGGCCGCCTTCGACTTTTGTCCACAATACTGATGTTAAATAAATTATACTATTAAAACATATTGAATGAAAGAAGAGCTAGGTAGACAAGGACGCCGAGATACATGAGGTACTCCAGATTAACACAGCCAAACAAAAATATAAACACCGCCTTAAAGAATCTACCAAATTACCTGGCATCTGTGCTGCTGTATATCAGCTACTACACACGCTTGAAGCGATACGATATCCAAGAGCTAGATCTTAGACACTTAAAAAGGTAGCTACCGCTGGTAAGCACCTCTAACAGGCCCACAAGATCCGCTTATAGTCTAAAAGAGACTGATCGCAGATATCGCTAATAAAAAAAAAGTAATAATGGTTAAATGGAATTTTAACAAAAATAATATATAAAGTTGGTTTCAGACGTTCTCTATATTTTTTGTCTCTCGGCGTGTCTACTGAAATAAAATTTCATTTATAAAGTCAAATATTCGCGTAAATTCAAGAAACTATTAAATTAGATATTCTTTGTGATCTCTGCCATCATACATATCACCATTTACCTACAACATGTATTTTAATATTTTTGCTCTGAAAAAAATATTTTATAATACTACATAAAATAATTATTTATTTGTTTTTATGAACTAAGCTTAAAAATTTTTCAGTTTCGTAACGTCACGCAATATAACAAACCTGAGAATCAATTCTGAGAAATTATAACTTTAAAGAGGGTTTTCACGTAAACCGTGTATTACTCAAAAAAAACACTGAGTATAGTTATAATGGTTGGATAAAATATAACAAAAGTATTTAGTTATTAAAAGAAAATTATAAAATATTTACCAAAATAATAGTCGTTTATTACCCTGAGACATTTTTTAAAAAATATTTGTTTGAGAAAAAATCATGAGTGAACTATGACAATGAAAATACAAAGGCCGCAGCAATAACAATTTTAACGTTATTACTAGTACAGCCAATACAGAAAAAATATTTCTACTCTTTTAAATAAATTCTCTCTAAATTTTATTCTGCGTAACTCACCCTGAGTAACAAAATGACATAATTTTAGGACATACATTATTTTATTAAAATATTTTTTTCCTTTTATGATTTACGAATAAATTTATTCTAATTTAATTGATTAGTTTAGCAAATATAATATGAGTATACACAATGTTAGATAAATCTATTATTATTCGTAACAACCAGTCTCTGAACAAGTAAAACGGTCATTGAGACATTGAAAAAATGTATAGAGAGATGATTTTTAAGAAAATTAATCTCAAAAAAAAGTATGTTTTAATGTAAATTATAGATATAATACTAAAGAAATCAGTTTATTAATAGATAAATATAGCAACAAAGGCATTTTTTTTTATTATATTTGTAAAATATGACATTTATAGAAGTATGAAGTAGCGGGACAAGAAAAGATGACAAATGTACACTTTTTCTGAGTATGACCCATATTCTAAAATAAATAAAATGTAGTTTTCATTAAGCGCTAACTTGAGTATCTTATGAGGCGAAAAATAGCCTAGGCTGTTCTTGTATTGACGGCCATATACATCTATACAAATATTATAAAGCAGAAGAGTTTGTTTGTTTGTTTGTTTGTTTGTTTGTTTGTTTGTTTGTTTGTTTGTTTGTTTGTTTGTTTGTTTGTTTGTTTGTTTGTTTGTTTGGTTGAACGCGCTAATCTCAGGAACTACTGGTCCGATTTGAAAAATTCTTTTTGTGTTGGATAGTCCGTTTATTGAGAAAGGCTATATTACATCACGCTACAACTAATAGGAGCGGAGCAACAATTAAAAATGTTGCTAAATCGGGAAAAAAATATTTCTTTTGAGAGCTTCCGTCGCTTACGCTGCGTAGACGGTTTAAAATATGCAAAAGTCATGTATGACAGAATTGTTCCCCTTTTAAGGTTCTAAAAAAAGTCAGCGGTAACATATGTATATCTTTTGAGGTTGACTCGCTATAACCTTTTTTATGATAATGAAATTAGTTGTAAGATAATGCATTATTTGCGAAGGTGTTTTTTAAATATGATATTAATCTTTACTTAAATAAATAAGTTACTCATCACGAGTATTTAATTTTGAGCAAAATTGTCCTTGGGATTGTTTTATTTCAATAAATATCTTACGAGATATCTTAGTTTTAACACTCCGGCAGTCGTGAATATTTGGTTTCCCGTCATTAGAACGCGTGAAAAGTCGCAGGAAATGCTAACTGTATTATATATGAGTAAAAACAAGATATAATTTTATACTCTCAGAATTAAATGAATTCAAAATAAGTATTTTATTTACAAGAAGTGTGTAGTGTATATACATACAGCAGTGATTTTTCCATTATTATGAATCAGAATGATACATTATTTTATAAAGTATGAACTTTTTGTAGGTGTATCTAGGTTATCAAAATACCATATCTAAAAATATGTAGATGTATAAAATTCACTTCGTAAAGATCTTTTCAAAAGCAGTAAATTTATATGGCTTAGTTTTATTATACCTACATTTTCCTGGAATATTTATAGGAATTTAATTTATAAACATAAATTTTTATGGGTTAAGATATTATTTATTACTGTTTCGATTTAAAATAAAATTTTATAATAGACATTTAATTGAAGTCAGTAGTAGCTCAGTGGAAATGCCTTCACTAGTGCTTAAACCCAGTGAAGCGGGTTCAAAATTCTGTTTAGATTTACTAAATCTGATATTTTATTTTATGATTATTTCAAGTTTTCAAAAGTCTTGTGAAATCCATAAAACCGTACTTAGGCCAGCGTGGTTTAGACCATGGTGTAATCCCCCTTGTATTGATGGACCCAGTCGTGGGACGTTAAAGATAGGGCTCATAACTCATTACGAATATTTTTGCACAATTACGTATTACGTATAGATGTATTATTATAAGATTGTTGAGATGATATATATAAGTTTCTTTTAATTGCTTTTTTATGTTACAGGAGGATGAAAAAGTTTTGGAATTAGTCAATAAGTATGGTCCTAAGAAATGGACTTTAATCGCAAGGCACCTTAAGGGCAGAATAGGTAAACAGTGCAGGTTAGTCTTATTTTATATAAAAACATAATAAAACACTTCTTCACTTTCAATATTTTTGTTACGTTAAAAAAAAAAACAAAAAAAATTTATATAAGCCTTGTACTATATAACAAAAATATAATCTATTATATACTGTATACACATACAAGTGTAATATATATTACACTAAGTCCAATTAATTAAGATACTTATTAATAAAAAACTACAATTTCAGAGAACGATGGCACAATCACTTAAATCCATCCATAAAGAAAACAGCATGGACAGAACACGAAGACAGAATAATATACCAAGCCCATAAACAGCTTGGCAATCAGTGGGCCAAAATAGCCAAGTTATTACCTGGCAGGTTTGTATTGTATAAGTATTGTATGTATATTACCATGGTAAGTGAAACTTGGTTAAGTGGGACCTGTGTCGCGAATACCGTAGGGTAGTCGCGAAATAGTGATAAAATATTCAAATAATATTTCTTATAAACTTGAGGGTAGAACGAAGACTGTCAAATAGAATAGATTGCGATTTGAAACAGACGTGTACGGAACGCGACCGTGGCAGGTCGGTTGCGAGCTTCTGAGTAAAAGTGTTCTGTACGTGCGAGGCAGATCAGGCCGCAACACCGTGTTTGCCAAGTAAGTGAATTCAGTTTACCAATGTGTGAATATTCAAAGATTCAGTATAATTCAGTGGTGTTGCGCGGGAGCCGTTTGTTGCTCATAAATTAGATTCAGAGATTCAGTATAGATATGTGGCAACCTCAGATTATATAATAAGAGATATATGGTCTGAGGTGGCAACATGTAGGTGAGTTTCAGAGATTCGGTATAATTCATAGTAATAGATTCAGTATTCAGAAGTGTGTGTTCAGTCACTCGTAAATCAGTTAAATCACTACTACAACTAGTTACAAGTTTAGCGAGGCTCGGGGTGGCTATAGGGGAGGTTGGAGGCCACTAGCGAGGGACCAGACCCCTCGTATGATAAATCAGATCATATTCATTACCAGTAAATAATATGTGTGTCAGTTATTGTTATGTTATCTATCAGTTACATTATAATTGCAATACGTCGTTATATTCGTTATATATTCGACAAATACCAACGAACTAGGTACCAGGCGCCCAGGGTATTTGGCGACAACCTGAATAAGTGAGAAACCTCCATAAGTGGAACTCATGCTGAGGTCCTAACACTTTGGCATTGAATTACCTCTGTTAGTGGGACGAGTTAAGCCTCTATATCTGGGATTTGTTCTTTCGATTTATCATTATAGTTACCTCTATAACTGAGATAACATTGTTTTGTTTGATCGCACCTTTATAACTGAAATAACCTGTCAATAACATCTATCAATGAACCCTCTGTAAATGAGACTGATATTTATTTATACAGTTGACTCTCGTTCTGGCCTGGATATCTGAGACACTAGGTAAGTGGAATACCTCTATAAGTGAAACGTCGTTGCAGATCCCTTGATGTCTCACTTAACCAGGTTTCACTGTATTTGTATATGACACGGGACGATCGATGTACCGGGATAAATAAAAGGGATATGTTTCTGTCATAATATCTTTTATTTCTAATGTTGATAGATAAATTACTAATTATTTTATATATCCATGAAAACTAAAAAATAAATTCTATATTAAACTAGCTGTACCCGCGGCTTCGTCCGCGTTCATTTTTTTAATTGCTAATCAACCTCATTGGGGTAGGAAAAAAATTGTCTAAAAAATAAAAAATAAAATTTAGGGGTGGACTACCCTTAACATTTAGGGGGATGAAAAATAAGATGTTGGCCGATTCTCAGACCTACTCAATATGCTCACAAAATTTCATGAGAATCGGTCAAGCCGTTTCGGAGGAGTTCAAGTTCGAACACCGTGACACGAGAATTTTATATATTAGATATAAACACGTTTGTCGTTTATACTATATTGACGACACATTCGGCTCAGTTTGTAGTGACTTGCTGTGGCAACGGTCGTGGGTTCGATTCCCGCTGGGGGCATTCATATATAATTGTTGAGTACGAATGTTTGTACTTCAGTCATTGGTCTTTATATTTAAAATAGGTATCTATTTAAAGTTATATAAGTATGTATCTGGTAACTTGTATAGCTTACCACGAAACTAGATGGTGCTGTCTGTTAATATTCTAACATATTTAAATTTATTTATTTATTTGTTTATTTATTTATTTATAAAATGCTTAAAAAAATAATATATAATAAACCACATTACTTATATTTTCAGGACAGACAACGCAATAAAGAACCACTGGAACTCAACAATGAGACGGAAGTACGAGCCAGATCTATTAGACAGTTATGAAAGCATACGGAAAAAGCAACGGCCAAAACGTGTAGAAATAAATGATAGGAGAGAAAAAGTAACTGTTGCTCATAACAATGATGTTAGTTTGCTTTTTTTGTTTTTTTTTTTAAATTATGGAATTCTATGGAATGAAAGTAGATGACCTAGAGTTAGGCTTAAAACTAGGTTATACAATTTTTGCACTCACTAACTGACTTACTATTGCATTTTCTTATATTTGTAGTGAAAATTTTTATAACGGATATCGAATTAATATTTAATCACATATTCAGATATAGTGTGTAAAGACTAACCTTTACAGCAATAAGAGGTTTGCTTTTATAAGGAAAAATAGTTGAGTAAAAATATCATATAAACATTTTCCTTAAGTATTTGTTAAAGGTCAGTGTAGGAGTGTTTTTTTAATTTTTTTTCTTTCTTTATAAGTAAACAAATTTAGCAGTAAATGATTTTATATTCTTTTTAAAGTTTGACTTTCTTATTGTTATTTTTGTATTGTTTTCTTTGCAATGTGATTTAATGTAGTGTCTTAATACCACTGCTTTGTGTTTCTTTATTTATTTTATTTTTATTTTATTTATTATGTTTTCTAACATTGATGCTAAGTTATAATAAGTACTGGTGGCTTATATTAGCTTTGCTCAAGACGTATGTTTTATACTTAAATATATAATTTCACTTTATACAATCCTCCTTAAAGCCTGTCTGTATACAAAAATTCATCAAAATCGGTTTATCGGCTTAGATATGTGTAAACATATATTTAGATGTGACCTTGTTGAAAATTGGCTTCAAATTTATCTATACTAATATTATAAAGCTAAAGAGTTTGTTTGTTTGGTTGAACGCGCTAATCTCACGAACTACTGGTCCGAATTGTAAGATTCTTTTTGTGTCTGATAGTCCATTTATCGAGGAAGGCTATAGGCTATGTTACATCGCGCTACGACCAATAGGAACGGAGCATCTATCAAAAATGTTCCAAAAACAGGAGAAAAATATTTCGTTTGATTTTCCGCCTTTAGAACGCGGGAAAAGCTAGTATAGTTATAAAATTAAAACATAGCGTAAAATCTTTACACACCACAAAAAACCTTAATAAACAACCAAAGTTATCAAACTCAAAACAAAATAATAATAAATAAATAATTCCAGACAAGATGGTCGGATCTATTCAACGAATCAGCCCAAAGTACTTCGAGCCAGCCATCAAAACAAGTGCAACACTTTCGGCAGCTTCTACGCGCGCAACTCCGCGTCCAATCGCCGCCCAACCACGGACTAATGCCAGCTGACAATGTGGAGATCGTGGAATCGCCATTCAAGTAAATATTACCTGTTATTACCATGGTAAGGGAGCTACAATGGACCAACACTGGTCGACGTAGCAAGGGCCGACCCCGGCACCAATCCCAAAAATATAAATAATAATATTACCATGGTATTGTTAATATTACCATTCGTTCCGTGATTATATTGGTAATAATCATCATCATCAGCTCTTTTAATCGCCGCCCAACCACGGGCTAATGCCAGGAGACAATGTGGAGATCGTGGAATCGCCTTTCAAGTTCCGTTCCGTGGTTATATCTATACTAATATTATAAAGAAGAAGAGTTAGTTTGTTTGTTTGGTGGAACGAGCTAATTTCAGGAACTACTGGTCCGATTTAAAAAAAATTTCTTTGTATTGGATAGTCAGTTTATCGAGACAGGCTATAGGCTATATTACATCACGCTATGCCCAATAAGAGCGGAGCATCTATGAAAAATGTTGCAAAAACGGGAAGGGCGGGCGTTACTTCTGCGAGGTATCATACCGCGCGACTTAGAAACAAATTGGTTTCCGGTCTTTACAACGCATGCGAAGCCACGGGAAATGCTAGTTGGTAATAATCATCATCAGCCCTTATTAACATCCCACTACTGGGCACGGGGCTCCCTCAGTACGAGGGGATCAGGCCATAGTCCACCGCGCTGGCCTAGTGCGTGTTGGCGGACTTCACATGTCTTTCGCAAACTTGTTAGGTTTTCTCAGACATACAGGTTTCCTCACGATGTTTTCCTTCACCGTAAGATAAGTGGTAATATGTTAGAATTGATTCGCAAATGAAAATATCAGAGGTGCCAGACCCGGATTTGAGTCCTCATCACTCGGTTATCCAAGCGAGCGCGTTACCGCTGGGCTACCATTGGTAATAATCAAATTTGTTATAGTAATATTGGTAATAGTAATGTTGGTAATAGTAATATCGGTAATAGTAGTATCGGTAATATTAATATCAGTAATAGTAATGTCAGTAATAGTAATATCGGTAATTCATTATAAGTTTTGAAAGTTTGTATGTGCGAGCGCTTAGATGTACTAGGAGTGCAGGATTGAGGATTAGGTGTGTGTTATACCATAATATGAATGTGTGCACTTCTGTCTGCTTTTGAGGGCTAAATATTGGGTCAATAGCGTTATTCTCCCCGAAGCTGGAAATGGCTGAACCGATTTGTAAATTTCTTTTTTGTTTTGTTGATAGTGTGGTACAAAATAAAATTGAAAATCCCCAATCAAAGTAATTAGAAATAGAAAAGTACTACACTTTTATTGTATGGAAATCACCAATAAAACATACCTAAAAAGGGATAAACCAGTACCAGTGAATCGCTAGTTTTTTTAGTAACTAATGTTCATAAATATCTTTACAGATTCGTCAACTTAGAGTCGCTGCCTAGCAATTCGCCCATTAAGAACTACTTAAGTCAAGTGTCAGCTGAAAGTAATGATCCAAATACAGGTAAATATTTTATCTGTACTAATATTATAAAGCTGAAGAGTTTGTTTGTTTAGTTGAACGCGCTAATCTTAGGAACTACTGGTCTGAATTGAAAAATTCTTTTTGTGTTGGATAGTCTGTTTATTGAGGAAGACTATAGACTGTATTACATAACGCTACAAACAATAGGAGTGGAGCATCAATGAAAAATGTTGCAAAAGCGAGAGAAAAATATTTCTTTTAATTTTAATTCAGCCTTTAGAACGCGAGTGGAGCCGCGGGAAAGGCTAGTATTTAATATAATATTTGCATTTGTTTTAGTGTAAGGAAAAATTATATGGTATTTATGTTAGAATTTTCTAAAAATACTAATATTCTTTAGAAGATAAACTTTTAAACATTTTAAACATATAAGCGCTTCACACTTTTAATTCTTATAAAATTTTTTATCAAACATTAAACGTTAAAAATAATCCAACCATTGTTTTGTGTACTGCAATTAGTCTCTCCCGTGACCATGATTGCTGTAAAGCATTCGAAACGTCGGGAACCAAAAATCCAAATAAATCCGCAACAAAATCCGAAAAGATAGTTTCATTTATGTCAAATATTCGGGTAAATCAAAGAAAGCATAATGTATAATGTAAAATCATAAATCCTTATTTTTCAGTGACCTACTCAGTACAGGGGGATTCATCTAAAGAAATAATAGTGCCTTCAATATTCTCTCCGAAGAAATCTGAAACTAACAGTCCACCGCCAATACTAAGACGAGGCAAAGTGAAGAAACAAGTGGTCACCCCAAATCCTAATGTGAGTTGGTATCAAATGGTTGTCTGTTTTATTTCTAGTAAATATTTAACTTACTTTATTTTTAATTATTTATATTAGTTTGTTCATTCATTCATTCTTTACATAGTTTAACCTTTTGGCCTTAAGCCTATATCATGACTATAATTGAACTATCTAAATAGGTGTGTATATGGTACAGTTAAAACGCGTTTTTTCTAAACTAGTTTTTTCTAAATGACTTTGCTGAAACTAGAATTAACTGGTCAAAACTAGAATTTACCACTGATTTTGATATTCAGATAAAACTACGAGCTTTAGTTAAAACTAAATTATTATACATATCTTTATATTTGAACAATGCAGAAAATAAAATTAATACTTCAATTTTGCAAGTCAAACAACTTTACTTGTATTTTTTTGCATTTTATGTATGATTTAATCATTTATATTCATTTTACCATACATTATGTTGCTTTATTTTAAATTAATAAAACAATAAAGCATTTCAACTGAATTTTTCTTCAATTAATGATAGATTCAGGACATACATACATAACGATTATTATAGAGTTAAAATATAAAAGAAACAAATTCATTATTAGTAATATATAATAAATATTTAAATTCCAGTCGTGGTCAGATACATTATCAAAAGGATTAGAGGGTGTAACACCAATCAAGGCGTTGCCCTTTAGTCCGTCCCAGTTCCTCAACTCTCCGGCAGGACTTTCCTTCCCTGCATTTGATTCTACTCCGTTGAGACATACTGGAAATAAGGTGAGATCATTTACTAGTAATTAGACGACATGTTTGGTTCAGTTTGTATACTTTGTCCATTTTGTTAATGGTTTTTTGACAGCTTACGCCCACGAAGTTTCGTATTTAATGGTTAGCCATTAAAGTTAAAATGTCATACTCATTAATATTGTACTTCATGAACGGGCACCTCCCCCTTATTGCTGTGCCACACATAACGATTACTACGATTGTGCCACAGATTACAAATAATCGATAGAAATCAATGCTTATATGTAAATAAGATATAATATGTTATTTAATAAGGAACACAAAAAAAATTTAAGATTTAAACCAATAAATTAAAATATTAAAGTTAATAGTAAAGTTTTACTTTCTTCTTAGTATAAGGCATACAAATAAAACAACTAAAATAGTTTAATTCCTTTTATTAACATGATTCGTCAAAATCATCATTTATATTAGATTTGTCCGATGAGGAGTCTTCAGTTATATTAATTATTAACTCTTGTGTGCATAAATTATCAAAATATGCAATAGAATCACATTATGATTCTCTTAGTTCTCTCCACCACACTTGATTTTTACGATAATAATATTTATTTTCATATTAATAAATATAAAAATAAATATTATTTTATACTTAAAAAAATAAGAGAAATCGATTATTACGTCCTTTTGTCATCACTATAGCTTGTCAGTCGGTGAGCTGTCAAAAAACCATTAACAAATTGGACAAACTATAGTGACCCTACTTGCTGGGCCAGCGGTCGCGGGTTCGAGTCCCGCTGGGTCATATATTTGTTGAGCGCGAATGTTTGTACTCCAGTCATGGGTGTTTATATTTATATTGTGTATTTATTTAAAATTATAATGTAGTATATCAACTATCTGGTATCCGTAACACAAGCCTCGTAGCTTAACACGGAACTAGATGGCACTGTGTGTAATAATCCGAACATATTTAATTTATCTTGGTTTTGCTTAGCGTTAGTTTACGGGCCAATACACAATATTTGTCGCGTAAGCACTTTACGCCATATATATTTCAATTAAATAGTAGTCGTTCTATCAATCTATCAAATTATCAAACTATCATTCTATCATTCTATCGTAAAGTTCAGTTAATATACAATTAGTTTTAGCTTGGACTATAATTTACTTATCTATCAATTATTCCTATAAATATAATATCAACCAAAGACTGTAGGGGTTTTCGTCTCAGCCCATACAGTTAGTAGTAATTTAATGTGTTATTCCAGGTAATACTCTATCAGTGTTTCAAATTTCATCTTAATCTGTTTAGGCCTTTTAGCATGTAGACTCAATACACACAAACACATCTATAAACTTTCGTAGTAAATTACTATATATAATATTGTAAGCATAAAAGAACAATACTAAAAACTGTCACACATAAATTATTCTTAAACTTATATTCTGGTTTACGAATACAATTTTATAAAAAGTATGGATTCAACGAATCGTATATCGCGTTCGCGCCATTACGATAAAAAGTAAAGTCAACTTGACAGCTCGGTCACAGATTATCAAATATAAAAATAATGATCCTTATTACATATTATTAGCATTGCTCGCAACTTCGTCTATATTCTAACTTCACAGGATCACCAGCTAGCCTAATTTGTAGGTTGCCAGTAAAATCTGTTATCATCATAATATATACATTCATACATTTATTTTTTAATAGCTGTAGCAATCTATTTTTAAATCACTACATAGTATAAAACAAAGTCGCTTTCTCTGTCCCTATATCCCTTTGTACGCTTAAATCTTTAAAACTACGCAACGGATTTTTATGCGGTTTTTTTAATAGATAGAGTGATTCAAGAGGAAGGTTTATATGCATATCTACCGTGCTAAATCTAGGAAAAAGTCCAAGCGAAGTGAGGGCGAGTCGCTAGTACATATATAAATAGCTGTATTATTAATATATTTATACCAACTTTATGCATTTCCAGGAGTTAGGGTTGAGTCCGTTATTGCATACTCCAACACCCGCCAACCTCACACCGGGAGGGACACAGCTAAAGAACAACACACCTAAGTAAGTCAACTATATATTTTTATTAGTTAATTTAAAAACTTTTTTAGACTTGTAGTATTAAAAATGATACTAGTGCGGAAAGATATACGTGTTATCCTAACTAATATTATAAATGCGAAAGTAACTCTGTCTGTCTGTCTGTCTGTCTGTTACGCTTTCACGCCTAAAGCGCTGAACCGAATTCGATGAAATTTGGTACACAGATAGAGAAGACCTTCAGAGAGGACATAGGCTACTTTTTATCCCTGTAATCCCACGGGAACGGCAACTACGTGGGTGAAACCGCGGGGCGCAGCTAGTGTAAAATAAACAAGAAATATACCTGAATTTGTACCTTCTTTTTATTTGATTTACATTTTATAGTAAAAATTCGACTTTTACTTTTATATCATAAAATCTAAAACAAGTAAAGATTCATAGACGATAAATTAAATACTGAACTGTATCCGAAGGCATCAAAAATTTGCCAACAATAATGAGTATTTAGCAATGCGAAAATTAGGAAAAAATTGAGTCACTACTTGAAAATATAGCAATTATTAATATAAATATAAATAATTAGTAAAATATCCATATCTAAAAATTACTACTTATTACAGAACACCAACACCATTCAAAATGGCGATGGCGGAAATAGGGAAGAAATCAGGATTGAATTACGAACCATCAAGCCCCGGTTTATTAGTCGAAGACATTACTGAAATGATACAAAGAGAGGAAAATTCCGATAGTACTATGCAATTGAATGACTCCCTACTATCGTCTACTGCGGACCAAGATAATAATATGCAGGTGAGATATTTATTTATTTATAAAAAATTAATTAAACTATCCCACTGTATATATTTTTCCAGGATAAATAAAAAGTAACCAAGTATAAGTATTCATCATCATCAGCCCTTCTTAACGTCCCTCTGGGCACGGGCCTCCCTCAGTACGAAGGGGATCAGGCCATAGTCCACCGGGCTCACCGCAGTTTTCGAAACACACATTTTTCACATGTCTTTCCAAAACTTGCTAGGTTTTCTCAGACAAGCAGGTTTCCTCACGATGTTTTCCTTCACCGTAAGATAAGTGGTAATCATGATATAAATGATTCGCACATGAAAATATCAGATGTGCGAGACCCGGATTTGAACCCGCATCACTCGGTTATCCAACCAACGCGTTACTACTGGGTCACCACCTACCACTATCGATAAGTATTCACTATAGACAAATTTCATCCAAGTCCGTTCAGTTGTTTCATCCATTAAAACTTTCGTATAAAATTAATTATAGAATTTACCTTTCAAGGATATTCATATACAATAATTATTAACACACGCGCTACCTAGTTTTACGATAAGCCCAAGCTTGTGTTATGGATATCAGATATTTGATACACTACATATACATAACTTTAAATACATACATATTATAAATTTGAATTGATGATTATCTATTTAAAAACAAAATAAAAGGTCTTTATATATATATTCTTTATTGCACTTAAAAAAAGAATGTTACAAAAAATTAAATATTAGAAGGTAAAGGCAAAGGTGGACTTATCCCTACAAGAGATTTCTTCCAGTCAACCCAAGGATGTGAAAGATATCATTTAGTATTGAAAATTTATTGAAAAACAAATACATTGGTACAATATTACACAGCCCTAGCTCCTGAACTGTAAACCTGTGTTTCAGGAGTACCTTCCCATATCAAAGAATTTGCTTTCAATGTCACAAAAAAGAGAAAAAGAAACAAAAAATAAAATAAAAAAAGTGTGTGTGAGTGTGTGTGCGCGTATGTGTGTGTATTATTTATTCATTACTATAAGGTTTTCAGTTTCTTCGTACGTTAGATTAATTAGCCATTCTTTTAAAATTCCTTTTATTTTATAGTTGCTTAGGTTTTTCACGGTTCATTTACTATAAAAAATTAAAAATAAAATCCATTAGGTGAACGACTCAGGCATAGGCAGTGGCAGACGGGGTAAAGAGAACATGCCATCCCACAAGAAAGCACGTAAAGCACTAGCCCACAGTTGGGGAAACGCCACAAGCACTCCCCACGCCCAACCCCACAACACAGTTCCAGATGTTTCCTACATGGAGACACCTGTAAGTATATCAAAATGGCCGCCATTTTTTAAAAAGCCTTAAAATTACAGGACAATTGATATCCTTTAAACTATTTTCATCATAGCATAGCAGAGAAACAGCTGTGTACCAAATGGGTTGGAACTTTCAACCAAAAATGGCGGCCATTTTGATATACTTAGTATTTCAAAATGGCCGCCATTTTGTAAAAAGCCTTGAAATTACAGAATGACTGTACAATTGATATCTTTTAAACTATTATTATCATAGCATTGCATAGTAGGGTTAGCTGTGTACCAAATGAGTTGGGAAGTAATTGCGTTTTATTATTATTTAATATGTTTAGTATAAAAAAGTGTTAATGTCAATCATTTTTTGCTATTTGTTATAAACAATTTAATGTAAATCTAACTCTGTCTTTCTCTCTTGAGAATCATTTTTGTCAATGTTTTTTAGTTATGTTATCAGTTATAGAATAATTTAATTTGCGTAAGCTAAATATTTTTACTAATTTTTTACTATTACATAAAATATCGTTTTATCTTTCTGGGAATGCGTCACGACAAATCCACTAAACTTAGCTGGTTGCTCAATCAATATATATGATACTCTAAGAAATTTATAGTAAACGTCAAAATGTACAGTAAATTACATAAAAAACAAATTATTTATTAGTAATAAATGCTTATAATAAATAATCCTTATGATAATTTTATGTATTGTTTCTTGTTTCAGAGCAAAACCCTAGTCGGGGACAGTTCAGTTCTATTCTCACCACCATCAATAGTAAAGAATTCCCTTATAGAAGAATCTACAAGCCTTAACAGTTTAACTACTGAAAATACCCCCGAACCAATCAATTACGAAGAAATGGAAATAGAAACTCAGACACAAGAAAATAAGGTACAACACCGGTCCTTAATCCATACTAATCCCATACCAAACCTTGACCCTAACATTATGTACGATTATACGAACCAACAGACAAACATACCCAACCCTAATATATTTAGAAATATTACTAATATAGAATCGCCTAGAAGCTTTGCGCGGTTGAACGCTGAACGACTCAGAACTATTACGTCATCGAATGAATTGGCATGCGATAACATTAACATCGTTAACTGTAATAGTAATATAAGTAATATTGGTAATAGTAATATGGGTAATAATAGTAATATCGGTAGTAATAGTAATATCGGTAATAATGGTAATACATTAATAGCTCCAAAGGAGGTTTTAGCGAATGCGTTAGTAGATCATATATATAAAGTGACAAATCAAAAACCGTCAACATCTAGAATAGATGAGATTTTGACAAACAAAGTCTTAAATAAACCAAACGATTTCGAAAAGGAAAATCAATGGTGGCAAATGGGTAAAGAAACAACGGATGATTTATATAACGATTATTATATGTTTACTAATATGTAAACTTTTTAAAGTAACGTAACGTTGATCGTAACGTTTATATTTGTAACGTTAATGTTTAATGGTTGTGATGATACGTATATGTGGTTCTTTTGAAGTAATTAAAGGGACTTGACGGTGAATGTTATTTTAAAATAATACTGTCATATCTAAATTATTTAATTTAAATAAAATAATAAATATGACACAAGATGACAAAACGGAATTTTGCCTAATGACGATATAAATTAAATTTTAATTTGCAAACTTTAAATTAAAATTACATTTTGATTATGATAATTTATTATTATTTGAAGGAATTAATTAAAAAACTTATACTTAATAATTATGATCGTAAATGAAAATTGGGTTTGACTAATTCTATTGCAAGTATACTAACAAAAATAATACAATATTGCTATTTAACGTAATAGTAATATTAATATTTTGTCATTACACACAAGTCTTGCGTAGCTTTATGGTTTGAAACCGTGATAGTATTTTAATAACAAATATTATTAATCAATTAAAAACAAAATTAACAACTAATTTGGAATAATCATAGACATAAAAAAAATAACACTAATAGTATGTTGGAATCACTAACAACTAAAATTTACTAAATTGAATGTTGCAAATCTATTTAGGTTTTAAAAAGGTTAAAAATATTTTTCTCTTTGTACAAAACGCTTTTTAACATTCTAGATTTAGTTATATACTAAGTGCACCAAATTGAAGAGATTAGGAGGTAGACTACCAAAGATGAAATTTTCATCAAATGAATATTTGTTTTCGAATTTTTTTCTAATATATAATAAAGTAGGTTAATTTAGGTTTTACGTTGAAAACTATACCTCAAGTTTACCATGCACCAAATCTTTTTAGTGTTACTATGGTTAATTTTAATTAAGGATCAAGTATTAATTTTAGTTTAGGGGTTGTTTTTTTAAATATAAAAAAATCGTATTAAATTGGCTGTATGGTGTAGGATCTTTGCCTTTGGCAGAATAAATTTGAGCTTTCGGTTTAAAAATACTAATTGTCCCCGTTAGGAGCCCTTTCCTACCCTTATATTTATTTATTTTAAATGTCTATTAAATAATATTTTGCTTTGTAATTTGCCTATAAAATTATTAACACTTTCTTTTTAATTTAACCGATTCAACCGCGAGGTTTTATTGTGTAATGTAATTATGAAACTATTTATTTTGTAGTACTTTTTTTGTTATAATATTCACAAATTTAATATAAATCGGCAGCTACTTAACGAGTTCTTTATTTGAAATTAAAAAATGACATTCCTTATACCTTTTCCCGCCATTTTGTCCTTCCCCCGCCTTTCCCTTGCAATATTGACAGACCAGTGTTGAATCTACATTTTTTATTTATTTTAAAAACCTATTTATTATTCTTGTTGACTTGTTTATTTTTTTGTTACTAATTTATGTTTTAAAATTGTTTTTTCTATTTTAATTTATTCTGTAGGGGTACATTTTGTATGCAACAATTTTGTATGAAATGTGTTTTTTTCTTTTTTGTAGTTTAGTAACTGTCAATATTGTTAGTTCCATTCCACAGTCCAAATGAATCCAATGTCATTTTTGATTTCAATAAATGTATTTATTCACTATAATATGTTTGTTTATTTTCACCTGAAGCTGTTTTTAGTTTTGTATTTTACATTTCATTTGGATAACCTTTACATTTTGCATGGTAAAAGTAAATATTATTTAAAGTTAATTTAATTTTAAATGAGTTATATTGCTTCTTGAATCACATAAAATAGTGTAGTTTTGTAGAGTTGGTTGTAATTTGAAAGAGAATATTTTAATTTTTGTCACTTTTGTTTTTTTTTGGATAACTTATAATTTTTTTTCTTTATAGACTATTTATCGATATAATTAAAGTTTTTATCATATCAATGTTACGTTCATATTATATAGTTCATTTTAATATTTTCAATTTAATTAACATAGTATTATTATTACATAATCGATACATTTTTGAAATTAATTTGAAATATAAACATAATACATAGTGATAAAATAATTATTCCATTATACTAAAACTAGTAATTTATTACGAAAGTAACTACGATAGTTTTTCATACATTTTTATCATACTAATATTCTATAAAGAATTCTTTTGAAATTTATTTCCAAAATATAATAACCTACTATGCAAATGTACTTGCCACTTTAATGAATCTAATTAATTGAAGAAGATGAAGGTAAATATTTTTTAAACAACTAAATTATAATAGTAATAGAAATAAGAAATTGAATCGATATTAAAATACTTATAGGCTCAAAGGCTATCAGACGAGCCCTTGGTTGTAAAAAAATCAGCAGTTCGCTCCATAAGGTTTGATCAAGAAATACCAGAAGAAGTTAAACAATTAAGATCGGCTTTTATGTTGGTTTGTATACTATATATTATTTAAAAAAAAACAATATTTAAATCCATTTTAAGAACCTAAAATTTATCATAACCTCTTTAAGAAGTTAAAAAAAAAACTATATCTATATATAGAAATATGAATAGATATGAAATAAACTTTGAAGCAGATCAAAGTAGTATGTACACACCTACATTTTTATTAAATAGGTGTGTCAAGTATTATAGTTTCATTATACAAACTTTTTCATTAATTTATAGTAATATTTATAAAGCTGAATAGTTTGTTTGTTTGGTTGAACGCGCTAATCTCAGGAACTACTGGTCTGAATTGAAAATTTCTCATTGTGTTGATAGTCCGTTTATTCGAGAAGGGCTATAGGATATATTACATCACGCTACGACTAATAGGAGCGGAGCATCAATGAAAAAAGTAGCAAAAACGGGAAGGACGTTAGTTCTGCCATACCGCGCGACTCAGAAAGAATTTGGTTTTCGGTTCTTAGAACGCGTGTTTTAAGTTAAATTTAATTTAAATTTAAATTTGGGACTTGGAAAATGACGACAAGTTAGTAGTTAACCCTACGTGCTGTTCTAGCGGTCGCGGGTTCGAGTCCCGCTGGGGGAATTTATTTGTTGAGCACGAATGTTTGTACTCTAGTCATAAGCGTTTTGAACACTATTATATGTATTTATAATATCATCATCATCATTATCAGCCCTTTTCAACGTCCCACTGCTGGGCACGGGCCTACCTCAGTACGAGGGGGATCAGGCCAAAGTCCACCGCGCTGGCCTAGTGCGTGTTGGCGGACTTCACATGTCTTTCGAAAACTTGTTAGATTTTCTTAGACATGCAGGTTTTCTCACGATGTTTTCCTTCACCGTAAGACAAGTGGTAATCATGATATAAATGATTCGCACATGAAAATATCAGAGGTGCGAGACCCGGATTTGAACCCACATCACTCGGTTATCCAAGCGACCGCGTTATCGCTGGGCTACCACTTGTATTTGTATTAGTATTTATAATATGTATCTATGTAAAGTGTCTGGACATGTAGAGTATCTGGTATCCGTAACACAAGCCTCGTACCTTACCTCGGAAACTAGATGGCCCTGTGTGTAATAATGTCTGCACAAATTTGTTATGTATAAATGATCCTAGTTCTAAAAAAATATTTAATTATTTCAGCCTGATGATTGGGAGATATACGCATTCGGTAAGACTCAAGATCAATTAGATTTAACGAGGCTAGCACACCAATATTTAAGAAAGACTGCGTTAAAACCTAGATCACTTAATTTTTAAGGCACAATATTTTTTTAATTTGCATGATTTTTATTGTATTTTCACTCAAAATGCTTGAAAAATATTTTTTTCTATACAAAAATTTTTAAATAGAAAGATAATTATGAAATATATGGTTATAATTATGTAATTATTGTGTCTAACTTCAGAATAATTAAAAAGTAAATAGAGGATAATTTATAACAATTGATTTCCAGAAATATAAAAAAAACTGAGTATTTATGTCATTTTTACAAAAATAGTACCACAGATACGAAATTGTAGGGCAGTGCCTGTTTTGTTTTTTTAATTTTTTATAAGGTGTAATGTTGCTACACTAAAAAAATATGATTTATACATTAACATTGAACGAACAGTGTTTTTTAAATAGTATATTATAAATTGTAACACTGTTGTATAATGGTTAATATAGAAATGTGTGAATTTAATATGTAGAACTGAAATGATAAGGAATTATGTGAAAATGGGATTTTTTTTGACATATGTATAAGATGATTACTAGCTATCATAAATTTAATTAAACTATTAGTGTTACAAATGTGTCAATTATATCAATATACATTCAGAACTGAAATGATAAATTGTGTGGAAAAAAGAAGTAGTGATTTTTGTTTACTTTTTAAATAAATTAAAAAAAAAAACCTAAAATAGAATGTAAGTGGGAAATAAGGTAATTTTTTTTGGTAAATGTTGGTAAATGATTACTGAATAGTAGTAAATATAAAGAAATTATGTTATATTCTAAATAAATATTTTTTTAACTGTTCGAGGACAGTTTAAAGTGATTTGTATATAGAAATCGTGTGATGCTAATTTATAAGTATAATTTCGCGTCATGTAAAAAGAACGCTGGCTGTCAAGTTGCGCAGAGGCGATTTATTGGACAATTTGGTGGTAAGACGCGGGGCGCGGGACGGCGAGGCTCGAGTCGCATGCTTTTCGGCTCGCTATTGGTTTGTCAGTTTAAAATACCATCGCGCACACAAAAGTTATTAATTACGAAATGATTATATATAAAAATCATCATCAGCCCTTTTTGACGTCCCACTGCTGGGCACGGGCCTCCCTCAGTACGAGGGGGATCAGGCCATAGTCCACCGCGCTGGCCTAGTGCGAGTTGGCGGACTTCACATGCCTTTCGAAAACTTGTTAGGTGTTCTCAGACATGCAGGTTTCCTCACGATGTTTTCCTTCACCGTAAGACAAGTGGTAATCATGATATGAATGATTCGCACATGAAAATATCAGAGGTGCGAGACCCGGATTTGAACCCGCATCACTCGGTTATCCAAGCGACGCGTTACCGCTGGGCTACCACTGTCTATATATAAAAATAGTAAAAAAATATTTTTGACGTATATTGTTTTATAAAGAAAGAGTGATAATAATGCAGTTAATAATTAAAAAATATATTAAACGATTTAATTTAATTTTTTGTAAGTAGATTTTACATTCTACACTGAATCAAACATATTTTATTAATTAATAGAATTCTATTTAATGACATCTATCTAATATATTTTTCAATGTACGTACCAATAATCAATACATCGTGAGCGAAAGGCTAGTTCAAAAATAAAAGATTAGGCTTAGGAATTTCGTATGCGAATGTACCGATGCGCAAACACACCCCCCACTACTTTCTTCCAGCGTTCTTTTTACGTGACGCGAACTGTATATTACTCTAATTACAGGTTTATTTTCAGTTATTTTTTTAGAAATGATTTAATGAAACTTTAAAATATTTCTTTTTTAACAATATTCAAAAAGATTTTTTTGTCAAGGAACACTTTTTGTTTAATCAAATAATGATGCCATTATTGTTTTAGAACATTTATCTACATTTTTTTGAATATGCATATAAGCAAATAATTTGTATGTGTGTTTGTGTGAAGGACATTTTGTTTGTTTTTCTAAATATTTAAACGGTTTGTAATTTCTAAATATTTAAATTTATCATTGTCATTAAGTTAGGATAAAGTTGACTAGAATATTCAGGTCTGTTTTTATCAGTGAAACAAGGAGGTATTTCTTTGTTATTTATACGTATGGTACACACAACAGAAATTTTGTGGTTTTGGGCTAACTCCTTTACCAAAGGAACACTGGTGTACCAATTGTCGATTGTTAGGTTTCGCCCTGAGCCAGAAATTGGAATTTTGCATGTGTTTATTTATACATAGATTCTAATGTCATCATTGCTATATAAAACTAAAAGATAATCGTGAGTGAGTACTTTTGATTCTGTTTTTTTTACATATTTTTACTTTTTGATTATATTTATGTTGTAGATAGTTTGAAGTAAACTATTCTAAGATTTAAGGGAAGAAATAAAGGATTAAGTAAACTTTTGGTTTTATTTTCCATAGATTATTTTAACCCTCAAGCAGGCGCGCGGTGATTCCTAACCGCAGCGGTCGCGCGTAACCTTAAAGACCTATAGGATATTTCAGAGACTTACTTAAAATACTAATTATTAATTTTTTTTTATTTTTTATCATTGTCATTAAGTTAGGATAAAGGTTAAGTTGTAACAAAATTATAAAATCAAAATAATACATAATCTAACTTTCTTTGGATTAATAATTATTTTAGCATTATATATTTTCTTATTCTTCTAACTAGCTTTTTATAGTATAATAAAGTCAACATAACAGAATCAAATAATTAAAATCAAAATTAATTATCATCAAGTATTATAGTTTACATCTGAGTCAGTTTCTTCATCAAGATAACATTCATTGCAAATGAATGTAGTGGGCCCTGCAAATATTTCTCAGACATGATGTGCATTGGGTCTTCGACTGCCTGCTTAATTTTGCTGGGCATATTTTGCAGCTTCCTCTACATGTGCTTAAACTACTGCTTGGTTCATCATTAGCGACTTGACTACTCATATTCAAATGCTCTCTTATGTTCCTTTGAAGTTTTTTTGGAAGGTTCACCATTTTAGCTCTTCTTTGAACATACTCTTTTGTCAGTTCAATGCCTAAATCACGTAAATACTTTCTTCTCTTTTGTATAATCACTCCATTTGCCCTCAATATTACCATGGCATTTATTCCAGCAATATCCAGAAGACGAAAAAAAAGTGTCAATGGCCATCTATTATTTTTTCTTGATGTTGAATACATCTTCGCTTTTTTATCGACTTCATCGACGCCTCCTTTCGTTTTATGGTAAAAAGATGCAATTCTTTGCTTACGTTTTTCATTCGTACTTTCATCTATCTCAGCAGCGGAATGAAGTGATGATATTAGTATCACAGATCTTTTTTGTTTAGGCACAGACGACACCAGCGTAGCCCTGTCAGAAAATCCAAGTTGACTAGAATATTCAGGTCTGTTTTTATTAGTGAAACAATGAGGTAGTTCTTTGTTATTTTTACGCATGGTACCCACAACAGAAATTTTGTGGTTTTTCGCTAACTCCTTTACCAAAGGAACACTGGTGTACCAATTGTCGATTGTTAGGTTTCGTCCTGAGCCAGAAATTGGTGTAATTAGCCTCTTCACTACATCTGCAGGTGCATTATTCAAGTTGTACGGGCCTTCTGGCTGCTTACCGGCATGAAGCTCAATATTGAGGACATAAAACGTAGTAGCGTCTACTAGCGCATAAAGTTTTATTCCGTATTTATCGGGTTTAGGTTTCATGGACTGTCTAAAGGGACATTTTCCTCGAAAACCTATCATCATCTCATCAATAACAACGTTCTCTCCTACAGAATAAGGTAATAAACAGTTTTGTATAAAGTTTACCAAAATATCCATTATTGGTGCTGCTTTATCTAGAGTACGACGAGATGCTTGTGACGTTACCAACGTCATCAAATCTCAGTGAATTTAGTAGAAATTTAGTCCTTTTCATTGACATCGTAGTGCGGAAAATAGGCACACCTGTGGCATCAGCTGCATATAAATCCTCTAAATTTGCATGTGACATTCGCAAGGTTCCTGCGATATATAGTAATCCGAATAGGGCTCGAATTTCTCCAATATCAGTCGGCTTGCAGTCACGGGGTCTATTATATGATGGCGCCTTTTTTTGTATAAATTCATTAGTATGTATAACAATTTTTTTAATAATGTCTTCAGTAATGAATGAACTCCAGGCTTGCACTAACATTGTCACCCCTATTCCGTTTCTACGCATACTCGACTCTTCCGTGAGAATATTTTGAACTTGGCGTCTCACTCTGCAATTGTTAGATTTTTGCCACTTTTCACGCCCGGTAAAACATGTGTCTCTAACTGAAAGGGGAACATCGTCTTCATCTGAACCTGATATATCATCTACATCTGAATCCGATCTGGTTGATTCTTCAGCAGATTGACTTTCCTCTGGAACTAGAAGGTGATCTGATATTCTGAACCTTGGTCACTGAGCTCTGATTCACTCTCTTCATCTTCGTATAGTATTTGCGTAAGTATTTCACTTTCTGTTAGCGGGCGACAAGCCATTTTTATTTGGATATTGTAAACAAGTAATATCTCGAGTAATGTTATCGGTACGTGGGTTGTAGTGAAACTACTGTCTACGTAAAAAGGACGGTGAAAACTAAATTTATTTCATAATACTCAAGTTATTTTTTCAAGTTTAAAAAATGTGCTGAAATGTGTGTGGCAGATGTATTTGGACCCTTAAACTATAATAGGCATTATTACATTGTACAATAGCTTCTTAGAAGAATAATTAAAACAAAAGTCTTTCCGAGAAGGATATCTAAGGAAACCACTTTTTAAAATATAAGATTTATGTGAACCGTTAGGTTATATAACTCTCACATTGAGCGTGAGTCGTGCGTAACCTTTTCGACGACAGGCGCGTGACGTGTTTTCGACGCTTGCGCTGCGATTTAAACAAGTACGATCTATGCTACGCGGAGAAGGAAGGTAAACAGTAACGATAAAAAATAACGATATTAAGAACGAAAATGTATCGTGTGCGGTCGATTCGACGCCGCGCGCCTTCTTGAGGGTTAATACATGTAAATATAACACAATAATATAAAATATTATTTTAAATTTATTTACCACTAGCGGAACCCGCAGCTTCGCTCGCGCTTAATCGCTAGTATATTATAGATATAAAATATTTTAGCAAAATACAATTAACACTTACTAAAATTAAATTATAAAAATATTAATAACGCCATCTATGAGAACTCATTACGCATCATTCGATAATTGAAAGTACAGAAATATGATTTAAGAGTTTAGAACACATTATTCTATTATTCTTTTTTAATAGTATTTTAGGAATTAAATATTCTTTTTTTATGTTGTAAATATACTATATTTTATTTAATTATACTATACATTTTACTTTATACACTTTAGTTACTTTTTATTTTTATTTTGTTTTTATTTTATATGAATTACAAATTCAAAAATAATCCTTATAGCGTGATTCAGTATTCACGCGCGATGGCTTATTATTAGCGTATTTCATGTATAACTTTGGTGTTTCTATACTGATTTCTATGATTTTTTTTATGGAATAGTTAATAATGTTAACTTTTTTAATTAGGGATGACTGAGAGTGTTATAAACGTAAGAGTAGACAAATATAATCAGAAAGCTTCGAACTGCTAAGCTATCGGGAGTTACACGTGTTATTGTGAGTTAACCATAAAAGATAGACATATGCTGTCGTGGGATATTTTTTATATAATTTTAAGAAGAACATTTCCGTCATACATGATTTCTGTGTAGCTTTAACCATTAAGGTTGCATACGCGACGGAAGCTTAAAAAATGAAGTAACTTCTCCCGTTTTCCCAACATTTCCCTTCACTGCTCTGCTCCTATTGATGGCAGCGTGATGAAAAGTATACTATAACCAGCTCAGGAGTATGAAAAATGATTGTACCAAGTTTCGTTAAAATCCGTCGAGTAGTTTTTGTTTCTATAACGGTTATACAGACAGACAGACAGACAAAAATTTTACTGATTGCATTTTTGGCATCAGTATCGATCCCTAATCACCCCCTGATAGTTATTTTGGAAATATATTTCATGTACAGAATTGACCTCTCTACAGATTTATTATAAGTATAGATTATAAAATTTCCAAAAAATGTGTTTTCATTAGTGTTGCCATGCTTCCGTTCGTACAATTAAAAAAAACAATAGTACAGAGATACCATTTAAATTTTATTTTTTTTATTAAAAATAGAAGAGCAACCCAACTTAGTTTTTCATTTGTCGTGTAGTTATTTAAGACAAAATGTCGGTTCCGTACTTTAGTGCGACATACATACGATGTGTGTACATACATACAATCAGGATTTATATTCTATACACAATACGTTACAGTAAACAGTTATTGCTTTTAAAATATTACTGTTTCATTATGTTATATTTATTCATTATGTTATAGATACGTATAAAGTAGATACACGTTTTGAACAAGTTTATTGTGAAACAACAGAATGTATAATTCTTAAATTTCATAAACTAAAAAATTTAATATACAAGTTCAACTCACGATTGACCAATTTTTTATTGTTATAGAGCAAGGTAAACAGTGAATGTGACACAATTTTACACAATTTCCAACAGTCCTTGGCCTTTTAGACATGAAACTTTCATCAGGAAATAAAAATAGTAGACAGTATTAATAAAATACATTTTTTGCCTTTATTAAATTATAATACGTGTCAATTAATATTAAGATGGAAAATGGAGAAGTTCAGTAGTGTTTATAAATTATTTTGATTATTGAAATTTTCTAGCACTTTACTTTATAAGTAAGCAGGTACTATTAATATATTAAAATTCTGATAATCACAACAGTTTTGTGTAAATTAGTCGATCTAATATTCGATGTTAGAGATTTATAATATTTTGTACTAGCGACTCACTTTCGCTTCGCTCGGGTACATCCCTAGGGCCTATAGCCTAAGTTACGCCTTATAACATTAGCTGCATTTAGTAAAACATGTCAATTTGAAATTAAAAACAGACACTCCAATTTTATTTATATGTATACATTATAATATATGTGTAGTATATCAACTATCTGGTATCCGTAACACAAGCCTCGTAGCTTACCACGGAACTAGATGTCGCTGTTGTAATATTGTTCCAACATACTAATTTATTTATTTTAGAGAGATCAGTAATATAATCCACTAATTTATTTAGTTTCAGATTATCCAATTGTCAATTCAAATCCATTACATTTGTTGAAAGCATCATGTATTTCTTAAGCTTTTAAACTATGTTAATAATTAAACCTGCGTAGTTTGGTTTCCTAAGCCAAGTTTTTCAATTAATTTATCCCCTTTATTTCCATGTTGGTTAACAAATGTTTCTCTTTGCTTCATAGATGATTCTGGATCGAAGGACCAAGACTGTGATGTATGTATAACCGGAAATCCGATGAAATTTGTTTGTAGGAACTGTCCGATTGGTCCCGCGGGGCTTGTTGATACGCGACAAAGCACGCATAGACAGGAAAACTGAAAAGATATAAATCTATACTAATATTATAAAGCTGAAGAGTTTGTTTGTTTGTTTGGGTAAACGGGCTAATATCAGAAACTACTGGTCTGAATTGAAAAATTCTTTTTGTGTTGGATAGTCCGTTTATCGAGGAAGACTATAGTCTATATTACATCACGCTACGACCAATAGGAGCGGAGCATCAATGAAAAATGTTGCAAAAACGGGAACGCAGGCGTTAGTTCTGCGAGGTACTATACCGCGCGACTCGGAAAGAATTTGGTTTCCGGTCTTTGAAATGCTAGAATGGTATAAGATAACATATACATTTCCTCATTTTAAAATAGGATCGCGGTAATACTTTCTTATATTTATGCAAATATTTGGAATATAAGACATTTTGAGTAAATCTATCTTTACGGATTTTTTCGCGGATTTATTTTGTTTTTTTAGTTTGAAATGTCGGGAATCAAGTTTAAATAAATCCGCGAAAAATATTAAAATGATGCTTTTATTTAAGAATTTTTTCTTATGTTTATTTTTCATAGTAGGTAATAAATAACAGAGTTTTAATTAACTAATGTCAAAAAATTGTGAATGTTTTAATTAATAAACTTAATATTGAGGTACAAAAGGAGTTTTTTAATACCATTAATTCTATTTTTTTTGATCAGATTAAAAATTATTTAACTTCACAATTAATTATCACTATTATAATTAACAAATTTATTTAGCATCAGGGATAAATGTAGCATTACTACCCAAAACCAATCATTTGGAACCTATACAGAAATAGGCCTAGAGCGCGATTCGAACCTCTTGCCTTGCTTTTACTTTATTTTACCTACTATAGATTATCTTAAAATAAGTGACATTCAAATCAAAACAATTAGAGATAAAAAAGCGAGAAAGTAAAACAAATATGTAATATTAAAAGAAATCTAAACAAAACTAGCCAATTTTAAATAAAAATATCTTTTCGAATTTTTTAGAGCATTTATTATGATTTTTGGTTCCCGACTTTCATTAGCTTTCATGGAAAAAAACAATCTTAGTCAATGGCAAGAATAAGCTTTTATTCGAAAAGTCAGTTTCATTAAAATTGACAAATATTTGCATAAATCTAAAAAAATAGGTAGGTACTATAAGACTTACCAAAATTAATATTAAATTCATTTTATATTTACACACGTTCACTGTGCTATGAGGCGAAAGGCTTATTGCACCTTAAAGCAGTTCGTTACTCAACGCTCCCATTCCATCATTTTACTTAGTAGTGTTACGAAAATATTTCGATCACTATGTTAAATCACTAGATTACAAGTTCAAATCAATCTATTGAATACTAACGCGAGCGAAGCCGCGGGTTTCGCTAGTTATATTCTAAAACCTTCTTCGAGAACCACTCTATCCATTGGTGAAAACAGCATGAAAATCGGCGCAGTAGTTTTTGAGTTTATCACGAACAGGCAGACATGAGACAGACAGACGTTTTGACAGTTTATTATGTAGTGATGATGTGTATCATAGTAATTCTAAAGTACATAAAAACGTACTGATATAAAGAAGGGAATATCTAACGAATTAAATTTCGAAATTAATAAAAAATAGTTAGACAACTGTTGAACTCAAATACAAAATGAATGTATTTTGGACACTATGCGATAATTTTCATATAAACAAATATCATTTATTCTAAGCGATAAGCTTAAATGTAACTTATATTAATATTACATAGTTTTTAATCAACAACGTAGTGCCAATAAAATGACGCGTAGATAAGACAAGGAATGAACCTGTTATCACTTTTCTACAATCTTAATTTAGTGTATGCGGGGAAGGCCTGAGAGAGACCTATAGAAGTCCCCTGAGACCTGGATGCTGTATACATAACCGTTCACGAGAAGAAAGCATCAGTTATTATACGAATACCATACGTATTAGATATTCTTATAATTAATCCTTATTTTGAATTAAGTTTATAACAAAATGCAGTGCTTATACATACTTCCCGCGGTTTTCCTCGCTATAGCGGCTCAAGAATATCAAAGGGAATTAGGGTCTTCGTAAGTGTAACAGTGTTATATTACTAAACTAGCATTTCTCTCGGCTCCACCCGCGTTCTAAAGAACGGAAATCATTTTTTAGATATTGCATGTTATTTTAAATTTAAATTTTTCAATTCGAACCACTAGTTCTTAGCACGTTCAAACAAACAAACTCTTCAGCTTTATAATATTAGTACAAATATACATCTGTATAGTTGTTTTATAATTTACGTATATATAAATATATTTTTTTACTCTTTTAGCTACCCAGTATGGTACTTGGGTAAAGAGCTAGCAAGAGAGCGTCGTGACGTCACGCTCGACAAGCAGATCGGCGACGGACGTGTGTTTGGTACTCTCGGACAGAACGATGCTGGACTATTTGTAAGAATTTATATAGTATTGCAACTAACTATGTATCTGTGTAATTTCCACATCAGAATTAGATAGTTTCGTAAATGGTCCAACCTCGCAGGAGGTGCCCTTACGAAACTACACCCTTCGAGCTCCCTGCTCTACTTTTAGGCAGGACCTTCTGTCTGCCTCTCACCGGTGAAGCTGTAAAGTTCAATAGGGCCATCACACTTCAACATTCAGAAAAAAGTTTCTTTATTGAAGTGAAACTTCTTTAGAATCGTTGTGATTTCAAACTCGATGAAACGAAAAAATAAGTCCATAGTACCAGGCACTCAGAGACGGGGAAGAGTTAGCCTTAGTTAGATCTCGCCCACCGCGAGTCAGTGACATTTCTAACTCTGTCTAACTCGAGGGTGTGACCTTCGCGCCATCTCCTTCTCTCAACGAGCTTAGACGGGGTTATTCAGTATAAATATAAGCGAGATTTAAAAATTAGTTTGATATTTAATTTTAATGATAGCTGGTTTCCTACTTTTTGCAGAAAAATATTTATAAAATATTAAAATTATTTCTAAGAAATCGTACCTATCCACTACCCGAGCGAAACAAAGGTAAATCTATAGTATTAAATATAAATAGAAAACAAGTTAAATAAAATATAGCTTGTTTCGGAGCACTCTAGGGAGAGCCGTAAAGTTAATATGGGAAAATGAACTACGTCCCATAGCGGCTTAACATAAAACTTGATAACAAGTTGATATTTTTCTTAACTAAGAAAAAAATTACAACTCAGTTTTATTTAAAGAAAGTAAAATAATGGATGTATTATAAATTATGTTACTTATAATAATGAAAATATTATAGGCGAATATTTCTAAGATTTATTTAAAAAAAAATTATAGATAAGAATAAAACGTCTAGGAACTGATTTAATGACAAATTATTATAGTTGTATGAATACGATTATCTGTAGTTTTTATGCTAAGAAATGCTTAAACACATATAAAACATCAATTTTTCATTAGAATAAACGATTATTGTATATTATACAAGTATGTGCAAAAGTTTGTTTGTTTGTAACGATCTTCACATTGATTGTCTGGACAGAATTGCAAGAAATTTAGTACAATAAATAGATTTGTGCAAGAAACACATACGCTACTACGCTCACGCTTCACGCTGTAATCGATAGATAATAACTTAGATAGCAGTAACATTAATCAAATAATCCGCATCTGAATCACAACTGAATTGGCTTGACCAAATTGAATGAAATTTAGTACAATGATACACTTTAAATAATAGACAGTGAAACTTGGTTAAGTGGGATCTGGATAAGTGAGAAACCTCCATAACTGGACCTCATCCTGAGGTCCCAACACTGGCACTGAATTACTCCTGTTAGTGGGACGAGCTAAGCCTTTATATCTGGGATTTGTTCTTTCAATTTATCATCATAGTTACCTCTATAACTGAGACATGGATTAAATGTTATATGCATAAACCTATGTAACTGAGATAACATTGCTTTGTTTGATCGCATCTTTATAACTGAAATAACCTGTCAATAACCTCTATCAATTCCTCTGTAAATTAGACAGATATTTATTTATACCTGGATATCTGAGACACTAGGTAAGTGGAATACCTCTATAAGTGAAACGAAATTGCAGGTCCCTTGATGTCTCACTTAACCAGGTTCTACTGTATTTTTCAGGGTAAAGGTGGTTACTCGCATCAATTCTTCAACGACGATCGCGGCAAGTTGACCGGCGAGGCGTACGGCTCGCACGTGCTAGGCGCGGCCGGGGACTCCACCCACTTCGGCGGCGCTCTCAACTGGAAGGACCCCCACGCGGCTGCCTCCTTCGACATCAGCAAGCAACTGCACGGTGGCACTTCTGTAAGTCACAACTTACATAACCTACACAAATCTATTATTGTACGTCTTAAATATCACAATAGTAGTTTAAAATACTAGTCCTCAATGCAAACTAGCAGTTCGAAAGTAAAAAAAAACATAGGTACATATTATCATATTTTTAAAGTTTCAGATTTCTGATTTATTTAAAAATTAAACGTGTAGTGTCGTGGGACACCTGATAGGAACGAAGTTCCTTATTATAAAAATATTAATTTTAAGTTCTATTAGCGGTATAAAGATGAGAGAGAGACAAACAGAGAAACATGCGCACGCCGCACGGCTTACAACTATACCAAAAAGGGTCGTTACAACTTTTGGTCTTAATTTCTTCCGTCTAGCCCCCTTTCGCAACGCGCGATAAGGAACTTCGGTTCAATTATTATGGGCTAATATGTGAGATTAGAAAAGGCACGACTAATGTTTGTTTGTCTGTTTATGTGTATGCAGTACCAAGCAGCAGCGGGCGGCAGATGGCCGGTGGGCAAGAACGGCGACGTGTCGCTGCAGGGCACGTACGGGCGGCAGGCGGGCATGCGCCGCGAGTACGGCGGACTCGCCAACTTTAACTACCACTGGTGATTTGTCACACATTATTGTACTAGTATTTAAGTCTGTGATATTCAATAAAGAAATATAAACAATATATTTTATTTTTATTTCCTGTTAGTAATATTCATTTCAAAACTTTTAATACGAAAAGTGTATAGTTATGACTGTGAAAAATAAAGAGATTGTCACAGAAGGATTAGAGATAGAGTACATTCTTCCTGCGGTTTTCTTTTTAAATTGACTTTTTAAGAAGCTGTTACTTTATTAGGTTGACTAATTTTTTAATAAATTATTATTATATTTTGAATAATAAATTTGTATTGATGGAAGAGCAGGGTGCTCAGTAATAGATACGAGTTTTCACCCTATGGCCTTTATAACTATTTCTAACGGATATTGTATAAATCAATAAGGATTTATTTTAATTTTTTTTTACTTTTACTATATTTAATTGTGATTTACCATTGATCCCAGTGATCACTCAACATCAAGAATACTCTGAAGAGAGTTAAAAATTTAAGCAGTTTTGCTTAACTTTTCTCTCAAGGGAAAGCCGTAAAGTTAACGTGGAAAAATGAAGAACGGCTCGTTCCATAGAGAATCAAAATAAAGTTTCGTGGAAAATTGAAAAAAATACGACATACTTGTAGTCTTATAAAATATTGAATAAGTTATATTACATAAATATTATATAAACATAATATACTCGTAAATAAAACTGAAATGTCTGTGGAAGTGTCTATCGCTAGTAGATAGCTAATTTTATAAGGAGTAACGGAGGCTATTTTCGTTTTAGGAATTTTATTTATTTTTATTTAGGCACGAATCCTAGCGCAGCAAGGGTGAGTCACTAGTATATAATAATAATTTATTATTATTTATTTAAAGTAATCTAAATTATTTACAAGTATTAATCACCAACGCCTTCATTTAGCTGATGAATGCCTTTCGAGTTGCTAAAAATATGTCTTGGTCTTACTCTATACAAATCATACTATGACGTATGATTTGTATGACCTAGTTAGATCATACGTACAGACAGAGAACAAAAAAATAACATTAATAGGTGTGTATTGCACTCATATCGAAAGTTTAATTGTGTATACATTATTTGTAAAGCTAATAGCTCTCCCTATTTATTGAATTACCCGATTGTGAAATGTAAACTAAATATTGTTACTTCAATTCAAATATTTTTATATAGTCAGCAAGTTTTATGAAGTTACTTTTATGAATTTACAATTTGGTAAAGCTTAGACCCATTGGGTAACGGACCCATGATTCTCTTAGGTAGGTCCCTAGTCCCGGTCCATAGTCACCTGTTTATTACATTTCATCCAAATTGTATTTAGATTAGAAGCAACGAACTCTCTATCTATCTTATCTAGACGACACGCTTGACGCAGTTTGTAGAGACTACTACAAACTACTTTATTGCGCCAGCGGTCGCGGGTTCGAGTCCCGCTGGGGGCATTCATTTGTTAAACTCGGATGTTTGTACTCCAGTCATGGGTGTTAATATTTATAATATGTATGTATTTAAACTTATATGTAGTATATCAACTATCTGGTATCCGTAACTCGAGCCTCGTAGCTTACCACGGAACTAGAGGGCACTGTGTGTAATAATGTCCCAATATATTTATTATTTATTTATCAGTCTATTTCATCAAACGGTTTTGAACTGTTTGACGTATATACGAAAAGTTTTAACTTCATCCCCAACAAGATCACTGCAAACTAACATCGCTCGTAGCAATTAAGATTGCATGAAGCCAAATTTAGTTACAGCCTGGCTCTAATTTATCGGTTCACTTGCTTGTGTACGGTGAAAGTTAGTTAAAATTTGAGAACATTTAACTACAACTAATAAGATTTTGACGAAATACACGAAACTAGGACTTGTTTGATTTTGTTATATCTAAATCGAACTACATCTTATTTGATTATCAGTAGGAATGCCACACAGTGGTAGCCCAGCGGTAACGCGTTCGTTTGGATAAACGAGTGATGCGGGTTCAAATCCGGGTCTCGCAATGCACTAGGCCAGAGCGATTAACTATGGCCTGATCCCCCTCGTACTGAGGGAGGCCCGTGCCCAGCGGTGGGACGTTAAAAAGGGCTGATGATGATGATGATGATGAAATTGAGAGCAATTTGTTCATGTTAAGAAACGATTTATCATCATCTCATCTGATGAGGAATGCTAAAACGAACATGTATTTAATAAATCGTTTCTCAACATGAACAAATTGCTCTCAATTAATTACATAAAGCGTTTTGTATGAAGAAAATATCATATTAAGTGAGTACAAAATGTGTTACATTATTTGACGACAAGTTTGTAGTGACCCTACTTGCTGTACCAGCGGTCGCGGGTTCGAGTCCCGCTGGGGGCATTCATTTATTGAGCACGAATGTTTGTACTCGCAATATTTATATATGTATTAATAACTATGTATGTTTAGTGTATCAACTATCTGGCACCCATAACACAAGCCGAAGCATAACTTACATAGAATTATTCGTAGATGGTGTTTATGTCGCAATATATTTATTTACTTATTAATAAGTATCTGCCCCTAGTTTTATAGATGGTACTGTAATTGTAATAAATTAAAGACGAACACGAAATAGAATCAGAAAGTTTAGAAAAGTTCACATAAAAGTAAAGTTCATATTGTATTTAACAAAATATGATGTAAAATATAACATGTAATAAGCTACATATTTTATATTACTCTTTTAAAATTCATATACAACGAATATATAAACTTTTATATCAATAAATTATATTTTAAATTAAATCTTAAATAAAATTAAGCAAAGAAAATAGTTCTTATAATTTATCCATTTTATAAATGGTTTTTTGACAGCTCACGCCTACGAATATTCCTATTTAATGGTTAGCCGTTAAAGTTAAAATGTCATACAAATAATATGTCACACATAACGATTACTACGATTGTGCCACAGATTACAAATAATCGATAGAAATCAATGCTAATATGTAAATAAGGTGTAATATGTTATTTAATCAGGAAGACAACAAAATTTTAAGGTTAAAACCAATAAATTAAGACATTAACATTATGTAAAGTTTTACTTTCTTCTTATTATAATCATACAAATAAACTAAAATAATTTAATTCCTTTTAATAACCTGATTCGTCAGAATCATCATTTATATTAGATTTGTGCGATGAGGAGTTTTCAGTTATATTAATTATTAACTCTTGTGTGCATAAATTATCAAATGCAATGTCACGGCCCGAATCAGACATTATGATTCTTTTTGTTCTCTCCACCACGCTTGATTTTTACGATAATAATATTTATTTTCATATTAATAAATATAAAAATAAATATTATGTTATATTTAAAAAAATAAGAGATATCGATTATTACGTCCTTTTGACATCACTATAGCTTGTCAGTCGGCGAGCTGTCAAAAATCATTAACAGAATGGACAAACTATAACCTACTAACTTTAACGCGTCAGATGGTTATAATGGAAGTAATCAACATACTTTATTTGATAAAAGCCTCAAGATGACACATAATTGACTTCAAGAAGCGAAGCGAAACACCAAACCGCACAAGACTTCGGTAACAGCATTTAATCTTGACCCTTTACTAGATGAACCAAGTTTTCGAATTTCTTAGGCTATTATACATCTTTGATAAAAGTAAGGCAGGTTATAAGTATATCTTTATGGTTTAATAACTCCTAAGCAGATGAATGAAATTAAAATTTTAACGACACGTTTGGCTTAGTTTGTACTTGCTGTGCCAGCGTTTGCGGGTTCGAGTCCAGCCGAAGGCATTCATTGGTCGAGCATGAAAGTTTGTACTTCAGTCATGGTTATCTATATTTATATATGTACAGTTCGCGTCACGTAAAAAGAACGCTAGAAGAAAGTGGTGGGGGGTGTGTTTGCGCATCGGTACATTCGCATACGAAATTCCTAAGCCTATTCTTTTATTGTTGAACTAGCCTTTCGCTCACGATGTATATTGATTATTGGTAGGCACATTGAAAAATACATTAGATAGTATGTCATTAAATAGAATTCTATTAATTAATAAAATATGTTTGATTCAGTGTAGACTGTAGAATGTTTAATTTACTAACAAAAAATTTAATTAATTCGTTTAATATATATTTTTTAATTATTAACTGCAATATTATCAGATTCTCTCTTTATAAAACAATATAGGTCAAAAATATTTTTGCAGAATTTTTTATATAAAATCATTTCGTAATTAATAACTTTTGTGTGCGCGATGGTATTTTGAACTGACAAACCAATAGCAAGCCGGAAAGCATGCGACGCGTGCCTCGCCGTCCCGCGCCCCGCGTCTTACCACCAAATTGGCCGATAAATCGCCTCTGCGCAACTTGACAGCCAGCGTTCTTTTTACATGACGCGAATTATATTTAAAGTTATATAATATGTAGTGTATCAACTACATATCTGGTATCCATAACACAATCCTTACGCTCACCGGTGAACCAGATAGTGTGTGTTAATGTCCCATCATATTTATTAATTTATTTTATTTTAATTTAACAAACATTTTATATATATGCTTTAAATAAAAACTCGTGAACCGTCGGAAACGTATGTTTTTATTAGGTCCATCTTACAAATTAACCAATCGTGGTATATCTCTTATCTCAACATTTTGGATTGAAGCAAGAATAAAATAATAAACAGAGCGGCAACATTTGCATAATATACTTATATCTTGCAAAAACGGAACTATCGACCAGAACGAATGCACGAAAATGTCATTGCGAATAAGCACATACCATTGTACACTGCACGTGTACAATGTACATTAAAGGTCTATCATATATAGTGCATAATATTCAAATATAAAGCCTGATCGAAGCTAGCTAGTCTAACATGTTTAATATTAAAAACTAAAAATATTAGTTGATTTTTTTAAAAACCGCTCTACCGCATACAATAAAATTTAAATGGACTCTTTGAAACAAAAAAAGAGTTTTTCAAATCAGTTCAAGCGTTTTAGAGTAATCGGTGAACATACATAAAAAACTCCAACTAATTAGAACATCTTCCTTTTTAGTCGGTTAAAAATATTAAAATATCTGTATATCTGACATCCAATTTAAATAATTTTACTATGATAATATAAATCCTTTGAAAGTTTTAACCATGGCTACACTAGAGTATGCTCAAATGGAGAGTTCACCTTAATTGGCGGCCCCAGTACAGTAACAAGGTAAATGGAAATGACTATCGGGGACATACGTAATCGAATAAAAGCGACTTATCTTAATCATCGGTTATAATATAATAAGTTATTCGCTTATATTTTGTTTTGGAACTTTGCAAGCTTTTAGGCCTTGTTTTTAGTTATGTCTTTTATTTTTATAAAAGTGTAAGAATTTCATTGCATTCGGAATAGACCGATTTATTTAGTTAAGTTCAGACACGGGTATACGGTTCGATTGTTTTTAATTAAGTTAGCAAACTGTTTAATTATATTCTTTATATTTTAATACTCTCTCTCACTTTATTTTTTTTACGAATTAACATAATATAGGTACATAAGTATATAACATTTGAGAAATGCACATATACTAGTATATGCCTATATAGTATATCTCACTCAACTCAAATCAAATCAAAATATTTTATTCAGCATAAAAATTGTAACAATTTTTTACTGAACGTCATGAGTTCCACAGTCACCAGTTCGGAAAGAAGAAACTAGTAGTTAATTTAATGAAAGACAGTATATAATTTACATTTTTAATTCATAATATCACAAGCATAATAATTATACAATAATGTGTGACGAATCACCAGTGGTAGTTAAAGTTGGCGAGTCCGCCGTACTCGCGGCGCATGCCCGCCTGCCGCCCGTACGTGCCCTGCAGCGACACGTCGCCGTTCTTGCCCACCGGCCATCTGCCGCCCGCTGCTGCTTGGTACTGCATACAAACAGACAGACAAACAAACATTAGTCGTGCCTTTTCTAATCTCACATATTAGCCCATAATAATTGGATCGAAGCTCCTTATCGCGCGTTACGAAAGGGGGCTAGACGGAAAAAATTAAGACCAAAAGTTGTAACGACACTTTTTGCTATAGTTGTAATGGTAAATAAAATAATGTTGTAATGGTAAATAAAATAATGTTGTAATGGTAAATAAAATAAAGGTGTGAAGATAATTTTGTAAAGTAGTTTTTTTTTGATTTTTAACGATAAAAAAATAATTAAAAATGTATACTCGAATAATTGTTTATACCGCTAATAGAACTTAAAATTAATATTTTTATAATAAGGAACTTCGTTCCTATCCGGTGTCCCACGACACTACACGTTTAATTTTTAAATAAATCAGAAATCAAATACTTTAAAAATATGATAATATGTACCTATGTTTTTTTTTACTTCCGGACTGCTAGTTTGCATTGAGGACTGGTATTTTATACTACTATTGTGATATTTAAGATGTACAATAATATATTTGTGTAGGATATGTAAGTTGTGACTTACAGAAGTGCCACCGTGCAGTTGCTTGCTGATGTCGAAGGAGGCAGCCGCGTGGGGGTCCTTCCAGTTGAGACCGCCGCCGAAGTGGGTAGAGTCCCCGGCCGCGCCCAGCACGTGCGAGCCGTATGCCTCGCCGGTCAACTTGCCGCGACCGTCGTTGAAGAATTGGTGCGAGTAACCACCTTTACCCTAAAATAAAGGATTTATTAAATTCAAGTCATCTTCATCAGCCCTTTTTTAACGTCCCACTACTAGGCACGGGCCTCCCTCAGTATGAGGGGGATCAGGCCATAGTCCACCGTGCTGGCCCAGTGCGTGTTGGCGGAATTCACATGTCTTTCGAAAAACTTGCTAGGTTTTTCTAAGACACGCAGGTGAAGGAAAACACCGTGAGGAATCACGGTGTTTTGAGGAATATCAGAGGTGCGAGACCCGGATTTGAACCCGCATCACTCGGTTATCCAAGCGAGCGCGTTACCGCTGGGCTACCACTGCCTTTTCTTAATTCAAGTATTACTTACTTTTTTATTTCGACACATCCAAAAGATAATATATTTATTCAAAGAAATTTAGCCCGTATATTGTCGTTGAAATGTTATTCACGGCACAGTTTAAAACTGCCTCGGTGGTGGAAGGCAGGATAGCTACGGCTGCAGATCCAGAAGTCTTAGATTCGAGTCCCGGACCGAGTCAAGTTTATTTCTTGAGGTAAATATCTGAGCATTTAATTAGTAAATCAGTATAAATATAACATCTTACGAATAGTCCAGCGTCGTTCTGTCCGAGAGTACCAAACACACGTCCGTCGCCGATCTGCTTGTCGAGTGTGACGTCACGACGCTCTCTTGCTAGCTCTTTACCCAAGTACCATACTGGGTAGCTAAAGAATAATAAGGAAAATATTGTTAAATATTATAATAGTATTCAATATAAATATGCCTCTAACGGGACTCGAACCCGCGACCACTGACGTGTCAAGTCGGGTAGTCCTACTGGACATGACTGCCGCCCATTTTATAGTTATAAACTGGGCCAAACGAGTCGTCAATTTACAGTAGGTACAAATAAATAGCTATACTGGTACTTACGAAGCATCGGGCTGCCATTGATACTCTTGAGCTGCAACAGCGAGGAAAACCGCAGGAAGAATGTATAAGCACTGCATTTTGTTATAAATATTTTATTATCAATAAAAAATAAAGTGGATTTAAATACTTATTTAGTTTAACAAATTATACGTCTAATATTCCTTATATGAATGATGCTGTGGAGTTTTGAACAGGTTTATATATAAGGCATCCAGATCTCTGGGGATTCCTATGAGTCCTTGAACTTAGTTCTTCCCCGTACACGCAAAATTAAGATATTTGCAGCGAAAATGATAAGAGGTTAATTACTTATTATCTTAACTGTATGATTCACTTGCTCTGTGAATATTATTAATGTTTACTCTTATGTCGTAGTGAGGTTATTATTACGTTTCTTATTAAAATGCAATATTATGTACAAGCGGCTCTAAATTATACATTATATAATATACATTTTTGAAATCTTATTAAAATAATCATTTTTATCTATACATAGGCCGCATCTATAGTTTTTGTCTGTCTGTCTGTGACAGCATCACGAGCAAACCACTGAACAATTTTTTATGAAATTAATATAGGATACTTTTTACTGCAAGAATTTTTTTTAACGTCCCACTGCTGGGCATCGCTGGGCACGCGCTTCCCTTAAATACGGAGTAATAGGTCTACCACGTGTCAAGTGCGGGTTGGCAGACTTCACTTTCGAAAACCTGTTATGTTCACTCAGACATGGTTTCCTCACGATGTTTCCTTTCAAATCAAATCAAAATCAAAATATTCTTTATTCAAATAGACTTTTACAAGCTCTGCTGAATCGTCATTTTTACATTATTAAAATTAAATGTCAGTCTGTAAGTCTGTGAGTAAACTACCACCGGCTCGGAAAGCTGTTCTGCTGAGAAGAACCGGCGAGAAACTCAACAGTAGCTCTTTTCAAAAAAAAAAATCATTCATCGTGAGACAAGTGGTAACGAAGTTGAAAATTATTCGCACGTGAATAAATCAGAGGTGCGAGACCAAGGGATTGGTACCCGCTTTATTCCGGTTCCCAAGCTTGTTAACACTAGACTACCACTACCTACTGTCTTTGAGATATTCTAAAGGTAATAGTGACATTGTAAACTAAACCAGTGGGTATCGTTATCGTCATTTTAGAATAAAGATCTAAAACATAACTTATAAAGTTTTTATTTCATTTCCCTTGTGCAGTGCATCGTGAAAGGACGTCATTTGACGGCTATAACTTGAGATAGGTTGTCTTTTTGTAGACAACTCGCCAGTTCCATTTCGCGCTTCGACGGAACGGGCCTCGTACACTGAGCTTAATACTTGTCATGGGAAATTTGTTTTGAGAAATTTATTTTTATCTAATATTTTTAGTTAATAACATAGCGTTTTAATAGAGTATGGATTTTGAATTAGTAAGTTAATAATTTAAATTTTATATCTGTTAATTTTTAGAGAACAGTAAAATACAAGAAATAGGAGGGATATTTTTTATACATACATGCAATTCGTTGTGCAATCTATACTAATATTATAAAGCTGAAAAGTTTGTTTGTTTGGTTGAACTAATCTAAGGATTTACTGGTCTAAATTGAAAAATTCTTTTTGTGTTGGATAGTCCGTTTATCGAGGAAGGCTATAGGCCATATTACATCACGCTATGACTAATAGGAGCGGAGCATCAAAGAAAAATGTTGAAAATGGGAAGGGCGGGCGTTAGGTTTGCGAGGTATCGTACCGCGCGACTCAGAAAGAATTTGGTTTCCGGTCTTTGGAACGCGTGCGAAGCCGCAGGAAATGCTAGTAGTCTGATAAAATTAAAATTGAATGTAAGTAGGTGGTTAAATATAAAATTGAATGAAGAAATTTAAATTTTCAATTTTTTAAGTTCCATGTTTTTGACTATCTTTTGTTTTTAAACTTAGACAAATCACATACATAAAATATATTTGCCTTCCTTTTAATTTAAAATTAAATAAATTTATAAAAAATTAAAAAAAGTCTCGTTGTATCACAATATTTAGTATTTTGAACTTCCGTTTCCCGTTCTATAACAAACTCACCGTCTTCAGCGAATATTTCATTACAAACTTTACAAATTATATCCCAGTCTCCGAGCGCTATTTATACGCGATTTCTGCAAAGAATCAAGTAATATGCCATTATGAAGCTCTTTGATAAAATACGATTATAATAAATATAGTAAGAAAAGCGAGCTTTTTAACTGAAAGTGTACTACTAAGTTGTATAGAATTTATTAGTACATATAAATAAAATTGATGTGTCCGTTTTTATTTTCAAATTACAGGTTTTCACTAAATGCATACGAAAGTATAAACGATACTAACAACAAAAAATCATTTTTTTGTTTGTCAGTCTGTCTGTCTGATTGTTCACGCTAATCTCAGAAACGGTTGGACCGATTTTGACGTGACTTTCACTCGCAGATAGCTAATATTATAAGGCGTAACTTAGGCTACTTTTTAACCGACTTCAAAAAGAACGAGGTAGAAAATTTATTTATTTTTATAAGCAGAACCCGTGGCTTCGCTGACGATAAACCTAGGGTCGAACCCGAGCTCTGTGACTTCGCTTTATTTATATTAGGTACATATTTGAATAAAATATGATCGAATAAATTCTTAATTTAATTACCATTGCCGTAGAATATATGAAATATGTAATTTAAACGTGAAATATGCATAATATTTGCATTATTGAATTACCTCTTGTTCAATTTACACTAAATGGCTCGCAGGAGGACGATGAAGGAACTTTACTGCAGCCAGGAATGTTCATTACATTTATTGCTTTGTACCTTACAATAGACGATACGTTTGGCTCAGTTAGTAGTGACCCTACTTGCTGTGCTAGCGGTCGCGGATTCGAATCCCACTGGGGTATTAATTTGTTGAACACGAATGTTTGTACTCCAGTCATGGATGTTCATTTATAATAATGTATGCATTTAAAGTTATATACGAGTATAAGTGTATCAACAGTCTGGTGTCCGTTACACAAGCCTCGTAACTAAACACGTAACTAGATGGCGCTGTGTGTGATAATGTCCCGACATAATATATTTAACAAGCATTAAATAGGATTATATTTACGTATATATATTTACTTAGTGACAGAGGTAGCCCAGCGGTAACACGCTCGCTTGGATAACCGAGTGATGCGGGCTCAATATGCGATTCATTTCTATCATGATTATCTTACGTTGAAAAAAAATATTGTGAGGAAATCTGCATGTCTTCGAACGAAAAAAAACCTAGCGAGTTTTCGAAAGACATGTGAATTTTGCCAACACGCACTAGGCCAGCGCGGTGGACTATGGCCTGATCCCCCTCGTACTGAGGGAGGCCCGTGCCCAGCAGTGGGATGTTAAAAAAGGGCTGATGATGATAATGATATTTACGTATTACTATTATACTTTTATTACTATTATTGGTTCATAATCTAGAGTGAACTACTATTTTTATACAATGAAATATACCTCAAAATTGAATTTTTAGGAAAAGGCAAAGTTGTTACTTTTATCAGTAAAATTTCTGTCTACACAGTCAAAATGGAATGAAAATTAAAAGGAATAAGAATTTAATATATTATTAAGCTAATACTTTCTTAGGTTTACGCGAATACGCGTTTAGTCAATTAGCGTAATGGAATATAAAATTAATATTGAAAAAATAAAAAACAATTTTTTTATTATTATAGATGAAACTATCTTTTCGGATTTTGTCGCGGATTTATTTTGATTTTTGGTTCCCGAAGTTTCGAATGCTTAACAGCAATGATGGTCACGGGAGAGACTAAGGTATTTGATGCCTCAGGGATTTATGTACTTGTCACAGTCAGTTCCACAATTTACAAATATTCAAAATGGCACCAAAGTATATTATAAAATTATATATTTTAATTCTGAACATTTTAAATTAAAAAAAAGTAAAGCTTATTGTTTAAATAACAAGATATTACCCGAATTAATATAATCAACATTTATAACTTAATATGTAAAATATGTTGACTTTTTAACGATTAAGAAAAATGTTAAATGTAATATAGTTAAAACTAAGCATTTTAACAAATAACTAACCTGACACTTATGTAAATCATATTTATGAAAAAACTTTATTTACAGGACACAGATTAGGAAACACAAAAATAAACAAGGAAATGAGGTAAAAATATTTTATTAAATTACAAAAATATCGAGTATTTTAAAACATATATAAAGTTAAATAACATAATATTAATCAGTTCTATTAAAATAAAAATCCTATTTATAAACTTATTTTAAAAATATTTAGAATAAGTCATTCCGAAATTCGGTTCCCAATTGCTTTTAGGTATATAAGGTGAAAAGCTTTTGCTGTATCCAGCGTTAAAGTCTAAAGACGAGGAGGGTGTCTTGAACAAGTTAAGGTTGCCCATCGCTGATACGTCTGTACGTTTAAACAGATCTGTGTGTGACGCACCCAGGGATGCACCAAGTTTATCGCTGTGAATAAAAAAAATATTTTTAATAAATATATTTTAACGGTTAGTTTATATTTTAAAGAGAAGAGATATTTTCCCGCAGTAAAAGGTATCCTATAAGTTATTTCAGATAACTAGCTATCAACTTACGAAATTTCATCAAAATCGGTCAAAAAAAGAGGTCACAGACCCTACAGCCAATTCAAAACACTATACTTTGTTAATCTTCTATTCCTTCTATTTATCTTGGATGGCTTTTCTTAGAATAAATAGGAACTATATTATTTCGTTCGAATCTATTACCATTGAAGAGTACATTTGGTTTATCTATTCTGTGATATGATTGCGCTGTTTGCACTCGCTTAGATATTATTGGAACAAGACCGACAAACTGACAACACATTTCTTATTAATTTTCACTTTTTTGTTTGAGCTTTTATTATTTACTGTCTCATTTTTTAGTTCTTTTTGCTTAAAAAGGCTTAAAAATGTAACTCGACTTAAAATAAATTCATACTTGAACTTGTAGTCAACGCCCGCCCCATAAGTGTTGAAATCAGGAATAACCGGGTTACTAGGCATAGTCTTAGTCGCGAAGGCATTCGCAGAGAAGTCATGATGATCGTTGTGGAAGAGATTTGCTCTAGCTGCAGCAGTCAGCTGATCTCCAACGTCTGGGATATGTCTGCCAGTGAGACTAGCACCATGGCCGTTACTGAAAAGATAAATATAAATAATTTCTGAAATCTACTGCCAAAATTGTTGTTATTTCCCTATAATATGTTGCTTTATTAATAATATATAGGAATTTGTTATTTTCATAAACTCTATATATTACATTTTGTAACTCGTTTCGTAGTTTTAATTGGGGAAAAAGTTAAGTGATATGGCTCTTCAGATATTATGGAATAAAGTCCCATTTGTCTGTCTTTTTCTCGTGATAAACTAAAATCTACTGATTTTCATGCGATTTTTACCTAATGGTAAATGAAGAAAATGTAAAAAATGGAGTGATTCGAGAGAAATGTTTAAGTCCATAATAATTCATTTAAGTTTTATATTAATTCGCTGAAAATTCTGTTAAGTAATAATGTAACATGAAATCTATATATAAGATTCCTCTTTAAAAGATCTTATTAAACTATAGCAACGCTAAATTGACCTACGAAGGAAATCGAGTGAAGCAAGGGTAAGTCACTTGTATCTTATATGGTAGATGTGCAAATATAAAAAATTCTCACACGTTATCCCAGGCCAAGCCACCGCTCACAGAGCCATAGTTTTTAGCAGGTGTCTTCAATCCATCTGGTTTAAGAGCTGTGGCACTACCCACTACACTCAGCACATTCCTATCATTACCAGCTATAGGAACCTTGGCGTTTAAATTCACTGTACCATCAGGGTTCGTATTCGCTACTCCGATTTGACGACGATGCCTTGAATTCACATAAATTGTTCTTTCATTTTCAAAGTTATTCTCCGACAATACCGAGTCACCAACAAACGAGTCGACATATTCGTCTGCAGGCGAGATATATCGGCTGCTTACTCCAGCCAAAAGAACGGCTAGCAAAAATAATTTCGTATACATGTTATTGGTTAAAGTTTAAGAATGATATTTCAGATATGTCATCCGCGTTATATACTAAAATGAATGCCACAAGTAAATCCCCGAGAAAATGATTAATGTATTGATTGTGTTATATCATGTTATGTGCTTATGTTATAAATAATATAATAGTTGGTGATTCATACAATCTATACTTAAAATAAACTATCGAATATGTACATAAAGGATAATTTTAAAAATCTTATCAAAATAATGATTATTAGTACTGAAGCCCAATCAATAGTTTTTATGATTTACTACTATGTATATTTACTATTTAAACTAGATAGATTTTGATGAAATTTGGAATTATAATAGCTAGTTATCTGGGTCAACTTGTAATATACTCTTTATAGCGGAAATCCATCTCATATCTGAAACATGGCTAGCCGATAACACATACCATCGCCATTCCATACCATACAATCGCAACTCTTGTATTTTAATGTACTTATTACTTAAATAAAGAAAGGTCAAAAATGGAATATATGTTCATATAAAAAGTTTCTTGTGCATCTATTTGTTTATTTTTCTTTGCAGACAGTAGATGGAATATGGTCGGCATTTAGATTTTTTAAAACAAAACAAATTTAAAATTACAGTCATGGAAGCAGAAAGTTTTATCGTTTATGTATATTGTATATAGTAGGTTATATTATGTATTATTTGCTTTTAATAAAAAACCTCTTAGATATTACTAAGAAAGATAAGATTTGGAATGCTAAATGCTATATCTAGTGCAGATTCCGAGTCATAATTTCTACTAGCGACTCAACCTCGCTTCGCTTAGAATCCGTTCGTTTAAATTTAGTTCGAGAGAAGTCACAAAATTACAGTAGCCTTAGTTACTCCTTATAACATTAGCACTCTGCGAGTGAAAGTCCCGTCAAAATCGGTGCAGCCGTTTCAGAGTTTAGCTCGTACAAACAGACAAACATTTTAAATTGATTTGTAAGTAAGTACCGTATATATTTTCATATGCATTTATATGAATTTAGTGAAATTAAAAACAGACACTTCAATTTTATTTATATGTACTTATAGATGTATAGATTATCTAATGAACTCTACTGTTATTCACGTTTGAACTCTAACATTGTAAGAAGCATGTGAATCCCGCTTATCAGTGTAGTAAGACGTGCACATCCGCGTAAGTTACAAAGAAAAGATCCCTTTTTTAATCATAACAATATTATTAATCAATATTAGTTTAGCAAACTGTAAAAATACGCAAATTATAGATTTGAGATAGAATTTTTATTTCTGCATTTTTATGGGATTCTATGGAATACATAATTACATTATATGGGGTTCTTGTTCTAAATATTACCAGGATGTACTAATAATAATGTGTATTATAGTTTACAAAAACTGTGCAAAAGGTAATATAGCTATTAATAGACTTAAACTTTGCTAGGTTTTATTAGATATGCAGGTTTCAATTTTTCCTTCACCGAATGATAAGTATTAATATGTTGGAAATGATTCAAGCATGAAAATAGCTAAGGCGGGATTCGAACCCGTTTCACTTGCTAAGTGAAAGCGTTGCAAATGTTAGGCTACCACTGCCTTAGAGACGTCAGATATTATTATTGTCCTCCATCCCTCCCTTTCCTGAAAGGCCGGCAACGCATCTGCAAGCCTGTCTTGCAGATGTCCATCGGAGGTGATCACTTTCCATCAGGTGAGCCTCCTGCCCGTTTGCCCCCTTTTTACCATAAAAAAAAAACATTCTTTATATTTATTTCCCATAACTTAACTAAAAACACTAAACAATTTTATTGTTTTTTCTAAAACGCGGTATTATCTTTATTTTATTACTGTAATTTATAGAGACTTTTATGCTTGAATAAAGGATTTAAGAGCTTTAATAGCGATTGTGGGTACGTAGGCCTAAACATTTAAGGATTTTGATGATAAACGATATCATTTATACATGAGTAATGTCATTCAGCGGTTATGAACCAAGGTAATTTTATATGTTAACATTTCCAAGCCAAATAAGTGTTAGTAGTAAGAAGATGTAAAAAAAAGCTATGTATATACCACCTAGTAGTCGGAATCCGACTATAATCATTATTGATAATTTAACGAAAACATACCTATGTATATAGTTGTTATATCTAAACTATACTATATCTACACTTATATTATAAAGAGGAAAGATTTGTATTTTTATAAGTAACGAATAAACTTAAAAACTACTGGACCGCATTCAAAATTTTTTTTGCCATTAGAAACCTAGATTATCACTGAGTTACATACGCTATATTTATTACTAGCGGAACCCGAGCTCGGGCGAATATTATATGTAATTGTATAGTTTACAAAGTAAACTAAACAGAAATGATAAACTTATATTTTTGCGTATCACAAAGGTTTAGCAATAATAAAGAAACCTAACTAACTTTTTTCCTTACAACGTAAAAGTTCGTCAATGTTTAAATTCTTTCACAGAAAGGCAAAAAGCGTAGTAAGTACCAAATGGAGATTTTATGTCATAGAATCTGAAAGTCATGTGAAGTGTACAAAACGGCGACCGATCAATTCTTAGCTGACTTTGAAAATGGACGGTATTTATTTTGTATTTACAGGATATATTCCAAGGGTGGATCTAGGTTTATTAGGGTAGTCGCTCCAGGACCTACAAAATAGTCCCCTATAGAAAAAAGAAGATATGCAAGTAAATTGAAAAATTATCCGAAATAATAAAATTTACTTAAAAAGCTGATCTTATTTCGTCGTGTACTATTTATTATACTAGGTTTTATACAGACAGAAAGACAAAAACAAAGTTGAAGTCCCCAATAATTATAAGCCCTTAAATTCACAGTCCGCCACTGTATACAAACAGTACAAAAAGTTGCAACTTCGTCAGTGTTTGAAAAGAAACTAAAAGAGGTTCTGTAAATAATACATTCTTGTGGACATTACGTTCAAACAAAGTTCATATCGAAATTTTATATTGTTATATCGCAAAAACTTTTGGGTTATTCGGAGCATAAATTATTCTAAATGTCGATTTAAGCTAATGATATTCAAATACAATTTTTTACTGTAACATACAATTCTAACTTCTACTACTTTATATTTGTTTTATTTACATATCATCATCTCGAGATTAAAATCTCGTGTCGGAAGCATCTTCGCTATATAAATTATTTTATTTGATAATACATTTCACTACTTAGTCTAGGGTCTAACATTAAATAACATTATTATTGCGCTATTACTTCAATATAAAGACAATTTTTTCTTTGAAAACCTAAATTACAAATGTGTGTCAGTAAAGAATTTAGAAAGTAATACGTATAAATAATCTTTTTATGTTAATAAATAATACATAAATATGTTGGCACCTAGCACATTAACACACAGCTCCATCTAGCTCCGTGATAAGCTACGAGGCTTGTGTTACGGATATCAGATATTGGATATACTAAGCATATTATATAACTTTAAATATATATTACTTATATAGAAATAATCTTCGTATATTCGATTATTCAATCATTTCAATTGTACTAATATAATAATATAATTCACCCATCACTTTCCATATACTTGAAATTATTATTTCTTAAAATGTTATATATTACGAATATCCTATACGTGTAAATGTAGAGAACATTTTTGAGTCGAGTTTTTCTAAAAATATCCACGGTTGGCTTTCCGATACCATCTGCATGCTTGGATAAAAGCGAACGTGGGCAGCCAATCTTTTTAGGCACTCAAAAAATGTTGCGACTTTAAAATTGCAAAGCGAATTTCGATGCACATAATATTAATGTATAGAACCTACATAGTTAGTTACTGGTGACTCAACTAGGTATTTCAAGAATGTTATATGTTAAATAAAATCCCTTTTACATTGCTATTGCAGTGATAATTTGCTAATTTGGTCAACTAAATTATGATAATAATGTCCTCTCAACAATGTATTATAGTGCACAAGTGTACGCGCAGACACAAGTGCACTCTCTGTTCTTTATCACTCTTATACTCCATTGGGACGACTGCTCGACACGACAAGTGAGAGTTAAAAACAGTTAAAAAGTACGTTAACATAGTTAGTCATAAAGAAGTGCGAATATCGGTCTTTAAATATCATTTTTATTTTAAGGGACCACCAACAAAGTACTTACTAAACACATGAAATTATTTGAAAACAAAACATAAAAAGTAGTACTTTTATAGTAGGTGATAACGACCTTAAATAGTAAAATTAAATTTAAAAATTAATAATCAAATACTTAACTAATATTAGTAACATTTTAAGAATACTCTAAGAATAAATAAACATAAGTAAAGACTGTATCTCTATCTTTGGATCTTTTTGTGTTTCACACTTTTGCCAAGTTAATAATTAATTTAATGGAAGATTTCTGCGAATTATTGCTTTCATTCTGTTTAATGTTAAATAATAAATTCTATCAAATTTAAAGTATAATGAAAATCTTGCCGAGTCTCTTTTGACAGGTGTTTTCAAAACTTCCAAATTAATTCTTTCTTTTTAACTGGTCAAATGTGCTTTCGAACTTTCAGTAAGTGAATTTCATTAATTCAAATTTAGAAAGTTTGATTTCACAAGTATTCATTTTAAAAGGTGTCTCTTATAATGCGCGTTTGGCTCAGTTTACAGTGACAGTGGTCATGGGTTCGAGTCCCGCTGGGGGTTTCGTCAGCACGAGTGTTTATACTCTAGTCATGGGTGCTTATATTTATAATAATATGTATGTATTTAAACTTATATATTTGTAGTAAATCAGCTATATGGTATCCGTAACACAAGCCTTGTAGCTACCATGAACCTAGATGGTGCTGTATGTTAATGTTCAAGCATATTTTATATTTATTTCTATTAATCTACATAGCATTGACTATTTTCAACATAATTGTTTTTTAAGAGTTGTATAGAAATTATATAATAATAAATTAAGTGGATTGTCTAATTAAAATGATCGTATCTCAGGTCTTGTGCCATTATTAGAAGGCAATTGAAATCTTAGAGGACAATGAAATATCTTATTTTGTTCCTTTGAACAAGATAAGGTAACCAATTGTTTATCTCCTCAATTAACTCGGTAATAATGATCATTTAATTTATACTTCTAATCTAATTATAATAAATTGTTTGGTTGAACGCGCTAATCTCAAAAACTACTGGTCCGAATTGACAAATTCTTCTTGTGTTTAGTCCGTTTATCGAGGAAGGCTGTAGGCTATATTACATCACGGTGCGACCAATAGGAGCGGAGCATCAATGAAAAATGTTGCAAAAACGGGAAGGGCAGGCGTTAGTTCTGCGAGGTACCATACCGCGCGACTCGGAAAGAATTTGTTTTCCGGTCTTTAGAACGCGTGCGAAGCCTCGGGAAATGCTAGTTATATATAATTTAGATTTTTCTAGTAGGTATAATGCAAGTTTTAAAATACAGTCTCTAGGTATATTAGTAAGCGTCTAACAATACAACTTTACAATGGCGTTTTTTGAATTCAAAGAACTGAATTTAATCTAAGGCATTGAATTCTCGAATCACGAGTTTGATTTTCGTTTAATTAGGGCGAGCGAAGCGATATCTAACACTATCCTAGCACTTTAGCATTTTGTGGTACACTTTACTGAAAAACTATCACGCCTATAGATTTATGATTTGACATAGTTCATAATATCTAGATATCAGGTGTCGAAAAAAATTATAACCATTTAAAACAATGAACATTATCAATTTTGTGTTCATTGAATATAATGTTATTGTACTACTAACGCCATCTGTTAGAAAACCAAAGAGTTAACATCGCTGTAACATTATTTACTCGTCAGAAAAACTACGAGAGCCCTCACAAAACTCAGCTTTTTGCTATTTAGTAATAGTTCTAAATATGTTTCTAATTTAAATAATAAAATAATATTAGCACAATGGTGTATTAAACCGTGAACACTCAAAAGTATTCTGTTTGGTAAAAATGTTTTTATTGTTCGTAGAATTTTAGGCTTGTGTTCCACTTATTTAATTCTTGTTAAACTAGAAAATGTTTTTTTTTTAAATAATGTTTTTGTTAGATATTTAATAGATTTACACTCAGCTACAATAGTTAAAAATAGATCAATTTATCAAAAGTATATAATTATTATCATTCATCTTACATAAACAACTCCGGTGATTGTCCCAGTCTACTATTAATACTATACAGTCTAATAGCATATATAAACATACCTATAATAATAAGTTATTAGGTACATACTTATGCATATTGAAAGTGTAAAGTTTGTTGGTTTGTCCTTCGCTTGACAGATTACTAAATATTTCCTCCTTAGAGTAATTTTACTTTAAAATAACTTTTACTCGTATACTATTGTAGTATAGTATGAATGTATGAATCTATTAATTCTTTTGGGTAAAGGACTTTATTTTATGATAATAGGTAGTGAATGTACAGACAATAGAATAATAAGATGTTTTAATTTTTTTCTAGCCTTTTCATATGTATGCTAAATTTATTTGGATATTATAAATTATTTTAAAAGCGTTTGTATGTATCTTAACGCTAAAATCTTATGTTAAGCGCTTGGCATTTAGTGGACAGTGACCTTACTCAGACGTTTTACTGTCTTTGGGACATTGAATAGAAAATATAAAGAGAGGCAATCTTTTAAAGTGTAACCCACGCAAGTCGTAAACCACGCTTTACAGATAAATGTTTGCGGTCTGTTTGTCCATCATTATGGAATAAACATAGATAATGATCCAGCGCGTATTTAATTGTCATTGTACTATGCTTTTGTTAGTAGATTTTCTATTATTATTATGGTTTAGATCATATCAAATAAGTAAATAAATATACGTTGGATTACACACAGCGCTATCTAGTTCCGTGGTAAGCTACGATGCTTGTGTTACGGATACCAGATAGTTGATATACTACATATATAAATAAATGAATCTTATAAATATAATCACCCATGTCTGGAGTACAAACGATCGTGCTCAATAAATGAATGCCCCCAGCGGGACTCGAACCCGCGACCGCTAGCGCAGAAAGTAGGCCAACACCAACTGAGCCAAACGAGTCGTCATTGTAACATGCTTTTGTTAACAGATTATCTTACATTATTATGGGTTTCGTGATATTTTTTGTTTAATCGGATTAGATATTAAAAGGCAAGCTATATTTAATTTTTAAAGATTTTGTATTGCTTTGAAAAGTTTTTAGTCTACAAGGACAAGACCTTCAAATGAATAATAACGGTTGGTATATAATAATAATCATATAACTTAGAAATAATTCTTTATATGGATTTTAATATTATTTTAAGTTAATTTATAGAATATATATACCTACGAGAAACTTAAAATACTATATGAATAGAAAACAAAAGTGGCATGGTTTTTTCCCCAGTCATGTGTTTCCCCTTTTAACTTAACCTAAATCGTTTGGGCTTTTTTAATGGGAATGGAGGTATCCCGGTTTTAGTATACATTTATTTTTGTTTGTATTAAATCAATAAGACCTTATTATGATGTAATCCGGATAATTTACTATGTATAGCACTTACTTTTGGTGATGTGGTCAGGGCTATAGCTATAATTTATATAATTAAGTATATGTAAATGAATAGATGGATGAATAGCTGAAAAAACTACTTTTGACCAGTCGTGAAATTAAAAAATTATATTAAATATATATATTTTACGTAATTTTACTAAAAGCTTAGACGATTTAAGCATATTTCGAAGTTGTTCTGAAATAAGAAAAGTCAGAAAACAATGATTAGTAAAATTTACCACTACAAAAATCAAACTCACTATCCCTAAAGTCGTAACCGAAAATGCAAAAGCGCTACTGCTTTAGGCGGATAGAAAGCAAGAAAATATTTACCCTTATAAGGCTTTTTCTTCTAATAGTGGCCCGAAGGTTTGTAGGCGTTTTCTTTGAATTGATCCTATCTTAAAACCTATGAGAAATGTCTTGAGTCGATTCTCTCATTTGCAGTTAACCCATCTCGAAAGGGCGCAATATTATTAAAAAAGGAGCTTATCTCTGTTTTCGTTTAATGTCCATAAAAACTTTACGCTTTCGGAATCGTAAAATTCATGCTTGTTAGGAGTATTATTAAATCAATTTTCAATTTCTAAATTATCAAAATTCTATATCTAAATACAATATTTTAAAATATTTCAGTGCTTTTACAAGTTATTAGTAGACTTAAAGCAAATTAAGAGTTTGGTGCAAATGTCATGTATTAAGTGAAAAGTAATAATTAATACAAAATTTAAATAATTTCGAGTATTAGCTTCGCTTAGTAATCGTAAATATAATTTATTTCATTACTATGCATAAAAAAGTTCAAATTTCAAAGCTTTCAAATTTTTGTTAGTAACACTAAATAAAGCTCATCAATAATGCTTAATGCTAAACTATAAAAAATTACTGACAAACAGAAAAACGTTTTGAACTTATTTTTACCTCTTTTTAAATAGTTTTTTACTGATTACTGTAATTAAAATGTTTATTCGTTAATAAACGAATTTAAAGACTTTTTAAATACATTTCATCATTCATGATTTCATTTTTGGTACTTTTAAAACAAATCTTTCTCGATATTTCATATCATTTATTTTACCAATGAACGTCTTAAAATAGATAGTAAATGATGGTAACTATACAGCACAAACTATAAGAAAAAGTTTAAATTCAAGTTTAAAAAATAAAATGTACGATGTTTTAAAAAAAATAGTTTCTTTAAGCTTTAATATCTTGATAATGATCACATCCATTCGGTTGATTAAAGTCATTACTACAAAGACCATTGTTCTAAGGGCAAGACTTTTTCCCTGTTTAAATTTCAATTTAGCTCGCCATAAGCTACTGGATCGTTAGGGTGACTATCCAGGTGAAGCAGTAAACGTTATTATATTGCCTTTCATTTTTCTCTTACAAGTTTGAAAGCCAGATCTGGGATGAATCACCGGGTATTGGCATTTTTTAAATGTCAAATATACTTTCAACAGTTTTTGCTTAAACGAACCATAAATATAAAGTACTTAGTTATAAGTCATAAGTTATTATAGTAAGATACTTTTACAAGCTTACTTAGCCGTTCATGAATTTTAAAGGGTCATTAAGTTCTTCACCTATGTGTTGTAGATAGTCAATTTGTACCTATGGGGTACATGTAAATAAAATATATATAAAAGATAATGTTCCTTAAGAATTTACATATTTTAACTCTACGAAATCAATCTATTTTATCAAAATTAACTTATTCAGAGTCAATTTAGGAGTATTTCAACTTTTGCATCAATCATCAAACATCAATGTAAACACATTGATTGAATTGACAATTTGACACAACCCTTACTTACAAATAGAGTAATAATGTTACGAGTCACCCCATTTTTTCGTATTTACGTTACTGGTTTTGCGTCCTTAAAGCTATTGTCTAAGATTGGAGATCCTCGGAAACAATTTTCCGAAGCTGAACTCTCTTGATAATGTCCCGACGCGACTCGTTTATGTTGGAGTTGAGATTTAAAGTTTGTGGAAGACTCATTTAAACTGAAAATAAGCAGAAATACAAGTTTAAGTTTAACTTCGAATTATTCAGTAAATTCAGTGTTGCTATACGAATGAATACATTTATTTCGATTTTACAGTTTTTTTTATTATGTACTAGTGATTTCCGCTCGCTTCGCCTTTGACTTCACCCATATTCCCTTGGTATGTTAAATTTTTCATAAATGAGATATTTTTCAGGAGTGAGAAGTATTTATAATCATATCACATCAAAATCAGCCCAGTGATTTTCTTGTGATGCAGTCACAGACAGACTAAAAATCTTAAAACTGTAGATTCGAATTTGATTCACCCTATCGTCCCACACCTGGGCACGGGCCTTCCTTCAAGAAATTTATAATAGAAGAAAGCAGCAAGTTTGTACTCGCCAAACCATACTAATGCTATACGAGTGTTGCTTTTCCTATTTTCCAGGCGTTTAAAAAATACTATTTTATTCTCAACCAGCTAACATAAAGTAGTTACTTCCTAAATCCTAGGTCTAATATAAATGTTTAAAAATTGTTAACAGAAAATAAACCCCAAAAAATATACCTAGGTTTTAGGGAATGTATTCAGACTAACTTTTTAATCCCATTGTTGGTCATAGAAATTCATAGAAATATCAAAATGGATTGGCTTATTTATTATATTACCCTCATCGTCTTAACCATTCTAGATTTGCTATATAGCGTCAAAAATGACATATCCAGTAATGTAAGAACTTAGATCGGCGATCTATTCGTTTATTATGATTTTAACTTGCGGCCCATTGAATTCACAGGACAAAAGATTTGCTCTCGACAAAATATTATGTTAAGAACAATGTTTCTTATAAATACTTTGCTACACTTTAAATTAATTATATTTTATAATGAATTTCCTATATCGCTACGCTAAATTGTTTCGCTTTAGTTAGTCTTTTAATATTAAATGAGCAATTCTTGTATACATACTAGCGATTCACCCTCGTTTCGCTCGGATTCGTCTCAAGATCTGGCACGAGCGAAGCCGCGGGTTCCGCTAGTTACATATAAACCTTCCTCTTGAATCACTTTACCTATTAAGATAACCGTATCAAAATCCGTTGTGTAGTTTAAAAGATCTAAGCTTAGGCACATAAGGACTGATAGACAGCGGGAAGCGACTTTTTTTATTATATGTAATGATTACTATTCATTGAACCTTTCCCTTAAAAAGTAATTATATAAATACGAGTTATTAATATAATAGATATACAAGTGCTATATAAATAAAAAAAGACATGTTTTTCCAAACAACAAATTATAACATACTAGCGTTACTAGGTTTAGCTCGAGCGAAGCCGCGGGTTACGTAGGTTCTGTTCTGATATGTAAGCTATATTATTATTTATTGTAAAATTTCATTAAAATCCATTCAGTAGTTTTTACGTGAAAGAGTAACAAACATCCGTCCATACTTACAAACTTTCGCGTTTATAATATTAGTAGGATTCAACAAGTACCCACATTCTTTGTTATAAAGTGGAACTATGAGAGAAAGAGCATGATGATAAATAAATTTTTCAAGTCATCATTTGTTAGAAGTGGAGCTTTTTGGCTTGTAATACAAAAATCTCTCAAAATAAAATAGATTATCCCAACTGGGAGTTATGTTGAACAAATATACGTAATCCTATTTACTTAGGGTCCTAATTCAACGGACTTGAGGCGGATTTTCCGAAATCACTGGAAGCCGTTCCATCCACTTTTAAGTTACCAGCTTGTGATATTAAACTTTATCACACAATAATAAAGTCTATTTTTCTTTGACATATACAATAATATTGTGATGAAACAAATATGAATTACTATTTGACATTCTATTTTAATGGATATAGAGTTCATTTTAGATTGTTGTGTTTGAAATTGTGTTTAATGGGTAGAAATTTGAGAAGAGTATCTGATTGAATGATAGGCTTTGTTGATAATTTATTTGTGAGGAATTAGAGTATGTCATACAATCTGTGTGCTTTATTTATATTTTTCTACTTATAATTAATTAGGTTTATGATATTTTCATTTAACAAGTGTCTTTTCATAAAGTGAAGATCGTTATTTATACTTATTAGAGTTCTGATGTGAAGTTTGAGGTATAACGTATTGTGAGAGTAAAAGTAATTAAGATGATATTTGTATTCGTTCACACATTTATAAGAACATTGAGTTTGGTGGTCACCAAAATAAATATAAAAGAAAATTATTATAATACTTTGTAATTTACATTTTTGTCGTAGGTTATAAAGACTACATACTATATAGCGTACTTATCTGATATATATAAAAATCTTGTGTCCCGGTGTTTATTATCGAACCAGCATATTTTATTTGTGTAAGATTTGGTAGGTCTGAAAATAGGTTTTAGGTTATTTTTTCCCTAAGCGATAAGGGACAACCTTCACATTTAATTTTTTTATTTTTCGACCAAATTAAAAAAAATATATGTTATTTTCACCTTTCTACCGCCAATTCCTATTCTTTAATAGTGATTAGAATGCGGGCGGAGCCGCGGGATTTGCTAGGTATATTATAAAATCATAAGGAAATGTATTGATAATAATCAGGAGAGTCTCAAGAAACGACTAAACAGTTCCTTTTAAATAAGATTTTAAGCCCCTCTGGAAATATAAAACGCTTGAGATTATCGTAGTTCTTACACGTCGCGTTTATCCGTAAACATTTCTATAAAGAAAATTATATCCTCTAAAGCGTTAATGCGTGGTTGGTATTTTTAAAGCTTGTTCAAATTTTAAAAAGATATAAAATGTGATTTTTATTTTTTTATGCGAAATGCTTTTATTTATCTCTTCTCACTGGGTTTTATTTATTTATGTATTATTTATAGAATAAAGTATTTATTATTTATAGAATAGAATGGAATGGAATAGAATACAATGGAGGAGAGTAGAATAGAGCAGAGCAGGACATGACAGGAGAGATCAGAACATAACATAATAAACATAAAGATTTTAAACTTAGTTTTTCTTTAAGTCTTTAATTTTCTATTTCAGAGTATCACGGAAATCTATCACGAAAGTATATCAAACAAATACACTACTAAGAAAATACCATAGATCCTAATTAAATGTATTTATTTTGAAATCGATCGAAATGGATGGACAGACGAAAGCAAAATCGCTCTGAAATCTGATATGCATGACAGATATTATTTTTTATAAAAATCATTGAGAAAAGAAACTAATAACTTACATGTTTTCTGCATTGAAGTATATGTTACATAAGTGATATGATATAAAAAATCACAAATTATTTTCTCGTATGCTACGAGAATATTCCACTAACCAACATTTTTACCATTACAGAGATTAAAGCGGAAAAACAAGGATCTTGAAATTTTATGCACCACTAAATATATGGTTTGCTTCCGATTCGTTTTAATTAATTTTAAAAATTTTATATGAAATGTAATTACGAATATATTTTTTAACTAATTAAGGAAAGTTGAGTTTTTTTTATTAAAAAAAGGATAGCAAAGGATTTAATATTTTAATTTTACGATGTAATTTAGATTTGTAAATATTTAGAGCATAAAGTATTGGTAAAACTATTTGAATTATACATTTATTTATGTATCTTTAAAATTAAATCTTAAAATTTTAACTAATTAGATCTGAACAAATATATTTTGGAAAATCTCATAATAATAATTATTATCTTATTTTATTATTTGACGCAGTTTGTAGTCTACTTTCTTGCGCCAGCGGTCGCAGGTTCGAGTCCCACTGCGGGCATTCATTTGTTAAACTCGGATGGTTGTACTCCAGTCATGGGTGTTTCTTTTTATAATATGTATGTATTTAAACTTATATATCTGTTATTCGTATATTAAAAAAAATATCGATACGATCGATCGATTTTGTCTATTTTTCTCGAAAAACCGACTAGACAAATTTTGATGCCATTTAGTATCACGATAGCTGATGTTATAAACGTAGGAACAAACCAGACGTGAGCTGTTAATAAATTTTACACTCCAAAATTGCAAAAATCTAAATAATAAAAACAGAAAATTCTCTCAAAGTTCAGCATCTTCAAGTACAACGTCGTAACATTATTTTAATTGAAACGTAAAGTTCGTTGCAATTCGATTTTTCAATTTCCAAGCACTGCATTTTTTAAATAACTTTTTTCTACTTACTGCTTGTTATCCACTGAAGCCTGAACTTAACATATGGCACTACACTTCTCCCGCATTCGAGACCAAATGAAATTAAAACGTATACTACAGTAATTATTCTTTATAATATTTCTGCATAACTCAATTATTATAAGTCAGAGACGGTGGTTTAATATATTTTATTTATAATACCTTTCTTATAAGATATTTAATTTTAGTGGATACAACTTTTATTGTGTATGAATTATTTGTAATAAGATGTTTGTTTACGATTACTTTTGAAATCTAATTTTAAATGTATTATTTGGTTACTTTTGTTGTGCCAACGGTCGCAGGTTTGAGTCTGCTGGGGGCATTAATTTGTGTGATATCCATGAATGTTTGTATTCCAGTCATGAGTTCGTATTTATAATATTTATGTATTTAGAGTTATATATGTGTAGTGTATCAACTATCAATCCTCGTAGCTTACCATGGAAGCTACGGGAAATTCCAGTTTTATTATATACTAGCGACTGGCCCTCGCTTCGCTTGGGCTCTTCCTAGATTTAGTACAGGCAAAGCCGCGGGTTCCGCTAGTTATGCATATAAACCTTCCTCTTGAATCACTCTATCTATTAAAAAAACCGCATCAAAATCCGTTGCGTAGTTCTAAAGATTTAAGCATACATAGGGACATAGGGACAAAGAAAGCGACTTTGCTTTATACTATGTAGTGATGTATACATAATATTGTGTTATTTTTTACTTCTTGGTTTTTGATCGACCAAAGTCAGGGCGATTCGTTTGTATAGTATATATTTTTAGTGGTCTCTAGACCTTAATGAAGAAGTTAGTCTCAACGGAGTGCAGGTGCTCGAAATATTTATATCTCGTTTTTCGTCGCAAGTTTTGTTCCGGAAGCCGCTGGGAAATTTACTATTGCTCTCATTTTAGCATCTAGCCTTTCTATAAACCATATTTTATGTTTTTTATGTATACTTTACTGGTTCGTGATAATTTATTAAAAACGTGGTTTTTCGTTATTTTCAGTGGAGTAATGTTTTTATGATACTTACTTTTGATATGATATTTTTTTTTAGTTTATTTATTTAGTAGCTTGTTTTGATGTAATGGGTACGATTACCGATATACCTACATATTGTATTGTATAAATAAATATATAAGAAAAATAGAATAAAATTATTAATTGTATTTTAAGTTGTATTACGTATATATAATATTTTAATATGATTTTCATGTTAACAACTTTTTGTGTCTACTTTTTGTTTCAAGGCCCACTGCAATGTAGATTTTATCAATTTGATGCTGTTTTCGAAATGAGGCTTCTAGATAAATTTTATTATGGTTCCGTAAGCGAAATTAAAAATCGGATCCGTACATTTTCGTCACATCTCTCCGCATGTCACTGTAATTTTACTAAAAATTCTAACTTTTGGAATGAAGTTCTTTATGGGGCATTGCGGAGGGGTATCCTATCCGGGAATTTTTTTAACGTCCGTAGCGTTAACAAAAACGTTAGGTTTTTAAAAAAGAAATTTTGTCTTTTATAATAAGGAACCTCGTTCCTATCCGGTGTCCCACGACGCACTTTTTTTTAATATATTGGTACTAATGGTAATATTCTTATAATTATAAGACTAATTATGGTCTAAGAGCCGGTGGAAGATCGACCTTCACCGACCTGATAACCAGATGAGACATATTTTTCATTAAATATAATTTATAAACAAATATGCCTATAATTACTTGCCTATCTGAAAGTGCTCATGGCTATTTTTAATTAAATTAACTTTAATTGATTTTTTTTTCATCACTTTCATTCTTTTGATAACCAAATGAATTTTATTTCACTGTTAGTTTTTAACACACAGTATATGCCTCAGTAGGTTTGCCTACTCATTTTTGTGTATAGCTACCAAAGCCGATGTAAACAGGTAAGTCAATATAGGTGACTCCATCGTTCTGCTAACTTATCGAAAGTTATATCAAATTTTAGATTATTTTATTACAAAATCAGTCATATAGACTTGCCTGCAAAAAATCATACTTAAAGCACTGTTGCCCAGCTAAAAATAGCCATGAGCACTTTCAGATAGGCAAGTAATTATAGGCATATTTGTTTATAAATAATATTCGATAAAAAATATGTCTCATCTGGTTATCAGATCGGTGAAGGTCGATCTTCCACGGTCTCCTCTACTATTAGGTATATGAGACTAATTATAATTAGTCTCATATGATGGCCGTCTGATGTAACAAGAAAGAGTACAATCTTAACTTCTTAGCTTTATTAGATCATGATGTCGCTACTGTGTGCGGGAATCGATCCCGCTGATATCTTTAATGTTATTATAAGATATCGTTAACTTAATTTGCAAGTCCGTTAACTCCGTTTCAGGGTACTTCTTAGAGGATACCAATTAATTTAGTTTCGGAAAACATAAAATTTTAGATTATTAAAAAACTCATAATTAAAAAATTATTTAATGTACAAGTCTATATATACAAGTTAAAAAAATAGAGTGTCTGTTTCTAGAATCAACATAATAGATTTTCGCTAAATGCATATGGAAGTATATGCGGTACATATAAGAATGAAAATATAAAACTCCTTTATAGTAATTTCTTTAAAAAAAGATCATGTAAAAAAATAAATGTGAACCAAACTTATGTGGAAGAAATATGTATAATAAATCTTCTTTCACTAACAAAACATCAAACAAATGTTTTTCTTTACAAATCAGAAATATATTTTCTTATGTATTGCTCTTAACAATATTAAACTTTCGCTTAAATTTTTCTACTTACGAGGTAAAATAATCTGCTTCCCGCCGTCTGTAGGCTTCAATATTTTAAACTACGCAACACATTTTAATGCGGTTTTCATCAATAGGCAGAGTTATACAAGAGGAAGTTTTTACAAGGTTTATAATACTTACATACATATTATAATAGAAATGCTGAGAAATTATCTCATTCTCATCTTTTTCTCTGAAATAGTATTATGCTTTTTATGAACTAGCAACACCCGGCCCTAAACTAACTAACTAAATGACTCCTTATAACAGTAGCTATCTGCAAGTGAAAGTCCCGTCGAAATCGGTTTAGCCGTTTCAGAGATTAGCCGGAACTAATAGAGAGACAAACAAAAATAAAAAAAAGATTTTTTGAAGTAAGTACTTTTGTGAATAGCTGTTAATTTAAAATTGCAAACAGACACTTCAATTTTATTTATAAAATATACTTATATACTGAATTGATGTACTGATAATTCTAAAAATATGGCTTTCTATAGTCACCACTATATTAAATATCTCGAGGATTGATAAAGCCTTGTATATAAGTTGTAGTAATAACCTACGAAATATGGTTTTCAGAAGCCCTCGGGACACCGAGGTACCGGTAACGACGTTACCATTTTTTCTTGTTAGTTACTCGGAAAATTTTCTCACTCTTGACATCTATTTCAATATTATTTTCCAACAGAATAGCGACTTATGTAAAAAATGTAGTGTTTAGAAAAACATGTAGTAAATAGTTAATTTTAAATATAAATAAATTTAGTTGAATAGATTTTTGTTTTAAACTATCATCTATACAGAAAAATGAAATTGAAAGTGAAAACTGTCTGTTTGCAAATTTAACACAACGGCTTTTTACTAAATGCATCATAATATATAATTACTACAGTACTTTCAGGCTACATTTATTTCTGCAAAATAATTAGGGCTCTACTCAAATACAACGTAAATTTTGAAGAATAAATAAATTTAAATATGTTGTGACATTTACGCACAGCATTATCTAGTTCCACGGTAAGCTACGAACCTTGTGTTATGGACACTAGATGGTTGATATACTACATATATATAAGTTTAAATACATATGTACATATCATTACATAGTATAAAACAAAGTCGCTTTCTTTGTCCCTATATCCCTTTGTACGCTTAAATCTTTAAAACTACGCAACGGATTTTGATGCGGTTTTTTTAATAGATAGAGTGATTCAAGACGAAGGTTTATATGCATAACTAGCGGATCCCGCGACTTTGCCTGTTTGTTAAATCTAGTTGAGTAATCTAATGGAGTTGCTAGTTATAAATATAAACATCCATGAATGGAGTACAAACATTCGTGCTCAACAAATGTACCAGCGGGACTCGAACCCGCGACCGCTGGCGCAGCAAGTAGGGTCACTGCAAACTGCGCCACTCCTGTCGTCAATAAAGAAAAGAAGAACTTGAATAGAATGGAGGGCTAAACTGCTTTGTATAAATTCACTTGTCATTTCCTTACAAGTCAAAGGAACTAAAGTTAATTGAATTATGTTATTGAGTAACATAAACTATACCTATGTTTATAATAAAATTAGTGACATGGCTTTGCTTTACTCAGGTGAACTGCCTTTTTCGATTTGATTCAAAATATCGTTTCTTATAATATATTTATTTAACGACACATGCTTTGTAAATGAAACTATCTATTCGGATTTTGTCGCAGTAAATCTGCGGATCAAAAATTTGGATTTTTGGTTCCCGACGTTTCGAATGCTTTACAGCAATCATGGTCACGAGACAGACACATGTCTTATTTGTTTGTAATACCGTACTTGATAAGCCAACAGTCGCGGGTTTGAGTCCCGGTAACGCGTTTTCTAAACACAACTGTTTGTACTACAGTCATGGGTCTCTTCTTCTTTGTCCAACCCTCTTCCCAGTTTAGCTGGGGTCGGGTCTCCTTGTACGGTTGCGCCAAAGAATTCTAATCTGGCTTGTCTCTGCACTCAGGTTCTCTCTCTGGATCTCTTTTTGCATATTTGACCACCAGGTGGCGCGTGGTCGTCCTCTTCCTCGCGATCGGTCAGGGATATTTAGAACTTTGTGAATCGGATGGTCGTCGTTCCGTCTAAGAATATGGCCATACCAGCGCATTCGGCTTTCTTTTAGCTTTTCTGTTATAGGTGCTACCTTAAATGATCCTCTGACATATTCATTTCGTACTTTATCAATTCGAGTTACACCCCCCGCCCATCTGAGCATTCTCATTTCATTAGTATGCAGTTGTAGTTCGTGTGCCTTTTTTATGGTCCAGCATTCAGCTCCGTAGGTCATGGCTGGTCGTACAACTGTTTTGTATACTCTTCCTTTCACTCTGATAGGCATGTTGCGGTCGCACAAAATTCCCGATAGAGATCTCCATTTAAGCCAAGCTGTATTAACTACATAAATTTATGTACTACAGTCATGGGTGTTCATATTTATTTATAATATGTATGTATTTAAAGTTATACATGTGTAGTACATCAACTATCTGCTATCCGTAACACAAGCCTCGTAACTTACAATGGAACTAATAATGTCCCAACATATTTATTATTATTTATTTATCGAATAATGTTTATCCTAACTAATATTATAAATGCGAAAGTAACTCTGTCTGTCTGTCTGTCTGTCTGTTACGCTTTCACGCCTAAACCGCTGAACCGAATTCGATGAAATTTGGTACACAGATAGAGAAGACCTTCAGAAAGGACATAGGCTACTTTTTATCCCTGTAATCCCACGGGAACGGCAACTACGTGGGTGAAACCGCGGGGCGCAGCTAGTATAGTATAAAAACGATAGTTTATTTATTTTTTTACTCTTATAATATGTTAAAGCTGCCTAATTATTGATTAATGTAATACCACAGTCTAATGAAAATCTTTTTATTACGCTGTGGTAGTACAAATTAATATAAGATATGGCTTATCAGAAAAGCTAGTGTTAAATATATAATTATTATTTTATTTTATGAATTAATTCTATTGTATGTACAGGATAAAGTTTAAAACAGAAACACGTTTTTGAAGTTAAATAAATGTATATTCACAAACTTTTTTGATAAAAAATATCTGCTGTTATATTATTTTTGGTGTTTGAAATATCATTTACATTAATTAACTTTTGATATCTTGTAATTTAATCAGGCAACCTGCTGATTTAGGTAAACTTATAATTAAAGTCTAACTGGCTCGAACCAGTTCCTTAAATATTTTAAGGAAAATCTTATTGCCATAGTCATTACTATTAATAAGTGTAGATGCGAAATCTATAAGTTCTGAGTTTAGATTTCTGTCCGTATGTACCACATCACAAGAAAACCACAGGTTTTTATGAAATTTTGTATATACATAACGATAGCTTTGTTTAATCCGGGTCAATATAAAAGGTTCTTTATACAGTGGGAAAATATTTATCGCTGAGAAATCTGTACTAATTATTACAACGTAGGTACGTATAAATAAAATTGATGTGTACGTTTTTAATTTCAAATTAACGGCTTTTCACAAAATGCATATGAAAGTATATACGGTATTAACATCAAAAAATCAATTTTTAAATTTTTTGTCTGTCTGTCTGCTTATTCCAGCTAATCTCTGAAACGGCTTGACTGACTTTGACGGGACATTCAGCCGCAGATAGCTAATGTTATAAGAAGTAACTAAGGCTACTTTTATTAACCGACTTCCGCAGGAGAGGAGGTTATATTAGAAATTTTATTTATTTTACTAGAGATAGGTTGGAGATCTTGGAAGTGACTGAAAGAATGTAAGATACATTTATTCTTTAAATCTACTCTTAAGGGACAAAACAAGGGCATAGAAGTAAACATTTCTTAAGTTTTCTTTTAGTTTTAAAAGTACCAATGTGTTTACTTTAATTTAATCTATTTTATACGAACTGTAACGTTCGTCAAAAAATGTATATTGTACGCTTAGACTTGAAAAAGTCATATAAGAGTATATTTCACCTCGCTACGATAACGGAAGCTACAAAATGCGAGTAGAAATGTAAGAGGAAAACCAACCTTCACAATGCGGAGCCCATAATAAAACAAGTTTAATCGGAGAGAGTGGTAAAAAAAGCTTACAAAGCCGAAATATTATCACACCGGTAATAATTATAAATGTGAAAGCTTGCTCACCCCACGCTTAGCTCGGGTTTGTCCATAGATTTAGCGCGAGCGAAGCCGCAGGTTCTAGTTAAAATAAATAAAATTTCTAAGATAAAAGTAGCCTAAGTTACTTCTACTATATATTTATATTTTTATTTGGACTCAAATTAAATTTAAAAAAAATTTAATATTAAAATTTTATAATACGAGTAATACAAATAATAATAAAGAAAAAGCAAAAGCAATGAAAAATGTATAAAAAACAGATTCCTTCCAACTTCATACAAAATATTTACACGAATAGCTAAATGGAAAGTGACGCCGAGATGGTAACGATGTTGGCATTTTTGCATTACGTCGTCAATTATAGGAAAATGTGCTTTAATATTTTCAGTTCGTGAAAGCGGAGACGTGACATTTATTATGATAAATGACACTTGGATGTTTTTTTAATGTACTTGGTTTATAAAGTTCAATAGTCTTCTATTGTACGTATTTAGTGTATAGATATATTGTGGCTTTAGTACTAATTCCTTTACACAATCTGGTTGTATTTTACAGAAGAGATTACAGGTGACATAAATGACATGAAATAAATTCATATTTCGAAAGTAAAATCTTTGTTATTAAAATATGAATTCATATTTATAAATATTAGTTAATGGCTTTTTCGTTTTAGTAAGCCACAGTAACAGCCCGGAGTTAAGAAGTTGGTGGTGTGTCCCCGTGACTCGAAGAGTATGTAAATCCGTCGATCCTGCGCCTTAACTATCACTGGTCGTGACACCAAAGTATGAGAGTGATAGGAATAGAGTGTGCACTTGTGTCTGCGCGTACACTTGTGCACTATCATATCCCCTGTGCAGTTGGCCAGTCTCAATGAGATTGACCGTTGTGGCCGGAATTGGGAGGACATCTTGATATGGCAAGTATCATATAGATCATATAGGTAGAAGATAAGATATAGAAAACTAGCGATAGGTAGACATTTTTGAGAAAGTAAATTTCTGCTACAGCGTCATCTACCAGCTACTCTTATTGATAAGAACCAACTAGAACCAAAAGTAGACAAAAGTCATTAAAATCGTTAAGATAAAGTAGAATTACGAACAAATTTATATCCCAATTCCTTTATACACACGTAAGTGGAGCAGCGGGTAAAAATTAGCCGAGTTCGCTTTATTTATTTAACACACTAATTTAAAAACCTCTAAAATAATATTTCTATTTCAAAAGCTCACCTTAAAGTGTAGTAGACGCATTATTTTAAAAGCTTTTAGGCTAAACCAGAACATTTGTATGGTCAGAATAAAAGAAGAAACAAAATGGACTACTGGAAAGTATGTGGAGTGCTGTTAGTACTTACGAGTACATATAGACTTGAATAATATACTGCAAAGTGCAAGTATTATAGTTACTGAGGTTGAGGTTGAGACTTAAAGTATAAGTAATCAATAATTATTAATTTAACCTTCCTTTTATTCGAAACCTCTATATAAAATACTAGCATTTCCCGCGGCTTCGCACAAACTAAAGACCGGAAACCAATTTCTTCCTGAGTCGTGCGGTATGATACCTCGCAGAACTAACGCCCGCCCTTTTCATTTTTGGAACATTTGTCATTGATGCTCCGCTCCTATTAGTCGTAGCGTGATATAATGTAACTTATAGCATTCTCGATAAACGGACTATCCAACAAAAAAAGAATTTTCAAATCGAACCAGTAGTTCCTGAGATTAGCGCGTTCAACCAAACAAACAAACTCTTCAGCTTTATAATATTAGTTATAGATAAATAGGCATTTTTGTACTGATTGTCTGACGATATTTTTATTTTTTCTTTGTCTTTTTTTTGTTAAATAGATAACGACAGCTATCACTTCTTAATAATTTTATTATCTTATCAATATTAATTCATTTAAAGTTTTAAGTGAAACTAGCTACTTATAACACGCACACACGCACATATGTACAAAAAAAGATACAAACATATTTTTTTTCATATTAAATGTAATTCGGTTTTTTTATCAATATACAACTATTATTAATATTGTATTGAAATTGAACCTATTTAATTTTTGTATACCTCTTAATGCTTATAATAAATACATTGTAAAGATATTACCGTGGGAAACTAATTTTAATAATGTTTTTCAATTTGAAGCTTAATTATGAGTGATTCTTAACGCTTTCAATTGCTCAAATTTATAATTGATTAATGTATTATTCAAAGATTCGTAAATATAATTATTTTGTTCACTCCAGCCAAAGTTCAAAATGATTTTTTGTCAAAATAGAACTCAATGTTTTTATTTACATATTCTTGTATGCAATTGTATTCTTCATTGAATCAAATAACATTACAGTTTATATGTATAGAATAACTAGCAACTTACCCTTCTCCACTCGGATTCGTCCCTCGGCACGTTTAAATTTTTTGAGGGAAACCTTAATAATTTTTTAAAACAAAAGTACAACTTTCTCTTGGTTCTTCAACCTTTGTTGAAGATAATATGGTCGTTAAGATTTCCGAAATTATCCAATTTCCTTATAACTTTTCCAAGTATGAACCTTGTACAAAGTAAAAGTAGTACTTTCTTAGGTTTACGCGAATACTTGACATTATAAATGAAACTATCTTTTCGGATTTATAAATCCGCGACAAAATCCGAAAAGATAGTTTCATTTATAAAGTAAAAGTAATGAAATCGGTTAATTCGTTCTCAAGTTATGGCCTAACCAAGAGACTGGCAACTTTAAGATCAGAAACCAAACAGTCATACAGCCAAAACTCAAAGTAACGTTCTTATGTATCATTATCAGCCCTTTTTAATGTCCCACTGCTGGGCACGGGCCTCCCTCAGTACGAGAGGGATCTATAATAGAGACGACGACGACGTATACATAATACGTATAATAAAATCCTCAGTCAAATCTCTAACATTATTTGGAAAATCTTATTGAAATAGCAATTATTACTTTTATTATTGTTATTTAAGGTTAGGTTTAGGTTATCAATTCGATCGGTATTTTTTTAAGGTAGTACACCGATTACTCTGGGATATATGATCCGATTTACGTTATTTTTCTTCTGTTTTATGGGCAATAGTTGCCATTTGGTCCCAAAAAAAATTAACATAGTTTGACCCAGTGGTGTTATTATCCTTGGAAAATTCATTCACGCATACCACCTGTTGGAAACAGTTGGTATGTGGAACTCACCGGCAAGCCAGTACTACCCACTAAAACCCAAGCTCCCATCTTCCGTCTTAATGAAGCGTCGTAGGATAGCTTGCGCATTCAAACTCGACCCCCCAGTAGCTGCTAATATCTGGTTACCTGTGTCAACATATACCTACATATGACGACACGTTTGGCTCAGTTGGCAGTGATCCTACTTTCTGCGCCAGCGGTCGCGGGTTCGAGTCACGCTGGGGGCATTCGTTTGTTGAGCATGAATGTTTATTCTCCAGTCATGGGTGTTAATATTTGTATTATGTATGTATTTAAAAAATATATGTGTAGGATATCAACTATCTGGTATCCGTAACACAAGCCTCGTAGCTTACCCCGGAACTAGATGGCGCTGTTGTAAAAAATGCACAACAACATATTTATATTTATTATGTTCCAACATATTTAAATATACTAGCGACACGCCCTCGCTTCGCTCACACCCCGCGTAGATTTATCGCAAGTGAAGCCGGTTCCGCTAGTAAATTTATACAAAAACTTAACAAATTATATTCTGAAACCTTCCTCGAGAACCACTCTATCCATTCCTGAAAACACATGAAAATCGGTGCAGTAGTTTTTGAGTTTATCGCGAACATTAGCATAGGTAAAGCTAAATAATATACTATTACTTGTAGAACCTTATAATTTAGAATTCAGTATTATTGAAAGTCTTTATTAACAAAACTCCCTTAAGTCTCGCTCCGTGAAAATGAAATTATTTAATGTTATTCGCTTAACTGTTCTTAGGGTAAAGTTGTTTTCATTGATTTAATCCAACGTTTTGTTGACTTAAGTCACACAATTTTAAGAAGGTCGTTAATTAATTTGATTACGAGAGAAAAGTTCAGTGGAAATTAAAATAAAATACGTAATGTATATATTTATCTATATTTTATTATTGTCATTACAATTTTTCTCCAGACTATTGGGAACTCTCTGATAGATGTTAACTTTTAGTGTAAGCTCAAAAATGAGATATTACAGTAAAAAGTATCCTACCCCTATAATAATCCTAGTGTTGACCCGAAAAATATGCTATTACCATACCTAATTTTACCTAAGTCAGTCTGTTCTCGTGATTCGGTCTCAGACAATAGACACGTCATGATATAATGACTACTTCAAATAGATTTTCCAAAAATTATTAAATGTATAAATTCGTACTAGACTCTGTCAAACCCAAATAGATATAGCTGCCGTCGTTTAGTTCCAAATAACACAAAAAATCACGCCGATCCATCACTCTGTTGAAGAAGGAAAAACTAACAGGCAGATACACACAACTACATAGTATAAAACAAAGTCGCTTTCTCTGTTCATATATCCCTATGTATGCTTAAATCTTTAAAACTACGCAACGGATTTTAATGCGTTTTTTTTAATAGATAGAGTGATTCAAGAGGAAGGTTTATATGCATAACTAGCGGATCCCGCAGCTTTGCCTGTGCTAAATCTAGGGAAGAGCCCGAGTGAAGCGAGGGCGAGTCGCTAGTTTATAATATTTAAAGTATACATTAGTATAGTCTTAGACGTGGCCATGACGATTTTGAGCCTACTTTTGACAAAGGACTATACATTAACATATCTAAGAATAAATTTCAAAAAGATGTGGGTGAGGGCTCCAGTAAAGTAACGGTGGGTCACTAATGTAAATAATAAGCATACATTACTTCGTAATATTCGTAATATTTAGGACGAAAATGCCAAAGTAAATATAAAATGGAATGACATATAAAATAAACTCGTGCTCCATTTTCCTTTGGATAGAAATTTAGAGAGCATTACAGACATAAGTATGTACATACTAATGGTTTTATTTTATATGGAAAGTTATATTTTAAATGCTACATAATTTACACCGTGGATAGGTGGGATATTTTAGTCAACAAAACAACTGTCTTTTTTGACTTGACTCAGTAATAGAATCAAGAACCCTCATAATCTGTTGTTATTTATTAATTATTATACAAACAGTATGAAATGTGTTTTAAGTTTTATTGAAAACAAGAGCGTCATCATGGCTTAGCTTGGGTTCGTCCCTAGATACACTTTAACAATTAGCATATTTTTCTCGGAAATTTGATATTTTCTCGCAATAAAAAGTGTCCTATATATTGACCCGGCATCATACCATACATAATATACATAAAACCTGTGGTGTCCAGTGGTTTTCTTGCAGCGGTCAAAGACAGACAGACATATATATATATATATATATATATATATATATATATATATATATATATATATAATTAGCAGAACTTAGTACGTCATATAATATATTTAAGATGTATTTGAACAGCTGGGACAAATCAAATAGCATAGTGGTGAACCTGATTACTGCGACTCGTGATTTGGCGAACGTGACTTTAGCGAGGTTAATCTACTCAACTAGTTATACCACTGACTATAAGAACTTAGGAAAAATTGTATAAGCTTTGTAATCTTGAAAGACTTTCATTGTCTTCAACTTTCTTCTTATATTTTTACGTAGTTTTTATTTATATATGTTTGTTTGTCTACTAGGTTACCAGTTTTACGAACGGGTGAATCGATTTTGGTGAGATTTGTTTAAAATATTGGATACTTGTGATCCCGGCAAAAACTGTGCTTTATGGCTATTTAAAAAATATTTATAATTCATTATATCAAGTCATATTATATTATGTTATATGACTTGGCTCAAGTTCAGAAATATTTTAAATAAATGGTATGTACGACTTTCATACATATTTTTTGCAATACATTTTGCTATGCCAACATTCGAATCTAAAGTTTTAAAATAAATATTATAAAATAATGACTGTTGAAAATTCTCTATAAGTCCTAGAATGTGCATCGAACTTGACTTTAATTTCAGTACATGTAATGATTTCAAGTAATAACTAAAAATAGACGTAATTGGTTACTTATAAACATAAACTAGTATTTAACTTAAAAAAATAACTATTACTAAAACTATTTTGTTAATTACTATAAAGCTTGTCCAACAGCTTATGCCACTATAAAAGTAAAATTCGATTGACAAACAGAGGGGAAAAAATGCTGAACTTTTGCATCTTTGCATATTTATATGTACAAACTATATTATTGTCCTAAGTCCTTAGTTGCGGTAGTTCTACCAAGTTTCAAGGAAGAGTTTAGCAACTAATCCAAAACTGTGGCGCTTATTGATTTATATTAAGAGAGCCATATATAGATTTACTTGATGGAAAACTTTTACACACGTCGCACAACTTTGAAAAACTCGGAAAAATTAAATTACCTTTGGAAAAGCAATTTCAGTTGGTAACTTAATATTGGTTGCGTGATTTTAGGTATTTTATTCGTGAATTATTTTCATACAGTAAACAGTAAGTAAGTAAGTTTTTTTTAATTCCACTCTGCATTTTTTGTTTAGGTTGGAATCAAAGTAGAACCGGCGATTGAAGTGTCCTTTTACTAACCTTAAGGTATTTAAGTTTTTTGCTAAGTTAGTAGTTAATGTTAAACATTTCACGAGGATCAAACCCATGACCTTTCCTTGCAACATGATAAAAAGGAATAAATAATGATTTTATTCAGTAGCAAATATTAGAAGCACTCGGAGGGATTAGCTACAGCCATCCATCAACCGTCAGTCCCCTGTGAGAGAGCTAGGAACTTTGTACCAGGCACTCTGCCAAATGAGTTTGATTTAGGCAAAACAAGTAATAACTTTCCATTTATACAAAAAATCTTGAAAGGTTATTTCTGTCAAACGAAACAGAATTCAAAAATCTTTAATAGAAAATTACTTTTTAAATAAAAGGTGAGCAGAGCAATTTCAAATCACTTTCAAAGTGTTTATTTTTCTCTTGGGGTAAAAACTTTTTATTGAAATTTACAATTAAATTCTTTATTGCATGGAATTTTTGTGAGAAGACCTAAAGATCGTTTCGTTATTGGAAAACTTTTTTGTTCAAGAAAAAAAACTTAATTTTTACAATTTTCTATCAAATAAGTTTAAGTGATAAGTATAGAAATAAATATTTTATCATTTATTTTTTATTACTTTGTATATTATAAAATGGTTTCGCATTCAGAATAAATTTATACATGTGATTGAATTTTAACTGAGTGGATAGGGGCCGAATCATTTTAGAATTTTTCATCACGAGGAAACTAGATATAAATAGGACAAAGAAAAAAAGTGAATATTAAAAATATACCGATACCAATATAACATATACATGACTTATACATATATATAATAGCATCTACTATAAAATATTATCATTTAACTAGATCAAAACGGAACATAGAAAGTATATTTTATGTACTGTGTACAAAAATAAAAGCTAAAGCTGGATAAGATGGTAGTAGAGCAGGTTAAAAGTCATCTATCAAGCGTCAGAGCTTCGTGAGGAAAAAGCAAGGTAAGTTTTAAGTGCAGCTTATATAACATTGTTTATTTTTAACTAAGTTTACTTCGCCAATGACGTATAGAATGAAGATGACACTGAATAATACTTACTAATATTATAAATGCGAAACTAACTCTGTCTGTCTGTCGCGCTTTCACGCTAAACTACTAAACTGATTTAAATGAAATTTGATAAACAGATAGTCTAGAGTCCTGAGAAAGGACATAGGTGACGTTTCCAAACATGCGTTCACCTTGTCGTGCAGGTTTTGGGTGTAAATAAAAATAAAAAAAGGCATTTAGTAAAAACTAGTTCTTACTAGGAAAAACGCGTTTTATATAAAATCGGGTTTTAACTGTAACATATATAAATAAATAAGATATTCAAATTTTATAAAAAAAATATCCTACAGGGGGTACCTAGGGACGAACACGAGTGAAGTGAGGGTGAGTCGCTAGTATTATTAGGAGTATAATTTATACAATTTAGATAAATAAAATTCAAAGTCTGTGCTTGTAATGACGAAATAACAGCTTTCAATTATAATCGTTTTTGTTTTTTGGCTTTCGTTGTCGTTGTATCGGTTATTTTTATTATTTTTATTTAAACTGAATTAACTTTGATTATTAATTTAACACCATGGACGTATTAGATACGTCCATGTTAAACACATTTACAATTTCGCACAAAAAATAAAAACCCATGAATTTTCGAGAAAAAAAGATTGAAATAAGGAAGTATATTATATTTACATATTAAATATATTATATGATAAATACAAATGGTTGTAGTAAGCAATTTTAATATTATAATATCTGTTTAAAATTTACCTAAGTAGTTAGGACGCACCCTAGCGGCCCGAGGTTAAGTCTACATATGTATAATAAAATTGTAATTTATTCTGTAAATTGAATATGTTTCTAAAATAGTCATTGTTATTGATCATCATCATCATCATCATAATCATCATCATCATCATCAACCCTTCTGGAGCCAAGTGATTCAAGTTAGTTCTATATAAGATATGTTTAATAATTAATTGTCCATATTCAAGTGGATTACCCAACAAATTGTCAAACAATCAAGTTGAATGCTGTCTCAGTTGCGGTCTGTAGTAATCTAGATTCTCTAAGCGAATATTATATGTGTGTAACTCGAAAGATATAGAGCTACTAAAAGTGTCTATGAAATTAAAATTATTGATATTTTAAGTTAAAAAAAGACAACTAAAATTAAAAATGTTATACGAATAAGTCAGTGTGGAGGTAGCCCAGTAGTACCGCACTCGGATGGGAAACTTAGTAAAGCGGGGTTATTTCTCGGCTTTTAAAACTTCTCTTTAGTAAACTTGCATGTCTGAGAGAACTTTGCAAGTTTTCGAAAGTGATGGACTATAGTCTAGGGGTGGACCATAGCCTAATCTAGCAAAGGCTCTTGCCCAGCTGTGGAATGTAAGAAAGGAAAGCTGAATAAATCACAGGTTCATTTCCTATCTGAAGCTATTAATGTTGATATACTCGTATGTATGCCATTAGTTCCTTTATAATAAATGTTTATTTCAATTTAAATAAGAATGTTCAAAAAAAAGCCTAGGAGCAGAGTAGCTTAAGGTCATCAGCTTAACTAAATTATGCCGATATAAAAAAAAACTATTTAATTCTATCCTTGAAAATAATATTTACGCAATTCATTTTAAATCTTTATATGGTAGATCTTGTTTGGTTTACATTCATTATAATCTACTACATATGACTTCAGATGACAGAGGGTAGGAGACACTAATTGAAGTCTAACATGGTATTATAATTAGTCTAATCATCTCTAATATATAAAAATCTCGTGTCACAGTGTTTGTTATCGAACTCCTCCGAAACGACTTGACCGATTTTAATGATATTTTTGTGTACCTAACCTACCAAATAGGTAGGTTTGCGAATATGTCTTAGGCTATTTTTTATTTTCCTAAGTGACAAGGGTGGCTTTCTCCAGATTTTTTATGTTTTGCCCAAAGATAATTTTTTTATTTGTTTATGCAAGACTACTTGTAACCCTACATTTTTATCCTTCTAATCTATTTTTAATAGTGATTTGAACGCAGGCGGAGTCGTGGGATTTGATTTTGATTTTTTTTTAATATTATTTTATATTACTTAATTTTAGTTTCATAACATAACACTTAGTTTTAGTCTAAGTAACATAAGATGTTAATGAATGTGAAATTACAAAATGATTTAATATAATGGCTTATATTTTTTGTCTATTAAAAAAACTAATTACATTTGCACATGCTATTTAGCTTATAATATTATAGTGACCTTAGAATTAAAAATATTGTATAATAAATTTTTTATCAACGGTTTAAAAATAAAATATATTTTATATCTCAGTATGCAGTCATAATATGAAAAAACGTGGAAAATTACTTACACGTGGTTACATTTGTAAGTATATTTCAACGTTAGTTTTTCATTGTTGGCTCTAGTTTCTGTTAGTACCATCTATTAAAACATATGTCTGGAATAATCACCGACTAATGGATTGGTGCTTGATGAATTGATCCTAAGCTAGGCTTTAATAACTAGTTATATGGAAATCAAAGATTTGTTTATAGATGATTAATGTGTTTAGCAACTGGATCGCCAGTTTATCAGCGAGCGGAGCAGCAAGGTCGTTGTCGACGGTGCTTGCTCTGATCCTAAATATGTTAATGCTGGTGTTCCACAAGGCTGCGTACTGTGTCCTACTCTGTTCCTTCTTCTTATGAATGATGTATTGCGAATCAGCAACATTCATTGCTATGCCTGCATAGCACGACCGCGCTAATATTTCTCGGGAATACGTCGATGAGTGCCGGAATAAACTAGTGTCTGAAGTCGAATCTCTAATCTCAGCCGCTGAATTTCATCATTAGAAATCGCGCCAAGACTGCAAATTCCATCCACACCACCTCGATGTCCAGCGTTCCACAACAGTGCGATTTCTAAGACATTTCTGCCCCGCACTTTGTGGAACCAGCTGTCGCCAGCGGTCTTTCATAACCATTGCGACCTGGTAACCTAAAAATAAAAAGAGAGCGTATTCCTTCCCGAAAGGCCAGAAACGCATTTGCAAGCCCTGGGGTGTTGCAGATTACTATAGGCGATCGGTGATCACTTTCCATCAGGTGAGCCTCCTGCACGTTTGCCCTCTTTGTCCAATAGAAAAATAGTCTGAAATCAGGCGAAGTCGTACTGTTCTTATACTATATAATATGTGTGTACGTATATATGTTATAACAGTGTTGAACTGTGGTGCTATTACCTACAGTGCTTAGCAAAGAAGTCTTCGGATCGATTTGTGTATTTGGAACTTATTTTTTACGCATTAAAAGATGTAGGAAAACCTTTTTCATCATCCTTAATTTTGGATAATCTCAAGATTAAATCGTGAAATAAACCATTAGCAATTTTTAGATTATAACTGTTTAGTTTTGAAACGTTCCAGGTAGGCGTCTATAAAATAATCGTGAGTAGATTACTCACTAAGTTTTAAATATTAATAATTATTCATAAAAAATCCTTTAGCGACTGTAGACTATCATTATTAAATATTTAGTGAGATTAAGTCACGCACGTGTCTTTATTGCCTAAATTAAATTAAGGCTTGAGAGCCTAATTATTTCATTGTAACGTTTTTTTTGTATTTCTCAAATTTTTTTAGAGATTTTTGGCGGCCGTCTAGTAAGTTTTATATTTTTATTATATTTCCAGTTATAAATAAGTAAGCTAGTTTTCAAATATTATTTTATTTACTTACAATCGTAACACTCAATCAGTGGGCAAAAGTTGGTAATATGTGGCATATTTTTCCTTAGTGGCCAGTACGACATAAATTAGATCTCCAAATACGTAAGCATTACAGTAACTGCTGACAAATCGAAGTTCCTAACTGAAATTTGGCTCGTAAATTATTGCAGCAGATGGTCTCAATGTTTGATCTGTACTTTTTTGAATATTATGGTCCAACAACGGACTGTGGTTAGTATGTATTTTATTCCTCAGTCAACTGACGATACTAATATTATTTAAAATATGAAGTAAGTATGTTTGTTCTTCTTATCTTCATGAATTTAAAATAGAATAGAAGAATAGAATAATTACAAATAACATAACAAAAATAATGATAAAAATAAGAATAATATATAATATATTAAAAATGTACAGAGTCTCAATTCACTAAAGTTAGAATTATGACTACCAGTTCATTTATGGAGTTCATTATTGGCGTAGATATCATGTAACACAAAACAAACATAGACACAATCGTCTCAATCGTAAAAATCGTCTTTCTTGAAGTTGGTTAAATACGATAATATGATCGGTGCTAAGAGTACCTATAACTTTACTAAAGTTACATAGCAATCGAACAAGCAGTTTAAAGCATTACAGAAAACAGACTAAGAGACCATAAATTTAATTTTAAGAAGCAAGTACTCGTACGTATTAATTTAGAATGAACTTGGATTTATCCGAATTAAACAGCAAAATCGGCTTAACTTAAACTACGTGGTAAGCTATGCGATCGACTTTATGAACAATGGTGTGGCTTCTGCAGTGTCAGAACTAATGCTAGGTTTATATGATACCATTTTCAAACGAAATTTTTTGATTATTTTCTAAACGAGAAGGTAAACAATTTAAGAGTATGAATGTTTTTTTTACATAATTTTTCCTGATGGACATATGGTCCATCATCATAAAAAATGAAAATAAATGATGAAATTTTAGTAAGCTCATTTTAATGTCCCTTTGCTGAGCATGGGCCTCCCTCCAACATGAGGGCGATCAGGCCTTAGTTCATCACTCTGGCCGTAAGACAAGTGGTAATCATGATAGAAATGATTCGCACTTGAAAATATCAGAGGTGCGAGACCCGAATAACATAAAAGTAATCCTGATTGGTTAATAGTAAACCGATACGGTTATTTGGAAAGTCCACTGAGATAGAAAGAAAGTATAGAGGTTTGACCGATACTTTTTTTTAAACTATTAATAATTTCATGTCGAAATGATCAAAATAGAATTACATATATTTAATTTTTTGTAAATTATTTTGTACTCAATCGATAGATGTTGTCAAAATCTCGGTAGGAAAATTCGCGACTTTATAAAATATTCATATTTTTAACTTCAAAAACGTGTTTCTATTTTAAACTTCATCCTTTACATAACCTGCTTAACATACAATCGAATTAGTTTATACAGCAAAATAAGATAGCCATGTATTTTTTGATCCTTTTAAGAATATATGTACATATTTGGCATATTGAAACGTTTCGCTCAGTTTGTTGTGAACCTACTTTCTTCTTTCGCCAACGATCGCGGGTTCGAGTCCCGTTGAGGGTATTCAGTTATAAAGCACAAATGTTTGAACTTCAGTCATAGGTATTTATATTTATACTATGTATGTAGGTATTTAAAGTTATATATGTGTAGCGTTTCAACTATCTGGTATATGCAATTACATAAGCCACATAGCTTACCACGGAACTAGATGATGATGTGAGTTTATGTCCCAACATATTTTTAATAAGCATGGTCTCCCTACTTGTTTTATTCTTACGATACTTCCTACTATATTACCGAATTATATCAATGACTCCATGCATTTCATATTCAAAGCTCTAAAATGATTGTCTTATATTCGATTGTGTTACTTGTTTGTGCGGTCATATGTTTGTTGTATTACTATGCTACTAAAAATTACAATTATTGGGAAAAAAGAAATGTGCCAAATATAAAGCCTTTACCATTTTTCGGTAACTATCGAGAATTTATATTATTTAAGAAGACTGGACCACAAGTGGCGCATGAAATTTGCGAAAAATTTCCAGATGAACGATTTATTGGAGTGTATTATGGTAAGGACCCTGCCTTAATCGTTAAGGATCCCCACATAATAAAGCTGGTGATGGCTAAGGATTTTTATTATTTTAATGAGCGTGAAATATCCAAATATACACATAAAGAAGTAATAACACGAAACATGTTCTTTTCTGGCGGTGATAGATGGAAAATTGTACGCCAAAACATGACTGCCTTGTTTTCTTCTGCAAAGCTTAAAGCCATGTTCTATTTAATTGGACAATGTGCAACGAGTTTAGAGAATGTGTTAAATCAAGAAGTGAAAATGACAACGACCTTAGAAGTCAAGTCACTCTTAGCAAGGTATACCATGGACTGTATAGGAACATGTGTTTTTGGTATTCGCACTGGTACACTTGAGACACATTCAAAAAATAACCCTTTTTCTGTAATTGGGGACAAGATATTTGACTGTTCAAATTATGGCGGATTTAGACTAATTACTCGTGCAATGTGGCCGGAAATTTTCTACGGTTTAAGACTTAAATTATTTCCAGAAAGCTTAAACATTTTTTTTAAGCATTTGCTCACTGATGTATTTAAGAGTCGTCAATATAAAGCATCATCACGAAATGACTTTTTGGATATTATTCTGACTTGGAAAAACAAAAAATATCTAGCCGGAGATAGTATGTCGAATATGAAAACAGGCCAAAACAATAAAGAAACAGTGGAATTAGAAATCGATGATACGTTACTGATTAGCCAATGTGTTTTATTATTTGGAGCGGGCTTCGAGACAACATCCACAACGACAAGCCTTTTACTGTTCGAGTTATCAAAAAATCAAGAAGCTCAGACTAAAGTAATCGAAGAAGTTGACGATTACTTTCAAAGGCACAACGGTAAAATAGAATTCGAATGCATTTACGAGATGCCCTACCTCCAAGCCTGCGTAGAAGAAACTGCACGACTGTATCCCGTTTTAGGAACCATTACCCGGGAAGTTGTAGAAGAATATACCTTACCGTCAGGTCTTTGCTTAGAAAAAGGTATGCGTATTCATATACCAGTATACCATCTTCATTACAACCCGGATTACTTTCCAAATCCCGAAGAATTCCGACCGGAACGCTTCTTTGGTGATGAAAAGAAAAATATCAAGCAATTTACCTACATGCCCTTCGGAGAGGGGCCAAGGATATGTATAGGTGATTTGTAATTTTATTTTTATTAGTGTTGTATACTATGTCATAGTTAAATCGCTAAATACTCTGTTAAATATAACTTTATTATTCGTAGTAAATTCTAATTCTGTTCTAATTATTAATATTATTTAATGTTTATATTAAAAAAATAACTATTTAGTGGCATAGTTTATATAAAATAAATTTATGTATTAAATATTATAATCTCTTTGTTCACAGGTCTGCGTTTTTCGAAAATGCCAATGATTGCAGGACTTTTAACAATATTCAGGAAATATCGAATCGAATTAAGCGATAATATGCCAAAGAACTTGACGTTCGATCCGCGATCAATCGTTACCAACCAACCTGTAGGTGGAATTCGTTTAAATTTCATCCCCCGTGAAATTATTTAAAATATGAACTTTTGACTCTAGTTCTAACGGGAGGAGTTAAAAGTTTTAGTCCAGTATCCTTAAGTAAATTATAAGCTTATATTAACGGCCTGTCCACAGGCGAAATTTATTCGCACGATTTATTTTCCGTGATTGGAATTACATTTATTACGCAGTGCGAATAAAATTTCGCACTATTTCTCTCAGTCATGAATAACAGAAAAAAATATTAATTTCACAGTATATAATAATCACAGATTTTTTTCCGCGCGAATTTTAACCGCTGTTGCGGAAATTTCTATAAGATTCGATGTGTTACAGAATTGCGGAAAAAAAATCGCGCGGTGAAATTTCGCAGTGCGAACAGGCCGTAAGTTTATCAAACATTTAATACAAATAAACGTAAAACAGCATTATTGCGACTATTATTTTATTATTATAATTTTTACAACACAGCTTGGTGGACTACAAAAAAATTAACTAAATTGGTACAGCCGTTTTTGAGTTTTTGTAAGACTAACAAACTGTAATTTTTAATTTTGCAAAAGCATTTGGCACATATCAGAGCAGCCATTTATAATGTTGATTTGAACTTCTTCGAAAATATAAAATATTTACAATTTTATAGTAGAATTACTATATATCTATATGCAACAAGAAATCAAGAAATATAATAAATTTATAATTGTCTCGAAACTGTACACTGAAATTATATTGTTTAAAAGTTAAAATCTTATTAAAATAGTAATAATATAATTATTAGACGATAAAGAAGCTGAAACTATAATTTTTAGAATTTTTGTCCGTCTGTTTATAATGTGACAGCATCACGAGAAAACTACTAGACTAATAGGTTTTGATTCAATTTTTTATGATGATAGTTATCGGAGTCAATAGAGAATACTTTTGCCATAATAACCAAACCCGAGCGGGACGAGGGTGAGTCGCTTGTATTATAAATAATGTTATTTAAATCATTTGATCAACTTTTTTTAATTATCTTAATTTAAAATTACCATGTTAGCTTTTTATAGCAGTGGAATTTACACATACTAATTATAGTAGTCATGTTATAAAAATGAGCTTACATCGATATTTTTAGCTAAGCAAAAACATCGTAAACAAAAAAAGTTGTTTTTATATCAACGAACCCATTAATACTCAACATCCTGTTTTTAAAAAAAACTTGTTATCTATTTTTAGTTTTAGTTTATTCATAGCATTGTGTGAATAGGTAATTAGGTACTTTATCCTAACCATCTATTTATCCTTGGGAAATATATTGACGTATACAATCGATAGGAAACAGGTAGTTGTGGGGTTCACCGGCAAGCCAGTACTACCCATTACAACACAATCAACCATCATCCTGTTAAAAATCTAGTCTAGATTTGTTGTTTTTCTTAAATATGATTATTTCAATTTTTTTTATTGTTTTTGCAAAAAATTAGTTAAGTTTTGTTTTTTTTAATATAATTTTGTTTTCTTATTAACTTGAATAATAGATGTCAACACTGTTCTGGTGCATGATGTGTTCTCCAGTAATTGGAGGTACATATTAAGCAATGAAAATTCAAATGTCTATTCCTAGATTCTAACAGAACCTAACCGTATATAACCTAATATACATTAGTAGATTTTAGTAGTTGCAGCATGCAATAAAGTATTGTCATGTATCCCAGGATACATACCATTTACTCAATCATTAATATCAATAGTTTATATTAAAGTATTTTCTTTTTTTACGTTTTTTGCTATTGTTTTTTTATTAAGTTACACTTAATGATAAAATTATTTTAAGTGTGCTGCAGCAAAGCGTGTCCTGGTCTGCTAGTAATTATAATATATATTTGTTATTATTATGGTCGAAATTCGACGACAAGGCGTATTAATAATTCTTTGTTATTCAACTGAATTATTCTGTTTACGAAAAAAATATACAATTTATTATGTTTTTGCGTCTTAAGTAAAAAAATGACTGTTTTTTGCGTCTTAATTCGGTCATAGCTCCCTAATGTTCAAGTGTAAAGCACGTACCTACCATGATATTTATCTTTCACTAGCAAAACCATGACTTCAATCGCACATGCATAGATAGTATGAAGATTGCCTAAGCTATGAGGCTTGTGTAATGTATACGAGATAGTTGCCATACTATGCATATATAACCTTAAATATATTTAGAACATTCGTGCACATTTGAGCTGTGCCAGCTGACGCAGGTGCGAGTCTTGCTTGGGGCATTCATTTATGTATTTACAACCGTGTATTTAATAAGTACATATTATTATTTCTGTCTAAGTCTAACGTTATGGGTAACAATTGAATATAAAATTTAAAGGACTCAGGGTAAATGAACTTAAAATTGCTTATAATATTAATGAAAACACATATTTATATGTCGGATGTTACGATAAACAAACGCGAATAATACAACACAAATGCGAATAATTCATTACGGTTTAGCTTTAGAAAGTGAGTCATGAAGAATTAAATGGACGTGAGTCACCTCAATCAAATCTTCTTTAAATACGCTTAAAATGAAAAATAGACGTATTTCTTTATTTGTATGTTTAGTCCTTTTCAACGTGGTACTGTTGGGCATGGGCCTTCCTTCAATACGAGGGGGATAAAGTTAAAATCAAGTGAAGTGGGTTCAAATCCGTATCTTACACCTCAGATATTTTTATGTGCGAATAATTTATAATATTAGGTACACTTGGCTAGCGTGGTGAACTATGACCTGATCATATTGACGTATGGAGGCCCGTGCCCAGCAGTGGGACGTTTAAAAAGGCTGAATACAATAAAATATATACAATATATATAAAAATATAAATAACTAGCCTTCTCCGCTCGCGTTCTAAAGGCTTAAAATCAAAAGAAATATTTTTCTCCCGTTTTTACAACATTTTTCATTGATGCTCCGCTCCTATTGGTCTTAGCATTATGTAATATAGCCTATAGCCTTCCTCGATAAACGGAATATCTACCACAATTTTTTTTTTATTTCCGACCATTAGTTCCTGAGATTAGCGCGTTTAATCAAACAAATAAACTTTTCAAGCTTATAATATTAGTATCACTACATAGTATAAAACAAAGTCGCCTTTTCTGTCCCTATATCCCTATGTGCGCTTAAATCTTTAAAACTACGCAACGGATTTTGATGCGGTTTTTTTTAATAGATAGAGTGATTCAAGAGGAAGGTTTATATGCATAACTAACAGATCCCGCGGCTTTACCTGTGCTAAATCTAGGGAAGAGCCCGAGCGAAGCGAGGGCGAGTCGCTAGTAGATTACTAAAGTAAAATATTTCGCTTTAAATATGTGATATCCGCTAATAGTGGTAGTACAATGTACATGTAAAGCTGTAAAATATTATAATTTCCACTTAGACTCTACAGTCTAGTTTATTTGCAATAAAGTAAATTCATCAGAAAATTAATATTAGTTTTAGTCCCGTGCTCGATAACAATATGTCCAATAGCGCAAATCTGAACGGAAAATCGTCTAATTTTATGATTAATACGAGGGGGATAAAGTTAAAATCAAGTGAAGTGGGTTCAAATCCGTATCTTACACCTCAGATATTTTTATGTGCGAATAATTTATAATATTAGGTACACTTGGCTAGCGTGGTGAACTATGACCTGATCATATTGACGTATGGAGGCCCGTGCCCAGCAGTGGGACGTTTAAAAAGGCTGAATACAATAAAATATATACAATATATATAAAAATATAAATAACTAGCCTTCTCCGCTCGCGTTCTAAAGGCTTAAAATCAAAAGAAATATTTTTCTCCCGTTTTTACAACATTTTTCATTGATGCTCCGCTCCTATTGGTCTTAGCATTATGTAATATAGCCTATAGCCTTCCTCGATAAACGGAATATCTACCACAATTTTTTTTTTATTTCCGACCATTAGTTCCTGAGATTAGCGCGTTTAATCAAACAAATAAACTTTTCAAGCTTATAATATTAGTATCACTACATAGTATAAAACAAAGTCGCCTTTTCTGTCCCTATATCCCTATGTGCGCTTAAATCTTTAAAACTACGCAACGGATTTTGATGCGGTTTTTTTTAATAGATAGAGTGATTCAAGAGGAAGGTTTATATGCATAACTAACAGATCCCGCGGCTTTACCTGTGCTAAATCTAGGGAAGAGCCCGAGCGAAGCGAGGGCGAGTCGCTAGTAGATTACTAAAGTAAAATATTTCGCTTTAAATATGTGATATCCGCTAATAGTGGTAGTACAATGTACATGTAAAGCTGTAAAATATTATAATTTCCACTTAGACTCTACAGTCTAGTTTATTTGCAATAAAGTAAATTCATCAGAAAATTAATATTAGTTTTAGTCCCGTGCTCGATAACAATATGTCCAATAGCGCAAATCTGAACGGAAAATCGTCTAATTTTATGATTAATACGTGGTATAAATTTTAATATGTTTCATACTAATAACGGCATATAACTCTGCCTGCGTATTTACTTTTAACTTGTCCTTGATGACTAAAATTCTTATTTTGTATGATAGTGCAGTTGAAATTTAAGTATTTTTTTTAAATACACCATATGACTTTGAAAACACAATAAATTAATATAAATATAATTATTTTACATATTTTATACAAATTAAAATACGGAGCTACAATTTTGACGTATCACCTGGGCCAGTGTTGCCAGCTCCAAGTCATGGGTGTTTATATTTATAATACATACATATTATAAATATAAACACCCATGACTGGAATACAAACATCCAAGTTTAACAAATAAATGCCCCTAGCGGAATTCAAACCCGCGACCGCTGACGCTTGAAAGTAGCGTCACTACGAACTGCGCCAAACGTGTCGTCAAGTATGTCTTAAGATTGTACTAGTTATATTAGGTTATTTACGCGGATTTGTACTATCCCGACGATATACTATAATTGTCTAGGCGGTAATAGGCTAGCATGTACGGCTGCGTATTCGGAGGTCCTGAATTCGATTTACATTGCGCAAACATTTTTGACAATTTTTTAGAAGTTTTTTTTTCGACATCGATGTCACCTTTGAGATTCACCGTAGTAAAATAGAATAACTGATCTCATTATTTTATTCTTTTTTCCTATCGGTGTAGTTTTTATTAGTGACCCCGTGATTGTTTTTTTTAGTTTAATATTAGTAATAGCGACTCACGCTCTATTCATTCGCGTGTGTCGCTACGTACTTCTAGAGAAATTTGCTTGCAATAAAAAGTATGTTGTATGTTGAACCGGATAACCAGCTATCATTATATTAAATTTCATCAAAATCTGTTCATTATATTTCTAGTGATGCAAACAAAGACAGACAGACAAAATTTCTAAAAAAAGAGATTCGGTCTCTGTATAATTTTAAAAAAGAGTGAGATTAGGATTAAAAAAAATAATAGTACCGCTGAGTTTCTTTCGCCAGTTCTTCTCAGGTCAGAGGTTTCTTCTTTCCGAACTGGTGGTAGACTCATGACGTTCAGTATGAAATAGTAACAATTTTTATGCTGAATAAAATATTTTGATTTGATTTGATTTGATATTGATAATAACATGAATGAATTAATGAATGAATAATTTAATGAATATTTTAATAATGTTCAGAATTGTTAGAATTTTATTATATGTATAGATATTAATAATCATAATATATACATTATATTATTATAAATTTGCTTGCTACGCTACGCTTGCGTTCATTCGGGTTAACAGTTCTTGGTATACGAATTTAATGTTGTTTACACCAATAGAAAGAGGGATTTTCTTGGAAGAACTAAAATAAACCCCTCTGGTACTTTTCATAGAATAATAAATGACTATATAATTTTAGAGCTATCTCGGGGTATATTTTCATTTATATTTATTTATTTAATATTTAATACATGTATGACAGAAACAACATAACGATAATAACTGCATAGTATAAAACTGTGTCGCAGTTATTAACGCCCACCTCGCAAGCGTCATGTATGATAACCAAATTTCTTACAAATACTAAACTAAAGTAAGAAAACAACAAAAATCTAAGTATTATTTATATAATATATACAAAAAAATAATATATTATTATAGCTATAACAATTTGTACAACGAGCAGGAATCGTACCTAAAATAATGACATCAGATGTTGCGTTACACTAAGGTTGTAATATAACTTCATACTACAAGTCCAATTAAACATGTAAATGTTTCGAGAGCAATAGAGCAAATTATTCGGGAAATTTATGTTAGTGCTGCACTCTGCGGCTTCCGATAAGAGTATGCTGAATGTTGGAATACATTATGATGTGTGAGGTAATTATGTAAAACAGCGCGTTAATTATAATAATTAAACTTTTAGTCAAATAACTCTTATACCTATCTGTAGTATGACTGTGAGAGTTTGAACGAGAGAGAGATAGAGAACGTGATATTATATATCAGCATCCATCTTATGTAAAATCTAAATACATAAAAGCGAAAGGTCACTCCCTTAGTCACTTATCACGACGTATATAAAAATGGTTTTGGCAGGGATGTAGTTTATAGTTAGTAGATTAAGAACGGATTTTGCGAAAGAGCTGGATTAAGGCAGTCTAAGGGCTCTCGCTAGTTTCTATGAAACTTTTTTGGCTGGAATCACCCAGGGCCGAATTCGAGCGTAACGAGGGTGAATAGCTAGTTTTGGTATAATTCTCACTTGATATGAATGTACAAACAACCAATATTTTTTATCTCTTTGGAACTGCAATTTTGAATTATATTTATTTCATATTAATAAAACATTAAAAAAACAAAGATGGTAATAATTTTATTTAAAATAAATAATATACATAAATCAATCTAGTAGGTTTTACATTATAATATTCTTCATTCACTAGCAAAAGATGTTGAAAACAATAAAATTACTTATAATCATTTATTTACTATATAGTTACAAAATAAAAGTGCAAAATTAAATAAAGGGAAAAAGTTTTTCATATATATTTCAATGCAAAAAAAATAAAACAATGCTGTTTGCGCTATTTCAGTCACCTCTTGAAGCTCTGCAACAACAGCTTCTATTGTGCGATATAAAACTATCTTTTAGAATTTTTCACGGTTGTTTAAGGCATTTGAAATATCAGTAACCGGGAGAAAAAATAGTTTCGCGAAATAATCCAAATTTTTTTAACTAGTGATTTTCTCTCGCTTTTCTTAGGTTTGTCGCTTAATATGTTTTAACCGCCAGTATTCAGAAATGACATTTTTTTTTGCAGTGAACGTATCCTACATGTTGATTCGGATAAGCATCTATCATCATATCAAATATTAAAATCTGTTCAGTGGCTTTCTCGTGACGTGATCACAGAGAGACAGACAAACGTTTTAAAAACTATAGGTTTGGCCTATTTCAATTTCCAAAAAAAAATCAATGTACTGATCCGACTTAATTGGAATACTATGAAATACTCGTGTAAATGTTAACAATAGTTGTTTCCATAGAGCATTTGTGCTCCAACAACTTTGTTATCCAGGAATCGCATACAAAAAGGCTTTTCGAGATATTCTGTCCTAGATCACACTATGGGTGGGTATATTAATAATTTACACGATTAAAAAAATATTACATAAATAAGGTTGAATTTATTGAAAACGAGGAATGAAATCTAAATGAATACCACCGACTGGCTGCATCACAATTACTCGCGGTTCCAAAGATACATCTTTCGCCATTTTTTCTCCTAACTTTATTGTATAGTTTTTAAATATTGTTAAAAGTCCAGCAATCAGCGGCATTTTTGCAAATCTACTACCTGTAAAAATGTAAAAATTACTAAATGGATATGATTATATTAATTATTTTTTTCAACTAAATATAAGGTTACTTGAATAACAGATAATGTATTGGTGCCATCTAGAAGCTAAGAGTGGCTTATAGATTAGACCAATTTATGGTCTATCTGTGGACTCAATTTCATCTAATTCTGATCAGCGGTTTTGGCATGAACGGATAGTTATAACAAAGTGCAAACTCTTGCAATTGTAGTACGACATACAAGTAATCTATATAATTCGCTATATTTCTTTGTTAGGCAATTTTAAATATTTACTTAATTATTTTTTTTTTATTTTAGTCGATCCAACATTTTTTTATTATATTTTTTTTAAGGACGATAAATGTCATATTCAACTATAAATAAGTCGTTGCTAGGCAACGTTGTTTTGCCCGTTCTTACTAAAACATTTCATCGGGAGCAAAAGTTTATAATTTCAACGTGGACAACCTCCGTCAGATCCGCTAGTTAAAAAAATGACCTTATACCTAATTAATCATATAATATTACCTATACATAATCTGATCATATTGACGTATGGAGGCCCGTGCCCAGCAGTGGGACGTTTAAAAAGGCTGAATACAATAAAATATATACAATATATATAAAAATATAAATAACTAGCCTTCTCCGCTCGCGTTCTAAAGGCTTAAAATCAAAAGAAATATTTTTCTCCCGTTTTTACAACATTTTTCATTGATGCTCCGCTCCTATTGGTCTTAGCATTATGTAATATAGCCTATAGCCTTCCTCGATAAACGGAATATCTACCACAATTTTTTTTTTATTTCCGACCATTAGTTCCTGAGATTAGCGCGTTTAATCAAACAAATAAACTTTTCAAGCTTATAATATTAGTATCACTACATAGTATAAAACAAAGTCGCCTTTTCTGTCCCTATATCCCTATGTGCGCTTAAATCTTTAAAACTACGCAACGGATTTTGATGCGGTTTTTTTTAATAGATAGAGTGATTCAAGAGGAAGGTTTATATGCATAACTAACAGATCCCGCGGCTTTACCTGTGCTAAATCTAGGGAAGAGCCCGAGCGAAGCGAGGGCGAGTCGCTAGTAGATTACTAAAGTAAAATATTTCGCTTTAAATATGTGATATCCGCTAATAGTGGTAGTACAATGTACATGTAAAGCTGTAAAATATTATAATTTCCACTTAGACTCTACAGTCTAGTTTATTTGCAATAAAGTAAATTCATCAGAAAATTAATATTAGTTTTAGTCCCGTGCTCGATAACAATATGTCCAATAGCGCAAATCTGAACGGAAAATCGTCTAATTTTATGATTAATACGTGGTATAAATTTTAATATGTTTCATACTAATAACGGCATATAACTCTGCCTGCGTATTTACTTTTAACTTGTCCTTGATGACTAAAATTCTTATTTTGTATGATAGTGCAGTTGAAATTTAAGTATTTTTTTTAAATACACCATATGACTTTGAAAACACAATAAATTAATATAAATATAATTATTTTACATATTTTATACAAATTAAAATACGGAGCTACAATTTTGACGTATCACCTGGGCCAGTGTTGCCAGCTCCAAGTCATGGGTGTTTATATTTATAATACATACATATTATAAATATAAACACCCATGACTGGAATACAAACATCCAAGTTTAACAAATAAATGCCCCTAGCGGAATTCAAACCCGCGACCGCTGACGCTTGAAAGTAGCGTCACTACGAACTGCGCCAAACGTGTCGTCAAGTATGTCTTAAGATTGTACTAGTTATATTAGGTTATTTACGCGGATTTGTACTATCCCGACGATATACTATAATTGTCTAGGCGGTAATAGGCTAGCATGTACGGCTGCGTATTCGGAGGTCCTGAATTCGATTTACATTGCGCAAACATTTTTGACAATTTTTTAGAAGTTTTTTTTTCGACATCGATGTCACCTTTGAGATTCACCGTAGTAAAATAGAATAACTGATCTCATTATTTTATTCTTTTTTCCTATCGGTGTAGTTTTTATTAGTGACCCCGTGATTGTTTTTTTTAGTTTAATATTAGTAATAGCGACTCACGCTCTATTCATTCGCGTGTGTCGCTACGTACTTCTAGAGAAATTTGCTTGCAATAAAAAGTATGTTGTATGTTGAACCGGATAACCAGCTATCATTATATTAAATTTCATCAAAATCTGTTCATTATATTTCTAGTGATGCAAACAAAGACAGACAGACAAAATTTCTAAAAAAAGAGATTCGGTCTCTGTATAATTTTAAAAAAGAGTGAGATTAGGATTAAAAAAAATAATAGTACCGCTGAGTTTCTTTCGCCAGTTCTTCTCAGGTCAGAGGTTTCTTCTTTCCGAACTGGTGGTAGACTCATGACGTTCAGTATGAAATAGTAACAATTTTTATGCTGAATAAAATATTTTGATTTGATTTGATTTGATATTGATAATAACATGAATGAATTAATGAATGAATAATTTAATGAATATTTTAATAATGTTCAGAATTGTTAGAATTTTATTATATGTATAGATATTAATAATCATAATATATACATTATATTATTATAAATTTGCTTGCTACGCTACGCTTGCGTTCATTCGGGTTAACAGTTCTTGGTATACGAATTTAATGTTGTTTACACCAATAGAAAGAGGGATTTTCTTGGAAGAACTAAAATAAACCCCTCTGGTACTTTTCATAGAATAATAAATGACTATATAATTTTAGAGCTATCTCGGGGTATATTTTCATTTATATTTATTTATTTAATATTTAATACATGTATGACAGAAACAACATAACGATAATAACTGCATAGTATAAAACTGTGTCGCAGTTATTAACGCCCACCTCGCAAGCGTCATGTATGATAACCAAATTTCTTACAAATACTAAACTAAAGTAAGAAAACAACAAAAATCTAAGTATTATTTATATAATATATACAAAAAAATAATATATTATTATAGCTATAACAATTTGTACAACGAGCAGGAATCGTACCTAAAATAATGACATCAGATGTTGCGTTACACTAAGGTTGTAATATAACTTCATACTACAAGTCCAATTAAACATGTAAATGTTTCGAGAGCAATAGAGCAAATTATTCGGGAAATTTATGTTAGTGCTGCACTCTGCGGCTTCCGATAAGAGTATGCTGAATGTTGGAATACATTATGATGTGTGAGGTAATTATGTAAAACAGCGCGTTAATTATAATAATTAAACTTTTAGTCAAATAACTCTTATACCTATCTGTAGTATGACTGTGAGAGTTTGAACGAGAGAGAGATAGAGAACGTGATATTATATATCAGCATCCATCTTATGTAAAATCTAAATACATAAAAGCGAAAGGTCACTCCCTTAGTCACTTATCACGACGTATATAAAAATGGTTTTGGCAGGGATGTAGTTTATAGTTAGTAGATTAAGAACGGATTTTGCGAAAGAGCTGGATTAAGGCAGTCTAAGGGCTCTCGCTAGTTTCTATGAAACTTTTTTGGCTGGAATCACCCAGGGCCGAATTCGAGCGTAACGAGGGTGAATAGCTAGTTTTGGTATAATTCTCACTTGATATGAATGTACAAACAACCAATATTTTTTATCTCTTTGGAACTGCAATTTTGAATTATATTTATTTCATATTAATAAAACATTAAAAAAACAAAGATGGTAATAATTTTATTTAAAATAAATAATATACATAAATCAATCTAGTAGGTTTTACATTATAATATTCTTCATTCACTAGCAAAAGATGTTGAAAACAATAAAATTACTTATAATCATTTATTTACTATATAGTTACAAAATAAAAGTGCAAAATTAAATAAAGGGAAAAAGTTTTTCATATATATTTCAATGCAAAAAAAATAAAACAATGCTGTTTGCGCTATTTCAGTCACCTCTTGAAGCTCTGCAACAACAGCTTCTATTGTGCGATATAAAACTATCTTTTAGAATTTTTCACGGTTGTTTAAGGCATTTGAAATATCAGTAACCGGGAGAAAAAATAGTTTCGCGAAATAATCCAAATTTTTTTAACTAGTGATTTTCTCTCGCTTTTCTTAGGTTTGTCGCTTAATATGTTTTAACCGCCAGTATTCAGAAATGACATTTTTTTTTGCAGTGAACGTATCCTACATGTTGATTCGGATAAGCATCTATCATCATATCAAATATTAAAATCTGTTCAGTGGCTTTCTCGTGACGTGATCACAGAGAGACAGACAAACGTTTTAAAAACTATAGGTTTGGCCTATTTCAATTTCCAAAAAAAAATCAATGTACTGATCCGACTTAATTGGAATACTATGAAATACTCGTGTAAATGTTAACAATAGTTGTTTCCATAGAGCATTTGTGCTCCAACAACTTTGTTATCCAGGAATCGCATACAAAAAGGCTTTTCGAGATATTCTGTCCTAGATCACACTATGGGTGGGTATATTAATAATTTACACGATTAAAAAAATATTACATAAATAAGGTTGAATTTATTGAAAACGAGGAATGAAATCTAAATGAATACCACCGACTGGCTGCATCACAATTACTCGCGGTTCCAAAGATACATCTTTCGCCATTTTTTCTCCTAACTTTATTGTATAGTTTTTAAATATTGTTAAAAGTCCAGCAATCAGCGGCATTTTTGCAAATCTACTACCTGTAAAAATGTAAAAATTACTAAATGGATATGATTATATTAATTATTTTTTTCAACTAAATATAAGGTTACTTGAATAACAGATAATGTATTGGTGCCATCTAGAAGCTAAGAGTGGCTTATAGATTAGACCAATTTATGGTCTATCTGTGGACTCAATTTCATCTAATTCTGATCAGCGGTTTTGGCATGAACGGATAGTTATAACAAAGTGCAAACTCTTGCAATTGTAGTACGACATACAAGTAATCTATATAATTCGCTATATTTCTTTGTTAGGCAATTTTAAATATTTACTTAATTATTTTTTTTTTATTTTAGTCGATCCAACATTTTTTTATTATATTTTTTTTAAGGACGATAAATGTCATATTCAACTATAAATAAGTCGTTGCTAGGCAACGTTGTTTTGCCCGTTCTTACTAAAACATTTCATCGGGAGCAAAAGTTTATAATTTCAACGTGGACAACCTCCGTCAGATCCGCTAGTTAAAAAAATGACCTTATACCTAATTAATCATATAATATTACCTATACATAATCTTGGTCCTTCTCCAAACGGCATATACGTGAATGGCTTTACATTTTTCTTTTCATCACCAAAGAAACGTTCTGGGCGGAATACCTCAGGTTCTGGAAAGTATTGAGGGTCATGATGTAGATGGTGTACTGGTATGTGAATACGCATGCCTTTTTCTAGCCGAAGACCTGTCGGTAAGATATATTCTTCTACAACTTCCCGTGTAAGAGTCCCTATAACGGGGTAAAGTCGTAATGTTTCATCTATGCAAGCTTGGAGGTAAGGCATCTCGTTTATGCATTCGAATTCTATTTTATCATCGTGTCTTCGGAAGTAATAATCAACTTCTTCGATTACTCTAGCCTGAGCCTCTTGATTTTTTGATAACTCAAAGAGTAAAAGGCTTGTCGTAGTGGATGTTGTGTCAAAGCCAGCAGCGAATAATAACACGCAGAAACTAATCAGTAAGGTATCATCGATTTCTAATTGCACTGACTCTTTTTTGCTTTCACCCGATTTCATATTTAAAATACTATCACCAACTAGGTATTTTTTATTTTTCCACGTTAGCACGAGATCTACGAAATCATTACGTGTTGATGCTTTATATTCACGGCTTTTGAATACATCAGTAAGAAGACTTTTAAAAAAAATTCTTATACTTTCTGGGAACAATTGAAGTCGTAAACCGTAAAATAACTCCGGCCACATTGCGCGACAAATAAGTCTAAATCCACCGTAATTTGAAGTATCAAATATTGCTTCCCCAATAACTGAAAAAGGGTTAATTTTCGAATGACTTTCCAGTGTACCAGTGTGAATACCAAATGCACATGTTCCTATACAGTCCATGGTATATCTTGCTAATAGAGACTTTACCTCTATTGTTTTCTTAATGTTAACTTCATTTCTTAGTACTTTATCTAAACTGGTAGCACAATTTTCTATTAAATAAAACATATTTTTAATTTTTGATGAGGAGAATAACGCTGTCAAGTTTTGACGTAAAACTTTCCATCTATCGCCTCCAGTGAAGAACATATTCTGCGTGATTACTTCTTTATGCGTGTATTTGGATACTTCTCGTTGATTAAAAAAATAGAAATCCTTTTTCATCACTAACTTAATTATATTTGGATCCAGGATTATTAAAGCAGGATCTGTTCCATAGTAAACGCCGACGTAAGGCTCGTTTGGAAATTTTTGGCAGATTTTCTGCGCGACATGTGGTCCATACTTTTTCAATAATATATAGTCTTGATAATTCCCAAAAAATGGCGAAGGTTTTAAATGTGGAACGTTTCTTTTTTTCCAGTAATTATTATTTTTGGTAATTTTGCAGTATAATAAATATAGCAATAAACAAATTACTGAGAAAACTGGATACAAGACAATCATGTTGAAAGTCATAAATAAAGATACTAAAATTGTTACCTTCTTAATTATATATATACAGTATGATCGTTTCAAACGAAGAAGGGAGACCATATTTCATGTGGTGTTATGTTTAAAACAATATTTAATAATTATTTTTATTGTAGTTACTTATATTAGGGATAGATAACATAATTATATCTGACATAAAATCTGTCTCAAAATAACTAGCAATTAGGTTGGACTAGGTTTCGGTAGCTTTTTCTTACCTTTTTCTTTTCCTACTTAAATAAAAAAAGTAATTTCTATAAATTTTCTCGAATCTTCCAACACTTTTCTTCATAAACATTTGTTGATTCCATTGTCTAAATATTTATACATAAATAGGCAAATATATTATACCTAGTTTACTTTTTCCTTTCGTGAATCGCATTTCATTCTAATTTGTAAATATAATATATGTATTTTTAGTATTATATAAGTAAAATTAAACACGAAACTTAGATAAAAATGAAAAAAAAGGTTGGCTTTTTTTACACCAGTGACTTACCACTTTGTTATGGTATTTCTATAAGATCTAGGGGCTTAAGTTTCTTTTTTTTTTTTTTTTTTTTATGGTAAAAAGGGGGCAAACGGGCAGGAGGCTCACCTGATGGAAAGTGATCACCTCCGCCCATGGACATCTGCAAGCCTGGCTTGCAGATGTGTTGCCGGCCTTTCAGGAAAGGGAGGGATGGAAGAGGGAGGGAAGTGGGAGGGAGGGGGGAACGAAGGCGGAGGATGAAGGGAAGAGGGAGGGGGAAAGGAGAGTGGGCCTCCCGGACTCTCACTCACCGGACGAAACGCGACAGCATAGCTGCCACTTCACGCCGGTCTTCTGTGAGAGAGTGGTACTAATGAACTATACGGGGCGTGCCGGCCCATTCGGTTGCTACCCGAAGGTAACAAGCATGGCACTACCACTTATTGTCTATACATGTACTAAATTTCATTCAAATTCATGCAGCTGTAACAAATTTACATATACAAATATACGGATTTATAAGATTGAAAGTAAGTAGTAAGAAAAATATAGTAAGTAGTGAAGGAAAATGTCCAGCAACCTCAAGTATTACAGTCTCTCTTGTTTCAAGATTATGAGCTCTCGACAATAACAGCTAAATACGATATACTCGTATTATAAAAGCAATTAGAAATGACTTCAAAGTACAGTAATTTATTAATGTCGCAGTAACATAGTCGTTGTCAGCATCGTTGTACGTAAATAAAAAAAAATGTGTGGCACTCGGGGACTGCCGCGGTAAAGCTATTGCATAGCCTTTTTTATTAACTTATGCAATTATAATTATTTATTTATTTTGAATTAATGCAGTATTTTTTTCTTTGATATTAATTCAAGTTACACTTTTTGAGCGTGGTGATCGATAAGAAAACATTTTTTTTTATTGAATAAATGAGAAGCTAATATCGTTTAAAATATTAAAAGCTACATGGTAGGCGGAGTGGGTGGTGTTAGGTTTTATTTTTGGTACGGAATTTCTTGATTCGGTCACCGCGCTCAAAGCCCGCGATAAAAGCTATAACTTAAAAAACTAATTGTATTTTTTGAACAATTTAATGTTACTTTATTTGGGTTGTTTTCATAATAAGTTATGTATGACTTAAAATTATTAAAAAAATACAAGAAAAAATGAAGTGTCTATTTTTATTATAGGTATTTGACGTCTCAGAGGGTTATATACTTGTTACAGATAGTTTCTACTCAAAATTTACAGTTTTTTGGTGTTTTGTAACGTCTGGAACCAAAAATCAAAATAAATCCGGGACAAAATTCGAAAAGATAGTTTCATTTATAATGTCAAATATTCGCGTAAACCTAAGAAACTATTATGTCTATTTTCAATTCATTAATTGGTGGTGGAATGTAGGCTGAGAATGTATCTAGTAATATAAGTACCTATATAAGAAAATATTAGCCAAATACTAATAAAGAATTCATTATTTTATTGCAGTTGTATACATGAATTACTAATTCATATTTTATCTTAAAAATGTGTAATGTAAACAAACAACATCAAAATATTGTTTCTTTTAAGTATATTGATGATTAAATAACATATTTCTATTTATTTTATTGTTAATAATAATGTTCTAACGTAAATAATTCGCAAAAGTAGTAAAAAACATTTTTATGTACAAAAAATAATTATATCCTCAGTATAGTACGCCGATAGTTTATTACTGCTATTACTACAAATTATATACTCGAGTGCATACTTTAATAAGTTTATGTCATGTCATTATTATATAACGTTTACTGGTCTTCGTACTTTCATAAGCAACAACATGCACTAGGCAGTGGAATATGGCTGATCCCCCTCTTACTAAGGGACGCCGTGCCCAGCAGAGGGACGTTAAAAAGGGCTGATGACATGACAATTAATAATTAACTAAAATTTCTAGCAACGTAGCGTAGTTGCTAGAAATTTTAGGAGTAATTTTAAAATAATGTAATAAACTCATTAATCATTCATTCATAATTTAAAATTAGACATTCATTATTTGAGAACAACAGAAAACAATGTAAGTATCTCAGGCTATATCTTTTGTTCTTAAAGGAAGCCAATGGCTGGTGCTATTCAGGACCTGCAATTATTATTGTGGACAACAATGCCGTCTGATTTAAGAGTTTTTACTTACTATCGTTATAATTTTCGAAAGTGCAGGCGAGAAATATTTAAGATTTAGAAATTTATAAAATAAACAGTACCTATGAAAGTATGCTTTTTTGTTCTATTAACATACATCGCCATCTAATTCCGTGGTAAGCTACGAGGCTTGTGTTAGGAATATCAGATGGTTTATACCTTACTTATATAATACAACTGTATAATTTTAAGTACATAAATATTTAAAAATGTACACATCACACAAATGAGTGCCTTTAGGGGGACTCCAACCCGTGACCACTAACACAGCAAGTACGGTACAACCTTCATCTTCATTACAAAACAGTCAATATTAAGGTGGAATTATAAATAAAACGTTTTTTTCACTTATTCGGGAATTTATTTAGGTACAGGAACGACAAGAACAGATTTATTTAAAATGTCAAATATTTGCCAATATGTAAGACATTATCATAACATGATTTTTTACAAATATACAGTTGAATTTTGAATTCTCATTTGTAGAAGTCGGTCTAATAAGCAGCACCTACTTATTTTCTTAAGAAGTGTATTATTATGTGTAAAATACACTTGTTTAGCGTAACCCGGTTGGCTCGTTTGGGCACCAGTAGGGTCGACACGTCCTCTCACCACGGGGGCTCACACACGACTGTCAGTGTCAATCCCCTACCCGTGCACCCGAGACAACGTCACAGATACAGACACTACATTGACAATGTCACAGATCAAATATACAAACACTACATCCCTTCCATATTATTTTATTTTATTTTTTATTTAATGTTCCTATCCTAAAGATTAGATCGATTCAATTTACCGGGGAAAATAATAATAATCATAAGTTTTTCTTCAATCTGTTTAATCATTTATTTATTTTAATAATAATTATAAGTTATACTTTAATTTGTTTAATAGTTTAATAATTTTAATCATTTTCCATATTATTTTCAATTATTTCCTGTCCATTATTATTTTCCTCTTGGATCTTCCATTCCCCTTCAATCTTTTTTAAATGAATAACATTACGTCTTAGTCGTTGGCCAGTTTCCTCATTCCTTACAATCATATCTCCACCTTCTGCTTGTTCCACAATATGCGGAGTTGGTTTAAAATTTGGTGTTAATTTATGTTGCCTTTCCATTTCCTTCACATACACTTTATCCCCTTCTGTAATTGATGATTCCTCTGCTCCTCTCTTTCTATCACTATACTCCTTTCCTTTTTCCTTGTAAATTGTATCCCTATCTCTAACATCGGAATCTTCCAATTTATGGTCATTCTGCATCAAGGAGGGAATTTTGTCTCTATTTTGCCGCCTGAAAAATAACTCCGAAGGAGTTTTGCCCGTTACTGAGTGGGGTGTCGAGTTGTACATCATTAAATATTCCCATACACATTCTTTTAAGTCCCTTTTCTGGATTTGGCTTATTTTCATTCTTTTTAAAATGTCTCGATTCTGACGTTCCACTTCTCCGTTTTGTTGAGGCCAGTAAGGAATTGTATTAAATAGCCTAATGTTACATTGTTGACAATATTTTTTAAATTCATCACTAACAAATTGACGACCGTTGTCTGCTGTAATTGAATTAGGATAACCCAGACGACTGAAAATTTTTTTTAATAATTTTATGATTACAGAACTTGTTATTATTTTAGTGAATTTAATTTCTTTATATCTACTGTAAAAATCTATTATAACAAATAAATAATCATTATTCGGAAGTGGTCCCAGTAGGTCTATAGCAACATCGACCCAGGGTGCTGCAGGAAGTTCCCGTCGTTTCATGGGTACTGGAGCGCTCGGTAGTCCCACCAGAGTACATCCTTTACAACGTTTTACAACTGATTCAGCGTCCTTATCCATGCATGGCCACCAGACTTTCGACCTTAAGCGACCTTTCATAGCGACTATACCTGGATGGCGTTCATGTGCCGCTTCAAGAACGTTTTTCCTTAGTTCCCTGGGAATAACAATTCTGTTACCTCTCAAAAGGATATTATCGTAAAAACACAGTTCCGATTCAAAAACTTTATATCCCTTTACAGAATAATCCCAAAACCCGTTGTAAATTCCTCTTCTAACACTTTTTATTTCTTGATCACTTTTTGATTGTTCACTAATAATTTGCATAGGTATAGCACGAGGAAGAGACTGTTCGATTATCTGTTGTACGTAATTTTCGCTAGTTCCTAATGGTACACTAGAGTAAACACAAAGTCTTGATAAGGGATCAGCAATGTTTACTTTTCCTGGTATGTATTTAATATTAAATTGATACGTCTGTAGCCTTAACACCCAGCGTTCAATCCGTGCGCATGGTTTCGACCTTGGGCCAAATCAAAATTCTAAGGGTTTATGGTCTGTAACGAGGTCAAATATCTTACCAAACAGGAATGTACTAAAATGCTCGACCGCCCAAACCAGCGCGAGTGCTTCCTTTTCCGTTTGGCTATATTTTCTTTCCTGCACCGTTAATGTTCTATTACCGTATGCAATAATTCTCGAATCCTTACTATCGCTTTGGATTAACACAGCTCCTAAGCCCACTGGACTTGCATCAGCGATGACTTGTGTTTTATCATCACAGTCATAATAGCCTAACGTCTTGGTATTAGATAACATCCGTTTCAATTCACAGAATGCTTTGTCTTGGGGCTCTTTCCATAAATTTCCTATATTAGCCTTTTTTGGAATTTTCTGTCTTAATAGAACCTTGAGTGGTTCCGTCATTGTTGCAAGATTAGGTACCCATTTATTAATATAGTTTACCAATCCTAAAAAACTTTGGAGTTCTTCGATCGTTCCAGGAACACGAAATTCTGAAATACTTGTTATATACTTCTTCAGTGGTTTGACTCCTTTTGGTGTTAATTCATGCCCAAGGAAGTTAATTTTTTGGACTTTATATACACACTTCTCTTCATTTAGCAACACATTATTTTCTTTTAAAACTTTTATAACTTCGGATAGTCGTTCATCATGCTGTAGTTCATTTTCACCGTATACCAAAATATCATCTATGAAATTAATGACACCGTCTAGTCCCATAATCATTCTTTCCAATATTTTCTGGAAGAGCTCCGGCGCACAAGTAATTCCAAACATCAATTTTTTATAGCGATATAATCCTTTAGATGTTATAAAGGTCGTCACATGCCTAGAATTTGGATGTATTTCTACTTGGTGGAAGGCGTTTTTGATGTCTAATTTGGAAAAGAAATGAGCTTTCTTAATCTTGGGTAATAAATTATCCATGCAAGGTAGTGGGTGGTTTTCTCTTAATATTGCCATATTCGCGCGCCTCATATCCACACACAGTCGTATGTCACCATCGTCCTTTAAAATTGGAACTATAGGTGAAATCCACTGTGAAGGTCCATTCACCGCCTCTATTATATCGCTATCAAGCAATTCTTGTATTTTACCTTCCACCTTCCTTTCGATAGGGATCGGTACTCTCCGATAGGGTTGTGATACAGGTTTGTGTCTCTCGTCTATGGGAATTTCAACAAGAACATCTTTAAATTTCGGAAACGGCTTGCATTTATTTGTGATTTCATTTATCCCAATTCCCACTCTCAAGACTCCTAATCTGATAGCAGTTTCTTTCCCCAATAAATCTCTAGAGCCATTATTTATTACCAGAACCGTAGCTTCGATCGACTTTCTATTAGTTTCGATAATTGTCTGAAAAGTGCCTTTAATATCCAAAGGAGTCTTGCAACCGTAAGCGTACAAAGTCTTATCTGATCCTTTGATTTGTTGAAATACCTTAACACCTCTATTTTTTAATTTTTGCCACGTTTTGTCTGTAATAAGATTGAATTTACACCCTGAATCTATTAATAAGTTTACTTTTACTCCTCCCATGGTACATTCAATAGCATCATCATCATTCATATTAAAAACATACTGAGTATCATCTGCCGTAGGCTCCTCATTAATATAGCTCACATCCTTCTCGTATCGACCTTTCTTATTTCTTTGATGTTCATCGTCTTTTTTCTCCTGCTTCCGTTTTTGTGGTCTGGTTCTGCACATAACTCTAAAGTGTCCCGTTTTCCCGCATTCATGACATGTCTTCCCTCTTGACGGACATTCCTGTTTCGGTAACCGATGTGCACTATACCCACACCTGGGGCATTTACTATCTCGCGGCTTGTGTGTAACTGATTTGATTGAACGATTCCCAATAACATTGATATCTGAACTGGTACTAGTAGATGCTATACTTTTATTCTGAATATATCCTTGTAATTGATGTCCTACTGCTTCTAAAGTGTTAGCTTCCATTATAATGTTGTCGAGTGTAACGCTATTCCCTAATGTTAATATCTTCTTCCTAAGCTCCGATGATGAACATTTTTCTACTATCTGATCAATTAAATTTTCCCCTGCATTCGTGAATTTACACTTCCTTGCTTGATTCCTTAGCCTCACTACAAATTTTTCGAATTTTTCTCCTTCTTCTTGTTTTATTTGATGAAATACGTGTCTCTCATATATATTATTCTGCTTCGGGACGAAGTAATCATCGAGTTTTTCAATAGCAACAGTAAATACGTCAACTCCCTCAGAGGTATCAATATATGCTCCTGGTAAATTAAATATAATATCTTGTAATTCCGGTCCTCCTAAAAGTAACAGCGTAGCCCTTCTTTTTTCAGAGCCCTTAATCTCTGTAGCCTCCAAATATATGTTAAATGACCTTTTCCATGTTTCCCAACGTAAAGCAATAGTCGCGTTGTCCCCTTCCAGATCCAGCTTCTCCGGTGGCGGAAGTTGGTTTGTCATTGCAAGGTTGTTTGGGGCGACCTGAAATAATAAATTGGGTCTATGGCATTTGTCTTTTTTTTTCGCACGGTTTTCAATTTCATGAAGGCCCGTACTGCCTAAAACACAGCTTTACGCACGGTTTTCAATTTTATGAAGGCCCGTACTGCCTACAACACAACATTACGCACGATTTTCAATTTAATGAAGGCCCGTACTGCCTAAAACACAACTTTACGCACGGTTTTCATTTTTATGAAGGCCCGTACTGCCTAAAACACAACATTACGCACGGTTTTCATTTTTATGAAGGCCCGTACTGCCTAAAACACAACATTACGCCAGATGTTGCCTAACAGATGTTATAATAAGGCATACATCAGCTGTATATACGTAAAATAAAATTATACATAATACATACATTACACAACATATTTGTTAATAGTTATCCTATTCATACTTACTTTTCATTGTTTATTTCTTATCTATTACCCAGTAGTTGCAAATTAATGAATTAATATATCTAAACTTTCCTCAAAGTTAAATAATTATAATAATTTCCTTCATAATTTACCTAAACCTTAATATAAAATACTAAATTTATAGTATATATTCATAATTTTAAAGCCAATATATTTTAATCAGTATTTCATTAATATAAAAATACTAAATTCTAATACTTCCTTTTGTAATATTATAGCCAATTCAATTATGATGTATCTATGACATAATTAAAATAATGTCAATTGTGGTGTATCAAATTTATATATAAAATACTAATTTCTGAAAATATAAAAATTCCAAATTCAACTAGGATGTAGGTACTCCCTTGTAATTATATGAGAATATTAAAATTCTAATACTTTATTTTATAATTTTATAGCCAATATATTTCATTTCAATTAGAATGTAGTTACTAATAAAACATATCCCAGTGGAAAGCAAGAAATCCTTATTCCACCTCTATTATATCTTTATGAGACACCCTACAACATAAATGTAAAATTATATATAAAGTATCCAATACAATTACGCATTCCTTATTAGCTTTACCATATTATTATAAAATACTACCATAATTATATGTACATGAACGGTTATTGACATAAAATAACTTTGGATAGAACTTATATGAGTAACTATTAGTGCGGCGGTATGTTCTAATGTTTATCCTATCGTGTCATTCGTAATTAAAAGTTACATTTTGAATGATCCACAAAATTACAACAGTATTTGTAGTTGCTTTCTTTTCTTTTTTTTTTTCCGTCACACCTAGTGTTAATTTAAATAATAAAACAAATATGTTGTTTTTCTGACTTACCGTTCACCTCGTCGCCACTTGTAAAATACACTTGTTTAGCGTAACCCGGTTGGCTCGTTTGGGCACCAGTAGGGTCGACACGTCCTCTCACCACGGGGGCTCACACACGACTGTCAGTGTCAATCCCCTACCCGTGCACCCGAGACAACGTCACAGATACAGACACTACATTGACAATGTCACAGATCAAATATACAAACACTACATTATGTATTTAAAGAGACTTTTATGTTTTTTACATTCTTGCAATTACGAAGGTTATAATAATACAGCACTAGGTGCTCACTGCTGAATTTAAAGTTTGTAGAACAAAAAATGAAGGACTTTCATACAAACTAGCGAGAGCCCTTATACCACCTTAATTCGGCCCTGTCGCAAAATCCTTTCTTCGTTCTTACCGGAGGTCCGCTGCCTTTCTGCGAAATTTCCTCTTTATACGTCAAGCCGTTTTCGATATTTCGTGATGAGTGAGTGACCTTTCGCTTTTATTTATAAAGCATATAGTTTTGGTTCTGAGGGACGGTTTTTAGTATCTAAGCTATTGACCGCCCTTACTGGTTTATATTTCCATGAGCCTTCATCAATCACCATCTTTCATTGGCGCCTGTTACAGAGAATATACGTTAAAGTATCAAAGACCATTTACCAAACCTCTATCATAAATAATATAAGTTGAATAGCAAATGGGTAATTATTTTGTTCTTAAAATAATTGTTCTGTATAAAGACCCTTGATTTTGCCCCACTCAGGCTATTTTAAAAGCTATCGTTCAGGTTTTTTTTTAAATGGTAAAAAGGGGGCAAACGGGCAGGAGGCTCACCTGATGGGAAGTGATCACCTCCGCCCATGGACATCTGCAAGCCTGGCTTGCTAATGCGTTGCCGGCCTTTCAGGAAAGGGAGGGATGGAGGAGGGAGGGAAGTGGGAGGGAGGGGGGAACGTAGGCGGAGGATGAAGGGAAGAGGGAGGGGGGAAGGAGATTAACAGATTTTCACTAAATGCATAAAAGGGACATTAAAAGTCAATTTTTTAAATTTTTGTATGTCTTTCTGTCTGTCTGTTTGTTCCAGCTAATCTCTGACGGTTGGACAGATTTTGACGAGACTTTCACTTGCAGAAAGCTCATGTTATAAAAAGTAACTTAGGCTACTTTTATAATATTAGAAAATTATAAAAACTGCTTATTTTATTTCAACTTACGTCCGGACAAAGCGGGTCGGCATTGCTAGTATTGAATAACATATAGGTTGCCTAAACGATTCTCTAAAACAGCACATAGCGCATATAGCGCGGTACAGGAATGGTTATACTGCTAGCAACTATCAATTACCTAATGTACGGCTATACATGAATATAGAAGCGAGCTCAGTGAATTCGGTCATTAGGCTATCCAATATTCGATTTATGGATAGCGTATTAGGTACTATTTTCTAGCTTTCATAAAATAATATAATGCCAAGTAAGGATTTACAGTTATATATATAAACAAAATAAATTATTCTAAATAAACTGTGTTACAAATGTGTAAAAGTATTAATTATAGAATTTTTTAATTTAACTAGCGGAATGCGCGGCTTCGCTCGTGTCTATACTAGGGATGAGCCCGAGCAAAGCAAGGGTGTGTAGCTAGTTTAATATATAACTTTTTATACTGCATATCTACCAATTCTGAACCATGATTTACCACGTTTTATTCAAAAATTCACAGAATATAAATTCTGACAAATACATTATTCTTACGTTGACAATATAATGTTTGCACTCAGAGGGATTTGAACCTATGACAATGCAAGTAAGTTAATAATTTCAAGTAAGTAATTTCTTTTTAAGCCCTCTCTTTGGTTCGAATATTGCAAATGTGATGAGAGTAACATTAATGTGCTTAGTGACAGCGACAGGCGAAAACGGTTACTTCTTACCACTACCCATTCATGTAATTACTATATCTAATGCTTTTAAATATTTTTAATATTAATTTAATTAATTAATTAGTTAATAGTTTTTAATTAGTTAATATGAAAAAAGTTCAAGGGATCCCGTTTGACAGATTGTCTTGTTACAGGTTCTTGTTACAGTAGTATTCGGTTCAACTATAATGTAAATAAAGAATCATCTTGGCTTCAAAATCGATCCAACCGTCTATCAGGAAAAGTATGACGAACACACGTACACCGGATTTTATATTTAGAAGTTCTAAAGCTCACGAAAGTATTAAATCTTAAAATAAATACTTCAAGGGAATATGATGACACGTTTGGGTCAGTTGATAGTGACCCTTCTTTCTGCCAGCAGGTTCGAGGCTCGCTTGCGGGAGTTTTGGAGTATGAATGTTGGTACTCCAGTAATGGGTGTTTATATTTTACATATTTATAATATGTATCTATTTTAAATTTATATATGTGTAGTATATCAACTATCTGGTATCCGAAACACAAGCCTCGTAGTTTACCACGCCATTACCAAATTTATACCCATATACAAAATATTCGATATAAATGGTAGTTTAAGTACTTATTTTAATATCAACATTTATTTCGAACATTTTACGCATAAAATTTTCATATGCTTTCACAGATATTTATTAATTTTTAATTTTGAAATGCGTTATATTTTTGCACGACTCTTGATATTTTTAATTAAACTGCGATTCTATAAATACGAGTAATTTCGCTTTGTAATTAATGTTTCATAATAAATTTTATTTCAAAATGTTGTTTCTTGATTTTATATGAATTCCATTCCCTATAATTTTAATCAATGTGTTTCCGCTACGGTAATAACATGTTATTCATTGTCTATGGGTCGCAGGTTTGATCCTGACTGTCGCAGCTTTTAATTACATGATATATTGGAAATAAATGAACCTTTAATTCTGATAATTAGGTTCGGTTCAGATTCTTATTAAGGATTTTTTATTATTATTGCAGTACAGGATTTTGTGGCGAGCACCTTTTGTTACACCTGGAATATATTTTGTTAAATATTAATAAGCAAACCACACTGTGTCGCATGTGATAACAATATCTTATTATCAGTAACATATATACAACACTGTAGATTAAACGCACAGTGGGGTATTACACTAATTTTTGAAATGCATCTCAATTACATTCTGTAGAGCTAATAAACCACTAAAAAAAGATCAAATTTTTATTCCATCGATAAGTATCATAAAAATGCATTTAAATTTTTACATTTTCATATTTCGCGCCTTATTGGACGAAAACGCCGAACACAGTGAACGCCATTCTGTGGTCATAACTTTGGTTAATGTAAATCACTTTATGATAAAGAAAAATTTCACCATGGCTCATTATTATTATTTCATGTGTCCTATGTGTCATAAGGGCTGTGACTGGTTCTGTTGGGTGTTACTATACCGTTTCTAAAGGTTTTAGAAATTAGTATGTCTGTCTATTTGTGACCACATCAAGAGAAAACCACTTGACCGATTTTAATTAAATTTGGTATAATGATAGCTGGTTTTGGGTGAACATTTAGGATGCTTTTTACTGTCGAAAACATCGTATAAAGCTATAGTAACGGTTATTAAGTGCCCATGGTTCCCAGGGGGTGGAGACGAACTCAAGAGGAATGAGGGTTAGTTGCAAGCTAAAAATCAAGTTTCATATTTTATCTAATAAGTATTACTATTTAGAAATATAGTAGGACAATTCACCTCAAGAAAAAATTGCTATGAGAAAAAATGCTGGAAAATTAGCTTCAGCGTCAAAGCGGCTTTATAGAGTTAATTAAAGATTTCTTAAAGAGAACAAAAAGCTTAACTATTCTGTAGGGAAATATAGCAATTTTTTACCTGTTGAGAATGAAATTGAATTATGATGTTGTAATCGTATTGAAATTTTAACGGTTCATCAGATCATAGTCCACCGCGCTGGCCTATTGTGTTAATTCACACGTCTTACGAAAACTTGCTAGGTTTTTTAGACATGCAGGTTTCCTCACGATGTTTTCCTTCACCGTAAGACAAGTGGTAATCATGATAGAAATGATTTGCACATGAAAATATCAGAATATCAGAGGAACGAGACCCGTATTTGAACCCGCATAACTCGGTTATCCAAGCGATCGCGTTACCGCTGGGCTACCATTACCCTACATATTAATTTAAAAAATTATTTTATATAATAAATTTATAGACGTCCTTTTGACTCAATTATAACAAATGCGGCTACTTTGTATTAGACATATTGGAGTGCACTAGTACGTGTAAATATTTTATTTAGTTCTCTTATTGCTATGAAATATAACAGCCGCTGACACGAATCGTGATGCTTGGCGTAGAAGCAACATTCCAAGGTGACTCGTCTAATAACGCCCTTAGGCAATTTAAACTAATTTTTAGAAAAAACACAAAATCGTATAAGGGGACAATATATAAATATAAGAACATAAATATTTCATACTTTTCCTATCATTAGATTTATAATTCACGTTTATAAATATTATATAATAATTATCAACATTCAAGAGTATATCGAAATCAGCAGTCTCATGAAAATCTAATCGCTATGTGATCGCTACGTATCAGTCGTGAAGCTTAGGGTTGTCACATTTACTTACTGTTTTTCAAATCCTCGAAAATAAGAATATAAGGTATTTGTATTTATTATTTCAAATTATTAAGTTATTTATTATTATTTATAGATTGCATAAAACGCTTCCAACAGAAGATCTCGCTCAAAAGACAAAATAAAAACTTGTAACTATTTATCTAGTGAAAGTGGTAGTATATATATTATATTTATTTTAAATTAGATAATCTTAGTCCGTAATTAAGAAAGTGTATTTATACATACTATAAAATTATTAAGCTATTGCATAGATTTTATTGCGGGCTTTGAACGCGGCGACCGAATCAAGAAATTCCGTAACGAAAAAAACGTAACACCAAAGAGAATGTAACTACTAATCCTAACACCGCCCGATTTTTCCGCCGTCTGTGGGCCGATTTCAAAAATTTTCAAGTTATACTTCTTTTGGCGCGTTAGAGAAAAATGATGAGAGTAAATTTTTGTATATCGTTCCAATTTTGTATATGTACTGCCGAAGCGAGTACACTTGGACGTTCGACAACATTGTATATATACTCAACATGTTAGAATATTTCGATAGCACGATTCAGGACTTAACGGCGTCATATAATATTTTTCAGTTTAACATCATAATATATAAAAACAAATAAGTATAAAACAACATATTTAATATGACAATATTGTTTGAGGACTGAATGAATTAAATGATTTTTTACAAAATTATGAAAGTACAAACAACCTATATTTTTTATCTCTTTGGACTTATATTTCAAATTAGATATTATTTCAAATTCAAAGAGACATTAAAAAACAAAGAAGATTTTTATTTAAAATAAATACTCGTAATATACATAAATCAATCTAGGTTTTATATTACTTATAATATTCTTCATTCACTAGCAAAAGATGTTGAAAAAAATTAATTACTTATAATAATTTATTTACTATAAATTTTATAGTTACAAAATTAAAAATCAAAATTAAACAAAGTGAACAAGTATTTCATATATATTTCAATGCAAAAAATAAAAACAATGCTGTTTGCATAGTTTACGCTGTTACAGTCACCTCTTGTAGCTCTGCAACAACAGCTTCTATTGTGCGATATAAAACTATCTTTTATAATTTTTCACGGTTGTTTAAAGCACTTGAAATGTCAGTAACCGAAAGTAAAAATAGTTTCGCAAAATAATCCATTTTTTTTAACTAGTGAGTTTCCTTCGCTTTTCTTAGGTTTGTCGATAAATTTAACTGCCAGTATTCAGATTTCTCAGAAATGACATATTTTTTGTAGTGAAGATTATCTATTATGTTGTCTCAGATAAGCAGCTATTATCATACTAAACATTAAAACCTGTTTGGTGGCTTTCTCGTGATGTGGACATAGATAGACAGACAAAAATTTAAAACTATAGGTTTGACCTATGTACCGTTAATTAAGGTTATTTGAATTTCCAAAAAAATCAATGTACAGATCCGACATAATTCTAATATTATTAAATATTCGCGTAAATGTAAAAAAAAAAGAAATATTTTTTTTAGATTTATATGTCTGTAGTGCATTTATGCTCGAAGACTTTTTTTCCACGAATTGCATTCAAAAAGGCTATTTTCAAGATATCCTGTTTTAGATCACATTGAGGGTACATAAAATTTTGTGGATACATAAGGTTTAATTTATTGAAAACGAGGAATGAAATCTAAATGAATACCACCGACAGGCTGCGTGACAATTACACGTGGTTCGAAAGATATATCTTTCACCATTTTTTCTCCTAACTTTATTGTATAGTTTTTGAATATTGTTAAAAGTCCAGCAATCATCGGCATTTTTGCGAATCGAAGACCTGTAAAAAAATATGTTTATATTTATTATTTGTACAACTAAATATAAACTAACTGGAATAAGAGATAATATATTGGTGCCAACTAGGAGCTAACAGTGGCTTATATATTAGACTAATTTAAAGTCTATCTGTAGACTAAATTTAATCTAAATCTGATCAGCGGTTTTGGCATGAATCTATATAATGCGATATATTTCTTTGTTAGGCCATTTTAACTATTTACTTAATTAATTTTAATTTTTTTATTTTGTCGATTATATTCAGTTGTTCTCGTAACAATATAAAACGCTTCCGTGCGTGTGTATGTAATTGAACTCTTCCAGAAATGTTGTGTGTGTATTCGAATGCATTCTAGAATAGTTTAGGTTCAAAATTCGGTCCACTACATAATGTATTTTTTGAATTATTTATTTATTTATATATTTATACAATAAATTTCATATTATTCAGATATGAATAAGTCGTTGCTAGGCAACGTTGTTTTGCAAGTTCTTACTAAAACATTTCACCGGAAGCAAAAGTTTATAATTTCAACGTGGACAACCTCTGTCAGGTCCGCTAGTTAAATATAAAATTTGAACTTACTATAATACAATATAATATGTATATACTATAATATTACCTATACATAATCTTGGTCCTTCTCCAAACGGCATATACGTGAACGGTTTTACATTTTTCTTTTCATCACCAAAGAAACGTTCTGGGCGGAATACCTCAGGTTCTGGAAAGTATTGAGGGTCGTGATGCAGATGGTACACTGGTATATGAATACGCATGCCTTTTTCTAGTCGAAGACCTGTCGGTAAGATATATTCTTCTTCAACTTCCCGTGTAAGAGTCCCTAAAACGGGGTAAAGTCGTAAAGTTTCTTCTATGCAAGCTTGGAGGTAGGGCATCTCGTTTATGCACTCGAATTCTATTTTACCATCGTGTCTTTGGAAATAATCATCAACTTCTTCGATTACTTTAGCCTGAGCCTCTTGATTTTTTGATAACTCAAAGAGTAATAGACTCGTCGTGGTGGATGTTGTCTCAAAGCCAGCTGCGAATAATAACACGCAGAAACCAATCAGTAAGGTATCATCGATTTCTAATTCCACTGACTCTTTTTTGCTTTCACCCGATTTCATATTTAAAATACTATCACCAACTAGGTATTTTTTATTTTTCCACGTTAGGACGAGATCTACGAAATCATTTCGTGATGATGCTTTATATTCACGGCTTTTGAATACATCAGTAATAAGACTTTTAAAAAAATTGCTTATACTTTCTGGAAACAATTGAAGACGTAAACCGTAAAATAACTCCGGCCACATTGCGCGACAAATAAGTCTAAATCCACCATAACTTGAGCTGTCAAATATTGTTTCCCCAATAACTGAAAAAGGGTTAGTTTTCGAATGACTTTCCAGTGTACCAGTGTGAATACCAAATGCACATGTTCCTATACAGTCCATGGTATATCTTGCTAATAGAGACTTTACCTCTATTGTTTTCTTAATGTTAACTTCATTTCTTAGTACTTTATCTAAACTGGTAGCACAATTTTCTATTAAATAAAACATATTTTTAATTTTCGATGAGGTGAATAACGCTGTCATGTTTTGACGTAAAACTTTCCATCTATCGCCTCCAGAGAAGAACATATTCTGGGTGATTACTTCTTTATGCGTGTATTTAGATACTTCTCTTTGATTAAAAAAATAGAAATCCTTTGTCATCACCAGCTTAATTATATTTGGATCCAGAATCATTAAAGCAGGATCTGTTCCATAGTAAACGCCGACGTAAGGCTCATTTGGAAATTCTTGGCAGATTTTCTGCGCGACATGTGGTCCATACTTTTTCAATAATATATAGTCTTGATAATTCCCAAAAAATGGCAAAGGTTTTAAATGTGGAACGTTTCTTTTTTTCCAGTAATTATTATTTTTGGTAATTTTATAGTAAAATAAATATAACAATAAACAAATTACTGAGAAAACTGGATACAAGACAATCATGTTGAAAGTCATAAATAAAGATACTAGAATTGTTACCTGTTCTTCTTAATTATATATATACAGCATGATCGTTTCAAACGAAGAAGGGAGACCATAATTCATGTGGTGTTATGTTTGAAACAATATTTAATAATTATTTTAAACATTCATTACAGTTTCGGAAGGAATAAAACTAATAGTTTCTTGATAAAATTAGGTCTATTCCTTCCAGAACTTTTCTTTATAAACTTTTGTTAATTTCATTGTCTAAATATTTTTACATCAATAGGCAAATATATTATAGTTTCTTTTTTTGTCAATCGCCTTTCTTTCTTTTGAAAATAAAATATATTTTTAGTATTATATATGTAAAATTAACCAAACTTCGATAAAAATGAAAAAAAAAGGTTTACTTTTTTTACACGAGTGACTTACTCACTTTGTTATGGCATTTTAATGAGATCTAGGGGCTTAAGATTCACCAGGTTATTGTCCATACATGTACTAAATTTCATTCAAATTCATGCAGCTGTAACTTTAAATATACAAACATACGGAATTATTAATGGGAAAATAAGTAGTAAGAAAGATATAATAATAAGTAGTGAGCGAAAATGTCCAGCAACCTCAAATATTATAGTCTCTCTTGTTTCAAGATTATAAGCTCTCGACAATAGCAGCTAAATACGATATATTATAAAAGCAATTAGTATTGACTTAAAAGTACAGTAATTTATTAATGCAGTAACATAGTCGATGCCAGCATCATTGTACGATAAAAAATGTTGCTTTATTTGGGTGGCTTTTATAATAATTTATTTATCATTTTAAATTTTTATTTAGACATATAAAACTGAAAATATAGATTAAAATATCATAAAATAGAAAATGTAAATTAAAATTAATTTGTAGTGTTTATTTTAATTGCTATAGGATTTTGACGTCTCAGAGGTTTATATACTTGTTACAGACCTACCCACAATTTACAAAAAAAATGTGTTTCGTAACGTCGGGAGCCAATAATCAAAATAAATCCGCGACAAAATCCGAAAAGATAGTTTCATTTACAATGTCAATTATTGTCGTAAACCAAAGAAAGTATTATGTCCATTTTTAATTTCAATTCATTAATTGGTGGTGGAGTGTAGGCTGAGAATGTATAGTAATATATATGAGAAAATATTAGCTAAATACTAACAAAGAATTTAATATTGCAGTTGTATGCGTAAATTACTAATTCATATATCAAAAAATATGTGTAATGTAAACAAACAACATTAAAATATTGTTTCTTTTTAGTACTTTGATGATTAAAAAACATATTTCTATTTATATTATTATTAATAATAATGTTCTATCTGATAAATAATTCGCATAACTGGTAAATTATCTTTTTTTGTACAAAAAATAATTATATCCTAAGTATAGTACGCCAATAGTCTTTCCTGCTGTTGCTACAAATTATAAACGCGAGTACATATTTTAATAAGTTTATGTCATGTCATTATTATATTGGTCTAAGAGCCGGTGTAAGATCGACCTTCACCGATCTGATAACCAGATGAGACATATTTTTTATCAAATATAATTTATAAACAAATATGCCTATAATTACTTGCCTATCCGAAAGTGCTCATGGCTATTTTTAATAAAATTAACTTTAATCGATTTTTTTTTCATCACTTTCATTCTTTTGATAACCAAATGAATTTTATTTCACTGTTAGTTTTTAACACACAGAATATGCCTCAGTAGGTTTGCCTACTCATTTTTGTGCATCTACCTGGCAAGCCGATGTGAACAGGTAAGTCAATATAGGTGACTCCATAGTTCTGCTAACTTATCGAAAGTTATATCAAATTTTAGATCATTTTATTACAAAATCAGTCATATAGAATTGCCTGCAAAAAATCATACTTAAAGCACTGTTGCCTGGCTAAAAATAGCCATGAGCACTTTCAGATAGGCAAGTAATTATAGGCATATTTGTTTATAAATTATATTCGATAAAAAATATGTCTCATCTGGTTATCAGATCGGTGAAGGTCGATCTTCCACGGTCTCCTCTACCATATAACGTTTACTGGTCTTCGGATTTTCATAGAAGTAAAACTGCTAAGTCATTTTAGATTGTAGTGGAATAGTTTAATTTTGTCTAATGCCTTTAAACTATATACTATTAAGATGATGACAAAATAACAAGTTAGTTATTACGTTGTCGCGTACATGTTTGTAATATTGTATTGTAATTGGCATCTATTATATTATGTATGCGATTGTACGTGTGTTTTTATTATGTAAAAATGGCTGGACCAATTTGGATAGAATTAAGTACAAAAATAGACATTTTTTAATGCTCACAATACATTTAATCTTACCACCTGGATATCTATACTATAATATTATAAAGCTGAAAAGTTTGTTTGTTTAAACAATTTGTTTGTTTTATTGTTTTTTTTGTTGAACGCGCTAATCTCAGGAACTACTGGTCCGAATAGAAAAAATATTTTTTGTTGGATAGTCCGTTTATCGCGACCGAAGCCGCGGGAAAGTATATTATATATATATTATGTAGTTAGACTCACCTGTGTGTCAGTACAACCCACTAAAACCCAACCACCCTCATCTTAATGTCTTAAAAATAAAAACCATATTTTTATTATATATATTCATTATAATTAAGCCCTTAATTCTATAAACTTCCAATCCTAACTAATATTATAAATGCGAAAGTAACTCTGTCTGTCTGTCTGTTACGCTTTCACGCCTAAACCGCTGAACCGAATTCGATGAAATTTGGTAGAGATATAGAAGAGAAGAAGATAGATTCAGATAGAGAAGACCTTCAGAAAGGACATAGGCTACTTTTTATCCCTGTAATCCCACGGGAACGGCAAGTACGTGGGTTATAATATACTAGCGATTTAGCGCGAGCGTAGCCGTGGGTTCCGCTAGTTACCCATAAAGCCACATACTCTAAATACCACTAGCGACTCACCCTTGTTTCGCTCTGGTTCGTCCCTAGATCTAGCTCGAGCGAAGCCGCAGGCTCTGCTAGTGTATCATACATACAAACCTTCCTTTTGAATCATTCTATAATCTATTAAAAAAAACCGCACCAAAATCCGTTGCGTAGTTTTAAAGATCTAATCTATCGGGATCTAAAGGAATCTCGACATTCTTCGGCCTTAATATCTTCCTTTAATGTATTATCTCTATTTTGAATGTATTTTGCACATCAATAAGTAAAATAAGTGTCTTTCATTTGGACCAAGATAAAGCACACAAAAGGGTTTCTAAAATGAATTAAAGAGCTTTTCGGTAAATTAAAATCTTTCGATCTTCTTTTAAAATAATATTCGACTTAAGTTATAAACAAAAATAATCATGATGTAAACAGAAAAGGTCTATTTGTTGGCTTCTGGAAGAAGTGATACTAATCTGTTTGAGGATTTGTTAAGAAATATCGGTTAAAATATAAATGTTATATATTTTTTCCTTTTTTAATACATAATATATAACTAGGTGTATTCTGTCTGGTACTTTTTATGAGTACTAGGATACCATTAATGGCAAAGAGTGTGTATACTCGTTTGAAGAACTCTGTCAAAAAGTGCAAATGACCTTCTTAACACTTATGGTTGCGTTGCACTTGTGATTACGTCACATGGAAGTAAAATATTAAATATTAAAAGGTACAGAATGAAATGAAATGAAAGGAACCTTTAATTCTGATAATTAGGTTCAGAGCAGAGTCTTATGAGGGCAATTTCTTCATTATTATTGCATAGTATTTGCAGAAGTTAAATATTGTTTGGTTAATGAAAATCACTTTATGATAAAGACAAAATTCACCATGGCTCATTATTATTATTTGATGGGTCGAGTCCCATGTGTCATAAGGGCTGTTATAGCTTCTGTTGGACGTTAGTGTAGTAGCACTAGCTTTTCTACCCGGGGAGTCCCATAGCCACCGGTACCACAGGTATACCGTATCTGGTTTTAGAAATTTAGTATGTCTGTCTATTTGTGACCACATTAAGAGAAAACTACCAAACAGATTTTAATGAAATTTGATATGATAATAGCTGGTTCTGGGTGAACATATGAATGCTTTTTACTGTCGAAAACATCGTATTTTTTAAAAGCTATAGTAACGGTTAAACAGTGCCCATGGTTCCCAGGGGGTGGAGACGAACTCAAGAGGAATGAGGGTTAGTTGCAAGCTAAAAATTAAGTTTCATATTTTATCTAATAAGTATTGCTATTTAGAAATATAATAGGACAATTTACCTCAAGAAAAAATTGCTATGAGAAAAAATGCTGGAAAATTAGCTTCAGCCTCAAAGCAACTTTACAGAGTTAATTGAAGATTTCTTAAAGAGAACAAAAAGCTTAACTATTCCGTAGGGAAATGTTGCGATTTTTTACCTATTGAGAATGAAATAGAATTATGATGTCGTAATCGTATTGAAATTTTAACGGTTATTTACTAAAGAATAGCAGTGTTTAGTGATAATTACTATTTTCATAACATTTAATATTGAAAATAGGTCGCTTGTCTGTTAAATGGAGTTCATATAGTTATCTCCACGATATTAAAACTCAAGCCACCGCTAAATATTTGTGGTGAAGCACTTAATAGTCGAGAGCCGGCAATCGGTAGGTTTGTTTTGCCAGATTCTTTAAAATATAGTGGGAGTGAAATTTACCTATAATACGAAATATATTACTTTATGAATATTACTATACCGTATCAAGGAATAAACAAGAGCGGAGTGACAGTAAAGATTTATCAGAGATGTGATATTTTCTCTTATTTCGACTCTGAATTTCTCGTGATGCGATCACAGACAGTCAGGCAGACAAAAATCGAAAAACTATAGTCAAAGTATCTACACACTATTATTATCATTATTATACACACTACATACTATTAATGATATTCATTATCATCATCATCAACTATTTTCAACGTCCCACTGCTGGGCACGGGCCACCCTCAGTACTAGCGGGATCAGGCCATAGTCCACCGCACTACCCTAGTGCGTGTTGGCGGACTTCACATGACTTTCGAAAACTTGCTAGGTTTTCTCAGATGCAGGTTTCCTCACAATGTTTTACTTCACCGTAAGACAAGTGATAATCATGATAGAAATGATTCGCACATGCAAATATTAGAGGTGTAAGACCCGTATTTGAACCTGCATCACTCGGTTATTCAAGCGAGCGCGTTACCGCTTTAATTAAAAAATAATTTTATACAATAAATTTATAGACGTAATTCTGACTCAATTCTAACACCTGCGGCTAATTTGAATTAGACATATTGGAGTGCACTGGTACGTGTAAATATTTTATTCACTTCTCTTATTGCTATGAAATATAACTGCCGCTGAAACGAATCGTGATGCTTGGCATAGAAACATTATTCCAGGGCGACTAGTCTAATAACGTCCTTGGGCAATTAAAACTAATTTTTGGAAAAAATACTAGATCGTATTAAGATACAATATATAAATATAAGAACATAAATATTTCATACTTTTCCTATTAGATTTATAATTCACTTTTATAAATATTATATAATAATTATCAGCATTCAAGAGTATATCGAAATCAGCAGTCTCATGAAAATCTAATCGCTATGTGATCGCTACGTATCAGTCGTGAAGCTTAGGGTTGTCACATTTACATTACTGTTTTTCAAATCCTCGAAAATAAGTATTTATTATTTCAAATTAATAACCTATTTATTATTATTAATAGGTTGCATAAGACGTTTCCAACAGAAGTTCTCGTTCGAAAGACATAAAATAAACATCTGTAACAAATTATCTAGTGAAAGTGGTAGTCCAGTAATAGCGCGCTCGCATGGATAACCGAGGGATGCGTGTTCAAATCCAGGTCTTAGAACTAATATTTTATATGCGAATCATTTGTAATATAATTATCGCTTGTCTTAGGTGTAGAAAACATCGTGTAAGTAAGCAAGTTTTTGACCTTTTTTTAGTCTTTCTACCGTTTAGTTTTTCTACCTGTACTTGGCCAGCCTGGACTATGGTGTGATTCCCCTCGTATTAAAGATATTAAAGAGGTTATTATTTTATTTTGAGCAAAGTACATAAAGTAGTATTTTTAATACAATTAATAGTATATTTTAATACTGCTTTGTTATTCTTGGAACTTTGTACTGAAATAACTTACTTATCATTTTCATCACTATTAACAAACGTTATATATAAGTAATACGCACTAAATATGCTGTAGTTATATAATTACAAAAATATTAGGCTACCTATAAAAAAATGGAAACAAAATTTCACCATCTCACAACCCTATTTCCACGGCAATATTCCGAGCTATGCATTATTCAGTTTCATTACTCCCGAGCCACTTCAGCTATAAATCGATCGTCTTTATTCATTTTCGCCTGTTTTCTTGTTTTATATCAATAGTGGATTTGATTGGACTGATTCGTTCTGTGGAGATTGTATTACGAACCGCATTTATTTACCAATATTTATATCAAAGGTTTATAGAAAAAAATATTGAGGATTTTCTCGAAGGTATGAACTACCTTATGTGGTTGAGAAACGTGCTCTAGATTTTGGGGCGGAGTTGGACCAATACAGATTAATTTTATTTATTTTAAATTAGATAATCTTAGCCCGTATTTAATGATAGGGTGATTATAAAACAAAATTACTTCTGAAATAATTATATTTCTAACTCTTACGAAAAAAGTGTAGTGTAATACTATAAAATTATTTATATAGTCTTTAAGCATTAGAAAGAAAGTTGGCTTAAATACCTTCATTTTTGTAAGCGGAAATCGAACCTGCGATATTTCCGTTTATTGTGTCGTTATCGGCAAATAAATGTAATAAAATTAAACTATTTTTGTAATAACTTAACTACCTAATGAAAGTTTTTCGTGAAAGAAAATGAAAAACTGATTCTCTCGATAGAAATACAGTGTAAGAGAGCTATTAAGTTAATCGCCTCTGGCTTTCACTAACATTTGAAGTTACAGTAAAGAAAATATTGTACGACGTACATTGCTAAATCAGTATACCTAGATTTAAATACATTTTGAAACAAAGCATCAATGGATAATGTATAAGATTTCTTGTTTCTATTTTGGATAGCTAAGTACTAAGAAAAGTAATCAATGCAAAGTCGTTTCCGATGAAGAGGCCACTTTACGACGAATTAATATTGTCTTAAAAGAAACGTTTATTGATAATCTTTTTATGAGTAGAGCTTAGGAAGCCAATATTAACAATTCGAGCTTTTTTTATTGATTTGTTTTCGTTACTTAATGAAAGCTCGGCGCCTATATAATGAGGCTACATAATAATAGGAAAGTTGTAATTGTAATCTATATTTTTAGATAGGTCAAAGTTCGTTCTTCTTGTTAAAAATCAAAACTGATTTATGATTTACATTTTTTTATTTTGTTTTGGGTGTGAGTGGGTGGGTTTTAATTAAAAAAATAATGGGAAATCGATAAATTCAGAATAGTATTTCTTAAAACGTGGACACTCACGGCAGGGCTTGCCCACAAGTTCAAGGTCGCTCAGCGTGCTATGGAACGGAGGATGCTCGGAGTCTCTCTGATGGACCACCTCAGAAATGAGCATATCCGTCAGAGAACCAAAGTGACCGACATTATGTTTCGGATTAGCACGTTGAAGTGGACATGGGCAGGCCACATCTGCAGAAGGACTGATGGACGTTGGAGCCAGAAAGTCCTTGAGTGGAGACCGCGTACTGGCAAACGTAGCGTGGGACGCCCACCCGCGAGATGGGAAGACGACCTGCGCAGCCATGCCGGCATCGAATGGATGCGAACGGCAGCTGACAGGAAGAAGTGGCGCGCCTTGGGGGAGGCCTATGTCCAGCAGTGGACTGCAAAAGGCTGTTGATGATGATGATGATTTCTTATAATCCGAGCAAAGTTAGGGCAAATCGTTAGTTTAAAAGAAAAAAAAACTTTGTAAAACTAAAGAGAGTATGTCTTTCTCACTCAACTCACTCTTGTAATTATGTTAGCTGTAAATCAGTAAAGTATAGTAAATTAAAATAGATTAAATTAAAAGTGCAAAAAAATTATTCACGTAAAAGGTAGTGATTATTTTACTGTTTGTGAAGATTGTGTTGGCATTTGTTTTATCAGGAACAGAAGATTTTTTCAATTTAAATATAATACTTCAAGATTTTTTTAAGGCCAGTTACATAGGATACTTTTTATACCTAGACCAAGTGATTTCCCTAAGGATTCCAGTTTGTTGCAAAAAGCTTAGTAAAATGACTGCTATATCCTACACTCTTTTAAATATATACTCGTATGGTCTGATCCATCTAGTATTGAAGGAAGGCGCATTCCCAGCATTGGACTACAATTATAGGTCATTTTCATTTCGTATTATATTATTGGTTTTAATATAAAATACATAATATACGATGTTTAATTACATATTATTAAAAGAATACTTTTTAAAATACGCAATACTTTTAAAAATGCGCATTTTATGATTAACAGTGGTGCGGACTAAGGGACGTAAAGCACGGATAAGTTACTAGTATAGAAAAGTAATAAATATATTCATAATAATATTTTCTTTAACACACCAATGATTGTGAAACACGTTCCATCCATTCTGTAGAGGGCTCCCGCGACTAAAGCGGAGTGAAATTTTAATGCAATTAAGCCCCGGTAAATGCCTCAGCTTTATTTACTTCTAGTGTTGATTAAGAGGTACTATTTATGGAGTATGTTAGTAGTTCCTGAGATTAAAGCTTTAAAATAAACAAACAAACAAATTCTTTATAATATTAATATAGATATCGGATATGGCTAAACCTAGTTATAGATATCAGATATGGCTAGTTGGCCGTAGTAGCCAGTATCGATCAGGGTCTTCCTGATTAATTGATAATTAAATTAATTATTAATTAAACTAGCGACTCGCCCTCGCTTCGCTCAGGCTCTTCCCTAGATTTAGCACAGGCAAAGCCGCGGAATCCGCTAGTTATGCATATAAACCTTCCTCTTGAATCACTCTATCTAATAAAAAAACCGCATCAAAATCCGTTGCGTAGTTATAAAGATTTAAGCGTACATAGGGATATATAGTACAGAGAAAGCGACTTTGTTTTATACTATGTAGTGATGTACTTACATACGTACATACATATGAATTACAGATACTTGTCGTACTGTGATCATAATCATGGTATTATTATAATGGTTGCTTTAGAAATAACTTGCGACGCACCCTTGTTCCGCTCGAGTTCTTCCTTACATACGTTTCAACGATTAGTACAGATTTCTTAGAAATAAGATATTTTCTCGACTTTTTTTCTCGTATAATATGCATGTATTATATATTTAAACATTCCTCTTCAATCAATCTGTCTTTTGATAAAAACCACATTAAAATCATCGAAGAAGTCTGTTCGGAAGGACTTTGTTTTTTACTATATAGAGACTTAGAGATCAGTACGTTGTAGAACTAGCTCAAATTGTATTCTATGACATCACATATCTTTCATTATAATTGAAAAATTTTTTATAGGTATATTACGTGTATGTTTATTACACATTTACAAACAGCTAGACGGATTTGGATGAAATTTAGTACAATAATAAACTATGATCTGAAGTAAGATTTAGGCTGTTGATAGATCTAGAGTCTAAATAAAGTTTAACCATTACCAAATAGGTTGCTACAATATTATTCAACAACGACTCAAAAATTTCAAAGAAAAACTAAATTGAGTCGTCTTCTATTGTGTTTGGGCTCTTATTGTTATTAAAGGTGTAAAATTTAGAAAATTTTAACCGAAATTTATTACTCAAGTTATTTATATAGTGTTAGCTGCTGATTTAGGAGACCCGCCGTCTGTTTGAGTTATGAGGCTAGTTGGGGAAGTTTTTGTTACCTCCGGACTTTCATATTAACAACGATTTTAAAGCGTTTTCAGAATAAAAATATATAAGAACTAGACCTTGTTGCTTTATAAATTAAATAAATAGTAAGCAGTCGTAAGTGAAAGTCGGAACGCATGCGTTCTATTTAAAATGTATGTACAAGATTAATTTAAACACATAAATTATCAAAACTCGGAATACTAATAGCCATTAAAAAGTGTCCTTATGAAATACCTCTCCAGATGGAGCTAGCGGCAACGAGCTGATCTGATCATGAATCTTGAAAATGTTTGATAACAACAAACAAAATAATATAAAATATGGCTGTTATTTATAACTATCAGGATTGGTCGAGCCATTCTCGAGTTTTGCGCTTACCAACATTCATTCTTATTTATGTAGATAGATAATATTATATACTATTAAAATTATTACTTAGCGGAAAAGTCTATTTCAGGCAGCTGTATAAACGCTCTACGTATGAAGAACCTTTATGTTTCAAAGTTAAGGCAATAAAAACAATGTTAGTTTCATTAATTCTCAGGGCAGCCATATAATTTATAGTCGGCATAGTTCACATCCCTGGCGTATTTAAGGACTTTAGTATAAACAATAGAGTGTTCGCACTGTGGTTGGAATTCGCACATCATTATTGAAAGTACTATAAAAGCAATGAGGTTATAAAAGACATTATTGTATAAAAGTAAAAAAGTTCAATGTTATCAAATTGTTATTGTTTTGTCGGGGACATTAACTCTCAACACCATCTAGTTCCGTGGTACATAACTGTGATATATAACTCTATATACAATATACATACATAATTTTAATATAAACACCCATAACTGAAGTATAAACATGGGTGATCAACGAATGAATAAACGGGACTCAAACCTGCGACCGTTGGCACAGCAAGTAGAGTTACACACTGAGCCAAACGATTTTTGATTTCTCTAAAACTCGACAGTAACTACCTACTAAATAAAGAAATAAAATTAGTTAAAAAATAAAGGAGAAAAAGGCACTAAACTATTTTGTCTTTGCCTATTTAAACACATAAAAGCTTGGTGTCATCGTTTTCGTTAAATAAATAAAACAGACTCACACTTGTCCGGTTTCTGCATAAAAAAGGTAAAGTGTTTAATTTTGAATGTCATAAGAAGCATGAATTAAAGCTTCAAAAATAATAATTTAGTTTTTAAATTTAAAGCTTTCTTGAGTCGATAAGTTCTTGTTAATGTTCTTGTAAGCTCCTAGATTAAAAGTTGAGTTAACGTGTTTATTTGACGTTTTTTTTGTTGTAACAAAAAGTAATCATCTAATATATAAAAGTCTCATGTCACAGTGTTTGTTATTAAACTCCTTCGTAGCTGCTTGACGGACTTGTATGAACTTCTTGTGTATATTTGATAGGCCTGATATAATAGGTTGTAGGCTATTTTTTATTCCCCTAGATTATAGGGGTGGCCCCAACCAGATTTTAATTTTGTTATTTTTAAACCATTTTTTTTATGATTTGTCAACCAAAAATACTTATATGTGACTCTCTACATTTAACTCTACATTTTCAACCTTCTACTACCGGTCCCTACTTTTAGTTAATAGTGATTAGAACGCAGGCAAAGTCGCGGGAATCACTAGTAATTAAAAAATATATTTTTTATGACTTTTGACTTAATATTGATTTATGATAGGTGATATACATTTTTTTGAATAAATATTGTAAACTGCATGTTACTGTGTTGGATACAGCGAGATAGATCATTCCCATGAGAGAAGATTGACGTTAATGTTACCTTTCTTGTTTTATGTCTAGCTAATTCATCAAAACAGTTGTTATTTCAGTTATAAGTATATATAAAAGGAGGAAAAAGTATTTTTAAAAGTATTTTTATGTGTTATTTTAATTTCCTTAATTATTTTTATGCATAACTTTATTTTTAGTTTACACATTTATAATTACATAAATTTCTAAATCACTCATTCTCATTCTTGTTCTATAACACATTTAATATTTATGCGATAGCGAACTAAAGTATTGAGCACGAGAAAATAATAAGATTTTCGTACCTTACATTTTGATATATTTATAAACTTACCAGGAGTTGAACCTGTGAACAGGGCGAACCACAGATATGCAGTTGAATGGAGCTTCAATATGAAGCTGTAAAAATCATCATATGAAAATTGAAACGAAGTATGAAATATTATTCGATTCATATATTGAATTTACGAATAATTGCGTACCATAAACCTTTAAGCAATTAAAATGAAAATTATACAAAGAACGTTTAAAAGTAGATAAAAAAATAAATGTCAATAATAAAAATATAGATAGCATACGACGTGAGTTGCTATTCAGTGAGCGCGATATGCGTGTCGTGGTGGAAAATATCGAACATCTGGAAGAGTTATCGCTGCTATTTAAACCAGAATGTAAAGCCCTAGAAGCACTTTGAATATTTTTCATTATCTACAATATTAAAAAGCCAAAGTGTTTGTGTGTTTGGTTGAACGCGCCAATCTCAGGAACTACTGGTCCGAATTGAAAAAAATCTTTTTGTGTTGGATAGTCCGTTTATCGGGGATTATATTACATAACGCTAAGACCAATAGGAGCGGATCATCAATGAAAAATGTTGCAAAAACGGGAGAAAAATATTTCTTTTGATTTTCAGACGCGAGCGGAGTCGCGAGAAAGGCTAATTTTATATAAATTCAATTTATTATAAATTTGTAAGTCATAACTTATGTAATACGCATATTTATGAGACTGGATTTAATCGAAAAGTGTGTTTTCTAAGAAGACGTTATTATACACAAGGCGAAAATTTGAATTAGAAAGACTGTAAAGGAATTTAAGGCAACTTCTTATAAGAAAATTTATCCAGTGCAATAATTGAACTTGACATCGTATATTACAAGCTCAGAATACAGAGAAAGAATCCCAAAGATGAAGGTCTAAGTGAAAAGGGATTTGTATATATAAATTCTGAGAATAAAATTTTAATAATAAAAATGTTAGGAGCAATAGAAAAATTATGATAGTTATATTATTCTATTTTAAAATAAAAATAAAAAATAAATAAATATTACTAGATTTTTTATTTTTAGTCTTCTATATTTAATAGTAAATATGTTAATTTAAAATAGTTTTGTTAGGGCTTCATCTTAGTTCTATAATACTCCTTGATTTAAGGATAAGCCTTCTATAATACTCCAAGATTATTAAGAATATTCAAAGTAAATATTAAAATAGTACGTTTCCAGTACTTTAATATATTACCGCTCCAGTGAGCTGGATTTATTAGGTCTTGGTCGGGTATAAATTCAGACGCGTGTGCGTACTCAGATGAATGTTTTATGTTTCATTCGATTTCATACCTCCTTTACGTACCAACTATCTAGAATATCTTGAAGTCATTTGGTTTTATTACCATGAAAACATGTTAGATAAAGTCGTGGAGTATATCTTCTTGTAATTTGAGGTAAAATAGTAATGCCTCTAGGCTCTATAGTCTTGTTGTTAGTTTATTTGATTATACATCAGCTTTACGTTCGAATACCGAGTCAGGCCAAACATGATTAATGGTTAAAGTGAACTAATACTAAGAGAACAAGTTGACATAGGAACAGAGTATTAGGCATTCATACATATTAGGTAGGTACATTTTTTATAATTGCTGCGTGTGTATGTTTCGGACCAATTTTTTTAGAGGCTATTAAAAAAACTGGTTTAATATCATGACGAAAGTCACCCTCTAGAACAACTAATTCACTTCCGAAATGTATTTACTAAGTCTAAATAAAGCAAAAGTAAGAATTTTATAAGTGAAACTTATAGTTTAATTTTAAAATATCAATTCTCCTGGATGTAGTTGATCATGTCCGTACATTTATATTTACGTGTATGTAACACTAGTATTCATTCACTGTCTATACCATAGGTTGCTTTCATAAACGAATTCGAAGTGTTAACATACTGATATTTTTTTATTAAAACATGAAAGTTTGACGATTGCTACTAAATAAAAAAAATAAAAAATCGGTTGACCAACAGTACAGAAAACGGTAAGTACCAACTAAACAATTTGTATTATTGCACATATATCTAAAAATATAAGAAATAAATAAATAAATATATTGGGACATTATTAGAACAGCGTCATCTAGTTCCGTGGAAAGCTACAAGGCTTGAGTTACGGATACCAGATAGTTGACATACTATACATGTATAAGTTTTAAATATATACATATTATAAATATAAAAACCCATGACTGGAGTATGAATGCCTCTAGCGGAACTCGAACCCGCGACCGTTTGCGCAGAAAGAATGGTCCCTACCAACTGAATCAAACATTTTTTACTAAGGCCTGATCCCCCTCATATTGAAGGGAGGACGTTAAGAAGGGCTGAATTATTTAATCAATTAAAAATATAATTTGTGTATACAAACAAACAATAAACATATGGCGGTCAGAAAAACTAACATATGCCCGTACGAATAGTTTCCCTTTAATACATGAACCCTCATGAATATTCCATGTCCGACGAGATTTATTGGGGACGGTTTTCCGTCTTGCCGTAGATTTATGTTGCGTCCGTCTGAATTAGATTTGCTACGTAGCTTCCATAAGCATTAATGCTACAGATTGGTCATATATATGTTACTAGCGACTCGCCCTCGCTTCACTCGAGCTCTTCCCTGGATTTAGCACAGGCAAAGCCGCGGGATCCGCTAGTTATGCATATAAACATTCCTCTTGAATCACTCTATCTATTAAAAAAACCGTATCAAAATCCGTTGCGTAGTTTTAAAGATTTAAAAAGGGATATAGGGACAGAGAAAGTGTTTTGTTTTATACTATGTAGTGATGTGATAACTGATAATATTATTAATGTGTTTGTTTGTTCGTAAGAGAGATTTCTAGGTAATGTTCTTGCCCATTACATTTTTTCCACCCAATTTTCCTATAAAAAGAATTACGTGTTTTGACTACGTATTTATATACGTTTGAAAGTATTTTACCATCCAGTCGCTTCAGAATGCAGTAACATACTACAGCGAACATACATACAGAGAGTTAGAGAGCGAGGGAGCGAGAGAGAAAGAGAGAGCGAGAGAGAAAGAGGGAGCGAGAGAGAAAAAGAGAGAGTGGGAAAATGACGTACACATATTATATAACCCACAAACTCACAAACACACACACACACACACACATAAACACTTACAACACACGTACAGTCTTCAATCTTCATAATATAAATAATAGTAGGTAATTAATTATTCGAGTGAAATCACCGATAGTAAATTATAGTCCGGGAGGTAGTGTCAAATTTGACCGGAGCATTTTGGCATGGCTTTTGTTTTTTTGTATAGTCAGTTGTTCCAACGCTTATTAATAAATAAATTGTCAGTTGGCCCAAAACCGGGGCATAAGATGAGAAAAAGCCAGGAAACTTGATAGTAAAAAAATGTTCTTGGACTATTTTGGCAAAGATAAAAAAGTATAAATAATTAATTTATGAATTGTAGATCTCAAAAAAAAGTGTCAGCTGTATCATGTACGTGACAAAATATGTTAGCTGATCATGTGAACATGTCAAAAAATCAGAAAACCTTGTAGCATTTTGGCAAAGCTGAAAATTGTATATATTGAAGATTATAATTCAATAATCATAATAATTTATGTCAGCTGGAATTTTAACAAGGCACAACCTGTTAGCTTGACTTTCAAAGTTTGGTTATTAGGTATATCAGATCATTATGGCATGGTTTTTGGTTTTTTGTATAGTCAGTTGTTCCATCGCTTATTAATAAATGAGGTATCAGTTGGCCCAAAACCGGGGCATAAGATGAGAAAATGCCAGGAAACTTCAATAAAAAAAAATTTTTTTTTGACTATTTTGGCAAAGATGAAAAAGTATAAATAATTAGTTAATGAATTGTAGATCTTAAAAAAAAGTGTCAGCTGTATCATGTACGTGACAAAATATGTTAGCTGATCATGTAAACATGTTAAAAAATCAGAAAAACTTGTAGCATTTTGGCAAAGCTGAAAATTGTATATATTAAAGATTATAATTCAATAATCATAATAATTTATGTCAGCTGGAATTTTAACGAGGCACAACCTGTTAGCTTGACTTTCAAAGTTTGGTTATGAAGTATAATATCAGATCATTTTGGCATGACTTTTGTTTTTTTGTATAGTCAGTTGTTCCAACGCTTATTAATAAATGAGGTGTCAGTTGGCCCAAAAGCGGGGCATAAGATGAGAAAATACCAGGAAACTTGATAGTAAAAAAATTTTTTTTGGACTATTTTGGCAAAGATGAAAAAGTATAAATAATTAGTTAATGAATTGTAGATCTTAAAAAAAAGTGTCAGCTGTATCGTGTACGTGACAAAATATGTTAGCTGATCTGATATTATACTTCATAACCAAACTTTGAAAGTCAAGCTAACAGGTTGTGCCTCGTTAAAATTCCAGCTGACATAAATTATTATGATTATTGAATTGTAATCTTTAATATATACAATTTTCAGCTTTGCCAAAATGCTACAAGTTTTTCTGATTTTTTGACATGTTCAAATGATCAGCTAACATATTTTGTCACGTACATGATACAGCTGACACTTTTTTTTAAGATCTACAATTCATAAACTAAATTATTTATACTTTTTCATCTTTACCAAAATAGTCCAAGAATATTTTTTTTTCATCTACGTTAATATTTTCTCTAGCCGAAAAGCCCCGGAGTCGCGCCAGCTGACAATTATTTTTGTTCTCATACAAGTACTAACTATCAAAATAAGTTCATAGAGCCCATGCCAAAATCACCGTAAAAATTTGACACTACCTCCCGGACTATTATTGTGTGATATATAAGAGAAAATGTATTCCACATTTGCTTAACGATCCTCCTTGTTTTTAACCGACTTCCGCAGGCGGAGGAGGTTATCGATTCGATCGGTATATTTTTTTTATGTATGTACATCGATTACTCTGTGAGTTTTGATCCGATTTACGTGATTCTTCTTTTGTTTGAAGGGTAATAGCTGCCATTTGGTCCCATAAAAATTTAAAATAGTTTGGCCCAGTAGTTTTTATTTTATGAACATTTTTTTATAAAAATAACCCACTCCATTTTCATGTATGTTCACCGATTTCTCCGCCAACTGTGGACCAACTTCAAACCTATCAATAGGTAGTACATACAAATAATAGAAATTTATTAATATTAAAGGTAAAGGTAAAGGTAAAATAATAGAAATTTATTAATATTTAAGGTAAAGGTAAAGGTAAAATAATAGAAATTTATTAATATTAATAGTAAAGGTTTGCATAAGTGGTGTATTAAATTAAATCTTTATTAAGTTCTTTTAAACTTTTTAGTTTAGGAAGTCGGTTTTTTTAAACGTAGTTTACTTATTCATTTTAAATATGTTTCGTTGAAACATGTTTAACAATAGTGATTCAAACCGTGACAACTAACCAATGCAAATATTATCTAACTAACCTATACAATATAGAGTTTTATTATAAAACAAATTAGCTTTAATTCTAATATTTGTAAGAAACAATTAACAATAAATTAACCATGAAATATTATAACAAAGCAAGTGTAAATAAAACTCAATATACCCATAGACGTTTGATGTTTCAAAAATCATTGCTAACAGACAGTGTCTATTTGTGGTCCTCACTTATGACTACATTTGCTGTTAAGCAAACGAAATGCCAACAATATGAAACCTTGGTGTAAAAAATATCGAAAAAATTGCTTTATTTGAAATCTAGACATAAATATAAAATTGAAGGGTTTGTTCGTAATTTCAAATAAAAAACTTTTCACCAAACGGCTGAACCGATTTTAACGTAACTTTCACTCGGAGATAGATAAATTTATAAGGAGTAACTTAGGCTACTTTCATTTTAGAAATTTTATTTATTTTAATTACGGGACGGACTTTTGTGCTACAAACTTTAAATTTAGCAAAGAGCACAAAATTTTTGTGGAGGAAAAGAGAGGGAGGACAATTTTGTTGAATATTCGTGTAAATCTAAGAAAACTCATGATTATTTTATCCCTATATAAATAAAATATCAATCTAAAACAAGAACTTTATTGCATTATTCCAACTGACTAGCATTGGCATAAAATTATGTAAATTTTGCCTAATACAGTACAAGGCTTTGTTTTCGAGCCCTCTTTTATAAGTCGCCTTTCATGAAGATTAAATTAGCGAAATTATTCTGTTATTCGTTCCTGAAGTGAATTGCTTGAATTGATTTATGTACCTACTTTGTTTACTGCTTCAAGCTTTCTTATTTATTTTTAAAATCATAATAACACTATATTTTATAAAACATTGTGCCGAGTCTGTCTGTATGTCTAATCACGACAAACTCGTAAACTTATTTAAAACTTATATATGTAGTATATCAACTATCTGGTAACCGTAACACAAGCTTTCTTCGTAGCTTATCACGGAACTAGATGGCACTGTGTGTAATAATGCCCTAATATATTTATTTATTTATTAATTAAACGGATTTTCATATGAACCCTGGACTGTAGTGATTCATGAAGAAAATTTACGTTTATAATTCATTCAAATTTTATATAAATTGGCTGAAAAATGGCAATGACCGAAGATATCAGAAAAATCATGACAGCTAAAAGGTTTATTGGCATACACCGTAAAAAAATGTATTGTAGAATTATTCGATTTAAAAAAGATTTATTGATCTGCAGTATAGTCAGTATTAGCTCAGTGGTAACGACCGCTTGGGAAGCCGAGTAAAGTGGGTTCAAATCCCAGGTCTTAGACCTCTTATAGTTTCATATGCAAACTATTTCTACAAGTATCACTTGACTTACGGTAACCTAACAAGTTCTTATAAGACATATGCAGTCCGCCATCACGCAGCGTTTGCAGGCTTTTTCAGCGTGGTGGACTATGGCCTGATCGATATGTATGGGAGGTCCGTACCCAGCAGTGATACGTTAGAAAGAAAGAGAAAATGCATAGAGCAGTATTATAAGTAGCAGTATCGCTTAAAAGCTATCCCTTCCACAAAAAATCGTTGATTATTATTAAATACGTATTTTTTTACGGTAAAAAGATCTTTTTTAAAGATAAATTTAAAATCTGTAACAAAAAGTACCACTTGTTTTAAGTCAAGTTGCTAAGTAAAGGGTTCTTATGAAGGAAGATGACGCTCTTATATTGCCCTACTTGTAAATCTTCTTAAATGCGTCAACGTTATTTTAAATTTTCTTATGTTTAGAAGCCATAGAAAAAGAATTAAAACGTTAAGATAAAAGAAAACTTCAATTGAATTTACGCACTTTATGAAATTCTTGTATAAATACTCTATTATTTTTTAATTTTATACAAAACACTGTGCAATAAAGATCTAAAAAGTTAAGAATTAGACACAATGAAATTTAGTATTACAAAGTAGGAGGCATAAATGTTTTATTACTTGTTATGTTTTATTGCACTTGCGATTTCAAGATGAAACTAACGACGTACGAGTCATCAAAATCGGTTAAGCCTTTTAGTATTTACTAGGGAATATAAGGGCGAACGTAAATACAGTTCAAACATAAAACCCTCTTGTAAGCTACACCATAGTCGGTAACATATTTTAAAAGAAAAATTCACAACAAATTATTACAGTTTTTACTTAACTTCCCTGGGTACGTATTAACAATTAGTATGGATTTCTCACGACACGTGTTAGAGTGGAGACCGCGTTTAGGCAAGCGAAGTGTAGGACGCGCCCTGCAGCACGATGGACCGATGATCTAAGGAAGGTGGCGGGCAGCGGATGGATGCGAACTGCCCAGGACCGGGATAGTTGGCGCTCATTAGGGGAGGCCTTCGTTCAGCAGTGGACGGCAATAGGCTGATTGATTGATTGATGGATTTCTCAGAAATTTTACATTTTTTCCACTTTGAATCCATAATAAGTTTAACTATCACAATTATTGCTATCTATAAATATTTTTTCTTTTTAACCGTACTTTCTCTGTTATTGTTGTTAATTTTCATAACTTCTACAAATATTTTTCTTGTCTAGCTAAGAGTAGGTTACCTGGAAGAAATGCTGAATGGACGCAATAAAACGTTCAACAAAGCACAGAGAAAATATGTTATTAAGTAAATAAAAACTATTTATAAAAAAAACTACTGCGTTTTAGTAATTAATGTGTGTAGCTAAATATTATAATTCCTATCGAACTTCCTACGAAATAAGCGAAAGTCACTCACTCATATAAACAATTTCTAATAGAAAAAATAAGTCAATCATATCTCTTAAACTTAACTTTAATAAATTATTAAATTTAAATGACGTTAAAAATGAAGAATGATTGACTTGAATGTATTATGTATTGTGCTGAAATCAATCATCGACTTTCGGTTGCTTTTACTTACTAAAAGCCATGTTCTGTTCATGACCACTCTAACTAATTCCAACAAAAGTGTATTTAAAAATTCGTAGCAAGTACGTTTTAGTATGGCTTTATGAAAAATTGTGCCTCTAAACGAGAAGGTAAAATACGAAAGTAAATATAAAATCAGGAGTGAAATGTTTTTAATAACGTCGGGTAAGCGGGCACAGTTTTCCGCTAGACAGCGCTCTTTAAGTAGCGGTGCAAATAAACTCGCTGGTAGACTGGTAGGGTTCCGCTCGAAAATACTAAAGCTTAGTCCACGCTAAATATGAGATAGTGGTAGGCCAGTGATAACACGTTCGAAGGGGGTTCGTATCGCGGGTCTTAAACCTCTGATATGTTCATGTATGAATCATATCTAACATGGTTACCACTTGTCTTATAGTGAAAGAAAACATTGTAAGCAAATCTGCATGTCTGAGCGACTTAAAATTTTACGAAAGACATATCTTGTTCAGCGTGGAAGCCTGATTTTCCTCGTATTGAAGAGAGTTTCGAGCTCAACAGTGGGACATTAAAAAAGGCTTAGTACTACCTATAGGTATATTATTTTCATCGTATAATGCTTTAAAATATAACAAGCATAACAAGGTAGAAGGATTACTTAGAAACTAGCGGCCCGCTTCGGCTTCGCACGGGTATAAAATTTATAGCCTACTGTTATTATACATATAAACCTTCCTCTTCAACCACTCTATCTATTAAAAAAACCACATCAAAATCCGTTGCGTAGCTTTAAAGATTTAAGCATACATAGGGATATAGGGACAGAAAAAGCGAAAAGAGAAGCGAAAACTTTGTTTTATACTATGTAGTAATTACATACAGAATATAATAATTAGAATTAATTAAATTAATTAATTTCCTACGGACCCCGAGCTTTTAATAAACGTCAAGCGCTTCCACTACATAGCTACTCAGTGAATTTAATGTGTATCCTAGTTGGCTGGTAATGCGAGGATGCATATTTTGTTACACTAACGCTTTCCGCCGGGTTCTTCTATCACTGTGACGAGAGAAAATTTATAACGAGTGGATAATTAAATAAAAGCTCTTATACGTAACTAGCGTAACGATACGTTTTAAAGATAAGTATATATTTCTCAGAAATAAGATATTTTCTCATTTTTTCTACTGTAATATGCATATAATAACTATACTCTTGAATAACTTTGTTTATTGATGAAAAACGCATTAAAATACTTGAAGGCGAAGCGATTTTCTTTTAAACTTATATATTATAAGTTTAAAAGAATATTGGTATTTGAAAAATATACATCAATGGTAATATCATTACTTAGGTTTCAGACGAATTGATTGCTTAAGGAAGTAAAATGAAATCGTAGTTATTTTTCCTTGTGATTGAGCCATTTTTTATTTTCAGTAGCATATTATAGGTTTATGATTATAGGAGAGGTGCCTGAAAATTGTAAATGGAATTTATAAATAATAATATAATAGTGTGTGTTGGTCTTAGGTCTTTAAGAAGTAAAGAATATATTATAAATATATTATGTATATATGATTTTGTAGAGATTTATAGATAATGAATCTGGCTACTAATTGACATAATTGAAAATTTACCATCGATAATAACTAGACGTACATCATATTATTGCAAAGCAAACAGACCGTTTCGCTTCGGAAATATTAGTAGGGATTCAAATATTTAAAAATATACATTATCAAAGAAATAATTTCATAGTTATATTTCAAAATGAAGCCTTTTTAACAGATTACATTAATTACGACATACTCGGTTTGTATGAAAGTAGGTCGTAGGTCGTCTTAGAAGTGTAACGAAGTTAGATTTTGCCAAAGAACTCCTTAACTCTACCGAAGGACTACTTAACTAACTAATTTTGTTTATTTCGTCTTTTACACCTTTTTTCGTATAACTGAGGGTTCAAAATTTATATATTAAATTATTTAAATTATAATAAGTATTAGTTATAATCATGATGATGATGATGATGATGATGATGATGATGATAATAAGTATATGAATAATAGAAAAGTTTATATGATGTATGTAGAGTTCTTAAAAAGAAAGGCAATATGGCCTATATATATAATGCCCTTTTTTTTAGTAGCTTGATCTATTAAAATAAAAATATTACCAGATTACTATTATGTAATTATATAGTAAATAAAAATCCACTTGTTACAATTTTTTTTTTAAACAGACAAACAGAAAAAAGATAAGGATATTTGTCTTAACGTCAGCTAATGCGAGACAGCTAAAGAAATCCTTTGCAGTTATAAACGGACGTTCTTATTTTACTTATGTATATATATTTTTTCTTTTACTCGCGGTTTCGCAATTTGCAGAGTGCTTTTACTTTTAAATATGAAAGGTAAATGCATTAAGACAGTACAAGCGCAAGCTTAATACAATTTCATCTCAAAGTTTTATGATGTTGTATGAAACCTGACTTGGACGAGAACAAAAATTCAGCATCTGTGAGAATATTTTTTATCAATTTAAATTTAAAATATAAAAATTACGCCTTTAACTAATATTAACGTGAGGCAAGACAGTGGTAGCCTAGTAACGCGCTAGCTTGGATAACCGAGTGATGCGGGTTCAAATCCGGGTCTCGCACCTCTGTATTTTCATGTGCAAATCATTTTTAACATGATTCCCACTTGTCTTACGGTGAAGGAAAATATCTAGCAAGTATTCAAAAGTTATGCGTCCACTAACCTGCAATCGACCAGCGTGGTGAACTATGGCCTTATCCCTCTCGTATTGAAAAGAGGTCTGTGCCCAGTTCTTGGAAGTTAAAAAGGACTAAATACATAATAATGAAAATATGCATAAAAATAAAAAATCGTATAGATTTCATTTGCGAGGAACCAATTATTAATGGTTTTACTAATCAAAGAATATTTCCTTTAAAATATATAGTGAGCTTTTCATACGACCAAAATATCTTCTGGAAAGTACTAACTGTGATAAAAGCTATTTAACTGTCATCAACGATCTCAACGTTTAAAGAAGGATAAAACGAATATCCACGAATACATTTTTACACCTATACTAATATTATAAAGATAAAGAGTTTGTTTCTTTATTTGTTTGTTTGTTTCAACACGCTTTTCTCAGCCAAGTAGAAAAATTCTTTCTGTACTGGATTATTGTGTATATAATATGTAAAATTTAAGAATTTGGCTTTAAAACGCGAGCGGAGTCGCGGGAAATGCTAGTTTAGAATATAAGTGAAATTTGCTAAGTAAATATTATTTTGGAATAATTATTTCTGCAAGTTTTATTTCTAGCACTGAACTAATAGCGTATAAGGTTTCATTAGAACTTGTCAATCACTGTCTTGCTCGACGTTTTGACATATTGGCCGAAAGCTAACGGTAATGTCTTTTTTGAATGGATACTCTCAGTAAATTGAAATATCGAAGATAATGTGTCTTCGGATTACTTATTATAAAACCACGTTAGTTTAGTATTTTTGTCATATTTTCTATATAAAATATTTTTTTAGCATATTTGTGTAATTTATTGTAAATTGCTTCGTAGGTACTAGATCTGAAGGTTCTGGGTTCGAGTTCCAAGCTAAGTAGTTATTGGGTTTTTTATGGAGAAACTCTCAGTAAGAGTCGTAGGTAGGAAGATGGCGATGATTCATGCCATATCATATTATATTCATGTGATCTCACCGGTTATGTTGGAGTTTTTCTATCGGAATTTCATAGTGAATGATTAGAAAGTGCATATAAATGTGTACTTTGCAAACATATGTTCTTATCTATTATAATATGTTTTTTTTTTGTTGGGACATTATTACACACAGCACCATCTAGTTCCATGGTAAGCTCTCGTAGCTTATTAGCTTGTGTTACGGATACCAGATAGTTGATATACTACACATATAAATTTTTAAATACATATATAATATAAATATTAACATCCATGACTGGAGAACAAACATGCGTGCTCAACAAATGAATGCCCCCAGCGGGACTCGAACCCGCGACCGCTGGCGCAGAAGGTAGGGTCACTACCAACTGAGCCAAACGTGTCGTCGAATGTATAATATATATCTTTATTTTCAGTTCAATTGGCAGTATATAGTAGTATAGTATATTTATTCACTAATAAATTTTTATATTTTTTGTAAAATAAGTAAAAGTGCCATCCCCAAAACATCATCTCTAAGAATCAAATAAATTAATGTTCCGTAAATTTTTTGTTGACAATTTGTAACTTTTTATTTAATTTTTTGTGCATAAAAGATCGTTCGTTTTAGTATTAGTTATAAGAAGTACTCGCAAAGATTAGCCGGTAGTCATCCATCAATCGTTAGTCTGTGGGAAGCCCGAAGCGTGAAAGCTTTAGGCACTCTGCCAAATGAGGCTGAAGCTATGTGCGGACTCAAAACAAGATGGTAGTATAACGTATGTACATCTCTGTTTATAAAATTTGTTGATAAATTTCTATCGATTTGATAAATATTTAATTAGTAATTTCGTTTTGAGGAATTTATTTATTTATTGTTTGTTATGTATGAAACTTTTTATAACTTTTATATTTATAAAAAGGCAAGATAAAAAGATTCCACTATCTTTAATATTTATAAATGTATGTGTGAATTTATTTTAAGTAATAAAAAAAGTATTAGAAATAGTTTGTTCAACTTACACCGATGTTGTGAAATCTATTTAGTGATAAGCCTTTATAGACTTTCAGCTCTTAACTACACAACGTAGCTGAACTGCTTTTTTGTGTAATAATATTTAGTATATAAATTTATTGATATTTAAATATACAATTTAATTCAGCTAATCAATACATTTATTATTCTGAATAAAATATTATTATGTACAGGTACGACTCTCGTACTAGGTTCGATTGATGGGTGATGCCATTATACACTCTAAGGTAGCCTACTTGAATATACCCATTATAGCATGCGAGTAGCTGTCCCTGTTCTTTTCTGGTAGCAAAATGATCATAGGCAGGCCGTTTGGCTGACTGTTTATCCGAGCAATGTAGGATCGAGACTCTCCATTAAGATGTGAGAGTTTACGTTGGTTTAAGTATGTAGTTTCTAGGCATTGAGTACATAATTAACAGTGTAGGTGCTATACGTAAATGAATATCCGAACTTTACTTCCCAACATTAAAAATTCTATTTTTTTCCGCCAGCTGTCGCGGGTTCGAGTCCATTCATTTGTTAAACTTGGATGTTTGTACTCCAGTCATGGGTGTTTATATTTATAATATATACGTATTTAAACTTATATATGTAGTATATCAACTATCTGGTATCCGTAACACAGGCTTCATAGCTTACCACGGAACTAGATGGTGCTGTGTGCAATAATGTCCCAACATATTTATTTATTATATAATAATTTGATTTAATACTTTTTTTTATATTAATCAATACTATTTTTGGCCAAAGCTATAGGATGTCGCTAGTTTAAAATATGAGAAAAAGTAATTTGAAATTTCTTTCATACAATCTGCATGTACAGTAGAAAATATCGCAGTATTATTACCGTCGCTTAGGGCCGTAAAGGGCGGTATATAACGCTTATCTCGGCTTTAATTGCCTTTTTGCCACTTTATTGTCATTTCCCTGCATGCTTGTATCTCGTGTTGCTACTTTATTCTCATTCCCATGTGCACTTTTTCTTTTTTAGCATTTAGGTACTCTTTACTAAAATAGCGTTGGATTTGATGAGGTTTGTATATTCTTGAGTATCAAAATAAAAAAACGAAGTTATTGTGTCATATATACATATATAGAAGTAATTTCTTAATACCTTTAAATTCTCCATACGATGTTTAGCGAAGAAGAAACGAAAACATATTTATAAAAATGTTTGTTGTATAAGTTACTTCCAAGAAATAAAGCGTACAATTTTCTAAGAATTTTCGTAATGTTTCCTGAATGGCTTTAAGTAATGCCTAGAAGTGGAATGTTTTAGGAATAATAAGTAGATATGAATAGAAATTCAATTTTGTAAACGAGAATCTAAAAATTCTCTTCAATATACCAGAAAAGCGACAGCGAAGATGTAGTAACTGATGATATTTTATTATTTCTCCTACAAAGTAATTGATTGCTCTTCTATGGGACTCGCAACCCGACATGTAATCAAAAGATTTGCTTAGTCTAAATATAGCTAACTTATTATATTTATACGTTATACTCATACTTCTAATTAGTGTATTTTTGTATGGCCAAGAATCCTAATCATAACTAATATAATATTATAAATGCGAAAGTAACTCTGTCTGTCTGTCTGTCTGTTACGCTTTCACGCTTAAACCGCTGAACCGAATTCGATGAAATTTGGTACACAGATAGAGAAGACCTTCAGAAAGGACATAGGCTACTTTTTATCCCTGTAATCCCACGGGAGCGGCAACTACGTGGGTGAAACCGCGGGGCGCAGCTAGTTAGTATATAAACAAAATTAAAGTGTCTGTTTGTAAATTCAAATTAACAGCTTTTCACTTAATGCATAAAATCAATTTAAAAATACTTATCTGTGTTTCTGCCTTATCCGGCTAATCTCTGAAACGGCTAGACCGATTTGGACCAGACTTTCACTCGCAGATAGCTTATTATAAGGAGTAATTTAAGCTAATTTTATTTTATTTCTTAGGCTTACGCGACTTGACATTATAAATGAAACTATCTTTTCAAATTTTGTCGCGGATTTATTATGATTTATGGTTCCCGACGTTTCGATAATTTACAGCAATCATAGTCACGGGAGAAACTGATTCCCGTGACAAAATCTGAAAAGATAGTTTCATTTATAATACTTTTATTTTATTAGAAAATTTGTATTAAATTACACCTAGCGAAGCTGGCCTAATTTGCTAGTTATTACTGTTTTAAGAAATGATCCATGGATGGATGAATATACTGAAAAATATTATAAGTGATGAAAAACCTAAAAACCAAAATAAGCACTTTTAAAAGTTACTGGATCACAAATCGCAGTCGAAACCGAATTCAACTCGTAAATTACAGTAACAGATGTGTTCAATGTTTGCTCAACGCTTTTTGCAAATGTTACGGTTTTAAAAGTGACCTTTTTAGTTTGTTAACTAGAGTATTTAATGTTGTGTGGACAGTTTTATCTGGTTTCGTAGTAGAAAATATTTTTTTATTGTATGGTATAATATATCCACTGTGAACTGGCAACCGGTACTATCTCAATTTCGACAACTTTACAGGATGAAGGAAAAACTTGTTTGAATCATCAATATAGCATCTAGTAAATTAAATAAAAATAGGTGGTTTTTAAATATTTTTATTGCACATATTATTAAAAAGAAAAGTAGTATTATATGCTTCCTTTTAATATAAAAACGAGACAGGACAAAACAAGTCAACTTGGAAGAAACAAATGAGATAGGACCGGCGCGGTTGTCAGTTCACAGTCGATATTTATAAATAATGATTCATTTATAAGAATTATTTGATGATTTATTTAAAGATAGTGGTGGCCAAGTGGTAACGCGCTAGCTTGCAGAACCCAGTGATGCGGGTTTAAATCCGGGTCTTGCACCTCTGATATTTTCATGTGCGAATTATTTCTAATATGATTACCACTTGTATAACGTTGAAGGTAAACCTCGTGATCCTATATGCCTGAGAGAACCTTACAAGTTTTCTAAAGGCATGTGAAGTCCATCAACCCGCACTAGGCCAACGTGGTGGACTATGGCCTGATCATCCTCGTATTGAAGGGAGGCCCGTGCCCAGCAGTGGGACGTTAAACAGGACTGAAGACAATTTATTATACGAGGAAAATTTGAAGAAAAGTGGGTTATTAGTTTATTTAATAGTAATATAAACCTTTCATAATGGTCCCTGCCTTCTGAAACATTTCAGTTGAGATATAATATTAGCATTTTTTTTTGATTAACTAAGTGAAAAAAGTCAACATTTCGTTAGAGTAAAGTACGAAGGGCACATACGTTCAATTACTAAGATTACCAAAGCATTGATTGAACTCGAAACTGATGCTGAGAATCTTAACAGAAAACTTTAGTAATTCATGACTCGCTCTTGGTCTCGAACCTAGGGTCTCCAAAATGGTGGCCTTTACCACTTACTGCTTGCTCAGCGTAGCATTTGGCTTTACGTAATGGTTAGATAAAAAATACAGGTCATTTTGATATACAAAGCCACAAAAGTAAAAAAAAGCTATGTTTAATAGAAACAAACCCTAAATCACATTATTTACTTATCTAACTTCTACTTCTTAGACTGATATTTTATTTTGTTAATATAACTGAAGGCTTATAATGATGAATGGCATATTGGTCGGTCATCCATCAAAGACCCTTTTAACGCCTGCAGCACCAAAATGATACATTACGATATAACACCAGTTGCTGTCAAAGATTATAGCGAAAATATAATTTAGGGTCAATCGTTAAGAAATACTAGTTCTTTATAAGTACCATAGACTTTAACCTAAGTAGTTAATATTTTAGACTCTACGATTTGTTTAATAACGCATTTTTATTATCACTATTGGCTCCCATGCATTTAATGATGCAAAACAGTAGCCTATGTGTAACTGTATACTCCATAGTCCTAGGTCATAGTTTATCTTTGTGCTAAATTAAAAATAAATAAGTCCTGCCGTTTTAGCGTGTGGCATTTAAGATGGCGAGTCTGGAGGTCCTGGATTCGAGTCCCGGGTTGAGCCAAGAGAGCAAATAATAATGTCATTACATGCACCTTTAATCTCACTGTATGTTTTAGGATATAAAGTATTAGATAGATTTTATATAGATTTATTTAGATAGAGCTACTGTAAATCACTAGTTTATTAAACAGTAAACCTATCAATTATATCTTATAGTACTCTATTCACAAAGACGAGCATATTTTAAACAATATCATGTTCAAAATTCACTTTAAAGTTAATAATAAATAGTAAGGCAGAATAACCGCTCTAAACCTCATTCGTATTATCTGGAGCGTGAGAGATTTATTTTAGACGACCATGTACTGTTGAATTGAGTTTTTGCTTTGGTACACGGTTATTTATACATAAAGTAATAAAATACTACTGAAGCCAATTTTTTGAAGTAAAAAAGAATAATGTTTATGACTTTACATAATATGTATTTTTTTTTCGATTTAGCGCGAGCGATGCCGCGGGTTCCGCTAGTAAATTAATACAAAACTTAACAAATTATGTACTAAACCTTTCTCTAGAACCACTCTATCCATTGGTCAATATAGATATATAGTCAGACTATCCAACACAAAAAGAATTCGTTCCTGAGATTGACGTGTTCAAACAAACAAACAAACTTTTCAGCTTTATAATATTAGTATAAATAATATGTTTTTTTTGATTTATCTCAACGTTTGTCTTATTACTTTTCGCTCCGATTCGTTTCTAAGGTACGCGTAACGGTTGATGTAGACTTTTCAGAAATCTCATATTTTTCTAAAGTAAATTTATTCGGCCTCTGTATCTATAATAACGACTATTTTATTAACATTTTCCAAAAACATATTTAATGAACGGATTCTACTAAGTTAGAATTTTAATATATGTATATATAGATTTCTTGTAAATAGCGTCATATTATTTTACTATAAGGAATAAATGACTTGGCTCTTTTAAGAAATGATGACGATGATCTCAACCTAAGTGCCTTAAAGAAAGTATTAGGTAGGTATGTATAGTTTTATTTTTGAACAATGAAATTGAATTTTTTACTAAATTTCTATAATTGTTAATAATTTTGTAATTTACTGAACCCAAGTTTATTTGCAAATAATCACAGGTTTATATTTACCAGGTGTAATTACTATATCTAATTTGATCCTGTATACATTAAAGGATCGTATACAACGAGAATCCTAATTAAAGCTGCCGGAAGGCAGTTTTACTTAATAAGGGTATTTTAATTAAAATCAACAAATCCGCATTCTGGATCAATTGCCTATATCAAGGTATCGCGAGTTCAGAATTTTTAATGCTTAAGCAATTTTATAGAATTGGGGAGTGAGGGTGGAGATAATGAAAAATGCTTTGGATATTTTTAAGACTGGTTGATCTTTGACGTTAGGTTTGAACTTGCTTTATTATTTGTTTGCTGCCGTATTACTTTATAATGGCTTATAGGTTATATAGCATGCTGACCCTATGGTCATAGGTTCAAATTTTGGATATGGTACCATATAGTTATGCCAAGAATTACTAGGTCTCTATATTGAGGCACTATGACAGTGCATTGACAGTTAGAATCATATCTTAATTCTGAAATTTAAAAATATTTGTTACAATAGTCCTTAATATATTTACAATATTATATCATTGTAAACGGTTTATATCAATCTACTTAGCATGTTAAACATAATTTGTCATCTTTCTAGGTCTAACCCTGGCCTGTCATACTTATAACAGGTTTTAAATATACGAAAATTTACAAAGTAATGTAACGTCAAAATAAGTTAATTAAGTTAATTAATCAAGCGCGTAATCTCTGACAGGTGGAGTCGTGGGATTCGAAATAGATAGAGGCATAAATTTTGCAACATTTGACTAACCAAAATAACAGTATTTAATTTATTTTAGATCACATTAGTTAGGCTATTTTAGGTGTATGCATACTATCAATAGAAAAAATTTGCTTATAATTGCCATTCAAATCTAATGTATAAATATCTCGTGTTACCATTGTTTGTATAGTCTTACTCCTCTGAAAATGCTCGACCGATTTTAATGATTTTTGGTATATTTTATAGTTATGAGAATAGGTCATTAAATATTTCCCCATTTTTAATAGCGATTAAGTATATTTATATGGCAAGCGACGTTTTCCCGGTCAGCTAACGATTTTATAATTTTTACTTTCATAATATTTTACATTATGTTTTATTTGAATAAAGAATATTAATCATTAACATATTTATTTATTTGTTTTACAATAAGTTTCGAAGCTTAGAAGAGCCGCATCCTTCGATTTGCTTCAAGTTTAAATGAATGTTTTTGTTTCGAATTATTAAACGGAAAGGCGTTTTCTTTTATATCGCAGAAGAACATATCGTATAAACCTAGGTATGTGTTATTATATTGACCAAACATTTATAATGAATACTGTTTTCAGGACGTACTCATAAAAGACACAGCCTACAAAATTAATGGTTAATAGGCTCGCGATTGTTGTTTTACCGTAAGCAGTGGAAACCCAGTGGTAACGCGCTCGTTTGCGTAGCGGGGTAAACGAGTTCCAATCCTGGGAGTGGTAATATGTGAAGGAAAATATTGTGAGCAAATCTGCATATTTGAGTTTCAATGTCATAGTATTTTTAAATGTTTTTAAAAATACTATGACATTGGTGGCAGACTATGTGTTGAACCGTTGAACTAAAAGCCTCCTAAGTTTAGTTAAATCTCTTAAACCTGCGATCGCTGGCACAGCAAGTAGGGACACTAGAAACTAAGGCAATCATGTCATCGTAGTATTAAATATGAGTTTCCAAAAACATTGTACTATCAAGTATAGTTGGTGTCTTTCGTAAAGTGTATCTGTCCCACTTTTATATAGAACAGTTGCTGTAAAAACTGCCCAATCAGGTTAATGGAAGACTTTTGGTTTATATGACTTCGCCGAGTTTTTCTTAAACATTAGTATGTATTTTCTAACGTCCCAGTTCTAGACTCGGTTCTCTCTTTACCTCTGTTCTTATTAAAGGTCGAATAGAGCTGCCAAAGTCTACCACATCGGCCAAATGGGGGTTAGTTTTCTTCACCATGAGCATTTGATAATCTTGGTGTAAATTATTCATATACCACATTAGAGTAGAATTACCTTCAATACTCAAATCAAATTAAAAAGTAAGAATTAGCATTGCGATTTAATTGGAAATGTAGCTAAGCATTTTGTCACAATTCCGCTCGGAAATTACTTGTATTGTGTTGTAGTATAATTTAGTCTATAATATTTACGTATATTATATACAATATACATATTGTTTTTTTTTTTTAATTTTTCAATTTATTTCTTAATTTGTAAATATAGGTCATAAAGGCTTAAATCTTTCCTTCATAATAATTCTTAAATATGTATACAGTATAAAACGTTGTAGAAAATATAAATCTACGTGGAAATCTCTATGCAAATATTAAACTCATACATCAAAAAGAGCTGTATTCTTAACGATTCATTCGTTAAGAATACAACGCGGTTTTTTCAATTTCTTTCCTACGAATAGACTTTTATGATTTGAGATATTTATTAATTAAGAGGCTTTATGTATGCAATAATGAATGCAATGGAATAATCTAAATATATAAAAGCGAAAAGTCACTCGTCCGAAATCTAAATATATCGAAAACCTCTTGACGTATGAAGATGATATTTGGACACAGAGGCAGTTTATAGGCAGTAGACGTCCTCTAAGAATGGGATTTTCGACAGGGCTGGTTTAAGGAAGTATAAGGGCTCTTGCAAGTTTGTATGAAAGTCCTTCATTTTTTGTGCTACAAACTTTAAATTCGGCAGGGAACACTTAGTTATGGCTAGTTAAAAATGTACATATTTTACTTTCTACAAAATAATAATAATACTAATAATTTAGATGTTCAATTTCTACCTAACTGTAAAATTTAATGGTTTATCAGAGGTAAAGGTCACCGGGGTATAGTACAATACAAATCGAATATTATAATATATATGAAAGACCGAAAAAAACTATAATTGCTACAATATACCTTAAAGTAAACTATTTTAAACTCAATTTAAGTCTAAATCGGCCATACAAGCGTCCAAATGCACTATATTATATAAAACGTACCGCAGTGCGATCTATCGAACTGCATCTAAACTGGCCGGAATAATACATTTGGACGCACGATTGCTTTTCCAATGAATAAATTGACAATTTGGACTCAGCTGTTTTCGAATCTTTAGCTTTTCCAGCTTAAAAAAATATAGGCTGGGTTTTTACCATTAGAACTCTACACTAAGTAATTATTTATTTAAATAACCAAACTAAGCGCTAGAAGGCAAATTCATCTTCATCATCATCATCATCAGCCCTGTTTAACGTCCCACTGCTGGGCACGCTTCCCTCAGTACGAAGGGGATCAGGCCATAGTCCACCGCACTGGCCTAGTGTGTGTTGACGGACTTCACATGTCTTTCGAAAACTTGCTAGGTTTTCTCAGACATCCAGGTTTCCTCACGATGTTTTACTTCACCGTAAGAAAATCATGATAGAAATGATACAAACAAGAAAGTATACAAAATCTTTTAATCAATTTCATACCAAAATTCAAAAGATCAACGATGACGTATGAAAATGTTAGTATTTGTGTTTGTTCGTTCACGCTTTAATGGCGGAATTTTTTTTAGATGTTATTCAGTCCTAAATAAACAATGACCTGAATTAGCCAGTTAAGTATTATAGACGTACTCACACACCCAAATGAAGTAGGGTTAAGTTTGCTAGTTATAAATAAATAAACAACATATAACTTTAAATACATAAATATTAGCCCAATAAATATAAACATCCATGACTGGAGTTCAAAGATTTGTGCTCAACAAATGAATGCCTCCAGCGTGTCTTAAACCTGCGACTGGCAAAGTAATTAGGCCAAACGTTTGTATTATATTAGTTAAATTAATATATTGTCAACGTTACTCTTACTCACATCAAAACATACACGGTTAATATTCTATTGATATTTCAAGAGAAGTTATCAGAATCAAGTCTGATAGCAAGTAGATTATATATTTTTGTAAAAAGACTTGGAATAGCTACGTGATTGCAAGCAAATATTGTCGAAGGAATTTCCGATAGAGCAAATTGTTCGCTAGAAAATTAATGTTAGTTTTTCTGCAATCACTGCGTGTTGAACACTCGAGTTCAGAAGAAAATTGTTGCAAACTTTATAAAATATTTTTTATGGTGCATATGCTTTTGATAGGGCTGATTTTGCTATTCAAATTCAATTTCTACGAATACTTTAACTAAAAAAGAAAAAAATACACTAAAATTATAAATGCGAATATATGTTTGTATGTGTGTATGTTTGTTATAAAATGTTGTGACTACGATATACGGCTGAATTTTCATAGGTACTGGTACGAGTCCCGAGTCGAGCTAAACAGCAAAATGTGACGGTGTTTCACCCCCATGCCTCGGAAAGTACGTAAAACTATCGGTTTTTTTTACTCTCACTGGTTTCATCGAGTAGTCGTCCTACCGGAGTAGAGAGAGAGTAACAGGAACAGGGAGTGAATTTGTCAGCGCGTTCGCTCTTTCACTATAATATCTTCGGCGAATTTGATAAGTCTCAATGAGATAGGCCTTACAGGTTTCGATGATAATTACTAAATAAATAGATTATGAAAAGGAGTAGTATAGGCTAATTAGGTAGTTACAACCCGAGCAAAGCCAAGGGTAAGTCGCTAGTGTATTATAATATTATAAAGTTCGAGGTAAAAGTATTAAATTAATTCTATTTTCTATTTTAAAAGATTTCATCAAGACCGTCTTCAGAAGTAGATAAAGTATCCAATTACTACTTTAATTGGATAGACATTAATTACGATTATTCTGTCTCAAGTGCTAAGAATGAAGACGAGAAGGTGTTTTGATGGATTCATTAAATAGATCCAAATGAAAACTTATATTTTTAATTCACTATAGAGAAAAATAAAAAAATTGAATTCCTAACTTTATAGCCAATGTACTCGTATTATTAATTTCTAGATTTCTAGATTTGCAATTTTGTAAGTAGGTACAACATAAAGTCTATACCTACATATTAAAATAACTTAGTCGAATATGTACATGTTATATTTTCTGTAAAATACTATTGAAATAGTTATTTTAGCGATGCAGAGGATCTAGATAGAGAATCTATACGTTTTAGAATTTTCGTCTGTCTGTCTGTAACGAAATGACAACCAAACCACTGGAGAGATTTTCATAAAATTTGACATGATAGATAGTTGGTTATCTGTGTCAAGATAAAGAATACTTTTTACTACGAGAAAATATGTCATCGTTTAAAAAATCTAAACTCTTTTGCAAAAAAACGGGCACTTTAAATTTTTTCCCCACATCAAAGAAGAAGAAAGTGGTTTTTAATTAAGGTAGTATTGGCATGTTATTTAAAGCATTCTAGCATAATTCTTTACGTTCCTAACTCGTTACGTTCGTAACTTATGAAATTAAAAAAAAATATTGATTATTGTGAAATTTCTATATATTAACCGTTAAAACCTACCTAGGGACGAACCCGAGTGCGAAGGTAAGTCTGTAGTACACTATAAACTTTCTTTAAAAGTAAATTAATTTAGTGTAGCTGTTATATGAAAGTTACTTTAGTATTTCAAAACCAATACCGTATTTTCCAAATAATTTAATATTTTACTGCAAGTATAAGTAAATGCTACAAATTGTTTGACGTGAAATTAATATTAGTTTTACTCTCCAGTTCTACTGCTGTGGAAGTCGTGGAAGTTAGATTATGATTGAACTTATGTTGTACGTGTTTTGTCGTCATAGTAATATGAAAAAGGTATTTAATTCTTTTATTCATAGGTATTAGTAGAGGAGACCGTGGAAGATCGACCTTCACCGATCTGATAACCAGATGAGACATATTTTTTATCGTATATAATTTATAAACAAATATGCCTATAATAACTTGCCTATCTGAAAGTGCTCATGGCTATTTTTAGCTGGGCAACAGTGCTTTAAGTATGATTTTTTGCAGGCAAGTCTATATGACTGATTTTGTAATAAAATAATCTAAAATTTGATATAACTTTCGATAAGTTAGCAGAACGATGGAGTCACCTATATTGACTTACCTGTTCACATCGGCTTTGGTAGCTATACACAAAAATGAGTAGGCTAGCCTACTGAGGCATATTCTGTGGGTTAAAAACTAACAGTGAAATAAAATTCATTTGGTTATTAAAAGAATGAAAGTGATGAAAAACAAAAATCGATTAAAGTTAATTTAATTAAAAATAGCCATGAGCACTTTCAGATAGGCAAGTAATTATAGGCATATTTGTTTATAAATTATATTTAATAAAAAATATGTCTCATCTGGTTATCAGGTCGGTGAAGGTCGATCTTCCACCGGCTCTTAGACCATATATTGTAAATGCTACTGTTCTGGGAGCACTACTTTTTTTATAATGCCTGAACGAGTTTTGATAGAACTCAGTATTTAGATAGATTATAATCTGGAATAATATATAATTACTATGCATACTTTATAAAATATTGTTTGTAAAAAAAGCGTATAAGATGAAATAAAAAAATATATTCATATTTCATGGGAAAATTATTTTTAACATATCATTTGTCTTAGTGTGAAGGCAAGTATCGTGAGGAAACCTTCATGTTTGAGAGAATGTAGTAAGTCTTTGAAAGACATGTGAAGTCCGCCAAACCGCACTAGGCGAGCTACGGCCTGATCCCCCTCATATATTTCACTAGCGACTCGCCCTCGCTTCGCTCGAACTCTTCCCTAGATTTAGCACAGGTAAAGCCGCAGGTTCCGCTAGTTATGCGTTTAAACCTTCCTCTTGAATCACTCTATCTATTAAAACAATCGCATCAAAATCCGATTCGTAGTTTTAAAGATTTAAGCATACATAGGGATATAGGGACAGAGAAAGCGACTTTGTTTTATACTATGTAGTGATATGACGTTATAAATGACTACATACATACTTTACTGCATATCAGCAACATTTTATAAAATCAAAGTACTAAAACTATATAATATTACAGCAAAATTCTTTCAAATACAAATATAACATCTATATCGTTATCTTGAAGTTAGTGCAACTTTCTATATTCTATTTACTTATCTTGCGAATTATTCGGCCGTGCATGCATGTTACTAGTACAAACGAAAGCGCTAAACGTAACGCAATTTACGATGTCATCGAATATAGAAACTATGGAAGACATTTTTAATATTATTATTTTAAATAATACTTTCTTTACTTTTAAAACTACCTTTTCATTTATAATGTCAAATTTTCGCGTATAATATCAAATATTACAGTGGCACTATCTGCAACAAGTACATATATAACCCCCTGAGACGTAAAATAACTTAGTCTCTCCCGTGACCATGATTACTGTAAAGCATTCGAAACGTCGGGAACCAAAAATTCAAATAAATCCGCGACAAAATCCGAAAAGGTAGTTTCCTTCAAAATTATTATTTTAAAAGTTATAGCTTAGCCATAATAGTGTATCAAAAATAAGCAAGACGTAGAGTTAATAGACTAACTTGCTCATCGTACTCCTTTCATGACAGAGTCGACAATTGGAGCAACCCGATGGTTACTATAGTCTGCTGTAGGTTTTGGTTGAGTGAAGCGATCTTGCATTCTGTGACCCATTAAGACCTTTTTACAGTTGAAAGTGGGCAGTACTGGCTATACTATACATATACTAATATTATAAAGCTGAAGAGTTTGTTTGTTTGGTTGAACGCGCTAATCTCAGGAACAACTGGTTTAAATTGAAAAATTCTTTTAGTGTTGAAAAGTCTGTTTATCGAGGAAGGTTATAGGCTATATTACATCACGCTACGACCAATAGGAGTGGAGCATTTATGAAAAATGTTGCAAAAATGGGAGGTATTTGGTTTCGAGCCTTTAGATAACTAGTAACTTTATAAAGTTTTAGTTGATTTCAATCAGGTGAGTTCACTTCATATCCATTTTATTGGCATGGGTAAATGATTTTTCCAATTTAAATAAATCTATCTTGTCTACTTTTTTACTTCTTGGCAAATCTTTTTTCACCGATTCATTTATATTTTTGATTCCTGACCTTCGGTTTTAGCCGTCTCAAATCTCATTGTATTCTGTATAGTTGTTGTAGACGTATTGTATATGTATGTATTAGAATATAATATAGAATATTTTTAAAGTGGTAGTGCCATGCTTGTTACCTTCGGGTAGCAACCTAATGGGCCGGCACGCCCCGTATAGTTCATTAGTACCACTCTCTCACAGAAGACCGGCGTGAAGTGGCAGCTATGCTGTAGCGTTTCGTCCGGTGAGTGAGATTCCGGGAGGCCCACTCCCCTTCCCCCTCCCTCTTCCCTTCATCCTCCGCCTTCGTTCCCCCCTCCCTCCCACTTCCCTCCCTCCTCCATCCCTCCCTTTCCTGAAAGGCCGGCAACGCATCTGCAAGCCTGGCTTGCAGATGTCCATGGGCGGAGGTGATCACTTCTCATCAGGTGAGCCTCCTGCCCGTTTGCCCCCTTTTTACCATAAAAAAAAAAAGCAAGAAATCCGCAAATATAGTTTAATTGAAAATAAATATTATAATGTTATATTTTAATTTAATACCACTTCCAAAGTAATTATATCTGTGTAATCGTTAGAGGCAGTATACAGGCTGATTGCGATGGGAGCGTTGTTTGCGTATCGAGGCGCGGGCGTTTTATAAACACTTGTTAGGTTACCTATATTGAATGCAGTTAAACTATAAAAATGCATACGACATAAATTTTATTTAGGATATGTGTATTAAAGATTTTGAGCTTTTAGAGTCGAGGTAGTTAGTATATTTTTCACTTTTACAAATAGAAAAATTATTATTTTATTCTTAAAATTAAATATAAATGAATATGTGTATTATAAAATTATCACAACGACTGCCTCGGTGGTGTAGTGTCTAGCATGTACGGTCGTACATCGAGAGGTCCTGGGTTCGAGTTAAATTTTAAAATTTAAATAATTTACAAAAATATTTTTTTGTTGTTAGTATTGTAGTATATATTAGGTACTTTCATATGCATGTAGTGAAAAGCTGTTAATTTGAAATTAAAAATATAGTATAATAAGTTCAATTTTATTCATATGTATAGAAGCATAGATTAATAATTAAGAAAAGTAATGTAATGAAATATATACTAAGAACAATAAGTATTTAAAAAAATCAACAGGCTTAATTTTATAAAGTAATTTAGTAAAATTTGAACCCAATATTGAAACAAAAAAAAAAAAAAATTAACCGTATATTAAGCATAAGTACTGGTGGAATTTTAAACAACTTTGACCTTTTTCTGCAATAAATTAAGTAACTTTTTGTTTGATTTCGAATTAAACTTGAATTCAAAGGCCTTTCCTATATATATATATATATATATATATATATATATATATATATATATATATATATATATATATATATATATATATATATATATATATATATATATATATCATTTATTAGTGACAAGACCTTATTTACAAGCGTCTCTCACCATTACAACATCAGCGTGGAAAGGTAACAGACAGACAAGCAGACAGATAGTTACATTCGCATTTATAATATACTAGCGACTCGCACTCGCTTTGCTTGGGCTCTTCCCTAGATTTAGCACAGGTAAAGCCGCGGGATCTGATAGTTATTCATATAAACCTTCCTCTTGAATAACTCTATCTATTAAAAAAACCGAATCAAAATCCGTTGCGTAGTTTTAAAGATTTAAGCATACATAGGGATATAGGGACAGAGAAAGCGACTTTGTAGTGAAGTATAGATTTAGTCGTAATATATACTAACAATTTACAAATAAGAATTTTTTTGAATTGAATTGATATTATAATACTTTCTTAGGTTTACGCGTATATTTAATATTATAAATGAAACCATATTTTTGGATTTTGTTGCGAATTTATTTTGATTTGCTTTCTGACGTTTCGAAATGCCTTACAGCAATCATGGTCTGGGAGAGACTAAGTACTGAATTGATATTTTAAAAGGTGCAATAAATGGAAGCTATCATTTAATTATCTGATATAAAAATCTACTAATATTTCCATCTCTCACTCCCATGATAATTGTAGGTAATAATTTATCCATTAGTAACATTTACACTAAGTAATGGAATGGATGGATGGTTACCTTCCACAAAGTAATGGAATATGACGATGTAGTAATACAAGGTAAATTGCGTCCCAAGGAAGCCACTTTGCTTTGAACCAAAGTTAATAGATAGCGCTAAAATGCCTCGACCACATGCCTAGACATGCGATGGACTATTTCATGAAGAATGATAGCATACCTTACTCATTCAATTCAACATTTTATATAGGTATGTTCCTTAGAATATTTTTGAGTCGTTTACGAGATTTTTAAAATAGTAGCAACTTAATGCAACGATAAGTATGGTTTGTGCTTGGAAAAAGACTTTCAAGAAGATCCGTATGGAACATACAGGCAGTCGAATCGGAATCAGGATTTTAAGTTACAAATTTTTTTGAGTTGAGATGAGACGTAGAAGAAAAGAAAGGAGACGAAATAAAAAAGAAGAACACTTAGTCCATTTTTATACTATAGAAACGTACAAGTCAATTTTTATCGCAATTATATGCTGAGATAGTAAAGAAAATAAACCTTTTAGAATTTTGGTGATAATAAGAAAATACTTAAAAAAATATAGCCTAAGATATTGTAGAAACTAGAAATATTTTTAACATTAACTCTATTCAATATTATCAACAAAGAAATAGCCAGAAGGCGAGTCCTTTATTTCATGGTGTATTGTGCCAACGTAACGAAAGGACTGGGCGTTAAAATTTGCATATTCTTTTAACATCTATTCAAGTTATTTGTACAATCAGCTTTATAATACTAGTTAGTTCCCCTGTCGTCGTTCGTTCTTTGATTACCACTCATTTGACTTTCAGAAAATTTTCTAATTTATCGTAGCCGTAAAAACGTTTATGATTACGGCACTTTAGCCCTTTGACAATTTGTGAGAACTAAATAAAGTTAAAATTTTATTATGAAAATAGGGCAAACAGTACAACTTTCGCCTGCGGTTTCATTTGTTTTATAAGTAGGGAAAAAAGATAACGATAAAAAAGTACATAATATTATATCGAATAGTGGAATAGTGTTACTGTTAAAAATGGGACTTTCAAACAAACGAAGAGGCTTCAAACTTTTTTTAAATTCATATGTTTTTAATAAGTCATAATTAAAAATGTATACTTGTTCATTACAAGTTGCCAAATAGTTACACTATAAGTAATATTTTTCTTTGAATAACTCGTACACCCTCTTACTTCTATAATTTCGGGTGCATTAAGCTTTTTTTCACTTCTCAGCTTGCAATGTACATGACTGCGAAAACCATCTTTACAGTACAAAAATACATGTAAGAAAAACATCTTACAGGTCTCATTAAGATCCACATTCTTATATACTTGGATTCTACAAAAAACAGTGTAAGCCTCTGAGCATGTCTTTTGTTCTTATAAGAAAAGAACCGATGGGCAGTGCTATTCAGAGCTGTAATAATTATCACTATGAGTTGGTAACAATACTGTCTAAACCGAGATTTTTATTACAATTTTAATGTGAAATTATGAATAATAATATGGTTAGGAATTTGCTAAAGAAGCGATTATTTAAATAATCGTAATTAAAAATATAAACTAAGTGCTATTCTGACTCATACGCTGAAGATTCCGTACCCATTATTTATATTATATTTTAAAATATAATGTGTAAGGTTAAAATATATATAGCATTACGATACTCATTTTATGAACTACAAAATTAAATTCCCATATCTCAAAAGCTACTTAACTTTTTCGTTGAAAGTCTTTGGAAGTTGTTAAGTTTTTATTAAAATTCGACAAAATTAGGAGCTTATGTGGACTTCGAAGTTTAACTAATTCTATAGGAAGTGGTTCAAAGGAGTTACTTATTTACCAAGTTTCAACCATATAGGCCTTTATGGTTACATACACGTATGGGCTAAATTATAAGGATCTTATGTTTAACTTTTGGCTATCATTACTGTCAGGTCTTGTACTCCTTACATGGAGTAGAGGAGGTTCTCAGTGATTCGCTTTCTAACTCGATTTCTAACTTCGCGCTTCATTTCAATTATTTAGTGCTTTCGTTTAAGCTATGATTGAGCGTCACCAGGTTTGCTTAGCATGGCTACTTTTTGGTTTTTCTTGGGAAAGTATAATAGGTTTCCCTCGGCATGTGACCAGTCTTCATTCTCATTCATTCTTTCATTATGAGATCACTCGATTCTGTCGTATTATCAATAAAAACAGATTTTAACTCAATATCACACTAAAAAGGAATTGAAAATCAACTTTCAAGAGTTTTAATATATACATAGTAAGTTATAAATATAATAAATAAAAAAAAGTTTGATACATTTAAGAGTTTTTTAGAGCATTGAACTCTAAGTAAAAAAGGTAAGGTAAAATATAAATTCAATTCTTTAATTTTAGTTGAATTTAGTAGTCGAAAGTCAGTGCCGAAATATCAGGAATTCTCAGTAGTTAAAACAAGTAATAACATGGTAAATTTCCCGTTACACAACGCAATAATTTTAATTATTTTTGATGAGTCGAGTTATAAATCTACTGCAGGGTTGTTCAAACTTACTTTGATACCTTAATTAAGAATAACAGACACTGAATTGGCAGTTAATTTTAGTTTTCCAAACTTTTATTTTTATTGATAACTTAGTTTTTTAATTACACCGCCTTTTGAATTATCACTACATTGTATAAAACAAAGTAGCTTCCCGCTGTCTGTCTGTTCTCATATGTACATAGATCTTTAAAACTATGCAACGGATTTTTATGCGGTTTTTTGTAATAGATAGAGTGATTCAAGAGGAAAGGTTATATGTATAACTAGCGGAACCCGCGGCTTCGCTCGCTTTAAATCTAGGGATGAACCCGAGCAAAGCGAGGGCGAGTCGCTAGTGTAATATAATAAGTAAACAGCGTACCTATTTGAAATATAATAAATCTTGTCGCAAATATCGTATGTTTATTCAACAACATATTATAAGAGTTTGGATACCGTTTATAGAGATATCTTACCCAATTATATTAATGAATTTATTCATAAATATTAGCATTAAAGGCACATATAAATGACTTACTTGCATGAAAATGTTTATGTATGTACGTTTGTGGATGATTAGACTGATTTTGATGAATTTTAGTATCCACGGAGAAAACGTAATTATGTATATATTAAATTAATTTTATATAAATATAATGTTATATAATATATTTTTATTACGTTGATTTTAAACGCAAAAACTCAGTAATAAAATGCCAATAAATTTTTATTAAGTTCAGAATTGTGCTAAAAGTTCCCGAATATAAACAAACATCGTCAATCCGAATATTCCAGTAGAATATCGGCGTTGAAATATAGGTCAGCCAGTCTACTGCTGCGACTGTCCATTATTATTCAATATTCGGAGTTAGTGTTTTGGGTTACTATGAATATAAATGCTATTAAATATTTTGGACATTAATACTGCATAAGTTCTATGGCAAGTTACGAGGCTTACCTATCATAGAACTAAAACTTTTTCTTATAAAAACACCAAGCAAAACTCCATCACATATACTATGTATTAAATTGAGACCACAAGCTGAAAGAACATGAAAACATAAATAATAAGTATAAAATAAACCTTCGTTACTCTCGTCGTTATTTCACTTGAAATCTCTCAGATTTGCAAATACAATTGCTGATTTGCACAAGATTTTAATATCTAGCGAATAAATATTATTTTTACTTACATTTATGTTTGCAATGCATTTTAAAATATTAGTTAGCTTTATTTGATACAAGACTTTCCTGCGGACTCGTCCACGTTCTAGATATCTGAAACCAAATTTTTAGATTTTACATATTATAGGTACCACATTATACAGTCTATACCCTTCCTCTGAAAGACTTTTCAAAATTAAAAGAACTTTTCAATTCGAACCAGTATTTCCTGAAATTAGAGCGTTCAACCAAACAAACTCTTCAACTCTATAATATTAGTAGTAGATACCTAACACTTTTAATTTATGAACATGTTATAATTACCATCCTTTGAAAAGCTTTTAAGAGCTTAAAGCTTTAAAGCATATAATCAAAGCTAAAGAGAACAGCAAACTAGATGTGTCATGGCGACTATCAATTACCTAATGCGCGGCCACAGCGCATGAATATGGAAGCGCACTCAGTGAATTCGGTCATTAGACTTCACTACTAGGTTTGTTATCCGAGATACTGACTATGTATTAGATATTTATATTTATGTTGGATTTTGTTATATTGATTTTATAATAATTATACTTTGAAATACGTAAATGTGATTGAAAAGTGTAGGTTATAGTCGTTCGTTCATTCGACGTAATGTAAGAAACGAATGAAAATTGAAAGTTAAAAACGTTATTTCTCTTTGAAAAAAGGTATTATTTAAGAAAGTATCATAAAATGTTATTTTTAATGAAAATAATAACATGATCGCGTTGGTACGAGCATCAATGTCTTCAATCCCACAATCCCAACTACGACAAAGAATTTGTTGACGGAAATTGCAATTATAACAGCCCGAGCTGAGAAGCTAGAACCTCGAGCAAGGCCTCAGATCAACATTTGTACTCCATAACAGTCACTAGACCACCGATGAAGTTAAAATATTAATAAAAATATATTAAACTAGCGGACCCGACAGATGTAGTACTATACACATAGAAAATTTTTATAAGCTTTTGCTCCCGGTGAAACGTTTTAGAATGCATGCGCAAAACGACGTTGCCTAGCAACCACTAATTTATAATTGAATATTTCATTTATTGTGCAAATTGTGAGTCTAAACCATATATCTACAAAGTACGAGTAAATAAGGTACACTCGAACGTCCGCAACGCGAAGTACACTGAAGTGCTTAGCGACAGCGACGAGCGAGAGCTGTTACTTCTTTCCACAAACTCTCCCTTAATTGCTCCGATACGTTTTATTTAAAGTTTCTGTTTTAAACTACAAATAAATTTTTACTGCATAACTTGAATTTGTTGAATTTTTTTATTATTTAAATAAAATATAATATGTTTTATTATGAAAAATATATATTAACATTCCTAATGACTTTGGAATAAGTAGTACTTAATAATATTCTTCCCAAGAGTATATATACCTTTACTACTTTTCATAGAAAAAAAATGTATTTTTGTAATTTTGATTGTTTATATATAAACAAAAATCCGCAGTGATAATGTAAGTAAAAAATACAAATCTTTCCTCTTTATAATATTAGTTTAGATATAGTATAGATAAAACATGTCTTTGGAAAATACCTATTCTCTGTAAAATTAATTTACGCTCGTTTAAAGTTAAACTAAGTATGATATTTAATACCGTTGTAATTTTAGTAACCATAACTAAGATGAGAAATAACCATTTTCAACTCGCTTCGTCTTAGTCAAATAATTATATTTAATATATGCATTGGATATTATAATGAACCAAATTTTGTTGTTCTTACTGGCCACAATACTCCTTAGTGATAAATTCTTTTTTTCCAAGAACCACCAAGCAGATCTGCGGGAGAAAACTAGTATAAGTAAAACTTGAAGATTTATATAGCAATATTATATTATAAGATCAGCAAAAAAAGCTTTTGAGAGAGATAATATAATGTTAAATTCAACGATCTTGTTTATGATACGCATTGAGGCGTACATTTTAAATGTATAGTACTCGTATGTACATGTACATACGTGGAATATGAAAACGAAGTTTAAGTCCACATGAGCGTGTTCTGTAGAAAAATTAAACTGTTTTAATACTTTATTTTCTTGTATTTTCTGACTTCTCTCATATCTTTAATAACACCACTTTTATCTTTAAAACTAGCGACTCGCCCTCGCTTCGCTTGGGCTTTTTCCTAGATTTTGCACAGGCAAAGCCGCGGGATCCCCTAGTTATGCATATAAACCTTCCTCTTGAATCACTCTATCTATTAAAAAAACTGCATCAAAATCCGTTGCGTAGTTTTAAAGATTTAAGCGTACAAAGGGATATAGGGACAGAGAAAGCGACTTTGTTTTATACTATGAAGTGATGAATGAATTTTCCTAACTCCTTTCTACCTGAATTGCTTGAACGGTTTTGATGAAGTTAGTTTTAGTGTTTGTTACTTTTATTTTTATTATTTTTTAGTGTTTATTTTATGTGGATTGCCTTGGATGGTTTTTATACCTAATAAAATGTTGTGTATACATTTTTTTTATTTTAAAACGAAATATTCGTCTGTGGCAATATCTGATTGCTGGATATATTAGAGGATCAATAGATTTTTTCTAAATATACATTTTATTTCATTCCCTATTAAATAAAATGTACATTTAGATTATTTACAGAAATTTCATCAGCCCTTTTTTTAACGTCCCACTGCTGGGCACGAGCCTCCTTGAGTACAAAGGGGATCATGCCAAAGTTCACCGCGATGGCCTAGTGCGTGTTGGTGGACTTCACATGTTTTTCAAAAACTTGCTAGGTTTTCTTAGACATGCAGGTTTCCTCACGATGTTTTCCTTCACCGTAAGACAAGTGGTAATCATGATAGAAAAGATTCGCATATGAAAATATCAGAGGTGCGAGACCCGGATTTGAACCCGCATCACTCGGTTATACAAGCGAGCGCGTTACCATTGGGTTCCCATTGTCTCTCATTTATACTTACTTTTTGCGATTCTGAATTTGACTTTGTTTTTGCTATAGATCTATAAAAAACCAAATTACTTTTTATTGTAGCACTAGGTATCGGTTTTCGTCAAAAAATAAAGTTTTTAATAATTTCTATACAAATTATAAATCATAACAATTTTCTATTGAACCATGTGACTTCACCACCCGTTCTGAAAGAAAAAAATCCAGAGAAGTCGTACAGAGAAACCCAGTAAGACTAAAATGATAACAGTATGTATATATAAATTAAGTTTAGTTATACCGTATAAGTATTCTTAAACAATAGGCCTTAGTGGTACTTAATAAAAATATGTTATGCAAAGTTTTTCAAATCGACAAGCGCACTTCACTTGTGCGGTTCAGAAGTTATTTTGCATTGTTAGTTAATTAATTAAACTTTATTACTTTTCACAATTTTGATGTATCATTGTATAGAATTTATATGTTAGTCATATAATAATTAATATTTTTTAAACAATGGACGCTCCCTTGGATAACCGAGTGATGCGGGTTCAAATAACGGGTCTAGCAATTTCGATAGCTTCTAAGATTTCTGTAATATGTGTATAATAAGTGCAGTGCGCTAAACTATACTTGATCAGCGGTGGGCTCTATAGCCCAATGAGAGGTATGATGCTATTCTCACCCCTCGCGTATTAAAAGGCCCCTTGTAGGGAGGGTGGTATGTTGGGACACGAGACTTGTGTTATGATAACCATATAGTTGATAAATTACGCATAATAATCTTGAAATAGATTAATATTATAATGATTAACACCTATGGTTGGAGAACAAACAGTCGCGCTTATCACACAAATGAATGGGACTCGATAACGGGACTCGAACCCGCGACCACTGGCTCAGCATGTACGGTCATTATAAACGTGTCGTCAAAATAACCTAATATATATTACATCTTTTAAAATAAATTTTAATTACGAGAGAAATAACCGATATTAATTAGTTTTACTTTCAAAGCGGTACACAGTTAATTGGAGTTTTAAAAAGAACAAAAATTCGAACTAACCCATTGGGAATAGGTTTCAGTACAAATTATATTTTCTTAACAAAAAAATTGCGAAGGAGCTTTTTTGGAACTGGATTGTTAAAGACACTATTTTCTAAATGATTTTTTATAAAGAAAGAAAATGAAACAAATCGCTTTTAACAATTATTTTTTTGAATTTAATATACAGTTAAGAGCTTAAGCTTTAAAAGCTTTTTGAGTAATGGAGAGTAAAAATATTAATAATTAAATGTTGATAATCAGTTATTTTTGATGTAAAACATCTATTTCATAGAAGAAAATATTATTATTCAGAAATATGAAAAGATATTGTATAAGAATCCGAAAAATAATGAAATGTATAAGATATATTTGAGTCGAAGATGTGCTCTGGGGTCTACTTGATATGGAGGGCAACTTATTACTCGACTATCGCAACTCAAGAGTCCATCGAAATCAGCAGAGCCTCATGAAAATCTAATCGCTGTGTGATCGCACGATACCCTTGGTGCTAGGGTTGGCACTGTTTGAATTCTTTTCGTATTTTTACGTATATTCTGCTATTCTCATTATATTAACTAGCAAACCCGGCCTCCTATGGTGGGAGTAAATTAAAATAACTTAAACGGTTATTAAAATTTTCTACTATGATAAAAGTAACCTTAGTTACGCCTAATGACATTAGCTATCTGAAAGTGAGAGTGCCGTCAAAATCGGTCTTGCCGTTTTAGAGATTAGCCGGAACAAACAGTACCGTATATTATACTTTCTTATGCATTTAGTGAAAAGCTGTTAGTTTGAAATTAAAAACAGACACTTTAATTTTATTTACATGTACTGATATTAAGTAGTATATAGTACCTAATAATTCCATGACAATTTAATTATAATAAATTAGTTTATAAGTAAAACTTTACTTATCCAACTTTTAATTAACTTTCTAGTCTGGAACTTGTAGTTTCATTTGAATTTTGAATTTTACCTAAGTTTTATAAAGATAACCAGCGGGCTTATACAAAATGTCAACTCCAGTTATTGAAGAATAGAATTGTTTAAATGTAATTTCGTGATTATGTCAAAAGAATCTACTATAATTATATTTTCAGGTACTTTTTATACAACTTGCATATATTAAATTATATTTTTTTATCATAACATCAAAAGACAAGTCGTGTTATTGTTCACTTTTGTTGTAAGGATTAAATTTAGGAAAGATTTGTATCATAATATATTGCTTAATACTTATTACTCTCTTGAGATTAAAATTTAAATATAAATTTTATATTTAACACCTTGTTATACAGAAATATAGTAGTATTTTCTTACTTTTCGTATACAATATTATCAAAAATTTCTCTCTCCACACAACCCTATTTCCACGGCAATATTCCGAGGTATGCATTATTCAGTTTCATTACTCCCGAGCCACTTCAGCTATAAATCGAACGCGCCTTTATTCATTTCCGTTATTTTCTCCCATTTTCTTGTTTTGGGAACAGTGATAAGATTTGATTGGATTGACGATTCAGTATTTATAGAATTTTTGTTTGAACTTTTATGGAGACGTGTTTGGATCAGTTTGTAGTGACCCTACTTGCTGTGCCAGTGGTCACAAGTTCGAGTCCCGCTGGGACATTATTTGTGTGATATATTGGCGCAGTAATATAAAGAATATCCTATGCGGTAACCCTAAATGTCATTACACTAAAATTCATCAAAATCTATTTAGTGGTCAGAAACAGACAGACAAAAATTCTATAAACTGTAGATTCGGCCTCTTAATATAATATAATAATTACTATTTCATGTAGAAATTCGATGAAGTTAGAGTTTTATTATATTTATAAATATAGCGGTCAATTCTATTAGAAAGCTTATTGAAAATATCTTTATCTTGAATGCGAAAGAAGAAAGATTTGTTTTAGCCCTCGATAGAAATAACGTGTAAAACCCATTAAGTTAATCGCCTTAGACTTTTAACGCGTCTTGTACTTTCTTCTAAAAGTTATCCGTTTCTCAATTCCATTGCTTTCTTTTTCATTATTTTCTATTTATTTCTTTAGCAAATTCGTCAATGGATGTTGTGCTAATGATTTTGATGGTAAATTAACATATTTTTGACAATTGCTTTGGGAAAACGTAATCAATTCAAAGTCATTTTCGGCCGATAAAGCTACTTTGTAGGATAAATTAATATTATTTCTAGTGAAAACGCTTTTACAATCTCTTTATAAGGAAACATTTATTTATGTGAATGGAGATTTTTAACTTATATAATAAATACTAGTGACTCACCCTCGTTTTACTCGGTTTTGTTAGCTAGTCACGTTTTTACGGTAACTATAGGTTTTTCGGATATGTGATATTTTTCGCAGTCATACCTTCACATTTTTCAGAAAAGTTCCCATAATTTTCACTGGAAACGAACCCGAGCAACCCGCTATTATTTATAACAAACATACACATTTCCTAATTTTTAAATTATCTAAATAGAAAAATTTACTTCTGTTTAAATTTAAAATGGAAAGTTATTAATTATTATAATATTGTGTCGTAGTATTATTTCTACATACTTGTAACTTTTAATGGAAAAAAATTAAAAAAGTCGTCACATTGTTTCTAAAAGAAAAACGAAATTTGTAAAAGCAAATATGAAATGGGTCTTTAGAATTTTTTTACAAGAATAATTAAAATATCTCATAGCTCAAGTGAATCGCAGATAACTTGTATGAGAAAAACCTATAGGGAGTTTCAGTGTTTTAATGTAATTAAACTTTGCTCAGTAAATATGAGCTTATTCCGCAAATACAGATTAAAAGATTTTTCTATTTCAGCAAATTATGCAAGCGGTGATTCTTTTCATCTTTTACGGCAAATAAATTAAATTACTCCAGATAATGTATGATTTGGATAGCTTAGTGCTTGCTTTGTTTTCGTATTTATCAGCCGTTATTTTCCCACTGCTGGGCAAAGGCCTCTCTCTTTTCTTTCCACTCTGTACCCTTTTTTGCGATGTGTTGCCAGTCTTTAATATGAGCATTTAGATCGTCTCTCCATCTGAGTCTCGGTCTACTGCGATGTCTTTTTGCGTTTCGAGGCATCCAAAACGTAATGGATTTAGGCCACATATTGTTTTTTCCGTATACTTTTATGTTTCGATGTTAAATTATGTTATTGTACTAAAGATACAAGTTACAAGTGGCGGGTTCAAATCCGGGTCTCGCACCTGTGATATTTTCATGTACGAATCATTTCTGTCATGATTACCACTTCCATCATCTTACGGTGAAGGAAAACATCGTGAGAAAACCTAGCACATTTTTGAAAAATAAAAATAAGTAATTAAAAAAACAAAGCTTTAACTTATTGACCAATGTGACTCAATAAATAGTAATTCTGTTAAGTACTGTTTCGTTACTTTCGTGGGTTTATTTTGATCATTATCAAAGAAAAAATTAAAAGATAGTGATATTTAGTTTTGGTATTTTAATAAAGTTTAAATTTTATAGAAAATATTTTTTACAGTTTTTCATATCGGAATTATATCAGAATATAATTACTGTTAAATTTATTAATAGTTGAATAATAACTTTTACGTAAAACTAGTTTATCCAGAGAAGGCGATTCATTACATGTTATTCTTACTTTTATCCATTTTCGAGTTTGCTACTTGGGAAAAGTACGTAACGATATGCCTTTATTGCAACAAAACCGTAAAAATATGATGAAATGTACAATCATTTCATAAATTTTCAAAAACAAAAAAAAAAAATAAACAATCGAATAAGTGCGAATCCAAATAACGCTTTGAAGGTTCCGTACTTCATTTATTTACGTTACTGTCATACTATTTAAACGATTGAAACGACTGTAAATCCAGACGTTCAAATCGAGTCTGAATACTTACTCGGAAAGCTGCCAATGTTAAAAGTCGGTCCTCCTGTTGTTCCATCGAAATGTAAGAATTATAGGAAAAGGGAGCGCATTTGTGTCTACGCACACATTTCTACTCTACAACATATTCTACGCAGTTAGGCAGCTTCAATCAAATTGGCTGCCAAAAGAAATAATTGTGGAGAATCTTATTATATTTTTATATTAGTTTATTCAATTCGTTTATTCTAATTGTTAGTGTGTTTTTTATTTATTTATTATGTGTTTGTTAATGATTAGTTTTCTGTTGCCCACTTTGGGTTTACCCATTCATGGTGATTCCCTCCTTTAGCCTCATTCACGCTTTTCCAATATATTTATTTACTTCACTATTTTTATAATTACCATTTTTATTATATGTATATTGACAGTGGTAACACAGCGGTAACGCGCTCGTTTGGATAACCTAGTGATGCGGATTCAAATTCGGGTCTCGTACCTCTGATATTTTCATGTGCGATTAATTTCTATCATGATTACCACTTGTCTAGCGGTGAATTAAAACATCGTAAGGAACGATAATAAAGTTCTTTATTATACTCCCCATGACACAAGACTGTCTTTAATATTTATATGCTACACTTAGCCCCACTACACCTGCATGTCTGAGAAAACCTAGCAAGTTTTCGAAAGATATGTGAAGTCCGCAAACACGCACTAGGCCAGCGCGGTGGACTGTGGCCTGATCCTTCTCGTAGTGAGGGAGGCCCGTGTCCAGCAGTGGAACGTTAAAAAGAGCTGATGATGATGACTTTATGTATATTGCGTGTATATATTTTTCAAAAAATAATAACAAAAAACCCTTTATTATGGAGCTCTAAAAAGCTTCCAAAACGTAATAAGAAAAATACGCATTCCTAATTCTCTGACCGTTCACATGATTTATGCTTGTCCAGTGAATGTTTATGTCCCGGAGGGATTTTACGAAACGTTGGTATTAACTTTCGGTTTTCATTCCAAAATTTTATTATTTTTTACCTTGCTGCCATACAAAGAGGGTTATGTTAGTCATTTCATAATCTATTGACTATTGTACTTGAAATAGGGATGTGAAGCAATCTTCGCCGATGTAAGTGCTCCTGGTCGTAGTCTCATTAGCGTCTGGCAACCCAGCCAGAGACGAAGCCAAGAGACATACTGAGAAGCCCACTTCTGAGGGCGATGTGTCATTTGACAGCAGAGTGGATCGAGTAAATATCTTACCCTTTCTTCATTAAAGTATGTACATCCCTTTAATTCATAAGAACCTAACCGCATGACTTCAGATTATAATTTGTCTATGTACTGCGTTTTATCCAATTTAAGCAAGCAGATGTAGTTACAAAACAAACATACAAACTTTCGAATTAATAATTTTAGTATAATTAAATATTTTTTTCGTCTATACCTTTTTTCTGCATTATTTTTCTACTCTTGACCATAATATAAAATACAAACACTATAATTAATTTTACTAGAGACAATCGCTTTGTTTTTTGTAGCATTGTAGTAACAAGAGTCAGAATTTGGCAAATCTATCAACGTAGTGCTTAACCTATTGTGTGGAATTTTAGGCAAAATGTGAGAATGTACGAGAGCGTCTGATGATGACTGCATCTATTCATCAGAAACACATGTACTTTGCTTTATTATTTGAAAACGTGATCGTAAATGTGTTAGTTCTTTGAAACTGTTACTTTATTGTTCATCGAATCAATCAAACGAAATGGAAGAAAGTCTACCGTCCTTAGTGAAGTTTTGTAATGTACTTCAGGGGGGTAAAAATATTTATAATACCTTTAATAATATTGTTGTATAAACTGAAGGAAGGAGTGGGGTATTTATATATCTAAAAAGCTCTGTGAAACTTTTCACTGAAAGTACAGGCCTCTTCATAAGTAATATAGAGGTGTAGTGGTAGACATCACGTTTTTTTTCCATCGCATTTGCAAGAGAAATATCTGTTTTCTGTATATTCTGTCGAAATTAAAATTAAGACTTTATTTCACCAGAAAGTACTTTACCTTATTTTGTAAGTTTTCTAACTATATTTCTTTAGTTTTATATTAACTGCTATTTTTTGGAAATGAAAGATTTTCCCACAGTAATAGGATTTTCCATCAAATTCAATATAAATGACTATTTCAATATTTTATTTTCAAACACTATTCAATGTACAGCGCTTCTCCATAAGCCATACTTAATTATACGCATTACGTATAGATTACGGTAAACAATTATGTTTTAGGGTCAAATAATACCAGTGTTTTCGATATGCAGGAATCGAACCTGCGACTTTCAATATAGTTGGAAAATATTTCGAAATACCAACGTTTTTCTTAAAGGAAATAAATAAAACACCCAATACATCAAACATTTATTTTTTATTTATTTGACATCAATAAATAATTACGACATTATGTTAAGAGTAACAACAAAGAACCTAATTTATGTATAGTAGTTACAGCGAACTAGATACAACTTTGTCAAACTAGACAATTTATCCTTTAAAAGAGATGCGAGAAAGATTCCCAGTTAAAATTACTATGACAAAGTTCCACTTAAGTATGATACAACTGAACTTTGGCACACAACTTTGGCGTTTAGAACTTACTTCTATGAAGAATCATCAGTCTTTCAAGAAAGATAACATTTGACAATGAATTTTTAAATCTAAACTGGTTTTAACCTTTCGTGATATTAATATTTAATTTTTAATACGAATTTAAATCACTGAGTGACTTAATTTATAACGATCAAACTTTACCTTCACGAAAGAATACATCCAAACTTATACGTACAAAGTTAAGACTCCATTAGTAGTTACACTAAATCCAATAATCCAATGTACTTATGATATGACTTATAAGTTAACCAAATTACATTATAATATAAAAATTTGTTTCTAATGACGATGAAGTAAGGTAAAAAGAATTCTCGACTCGTTTATGGCTAGATATAAATACAACGGTCCTAAGGCAAATGACGATATACGCAAATGCAATTTTCAAGAATTAAAATTAATGTAATATTAATTAATAGAAATCACTTATAATAACTCACATTCATTAAGATATCTACTTACTTTCCGCCTTCCTCAGTTTCTCCCTAGGTACCTACGTTCATTTTTTTTAAGATAATCATATTTTTTTTCTGAAATAAAAATAGCCATAACATCAGCTGCCCTGCCAGTGGAAGTCCCGTTAAAATCGGTCCAGCCATTTCTGATATTAGCCGAAACAAATAGCCAGGCAGACAACCAACAGTTATAAAAATTGTGTTTAACTTTTAATTTGAGATTCTTTTTTTAATAAATAATGGAGAAAATATGTGTAAATTTTCTAGTTATACGCATTTGCTTACGGACCGTCGAATTAATCTTGCAGTTTTATTTCGGATAAAAGTATAGCTAGAAGTTTTTTCCCTCAGGTACATATAAAGTCCATTAGGTTTTAAAACAGAAAAATGTACTACTTAGTCTAACATTTTTATTTCTTACCTTTAACACTTAGTACTTACCAATTAACTAATATTATTATTAAATGTGCAAATCGAAATATTTCATTATAAATATAATTAAAAAGCTTTCCAAACTGACAAAGAAATCCTTCAATATTATTACAAATATGGCAGTGTTTGAAACATATTACAATAATTTTACGCTTGCTAAAAATAATTATTAAGCTTCATACAAAATTACAAAAAACGAAATCAAAACTAAATGTCAAATTTAAAATATAAGTTGAATCTATTGTAAATTTTGTATTAACACTGAATTAGTTAGTTTTTATTTTTTTAATATTATAATCTAACACCAGTTGTTACATAATGTATATTTTTTGTTTATAACTAGCTTATACTTGAGTAGAAGATAACTGATAAATTAAAGTAGAAGTATGCCAGAGCTAAAAATTACCATAAACCCGTATAACGAAGGGTCAGCAAAAAAATTAACCCAACGGTTTTATAACGTAATATGTAAAAATACATGTAAAAAATTAAGCCAAATAGCTTTTCCTTAAAGTTTTTCAAAGTGACACTCGTAATAATTATTTGCTTGCTTATTTGCTTTGCAACATAGATATATTAAAAATAATAAACGTAACTTAAGCCATTTTTCTGCTGACACTCCCTAACAAACGTACATAAATAAACAATATAAAAGCCACGTGTATGAAGTCTTTTGATATATGTAGCTATAAAACTTAAAATACATCGTTCGCATGACTACAATAATAACAAATGTTGCTCGAATAAAAATTCTATAAAATTATTTAAACACCATAAGCGTACCATTAGAAAAACTATCAGGAAATATAAAAAATATCAGGGAATAAGAAAAATATTTTAATGAAATAGACAAAATAAGAGAAGTACAGCTTTTTATCTGTGATGCGGAGTTCGGCAGTGGCCTGAAACAAGTGATTTATTAACATTGTAGTTTTCATCTCGTAAACAAGTTTTTTGTACTTTTTTGAGCGAGGTTTTACCTGAAAAAATATTACAGGTAGCTCTCATAGAAGGAAATGGGATTTTTAATGTGGTTATTCGGAGTGTATACAGTTTTCGTTTTCAGACTGACGGTGTAAATAATGGATTTTTTTATGTACTTGTGAAACTTGAATTTTAATTAACCTGAAATAAAAATAACAACAAAAAAATGTTTTTACAAAGTTTCGAACAATTTCCATTAGTTCTACAGTTTGTTAATTAGAAAATTAGAAATAATTCCTACTCTTCTGTTTATGGTTGAAAAACGTAAACACACATTACTGAAGTACAAACATTCGGTCATCACTCAGTATACATGCCCCCACTGAGACTCGAACCCGCGAACTGCAAACTACACAGCAAGTATGGTCACTACAAACTGAGCCATAATGTAATAAGAAAGTACATATACATTCATGAAGATTTATACGTTAAACAAGAGTCCTTAAAACAGAACATACGTAGAGCATTTTTATTTTTATTTTTAGTCTGACAAAGAATAATAAAAATACATTATATATGAAATAAACATAATGGTGAGTACAATTTCTTTTTGAATTTACTACCATTTGCCTTTTTACTTTAGTTTTAATGCAAATGTTTCACTGATTCACTATCTCGCATACGATTTAGTAAGCACACCGCTCGAAAGGCTTTTGTCTAGTAACTACAGTTAATAGGCTAAAGTACTAAGCGTCGGTTTTGAAATTACGTTAAGTGTGCTTAAGATTCCTTTTACACTGCTCTGTTTCACTGTTGGCTAATGAAGATTAAATTTATTTGAATAAAATATTTTTTTAATAAAAAAATCTTTTATTATACTTGTGCTTTGTTGTGAGACTGGCTTTATGATGTTTGGTTGATACTTACATTTGACAATCATTTATAAACCGTAAACCTTTCTTAGTCTGGTAATTATATACTACTCTTATTTTTTGCTTCGCTTACTTCTTCCCTTTTTATAACCTATCTGCGTAATAAACTTTATTGAAATCAGTTTAGCTGTTTAAACAGAAAGGAGTAACAAACATATACACATACCCTACTTTCTTGCGCCAGCGGTCGCGGGTTCGAGTTCCACTGGGGTCATTCATTTGTTAAACTCGGATGTTTGTTCTCCAGTCATGGGTGTTTATATTTATAATATGTATGTATTTAAGCTTATATTATATATATGTAGTATATCAATTATCTGGTATCCGTAACACAAGCTTCCTCCGTATATTACCACGGAACTAGATGGCGCTGTGTGTAATAATGCATACGAGCTTCACTTATATACTAATAGTCTGGTTACAAAAAAGAATATCCATGTCCTCCTTCTAAACCTATAAATTCTAAAAAAATCTTATTATTAGAACCAAAACGATTTTCTAAAATAATAAATTCAGTAATCAGTATATAAAAGAATGCAATATAGTTTATTATCTGTAACATTCATTCGAAGTAATATCGTGTCTGCAATTAAGAAAGTTCGTAGTAACTTTGTTAATTTCTCCATATTCAGTGCTGCATCATCAAAAACTTTCCTAGCGCAAATATTACATATGGTTCGTTATTCTTAGGAACATTTCATATGAGAATCAGCATATGGATATTAAATTTATAGAGTAACTTTATATCATGTAGTGTGGTAGGCCATTAAAATAAATTAACACCACCTACCATCTAGTTCCATGGTATGTTACGAGGCTTGTTTTATATACTAGATAGTCACTACATATTTATAACTTTTTTATACATATCTATACTAATATTATAAATGCGAAAGTTTGTAAGTATGGATGTATGGATGTTTGTTACTCTTTCACGTAAAAACTACAGAATGGATTTTAATGAAACTTTACAATAATATAGCTTATACATCAGAATAACACATAGGTTACCATTTATAAAGATATTGTGTGATTTTTTTTAAATATGACGATAAGTGTAAAGTAAGTAGTAAAAAATCTAGCATCTGCAAGCTATTCTGGCGTGCGCTACTACCTAGAGTTACTCTACCGCTAGAGTTACACATATGTAATTTATGATGGAAATCTTTATCTTAAACAAGCGACTCACCCTTACTTCGCTCGGGTTCGTCCCTAGATTTAGTGCGAGCGAAGCCGCGGGTTCCACTAGTTATAAATAAACCCGTGACTGGAATACAAACATTCGTGCTTATCACGCAAATAAATGCCCCAAGCGGGTGTCGAATCCGCAACCGCTAGCACCGTAAGTAAGGTCACTATAAACTGAGCCAAACGTGTCGTCGATGAAACTTCGTTGTTGGTTGCTATACTTTTTTTACAGTCATACAACTAATAAAAAATGCTATGCGCTTGCATCTGCAAGGTAATATTGGCATGGTCTTAATTAAACCTATTTACACAGGTATTCTCCTTACCTCCCTTCCTTCCTGCGATCCATTTATACATATTATATAATTTATTTGATAATTTATTTTTGCATTACAATATTTATATTTGATATTTTAAATAGAAACCTCTCACTCGTCACTACGGCTGTTGTAAAACATTCGAAACGCCGAAAATAAGTCCACAAAAAATCATTCAATTTTTCAATTCAAAATACAATCTAGATTATATTTTATTTAAAAATACATAACTTTTAGATTTTTTTTATTAAAGCTTGTGATTAATAAAAGCTAACAATGATGTATGTTTAATCTTAGTTCAATAACATGCTAGATTGCTACGGCTTCTATCCGAGCTGCGTCAACAAATCGCTTCATTATGAAACTCCTGTGCACTATGACGGCTTAATGTAAGCGTTCATCGTATTAACAGAATAAGTGAGTTAGTAGTCTGTAATTAAATGTTTATTTTTATTTATATTATAGTTATTTTTAATTGCGTTTTATTATAAATATAACTTCACTACATAGTATAAAACAAAGTCGCTTTCTCTGTCCCTATATCCCTATGTATGCTTACATCTTTAAAACTACGCAACGGATTTTGATGCGGTTTTTTTAAATAGATAGAGCGATTCAAGAGGAAGGTTTATATGCATAACTAGCGGAACCCGCGGCTGTGCCTGTGCTAAATCTAGCGAGCCCGAGCGAAGCGAGGGCGAGTCGCTAGTATAAATTAATCTTAAGGATTATATTGCGTAATATCGCTGCGGGCAGCAGTGGGATGATAAAGATGGCAACACAAATAGCTACTATTACTATCAATTATAGAATGTCTAGTTAAGAAACCTCGTTGGAACTTTGTAAGTATTTAATATATTTTCTGTTTAAATGCTGAAATAAAACTAAAAACATAGAAATACTGTAACCGGAATTATAGTGCAGGAGCGTGGATTTTACTTGTCTTTTGAATTGATAGGTTTTCAAATATATTTAGGTCTCTTTATGATGTCTTTATTTACTGTAAGACAAGTGGTAATCGTGTTGGAAAGAGACGCATGTACATTGTACAGTATGAGTAGTACGACACCCAGGATTCGAACCCGCTCCATTCAGTTTTCCAAGCTAGCACATTACCACTGCCCGTCCGTAGTTATCAATCTTATCAATTATACTTTTTTTTTTCAGAATACGGTAAACTATTTTCGTGTAAATGAAGTATTTCCTTCCTAGAGATTTATGATACATTTGGTTTGAGAGCTCTATCCGATGGACTACAATAATAAACTTCGATTGATTTGAATATAAACATTGCGAGTATTTGGATTTTGTTTGGTGAACTATTTATGTAACGTTTAGAACTATTTTAAAGCTTGTCTAAAAGGTGCTTGACTTAGAGATTTACTTTTTATTAGCAAACCCGTTAGTTAAAATAAATTTAACGGTTTTTATATTTTTCTAATAAAATAAACGTAGCCTAAGTTACTCCTTATAACATTAGCTATCTGCGAGTGAAAGTTAAGTCCAAATCTGTCCAGCCGTTTCAGAGATTAGCCGGAACAAACAGACAGACAAACATTTAAAAAATGTTTTTTTAAGTACCGTATGTATTTAGATATGCATTTGGTGCAAAACTGTTGTTTTGAAATTAAAAACCGACACTTCAATTTTATTTATATGTTCAGTACATATAGCATATAGCTAGCTTTACAAAAAAAAACGAAAAGAAAAATGAAGTGAATATAAGATAATAATTGCGAAAGGATTTTCATACATGTGTGATTTTCAAATGGTTTTATTTATTTTAAAGGTACTATTAGCATTATAAATGAGGAGTAACTATTTCTTTATCTTTTAACGCCTAAGTTTAAGCAAATTTCGATAATATGTTCAAACATACATACAAACGAAGCCGCGGGCAAGAACTACTTTTATTATGTATTTTGTGTCTACTATCTGGTATCCGTAACACAAGCCTCGTAGCTTACCACGGAATAAGATAGTGCTTTGTGTTAATATCCCAACATAATGTAGTTATTTAAAACAATTACAAATATATTTTTAAAATAACAATGATTCTACCTTCAATAAACAAAATGTTATCTAGTCAGTACGCGAATGCCCAAATAAATCAAGCTAAGTTCTCAGTATCCGTTACAGTGAGATTTACGATACGTTCGCTACGAGAGTTATATAAAGTACCAGAGATAAAATAAGTATATAATCTTACTAATATTATAAACGCGAAAGTTTGTAAGTATGGATGTATGGATGTATGGATGTATGGATGTTTGTTACTCTTTCACGTAATAACTACTGAATGGATTTTAATGAAACTTTACAATAATATAGCTTATACATCAGAATATCACATAGGCTACAATTTATAAAGATATTGTGTGAATTGTCCAAAATATGACGATAAGTATCAAGTAAGTAGTAAAAAATCTACCATCTGCGAGCTATTCTGGCGTGCGCTGCCAAAACCGCTAGAGTTATACATATGTAATGTATGATGGAAATGTTTATCTTAACAAGCGACTCACCCTCACTTCGCTCGGGATCGTCCCTAGATTTAGCGCGAGCGAAGCCGCGGGTTCCACTAGTTGCTTTATATAAAGGTAGATGTATTTTAATTTACCCTTTACAGATTTTTATTTTTTTTCTTAAATATAAACAAAACAACATAAATAATATATAAATAAATATGTTGGGACATTATTACACACAGCACCATCTACTTCCGTGATAAGCTACGAAGTAAGCTTGTGTTACGGATACCATATAGTTGATATACTACGGAGCGAAGTAATATGTCGAAGTACTAGAATTATCAGTACATATATAAATAAAACCGAAGTGTCTGTTTTTAACTTCAAATTAATAGTCTTTTTAGTAAATGCAGTAAATTATGTTGTGCATACCTTTAAGTTAGAGGTATATTTACAAAAAAGATTTTTTTTTCAATGTCATAGTTATTAAGTTTGTGTATATATCTCTAGTTGGTAAGCCTTATTTAATAAATACAATTAAAAATGCATAATATGAAAGATTATAAGAAACTTACGTCAAAAAATCAATTTTTAAAATTTCTGTATATTTGTTCCAGTTAAAGTTAGAAACGGCTAGACGAACTTGGACGGCACATTAACTGGCAGATATCTAATGTTGTAAGGATTGGATATAAGTGCCATAAACTAAATCATACGTTATTAATTTAAATATATTTAAGATTTTTCCAATATTAAAAAAAGAAATATTAGTGACATGGTCAGGTTTAAACCAGATTTCTTTATGAACGGTGATGCAAACCACCTATGATACCGTTTATAGACTGTGTAATACAATTTGCAGAAGCTCAAGCCATTTGGATTTTCAGTTTAGTAATATTATTTTCAGTTTAGTTATAATATTTAACAGAATTCTAACGCACATACAGACAGGTACCATTTCTTTACTTATACCATGTATATTTTTGATTTTCCAAAGTGTTTTCAGTTTATTCCCGCCTTGCAAAGCTAACTTCGCAACCGTTATTCAGTGCTATGTTCCCGTGTAAATCAAGCCAAGCTCTCACTACCGCACAGAAAGATTTACGATACATTTGCTTTGAAAGCTCCGAATGGACTAACAAAGATAGCTGAGCGATAGTTGTTTTATGCACTTACACAAACCTACCAAAGAGAATAATAGCTACAGTTTACTGACTATTGCGAATGAATGAATTTTTTTATTTATATTTTTGTAGTTTATTCATATCAAAACAAAATGTATTAAAAATATGTACATTTTGTTTTGATTTTGTCGAAAAACGTTTTCAATGCTTTACAATCAAGACTTTACGACAGAGACTTATTCTTCAAAACGTTTTTATTACAGACTATATTTCTAATCCTAACTGACTGATATAGTCTAATCAATAAATGGGATATTTCATATAAATATTTTTTTAATCGAATAGGTAGTTCCTGAGATTAGCACGTTCAAACAAACAAAATAACAAACTGCCTCTATAAGATATTAGTAAAAATTAAAATATATAAAGTCATAAATCTCCTTAAGCTTTTTACCTACTATTTAGAAATATGATATAGTGACATGCCCTTGCTATGCTTACATTTCCTTGGTACATAAAAGTAGTCAAAATTTGCGTATTTTTTCAATTATAATGTATAAGGAATGAATAATGAAAATCAATAAGAACTTCATAGAAAGCTCTAAAGAAAAACTAGTGAAACTTTCAATTGCTTTCAAAAGAGTATCCATTTAAAGTTGGTCGGAGTTATATTGAATCTATATCAAGTACTGCAGTATAGTTTTCAAGTATTACCAAAACATTAATAAAGTTTGAAATACAAATGTCTATATGTACATAAATGTGTGTTTGTAGTAGTACATGTTGAAACCATGAAAATGAAGCAGTAAGTCCAGTAAGTAATATAATTTTGACGACACCGCTTTCTACGCCAGCGGTCGCGGCTTCGAAACCCCCTGGGGCCATTCATTCGTTGAACACAAAATATGTTTGTGCTCTGTCATGGTTGTGTATATTAATAATATGTATGTATTTGAGTACTGCATCAACTATGTGGTATCCGTAACACAAGCCTTGTAGCTTATCATGGAACTAGATGGTAGTGTATGAAATATTGTCCCAATATATTTATTTATTATTCTCATTTTTTATATCACATTCTTCAAAAATATACAGCTTCTACACAATCGCATATCATACGTAAAGAATTTAGGAAGTCTATTTTAAATTTATCTTACTTTAAGTTATACTGTCGGTAACTTATATAATAAGTTATATTATTATTGACAAATCAAAATCACATGAAAACCTATTTTAATGCTTTTATTTGTCTATTTGTTTGTTCTGCTGCTGACTCTATTTTGACGACACTTCTAATGAATAATATATAAATAATTGTTAACTGTCTCTTTTCAACCGGTATAAAAAACATAAAAATAATTCACATATTTTTCTAAAGAAATATTTGAAGTTTGGAACATTTTGACCTGCTCTATGCGACGCTTGAGAGCCAAGTTATGAAGTAAAGTAGTAAAATAGTCGTAAAAGAAGACTCGCTCACTCTCGCCTTAGAATTAAGTACTTTTAATATAATACAATTAAAAATTTTATATTAAAACAGATATTTTATTTCAGAAATCTTTAACAGTGGCGACCTAAATATTAGACATGCTAATACTGCTATGGTAATGAAAACAATATAATTATGCTAGAAGTAAGGATAAACGGACGTACTTAGGTATTCTTGTCTATACATATAAATTAAATTGAAGTATCTATTTGTAATTAACGAAACAGCCCTTTACTAAGAAACTGTTATAACTCGTATAGTATACGGTCTTTATGAGAAAACACATTTTTTTGGCATTTTTGTCCGTCTGTCTTTTTATTGCTGCTAATCGCTAAAACAACAGGCCAGGTATTGGTTTAACTTTCACTAGTAGATACCTAATGTTATGAGGAGTAAATTAAGCAACTTTTATTTTAGAAAAAAGAATTAGCGTTGAGTTCATAAAAAAAAAATCAATTCATTTATACATATTGCATCAAAAAAAGAGGAAAATTTTTGAACCTTTGATTTAATTAATTTGAGATAGGAGTGCATACTTGTACACCTCAAAAATTTATATTTATAAATAAATAAATATGTTGGGACATTATTACAGACAGCGCCATCTAGTTCCGTGGTAAGCTACGAAGGAAGCTTGTGTTACGGATACCATATAGTTGATATACTACATATATAAGTTTAAATATATACATATTATAAATATAAACACCCAAGACTGGAGTACAAACATCCGCATTTAACAAATGCATGCCCCCAGTAGGACTCGAATCCGCGACCGCTGGCGCAAGAAAGTAGGGTCACTACAAACCGCGCCAAACGTGTCGTCTCTACCCCGTATAGGAATCGATTTGCAACTTTGCCACAAGCTGTTTCACAAACAGATATGTAATATTAATAATAATTTATGTAGCTTAATGAAAATTGCCATTTGAATTGACTATAGCTTAGTTGGCGATAGAAGCGGTCTGTTCGCATGAAATTTATTTCATCGCTTTGACCTTATTTCAAGCGTATTGGTATTGGCTGGATGCCAATGTAGGTAATAGCTATTATATGTGCTTGACTTAACACCTCTCAGTTAATTATAATCTTTGACAAGTGCATTAAAATACCTTTATTATATTATTTATTATTATATTATTATATAATATTTATATTTCTGGGCGGTTACCAACGAAGAGATACCTCAGGTAGAATTCGAATCCTGGGCAAGAGTAATTCGACCCAATCTAACTTAGCTTTAGTACATAATAATTTAAGTCTATTAATCATTTCAAAGTGGAAAAGCGTATGACATTTTAGTACTTATCTATGCTTCTTTACAAGTTAATTACCCAAGTCTTGAATTAGAGTATAACGTCACCTTAATTTGCAAGTCGGATAACTCCGACTTAAGTGTACTTCTCATATTGGCACTAGAAACTACGAGTATATTATATCAATTACATTACGCTTATTTCAAATCATCAAATTTTAGATTATTTAAAATAATATGCTCCGCTTTATAAATAAATAAATAAATAAATCATCATACCGAATTTCAAGACAATTTTTCCAGCTGTTTTCTCGTGATGGGGTCACAAACAGACAGACAGACAGACAAAAATTTGAAAATACTACTACTTCTAAATTCTTAAAACAGATTCGACCTCTATATATTTTTTTATATTTTTTTCGGGACATTAATACACACAGCGCCATCTAGATCCGTGGTAAGCTATGAAGGGAGCTTGTGTTACGGATACGAGATAGTTGATAGACTACATTTTATATCTTTTAAATACATACATACTAAAAATATAAACACCCATGATTGGAGTACAAACATCTGAGTTTACCAACTGAATGCCCTCAGCGGGACTCGAACCCGCACCGCTGGCGCAAGAAAGTAGGGTCACTACAAATTGCACCAAACGAGTCTATTTTAATAAGATTTCACAAAAAAATTTTGATATAATGTACAGGATTAACTAGCAATTTTATTTTAAGTATAGATTATTGCATTATTCATGATTTTGGTAGCCTTTGATCAATTTACTCAAAACGGAGCCGACTTACATATAAATGTTCACATCAACATCGCGGTTCTTATAATTTTCATACTATATATTACATATACATTTGATTATTCTACCATTATAATAAAATGCTGAAACAATTCAAACATCTCATATTTTAATGATACTTTAAATTATAAAGAATATCTTACTTAAAAATGAGTACTATATAATGAATATGATTGTTAAATTATTTTTTAACAAAAATGAAAACCGACTTCAAAACGCTACAAATCGAAACTAAAAAGAAAAAAAAATAATTTTAATTACTTAGTTATTGTTGGAGTCGGTGCCAGCCAAGAAGGACAGTTTTATCCTGCCTTTGCAATAACCTTTCGAACGGATATTTTGATTATATTTACAAATTGATACATTAATTAAATTGTATTAAGATTATTTTGCTTTGGCTGGCACCGACTCCAACAATAACTAAGTAATTAAAATTATTTTTTTTTCTTTTTAGTTTCGATTTGTAGCGTTTTGAAGTCGGTTTTCATTTTTGTTAAAAAATAATTTATTTTAAATTTTTTTGTGGAAATTATTATGTTTAAATAAGATATTGGAAGGCTAACTAAACTACTGCTCCAATAAGTCAGCGAAGTTTTGAAATGAACGACAATAGTCAATCGAGATTTGTCCACGTCTATTTTTCCACGTAACTCGTAGACGTTAATAAGATTTACCTTCTATTATCAATCCACCTAATATCCTGAAGGAATACGACTATCAGTTCATAACTACGTATAACATTAAAAGAATTTTCTTTCAACTCCTAACCGTTGAGGATATATCCCTTACATCATCACAAATTCTTGAACAGCTTTAGAAAATATATGAAAAAGGTAATCAGTGCCGATAAAATTTAAGGGTTGCCCTCGATTTCTCTAGGATCCCATCATCAGATGCTGACTTGGTGACAATGAGAACATCTTGAATGTATACCCTACCGAACAAAAAAGAAATTTTTAAAATCGGCCCACAATTCACGGAGAAATCGGTGAAAACACATAAAAAACAACTGTTGAGGAATTTTACCTTCCATCATCAGCTCATCCACATGAGATGATGATTTTCATACGTAAAAGCTTTATCGGGTTTAGAAAATATATCAAAAACATAATAGGTGCCTGTAAATTTTGAGAGTTGCCTTCGATTTCCCTGGGATCCCATCATCAGATCCTGACTTGGTGACAATGGGACCACCTCGGAACTATACCCTACCAATCAAAAGAAAAATTTTTGAAATCGGCCCACAGACGGCGGAGTAATCGGTGAACATACATAAAAAAAAAAAAAAAAAAAAATACATACAACGGAACATATAACCTCCTCCTTTTTTGAATTTTTTTTGAAGTCGGTTAAATAGACGTTTAACTCTTACAATGTTTATGTTACACAAACACTCTAGCTCTAATTCTATGCTCTTAATGGATAACTGTTTTATACATTTTAAATATAATAATTTTTCTGTACAGTAAAGTAGTATTTAATCATGTTAAAAGTTTTTTTCTCTTAGTTGTAAAATACGAGAATATATACGTATGATAAGAATTAGTTTCTACAAGATATATTAACCGTACCGATATAACAAATAACGCTATGTCAACCATCATTTTCATATCATGAAGTTTTCTTAAATATCTAAGACAAGTACATAATATGTTACGAAAAAGATTAAAAAGTGGGTTTTTCATCATGGTGTTTTAATTGTAACGTATCATTTTATTGTGTGGGACTGAGTACTACTTAGCATATGCACAGCTTAAATATAGTAAAACTTCGCCTTCTTCAAATTCGTTCAACATTTACAAAATTGAAAATGAATTTAAATATTTATATCTTTATCCAAGAATCGACCCCATAACTTGGAAAAAATATAGTTTGAGAACAAAGTTATAGCTTTTGGTCTTTTAATTATATTGAAACAAATATCCGAATTTAATAAGAATCATTCTTAAAATCGATAAATCAATAAATGTTAAAGTGGTTAATCACAAATAACTGAAAATTGCTCGAAACGTCGCATTCATTTAATCTAATCAATCAAATTGTACTACAATATACAAGTTTTTTATATATACACGAATTTTATAACTTATTTGATATGTTATTATACTTACGTCTCGGCATTCCAGAGACGGTCGCTTTTGAAGTACTGTCACTGTCGTCTGACTCTGATCGAGTTTGAAAGCTGGTTTCTGTAACAAAGGAAAAAATGTATTTTTTATATTCATATCTTATGTCTATATTATTTATATGCTTGTCTGTTTGTGTATTCCCATTAATCGTCAAGCATTTTCAACTAAATAAATTAAAATTGAAACTGACAACATTGAATGATTTTTGATATTTCATTTTTGATATTTCAAAACATAGTTTATAGGCAAAAAGGCGTTGAGTAATCAACATCTTACTTAGATTATTATTTCGGCTTATAATATTTTTTTCTTTATTTTAAGTTTTTGATAAAATTCCCAATGCCTCTACTAATAACTAGTTAGGTACAAGACTGAGAACTGGGAACAACAAAGAAAATTATATGCACATATTAAAAGTTTACTTTTAATATGAATGTGCAGTAATACTGTAAAATAAAGTATTTTATTTCATTATACTACAAGAATAACAGTTGCTTCGTAGCAATAAAAACATTTAACAAACTGTCATCCGAAACGAAGCCGGCCTCTCCAAGCTTTTGAGAGAGTTTAATTAAAATTGTAGTTTATATAAAAATATTGTATAATTTAAATATATATTTTTTAAATAATTCAAGATCAGATGACCTAGAATAGTTTTTGACGACTTTCAGGCATAAGAGTTAATTCTATTATGTAGTAAGTAGAAATACGTGGTTTTAGAGGTATATTATCAATATTCTAAATCCCTTTGTTCATATGAATGAAATTAATAGCTTGTAAAAATCTCTATATTATTAGGTTGTAGTGGTGGCGTAACTATAGGGTGGCAGGCGTAGCAAAATGCTACGGGCCCCCGCCCCGACCCAAGAAGCTACGAGCTCAGTTATAACCGAACATTTTTAACAAAATTTGGTACCGAAGTACTTAAAAATTATATTTTTTTCTAGGACGCTGGAGGGCCCCATCCTCAGATAGTATAGTTACGACACTGGCTTAATTATTGCCCCTAGACTAAGAGATGAGACAGTTTTTAGATCAGATTTGTTCCAGCAATAAACAGTTATTTACGTTGATAATCAGCTATCATACCAAACATCAAAATCTGACTTAGTTTTCTCGTGATACGATTGTAGATAGACAGACAAGAATTCTTCAAAAAATACATTCATCATCTGTATTATAATAAATGTGAATTCCCTACAAAATATATTTAAATTTATAGGTTCGAATAAGTTTAAATTTCATTCCAAGTATTACAAGTATAGATAGATGTATCTACATAAAATGTTTCGCTACTTCAACCGTTTTAATGTTATTTAATGTTGAGAGAATCCGTAAATAGATGAGTAACGGAATGTTGCCTTGAAAAAAATATTTCCCTTTTCTCGTAAATTTTCCGATGATAAGCTCGAATTATTCAAGTTGGCTGTGTGATGGCTCGCTACATAATATCATTTCTTTGAAGATTTGATCTTATTTATAATACAGTATAATGTTCGTCTGTCTATCTAACTTTCCTTGAAAGGCTTTTCTATCTATATTTAATTTTTGTTTACATTAAAAAGAAGCAATGGTTTTTTATGTATTTTTTTTGTGTTTCATTTGTGAGCAGGAATTCATAAAAAATATTTGTATTGAATTAAGAATAAAGTGGAGTCTCAAAAGACAGTAGCCTAGCGGTAACTAGCTCGCTTGGATAACCGAGTGATGCGGGTTCAAATCCGGGTCTCGCACATCTGATATTTTCGTGTGCGAATCATTTCTATCATGGTTACCATTTGTCTTACAGTGAAGGATAACAATGTGAGAAAACCTGCATGTCTGAGAAAACCTAGCAAGTTTTCGTAAGACATGTGAACTAACGCACTAGGCCAGCGCGGTGGACTATGGTCTGATCTTCCTCCTGCTGAGGGAGGCCCGTGCCCAGCAGTGGGACTTTAAAAAGAGCTGATGATGATGATGACGATGAAGAATATCTTAAGGTTGGATAATTAGTTTATAAATTATTTTTTTATTTTTAAACTGAAACAATTCATGCCAAGACTTAGCTTAGTCAGGCTTGATGTTTTCAGGTAAGACATAAAAATTTAGTTATATGTAGGTAGTTATTTTCATCATCACTAATAGCTTCTTTATATAACTTACAAAGTAAAACTTAAATACAAAATTTTATCAAAATCGTTAGACATGAATTTTTCATTTAATATTATGGAAATATAGTTGGCTCATTTGTACATTGTAATCGTAATCATATTAGTATGAAAAATTCAAAATCTTGTTTGGTTTTTCGTCCACTTTTTATCTGACGACACCAATGATTTAGGATACCTATATGTCTTCAAAAAAGTTACATATAGGCTATGTAACAGTACCTAATACAACTCTAAATAGATCTAAGTTTTAAACTTAGTTCTAAGTAACAAGGCAATTCCGTATAAAATTTAAGCCATACTTTTACTTCGAAGCCAAAACAATTTATCAGCGCAGTGATCGATCAGTTTATATCAAATAAGTTACCGGAATGGAGAAAGAAACTATATAGAACAACAAAGTCATTAATTTTATTAAATTAGATCAAGATTGATGGAGATAAAGTATCTCGGGTTTATGGCAATGAAATGAGAGACTCGGCTCGAGCAAAAAGGATTTTGTTATTTATTAAATAAACTGGTTAAGGTATTACTTGTGTTTTTTCGGGATTAAAATTATATGAAAATAGGCTACCTGCTTTAGTTTAACTGTAGTCTGCCCTTCTTTCAATGATTTTTTTGCTTTTTACTACTTTTATAATAAAATTTATGTTTTATTAAATAATGATATATATTAGTTTAATAAGTATCTATATCATTGGTATTGGAAGCTTGTGCGAATAATATGGAGGGTTCAATTCTCAGGCCGTGTACATAGCATGTAAGGCCATATTTACCTGATCTTTCTCCGGTCATATCGAAACGTGGTCCCACCGGACTTTTATAGTGAAAGGATTACGGTGTATTGAGAGGACTGTAGAATTGTAGAGTCTACTGAAAATTGAATACTACGATGAAGTTTGTTGGAAGAACATTATAAAAAGTAATTATTAATAAAAAATAAACGATAAACGTTTATTATCAGATAATTAAAATTGAAATTTACCTCGTATTTCTAACAAAAACATTCGTTTACTTGACTTTATTAAGTGAATTTATAACTTATATTTGGAAATTTCCATAATAATTATTTTCTGAGTTAAAAATTTAGAAGAAAATAAAAATGTACTACGTTGTGTATTATTTTCATCAATTTTAAATCGGTTTTTCAGATCAGGGCGTTGTCTCCTATCAAGCCTTAACTCTTAAATTCTAATAATGATAGATTTTTAACATAAAGTTTAGTAACTTCATTAAAAATTTGTATTTATTTTTATAAAGTTATCCTTAACTACTTTATATAAAAAGATTTATAGTATATTTCTAGTGTCACAAAGTTTAGTGTATTCATCACCTATACGAATATAAGCTTGGGCCTAGACCCTCGTCAGATGCTATCAGCCATCCATTATCTATGCACGGTTCACATACTTTCTTTATAGCTGAACTGCTGTTAGTATTTTTGAATAATGCCCCACGTATATTTTCTTTCAATATAGACCAAATTATCAAAATCACTCATTTGGAATGATTCTTTATAGCCATTGGTGGCAGGTTTGAATCCCACTCTAAGCGAACATAACATTTTAACGCACCCATGCGATGATCATTTTTATTTGTAAAATATAAATAATTATACACATAATAAGATTATTTCCGACTTTAGATTCTAGGTAATTTTAAGTGGTTAGAATTTTCTGGTTAGTGATTTTTTCCAGCAGTAAAAAGTATATTTTGACTCAGAAACCCAGCTATTATCATACCAAGTTTCATCTTAATTAGTTCTGTAGTTTTCTCGTGATGCGGTTTCAGACAGACACAAACGCAGAGAAAGAACTCTAAAGACTCCAGATTTATTTCCATATTAAAATAATGACTATTTCAACAAAATTTCCTAAAAAAATATTTTATTTACAGAATAACTGTGAGAATATTATTATATATACAGATATATTTAAACGCTATCCATGTGGCCGATCGAGTGAAGGATACGATAAATGAAACTTTTGAAATTGGTTTTGTTGACAGCTTCATAAAGATTTTATCAATAAATGAAAACCGTTTACATAATCGATTCGAAATGAACAAAGTGATAGAATTGTATATATTCTCTGATTTCAATAGATATTTTACATATATATAAGATTTATTAGCTTTTTTATTATACGATAGTTATTTTGACTGGCGCATGGATATAATTTTTCAATAATTTTTAACTATTTTTTATTCTAAATGTAGGTTCAATACGATGAAAGATTTTTTAGGAGATTTCCATCTCCCTTGAGAATAATGTGATGTTATAAAATTAATAATATTTATAATTTAACTAACAAAAACTGATAAAAGATAAAAAATATCTAGTTGGACAGATTTTAAAGAGACTTTTGACATATAGGGAGTATTATAAGGAGTAACTTAGACTTTTATTTTAGAAAAAGTTTAAGTGTTCCGCTAAAAAGCAAGCGTGAATATAATAATTGTTTTCATAATCATAAAATATAATCAATACACAGATAAAAATATATAATTTAAAAAAGAATTATCTAATACTTTCTTAAGTTTATGCGAATATATTTTGACATTATAAATGAAACTATCTTTTCCGATTTTGTCGCGGATTTATTATGATTTTTGGTTCCCGACACGACGAGAATCGAAAAAGATGATTTCATTTATAATGTCAAATATTCGCGTAAATCTAAGAAAGTACTATGTTAACCAGTACGGAAATCGCAAATAAGATACGCTGGTTTGAAGATCTGAAAAATTATATACTTACTGAAAATGACCATACCAAATATTATACACATTCTGTAACGTTATTTACATGTAAATCATTATGAAGACATGAACAAAAATGAAAACCGACTTCAAAACGTAACAAAGCGAAACTAAACAGAAAAAAAAAATTATTTACTTACCTACTTAGTTATGGTTGGAGTTGGTGCCAGCCAAGAAGGACAGTTTTATCCTGTCTTTGCAATGAACTTTCGAACGGATATTTTGATTATAGTTACAAATTGATACATTAATAATTATACTGTACTAAGTAATTAAAATAATTATTTTTTTCTTTTTAGTTTCGCTTTGTTACGATTTGGAGTCGGTTTTCATTTTTGTTAAAAAATATTTTTTTTAATTTTTTTGTGGAAGTTAGATATTTTGTTTAAATATAATATTGGTAGGCTAACTGCTCCAATAAGTCAACAAAGTTTTGGAGTGAACGACAATAGTCAATCGAGATTTGTCCACGTCTATTTTTCCACGTAACTCGTAGACGTTAATAAGATTTACCTTCTATTATCAATCAACCTAATATCCTGAAGGAATACAACTATCGGTTCATAAGTACGTATAATATTAAAAGAATTTTCTTTCAACTCCTAACCGTTGAGGAGATACATTACATCATCAAAAATTCTTGAACATCTTTAGAAAATATATGAAAAACCTAATAAATGGCTATAAAATTTGAGAGTTGCTTTCGATGTCCCTAGGATCCCATCATCAGATCCTGACTTGGTGATAATGTGAAAATCCTGGAAATATACCCTACCAAACCAAAAAATTTTTTAATCGGCCAACATTTGACGCAGAAATTAATGAACAAACATAAAAAACAACCGTTGAGGAATTGTACCTTCCATCATCAGCTCATCCACATGAAATGATGATTTTCAGACACAAATGTCTCAACATCTTTAGAAAATATATCAAAAACATAATAGGTACCTATAAAATTTGAGAGTTGCCCTCGATTTCCCTGGGATCCTATCATCAGATCCGGACTTGGTGACAATGGGACTCCCTCGAAGGTATACCCTACCGAACAAAAGAAAAAATTTTTGAAATCATAAATATATAAGAGGTCCTTCATTGAACTTTAAGTTTTTCCATATAAATAACATGGAAAATATGATTTTTTATTAGTTTTTTGTCCTGCAAACTGTGATGAAATTATGTAAAAAAAAACGAATGAATGGACCTTGTTTATTATTAAATTTGGTACATAAAATTCTATTGAGTCGAATTTTTATCTTCAATATTTAATTTGTTATATAGCTTTGAAATTTTAATTTCCCGTTTTTTGAATTTTTTAGCTAAACTGTAAGAGTTAGACAAAAATGTTAAATGTCTTTGTAGTACTTTTAATATTCTATAGAAAAGTTTCAGTGAATTTTTTATATCATCAATAACAACAAAGTTACAGACTCATGTATAGTTATTATTTCAAATTTTTGCTTTTACGATCTGAAATGAAATATCGATAGTAAAATTGGAATTTTGAGCTCCGCTTTTAACAGGAGCTTTGTTGGGACATCTTCTAAAATATTTTGGACTGAGAGCAATAAAAAAATTTCGTCGTTTTCAGTCGCTTAAAAAAGTGGTCAAGTCAGAATCAAGTGAAAGCGGTTCCATTAAATCCGAGTATTTTATAAAGTATAAATGAAGCGCTTATATTTTGTTTTATTTGAAATGAGGTTATACAAAATTAAATCAAAATATTTGCATTTGAACTATAAAATAACTTAATATTATGTAATAATCGGCTGATACTGTTTTCTTAGATTTAGTATACTGAAAATCGATCTATTAGTAAAATAGGTCCTAACAATACAAATTTCTCTTTATTGAAGCCGGTCAAAAATCGAATTATCCTACATGGTTATCACCGAACAGGTAGATAATAGGGTTCGATATATCCTTTAATGCTCTATCCAAAGGCAGATAATTGAGTTACTTTGGCACAAAGTCGACGTTTCGTCCTCGCAATCAATTTTAGAGTGGACGTCATATTTCAAAGGAATGTGATCCCCTTTGTATGCGATGATTTAGTTTTATGTATCTGGTAACATACTGGGGATAAAAGAATCTATTTACAAATAAGACTTGTTCGGATTATTTGGTTAATGAAATAAATTATATTAATTTTTGAAGTTCTTTAGAATCGTAGTGATTTCAAACTCAATGAAACGAAAAAATAAGTCCATAGTACCAGGCGCTCAGAGACGGGGAAGAGTTAGCCTTAATTTAAATTCAAGTTTTACTTCTGACTTGTGTACTTTGTACACACACACTTTTTATATTATACGTGCTAGAGAATTACAATTTGAGTTAGTCCCTTCATTTTTTAGGAATAATACGATTTATAGTATTGAAAAGTATTCTATATGTTAACCAGGATAACCAGTTATCATTATACTAAATTATATCAAAATCTGTCCAGTAGTGTTCTTGTGATGCAGTCATAGACAAAAAGACAGATAAAAATTTTAATACCTTATCTATAGTTTTGGCCTCTATATTAATAAATGATTATTTCAATACGAATTTAATTACATGTCATTACGAATGAAACGAAAAATATACGAAAACACATACATTGGTTCAAAAAAATTTTATTTCATATACAACTTCTTGAACAAATCAAAAACAATCTTTTCTACTAGTTGTTACAAATACTATCAATATTTAATGACCTCTGAGACGTCTAAAACCTTAGTCTTTTTCTTGACCATGATTGTTTTAAGGCATTGAAAATGTCACAATTTGAAAATTCAAAAAGCTTGTTTTATTCGAAATAAATATTCGCGTTAAACTAAGAAAGTTAAATATTTATCCATACTAATATTATAAATGCGAAAGTAACTATGTCTGTCTGTCATGCTTTCACGCCAAAACTTGAACCGATTTAAAAAATATTGGTACACATATAGTCTAGATCCAGAGAAAGGATGTAGTTATTTTCAAGGCGATAGTCTCTTTTACGCTATCTATGTATGCTTAGCTCTTCAAAACTACGCAACGGATTTTGATGCGGTTTTTTTAAATAGATAGAGGAATTCAAGAGAAAGGTTTATATGTGTAATACGCTAGTGAAACTTACTTTATCATCTAAAATAAAATTAATGTTAAATTAAAAATTAAAGTTAGAAAGCAATTTAGTTTTTATGAAAATTCTAAACTGTTTACAGAAAATTGAACCACATTTTCAAATTCATCTCAGCACTGATATTGTATTCGGAAATTGCTACTACGCTCATAGTGCGCTGTGGGACTAAGTCTTGAAAATTGGAAATTTGCTATATCAAATAGACGTTGTGTACTTTGTGTAGAGCGCAAACTATGGAATTTTTCAAATAAAAAACATGTTTGTTTTTTTTTGACGAAGGTTTAACTGGTATTTACACAGTTTAGTTTTTATCGAATCTAAACATGAATGTAAAGTGTTTATTATTCATTTTATAGTATTCATCTCTTTTTAATGTCAGACTGCTGGGCACGGGGCTTCAGCATGACCCTTCATGTTCATGATCAGGTTATTAGTCACTACGCTGACAAAGTTCAAGTTAGCAGAAAGACTTCATATGTCTCAGACATTTGCTGATGTTAAGTACACCTTGGGAATGATGTGATCGCCTCAAGGCTATTTCAACAAAGGAATTATTGTTTATTTCAATTTAATTAGAAAAAAATACGATTAAGAAAATAAATATTGGTCTCGCTGAGTTTCTTTCGCCAGTTCTTCTCAGGTGAGAGGCCTCTTCTTTCCGAACTGGTAGTAAACTCGTAACGTTCAGTAAGAAATTGTAATAATTTTGTGCTAAATAAAACATTTTGTATTTGAATTTAAGATATTTTATAATATGTTGAATGTTAAAATATTTTATAATAATTGTGAATTATTTAATAACTAGAGACATAAATAATACTAATATAAATAAAACTAGCTAACATAAATAAAATATGTTCAAAATGACCTAAATACGACCGCGGATTTTGTGAATAAAGCATCTATTCTATAGGGTAAAGGAAAACATTTCGAGCTAACTTGCATTACTGAAGAAGGTAGTTCTTGAAGGCGTTTGGAATTAATCAACTTTTATTTGGCCTATGTAGTGAATACTTTACTTCAAGCCAGCTATGTGACTTATTATTCTATTTATTGAATTTCATCCAAATCGGTCCAACATTTTCCTCATGAAGAAGTAACAAATATACATAAACACATACACATAGTCACATAGTTTTTCGCAATTATATGGGAATTCCGATTTATAAAATTTTCTATTATAAAATCATAAATATGAGCTGCCCACGGGAAAAATATTAAGACTCATCCATAAAACAATATGACGTTATTTCCGGAAATTGCTTACTACATTGCATCGTAGTGCATTTGGTCTTGGAAAATTGAAAATCTAGGGTATACGTTATAAATAACATAGTAAATGGACTGGTAACAATGAGTATAAATGTTTGGACAATAAATATTTATCTATATAAATAAAATGATAGAGGTCTGCAGCTGTGCGCGCATCACGGAAACTACTGGATAGATTTCAATGAAACTTTCTAAGTTTTATTTCTTAGACACTTGGCCCTTATAAAAAAAAAAATAATTGCGATATCTTCATTTAATAAAAAGTTATTAAAGTTTCAAGAAACAACGATTTGTATATGCACTGCGTGTTCAGTGATGTATGTTTCCTTCTCGCGGAGTAGTGGGGCAAGCGGCGTAGCGCGCATGCGGAAAACTTTGTTAATATTTCAAGCAACGCGGACGAAGTCGCGGGTATCAGCTAGTCGTACATAATTCTCAATGAGATATCTGATTTAGTGTATCGAGATTAATCGAATTCGTTGGACTTAAGAATAGTAAAATATTCTTGCAAGATGGCTTAGATAGTCCTTGACTTGGGACTTGGAACCTTATCTTGTTTTAACTAAAAAGGTTAAAATTACTTGTAATATAGATACTGCATTGTTATTATAGTTAACTATTACATAAAAAGCAGTGGTAGTCCGGTTGGTAACGTGCTTTCTCTCTCTTCTTTTTTACTTAGAACATATTTTTTAAATGTTGTCAAGGTGATTAAAGTTAATTGTCCAAGATACACTACTAACTACTACTACTACTAATGTTGTAAAAAGCTTTATGTACCCATCACATAATAAATTACACTATAAAATTTCATTATGAAATAAAGATAAATTTATATTTAATATATATTCTTAAGTTCTTAAAATACTCAGTAATTACACGAATGAAACATAATTTACAAGAATTTAGCAATTTCGTAAATTTTAATAATGGATAAAATATAAAAATAATTTATAGTACTTAATAGCCGTTTAACTAAAAGTTGTACCTTAAAACATTTTAAATATATAACTGTGATTTTTTTACGGAAACAATCGACAATATTAATTTTCCCTAAAAGATATTATGTGAAGCATTCATTACGAAATTAAATTCAAAGCTGTTACTCCGCCATTCTGATTAATATACCAGTAATTAAAGTAATGGAAACTTTATTTGGAAATTATCTCAAGTTTTTACGAAGTGTAAAATGTAGTTGGAAACAAATTAAGATAATTGACTTACATCTCTACTTAGTATGAAATAGAGTCGCTTTCCGCTGTCTGTACATTTGGATCAAAGAATAGTTTAAAAAACTACGAAAAAAATTAATAGAGAAATTCAAGGGAAAGGTTTATATAATATGTATAATATAATTCGCGTCATGTAAAAAGAACGCTGGCTGTCAAGTTGCGCAGAGGCGATTTATCGGCCAATTTGGTGGTAAGACGCGGGGTGCGGGACGTCAAGGCACGCGCCGCATGCTTTCCGGCTCGCTATTGGTTTGTCAGTTTGAAATACCATCGCGCACACAAAAGTTATTAATTACGAAATGATTTTATATAAAAAATAGTGAAAAAATATTTTTGACGTATATTTTTTTATAAAGATAGAGTCTGATAATAATGCAGTTAATAATTTAAAAAATATATATTAAACGAATTAATTCAATTTTTTGTAAGTATATTAAACATTCTACACTGAATCAAACATATTTTATTAATGAATAGAATTCTATTTAATGACATTCTATCTAATATTTTTTTCAATGTACCTACCAATAATCAATATACATCGTGAGCGAAAGGCTAGTTCAAAAATAAAAAAATAGGCTTAGGAATTTCGTATGCGAATGTACCGATGCGCAAACACACCCCCCACCACTTTCTTCCAGCGTTCTTTTTACGTGACGCGAACTGTACATACATAAATACCGATCGTTACAACGTATCTTGGGACAAAACGCGAGTAGAGTGTATAGAGTGTATATAAATATCTCAAAAATTAGATTTCTGTTGTAAAAATTATCCTATATATTGGTCTAGGTAACCAGTTATTATCATACCAAATCTCATTAAATATTGCTCAGTGGTTTTTTCATGATGTATTAAAAGTCAAACAGAGAGACAAAAATTACAAAATCAATACATTGGTCCCCTGTATCGGTAATAATAACTATTTTAATAAGAGTTTTCAAAAAATATTAATAACTAGCTGATACCCGCGACTTCGTCCGCGTTACTTGAAATATTAACAAAGTTTTCCGCATGCGCGCTACGCCGCTTGCCCCACTACTCCGCGAGAAGGAAATATACATCACTGAACACGCAGTGCATATAGAAATCGTTGTTTCTTGAAACTTTAATAACTTTTATTAAATGAAGATATCGCAATCATTTTTTTTTGATTAGGGCCAAGTGTCTAAGAAATAAAACTTAGAAAGTTTCATCGAAATCTCTCCAGTAGTTTTTCCGTGATGCGCGCACTACTGCAGACCTCTTTCATTTTATTTATATAGATTTTATCATATATACAATGTACAGATATAAAAGTTTTGAAAAAAAGAATTATGATATGTAAATTTGGACCTGTTTTTACATGAAAAATATAAAATTACTCACCGGTATCGAAGCGCGGCCTCGCTGGCAGTCGGTGCGGAAGATCCTGGTTCTCCGCGTGGTCAAACGTTCGGAAACCGAGCGCGAACTCTGCGTATGGACTTATCTCGAACATTTCTATAGAAATTAAAAAGTGATTAATTTCCTAATAATAATAATTAAATCCGCGACAAAATCCGAAAAGATAGTTTCATTTATAATGTCAAATATTCGCGTAAACCTAAGAAAGTATTATGTTATTATTTTGTTACAATTTACTTATAATTAATGAAACAAACATGGTTTTAAGAGATTTTCACCAATATTATTTAGTAAGATGCTTCATCTAAGTTGCGAGCTCAAGTAAAAAATATCGAATTGGACTCTACAATATATTTTGTGAAAGTGAAACTATTAAGATATAAAAAAAAGTGCGTGTGTACAAAGTACACATGTCAGAAGTAAAACTTGAATTTAAATTAAGGCTAACTCTTCCCCGTCTCTGAGTGCCTGGTACTATGGACTCATTTTTTCGTTTTATCGAGTTTGAAATCACATCAATTCTAAAGATGTTTCACTTCAAGAAATACTAAGTAAATCAGTTTGCTTACTCTATTAAAAACATATCTATTACAAAGTAACCTTTAATTCAGACATATAACATATAAAAATACCATTTTTGCTAGTTTTCCTAGGATGTACGGGAGACGTGTATATCCGTGGAGTATGTGCGTATCGCTCTTTGTGTTCTGAATGTGAGGCGACACTCTCGTTCCTTGACTTTACTTCATCAGTGATTGAATGACGATATTGTGACGAGTAGTTTTGGCTAAAAAGATATCGGGTATTAACACGCAGCATTATTTAGTTGCATAGGCTTGTGTTATGGATACCTAACAGTTAAAGCACTACACATAGGTATTATAACACTTATGACTGGAGTAAAAATGACTATGAAATGACTGATCATATGATCAATATCAATGATCATACATATGAATGCACCTAACGGGGCTCAAACCCGAGACCTCTAACACAGCAAGTGCAAACACACAGCTACAAACTGAGCAAAACAAACGTTAAAATGAGTCGTCAAATTAATATATACATAATAAATATAACAAGAAAGAATTATTTATTAATATATGCTAATTATATTAAAAATAATGGACATTATTTTAATTTTGTAATTCAATTCAATCACAAAACTTCTAACATAAATGCGTGTATTGTCAATTTCTTAACCACCTATTTTCTCCGTAAAAAGAAATTAGACCTTTCTATTTCATATTACCCTTTATTAATATAATTTATTATTTTATGTTTTAAGCGAAATAAGATATTTGTCCATAGGAAATAAGACAAAAAATATATAAAAATGACAACCTAAAGATTTCTTTCAAATAAAACAAAGAAATGCTGACATATTTAAACACCTATAGCTAAAATACAATTTTGTTTGTGGGAAATTCTACTTAGTCCCTTGTAAGGAAGAATGATGGATTATGCAAATTACGAAAACCATTTTTCCTAAATATTCTAATGCCAAGTATGATATTTAAATGAAAATATAACCATATGATACCAATTTATTCATATTGTTTTTTCTGCTTTCTCAAAGAATTTCATCAAAGATATGTTATTATATATTAACGAAACACAAGCTTTGCAGCAAACTAGCTACACATCTTCGCTTTGCTTGGGTTCATTCCTAGATACAATTTTTAGCCCTTACTTTAGAAATGATTGATTTCCCATAATAGTTTTAGGGATGACGAGATCTAAGACACTATCTCCTTGTCGAGGTCTTCATACAATTTCATTTAAATCGGTTTAGCGGTTTTTTAGTTTATCCATTACAAACAAACATACAATAATATAGTATTTAAAAGAAGAATGTCAGAAAATATAACATTCTTTTATATAACTCATCAGGACTTAAATGTTTAATAGAAAACAAAACAAACTACATATTTCATAAATAACTAATATATTATTATAATTATAAGGAAAAAGAAAATTAAATAACTTACCGTTTCCGCAATAGAATGCAAGTGAAAGCGATCAGGCATATGAAAAGGAGGATTGAACTGCACGTGATCACTAGCATATTGAGGTCGAAGAAATCTGACGGCGGACCAATTTCCTCTAAAACGTATCACAATTTTTAATACTATATTTTTAAGTTAACTTTATATCCTAATAATAATAATACTTTACATATTATACGTCATGTGGATTATTTTTTTAATGATTACCCTCGTTGTCTTTCTTTCTCCCTTTCTCTCTCTTTCTCTACTAAGTATCTTTAATTGACACACCACAAACTTCCCAATCTTCCCACAAACTTCTTGGTAGAAATACTGAATAACTAAAATTGCCCAGTATTGTAGTTGCAATTTGAATCAACTTATTATTTTTCCCATTTCCAAATAAAGCTAAGTCGCGTATTCACAAAGAAGTTTACAGAAACGAAACCGCTATGAGTAATAATATACTTAAATATACAAAGTCATAAGCCTACTTAAATATGATTTATTTTACTTAGTATATGACAATAGGTTAAAGCAATTGTAAATAAAATTATTTTTCGTTTTTTTCACGGATTTATTAACATTTTGGGTTCACGACGTTTAGAATGCTTTACAGCAATTATATTTACGGGAGAGACTGATGTTTTTGATGAGTTTTATTTAAAACTATTCTTTAAGTGACGTTTGTTGAACGGAACCCTAAATACAACGTTCTTTACAACATTAGCTATGTGCTAGGAAAAGTTTCGTCAAAATCGGTTCGGCCGTTACGAAACAGATATTTCAAATTTATTTATGCGTATAAATTTATATTCACGTAAATCTAAAAAATATTAACAGTTATATAATAAAATCGATTACCTAGTTAGCATATAAATTAAAAATTAATAAGCAAAACCACGAGGAATTGAATTAAAATAAACATTAATATTACGATTCAAGTTGTTCTCGAATTGTCTTGTACAGAAATTTCAAGATTTTCCGTAACTAGAAATCCTGAGAGTAACTAATTAAGCTCTCGAGCGTTTATTAAGTTTTTAGCTCCCGAGCTAGTTTGATTACTGCTTGAAAATTTGTTACGTCGTAGTTATTTTGTTATTATTTCTGCTATGTATTAAAGTTATTCTTGCGGAAAATGAAATAGACATTTTTGTATATTATGTAAGTTGAAAAAATCTTTTACAACATCAAAAAGTTAATGAAATACTTATAAATGCAAATTATTGTGATAGTTCAAAATAGTAAGTTCATAGTGATTTCGGCAAAGCTATATTAAATGTTAGTCTGTCTGATAAAAATATTTTCTTAGAGTTTCAAGAATATCTATTTGACTTTCAATTCATAACCGAAATTATTAAAAAATATATCAAGATTTTATCGCGACATTTTCGTTTGATTTTTTGTATACTTTACAGGGTGTGTTTAGTAAAGTCACTAAAGACATTACGGTTTAAGAAACGTTATGGTTATTAAAGACAATAATAATACAATAATTTAAAAAAAAGATAAAATAAACACGTCTGTCTGTTTATCGTATTCATGAATTTTTATTACATTTTTTTATAATAATAATTGTCTATTTTCTTATATCAAACGATACAGTGTTCCCTGAACTATGTAATATAAAATGATAACATAAAATTAAATTTAAAACACAAACAAAGTCACAGGCAATAGGTTATATGAACAAAAATTCCAAAAAAGTAAAAGTTTATAATTTTTTTGTCATGTAATTGCAATTACATATTAATATAATTATTTTTAGGATATTATGAAAGTAGTTAAATATCACTCTCAGCTGAGACAGGCTCAAATCCTGTACGTAATGACAAAAGTTTTGCTCAAACGGTTTTAGTATTATAATGAATGTAAAAGTTGCTATCGATTAACTGTCACAAGTTAAATATTGTTAGCGTTCAAAGGGGTATAAAGTTACTTTACTAAGTTTTAAAATGATTTGATATTAGAAAGCTTCGTAAGCTACTTTTTCCATTGAATTTTAAAAAATCATCCTGAACTATTGTTTATACTCGTATAATAAATAGCAGAAATATTTTGTAAAAATATTAGCTAAAAGACAAGTTAGATGAAAAATTCGAACATGACAAACAAAAAAAATCTAGTTTTATTGAAAATGTCAATCTAATCCACGCGTGACGAACAACGTAGGTATTGTACATGTATATTTTACATATAAAAAAGTACATATCGAAATTTTTTGAATAAACTGTGAAAAAGATCTAAAAGATGCATTCATTTCGGCTGTATGTGTAGTTATAGTATACACTATACGCCATATTTTCACTATTGTGAATCAACTTTTATGTTTCTTTTTATTGTGTTTTTTTATTTTCCATATTATTTTCAAAAAAAGAAAATAAAATAATTTGAATCGGTCTAAGCCCCTTTTGAGTTTTATTTAATAATATTCTTATACATAATTTTGTACAGATAGGTTTGTCCCATTTAAAGTTGAAAAAAATAATAATCCACATTATAGACATAGGTAAATTTTAAGTAGATATTTCAAGCAATTTTACGGATAGTTTGCTAATAAATTTTAGTCTTTATGTTACTTTGATGTATAAACTGTAAAATCATCAAAAGCCAATATTTCTTGTGTAAAAGAGTAAAAAACTTATACATTCTCACAAAATATCGCGTTAATATCATCAAGTTAAATAAAAATACTATAAAACACTATTTCCCTGTAATAAATCATTAATTATTATTAATATTTTAATTAAAATTAACTCATTAACAATCTCTCTGACCCTATAGACTGGAAGAGATCTCTGTTAGAGATAAGTCCACCTTTCCCCTTAACTTCTCTGTTATAATTATGTTTGTATTTTTCATGTGAAATAAATAATATATATAAAAAACTTACCACCGTCTATAGTTTTAGTAGCATATGTGTATACAGTAGAGGCGGTACCCGCGTCGTTGACAGCGGTAACGCGTACTTGGTACCAGGCAGCGGGCAGCAGGCCGCCTAGCGCGTAGGCGGCGGGCAACGCGCGCGGCGCTTGGTAGTCAACGTAGCCCCACCCCAGGTTCATATCTATCGTCTGGTGGAACGATGGTATTTACTTTATATGAACTATGATTTATACTAATATTATAAAGCAGAAGAGTTTGTTTGTTTGTTAATCTTAGGAACTACTGGTCTGATTTAAAAAAAATCATTGTGTATTGTATAGAAGGTTTATCGAGGAAGGCTATAAGCAACTCGTATATTATATCACGCTACGACCAATAGGAGCTAAACAGATAACTAATAACGTGTAAAACGTAGACCATCTTGTCGCAGCGTTAACACTATATATAATTAATATTGATACTTTTTATATATCTTTCTTTCCTTTATTTTAATAGATAAATTTCTAAATTGACAGAACTTATATAAATTAATAAAATTTAATTCCATCAATCTCTCTATTCAACATTTTTGATATCAATAAAAAAATTACAATTAAACTTACCGCTAAATTTTCAGAGCGATGCCAGAAAGTACTACCTAACAGACGATACTCGACGTCCCATTTCGTGATGTCACACCCGCCGTCGTCCCATCCGCTTAGTTGTATGTAGATGTGTGTAGCATTACTCCATAACCAGTCAGTGGTTAATGGGGAAATAGGTGCTGCAAAGGGGTTTATTACTAAACGCGCAGCATTTATGATTATCGCTTTACAAAATTTTATCAATATCTGTTTAGCTTTTTAGCTAGTTTTGCGTTATATTAATGATCATTATATTACTTAGTTCTAGACAAATGAAGACGAATAACACTTTGGCTCAGTGACTCTACTTTTGCGATAACACATTTAAAAAAAAACATTTCTATATTAGAAAATATAAGGAAATAGAACAATTTCAGTCGAGTTTGAAAACATATGGAGTATGCAAAGCCGCACTTGTCCAATATGGTGAACTATGGCCTAATCCCACTCGTATTAAAGGGAAACCCACGCCTATAGCAGTGGGACTTCAACAGATTATAAATTATAAATATGTTGAGACATTATTACACACAGCGCCATCAAGTTCCGTCGTAAGCTACGAAAGAAGCTTGTGTTACGGATACCAGATAGTTGATATACTACATAGGTAAGTTTAAATACATACATATTGTAAATATAAGCACCCATGACTGGAGTATAAACATCCGAGTTTAACAAATGAATGCCCCAAGTGGGACTCGAACCCGCGACCGCTGGCGCAAGAAAGTATAGCCATTACAAACTGCGCCTAAAAACACATATATTTAAGCATCTATAACTTTCTCACCTCCTCCCAACGTCATGACATCAGCCTGCGCCGGCGCAGACGTTCCCACGCTGTCAGTCGCCGTCACTCGCACGGAGTACTTCGTGCCGCACTTCAGTCCAGATATCGAGTGTTGATGGACCGCACCTACCCTCGTCTCCCGCGTCGGCCACGTCTCCTGCCAGGGCCCATCTTCCTCCCTCCAGGTTAGGTTGTAACCTAGTTACCATTATCAATGGTTACCATAACTGTGTTAGTTACCATGGTTAACACATTGTTTGAAATTTTGTCACAGTATGTAGTTCTTGAAAGACAGTGGTAGCCCAGCGGTAACGCGGTCGCTTGGATAACCGAGTGATGCGGGTTCGAATCCGGGTCTCACACCTCAGATATTTTCATGTGCGAATAATTTCTATCATGATTACCACCTGTTTTACGGTGAAGGAAAACATCGCGAGGAAACCTGCATGTCTGAGAAAACCTAGCAAGTTTTCGAAAGACATGTGAAGTCCGCCAACACGCACTAGGCCAGCGCGGTGGACTATGGCCTGATCCCCCTCGTTCTAAGTGAGCCCGTGCCCAGCAGTGGGACGTTAAAAGAACTGATTATGATGATGATCATGTAGTTCTTATATAGGTGATTTGGTTGTTTTTTATTAAAGTTTCGTTAGATCCACTTTTATTTTACACGATTTATATTGTTTCGGTCTAAACTGATATAAGCTGATTATAAAAATTGAAGTGCCTTTAATAGTAATGCATATGAACTTAAATTCGGTATGTGATATTATAAGAAAAACATAAATTTAATAATGTGTGCTGGACTGATTTTAACGGAACGAGGAAGATTTCCTTTAATTAAGGAAGACGTTCGTAATTCCTATGTATTATTAGCATAGGTATTACGTGGTATTTTGGCTTATTGTAAACCAATTTTCTATATATTTTTGTTTATATAAACATACTCGAACCCGCGACCCCTTGCTTTACAAACTAAGCCAAACGTGTCATCAAATAAAATTATTTTTAATATACGAGTATTGCCATAGTGCCATCTATAGTACTTTTGATACCACACAAGTGTCTTACACACTGTATCATGCAAAGTTACAGCGCAAGCTGTTAGGACATTAGTATGTAGATGGCTTAAACTTTGGCTTCCGTCCAATAGTCTAGGCATTAAACTAACTTGATTTAAATCTAAGCTATTGATTTTCCTAACACTGAATTGTGAATTTAAGGTTAAATGTCCTTTTATATATTTGCTAGGTGGACTATTGTCCATTCCCTCTTGTATTAAAACGTGGCCAGTTGTGAGACACTTAAAAAGTCTGAATACTAATAATTAAAATATTATATGGATAAAATATATTTTTCACGGTTCTTATAAATGAAAAATATGTATTTAATAGTAAATGGTTATATTTTCGATCGACTTACACTCTGAATTTACTCTGTTTAAATTGTTTCTCTGTCTTTAAATACATAAATATAAATTATTATCTATAAATTACTTACTAATTCCATAAGGCATTGTACCGTTGGCTGTTTTGATTTCGTCCCATTCCACTATAATAGAATCTTTATAAGGCGTAGTTCGTAAGTTCGGAGGATCCGGTAATGGTAAAACTCTTACAGTATACACCACTGAGTCAGATCCATAGAGATTCTTCGCCAAGCAGGTGTAATTCCCGCTTAAAGATTGATCAATGCCTAATGAAAAAAATATCTTGTAAATAATAAATAAATGTTACGTATAAAAGTTATTACATTGATGTAAAAACATAATATTTATATAATAAAATAATAATTAAAAATGGACGATGAAAAACCGATTTGTAGATAGCAAGTTATATTATATGAGATTGTGGAGGATACTCGTCAAATCATTTTAATGTAATGTGTTCAAAATAAGGCAAGTTAAATAAGTTTTGTTGAAAGATTTAAGATAAATATAATAGTGTTGTGTAAAATGTTTATTTTTCGATCGAATTACGCCTGAATATTGGATGCCTTATATGATCTATATTAAAAAATTAGAATAAATAAAAAAATCAATAGTAATATTATATGATCAAATCAATCTATAACAATAAATATTTTTATTATAACTTTTTTCTTAAGCAGGTATGAAAGACCCGATTTCTACCTTTCCACGTCAAGTACCTAGCACTCAGGCTCTTTTACTTATTGAAGGATGAGTGCTCTTTGATAAAGATTAAAGGGTAGATTCTACACTAAGAGTGAAATTAGAGCTTTTGTTGCATATTATCTGTACTTACATCATTGTAAGTGTTTTAAAATAGATATATTATATGAGTATTTAGATAAAAGATACTTTTCTATATAAATATTATCATATTTATATAGAAAAATATTTTATAGACTATTTGTACCCTGAATGTTATCGCACACTTACGTACTTGCGCAAGTGCGCACACGCACATACACACAAACTTAAACGCAATTTCGGTCGGATTATTACTCGTAATAGTAGTTCAATCAATTTTAAAAAATAAATGGACTATAACTATAATAACGATTCATAAAATAAGTAAACTACGTTTAAAAAACCCGAAAAACCGAAACATTTAAAATAACTCAATAAAGATTTAATTTTATACCCTTTTATGCAAACCTAATACCTTTAATATTAATAAATTACTATTATTTGTAAGTGCTACCTGTTGATAGGTTTAAAGTCGGTCCTTGCGGAAGTCGGTTAAAAAGTGAATCTTAACATAAATAAGTCTAATGCTGCGGCCACATTATCGCGATAACGCGAAGATTTGCGTTGTCACGACTCGTCTGGCCAAAGAATTCGTCCTATCGTGAATCATCTTCGCGAATACACGGCGGCAGCAATTATAGCGACGTTCTAGACTATCGCAACGTAGTGAATTTTTTTTTGATGTGGCCAAGAACGTTCGTCATGGATCGAACACGAATTTTTATCGCTACAACGCGACGACGAATCTTCGTTCAATTTTTAGCCGTACAGTAACAACAAAATAAAGTGTAGTGCCATGCTTGTTACCTTCGGGTAGCAGCCGAATGGGCCGGCACGCCCCGTATAGTACACTCTCACAGGCGGCGTGAAGTGGCAGCTATGCTGTCGCGTTTCGTCCGGTGCCGGTGAGATTCTGGGAGGCCCACTCTCCTTCCCTCCTCCCTCTCCCTCATTCCCTCCTCCCTCTCCCTCATTCCCTCTCCCTCATTCCCTCTCCCTCATTCCCTCTTCCCTTCATCCTCTGTCTTCATTAACCATCCCTCTTCCCTCCCCTTCCCTCCGTCCTCGCTCCCTCCCTTTCCTGAAAGGCCGACAACGCATCTGCGAGCCTAGCTTGCAGATGTCCATGGGCGGAGGTGATCACTTCCCATCAGGTGAGCCTCCTGTCCGTTTGCCCCCTTTTACCATTAAAAAAATCAACTTACTTTTAATAAGCAAGCTGTCATCCTTATTGCGAGTGAAGCGTGGGTGATGCGTGATTATGTTATGATTGTGGTACCACACAGTGCGGGGCGGTGGCGACCCAACACTACGACACGCTAGCGGTAGAGTCCGCCCACCCGCCGCAGCAACTGCGCCGCCCAAAGACCACACGCCCGCTACCACTGTGTTTATTCATTCCATCATCAATTCATTCAGTTTTTAATAATTTGTTCTTTTGTTAATTCATTCATTCATTTGTTTATGTAATTAGGTTTGCTACTGGTCAAATTTTTGAATTTAAGATTTTAAATATTAGGTTGAATAAATTAAATTAAAACATATAAGCAATGAAGTTTAACTAATAATATTAGTGATTTAACGATTTTGGCCACGACAGTCAATTTCACTAATTGAGACTAGCCAACCGCAGAAGATGTTATAGTGCACAATAATTATACGGGTAATTCTAAGGGGTACGACTAATTGACAGCACCAGTAAGAGTCAAGGAGTAGGATCGTCGGGTTTCCTCCAAGGTACGGGAGTGGAACACCACCTACTTCACAACTCTAGACTGTTAACGAGAATTTCTTCAATAACAGCACTTATGCCGTAACAAGACACAGCCCCGGGATCTCGGAATCTTCTGTGGTACATACTGGCCACTAGACCACATAAGCATTCAAAATTTAAATATACATACATACGTACTCTATAAAAGAAAGCAAACTGCACGTTCTAATAACCTATATGGACTTTTGTGAAGGTGTTTCAATAATTCGGTACCTACTTATAGTTCATTAGGTTATATGATTATTCTTGTCTATATTATCTAAAAATTCAACTGACTACTTTCGATAAAAGGCATATCATTACAATTAAAAGACCGTCTTGTAATTTTGACTTAGTCAACCATAACTAAACTTACACCTTTAAAACTGGATTATTCTTAGGCGTAACTCAAAAATATAAACTGTATCTTTTAATTCTACGTAGCATTATGTAAAATTATTATGTATATATAAAGGTATGTATGTATTTGACTGTTATCACCAATATTTACCTCTTTGAGAGGGCGTGTTAGTAACTCTCCGGCTCTCCGGTCCCTCGCCCACTGCAGTGCTCGCGGTCACCCACACGTCGTACTGACGACCCTCGAACAAACCCTTCAACTCGAGACTTTGTGTTTGTTCATACGGTTCAGTTTCTGATTCGACCTCCACACGATGGATTTGCGGACCGTCGTTGCTATTGGAAATGAGACGTTATCTATACTAATATTATATTATAAAAGGAAAGTTTGTATGTTTGTATGTAACGAATAATTCAAAAACTACTGGACCGATTTTAAAACTTCTTTTGTCATTAGAAACCTACATTATCACTTAGTAACATAGGCTATATTTATTACTAGCAGAACCCGCGGACTCGCTCGCGCCAGAAGTGCGCTAAGGTGAATCGCTAAATATGACTGCTATGACATTACGATCATCTACTTCAATAGAAAATATTTGAAAAAAGAGTGGTTAAAATAGATTTTTTATAAATAAATTATTGTCTATACTAATATTATGAGGCTGAAGATTTTGTTTGTTTGGTTGAACGCACTAATACCAGGATCTACTGGTCCAAATTGAAAAATTCTTTTTGTGTTGGATACTCCGTTTATCGAGGAAGGCATATCAGGAAGGAATATCATCACGCTTCGACCATAGGAGCAGAGCATCAATGAAAAATGTTGCAAAAACGGGAACGCGGGCGTTAGTTCTACGAGGTACCATACCGCGCGACTTAGCAAGAATTTGTTGTCTATAATAAAATAGTTACTAACTATTAAAAAGTACTAATTTATTTTAAGCAATATTATTTCATAGCCATAATCATTAAACTGGCACGTTCATTAATAATCGCAAATACCATTTTCGTGCACGTTTAAGGTGAAATTCGAACACGTGTGTACACGTGTGGAAGTAACGTGATCGCCAGATCAAAGTTTCGTGAAGCGAGTAATATAGACCTTTTTGTGGATATTTGATTTTAGCCCAAAATTTACAGTATATTAATTATATAGTAATTTATAATAGTTAATTATATTAAAGGGTGGTTTCGCAATTAGGTAATTTCCTTTTATTCGTATTTTATTGTTTAAGTCGTAAAACATGAGAAAATCATGTTCGAAATGATTTACACACGAAATCATATCATAAGTACTAGATCTAGATAAATGAACCGCGTCACCACTTTTGCTTATACTAATTCAGCCCTTTTTAACGTCCCACTGCTGGGTACGGGCCTTACTTCAACAAGAGGAAGAGTAGGCCATAGTCCACCACGGTGGCCTAGTGCGAGTTGGCGGACTTTCGAAAACTTGCTAGGTTTTCTCAGACATGCAGATTTCCTCACGATGTTTTCCGTAAGACAAGTGGTAATCATGATAGAAAAGATTCGCACATAAAAATCTAAGAGGTGCGAGGCCCGGATTCGAACTTGCATCACTCGGTTATCCAAGCGAGCGCGTTTCTGGGCTACCACTTTTGCTTATACCCATATAAAATTAGCACAACGTTTTTCATAGTAAATCTAAATATACTCCATATTTTATTTGACAAGTTTTCAAAGTCATTCTTTTTACTACATAAAATAAATTATTCGGACGACCTTCTTCTAAGAGGTCTTTAACTAAAATGTTAATGAAGAAACTTGGCAGGCTGAATTAGACGCACTTAACTAAAATTTACATAACTGAAAGAGCCCTAAATTTCGCATCTTAATTACTAAGTAGTTACGCACTCGAATTGACTTGACTATAGTCTAAAGATTTATGAAGTTTAATTTTTATGAATGTTTTAAATGAAACTATCTATCCGGATTTTGTCGCGGTTTAATTATATACTAGCGACTTTTTCACTTCTCTCGGGCTCGTCCTTAAAAATTATTTTGAAGTGAAACTTCTTTAGAATCGATGTGATTTCAAACTCGATGAAACGAAATAATAAGTCCGTAGTACCAGGCGCTCAGAGACGGAGAAGAGTTAGCCTTAGTCAGATCTCGCCCACCGCGAGTCAGTTTTTCATTTAAAAAATAGTTTGCCAAAGAAGTTTTACTTCTGACATGTGCTTTGTACACACGGACTTTTAATTTTTTATTTAAATATGTATGTACGAAAACTAAACAAATTATTTACAAAAACCTTCCTCAAGAACCTCTATCTATCTATCAGTGATAACAGCCTGAAAATTGGTGCAGTTTTTGAGTTTATCTCAAACAGACAGACAGACGCGGCGAAGGACTTTGGTTAATAATATGTAGTTATTATGGTTACTGAATTTCGTAATATTACCGCAATCATAGAGAGACTGATGTTTTAGTCGTTTCAAAAGATATAGTTGACATAGACGACGTCCTGAGTTGCGGGTAATGCTAGTAAATAAATAAGTGGTGTGCAACCAAAAAGTTTTAAAAAACCGCCTAAGCAGCTTAAATCTTATTTAAGAATCAACCAAAATGTAGTAAATGTTACAAATTATTACATTTTTATTAAATATAAAAAAAAACAACAACTTTTCTAAGTTTAAATCCACTTTACCCACACGATAACAACAACGTAAACAATAAGTGACTTAATAATCATAAGTACTACAAATAAAAAGGAAAAATCAGCATCAAAAACTCTGATTTATATCATAAGTAATGTTAGACAAACGTACTCCTTCAGCCATATCAGCTTAATCTAATCTTCTAATATATGAAAATCTCGTGTCACAATGTTTGATAGCGAACTCATCCGAAACGACTTGACCGATATTTATGAAATTTTTGTGTATTTTTGGCAGGTCTAAGAGTATGTCGTAGGCTGTTTTTACCCTAGATGATAAGGGTGGCCCTCATCTGATTTTTTATTTTTGGCCAAGTTTTAATTTTTTATAGTATCATTATAAATAAAATAAAAGTTTCATCAAAATCCGTTGAGTAATTAATAAAATTCCATTAACTCAAATTATTAGTGAAATAAAATTTTTAACTAACCTGGCTGTAGGCTTGTAGTACACTGTGTAATGAAGTAGCTTTCCATTACGCTGTTTCGGCCTCTTCCAACTCACTAGCAACGCGGTTGATGATTGCGAGAGCAATTTAATTTCTGCCGGCGCATCTGGTACTACAATTTTTTACAGATTCATAATTTTATGTTTTATAACCTATACATATAATAAATTTCTAAGTTCAATCTGTACATTAAATACAATATCTTGGAAAATCTGGTTAAAATAGTCATTATCGATATAGAAGCTGAATATACAGTTTTTAGAACATTTGTATGTCTGTCTGTATTTTATCGTGTTACGAGAAAACCATTGTACAAATTTTGATGTAATTTGGTATGATGATAACATATTATCCAGATATAAGATACTTTTTAATAGAAAAAAAATTCTCACTAATCGTTATATTATAAAGGTAATATAAAAATAAATTAAATAAGCATATATTTGAGTAAAAAGTTAAAATAAACGATTGAACTAAACTAGAAGTAATACATATTTAAACCAATATCAAAATTTCCTGCAAACATCAACTCAAACTACACACAATTTACACATTAACTAAAACAAAACTGGTAAAGTCCTAAACGTAACTGAAAATGAACAATAAAGCTTAGAAAGTCAACATTCAAACAATACTTAAATGTATTTATTTTATTTATTTATTTATTTATTTTTTATTTATTTATTATTATAAAAGTTTACATATTAATTTTATTAAATGTAACATTGTAAAACACTTAGATTTATATAATGTTACTTACATGATTTATTATATTACATTATTATTATTATTAAATATATTAGAATACTAATGTTATATTATTATATTATTATTACTTACCGTCTTGTAGCGTGGCGCAAACAATGGGGAAGGAGTACGGTCCAGTACCGTAGTTAGAAAAACCCGCCACTTTTACAGTGTAGTTTGTATATTTGACAAGTCCTTGTAATCGTACTTCTGTTACAAGAGATGTTGCGTTTTGCCATTGACGACCTAGAAATGATGAAATTGATGACATATCTCATTTTTTGGGGTTCCGTACCTCAAAAGGAAAAATTGAAGCCTTATATCATTTTCTGTATACTATAAATAGAATAGAAAAATCGAAAAGCAGTTTTAATTTTGTACGGAACCCGACGGGCGAGTCTGATTCACATTTGCGCGAGTTCTTTATAAATTGTAGGCACAATGTAAGAATTTTTGAATGTATTTGCAATTTTAAGTATAATATAAAAACACACAGCACCTCGTAGTTCCAGGGTAAGCTACGAGTCATTTGTTATGGATAGCGGATAGTTGTAACATTAAACATCGTCGTGCGTATCACATAATGAATGCGTCCAGCGGGACTCGAACCTGCGACCGCTGGTGCATCAAATAAGGTTACTACTAACAACTGAGCCAAACGGGTCATTGCGTACTCTATCTTAGATATTATTGAATTCAATTATATGTATTGTTTAATTATTAATTTGAAAAAATAAATTGAAATTACGATTGCAAAGTAAAATTAGTGTATTATATTTCAAAATATTTTAAACAAAATATCAAGAACCTAACAATATCTGTTACGTGAAAGTTACAGAATATCAGAGTTGTTAGGAAACTTAAAATTTTGACGAGTAGAAAGTTACGGGAAGTTTTTAAAAGAACATCAAGATAAAGTTATATAATAACACATAGTTTTCGCAGAATTTTCGTTTTTACTTTTGCTTTTGCTTTATTTAAAGTGTTTTGAAATAGTAATCTATAGCAACTCGAAATTTATCATACATCTGTCAATCAACCCATTTAGAATTTTCCTGTCTATTATCGATTATATTTTCAGGAATGTAATTTAGATCTATACCTAGTTTTAGATTTTATACCAGGTTTACTTCGGTTTTTAATCCTCGTCCATAAAATAATGAAATTTTTAGTCTACAAAAGTAATGTACGAGTAGGTTTACACAATATAATACTGAGTCAAATCTTAATATTAGAATATCGCTTAGAAATCTTATTGAAATAGCATAACTACAAATACAAAATCCGAATAATTCTTATAATTTTTGTCAGTCTGTCATTGGCCTGATTTCGATGAAAGCTATGATTATAGTTGTATATCAACATAAAGAATACTTTTTACTGCAAGAAAATATCTAATTGTTAAAAAATTACACGAACCATTAAAACATAACGACCATAATTGACGACTCGTTTGGCTCAGTTGGTAGTGACTCTGCTTTCTACGCACGCCGTCGCGGGTTCGAGTCCCGGTGGGGGAATTCATTTGTTTAGCACAAATGTTTGTTCTCCAGTCATGGGTGTTTAACTTATAATGTTTATGTATTTAAAAGTTATATATGTAGTATATCAACTATCTGGTATCCGTAACACAAGCATCGTAGCTTACCACGGAGCTGGATGTCGCTGTTGTAAGAATGTCCTAACATAACATATTTATATTTTTAATATAGGGATGAATGTGAGTATATATCATACTATAAAACGATATTAATTCTAACCTTGTCCTGCATAAAGTACTGAGTACCCGATAAGCGCTCCCGCCTGCTTATGCGGTGGTATAGGCTGCCAGCTGACGCGTAGCGCTGTGGACGTCACGCCGCCGCACTCCACTGACGTCGGGCCTTCCTCTGGTGCTAGTTGTTCATAGATATATTAAAAAAAACCGACTTCAAAAACCAAAAAGTTTTAAATAATAAATATTCAATATAATAACTTTAATTTTAATAAATTACTATTATTTGTATGTGTTAATTAAATGTCAGTCTGTAAGTCAGTGAGAAAGCTACCACCGATTCCAAAACCTGTTCCGTTGAGAATAGCCGGCGAGAAACTCAACAGGTGCTCTAATAATAATAAATATATAATCAGTAATAGTCTCTTAGATTGCATGTTTGATATTTTAAATAAAACTTGTTTTTGGATTTGATCGAAGAGATAAATCAAAATATTAGGTAGGTATATCAACGAAAAAATCAGAAAAGTAAATCTGTATTTTTTAAAACTAAAATTTATTTTAAAGCAAAATGTAAGTAGATTATCCATCACATTTCAAAGATAGCTGGATTTAGACTTCCTTCAATAACAGAACTTTGTTTATATCACTATAAAATAAACACTTGAAACTACTACAAAACAAAACATTCCGAAACTACAATATTCAAATTAAAGTTAAATTCAGACTCTTAAAACAAAATCTATAAGATATAAAAAAAATCGTTAAAAACTTTTTGTTGTTCAAACAAAAAAAGCTATAAAAAAACTTAACAGTATAAGTTTAAGTCATTAATTGCACTCGTGAGATAAAGTACTGAAAGAAATTCAAATTAAAAAGAAGCAATTTTGAGAACAATAACAAAAATGATGAGGACCGAAGTTGCTTAAAGCTCCCTAATTCAGAAAAACGCTAAAAGTTTCAATAGAAAAAACCATTTGAATACGCATTTATGTTTTTGTAGCTGAAAATGTCTTCGCGTAAATGAAAATTACGGTGTTTGTGGAAATAATATTATATAAATAAATAAATAATTAATATTTAAAAAATCTAATTGTATTACTCATTCCTAAATCTTACTCTAATCTAATATTCTATATAATCTAATCTTAAAGTACTGGATAGATTTTGGTGCAATTCAGTATCATGATAGATGGACCAACATAATATAAGATGCTTTTGACTACGAGGAAATATCTCTAAGCAATGTATACTAACGTAGATAAGGACAATCTCGAGCGGACCAAAGGTGAGTTGCTAGTTAAAAAATAAACAATAAACTTTAAAAGTACATAAATAGTAGAGCGGAAAGCACTTAAAAGCTTCTTATGTTTCCATTATTTCCTTAGAATTGAAATAATGAATGTATTTGTTCATTTCAAAAAGATTTTAATACAAATAAGTTGCGTTTTCGAGTGAGTTAAGAGTAAATTGATATAAAATAAACATACCTCCTTCTCGAGTATCTTGAAAGAGTGGAATCGAGAATGGTCCATTCCCAGCGCTATTGAAAGCCGCGATGGATACTGAATACCTAATAAATTATAAAACTTTCGATGTACTCTTATATAAGAATAAAATGTGTCTATAACATATGAATGTGGTATGTGTGTATGTTTGCGTTTAACTCTGAAATTGCTAGGCAGATTTTGATGAAACTTTGCAAATAGATAGATGATCTGGAATTGTAGGATACTGTTAGACATTATGTTGGTAAGATGATAGTTTTTAACAAGTTTAAAAAGATATTAAAAATAAAACATTATATCTAACAGTTATGTATAAAAATAAAAGGTATTGAAGATTGAATCAATCTATCTAAATACGGAATTTTCATAATGCGGGCAATTTTTTAACGTGAAAATGGGGAGAAAACGAATTATTTCAAATATGAGAGCTAGCTAGATCCATTTTGCAAATTTCATCGAAATCAATCGTTTTCGAATACATTATTACATATATCATATTAATAATATTACTAGCGAATCTATATAAAAATAACAATAAAATGTGTGTATGTTTTTAAAATAATCTTTGATTTTTAAATAATAACTAATTACTCACCGCACTCCTTTCAAAAGCCCGGTGATGACGGTTTCTTGCTTAGAATAAAGTGATGATGTTTTGATGATTTTGTCATTTGTTTCTTGGTTTTCTAAACAAAAAAGTTTGTATTGTTTCATTTATTTTCTTTAATTATTTTCTTTGTTTCTCTCTTTTTTCTCTGCTTTCTTAGATTTACGCACATACTTGATATTTTAAATTAAAATATCTAAGTCTCGCTTCTGGGAATTTGCTAGGTTCTCTCAGACATGTAGATTTCCTCACGATGTTTTCCTTCACCGTAAGACAAGTGGTAATCATGATAGAAATTATTCGCACATGAAAATATCAGAGGTGCGAGATACGGATTTGAACTCGCTTCACTCGGTTACCCGAGCGAGCCAGCCTTTTTAGTAATAAATTTTAATACCTATTGGTATTCAACACAGAAAGATAAGTAAAACAACGTAAATATCAATTAGAAGTAAAATATGGTCCATAAATAGGGTCGGTCCGGGAAAATAAAATGATTACCAACCCTTCTCTACTTCAATGAGTGGATCTCGAGTGGTAATATAAGTTCATTTGTTCTCCCCTCGATGAATCTTTGTTTTAAAATCTCTTTTGTTCTTATATTAAATCTTAACCTTTAATAACTCTTTTTCTATATATATATTTATTTTTATAAATAAAATTGCGGTGAACATGACTTCTCAATACTTCGTAACCTTGATCATGGCTTGACCGATTTTGATGAAAGTTTTTTGGGACAGTTTATGGTCATATTTTTTTTTGACAATTAAAGGTATGTAGTAGCATAACGTCTACCCACTGTGGCCGCTATAGTTCGTTACAACGAAAAGTACCTACGGCACTATGTTGGCAGCAATGTTTTGTGTTTTTTTGTTTTGCCACATTACCTACCTCAAAGTGATGGGTTAAGTATGTTTTTAGATAGATTCTTATAAATTTACGAATTATTTCAAATGTTTACGCGAATTTCACTACTGAACTACAACTACTTTTCACTAATGAAACATACATAATGAAATATAACATACTTTTACAATGACTTTGACAGAAAGTGGAGTCAAGATACTATGCGTTGAAATGAACTATAGTAGGCATAATATTGTGTGTATAAGCAAAAGGTCGCTCATTTACTTCTACATGATTGTCATCATTTTCATAAATTCTAACCAATAACAACCCCGACTCCAACTTTATTACCAAATCTTTCGGAAACGTGACCCTTTTATTTTAATATATCGCTGCTACTTTTTGAATATCTTTTATTCATTTATATTAAATTTTTATAATACACCAGAGTTTAGAAAAAAATAATTAAATAAAGGTTAGTAAAGAAAGGTTCTAGACCCTCTTTTCAATTTTTAATTAGATGCTTGTTTTGACTTAACGTCAGATTTCGACGAAATATTTGTTAAGAAATGTGAATTATTTTATATTCAATGCTTAAAAACCTATATAAATAATAAAATATACTTATATTACCTTTAATTCCACTGATTTGTGGGACTGCTTTTAGTCTATAACCAAGTATGACGCCATTGTGCGAGTCACTCGGTGGCGGCAACCATCGCGCTTTTAACTCCCCCGGTGACTCGGTTTGTTCTAACTGCACTCCCAAAGGTGGAGAAGATGGGGCTAGAGAAAATATACGTAGGGTCGTAAAAATGTTAAATAAAAGCACTTCGTTACAAGACATCCTCCTTTCTTCCTTTACGCTCCTTTCTTCATTTACTTCTCACGCATTCTATTCTTAAAATACTTTCATACATTGTCTTTTATTTTTACATTCATACTACTTTTACAAATCCTACATATATATAATAAAGATAAAAGAGAAATTTAGTATGTGTATTTGCATATTTGTGTCTGTAATTACTCCTGCACATCGAAACGGCTAAATGGATTTGGATGTAACTGATTACATAATAGATAAAAAAATATGATTAAAGAAATAGTATAAAAGCTAGTATATTATATTTAAATACAAATTAGGTACTTGTCCTTATAGTAGATATATGTAAAAAAATGCTCCCTAAAACTAAAAAATGGCCTGGACTGATTAAGTAAATATCTTTTTGTTTTGATGGGATATGTCAAAAAAATAAATAAAAAATACAACTTGGAAAATAGAAAAAAAATAGTTATTTTCTGTGGAAATGACCATCGGCCAAAATAGCTAAATTCTAATCTAGTCATAAATCTAGTCATAATCATATTATTGCCTTTTGTCTAATCTAGACAAAAGGCAATAATATGTATATGTATGTTTTCTATAGACTTCGACCGACCGATTTCGACGACATTTTCAGGCAATCTATAGATAGCCCAGTGAATGATCGTGTGATGTTTAGAGACGATTAAAAATATGAACGCGAACGAAGCCGCGAATACTACTGCTAGTTTGTTTTTAATAAAACAGAATAAGTAAGGCATAATATTAGAACGCTGAATTGTAACAACACTTATTTGACTTTGATATATGACTTTTTTATATAACCTTCTACGTAAGAAATCTCTTAACCTTTGCCCTTTGATTTAATCCCAAGAAAAATAGAAAAAAATATTCTTTGAGCTATTTTACCAATGTCAAAGTGAAAGTAAAGCTTTCATTGAAAATTATTTATTATACAAAATCTTGGAAAATTGTGTAAAACATAAATTATAAACATTATGTTAATTAGAAAACTGTCAAAAGAATAATTGTAGAATATTAGCTGTAAAGAAATTCATAACTAATATATATTTAAATTACAAATAAAGTTCAGAAAAAATATTAATCATTATGCTTTTTCTTCTTCTTTAATAAAAGTAATGAATTTGGTTTTTTGGCTGTTAAAGTAACAGTCATATCAATAAATCGAAATTACATCGATTATAAATTGAATTTAATATTATATACCAATCTGTATATTTAGGTATTTATAAAAACATCGACTATTACTAATCTAAATTTTTAAGAGAATATCATATTAAACTCAATGGAATTAAAATATAAATAAAAACAAAAAAAATCAAAACCAGTGTGTTTATATAGTCCACCACGTTGGCTAATAACGGGCGGACTGAGCATGTCTTTCGAAAAATTGCTAGCTTCCTTCAGACATGCAGTTTACTCTCGATGTTTTCCTTCAACGTAAGACAAGTGGAATATTGTGGATAATGTTGAAAATTACTCGCACATGAAAATATCAGAGGTGCCCGTGTGTGCGTCATCACTGGGCTACCACTGTCTTTTTTATTTAATACTAGCGTCTTCCCCTCGCTTTGTTCGGGTTCGTCCATAGGTTAAGAATCAGTGAAGCCACGGGTTTTACTAGTTAAAATAAATAAAATTTCTACATTCTCCTTTTTTTCGGTCGGTTAAAAAGTAGCCTAAGTTACGCCTTATAACATTAGCTAACTGCGAGTGAAAGTTCCGTCAAAATCGGTCCAGCAGTTTAAGAGATTAGCCAGAACAGACAGACAGACAGCCAGATTAACAGACCGACAAAAGTTATAAGAATTGTTTTTTGTTGTTAGTATCGTAGACACTTTCTTATTATGCATTATAGCTGTTAATTTGAAATTAAAAACAGACACTCAAATTTGTGTATTTTTTATTTTTTTTAGATAAAGTATTATGTATTAGTGAATATGAAATTAAAAACAGACACTCCAATTTAATTTATATGTTTAAATAAAGTATATTTAGTATATTTGTTAAATTGTAAGGGGTAATCTCGGGATCTACTGAACCGATTTTAAAAATTCTTTCACCAATAGAAAGCCACATTATTGCTGAGTGTCATAGGTTATATAAAAAACCGAAAAATAAAATGGCTTTTACTTTTACTTTAAAAGACGGTCGAATGAAAGCGTTTCTTACGAACGCTGTTATGAAAGATATATTTTTGAGTTCTAGAGAAAAGATGTGGAGCTTAAAAATGCCTACAAAAAAGTCAACGACAGCATATGTCTAACTTTTATATTTAAGTTATAAAAAGTAGTTTTTTTATATGAGTATAGATAATTTAATTTTTAATTTTAATATTAATAAAATAATATAAATTATTTAAACACTCTGTACTAAAAAAGGATTATTAACATTATGCCCAACGAAGTGGGCACGGGTCAGCTAGTTATGTATAAGTTAATAATTAAACCAGTCTAACCTTCCTCAGTGGTAGTGAACCGGACTGGCGCGCAGTAGGCGCTAAGGTCTGCGCGGTTGCCCCCGGCAACGCGCGCCGCGTAGCTCGCGGCAGGCTGTAGCGCCTCTATGTCTAACGCGTGGCGTATCTCGTCTGACCTTTGGTTATACTTACTTTTATATCTTTTCTTTTTAATTTGATAAAGAATATTTATTTACAATAAAGGAAATTACAAGTAAACTTAACTATATATACAATGCAAATATACACTTAATTATGTATTACTGTATAAGTGTTCGCGTGGAATAGTGGCAAGAATGCTGGCCGCATTCCCCCACTGAATGGCAATGCCGATTCTTTGGGTGAAAAATGAGCCAACTCTCCTGTCACTAGTAGAGGCGATAAGACGAAACTTTATGTCTTTTAAAAGTGCTGCTTAGTACTTTGACTCCATGGCCCAAGGGTTTCTACAGCAAAAGGTATAAAAATATAATTTTGACTAAGGGAGGCATATTTACGCAACTTGAGAAGCTCATCCTTCTCCGCCGCGGTATGCGCGAATATTTTTATTTTAATTTTTGGTTCGCGACGTATTGAAAGCTTTGCAGCAATCATGGCATCACACTCAGTCATATCAATTAATCCATCACAGGAGGGACTAAGGTATTTGAACTTTGAGCATCAGAGCAGAGCAGAGCGAATACTCTAACGGGTTCAGATTACTATAAACTGAGCCAAAAGAGTCGTAAATAATAAGATATTTTTTTTACTTATTTTCTTTCTTAAAAATAAATCTAGTTGATGTTAAATTACAATTCAGACTTTAACTAAAATACGACTATTATACGTATCAGTCAAAATTAAATAATATATTATTCTAGTAAAGAAATTAAAGAATAAAAAATAGAAGGAATTATTATTCAATAGGATGTAAACACCAATAATATAAAAGTGGTGATAAGTAGTAAGTAGTCAGTAAGAAATTGTAACAATTTTTATGCTGAATAAATATTTTGATTTGATTTGATTTGAAAAAATACCTGGTAACATTGATAGTTCTTGCAGAATTCCAATTCATCCTCTGTCCGTCCGTCACTTGCACGCTGTAGTACTGCGCGAGAGAGCGCGTTGTATCTCGCCAGGAGATACGTACGGAACGACTTCGTATCGCGTCCGCGGATACTGATGTGGGAGGAAGAGGGGGTTCTATGGAAAAAAATCAATAACCTATGTATTTTAAATCATTGTTTTGTTGAGACATTTGTGACAGATACGGAGGTCTTGGGTTCGAAACTCGAGTCAAGAAGTTATGAGGATAAGCCTGGAAATACAGGTTGTATTGCGAGACAGAGCAAATAAAGAAATCCTCCCATTTGAGTTTGAAAGTGAAAAATTTATATAGCAACAAGTATTAAGTTTCATCCAGAGTTACATTGAATTCTTATTACAAAAAATATTAGAGACTTTCCTCCTTAAAAGTTTATTTATTCTTCCAACTTGAGTTTTTCGGAAATACTCGATATAGGTATAGCTCACTTCTTGTTTGCATAAAACTGAATTTTGGATTCATTCACTCGAAAAAATGACATGACCATGCAATAATTTCACAATACAATATTAATAATTTAATACATTTTAAAATTATTTCAGCGGTTTACTCAATTGTACGAAAATCATCCAAACTTAAGAGTTAAAAATGAAATGGTTTTTAATGAATAACCGTATCAATAACAATTCGCTCAAGAATTTTCAGTATTTAAGTTACTTATAGTTCGCATAGCAATAAATTATTTAGCATTATGTAAGGTTTTTTATTTCGCATAGCAATCTTGTTTAAGAAACTAAACCTAGAAAATTGGAAATTAGGAAAAGGTGCTTTTTATAGTTAGCGCTTCAATAATAAGTTCCTCTGAAAAGTGAAAACAGTATTGTGTTTTAGCCTATTAATTATTAATACGATAAACATTATTTTTGTTTATCAAATAAAAGAAGCTTCTACTCGCATATTATTAGTACATATATAAGTTTTAGTTCATTCGCTTATGACCATTAAAAGGAACGATTAGAAAAGCAATACAAAACAAAATCTAAAGAAAATTATTATAATATTAATATTTTTAAAATACGTATTTAATAACTTACCTAGTATAGTTAAATATACATTATAAACATCAGCCCCAAAAGGGTTCCCCGCTTTACATTGATAGAGGGCGCCATCGCTTATGTCCGTTTGTAACAATTCTAATATACTCGTCATACCTTCGTCTGTTTTCGCTTCGGATATCTTCACTCTAAAAATATTATATTTTATTTCACATATAAAATACAGAAATTAATAGTGTTTAATTTAATATAATTTAAATTAATTAATATTTTAATATAAATATTATGTCGATTATTAATTTTATTATAATTAATAACGAAAGTTTGAATGGATGTTTGTTATTCAATTTCGCTAGAACAGCTGAACGGATTTGGATGAAACTTGGTACGAAGATAGATATAATAATTTGGACTACTACATAGCTTATATTTTATCCCAGAAAATGTACTTATGTACTTTTCCCGTAAGATAGGTTTGTTTTATAGTTCTTGGGACGAATCAAAGTAGAGTGAGGGTAAGTTGCTAGTATAAAGAGGGATATAATATTATAAAGAGGGAATATTTGTATTTTTGTATGCAACGAATAAACTCAAAAAGTACTGGACCGATTTCAAAAATTCCTTTGCCATTAGAAACCTACATTATCACTGAGTAACATAAGCTATTCCTATAACTAGCGGAACCCTCGGCTTCGTCGCTAAAATATAAAAATATGCATTATTGAATAAATCATATATTTGTAATCTAGTTATACAAAAAATTATATATAAATATTTATATTCTAATAATGTTATTATATAAATAACCTTTGCGTTAACGGATTAATGGGTTTTCCGTTCTTCGTCCACATAATCCGTATCGGGTCATCGCCTTTCGCTTGGCATTCTATTGTTACATGTTTCCCCAATTTAGCGGTTAGGTTTCTAGATATTATATCGAATGTTACTGGTTCTAAAAGAAAATAATATTATACGTTATATTTATAAAAATCAACTCATTTTGTTTATTATTGCTTATAAAAGTATTCATTTCCACATAAAGAAATAAGGTTGTTTCTTTAAATTTAATTTAAATTCAGTAAAAAATTACATAAGACAGTGGTAGTCCAGTGGTAACGCGCTCACTTGGATAACCGAGTGTTGCGGTTTTAAATCCGAGTCTCGCCCTTCTGATATGTCTATGTGCGAATCATTTCGTGATAACCACTTGTCTTAAAGTGAAAGAAAACATCTTGAGGAAAACTGCTCGTCTTGAGAAAACCTAACAAATTTTCGAAAGACGTAAACTCCCCGTTGTACTTAAACAGAGGCCCGTGCCCAGTAGTGGGACGTTTAACTATATACAATAAATTAAATTATCAATAATTAAATTAACATAATTAAATAAAAATAGCTTAATTAAACAATATATATCTATTTGCTATACTAAACATTCAGTAAATTCACTTACTGTTTACAGAAATCCATATAGTTTTGCTCAATGCTTCCCCGACCCCGTTCTCTACGTGACAAGTATAAAGCCCCGCGTCGGATAACGCGACAGAGTCAAATATGAGAGATCCGTTCGACAAACTAAGAACTCCCCCTCCTGCTACTTCCAATACTGGTCTCCATGTTTCGGATATAACTAAAATTTTGTTTACTATTATTTATAATAATAGTGTTTAAATAAAGTTTGTATGTGTGTCTGTATTTTCTTTATTACTGGACGGATTTGGATGAAATTTCGGTCATGGGTATAGCCTATTTAGTGTATAGGCATAGCATTTGCAGTTAGTATTTATGTAATATGTATATTTATATATACTATTTAACGATTTTTTTTATAATAAATATGTTGGGACATTATTACACACAGCGCCATCTAGTTCCGTGGTAAGCTACGAAGGAAGCTTGTGTTACGGATACCAGATAGTTGATATACTAAATATATAAGTTTAAATACATACATATTATAAATATTAACACCCATGACTAGGGTACAAACATCCGAGTTTAACATATGAATGCCCCCAGCGGGTCTCGAACCCGCGACCTCTGGCGCAAGCAAGTAGGCGTAGGGTCACTACCAACTGCGCCAAACGTGTCGTCATTTGTGGTTACTTTTATGTATTGAATAATAAAAACGCGGTTAAAAGTAAAAGTTATGTAAAAAAACTTACTATCTTTTTTCAACCAATGTGTCTGCGGTTGTGGATAGCCATTAGCTCTACAAGAGATATGGCCGTTTCTCCCCAATAGTAGAGACGTATTTTGTGGCTCTTCACTCCACTTAGGAGCAACTAAATAATAAATATTTTGATCAAACATTTCAAAATTATAGTTCAACTTTTGAGAATAACTGGATTTATATTTTAAAATTCTGTTTTTCCAGTAGATAATTACATTTCTTTGCGTACATAAACATTTTTTTAATTGCTTTTGAAGAAAATTTTATGTATTTTGAAATGTCAACTTTAAAAATTACAAATTTGGAACTCAAACTCAAAGATCAAAAATAAATTAACTCATTTTGAACGCCTCATCATATCAAATTTACGTCAAAAATATTAATATATAAACAAATTATATTAAAATTATAACATTAACAATAATATTATGATATACAAAATTATACTAAAACGTACCTTTTATATACAAATTAACTGTTTTGTTAACTTTAGCGACATGGTTGGCGGCGACGCACGTGTACGTCCCGCAGTGCTCCAAAGACACATTCTTGATTATAAGCACACTAAATACTTCTAAGCTCCTCTCTACAATCTGTACCAAACACATTCCGCCCTTTAATACCATTACCACTATAGAATTTAACGCTTTAACTACTTAGTTTATGAATTTAGAGGTTAACATTAACCTACATAATTCAAGTTGAAACTGTAAATTGAAATTTTTTTTCGAAAATCTTATTGAAATAGATATATAATGAATAAATCATAGTTTTTAGAATTTTTGTCTGTTTATTTGTGTGACTGTCTGTAACCGCACTACGATATACTTACCCACTGGAATGATTTAGATAACAGTTTGTATGATTATTGCTGATTATTCAGACAATGGTAGCCCAGCGGTAACGCGCTCGCTTGGATAACCAAGTGATGCGGGTTCAAATCCGGGTCTCGCGCCTCTGATATTTTCATGTGCGAATCATCCCTATCATGATTACCACTTGTCTTACGGTGAAGGAAAACATCGTGAGGAAACCAGCATGTCTGAGACAACCTAACAAGTTTTCGTAAGGCATGTGAAGTCCGCCAACACGCACTAGGCCAGCGCGGTGGACTATGGCCTGATCCCCCTCGTACTGAGGGAGGCCCGTGCTCAGCAGTGGTACGTTCAAAAGGGCTGATGATGATGATGATGATTGCTGATTATTCTATTAGTCTTTCGATTTGTGACCGCGATTCAAGAAAAGCACTGGACAGATGTCGATGAATTATTTCAAGAAACATATGCTGATATAATTATGCTGTTTATTCAAAGCTAAAGCAAATAGTTTTATAAATATTGCGTATTTGAGTGAAATCTTTGGGGAAGTTCTAGGGTAGAGGGGTAAGTTATTCTAAACCCACAAAAAAAACGCCTATAGCTATATTATATTTAACATAAAAATAAATGTTTATTTAGTTTTTATTACGTGTTCAGTTCAAACTATAGAGTCACGTCCTAAAGTGTTGTATACAAAGACATTCCGGGCGTTAATAGCATTCATAGCGGAGATACTTAAGGAATATTTGACCAAATATTTTCTAGAGTACAGTATTTTTATGTTGAAACAAAATAGAAATACTAAGGTTTTATTTAGATTAAAAATTACTAATGTTATTAGAATGTCTGTTTGTATGTAATATTATTACTTATATTATGTGTTTGAGACATTGCCCTCAAATGAATAGACCGATTGCGATGCAGATTTTTGATGAAATAAATGCTTTTAAAGATAATCTCAAGCTGGCTTTAATATTTTTAGAATGTTACGAGTATATTGGTATGTTTTATAGTAAAACAAATTCAATGTAGTAGATATGTTATTTTATGCTTTTCGCGGAATATTTCAAGTCTAAATTCTAAAAGGAATGCTAGCAAAACATTATTGAAATTGTTAAGCTTGCTGTTTGGTGGCGAGTTCAAGAATGTTCGTAAAGGGATATAATATGTAGGTATGTATATTGTGTAATATATGAGGCCCTCGACGACATAATTTAAGATATTTTTTATGGCAAGTATTTATAATTTAACTCATTCGTTTCATTTAACTCATTCGTGTCATTACAATTTTCAATGTCTTAAAAATCCAATGAATATCAACAGATAAAACATTTTATTACCATAAAGAAAAGCTTAAAGAGGTTCCAATTATAATGATATTATTAATATTTAAACATTTTCCATTAAAGGCTAGTTAAGAAAAATTAGTGTATGTCATAAAAAATAACAAGATATTCACAAAACTCACCTTTAGATGCGCTGGTATTTTCTTCCCATCCTTTAGCCAGGAATAATAAACAGGGGAATCGCCGCTTTTTAAATTACAGTGTATTTGTACTATCTGGCCTTCTTGTAAGTCTGAGGCTAGTAATATTTCTTCTAACTGAGGAGATTCAACTATTTGCAATTCAAACGCACGCTTAGCCATTTCTCCAGAAGGACTTCTCACAATACAAGCAAAAAGCACTCCATTTTCACTTTTACCCACTCTATTTAGACTTAAAACCCCATTTGTGACACTTACATCCCTTTTTTGTCTTAATTTTGGCTTACGACCGAATATTTCTATGCTTAAAGCGGTGGTGTTTGTAAATCGTTTGTATCTAACTTGCGTGGAATCTGAGTTTAACTCTTTCCCTTTATACTCCCACGTTATTTCTCTGAAAAGGTTATTACGTATTTACTTCAAAATGAAGCGCAAGTTATTATGATTTGTTTAATCTTTATATGAAATATTAAAGTATTAATAGAAAGTTCATTGGAATAGACCCGATTGCAAAACGTGTATGTATATATTAAAATGATGTACCTACATATAAATTAAATTTTCCCCTACCCATGCATATAAATTTCACTATCATAATTTACTTTGATAAAAGATAAATAAGGTTCCTTATCCGTATCTTTAAAAAAACTTTAATTCCCAGCACAAGAAAGAAAACAAAATTTTTTACACAGAAAAAGAAAAATTATATTATATGTATATAGAATTTTATAAAACTTACCTAATTGGATACCCATAATATGGACATCTGAGTGTGACACTTTGACCGCTTTGAACTTTGAAGGGCGGTAATGTCCGGATGTAGGGAGGCCCTTAGAAATTAAAACTTTATTTTTATATTAATTCAACTTTCTGACATGTTTATGATTAAGTTCAAACGTGATTTAAGCCATGGTTTCTAACATGTTTAAAAAACTGTCTAAGTAATTTTAACAAAAATTCCTAAAGACCAAAAGAACAAAAAAACAGAAAGAAACGTTATATCTACACATAGTACACGTATAAGAAAAGTAAGTAAGTCAAATCTGTAAATTGAATATTTTTTGGAAAATCTTATTGAAATAGCCCTTACTATCGATGCAGAGGCTGAATCTATCGTTTTTTTAATTTTTTGTCTTTATGTCTGTCTGTGGCCGTATTACGAGACAACCACTGGACTTTGTAATGAAATTTGTTATACTTTTTAGTATGGGAAAAATGAAAAATTTCTGACAGATGGTGTCAGAAATTGATACTAACAGCTATAACGTACCATTAAAATAAGGAAGTATTATTTATACTGTTAAAACTATTATATTTTGTACCCAACACTTTCTTTTATATATCTTTTAAACCAAAGACAAAATAAAATACTTATTATTACCATAAACATTAACCCTGTCTTCGTGAGACACCACAGTGTCACCGTGATGTGCGACGCACGCGAATCTACCGCCATCGTCCACTCTCACATGTGACATATTTAACTGCGTCATTACCCCATCACTAGTCATAGCTTGACCTATAGAGTACCTAAAATTGAATTGCTAAGTTAAAAAATTGTTCATAAAATAAAAATTACTGATCTATGTAAAATTTTTATGGGACCAAATGGCAACTAAGTATTCCGCATTAAACAAAAGAAAAATCACGTAAATAGGATCATATATGACAGAGTAATCGGTGTACATACATAAAAAATACCGATTGAAATAATAAACTCCTCTTTTTGGAAGTCGGTTAAAAATAAGGGTAGCACACGTTGTCTTTATTAAAGTGTGTTTTTGGACTAATATGTCAATATAAAGTAGTGCTTGCGTTTGTGATATACATTACACAGTTCTACCATAGTATAAAGAGAACATTTTACTATGGTTCTACTCATATTTCTAGTACTAACATTCGTGCTTAATATAAAATAAATGCGCTAAACGAGACTCAAACCCGAGACCTCTAGCACACCAAGTAGGGTTATTAGAAATTGATCAAAACGCGTCGTTAACTTAGATTAACAAATTACTTTTAATTTATCTATATTAATAAAAAAAATCTGATAAGCACTACACTTGAGAGCGGCAAAATGTCTGTAATAATATAAACAAGTTATTTAAAAATAAAAAATTATCAATATTTTCAGCAATTTTATGAACTCAAAGTTCTCTTACAAAATTAAAATTTAGCTTAAATGAAGTATATCGTGTTACCTAGAAAGTACTTTAGCAGAATTTAAAGCTTAATTACTGCTTAAATGAAAGATTGAAAATATTGATACAATATTGGTTTAGGTTTTATACAATTTAAAATTATAGGTAACTTTAAAATATATTTCTTGTTACTTCTATTACAAATAAGACAGGATGGATGTTGGTTACTTAATAACGCCAGAACGGCTGAACGGTTCTGGATGAAATTTAGCACAGAAATAGATTTTTGTTTGGAACCGTACATAAATTACTTGTTATCCTGGAAAAATATACAGTTTATTTATTAAAAGCAGGCATACCCATGAGTACTACTAGTTAATGTATAAACTAATTCAAATCAAAGTTAAATTAACGCTATACAATAGGTTTAATTAATACAAACTTACCTAGAATCTGTATTGGAAGAGATAACAACACCGTCTCTCTCCCAAACAAATCTCGCAGGATGAGGACCGTTGACTAAACATTTAAGGTTTACCTAATAAAATAATTTTTATTGTAACTTATATTTAAAAGCAGTTTGATAAAATATTATTTCAATATGTATTTAACCTTCAACCTAAATAAATATATGATGAATATTTACATTCAGAAAATATGAAAGAAAAATAATCTAATGTATAATGTTTTAATTACACTTAATATTAGTATACTGTAATAATATTAGAATATCTGTTTTACACTTTATAATATCTTCAGAATATAATATTACAAGTGTTATTAATTTTAGTCTTCTAAATGTTCAAAGACTCTATTACTAAAGGGAAACACTTGTCAATCAAATTATTATTAAAAATTATCTCAAAGAAACTGTTATAGAAATTATTTTTTATTATAAGCTTTATATAAGAGTGTATAAAATATTTTCTCTTAACAATTACGAAAGGCATTTCGCTTATAGCAAAACACTATATAATATTAAACCCGTTGGATCCCGTGGGATAGTAAAGGGATCGAATCTTATTGGGCTACAATCAGAAATGGGCATGTGTTTTGTGTAATCTCATTATTAATCTATACTAATACTATCTATACTTAATATAGTATTATAAAGCTGAAGAGTTTGTTTGTATGTATGTGTGTATGTTTGTTTGTTTGGTTGAACGCGTTAATCTCGGGATCCACTGGTCCGAATTGAAACATTCTTTTTGTGTTTAATAGTTCGTTTATCGAGGAAGGCTATAGGCTATATTGCATCACGCTATGACTAATAGGAGCGGAGTATCAATGAAAAGTGTAGCAAAAGCGGGAATGGCAGGCGTTAGTTCTGCGAGGTACCATATCGTGCTACTCAGAAGAATTTAAATAGAATAAATAGAAATAGGTCTAACGTAAACAGATCTGGATAAGGAATATCACATAAGCCAAAAATATCCCAAAAAACCTACTTAGCGATAATAATGTAATTTTGTAATATTTCTTTCTTATGTGTATTTTTTAAATATTTCTTTCGGCTAGTACTATCCGATTTAATACAGCATTACTTTCGCTTATATAAATTTTCAAATCAAATCTAACATCATGTCAACCTACTGTTAAAACGTTACTTTTATACAATCTAATCCGAACTTTATTGCGCTCAAAAAGAGTTCAATTTCCTTTGATACAAACATCTCGTGAGAATAATTCTATTTGAAATTCATGAAAACCATATTACAAGGGCAATAAAACACAATATTGTGTGAATTTAAACAGCCAATTAAGTTTGGGACTCGAAGTATTTTATTTATATAAGTTATTATAATACTTTGAAAGTTACAAATTTTATGTACGATTTTTAGATTATTAGTAACTAATATGCTCGTTAAATAATTAAAACAAATGAATAGCGGGACTCGAACCCGTGACCGTTGGAAAAGCAAATATTAGATATAGTGAGATAAAGTTATCAGTAACTTATAATAATGAATGAACGCTTTTATATTTTTTAGAATCGTAATTATATTAAATAAAAATCTTAACATTTTTTAAAATATATTCATAGTTTTATACGTATACTGGCCTTTCCCGCGGCTCCGCTCGCTTTCTAAAGGAGAATATATATAGAAATATATAGAAAATAAAAGAAATACTTTTCTCCCTTTTTTACAACATTTTTGATTGCGGCTACGCTCCTATTGGTCGTAGCGTGATGTAAGATAGCCTATAGCCTTCCTTGATAAACGGACTATCCAACACAAAAATAATTTTTCAATTCGGACAAGTAGTTCCTGAGATTAGCGCGTTCAACCAAACAAACAAACTCTTTAGCTTTATAATATTAGTATAGATAGATACTTACATCAACTCCAGGGGTAACTGTAGTCTCACTGAAGTGTTGCGATAAAATCATTGACAACGACCTCTTGTAGCGCTTGCTTCTGCTTTTTGATCCTGAAATAATTTATATCTTATAATTGAAAGATAATAATATATTTATAATTGAAAGTAATAACTTATAAGTAATTGAACGATAATAATTACAAAGACAGTTTATACATAAATATCCAAAGTACTGAGAAACTGTTACATAAAATTTCATCCTTTATTCAACATATTTTTCACTTATAAGCAACATATTATGCCCAAAATTTCCTGCGTCTAGAGTTTAAATCCAGCAGCATGGTTGACATGAAAGGTTACCTGTCAGTCTGACAGTCTTAGTTTTAGTGGTTTTACTATATTAAAATCTATATATGAATATAAAAGCAGTTCAACATCAGTTTTCCTCAATTTGAGATATGATTTTCTTATTTTATATGCTACTAGCGACTCGCCCTCGTTTCGCTCGGGCTATTCCCACAGGCAAAGCCGCGGAATCCGCTATAAACCTTCCTCTTGAATTACTCTATCTATTAAAAAAACCGCATCAAAATCCGTTGCGTAGTTTTATAGATCTAAGCATACATAGGGATATAGGGACAGAGAAAGCGACTTTGTTTTATACTATGTATTGATTGGCAAGCTTTAGGGCCTAAGGCCTAAAGTTTAGGCTAATCGATAAAAAATTAGACATAGGTAGTTACTTTTATATACCTACATAGATATAAAAAATTAGTTAAGTATGTGTTGCTATTTATACTAACTATTTTTAGATTTTACTAACTTTCACCAGACTTTACTTCTTAATAACAATTTCACTCTACAAACAAAAATTAACAAGAGACCTTTAAAATTGCGGTTATACTATATAAGTTTTTTTATAAATATATAAATTTCACCAGAAGTTAGTGAGTGAAAATCGAACCTGCGACTTTTATGAGCATTGTAAAAGCACAGTCATAATATGTTGGAGCATCAAAAGTATAAGTATATATGAAAAGTACTCATAAGTCAATTGAATTATATCACAAAACAATTCTATATTATTTTGAAATAATATAATGACAAATATGAAAGTTCTATTTCTATTGTTTTCTTTGTAATGTAAGAGCACTCACCGCTGTATTGAAAACTTGATTTTGTCAATCCATAAGTGTCTATTTTCACGTAATTGGATATTGATCTGAAAAGGAAAAGTATTAATTATTTTTAATGAAAGGTAATGTATATTTTTAGTGAAATTGCAAGTAGGAATATTATTTTAATAATATTATTGTATATGTACTAGCATCTACCCTGGCTTCGCTTGTGTTCGTCCCTAGTTATTTTGTTTTTAAGTTGAACCTGATACTATTTTTAAAAATAAAATTAGCTTAAGCTTATTTTTATAACATGAGCTTTCTGTCCGTGAAAGTCAACTCAAAATCTGTCCAGTCATTTTAAAGATTAGGGGGAACAAATAGATGTACACAATTAGTTGTAAGGTTTATATTGTTAAGGCAATTTAAAAACAACAACTAAAGTAGTAATTTTGATTTTTAATATAACCTTTTATACACGAAACGTATTCTCCTTAATCTTTACGTAAGCACTAATTCTTCTTAAGATACGCTACAAAATTCAGTGGCTCGAACATGCTTATTTCTTGTGAGTAAACATGAAGGGTCTTTAAAGGCTAAACGAGGTCCCTTGAGCAATCAGAGGGATGGTCTTTTAAATATAAAAATAGATTTCGTTAAGGAAAGGGCCTTGTGATTTTAGACCCTCTCTTATAAAATTAGAAAATGTTGAGTCAATAGCGTCGTAAAATTTTCTATTAGCTGTAAATTTTGTATGAAATTTAATATAAAAAAGGTTTTTTTGATTGTTTTAATATATTTGATATTATACGATTATTTTTATTTAATAATGTATATTTTCTGTTATTAATATGAATAAAAAAATTTTTTTTCATGCAAATTTACCTTTGGGTATCTCATCTTTATCTAGTAATAGTTCAGTTGTACTAGATTTATGCTTAATTAGTCAGTGAGCTATGCAATAAAGCAATGTTAAATTAAACGTGTTTATTTTTACCAGTATTTATTACCATATTTACATTAAAAATAAGTCTCTAACAAACTTAGTGCAAATTTTTCTTTTAAATTGTATTGTTTAACAGAACTGTAAATAAAAAATGGTCCAAATCGAATATTTTCGAAGTAAATAGCTAATAGTTAAATGGGAAATAAAACATATACTGTGAGTAGAAACACGGTTCACTTTCAAAATACAAATTTTAAATTCTTCAATACTAAATTTTCAAGCAAATATTTGTACTGAACTTTTTTATTCATAAATTGCTAGCGAGGTCAGTTTTTATGTAACAAAAATATCGCTTAAAAAGCCTGTCAAGCTAACAACGTACTGATGGTTCACACTTGACTTTACTCAGTAAGCTCCGAGGGCCCTCACTACAATGCCAAGAGTACAAAATATTATATTTGTTACAAAGAAAATGTAGTTTTAACTTTCAGATTACTTATGATGTTATTATTTTACTATACATACTATGTTTTTTATTTGTCAGTCTGTTTGTTTTGGCTAAATTCTGAAACCATTTCGACGGGACTTTCACTAGCAGATAGAAAATGCGTCAAGAAATTAGGCTACTTTTATGTTAGAAAAAGAATTGGGTTATCGCTCACAAAAAATTAACAATACTTATAGGGATGAATCCAAGCAAAGTAAGGATGGGTTGTTAATATACCAATAATGTTCAAACTACTAAAACTATTTTACACAACGTAAATAATGTATACATATGTAAATAAACTGATTAGCATACCGATGTTATTTTGTCATTGATAACTTTCTTTTGAATATTCTCTTTAAACTAATCTTTCCTACAAGTTAAGAGTACTTCATACTGATCAGATTGGGGCAAATATTTGAAAGATAAAAAAAGTATTTCCCTGTGCTATTATCTATTATATGCCTTTCGTTTCCCGAAGAAACTACCAATAAAGTCCTTCAGATTGTTAAAAATACCGAAAATAGCACTTGAGAATATTCAACATTTCTACTTAGAGATTAAACTATATTTTAGCTAGCACTACAAATAGGACAGTGAGTCACGAAAAGTTCCGATAAAACCTCGAAAGTGGCTCTTATGTAAAACAAACTGGAAACTCGAAAACTTTGTATTCCTTTGTTTTAGGCCTCTATAACCCGAATTTGAAATTCGTGGCAAAATTTGAATATGAATTTAGGTCAAACCTAAAAGCTCGTATATTCTAATACCAGGATGCAGACTGATGTAGCATTATGTGTCAAAATCAGTGATATATTGCTTAATAAATTTTAGGATTCTTTTTCGAGTTGTGGATTGGTCTATGTGATTGTCACTATTTATTGCACTGAAGGTAACAAGTTCGATTCTGGAATGTTGAAGCACCAACACTAATAATGATTTTGCTTTTAATACTTAAAATTCCTATAATAAGTGACACAAGTTCTTCATCTTCTAAATAATAATAATAAATAAATAAATATGTTGGGACATTATTACACAGCTCCATCTAGTTCCATGGTAAGCTACGAAGCTTGTGTTACGGATACCAGATAGTTGATATACCACATATTTTATAAGTTTTGAATACACACTACCCATGACTGGAGTACAAGCATCCGAGTTTAACAAATGAATGCCCCCAGCGGGACTCGAACCCGAGACCGCTGGCGCATGAAAATAGGGTCACTACAAACTGCACAAAACGTGTATAATAAATAACGTCTAACGTATTATATTTTTTCATGCGATAAGTATATTTATAAAAATACCAACACTAATCTAAGAAAGATGACATGCTTAACATATTTTCAATGTTATTTTTGAACTTGAATGTTTGACGCTGTTCCTAAATAAAATAAGCTAGTGTGTACTTTAAACTGTTTCCTTTGTTCAAGCTTGAATAACCCGAAATTCAGACAATTTGTGCCACAGTTTAAACTGAATCTAGGTCATAGCAATAGCACATTTATTTCAATATTAGGATATGGTTATTCGCAGAAAGCTATGTGTTTGTAATGGAAATCGTATATTTTACTTTATCTTTTGTAATTTTACCATGACTTATGGTAATTACTTTTGGGAAAGCTGTAAAAATAAACACAGTCTATCTTTTTTCATTTTATGTACATTATAAAGTATCATATTTATTTATTATTATATATAAATAAAATTCATATTTCTTCCACTTCAAACTTAGCTATGTCGTACACCCATACCTTGCTTGAAATAGATCGCTCTTTAAGCGTATAAAGTTTATATGTAAGATTTAGTTTTAATTACTGTTATCATGGTTAGCTACGGTACTTACCTAAATTTAATATGAAATATGCTTAAATCCGTTATTATTTAAGTGGCATTAAATGATAACCGACGCACGAAAAATGATGCTTTCCCTTTAATTTAGCGTAGAGAATTTTTAAAAGTTAAGTCATGCGAAGAAGAAAGTATTCAATATTACGCGAAATCTACGAATCGCGTAAGATAATATTTTCATAAAATCTGCGTAATTTAAACGAAACCCTTTTACAGTTCAAAAAAGAACCCTTTTATATTTTGGCATCTGCGAGAAACAATATTGTAATTTTCTATCTGAATAACTTACAATTTCAACTTTAAATATTTGAAAAATCACTTAACTTTTTTTACCTTAATCTGTACATTTAATATTTATTGGAAAGTCTTATTAAAATAGTAATGATTATCTAAACATAAGACGAATCTAGAGCTTTAAGAAGTTTAGTTTGTCTGTGTGTCTGTCTATAACTGCATCACAAGAAACCCAATGAATAGATTTTGATAAAATTTAAAGTAATGATATTTGGTTATCGGGGTCAATATACAGGATATTTTACGAGTGAAACAAGTGACTTATTCACTAGTATATAATACAAAATTTTAAATCAAACAGCCAATTCGTATCGATAGCTCAAATATTTTCATTCCAAATCAAACTTTAACTGTAGTGGAAGTTCTGTAATGAAATCTATTATATCTTGTTTTTCTTTCTCATTGAATGAAATACCCCGAGGTATTAAATTTAAACATTAAAACGTTGTGGTAAAGTTCATTATCGTTAGTTTCTAAGGCCAATAGACATTAGAATTCAAAGGATAGAAGCAAACTTTTGACTCGCATTCCCTCAAGTTTAAACGAACTTGTACTAGCTAGCTATTTGTAATAGTAATTTAGTTAAATTGTATGAAAATCCCGGGTTCCAGTCTAGTATTTAGGTTAATAGTGGATTTCGGCCAACAACACTCCCAATCGTTGCGTTTGAATGTGGTGGTTAGGACATGTTTTGCTGTATAGGGTTTCAAAGAGGAAGCTGATTGCTTTTGTAAAGTACGTAATTAATAGGATCTAATGAATGTCATGGAATAACTCATTATAATTTATGTTTAAAAAAACTTCTTTATAAAAAGCTACCTAATATACTTCTAACTTTATTGTAAAACTAGTTTTTCCCGCGGCTTCGCACGAGCTCTATAACCGGAAAAAATTTCTTTCTAAGTCGCGCGGTATGATACTTCGCAGAACTAACGCCTGCCCTTTTTGCAACATTTTTCATTGATGTTCCCCTCTTTTTGGTCATAGCGTGATATAATACAGCCTATAGCCTTCTTCGATAAACAGACTATCCAACAAAAAATAATTTTTCAAATCAAACCAGTAGTATGTAAGATTAGGGTGTTCAAACAAACAAACAAACAAACAAACAAACAAACAAACTCTTCTGCTTCATTATATTAGTATAGATTCATGATTATCAATATAAAGCCTGAATTTGTAGTTATTAGAATCTTTGTTTGTCTGGGAATTCATCACGAGAAAAACACTGGTTATGGGATCCTTTTTATTGCAGGAAAATATCATATCTTTGAGAAGGAAGAACTCATGAGGAGTGAGGGTGAGAAGCTAGTATACAATATTTCCGTACAAAAGTATCTATATACCTTCGTATGTTATTGCTATGTTTCAATTCGCTTGAGCCTACATATTTCAAATGCAAATTGATTTTAACAAAAAATATAATACGACTAATACGACGACACGTTTGGCTCAGTTGGCAGTGACCCTTTCTGCGCTAGCGGTCGCGGGTTCGAGTCCTGCTGGGGCATTCATTTGTTGAGCACGAATGTTCTCCATTCATGACTGTTAATTTATATAATGTATGTATTTAAAATTAATATGTGTAGTATATCAACTATCTGGTATCCGTAATAAAGCCTCGTAACTTACCACGGAACTAGATGGCGCTGTTTTAAAATATCCCAACAAAATAACAAAATATTTATTTAATATTATTTATTATAATAGTAAATCGTTATTCATGTATGAATCATTGTGTGGTCTTCGAATGTGTTTCATTAATATTATTAACTAAGCCTAAGTGAGAAGTAATTCTTTATGACTTCATTCATTTACCTTGAGAACTAAGAACTAACTTAGTAACGTCTCACTTTGTTTTACAATGGGATTAATTTACTTTCAGACTTCGTCTAAACCAAATAAACTTTGACGGCACGTTTGGCTAAGTTTGTAGTGACCCCACTCTCTGTGCCAGTAGTCGCAGGTTCAAGTTCCAATGGAGGCTTTTGTGTGTGTACGTGTGTAATAAGCTTATGTTTGTACTCAAGTCTAATCCTAACTATCCTAACTCATATTATAAATGCGAAAGTAACTCTGTCTGTCTGTCTGTCTGTCTGTTACGCTTTCACGCCTAAACCGCTGAACCGAATTCGATGAAATTTGGTACACAGATAGAGAAGACCTTCAGAAAGGACATAGGCTACTTTTTATCCCTGTAATCCCACGGGAACGGCAACTACGTGGGTGAAACCGCGGGGCGCAGCTAGTTGTTTATATATTTTAAAATATATTCATATTATTTAGTATTTAAAGTTATATATTGTGCGTACTAACATTAAACTGCTATCTATAAAACAAAGCTCGTACTGGATGGTTCTATGAGTTATGTCCTAACATATTTACCTATTATATATTAATTATTGTTCTTCAAATAAAAATTAATGTATGCTTTAATTTAAAAATAATTATTTTTATTCCATTTGATTCTACTTTTAATTTATTTGATAATCGTTAAAGTAATTACTCATGAAGTCTATTGATACCTAGGAGGTCACTATAATATCTACCCTTCACCCTCAAATTTTAATTAATTCAATTTTAATTGAAAGATGAAAAACCGTCGACTAAGCTTCATAATTATAATTTTCTTAATTTCATTCGTCAATTACAGAGTGTTATATAATTAATTTTCTTAATATTAAGTCAAATATTTAAATTCTCAAATATATTATCGAGTGATATGTTAATTAATTAGTCAACGAGACAGAAACAAATCTTTATGAGGGAAAATTATTTATATACGTAAAATGTAATGTAAGGCATTTTAAATAAAAGTGTTTGTTAGGCTTCTTATAATTATTAAAATAAACCGTAAATATAATATGTATTCAACCTTTTTCAACGTCCAACTGTTGGGCACGGGCCTCTTTCGATACGAAGAGGATCAGCCACTCTAGACAATAATGGCAAACGCTCCGTGTCGATTCTATTTCGATAAACGCTAACGCCTTGCCGTACGTTAACAGCAGAATTCGTTTGTCAAATGTGACACTTCTATATGGGGAATTATGTACTAATCTGACGTTTCGTTACATTTGGCTACCAATTACAAATTCGATACGTTGAATCTAATCACTAGTCGTAAGCTTATGTCAATCCCATACATTGATTATTCTATTCTACTAGCGTTTATGCCACTTGTCTAACCATCTAACTTGTACTACATCTAACACTACGCTGGCCTAGTGCGGGTAAGCGGACTTCACATGTCTTTCGAAAACTTGGTAATTGGTTATGTTTTCCTTTTATTATAGACTGAATACAATACACATTTTTACAGCCTACGTTATGTGGTAATACTTAACGATGTTTTTTTTTTCAAATTATTCTTTTATAAACGCTAAATTAGAGAAATATTAAATATTTATTTTTTCTATAGGTAGGTACTATTTTTTATTACTAGTAAGTAAAAAGTGTTTTTTTATCGCAAAATTATTTTGCATGTTAGTCAAATGTGTTGGCTCAGTTTGTAATGACCCTACTTTCGCCGCCAGCAGTCGCGGCGGGTTCGATTCCCGCTGGGGGCATCCATTGGTCATGGCTATTTATATTTATAATACGTATGTATTTAAAAGTTATTTTTCATTTATGAGTTTTTGTGTTGTTTGTTACTCCTTTAATTTAAACTAGAGTAATACGAATATATAAGCTACTGTTAAGTACCTACGGCGACCTAGACCTACATTCATTTAAGGTGTTAAATTACGATATAAAATACTCTTAACTTGTTCCGAACTAAATATACATATTATGTACAATGTTCAATATATGTCCAATGTAATGTACATGAAAGTAGGGCAATAATTATTTGGAAACCTTATGTACTTACCTTAAAGCTGTTGAGTTTGTTGTTGAATGAAGAATTTCTATGGCAGTGACATCTGTAACAAAATGTGCTAATTAAAAAAAAGAATTTTTATTAAAACTGTTAATTATGTATACTTACAGAATATAAAAATTTAATAAAATAAATTCTGATAAGTATATGCTTTAAAATTTTATGACGATATACAGAATTACTGTCATAAAATTGAAAATTTTATTATGTCATATGAACGTATACGCTCGGGTTTGTCTTTGATTACGTTTAAGGGTTAGTATGGAATTGATTGACCCATTTAGTTAGTACTTAAATTAAAAAAAAATACATATCCCTTACTTAAGAAATTATATTTTCCCCATACAAACGACAACCCTCTTTTTGGGGATTATTTTTGGGATAAAAATTATCCTATGTTCCAAAGTCTCAAACTTTCTCCATACCAAATTTCATTTTAATTTGTTCAGATAAGTAAATGTTATAAGGTAACAGAGATATACAAAATACAAAAAGGATTTATTACTACTTAAATGTGTTATTTATTTATTTTCTAATGAATTATTTCTCACATTAAATATTAAGATTATCATCCATTAAGAATATAATAAAACTAAGTAATTACAAACGTAGTGCTTTAACAAAAGTTATTCTCGAAATTCCCACCAATACTGTAATTTATTAAGCTCTACCCACATTTCTTAATTCTCAACGGAATATGAGTATAGAATTTCTGATAGCAGATAAACTATAGTGGAAGCCAAATTTATATAAATATGGACCAAATAGGATCAAATCTCTAAGGGATGATATTATAACATAAGTTAATATTTGTTTAAAGCAATGTAATATCATGATAATGATGCCTTGCTTTTAATCTAAATACTAGTAGTAATTTGGAATTAGTGTTTGCCTAAAATATTAAAATAAAAACTTAATTTAACTATGCGTTACGTGTGCTTTTGAAATAATATGCTTACTACTTGTAAGGACATAATAACTTTTTTATTCATATATGTCTTCACGTACATTAGTATATATTTCTCATAGATATTTTCTAAAGTAAAAAGTATCCTATAAATATTGACCAGCTATCATTATAGCAAAATTTTATCAAAATCTGTTCAGAGATTTTCTCATGATGTGGTGCAGACAGGCAGATAAAAATTCTAAAAAAATCTATAAATTCTTTTGTGTCGAAAAAAATTTAATTTTTTTATATAAAATAGTCATTTTAATAGGATTTTACAGTGGTAGCCCAGCGGTAACGCTGGGATAACCGAGTGATGCGGGTTCAAATCCGGGTCTCGCACCTCTGATACTTTCATGTGCGAATCATTTATATCATGATTACAACTTGTCTTACGGTGAAGGAAAACATCGTGAGGAAACGTGCATGTCTGAGACAACCTAACAAGTTTTCGTAAGGCATGTGAAGTCCGCCAACACGCACTAGGCCAGCGCGGTGGAATATGGCCTGATCCCCCTCGTACTAAGGGAGGCCCGTGCCCAGCAGTGGGACGTTAAAAAGGGCTGATTATGAATAAGATTTCCCAAACAATATTTAATGTACAGATTGAACTAATGGTCCGCGCGCACTAGGCCTAACTACACTACGCGATGCGTGCGGCACTGCACGGCAAAGGCGCGTAGTGCGCTATAACTCATGCTATATCATACAAATAATATTTTGCAGTACAATGACGCTTCGCTCCGCTGCAGTGCAGTTACGCCAAGTGCGCGCGGACCTTAAGTCGAAAATTAATTAGGTATATGTACAGATTAAAGCTAAAATCATGAAAATTAGATTTCACATATTCATAATATTGCAAAATTTCAATAAATATCCTTACATTGAAATGGGCTTCTTTGATGGCTACTTAGAATTCCTCAATCTTCAACTTTAAACTGCATACCAGGCTATGTCAAAGCCGTATTAATCTTGGTACTTCAAAAATGTCCATTTCAAGGCTTTAATAAGGAATTAATATCACTTTAAGTGAAATCTTAATCAAGATCACGTCTTTTAGAGAGTTTTCTCGGTGATATCTTATTTGGAAATCGTTCCCTTTTATTACTACAGCTGTACTTAGTTTTTGGATTTTGCTCTTTGAAGTCGATTTATAAGGTATTTTATAGATGGTATTTTAGCTTTGTGGAGAGAGAGGGAAGCAAACACTAGGCTCGAGGCAGTAAGTAAGATGCGGTTGTAGAGGACATGAAGTAGTTCTAGGGACGGTAGAGTGGGCAAATATCAAAGAAAAAGCAAATGGAAAATGAGAATTAGTTTGTTCTTTAAGTATGCTTTTGTGGTATAATAAATTCAACGTGTGTATAATGAATTAATAACTTAAAATAATAAATAATGCATATGTTGGACATAACATACTGCATTTTTACTTTCATGCTAAGCAATGAGGCTTGTATAAAATATATGTATATATATCAGTATATGGATACAGGTAATTGATACGATAAACATATATCTACACTAATATTATAAAGAAGTAAAGTTTGTTTATTTGTTAAATTGTAAGGGGTAATCTCGGGATCTACTGAACCGATTTTAAAAATTCTTTCACCAATAGAAAGCCACATTATTGCTGAGCGTCATAGGTTATATAAAAACCGAAAAATAAAAAGGCTTTTACGTGGTAGTCCGTTTTGCAAAGTCAATCGGAGAAAAAACGGTCGAATGAAAGCGTTTCTTACGAACGCTGCCTTAACTATGAAAGATATATTTTTGAGTTCTAGAGAAAAGATGTGGAGCTTGAAATTGTCTAAAAAAAGTCAACGAAAGCATATGTCTAACTTTTATATTTAAGTTACAAAACGTAGTTTTTTCAATATTAGTATAGATAATTTAATTTTTAATATTAATAAAATAATTTAAATTATTTAAACACTCTGTACTATAAAAAAGGATTATTAACATTATGCCCAACGAAGTGGGCACGGGTCAGCTAGTATAATATAAAATTAATTGTATTACTTATAAATAAAACATTTATAATTTTAAATACATTATACACATTTAGTATAAACACCTGTAACTAGAGTAAAAAAAAATCGTGTTTATCAAATAAAAGTAATATACCAAGCTGCACTCGAACCTGCGATACCTATTATTATTTTATTTGTTAAATTTAGATTAGTCTTATATACATGAAAAAATCCCGTTTTAAATAAAAATATACATTTAAAGCGTCAAATATTTGCATATATCATACATAGGTACTTGCAAGTTAAATTGCTAAGTTCACTTTATTCTCTTTGTCACTACTCAAACCTTTTTGTACCGTGTGCAATCCGGAAACGGTAAATTCTAACCATGTGCATTGTGACTCTAATGGGATCTTCAAAGATTCGTAAGAGTGTGATGATATGACATCGCTGTAGAATGAATACCTCGTATGTCAAAAATACATTTTTTTTTGTAAAAATCTAATGAAAACGTATTTTATATTACGGCGAAATCGTAATCCCAATACATGACTACTAGTGCCATATTTGGAGCAAAACGAAAACTCCTTGATTAAAAAAATGACAAAATGAACCATTTTTTTCGTTTCCTGTAAAGTTTGGATCTCTGGACATACAAGGTTATCTTTCTACAGCGACAATAACTGATTCCTATATTTATTATTATAGTAGCAACTAGGTTACTGTAAAGAATGGATTGGATCTCTGAGATTCTTGCAATAAAAAGGATTTTATATATAAGGATAATCAGCTACCATTATTCCAAATTTCATCAAAATCTATCTATTGGTTTTCTCGTAATGCAGTCACAGACAGACGAACAAACGAACAGACTTAAAAAATTACGTGATTAATAATTTATAGGTACTTTACTATAATAAAGTGGTATGCTTTAATTGTATTATATTGTGTAAAAATACTTCATATCACATATCTACACTATCCTAAAGGGTATATTTTATTTTAACTGCCTCGGTGGTGAAGTGGCTAGCATGTACGGTCATACATCGAGAGGTCCTGGATTCGAGTCCCAGGTCAGGCCAAGTTAAGTTATTAAGTCTTTCTGTTTAGTAAGCCTCAGTAAGAGCCCGGAGTTGGAAAGTTGGCGGTGCACGTAAAGCCGTTAGTCCTGCTCCTTAGCTCTCACTGGTCGTGTTGAACAGTGGTCCCACGCGGAGTATTAGAGTGATATGAATAGAGAGTGCACTTGTGTCTGCGCGTACACTTGTGCACTATCTATACTATATACGTATCTCCTGCGCAGTGGCCAGTCTCAATGAGATTGGCCGCCGTGGCCGGAATCGGTCGGAGAACATTATTAACATTTTATTTAAAAAAAACAGTTTTAATCTAAAAATTGGCAAATCAAGTTAGAGTAAAATGAAATGAATTAGCCTAAATAGCCGCTTTACCTGTGCTAGAAAAATAGCTGTCTGTACATAATAATAATATTTATATTTATCTATCTCTATCTAGTCTATACTAATATTATAAAGAGGAAAGGTTTGTATGTAAGTATGTTTGTAACGAATTGGCTCAAAAAGTACTGAACCGATTTTAAAAATTCTTTCACCATTTGAATGCTACATTATCACTGATTAATATATGCTATTTTAATGTCAAGAAAATAATAAGGATCCCTACTAAAACTACAATAACAGGTGAGGAGGAGGAGTGTACGCAGCATATAATATATGAAATAGGTAGCCGCGTGGCTCAGGAGTATATTAAAGCTGGAGTCATTTTGGAGAATTTTCAACGCAGCGAGTGATCGAATGAAGTTTAGTAGCGATTAAAAAATTGAACGCGGGCGAACCCGCGCGTATTGCTAGTATAATATAATTGTCAAACTTTAACAAAACAAACAAATCCCATACAAGCCATTACTCGAAGCAACATATTCAAAAAGTTCTGATGTGATTTTGTTAAATATACATATACAAAAGCTTCTTCGAGTATATAATATATATGTCAATGTCATATTAAAATAAACTCGTAAGAAAGTGAACGCGTCAAGTGTGAGAGACTGGCTTCAATGGCACGTCATTAAAACTTCCACAATTACATACAGACGTCTCCTGTCCTATAACAAAGACGAAAGTACGTATATATATTACTATATAGCTTTCAAAAGCTATTTACTTAAATTGGCAACTTTGGTTTACTTTCAGGATTGCGATTTGAAGCTTTATCATTTGTTTATTTGCAATTTTTATATACAGTAAAAGTAAAAGTTTATAGAGAATGATAATATTATCTTGTTTTATTATCTAGCATATCCCGGCTCCGCCTGTGTTTTAAAGACCGGAAACAAAATAGTTTTCATATATCGTGTGTGTTTTATACCCGGTTTGTAACGGTTAGTTGAGATTTCTCAGAAATGAGATATTTTCCCGCAATAAAAAGTATCCTATGTATTGACCAGAGTAACCAGCTATCATCATACCTACCAATTTTCATACAAATCCGTCTAGTGGTTTTCTCGTGATGCGGTCTCGGACAGACAGACAAAAATTCTAAAAATAATGGATTTGGCCTCTATATTAATAATTATGTCTATTTCAATTAGATTTTCTAAAAAACATTTACCTAATGTTCAGATTTGACTCAGTTAGAACAAAAAAAATTACTATTGGGGTCGTCTTTACATAAGTTTTAGTATGGATTTCTCAGAGATGAGATATTTTTCCGCAATTAAAAGTATTCTTCACCCAGATAAATAGTAGTCGTTAGACAAAGATTCCGCTTGAGCGAAGCGAAGACAAGCTCTGGCGAGTAGTCTCAAGTTGCTCCCTCGCAACCACTACAGACCAAACGAGTGGTCAAAAGTAAAATAAAAAAATAAGAATTACTATGATTATTTTTAATTTTCCTCTAAACGCGTGTGAACTCTTTTAAACAAAGTATTTGTCGACTTCGAAGTCGTTAAAACTTTGACTATAACGTCAACTTTTACCTCATCTCCGTTTTCTTATGTACATAGTTGAAAGGATTTTCTTTTACGGGACTGGAGAGCGTAGGAATGAATTCATTGAAACTATTGTAAAACTTTCAAAAATTCAATTAAAATTCATTTTTAAGTGAAATATAATTATAATGAGTATATTATCACTATCATCATCATCACTACATAGTATAAAACAAAGTCGCCTTTTCTGTCCCTATATCCCTATATCCCTATGTGCGCTTAAATCTTTAAAACTACGCAACGGATTTTGATGCGGTTTTTTTAATAGATAGAGTGATTCAAGAGGGTGGTTTATATGCATAACTAGCAGATCCCGCGGCTTTACCTGTGCTAAATCTAGGGAAGAGCCCGAGCGAAGCGAGGGCGAGTCGCTAGTGTTGAATATATGTTTTTATAATCATCATGAATAGATTTTTTGGTTAATCAATACATGACCTGGAGTGGTTTGTTAGTATTTATTTGCCAAGAAAACTACTCTAATTAACAAATATTCGTAAAGAATTTTAAATATTTATTGTAGTATTTTTAAATCAAACTTATTAACTTAGCATTATGCAACTACAGCTACAATGGATTATGTTATATAGTTAAGACTTGTTGAACATGTTATATGTATATAGTTAAGACTTTAAAAGAAATTGACAAAAAATCTACTGTACTTTATGATGAATGGTCAGATTTTCTTATAAAATATTAGCCACTTTATTATATACTAGCGACTCGCCCTCGCTTCGCTCGGGCTCTTCCCTAGATTTAGCACAGGTAAAGCCGCGGGATCTGCTAGTTATGCATATAAACCTTCCTCTTGAATCACTCTATCTATTAAAAAAAACCGCATCAAAATCCGTTGCGTAGTTTTAAAGATTTAAGCGCACATAGGGATATAGGGATATAGGGACAGAAAAGGCGACTTTGTTTTATACTATGTAGTGATGATATAACTCCTTAAATGTAAATATAAGTACGACAAAATCATTATCAAAATTGTAATACTTTTTAATTTTATATAATGTAGTATTAATAGTGGTAATAATACTACGTTTTAATAATATCAAAAAGCAAAGTAGACTTTAATAGTTAGGCTTAAGTTATTTTTTAACTTGGTACCATTATCGAATCGTTTTACCGAAGTATTTGATTAATTTAAAAATTTTAAAAATATTACTTCTTCAAAGTTTCATTTATATTATCATTTTAGTTTTATTCACAGTACTATATGACTTTGGCAAGACGGAAAACGAGTTGACTTGAACGCAGGGTTTACGCGACATCATTAAAACTTCGACTATTATTTTAAGTTTTGCCTTGTCTCTCAGATTTCCTACTTTTTATTTATTATATTTGTATTGTTTTATATAGTAATATAAATATTGTACAAAAAATTATAATTTATTTATATTATTGCGATAGAGGATATTTTTTCTAAATTCGAGAAAAAAAATAACTGAGTCAAATCTCCATATAATTTTTTTTATATATTTTTATTATATTAAAATTATTCTTATATTTCTTGCCTTTCAGTTTGTTTTTCTTGGAAAGCATCACTAGAAAACCATTGATTAGGTGAAATTTTGCGCAAGTTATACATTATTTTCAGTTGAATTATGATTTCAAAATGGACCAAATAAATATTTAAAATGGTATTGATATTTTCCAATACCGCAGCCGGCATTCTACTTTAAAGATCAGGAATTATTCTCAATTCAACTCATATAAAACGATTGCTCGATTCACTGGCTTCGCTATCCAGAATAGCATGAAATGAAAATCAAAAATATTTTAAATTAATAATTTCTCTTGATTAACGAAATTATAGGCTCTGTATAAGTAAATGTAAGGACTAAATTCTAACTTATATCTGTTAGTTTATTTCACTGATCGGCGACTTGAGATATCTATTGAGAACTATTTAAAATCAACTAAAATTATTGAAATGTATATCCATGTCATATATTTTCAACATAATATCTTACAAAGATATTGAAAAAACATTCAATTCACTGGATTTAAAATGTGTTGAGATCAACTCTACATTTAATTATGTTATACGAATTTATGTAGAGACATGAGTAATCCCACAAGTTGTATGTATATAGACTTTCATATATTATAACGAATGCGAGTACTGATGATGTACATCTCCTGTAAATCTCCTAAATACCAGTAAATTCTTTAAGCTTTTAGAAGCTTTTAAAATTTAAGCTTTGTCTTTATGTCAGTTGAAATATTACCACTATGCATTAAAAAAATATAATACTTATTAAGCTGTAGGTAGAAAAACATTTGGGAAGTTGCAAGCGATCTTTAGTTACAAATAAATGCCTTTCACACGATCGTTTATACACGTCTATTCCGAGGTTGGCTTGGACTCGTGATATATAGGAGGCGAGTAGCCCCGTCTATAAATAAATGAGCTTAATTTATAAGCTTAGTAATATACCCCTATTTAATATTATATTCTTTATTCACCGAGATGTAATCATGTTAATGTTATGTTATTAACCATATAAATATGTTGAGGCATCGTTACACACAGCGCCATCTATCGTGGAAAGCTACGAGGCTTGTGTTACGGATACCAGATAGTTGATATACTACATATATATAACTTTATATACAAACATGTAATAACCCGCGACCGTATGAATAAATCAAATCAAATCAAATCAAAATATTTTATTCAGCATAAAAATTGTAACAATTTCTTACTGAACGTCATGAATCTACCACCAGTTCGGAAAGAAGGAACCTCTGACCTGAGAAGAACTGGCGAAAGAAACTCAGCGGAACTAATATTTTTTTATCTTAATTTCACTCTTTTTTAAATTAAATTCTTAATTAACAATAATTCTATATGTTGAAATAGCCTGGCGGCGATCACATCATTCCCAAGGCGTACTGTCTTCTAAAAATCGTTAATCGAATAATAGTGTTGCCCCATACGCCTTTACCATGTTGTGGTAGGGTTTATGCATGTCTGCATGTGGGGTAGGTAGGGTGGCGGGCATAGAAGGGTTGTTTCATCAATCCAGCAAATGCATTGTGAGGTAGTCCTGTAGAGGAGTAGACTTAAAACATTTTTTCATTATAAAAACCGGTAAAAACATCAACTTTTTAATTTTTAATACACAGTGTGGTTTGAAGATAAAACATCTCATCTTACAAAAATTCTCGCAAGCCTCTTAAGAGCGTTTTAGGGCGACGCGACGGCTTACCTTAAGTTTTTAGCTTATCTAGGTTACATCTCGGGAATCCCATTGACGCGTTGAAAGTACTCAAAGGCATGGGGGAACACTTTTATCGCACTTTATATTTAAAAATAATGTAAGATGCTCCGTTCTTTGAGGAAAATTAAGAAAATGTTTTGTAACAATTTTTAAAATGATGAGAATTTCATTAATATTTAATGTGAGGATCAACGTTTCTCCAACATTGATAGGTTACCTTGGGTTTAATTGGCCGCCCGTGAAAAAATGGCTTCACCGAAAAATACAAACTAAACACCTTATATTATCATGTTATATATGATATGAAAAAAAATTAACTGGAACATTATTACACACAGCGCCATCTAGTTCCGAGGTAAGCTACGAAGCTTGTGTTACGGAGTAGTTAATATACTACACATATAAGTTTAAATATATACATATTATAAATATAAACACCCATGACTGGAGTACAAATATCCGAGTTTAACAAATGAATACCCCCAGCAGGACTCGAACCCGGTACCGCTGGCGCAAGAAAGTAGGGTCACTACAAACTGCGCCAAACGTCAAATTTTTCGTAAAATTATAATATTATTAATTATTTTTTTATAAATACTCTAGGTTCTCCTAAGCGATTTGACACCAGTTCCTTGTGAGGGAGGAAATAATACAATTCTATATGTCTGTATGGAAACTAGAAAGTGCATACTTTAATCTTTTTCTATTAAAACTCGTACAATTTGACAAAACTGTAACGTCGCTTTAAAAATTTCAATTAATTTAGCCGATCTGAAACTCGAACCCAAAATCGTATCATTTATGTACATATATCGCTATTTCCTTAAATAACGAGGCATTTACTTATGAAAGTAAACAGTTGAGAGGAAATTATTATTAATTTCTTTCATTTCTCTTACGTTTCATCCTCAAAGTAAGAAGGATTACATTACATATAAATTAGCCTCATTTATTTATAAAGGACCACTCAGTAACTATATATCACGGGCCTAGCCTCCTTATATCAAACGTGAGATGTGTACATATAGCACATACTATCATTCGACGTGTTTAGTTTCTCACAAAAGTTATAAGATTTTTGGGTCGAAATATTAGAGTTATACACATATTCGCTGGTTTAGTTAATTACAATACATAGAAACTTTCGGAATACTAATTTGAAATATAAATATATAAAAGCGAATGGTTACTCATTCACTCACTCACTTACTCACTCACTCACTGACTCATTCACTAATCATAAAATATCGAAAACCACTTGACGTATTAAGATGATATTTGGCAGGAAGGTAGTTTATAGTAAGTGGACGTCCGCTAAGTACGGATTTTGCAACAGAGCCGGTTTAAGGTGAGGACGGATATTTCTCTGTCAAGCACGCCTGAAGGACTGAACTGGATATGGATGAAAGTGGCACAATGATAGATTAAAGTCCGGAATAGCAAGACGTAGAAGTCAAAAAAATGTACGATTACAGATAAAATATAAATATTTTTGTTTTTCACTACGGATAAAATCGAGCAAAGTTAGGGTGATTATCTAGTTTTAAAATGAAGAAACTTCTCTTCTTACAAAAAATAACAAAACCTTAAGTCTTCGACACTAAAATAAATGTGACATAAAGTCGAGAAGAAACTGATGATCTTTAGGATCCTATTTCAGTAGTAATAACTAGCTGTCTGTCATAGCAAAGTCCGCCCCATGCAAGATTTATGATCTGCTCGTCGACCAAAAAGCCTTATTATTTCCTTGGACGGAATATTGATTTTGTTTTTATTTTAATTGCAGAGTACCACAAGAATATTTATTAGTACTACAAATTGGTTATTTACTTCCTAATGGTGTAGCGGTAACTGGAACTATGTTTAATATCGAAGGTGATGGGTTAATTTTTTATTTATTACAACTGATTCCTTAAGCACATTTTAATATGATCATATTCAACTTAATAGAGCTCGAATTTTAAAAAGGAATCGAAAGCACACAAATTGAGCGTAAAAAAGCTAAAAACAAAAAGCATACATAATATCTAATACATAACTTAATAGATTTCTAACATGTACATTTAATATTATTTGGAAAAATATTAATTAAAATATCCATTATTATCGGGACCAATCTTTAGTTTTTGAAATTTTTGTCTGTCTGTCTGTAATCGCATCACGAGAAAGTCACCGGACAGATTTTTTATGATGATAGGTGATTCCTGGTGGACATATCACTACATAGTATAAAACAAAGTCGCTTTCTCTGTCCCTATATCCCTATGTACGCTTAAATCTTTAAAACTACGCAACGGATTTTGATGCGGTTTTTTAATAGATAGAGTGATTTAAGAGGAAGGTTTTTTTTTTTTTTCTCTTTTTTTCTTTATATACATAACTAGTGGATCCCGCGGCTTTGCCTGTGCTAAATCCAGGGAAGAGCCCGAGCGAAGCGAGGGTGAGTCGCTAGTATAGAATACTTTATACTTCTCGCAAATATCTCTTCTCTGAGAAATGTATACTAGCACAAACGAAGAACTTGAGAGCAGCGAGGGCAAGTAGCTAATTTTCAATCAAAATAATCTTTATTCAAATAGACTTTTCCAAGCTCTTTTGAAATGTCATTTGTACATTATTAAAATTAAAAGTCAGTCTGTAAGTCTGTGAGTAATCTATACATATATGAAAAAAATTGAAGTACCTGTTTTTAATTCCAAATTACAGCTATTCACTAAATGCATATAAAAATATATACGATACTAACAACAACTTGTCTGGCTGTCTGTTTGTTCCGACTAATCTCTGAAATGGCTAAACCGATTCTGACGGGACTTTCACTTGCAGATAACCAATGTTATAAGGAGTAACTTAGGCTACTTTTTAACCGACTTCAAAAAAGGAGGAGGTAATATTTAAGAATTTTTATTAATTCTAACTAGCGGAAACCGCGAATCGAGGGTGAGTCGCTAGTTATTCATAATCTATGTAATTGTATGAAAACAAATATAGACAGTATTTATTTAAAGTATAATTAAACTTGTGTAATGAATGCTTAACACAATATTCTACAGTATTTGGAGAACCTCAATTAGTACAGACAAATTATTTATTTGCTATTCGGTTATTACTGTTGGAAATAGCTTTAACTAGAGTGTTTTTAATGAACACTATAATGTTTTAGTCCGTGAATTCGCTTACATTTTTTTATGCATAATAATAATGTAATTGCGTCATTTCTAAGAAATATAGTGTAACTATAATGTAAAATTTATGTATATCTAAGAGTATAATAGTACCCACATATTATGTATGTCGATACCTTAATTCGCAAATCGGCTAACTCCGTTAACGTGAACTTTTTAAGGGGCCACTAAAATCGTGATTATTTTAATAATAAGTGTTACAAAGTCGTACAACATGATTTGTTTAGATTAATTAAGAATATTACGTTAATTATAAGCAAAATATTGTTCCGAATTTATAATAAGTATTATGGTATTTCTTGATTTTGGTAGTCTTTGAAAAAAATATTGAAAAGGAGTTAACCGATTTGCGAATTAAGGTATCATTATATAATCTATATCCATATAATAAGATTGAAACTTTAGCTGTATATGTATATAAAATATTTTTCCATATTAAAAAGAATTCAAACCTACAGTTTATAAATTATTGTCTGTCTCTCTATGAGAGCATTGCGAGACAGCCACTGGATAAATTTCAATGATATTTGGTATAAAGCTGCTTATTTATATTAACACTACCATTTCCCGCGTCTTCGCACGCGTTCTAAAGAACGTAAACCACATTCTTTCTGATTTACGTGGTATGATACCAAGCAGAACACCCTTCCCGTTTTAGCAACATTTTTTATTGATACTCCGCTTCTATTAGTCGTAGCGTGATGTAATATTGCTTATAGCCTTCCTCGATAAATTGACTATCCAACACTAAAAGAATTTTTCAATTCGGACCAGTAATTTCTGAGATTAGCGATCAACCAAACAAACAAATAAACAAACTCTTCAGCTATATAATATTTGTATAGAAAAAGGATACTTTACTACAAATATGTTATATCTGACAAACAAAGTTAGTAATATAGTAATCTTTTAGATTTACGTACATATTTGCCTTTTTCAGCTTTTGAAACGTCGCGGTTAAAAAAAACAAACAAAACCTCCATTCAGATAGTGTTATTTAAAATGAAGTGTACATTTTCCAAACTGACTTGTTGTTGCAGATATAACCGCGTTACAGCAACAAAAAATATGGGTTGAGAATGATTGTTAATTTTGAGTGCAGTATTCAAAATATTCTAAATATTTGAAAATTAAATAATAATTTTATTCTCATAATTATAATTATAATATAAGTACCTACATAATGAAAGATATAGACTCTCATTTACTAAAAAGTATTATCAGTAAATTAACTGTAAACTCATTGTTATCAAATTTTTTCTTGAAAACTTACAATTTTTTTTAATAAGAGCGAGTGAAGCGAGCCCTAACACTATACTGAAAAATAATGTGGTACACTTTACTGAAAAATAATAGTACCTATAGAATTGTGCTTTAACATAGTAATTTAACTTCATAATATCTACATGTGTTATCTATAAAAAAATCCATTAAAAAAATGAAAGTTAACAATTTTGAGTCTATTGGATTGAACGTTCTAGTACTACTAACGCCATAATATGTTAGAAAACCAAACATATCAATAATCCTTTATAAAAATAATAATTTAAAAAAAATCTTAAAAATTATGACCCTTTAGAAAAACTACGAGAACCTTCACAAAGCTCAGCTTTTTACTAGTAAATAATACAACAATATTTAAAATACAATTTATCGCCACTTGATACTTTTAATAGAGCTATAAGCAAACTTCGTTCAGCCAGCTTAGTTAAAAATAAATAAATAAAAAGAAATAAATGAAAAAATGATATTTAGTTAAATATAAGGTTATATTGAGAAATCTTAAACTTATATTTCAAGTACTTATAAAATAATTATCTTTTAAAATTACTTTAATTACAATATTAATAATCACGATGTGCCTTGAAAGTTTACGAATACTTACGAAATAAAAATGGCGCGAACAGCAAAAACATCCAAAAAGTGGCCATTTTTGTTATTACACATTCACGTCAATAATAATGTTCCTTTAAAATCCATCTTTTAATTTAAAAATATAACCAATTTCTTAAAAGTATTCATAGCGAATTTCTTTCCGCGATTTTCCCGCTCTTTCGCTGAGGGAAAGCGTGCATCTCTCGACACGTCTGAAGTCTAACTGACTTTAAGCGCGTGCCAGTAGATTTAGGTACCACTTGTATTCGATATACTGTAATTAAATAGAGTGAAGTGACCCTTGGTAACTGTTGTTTGTTTTATTTAAATTACTTTTTGACCGACTTCAAACAAAGATGGTCTCAATTAAAATAGCTATTTTACCTGTGCTTGTAGCGTGATATCTTCATCAATTATGAATAGATTGAGATTAATAATTTTCCAGAAGTAAAATTCCACCCCTGAGGATGGAATATTTTTACATTTATTCAAACCCGATTAATTTAAAAATAATTACTTAAGACAAAAATTAAAGAAAAATGTTTTTTCGTATTATGTGTTATTTTTATGTTAGAAACATATTTCAATTTTATTTATTTGTAAGATACATAATATATGACGACATGTTGGCTCAGTTTGTAGTAACCCTACTTTTAGTGCGAGCGGTCGCGGGTTCGAGTCTCGCTGGAGGCAACAATTATGTCCCTACATGTTTCATTAAAATAGCTATAATAATAATTATATCCTTGTTTTTGTTATGGTAGGGGAACATTCTCGAAATATAATACTACTCTAGGGGTCTTACATTGAAGAGATGATCTCTATAACGTAGATATTTCATACACCCGAGGGTAGCTAACGGTGGGTTAATCCAGGCCATGAAATACAAACAGTGAACCGTAACATACTTGAGTGTGCGGTTACATTTTCAAATATGTGAAACTCGGATATAACTATTTATTACTAAGAGAATGTTTTAAATGTAACTAAGTGGTTGGAGGTTAGGGGAAAAGGAAATAATGTTTATATGTTTAATGCTATTTTCCGTTACTAAATGACTTAACTAATTTTATATCAACAACCTGGTATCCGTAACACAAGCCTCGTAGCTTACCACGGAACTCGATGGCGCTGTGTGTAATAATGTCCCAACATATCTATTTATTATGTTACTACCATATACCTTAAAAAGTTATACATATAAGGAAAAGTTTTTATTGTAAAGATATCTATATTAATATAAGGCGTCAGCTAAATAGGGTTCGATTTAAACACATTATGAAATGTTGAGAGTAGTTTTCATCTTACGTGATTATTGATTAGTCCACAAATTTTTAAAACTTCAAAATTACTGTGATAGTATTTAAGATTATAGCTAAGATTATAGAACTGAGATTATAGAAACTTCTTTTAATTTATAATATGGATGGTTCGTCTTAAGATACCTTTAGAAAAATGTAGAAAATATAGTAGAAGTGTATTTATTAGAGTAAAATGTCAGTCAATTTTTTTTTTAAATCTGGCAAAAGCAACATTATTTTAAACTCTTTTTCTTACGAGTGAGTCTAATATTAATCAATAGTCAAGTTTAATATTAGCGTAAAAATATATATGATTTTAGAAACAGGGTAAGTAAATTGATATTATTTTGTAAGATTTAATTAGAATTAATGGGTTGCCAACATAAATTTATAGTCTCCATGTTATCAACTTTCAAGCTGACTTTAGCAGATATTTAGAGTAACATCGGCACTAAAATTTGTATAGAGTTTAATACTATTAAGCACTAAAGTGATTTTAGTTGTGTAAGTGAAAATGAATATATATATATTTATTTACAGGTATAATATAATTAAATTAATAACAGTATTTGTCGTTTTCTATTTTTTCAGTAGTAGTCATTGATATGTTTTAGTGTTATTATAAAAAATATGTATTATATTATTTAATCGTTCATAATGTATTTTCGTCCCAAGATTTAGCGCGAGCCACGGGTTCCGTTAGTTAAAATAAATAACATTTCTAAAATAAAAGTAACCTAAGTTACTCCTTATAACATTTTCTTTCTGCTAGTGAAAGTCCCACCAAAATCAGTCTAACCGTTTCAGAGATTAGCCGGAATTTTTAAAATTTATTATTAAAATTAGTTTAGAACTAAATACAGGCTCTTCAATTTTATTTATATGTATAGACGTAAAGATTTTATTATGATTGGCAGAACAATAGTACCTACTAGTATAATACATAAAACTGCCCAAAATTTCCCTTATTATAACTATTAAATAATTTACTTGTACAAATCTATCGATATCAACTATCAAGCCATTCTATAGAATAAACAGTAAACAATTAAGTAAATTCGAAATACATACTCTTTATTTTCTTAACAGTAAGGCTTATAATCGCTTAATTAAATTAGATCCTTAATGGTCACATGTAGACTCAAGAGCACATGGTCGCTAATTCCGCACCAGCTGCTACTGCAAATCGACCATTACTGTATGTCATCTTTGTTCTGCGAGGGACGGACATGTATCGATAATTATAGATGCATATACTATTGAAATATCGATATTTTTATAATTATTGTTCACAAAAAAAACATTATTTCTCATTACTATAAGTTGGAACCTGTTGGCTGGAAGAGATGTCTGGTAGAGATAAGAGGAAGTCCACTTTTACCCATTTTTTTATATCAATTGTATTTACTAACTTAAAAAGTATTAAACTTTTGTAAAGTAAATACCCGTAGCTACATTATATACCTAAGTATACATTATACACACATATATAACAAAATCTTTTAAGCTACACAACGGATTTTAATGACGTTTTCATAATAGATTTATATGTATATATAATACTTGTATATTAAAAACAGCCGAAAATAATGTAAAATATGTTTACCATCATTTTATAACTATACTAGTGGAACCCGCGGCTTCGCTCGCGCTAAATCTAGGGACGATCCCGAGCGAAGTGAGGGTGAGTCGCTTGTTAAGATAAACATTTCCATCATACATTACATATGTATAACTCTAGCGGTTTTGGCAGCGCACGCCAGAATAGCTCGCAGATGGTAGATTTTTTACTACTTACTTGATACTTATCGTCATATTTTGGACAATTCACACAATATCTTTATAAATTGTAGCCTATGTGATATTCTGATGTATAAGCTATATTATTGTAAAGTTTCATTAAAATCCATTCAGTAGTTATTACGTGAAAGAGTAACAAACATCCATACATCCATACATCCATACTTACAAACTTTCGCGTTTATAATATTAGTATAGAAGTATAGATTTATTATATGACGTATGTATTAGTATTTTCTATATACCTATAGTAGAATATCCGAACTTAAATTGAAATTTAATTTTATTATCATCTCGGCAAAGGTCGATTTAGGTTTGGATCTTAGACTAATAGTACATAATTATCACATATCAACATTATAAATTATTATTCAACTTGATAAAAATACTAAAATTTTTAATATATTCACTCATGTTAAAAAGCAGACCTGAAAAATTAACTTAATACTCTACCAAATGGAAATAATGAGAGTCGCTTATGTTAAAATAAGCGATTTAAATAATTTAATTTGTCAATTCTAAAATAATATTCCGACAAATTATGGCATAATTAATAGAAAGCTACAATAAGCGGAGTTGCGTTGGCTTTGAATTATTAAACAGTTCGTTCATAATGAAAACGTTATGATTATACAAATTTGAACACAATCAAACGTCTAATTAACTGTCGATTTAACGTCTAAACCTGAAACAATATGTTGGCCTGGACGTTTGTGGGTTAGCATTATAATAACAATAACTTTTAACTAACTAACACAATATAGATTCAATAATTATAATAAACTAGCGATGCGCCTTCGCTTCGCTCGGGTTTGTCCCTAGGTACGTGTTGTGAATTTTGTGTAATTACCTTGCACCGCCCATCTATTTGCCGGTTTAATTCTTAATTAATAATTGTCATGAACATAATCAAACGTCGTTAATTTTATTAAGTTTTCTTAAATTTTCTAATTTTCTGCGCAATTTTCTTATTTTTTTCTTTCTTAAGAACCTTTTCCTGACAATAACAAACACAACAAAAAAAGAATTAGCGAAATCGGTCCAGTCGTTCACGCGTGATGACGTGACCAAGGCAAATAGGTATTCATTTTTATATATATATAGATCAATATAAACAGTGTATGTACACAGTGACAGTGGTAACGCGCTCGTTTCGATAACCGAGTGACGCGGGTTATAATTCGTGTCTCGCACAAAGTAATGTGAAGTCAAGAAAACAGCACTGGGAAGTTAAAAAATGGCCGAATGCAGTACAGTGGTCAGTATACTGATACGAGTACAATACAGTAAATAGACAAAGTAAAAACAGTTCAGTAAATTTTTCTGCTCGTTCGGTAAACGATTTACTTTTTGAAGTCAATTTCTTTGGGCGTGACGCGCGAGTTGCAAAAATCGCGGAAATGAGAGTAAAATTTATTATTAGCAACCCATAATTTTAGTATTTTTGGAGCGGAACACAATTTGTTTTTAAATAAAATCAACCTTACGTTAATTCCTTATAATATCAGCTATCTGACAGTTTTGTCATAATCGGTTTTGGAGTTGTGGAGATTAGCCTGAACAAAAACAGACAAACAATTTTGGATATCTAATGATAGATAGTATTATTGTAACTGATCAAAATAATTCATTACCTATAATTGATATATAAATTTTAAGTGCGATAAAGAATATAATAAAGTATTATATTTAGGTATACTTTGTCTTGTGTAATTGCGGTATGTGCCATAGCTTCAAAGAAGTTTTTCTTAAGCCACATATTATAAATAATGGGTACACGCACTATGTACTATTTATTGGTATGCTTATTTGTATGCGTATTGCTATTTATTGGTAATTATTTATTGATTTCATTTGTTTTAAATATATTTTTATCGACAAGCACCACGCACATCACTACACTTTGCTGTCTAAAAGCTATTAGCAGTTGCCTTCGGAGGCGCACCTGCGACTGTCATTTCCTTGCTACAGATTACTTACCTTTACCTCTACTTGTATCTGTCACTACTATAAACTGTACCGTACTCGTAATATATAGATTTAGTTTATATTGCAATACAACTGGCACACCCTCGGTTCGCTCGTGGAACATCACTAGTAGTGCCTTTTTAAATACGATTAAATTTACGATTCGTACTCATTTGGCGTTACTATTATTACACCATCTATTGATTACACATAAAAGTTTTACGGTAAGTGAAAACTTTACTAATTTTTTGACATGGTTTAGAAGATAAAAGTAAACGGGGAAACGGAGAGCAACTTATAAAATATAGCTGTTGGGCAACAAGGTTTGATAGATTAGATAGGATTCTAAAAACTATAGATTCGGACTCCGTATCTAAAAAAAAATATATTATAGTATAGTTTTTCTAAAAATATTTTTAGTGGAGAAAGGGAAGGGTTTGCCATGTAGTTTACATTATTCGTGGTGCATTATCGTAGTGGATACATTGGACTAGTCTTTAAACGAAGCAATCGAAATTCAAATATTTTTGAGATATTTCAAGCGAGTGTAGAATGTAAATGCGGGAAAACGCTAATAACTTATACATCAGAAGAAAATACCTTCACATTTAATAAACATTATAAAAATCTCGTGTCACAGTGTTTGCTATCAAACTATTCCGAAACGGCTTGACCGATTTTAATGTTTTATTAGTATATTTAGTAGGTCTGAGAATATGTCGTAGGCTATTTTTTATATCCCTAGTTGACGAGGGTGGCTCTTTTAAGATACTCATTTTTTGACCAAATATTTATAATTTTTTTTACGGATTAACATCAAAACATACTTATTACTTTAAATTTTCATTCTTTTAGCAACAAACCCTATTTTTAATAGTGATTAGAATGCGGGCAAATCCGCGGTAATGGCTTTTCGCTAGTAGGGAATGTCTAATTTAGACACGACACAAAAATATTCGCATAATACTCAAAGTTAGTTGCCTTTAGTTAAAAAGGTAATTTGTTGTACAAAAAATGAAACTTTCATTTCCAGTGGCATTCCGTTCAAGTTTCGGAGTTAAACAGAGTTGCATAAATCTAACTCACAGCCACAGATTGTTTTTAACTGCGGTTGTGTGGTACAATAGTATGATGTTATAAGTAAACAAGTTATTTAAAAACTAATATTATATACCTACATAGATACAAGCGAACCCGATGGACGTTGTCTTGTACATATTGAAAATTTTCATAAACTTTTGCTCCAGGTGAAATGTTTTAGTACGCATGCGTAAAACAACGTTACCTAACAACGACTTATTAATAATTGAATATGTCATTTATTGTTTAAATGTATAAATAACTAATTCATTCAAAAATACATTTTGTAGTGGACGCAATTGTGAATCTAAAGCATTCTCGAATACACTCGAACACAAAACATTACATCAAAATCGGTCCAGCCGTTTAGGACGAGTTCAATTATATACACACGCACACACACACAGAAGATTTTTATATATATATATTAAGATGTATAAAATATTCTTTACATATCCATACTATAATTTTATAATATACTATCAACATACCCTCGCTTTGCTTGGGTACCCGCCATGTACGTTTTAATTATTTTTCTAAAATTAAAGTAGCCTTATCTATATTCAGCTATCTACCAGTGGATGTCCTGCCAAAATCAGTCCAGCCGTTTCGGAGATAAGCCGCATTATCATTTTTGAACAATTTATATTATACATTTTACCATAAAACCACGGTGAGTCACCAGTTTAATAAAGATAGCTTAGTCATTGTTTATAAATATAATAAATTTAAACGATTATGAAGCTAACTAAGCTAAGTTATAGTCCTAAGTAGCCTACAGTCGCTTCTCTAGATCGTAGTCTATTTGTGTAATAAACTTCCTTAATATTAACACAGCCATTTCAGTGTTAATGAGTAACAAATATGCACAAAAACACGCTCACACACAAACACATGAATATCATACACATCAGAATGATTTTCCTATGATATATTTATACTGTACCTTTTATGATTTTTCTTTGGGTGTAATAAAGGATTTATAAATAAAAATAAATAAAAGTAGTATTATAATATTATATTTTCAATTTTATTTAATCCGCTTCATTCTAAGGTTTAGGCGCAATACAAATTGCGGTGGCCGGAGAAGTTGCTCCTGTGATTATTCAATTATTGCCACAGTTAGGAGTTCTGCGCAAGCTTAAAAATATCCCCATCTTTGAATAACCTTTGAATTTTTAAGACGGAAATTACAATTTGTTTTATTGCGAAAAATCGTTAGAATAATTTTATTTTGAAATTCATTTACTGTTTTTAAGCTCTGTTGTTTGTTTACTTTCAAGATTCTTTGCATATTATATTGAGTTAGATTATACGTTGTATATCTTCTTTTATTGATAACTAGCATTTCCCGTCGCTTCGCACGCGTTCCAAAAATCTGAAACCAATTTCTTTCTGAATCGCGCGGTATGATACCTCGTAGAACTAACCGCCCGCCCGTTTTCGCAACATTTTTCATTGATGGTCCACTCCTATTGGTCGTAGCATGATATAATATAGCCTATAGCCTTCCTCAATAAACGGACTATTCAACACAAACTTTAGAGCGATCAACCAAACAAACAAACAAACTCTTCAGCTTTATAATATTAGTATAGATAAGGGTCAATATCTTACTTTTTCAACGTTCACCATCATCACCTTGTATCATGGCTGCATTTGGCTATCCAATGAATGAACTGCCTCTTAATTATGATGGCAAATAGGTTACCTTATTTAAAAATATATAGCCGTTGCCTCTTTGCATAAAATATATTATTATTATAACAATCCATATAACATTTTGTATGATAATGTTGAAATTCTTAGTGCATATAAGTCATAAGTACAAAATACAATGAAACTCTAAAACCGAACTTTTTACATGTAAAAATAACCCAGTGTGAAAGGACCTTAGAAATCAGAAATATATAAATCCTTTAAAGAAAGAAATATATTTATATACTAGCAAACTCGGCCATGGTTTTTATTTAACTTGTGGGTAGAATTTTTAGATTAGGGTAGTCAATAATCAGTTTTTCTCTTTGAGATCCCCCTTTAGAAAATCGGGATAGAAGTTAACAGTAAAGTCATATAAAGTAAAATATTGAAAAAATCATGAAGCAAGTGGTCTGGCATAATGTCACAGGTCACTACAATTACCTGCATACTTGTACATGTGGATATAAAAAAAGGAGATAAAAATGACTGAGAATGACATAAAAATATGAGAGATTGATTTTTAAAATTTAGAAAAACAAAGTATTTGTAATTTAATAGTACTTTTATTTTAATAATATATTTAAAATATGAGTACAAGCAATTATATAAATACAGTTCTGTTTATAATGTGGTAGTAAAAGCTTAAAATCTCTTTGTAAAACTAAATGTACCACTCTTATTCCAATTTCCATTGTGGAATGGAGTCACACTCTTGTTAGCCCCGACGTTGAAGTCATAAGAAGAAGTAGGAGTTTTATGCAAGTTCACAGATCCTCCAACCGAGTAGTCAGTTTGTTTATGCATCGGAGTATGAGAAACAGATGCGTTTACACCGACTTTCTCCCTGTAAAGGTATGATTTACAGTTTTATAATAATTTCAATTATATTTTCATTAAAATTCAAGATTTTAGTTTACTTACTATGATTACTCCTAAATAATATATGTAAATAATAGAATAATTAAATAACCATTTTGAATTATGACCAATTCGGCTAATATTGTTTTGTATGCTCCTTAAGGCCCACGGAATTTATAATAAAAAAATTATTAAAAAAAATTAAACTTCCATATTTGCCGTTAAAAAGTGGTATAAACAAATTCGAGCAGAGAATGGATATTGTGTCGTTTAACTAACATGAAGTAATAAAATATATAAATATTAAAACTTACTTATACATATATTGCGCTCCAGCGCCATGAGTCATGAAATTTGGCGAGTTCTTGGGAAAATTGGCAGTACTGTGCGCGTTCACGTCAAACTTATGGATATCAGTTTTATGGACAAAATTAGTTGAAGCTGTAACTTGATTGCCAAACGTTGGTTTGTGTTGGGCTTTTAGGCCAACTCCATGACCAGTTCTGTAAAGAACGGAAATAATTGGTGTACAAGTGTAAAATGAAGAAGAAAAATGAAGCAAACGTCTCATAATTATCATAATTTTAAAGTAAAGTAAAATTTTGGGACTCTACATGTTTCACATGAAAATAATTACTATATTATATATAAATTAAAATATTATTGTCTTAAGGTGAAGAAAAGCATCATGATTAAACATGTTTTAGAAAATCTAACAAGCTTCTGACATACATGTGGAGATCGGTATCGCACTTGAATTGGCCTGACTCCTTCGTATTGAATTAAGGTTAGAAGCCAGCAGTAGTGGGACAATAATAATGGGCAAATAAACATATGCATTGTTTTTGAATATGTATAAAGTGTAATAGTTTCTTATGTTTACGCGAATACTTGACATTATAAATGAAACTTTCTTTATATAACCCCTTGAGATGTCTAATACCTTAGTCTCTCCCGTGACCATGCTGTAAAGCATTCGAAACGTCGGGAACCAAAAATCATAATAAATCCGCGACAAAATCCGAAAATATAGTTTCATTTATTATGAATAAATTGTACTTACTCATGAGACGCATTTAAGTTAACGCCAGCAGCATTGTATAGTGGAGCATTGAGTTTTGTTGGGTCGGGCGTATCTCTATACTCATTTACAAACGCACTCGCCAACACAGAATTTCCTCCATTTTTCATACCAGCTGTTACACTATAATTCTTCGTTTTATCATCATTTTCTGACATATTACCAGTAACAGACATATTGTAGATTTCGAGTATAACGTAAAGCCAAAATCACTTCGAATTATCAATACCAACTGCATGCTCTAACGCTTGATTTGCGTTTATATACTCGTAGCAAGTGGGCGTTGGGACTTTACGGCTGTTATCGAAGTTTTGTTAAAAATAACTCGTGAATTGTAGTTGAATTTGTTAATTCAAATATTACATCTTTTTTTATAATATACATATTATAATATTTCAAGAGCGTAAAGCTTTTTTTGACTGATTGAATATATTTATATTTTATATATACGTTTTCCATACTGTAATTCCTGGAGGAAAAGTTTTTATATATAAAAAAAACTACTACAGTTAAAATAACATTTACTAGTTTAACAACGGGATCAGTCTTAAACACTATATAGAAGAATTTTAAAGGAAAATTGACGAAAATATATTTGCAATCGCAACAGAAGTTGTCAAAGTAGATTAAAAACTACCCAAAAAAACGTTTCTTACTGTAATATTCTTCAAAAATATACATTATGTACATTTTATTATCGACCATGGAACAGCGCTATTCTGTTCAATTCACGTCTATTTTAGTAGGGAATTCCCGACGTACTCCTTTTTATGTATGTATTTATGAAACTATATCACCCATAATGTCGTAAATATGTTAAGACAAATAAGTATGTTTAATGTTGGGACATTATTACACACAGTGCTAACTAGTTCTGTATTAAGCTACGAGGCTTGTGTTACGAATACCAGATAGTTGATATACTACATATATAACTTTAAATAAAAAAATATTATAAATGCCCATGATTGGAGTACAAACATTCGTACACAACAATTGAATACCCCCAGCGGGACTCGAACACGCGACCGCTGGCACAGCAAGTAGGGTCACTATAAGCTGAGCCAATCGTGTCGATGAGGCACATAAACAAAATAATGTTAATTTGATTAGAATAATTCTACACATAAGAAAATATGAATTCTTTTGAGGTTTTCCTTATAGAGTACAGTTTCAACAGTCCTTAAAGTTTAGCAATTACCATTAGATCGTTCGCTTGTTTGTCATTTTAAAAATATTATTTACAAGTTAGCCACAAACACAGACAATTTAAAATGTCTGTGGCCACAAAGTAAGTGAGAAAGTGCTATAAGCGTAACGAAGTGAGGGAATTGTATTTTGTATATTGTTATGTTGTGCAGTATGTGTGTCTGACTAATATTACACACAATTTTTGTATTGAATAGTACAATTATTGAATTAATTATTGAAAAAAAATCATTAATATTCGATTTTTAAACTCAATAAATTCAGATCTCAATAAAGAAAATAAATTAAACAGATTTTAATAAAATTTTGTAATATGATGATAGCTAAGCAGCCGTGAAACATAAGATACTTTTAATGCAGAAAAATGTTTAATAACTAATAATCATATACTAACTATTAAAAAGTACATAGACAACACGAACCCAAGCGTAGTCAGGGTAAGTACCTAGTTTATAATAGAAATGCTGAATAAAATGCTCATATTAAACACAATTTATTGTAGGTACTTAAAGATAAGGATGATGATTAAATGATGCCAAAAGTGAAGGGAAGTGACTGACTTCCTTTCATACATGCCTGAATCATTGGGGAATAACCAAGCTAATAATCACTATTAAAATAGAATTCTTTATTATACCAAAAGTTAAAACTAATTGTTTTATTTATAGAAATAGTTATATATATACATATATAACTATTTTTCGTATTCTTTCGCGATTTTGTTTTTCTCAATCTATCATAATATTATAATTGTAGTATACGAATAAATGGTGCGACGTTATTTTTCGATCTAACGGCAAAAACTACTAAACGAATACACATAGAACATATTTCATAATATGCATCGTATGTAGATAAAGGTCTAAGTAAATATTTAAAATATAAAAAATCGGTTTCAGGTCTTTAAAACGCAGGCAGAGCCGCGCAAAATGCTAGTCTATACTCTATACTAATATTATAAAGAAGTAAAGTTTGTTTGTTTGTTAAATTGTAAGGGCTAATCTCGGGATCTACTGAACCGATTTTAAAAATTCTTTCACCAATAGAAAGCCACATTATTGCTGAGTGTCATAAGCCATATACAAAACCGAAAAATAAAAAGGCTTTTACGTGGTAGTCCGTTTTGCAAAGTGAATCGGAGAAAAAACGGTCGAATGAAAGCGTTTCTTACGAACGCTGCCTGAACTATGAAAGATATATTTTTGAGTTCTAGAGAAAAGGGGTCGTCCATAAATCACGTGATGTTTGAATGGGGGGGGAGGGGGTTCGGAAAAAATCACGAAATATCACCAGGAGGGAGGGGGGGGTGTACCGAGTTATCACGTGATTTTTTTTTCGCCGAATTTTTATAATAATAAGCCTAGTCACCTCCAAAACTTCTATGAAAAGTCCTGTACGGGAACTACTATTGCAAGAAATGGCACTATTAAAAGCTATGCTATGCTTTAAAAAGTCGTGTATTATAAATTCTTCATAACAGATAATGAGACCAATAGGATGGGCCAAACATTCCCCCAGACACACGAAGCGTCGCTATTAGTAAGAATGGAAATGTAATAATGAACCGATTGGTCTTAATTGGATTGCTTATAAAAAGTATTGACATACTTCCATTAATACCATGTATAAAAATTAAGACATTCATAAATTATAAGTAACGTTACATTGTTATAGTAGTTATAAGTTACAGACGGACGAATTATACACTCAATATGCTCACAAAATTTTATGAGAATCGGTCAAGCCGTTTCGGAGGAGTATGGGAACGAAAATTGTGACACGAGAATTTTATATATAAGGTTATACCTGTTAAGTGTTAATCTTTATTTAAAAATAATATTCAGATTTTTTAAGGTACTTTGTAAAAAAATACACGTGATTTTGAGTGGGGGGGGGGGGGGGGGGTAATCTTAAACCTCACCACGTATCACCATGGGGGAGGGGGGGTCTAAAAAGTTGCTTAAAAACATCACGTGATTTATGGACGACCCCAAAGATGTGGAGCTTGAAAATGCCTACAAAAAAGTCAACGACAGCATATGTCTAACTATTATATTTAAGTTACAAAAAGTAGTTTTTTTAATATTAGTATAGATAATTTAATTTTTAATTTTTAATATTAATAAAATAAATTATTTAAACACTATGTACTTAAAAAAGAATTATTAACATTATGCCCAACGAAGAGGGCACGGGTCAGCTAGTATAGATAGTATATGTAGGTAAATTTAACATAATATGAATTACATGATTTACATATTTTTTATTAATTAAAATTTAATTTTTATTAACTGATCCTATTTTAGATAAAATTTACTTAAGAGATTATGTGATGAAAAGTGCGAGACCTTTGCATATGAACCCGCTTTACTTGTTTTTTTTATAAATAAAGAGGTTACTAAACAAATATAAAAATGGAAGATAAAAAATTACACTTTCTATACTAAATATTTGCAATGAATATATCAAGTAAATTGCTCACTTATTTGATTCAGGGGAACATAATTTATATAAGCAAATATCGGTGAAGTTCTTAATAAATATTTTAACAAACAAGAAAGCTATTCATATATACATCCAAAAAATATTAAATCCCTAGTCACACATCATCGTTTCGTCGGGTTCGTCCCTAGGCACAAAAAAGACTCAATCGAGGACTTTCATAAAATTTATATTTCGTGATGAGGGAGTGATTGGTTGAATGACCTTTCGCATAAATTTAGAGACATATTCATTAAGAGAATTATAGTATACTAGCATTTCCTGCGGCTTCGCACGCGTTCTAGAGACCAGAAACCAATTTTTTTCTGAGTCGCGCGGTATGGTACCTCGCAGAACTAACGCCCGTCCTTCACGTTTTTGCAACATTTTTCATTGATGCTAAAGCCTTCCTCAATGATTTTTCTTTTTCAATTTTTTAATTTTTCAATTCCGACCGGTAGTTTCTGAGATTAATGCGTTCAACCAAACAAACAAACAAACTCTTTAGATAGATGTACTGTTGATAATAAATATTCTTGAAAGTACAAGGCACTTAGTATGACAGTCTCCTAACTAGGTTTATCGCAAGTGCACAAGATTGTAGAATTGTTCCAGTTCCAAACTACACTTGCATTTGATTCGCAAGTTCTAAACTTTGTAATTGTTATCGTTTAATTACTGCACCGCGGACCGACTGTTGTTTCACATAATATACGTTTATTTGCATTTAATTTCTACTATAATATATTTCACTTATTAATTTCTTATAATTTAAAACTCCCTCTAACTATTAATAGTATAGTAATAGAGAAAAAGATTAGACAGTGGTAGCCCAGTGGTAACGCGTCGCTTGGATAACCGAGCGATGCGGGTTCAAATCCGGGTCTCGCACCTCTGATATTTTCATGTGCGAATCATTTATATCATGATTACCACTTGTCTTACGGTGAAGGAAAATATCGTGAGGAAACCTGCATGTCTGAGAAAATCTAGCAAGTTTTCTCAGACATGTGAAGTCCGCCAACACGCACTAGGCCAGCGCGGTGGACTATGGCCTGATCCCCCTCGTACTGAGGGAGGCCCGTGCCCAGCAGTGGGACGTTAAAAAGGGCTGATGATGATGATGAAAAAGAGGGAGAGAGCAAACCACCCTTTCTTCTTTAGAATTATTTATTAAATCGTATTATTTACATAAAACCCGATTACGAGTGTATATTTTCATAAAGGTATGTTACGTGTAAAGGTATGTGTTACTCCAGTTTATGTTCTTTCCTTGTACTGCATGCAAATCGTTCAGACCTTTTAGCATAAAAGAGAAAGAAACATACATACAAACTTTTATCTTTATACACCTAAAAATCGAATTAACCAGCTTTATTAAAAATATCAGTCACTCAAACTAGTGCTTTTTAATGAAAATGCAACGGTAATATTTTATGTAATGTCCTTCCTAGAGAGTACTGAGCGTCAAAGCGATGAGCATGGCCATATATCTAGTTGAAAGGATGGCCATTAGTTCGATTGTGCATGAGAAACAAAGGAAAATATGGGTAATATGCAACGGACACGGAATATTATGTTTTGATGACAGGCTCAGTTACCTTACTTGTAGTGCTAGCGGGCGCAGGTTCAAGTCCCGCTGGAGGCAATCATTTATTGAACACAATGGTTGTACTCCAGTCATGGGTGTTTAATATTTATATTTATGTATATGGAACCAAAAATCATAATAAGTCCGCGACAAACTCCAAAAAGATAGTTTCATTTATAATGTCAAATATTCGCGTAAAGAAAGAAAGTATTATGAGTATATGCATTAGATACCCATCACACAAGCCTCGCGCTTATTGTTATTTATTTATAGTTAAGGTTTCTCACAAACGCGGCATGTAATAATTAGAAAATTATATAAAATACGATACTTATACTACTAAAATGCTGTATACACTTTCCACTCGCTTTGAAAATCGCAATGAGCTTGAGCGTTTTTCTAGCATCAAGAATGATAAACCTCAATTCAATGTTAATAGAGAAAGTATTATAAATCCGAAAGTTTATATTTGTATGAAAATATCCTTAACGTTAAAAAAAATTGGATGATATATATACAACTGATAAACTTTTGACCTGGATAAAAATAGCCTGTAAGTAAAGGCTATTTTTAGACTCCTTGGAATACACTCCAGTCAAGTGTAAGGAAGTCGCTATTTATAATATGCAAAAAATACGCTTAAGATTACCTAAGATTTTGTCATAGCGCCACCCTTATATAATTATCCTTATTAGGAAAATCGGTCAAATAAAATCTTTTATTAAATTATCATTAAGATAATGATTTAATTTTATGTATTTTAGATTCCTTTCAAAGGCTTTTTTTCATATATTTTAATTTTTAGACTTTAAATTATTATAAAAATTTATAGTATTAAAATATTTAAATTTCTGAAAAAAATGAAAATAAGATCGGGCCAAAATACTTTCAACGAAAATTATTTATAGATGATGACATATTTTCCATTTACATCAATCTATAAACAATTTATTATTTTTTTTTAATATTCAACAAGTGAAATTTAAACCATGATGTCATAGAAATACACTACTGGTTCGATTAGCAATTCTAATTCTAGAATCAATGAACAAAACTCTTGGATGAGATTGATTTGTAATTTTAATTCTAGAATCAATGAACAGAACTCATTTGTGAATAAACTGGGTTTTCACAAGTAATTTCGGGGCGAATTCATATAGAAACCAATTGTTCACCAATTGGTCTAAAAATACTTTCGTTCATTGTTTTCTCCCCACAGAACAAACTTTACGACACCTGTCCCAACCCTACTGTGACACCCCCTTTTTAATCTAAGATAAAGAGTGCATTGAGTGCTTAACCATCGTTATGATCGCACCATTGTGAACTGTTCTTTGTTGTCGCCTTTATTACAAGGCAATAAAGTTCATTTTGTTCTGGCTAACTGTCATTTATTAATTTGCTTGCGCTATCATCAACAAAGGTATCACTAGCAGTTTAAATATACCTTAAACATATAAGCATAAGAGCTGTAATGAATTGTGAAGCTGCACATAATTTTATTGGTAGAGACTATCTCTAGATGCAGAACTTGACAATGGGCTCTCTTGTTTTACCGACCGCTGAACGTGGCTGAGATTATATCCTGATATTATTCTGATGGAATCGATATTCTCATTTAATTATAATAAGTGACCACTCGATTCTCAACTCTCGAGGCTCTTAGGAATTTTAATATCTGCAGCATTGGATATTATGGGATTTAATGAAATTATATTTTCTATATGTACAAACTAGCTGACTTCGCAAACGTTGTTCTGCGAAAATGGGGGGTAGGAAGGTAAATAATACTTTACGTGCTTTTCTCATATCTATCAAATATACCAAAAAATCATTAAATTAGTGCGACCTTAAATTTATTTGTATCAGTAATGCATATAAAATTTTTACCAACTTCGTGAGTTTTAAAACGTTTATAGTGGTAATAAATATAGTATATTATAATATAGTAGTAACAATAATAATTCTCTGTCTATAGATTTTCTTTTCTTATGTATTGTATTAGTGTTATCAAAAACTGTTAAGGTTTATTTAAATAGATATGTATTTTATTTACATACATAGGTTTTTCGCCAATTTTCAATAATGATTAGTCTTATTTCGACCGCCTAGCTGATTACTAGCTATTAAGCTTTTAGAAAAAGTATACATAATTAGTTGTAAATGTTCTAAATAAATATACATAGTACAGTGAGAGATTAAAAGTAAATATTTAAACATTGAAACAGTGTAAGGATAAGGTTACATAATGTTTTATATAAAAACTCTCATAAAGAACAATATAATATTAAACAACTATTTAGTTTCACTATATTCGTTTCAGATTCTGTAAAATAATCTATATTTCACGAAAATCTATTCAAAAATATTATTATTTTTAAAAATTGATTACTTCAAAACTATATAAAATATACCACGCTATCAAATAGCAAAGTACTTAAGCACGCTCAACCCTCCCCTAGTGCGGGGGTCTATCCCACCCCATTTGACAACAGATTATCTTAAAACCACTTCATTACGTCCCATGAATTTTTTGCAGGATTTTCAACAGAATCTGAAGGATCCTCGATGAGTTGATGCTGCAATTTTGAATTTTAAATTGAGCAGATAGATGTTTTAAAGTGCTTAATTACTTTAGAAATTAAAATATAAACATTGAAAAATATTAATTGAATAGAATTAAAACAAAAGTACACAACCTTTTTATTTAAAAAAAATCCATTTATTGTTTCTGTTTTCCGATAGAGTCTTGATACTACACATGAAACTAGTTGCCAGTCCTTACTTTACTTATAATAATACTTTTTTTCACAAAATAATTATAACTTATTGATTATTCGAGTAAAAATATTATATGAACAGATGTACCTATAAAACAGCAAAAAATAGCCTGTATTATATTCTAAGAAAAAAGAAAATTGTCAAATAAAATTGAAAAAGCTCTAAAAGCTGGTTTCCCTTTGCCTATTTATATTTTATGTATACATGTATTCCCTAAAGATCTTTCGGGTAGAGACTAAAGGGTTAATAATCTCTTGTCAGTCAAAAGGATTATACGTGTAGAAGGCAAGTTACCAGAGGACGGTCGTAATCAGATCAAGTGTTTTACTTCTCTGCGGTCAGAAAATTGGCGGCCCTCTTTGGTTTTGTTGGCCTAATTAAACTAGAGTACTACTCTCATACTTTGTAATTAAACTAGTGGCTTATTTTGCTTCATTCGAGTGTGTATTTTGGTACCTTTTGTATTTATAATATATACAAGTATTATCATATTGTCACTTTAGAACCAATTTAAATAATATTTTTATTATTAGCTATCAGCCAGTAAAATCCCAATCCAAATCTCTCCAGCCGTTTTCTCCAACGGATTAGCAGGAACTAATATGTTAAAACGTAATTTTTTTAGAAAGTTGACTTTTTGAAAAGCTATTATGTTGAAGTTACATTTCCCTTCTAGTAAAAACAATATAATATTACGATAAAATATATTATGCACTTATACAAAGGCCTATTTTCATAATTATGTTTAATTTGAATCACTACCAAAAAGTTGGTACACGTTTATTAAATGATTTTTCATTTTTCCACAGCTGCTTTCAGAGAGAGTACTTCAGGCCAACCCATTTGAAATAACATCAAATATTTTTATATAATTTAACGGGAAAATTCGCTACTTTTAAAGCAGCAAGAATTTTTAATTCTGCCCCAGACACAAAATAAGTAAAGCGACATTATATTGAAAAGTTCTTAATTTTATTTTTATTTTCGACTCTCGCTCCGCTAGGATTTGTTCCATACATATGTTTTAACGTTTATAATTGATTTATGAGCAATGTGATATTTTTCCGCGTATACCTTTAACCTTAAATTAATAACTTTTCATACAAAAAATATAGTTTCCGTATATTCCCGTGCCCAGCAGTGGGACGTTAAAAAGGGCTGATGATGATGATGATATTTATTTCAACGAGAAGACGATCCCGTCTCGATTGCCGCTACACAAATATATTATATTTATTTATATTGACCAAAATAAGTGTATATAAAAGTATATATTATGATACTAACATAAAAAAAATAATTAAATTTTTTGTTTGTCTGTTTGTTCCGTTAAAAGTTTTGTTAAAAGTCGGTTACAAAGTAGCCTAAGTTACGCCTTATTAAATAGCTAATGTTAATCTGCAAGTGAAAGTCCTGTAAAAATCGGTCCAGCCGTTTCTGAGATTACCCGGAACAAATAGATGGACAGACACTTTTTATTTAAGTTCACATACAAAATTTGCTTGTGTAGAGCCTAAAGATTCATACAAAGAGTCAAATTATCAACTGGATAAAGATCTCTTTAACATAAGTTCTTCTATAAATTATAACAATGCGAGTAAAATCACGGGCTCGTCTTGTATTTCAATGGAAGATAAGTTGTCTACAGCAGTACGTACGAAAGAACATTCAATGCTTTGTTTTGGTTCCATCTCATTGTCTCTTGTACTTGACGTATATTGTTTAAGTTTTATCTGTTTTTCTACAATTGCTTTCTTTTACGACGGTTTATTGAAAGAATAAGTTTCAAGACCGTTCGGCGTAAATCTTAGAATATGATTGTATAAGTGAATATAGTGAGTTTTAAGCTTTTCTATTGAAATACGTTAATTTTAGTATACATATATATGGTGGCTTGGTGGCAGATTTTTTAATATAAATATTACTTTTATTATTATTTCACTTTTTTTTAATATGTGCAGTACAGATAGCAGTAGTTAATGTCGAAAGAAATTCGCAAAATAATGGATAAAGATCTAGGATTAATTATGAATTTAATACCGTATAGAAAATAATTATTAAAATCTATTTCGTTAAGAACTGTTACAAAATAATAATCTAAAAGCTAACACTTTGTACGTTACAATGTCAGTTTAAAGTTACGCAGTAAACTTTAATTGCGCGTGACCCATTGTCTGGGACCGTTGCTTTGTATAAATGTGCAGAAATAACCGTTCCTTTATATTTATTAACATGAATTTAGAATGGTTTTTTAAATTTAAAATAATTTTAGTTATATAACTAACTTAAAGTAGATTTTTTCAGAACTTTTCAAGAATGAATTTAGAATTGCTTCTTTTTTAAAGGTGGTAAAAGATATTTACAAACAGTATGTTCTCTAAATCCTATAAGGCTTAAGTAGACAGAACAAAGTGTGAGATGTCGTTGTGGCTTTCTTGCATCTGCCATAGTCATAGTAGAGCTTTGTCTAGTCTAGAGTATAAATTCTTTAAAATATTTATTTTATTTAATTTCACATTCACTATATAAGTTAAAAAATTTAACTAGACATTTTACGTAATGTTTTTATTTTATTCTCTTATTATTTTTTATGTACTGTAATATTATGTGCTTTAATAAACTAACATAGATTAGACCTACCTTTAGAAATTGTAAATTGTGAAGACTTAATTGGTATATGTTCATTTTTTTCTCGTTTTATATGTAACTAAATACTGTTTGTCTTTCGAATAATAAATAAATAATAAATAAGTAATTAAATAAATATTTAAGTTTCTTGTAAAATTATCATGTAAAACAACGAAATGTATCCAAAAGGAACTCCTTCTTTTACCAAAACACATTTTAACATAGCATGACAACGTTATAAACACAGTATTTGAAAATTAAGATTACGCCAAAAAGTCTAATTTTCACTGGTTATTTACGTCTTTCTATATTCAAACAAACCTTACTAAAGCAAAATTTAGTAATCAATTATACATAATTTATTTATCATATATATTTTTTACATATGATTGCAATTTATCCAGCAATATTTTATTAAGTCAATATTTTTCCAATATCTACAATATCTATTACTTCTGTTCCCTATAAATCACGGATCTATCAAAATATTCATAGTGTGGAGAACAATGTCGAATCTTCTGAAATACAGTTTTCTTTTCAATTTAGAACTGTCGCTCGACTGTTTGGTGAAACAAATGCGGAAACAGAACTTGGGAAAGAATTTTATGGGAATGGGAAGTTATTTGTTAAAGAAGAATATATTTTTCATGTAATAAATAAATATTTTAGGGCTTTAACACGCTTTGTGTTACCATCTAGTCCAGTAGTTAGTTGATTTCACATAGATACCTTTAGATACATACAAGTACATATATTATGATTGGAGTACAAACATTCTTGCTTATTACAAAAATGAATGCCCCTAGCGGGACTTGAACCCACGATCTCTGACACAAGTATACTTACTGAGTCGAATAATATTCAAAAACTCTTTCAACACAAAGTATGAAATAAATACACATTTCTCTATTTATTGTGACATTGTGTGATTTAATTCCGCGATGCTTTCAAAGTTTTTCGTCGTTTCTTATTTTTCTTTACTATTTCAAAGGCCCTTAGTTCATTTTTTAATTTAAAAAATAATTTCTATTTCCTATTTGAATCAAAAGCCTTATCCATATAAAGCTAGCCTTATTAAGAGGCAGAGCGTATCGCGTTGTTTAAATTCCCTGTTAGGGAGTACATTTTACACAAATATTTGTTTTCTTTAATTTAAATTGTTCTAAGTTTTTAGGTGTAAAGTAGACAAATTATTGAGCAAAACAGTCATAAAGATTAATAATGTATATCCCAATCCTTACTAATATTATAAATGCAAAAGTAACTCTATCTGTCTGTCGCGCTTTCACGTCAAAAGCTGATTTAAATGAAACTTGGTACACAGATAGTCTAGATCCTAAGAAAGAACATAGGGCTGCAAAGGGTAGAAATAGGGGATGAAAGTTTGTATGGAAATTACGTCATTTTTAAAGCTTAAAGCTTGAAACTTATTTTTCAGGCTTTTGATTAGATATAAATTAAAAAGACCTAAAAGATAAATAGATCCTAGGGACGAACCCGAGCGAAGCGAAGATGAGTCGCTAGTGATTTATAAATCTATTTCTTACTAGTTTTCATTTGATGTTTTGGTCTTACGTTTGACTGGATTGGTGGTCGTTAATGAGCTCACCCACTATAAAAAGGTGACAAGCAAGACAAGCTCTTAAAGATGTAGATATATCTTATCCAGAAAAAAATACCTACATACATACATATATATTTAAACATGTACGTATGTTCATATATGGAAAAAATAGTTAAATTAGAAACATGAAAATTATTAGTTAAACTTAAAATATGCAAAACGTAACATTAAATGTCAAAGACAAGAACGTGTTTGTATAATAAATTTACTGTAATTTGGAAGTTTTAATTCCGGCAAACAAGCTTTTATTTAAATTGTCTACAATTTAAATAAATTGCAGCTGAAATTCCTTCAATTTTCTTAATAAAGTAAAATATTGTATAATTACTTTGAGTACTGTCTTTATAATATACTATGCGCTGTCAAATTTAAAGTTATGTAGCACAAGGAATGAAGGACTTTCTTAGAAACTGGTAAGAGCCCTTACACCTCAATTTTCAATTCGGTCCAGTCGCAAAACCCATTCTTAGCTGACGTCTACTAACTACAAACTATCTCTATGCCTTTCATCTTTATATGCGCGGTTTTCGATATTTCGTGATGAGTGAGTTTCATCCTACTAATATTATAAACGCGAAAGTTTGTAAGTATGGATGGATGGATGTTTGTTACACTTTCACGTAAAAACTACAAAATGGATTTTAGTGAAACTGTACAATAATGTAGTTTATACATCAGAATAACACATAGACTACAATTTATTAAGATATTATGAGATTTGTCCAAAATATGACGATAATTGTCAAGTAAGTAGTAAAAAATTTACCATCTGCGAGCTTTCTGGCGTGCGCTGCCAAAACCGTAGTTACACATATGTAAAATGTACTAGCGGAACCCACGGCTACGCTCGCGCTAAATAATTTTTTACATATTTAGATTGTACACTAGTAAATTGTCCTTACTTCGTTCATCTGACCACCTAAACACTTAATTCAGTGGCTTGCAAGTACAAAAGCAATAAGGAATAGAGTATAAATTAATGCTTTATGTGACTTTAAACAAAAATATTTACATATACTATACTACTCTGTAGACTTCGTGACAGAGATAAACGACTGCCTTAGAGAAAATAAATTGAATGATGGACTGTACTAAATTAGTTTATTGAACCTATAAACTGACTTTGAGATCATGTGATTACTAACGTGAGTAAAGTCGTTAGTCGTCAATGAAAACCATAGACGACGACCATTTAGAGGAGTAAAGTCGTTAGTTGTCAGTGAAAACCATAGACTTAGAGAATGGACTGAGCAATACCTTTATGAAATTGACTACTTTCTAGACAGAGACTTTGTGAATACCTATTTCTATCTTGTAGCCTGTAGGTCTGTAGCAATAAAAGTGCGGTACCCCGAAGCGAAATTATTTTTGTTATACATCGTTTACTTTGCACTTAACAACTTCACGTTTACATTAACATGTAAATGTGCTTAAAAAATCAAAAATATCACCTATTATAAAGCAAAACTTTTCAGACAAGAAAATTCTAGGCAAAGACAAATACTGGCTACACGCTCTTTTCTTCTCTCCTACACCGTATTTTCTTTACAGTTAGGAATGCTTAGTCCATGGTAAAAAGGGAAAAAGTGAGTGAATTGCTCACACATTAATGTCAGGTGCAACGTCACGTTTTTTATCATTTTCTTGCAGAAAAAAAATACACGAAATAAATTTCATGATATTGTTGAATCTTCGCTATCACGTTCTTCCTCACATCTTTATATAAAAATGAATTTCGATAGTTTCACTAATACTAAACAATGGCTGGAGCGATTTGAGTTTCTTTTTATTTTGTTGGGGGTGTGATTTAAATATAAAATCCCACCAAAAACATTTTCATGTAAAATGTTGCCAAGACGAGCCCATATGACTCGCACTGTCAAAAAGTTATCAGATCTCATGTAGAGCCAAGCTTCTAACACTACACGCCCTAACTCTACAAGGCCTAACTTCACAAACTCTACACCTTAGTCAAAATATGTGGCTTGGCCGTTCGTTACTACAAGACATATACAGATAATACAAAAAACAAAAAAAAACTGCTGAACCTGTAAAACGTACATAGAGACTTATTAGTATTAAATATTATATAAATATGTCTTTATATTATTAATTAGTGTAAGAACTCAGAAACTTGTATAGAAACTTTACGGTGTTTACAATTTACTTAATGTTACAAGTTGTTGCAAGAAGCCGCTAGGGGTTGTGGTGAAATTAACTTAGTTCTAGCTTTATGACCTAACTTTCTAAGCTTTTGTCCGCTTATACAAAGGCATTTGTTTGTATCAAATTAATATCATTCAATTTTGATCACTTTTCTCATAGAAAAGTTATTAAAGAACGAAACTTTATTGAATCGATCAATTGTTTTTGTTCATTTGAAGTATGGCTTATAGCCTTCGTTATATCGTATATAAGAAGGTTATTATAGGCAACTCGCTGAGGGTAAGCAAACTGTGAAAGTGAAATGGCTTCACCTCTTACATTTTCAAGTGCGTGTATTATGAGGAATGATTCTGCTAATAATTACGGTTAAGGAAATCATCGTGAAAAAATTTGATTATCTGAGAGAACCTAGCAAGTTTTTGTAAGACATGAAAAGTCCTCCCGCGTTTGACCAATGAAGCGGCCATGGGCTGATTCCCCTCACATTGAAGGGGCACCAGTTCCCAGCAGCAGGACTATATAAAAAGTATTGAATAAAACTTAATAAAATACGCAATACATACTGTAGGAATTCTGAAGAATTTCACTCACATCACATTTCATCACATCATATTCTAAGTTTCACATAAAAATGTTTTTTATATTTATATATCAATGTATATATAAAACTTTATATATAGTTTCAGATATATAATAATAGTAGACGAAACATATTCCAAAGCAAAAATCTAGTTCAATGATATCTGGCCTTCATAGGTCTAAGTCATAACTGATAAAGTAACTTTATAAAGGTGTGTACGGAACTTCCCTCCAATGGCACGTAAAAACTGTTATCAGAGGGTTTACAGCTTATAAAGTTTTATCTTATGTGCTAGGCATTAAGGCATTTGTGGGGAAAAAGTTGTTATGGATAAATATTTTCATAATAATTTATTTTATACAGTTTTTTCTATTTTAAAAACTGTAAGTTTTAAAAATATGTTATTATCTATACTAATATTATAAAGCTGAAGAGTTTGTTTGTTTGGTTGAACGCGCTAATCTTATAAACTACTGGTTAGATTTGAAAAATCCTTTTTGTGTTGAACAGTTATAGGCTATAATATTATTACATCATGCTACCACGAATAGGAGCGGAGCATCAATGAAAAATGTTGCAAAAACGGGAGAAAAATATTTCTTTTGATTTTCAGCCTTTAGAACACGAGCGGAGCTGCGGGAATGGCTAGTGTAATATATAGCTAGTAATTATGCTCTGGTTTTGTCTGTTTTATTAAAGTATTAAGCGTATTATTTTTTATTCCAATTTATTTCATACAAAATTTTCTCCATATTATATCTAGTAAGTGGCTAATACGAGTATGAATTTGAAAATGTTAAAATTGATTATAGAAAAAGCTTGGTTATAAACCCATCTATTTTATCTTTCCAAGTGATGTTAGGTACATTCTAAAGACCGGAAATAAAATAGATTTCATATACCGTGTGATGTTTTGTAGCCGGCTTGAAACGGTTAGTTGAGATTTCTCAGAAATTAGATATTTTCCCGCAATAAAAAGTATCCTATGCATTGACCAGAGTAACCAGCTATCATCATACCCATACAAATCCGTCCAGTGGTTTTCTCGTGATGCGGTCACAGACAGACAGACAAAAATTCTAAAAACAATAGATTTGGCCTCTATAATATAATGTCTATTTCAATTATTAGATTTTCCAAAAATATTTAATGTACATTTTTAGAATTAAAATTTTATTATATGTATATTTATAGATTATTATGTTTTAAGAAAAAATAATATTTTCTTCACTTAGTTTTTCTTTCTCATATTTTAATACTGCAGATATTTGTTCGTTTTTTTGCTGCCGGTTATTGGATAGCTGTGGCTTGCGATAAAGCAGTGTCGTTTCGACGCAGTTTTAATTAAAATTGTTGCGGTTCTCCCAACAATATCTGCATTTTTGGCTCTTACTTTTTTAAGTAAAATCAATATTTTAGTGTTGCTTTATTACTTTAAACTAGTACTTGCCCTTGCGTCGCTTAGACTTTACGACGATACGTTTGGCTCAGTTTCTAGTGACAGCAGTCGCGGGTTCGAGTGCTGCTGGTGACATTTGTTTGTGAAGACCACGAATGTTTTTACTACGGTCATTTTATTTATATATACATGTATTTAAAGTTATATAAATCTATAGTGTATCAACTATCTGGTAACTATCCATAACACACATCGCGTAGCTTATTATGGAACTAATTCTATTTACTATGTAGAGGAGACCGTGGTAGATCACTTTCAGATAGGCAAGTAATTATAGGCATATTTGTTTATAAATTATATTCGATAAAAATATGTCTCATCTGGTTATCAGATCGGTGAAGGTCGATCTCCCACCGGCTCTTAGACCATATGATATTGCGGTGTGACAATACGTCAACACGACGTAAGAATAGGCACGATCGACTTACTTAATACTTATTAATCTCACAAATATTATTTTAATTTGCATAATACATTAAGCAATTAAGTATGGCGCCATAATTTCTATGGCGAATTTTACCACTATGTATCTTAAACCTTTTTTGATAATAAATTAAGCATAAAGTGTATAAGGTTTTTTTTTCTGACGGACTGTTCCTGAGATTACCGCAAACAAACGAAACAATCTTCAGCTTTATATTATTGTAGAAAAATAGCTATAGACTTAAGTGTGCTCGATATTTTCATTGGAAAAATCGTACTTTATTATGCTATTCATGCTTGAGGAGAAGCTTGATGAACCGTTTAAACTCTTTAAATTGAATTTCCTTTAACTTTTCTCATCGCCGCTCATACGAAAGTTGCAAAGCTCTATAATATTTTATTACTTAGAATCATATGGGTGTATATAATGCTTTATATATTAAGCTCAGTAAAAAGTTTTTATATCAGTGTAATATAAGTATATTCTTTATTGCATAATAAAGTTACGTTAAAAAATACATTGAGAGTGACGTGGACAAAGGTGGACTTATCTCTATAAGAGATCTCTTCCAATAAACTCATGTGCGTGGGAGATAGATTACATAGCGGGACAGAAGGAGAGTGCAAGGAAGAAATATAAAGCATATAAATAAGTAAATTAGCTCAAAAATAAAATAATTATAAGCATATCATAAGCATTTAGAAAATATAAAAAATAGATAGCAAAACTAGCAGTGAAATAGCCCCGACTCATGAATCGATCTTCACAATTATTGCTCCATGATAACGTGAGACCTCATACAGCACGAGAAACCGTTTTAACTCTACAGGAACTGCAATTAGAAACCATTCGCCACTATCCGTATTCGCCAGACCTCCTCCAACGGACTACCATTTTTTTCGTGATTTGGACAATTTTCTACGTAGATTTCTTCTCAGGAGGTAGTACAAAATGCTTTCATACAGTTTTTCGAATCTAGATCACCAGAGTTCTATCGCAAACGTATAAATGATCATCTTATTAGATGGCAGAAATGTATAGATAATAATGGTAAGTATTTTAGTAAAATAAATATGTTAAATTAAAAAAAAAACGTTATTTCATACTTTAACCGCAATTATATCGAACTACTTAGCATACTTACAAATTAATATTTATTATTTTTTACCACAGGTAGTCCAGAGATATATTTTTTAAATAATATGTCTCACGTAGGATAAATAGATAAATTGTAATACCATATTGTTACCAAATATTTGAAAAGAGCAACTGTTGAGTTTCTCGCCGGTTCTTCTCAGCAGAACAGCTTTCCGAGCCGGTGGTAGCTTACTCACAGACTTACAGACTGACATTTAATTTTATTAATGTAAAAATGACGATTCAAAAGAGCTTGTAAAAGTCTATTTGAATAAAGAATATTTTGATTTGATTTGATTTGATGATATGTAACTTTAAAACTCTTATGCCGTATATCTTATTGCTTTCTTATCGTTTCTATAAAATCTTTATTATAATGAGGCTCTAAAATAAAGGTAATATTTATTGACACACGAACTAGTCCTTAGCATTTTAGTATCAGATATATTATAATACTAGCGACTCGCCCTCGCTTCGCTCGGGCTCTTCCCTAGATTTAGCACAGGTAAAGCCGCGGGATCTGCTAGTTATGCATATAAACCTTCCTCTTGAATCACTCTATCTATTAAAAAAACCGCATCAAAATCCGTTGCGTAGTTTTAAAGATTTAAGCGCACAAAGGGATATAGGGACAGAAAAGGCGACTTTGTTTTATACTATGTAGTGATGTACATACATGTACATACACAAGTATGTATGAGCAGGGATACCCCAACCTAAGCAAAGATATTATACGGCCATATATAAACAATATTATGCGTAAACCATCAATGATAAATCGATTTGCAAACCATTTGTGGATTCGATTGCAAGAGAGTACGAACTAAAATAAATTATTATTTTGTTTCTTTTCTAGAAGTAGTCCGTAGATTTTATTAAACTCCGCAGATTGTGATAAAAGATAGCCTTCCTCGATATAAAGAGCAAAAAGGATTTTTGAAATCTTAAGAGCGGTGACAAGACCAGTACAACTAGAGTTTAACCAACAAACTCTCTTATTGGAAACACACAAACAAATCTATCCCACATAAACTAGTAGTTCTCTATTCAAAACGATAATCTATCTTGTTGCCAGATTTCATTCAGATCCGTTCAGCCATTCTGGCGTGATTGAATAAAAACAGCTATCTATCTAAACTTTATATTTTTTATAATTTAAATGTAAATAAATAATGCTGGTGAAGAATGTTTTGAAAAAATAAGAAAACGTAAGTGAAACTGACTGACTGACTGATTAAAATGAATAAGGTGATCCTTATTCATTTTTTTCGGTTTGTATTGTAATGGTACCGTAGAAATGTATAAACACAAAAAGGAAGTCAAATTACAAGATGTGAAGCTAATTTACTAAAAGGATGAAGACGGATAGCTTGAAAATAAAATGGGAAGCCTTACGTCAAAGATAATAAAGATTACAGAAGATACACAATCAAAAATTGCCACTTGGATGCTTTCCATATAAAACCATATTACAAAGCTTTAACTATTGCAATTTTGTTATTTATGCATGTTGATACGATAATTTACTATACACGAGTAAGTCTCATAAAGGCTTTCGTTTGAGATAACCGTATGTAAAGCAATGTGCTGCTCTGTTTGGCTATAAAATAGAAATATGAGCGTAGAAAAGGTTTACAATATTGTTTTCTAGGATAAATCACTGTAGCAAAATCGGAATTTAAAGCATATTCAGCTTTAGAGCATCTGAAATAAGAAATATAGAGATCCTTCATAATAATAATCATCAGCCCTTTTTTAACTTCCCACTGCTTTGCACGGGGCTCCCTCAGTACGAGGGGGATCAAGCCATAGTCCACCGCGCTGGCCTAGTGCGTGTTGGCGGACTTCACATGTCTTTCGAAAAACTTGCTAGGTTTTTGTAGGACACGCAGGTTTCCTCACGATGTTTTCCTTCACCGTAAGACAAGTGGTAATCATAATAGAAAATGATGAAAATACTAGAGGTGCGAGACCCGGATTTGAACCCGCATCACTCGGTTGACTCGTTTTGTCACAGTTGGCTTTATTTATTCTTTTTAATATTTGCTTTTGTTTTGTTATCGTACATGTTGTATTTTAATACCCCTCTCAATGAACTGCAACGATTTTTTCCGAACAACTAGTACTAGATATAATTATGAAAATAATAGCTAGACTTGCGCTTACTTAGCTTGTGTACTAGATACGCTTTTATTTGTTTAAGCAGAAACTTTAATTCTTTTTCCTTCTTTTAACACCTATTTACTTGTAAAACTCTCGTCAAAATCAGTCGAGCTGTTTTGGAGATAATATATTTTTAGTTTAAGATTATTTTGAATAAGAATATTGTTATCTTGATATATTAATAACTAGTACGAAAAATACAAATTTTGCAAGAAATATATTTCTAAAAATCGTTTATGTATATAAATTTACTATTTATTTCCTCCTTCCTCGTGTAAGGCGCGCTACGTGTTGTATTCAACTGTTAAATTTTTATAAGCCACGGCGCGACAATTTTTTTCCTACTTTCAGCACTTTAGAAATACACTACGCTTAAAATCTGGTCTCTAAAACCGACCGTACATAGTTACTTAAGGAGAAGACTGGTTTTATATTTATATATTTTACTATATATTTATGTATTTGTTGAAACTATCTAGGTCCATGGTTCGAAGCCCGGTTCAGGATAAGTATAGTTATCGGCAATTTTTGGCAAGAGGAATGATCCAGGTTATTTACTTTTTGTTATAAAAAATAACCAAGAAAAGCTAAGTTTAAAATAATACATTTTCGCATTTATAATAAATAGGATTCTGTTAAGTTAAAAAATAATCTAAGAATATTAAAATTATTTGTAATATTCTTAGATTATTTTTAAGCTTATAGTGATTATTTACTCGTTGTTAACATTATTTATCTTAGTAATTAAACTACTTGTTATGACATTATTACAACAGCAGTAAGCTACGAGGCTCGTGTTACGGATGCCAGATAGTTGATATAATACACATATATAAATTTAAATACACACATATTATAAATAAAAACACCCATGACTGGAGTACAAACATTCGTGCTCAACAAATGAATGCCTACCTACTGACGTCTCGTCAGTTGGTTGTTCTTTTGAGGAGGTTACACTAACCTAAACTTTTTTTTTCTATAAATAAGACTATAAAATTGTAACTTAGACAAAACTGTACATGAAATATTTTTGAAAATTCTTTTCAAATAGTCATTGTTTTCGATACATACTAAATCTATATTTTTTAGAATTTGTGTCTGTTTATGTACCTATCAGAGACCGCATCACGAGAAAAATAATAAGAACAATTAAATATTTCAACATATTTATAAGAATATCATATTTTACATTTTGTACTAAACATATTTAGTTTTCTAATAATGAAAGCGATACTCTTAAAAACACGATCAAAAGCAATTTAATTTCAATACAAAATTTACAATACATAATGAAAATACCATTTTAAAGTAGAAAATTTCTGCATTCAGTAAATGAAAACCATCTTCCCTTAACAACAGCGGACGTAAACCGTGCATAATTAATATCTTCAAGCGGACACATGCTGCATATTCATGAGATGACGCCTCAGCATAAAACTAGATTATTAGACCGTTTTCAAATGTTGCACCATTTTTATATCCATTTAATGCGGAATATAAATTATTCCTTGTTTACTTAAAAATCTAAATATTATTCAGACTGACTAGATACATACTAAATACCCATGCTTAAATGACGATCTTTATATTAAAATTCTATGAAATGAAGCACTAAAGAACTATGCAAAGTCATCCCCGAAGTGATTGAGCTTTTATGGAAATTCGTTGTTTAAAATCAAATCAAATTATTTTATTAAGCATAAAAATTGTTATAATTTCTTACTGAACGTCATGAGTCTACCACCAGTTCGGAAAGAAGAAACCTCTGACCTGAGAAGAACTCGCGAAAGAAACTCAGCGGGACATTTTTTTTGTCTCTCTTTTTCAAATTAAATTGCGAAGTAACAATAATTCTATATGTTGAAATAGCCTGGCGGCGATCACATCATTCCCAAGGCGTCTAAAAATCGTTAATCGAATAATAGCCTTTTAGTACACAAACGTTACTTCACATTTTTTTTATTTGGTAATAGAAGCTTATGCTAAAGAGTGGCGAATATTGTGTTTATATTGTGGATGAAAACCCCATAAATCAATAAAAGTATAAATTACCTGATATTAATTTAAGCAACGTACCTATAAAAAGAAGAGGAAAGATTTTAAGTCCTCTATTCATGTGTCTATTAAAACGAAGAGTGTAATGCAACCATACGTGTAATTAATAAATTTCATTATTAAAGACAAAAAAATACCTTGCCTGATATTAAAGCACTCAAAGTCTTTCTTACAGTAAATCCATTTTTATTTTAGTTAAAGAAAAAACAAAAATTAACAAATAACTATAAATAAATTTTTGTTAAAAAGCTTATGCTAAAATAGTTATAACAACTTTTAAATAAAATCCAGTAACATATTGGTAGTTTTCATTCAATCAGATATAATAATTATATATTTCATGTATCTGAATAATCACTCTGTATAAATTAATGTTATAAATGAAGTGTGTCAAAATACAAGTAAAAACGCGCCTGAACGAAGAATTTATATTTAACTAGTCAATAATATTATACAAATATTAATTTTTACAATCACCTTCAAATTAAAGTTGTAAGTATTCATATAACTAACCACTTCTTGGCAACATTGTACGTAGCTTGTTTTGTTTCTAAAGCCCTATCTACGCTGAGGGTTCCCCATTTGGCTGGAGTCCTAACGATTTAAATAACGAATAAACCGAGTCACGGTAATCTTATAGAAGTTTCTGCCAAATTTTATTGTAATATTTTATTATATTGTTGGAATATGAATTCGATCGAATTCAAAATAGAAAGTTCTTAATTCGGGTTTGTGTTTTTTTGTTACGCGATCTTTCCCTCAAAATTTAACTTAGGACGTAGTTCTTCTATATATATTTTAAACTTGGATGTCTTCATCCTAAAAAGATACATTTTCATTCTAAAACTACACTTACTAGCTGAATATAAGTAACGCATAGTGAAATTGTGAAACAGCTTTTTGTATTATATCTATGTGTTTCTATGAATTTTATCAATTCTGGCGAGTCACTCATAATAATTAAAAAATATAAATTGGCTTACACTCACGTCGTCGTAAAAATCAATAGGGTAGTACGGTACGACGTAACACGTAGTTCAAGTGAATCTATAACATAAATTCTAGTTAAGACAGTGATAGCCCAGTGGTGCGCTCACTTAGATAACCGATTGATGCGGGTTCAAATCAGGGTCTCGCACCTTGATTACTACTTGTCTATCAGCGAATGCATGTCTCAGAGAACCTAGCAACTTTTGAAAGACACGTGAACTCTGAAGTCCGCCAACCCGCACTCAGCCAGTGTGATGTACCTACTCCCCTTTGTATTGAAGAGAGACCCTTGCTTAGGGGTGGGACCCTTGCTTAGTGGTTCAAAAAGGTCTGAAAACAAATTATAAAATTCCATTTACTATTCACTAAATCTTTCGAATTGTCTATCGTATATTTTATTTAATTCTTACCACATCAACATTATGTTTATAAGGTTTTTTGTTTGGATATTAAATTTCAAAGAAGTTTTCAACGAGGCCTGTTTCAAATAATTAAATAAACGAGACAGGTCAATAGCTGCTATATAAACATTTGTATTAAGAAGTAAATTAAACAGTATTCATTATACTTGCATTTATTCTAATATAACCGTTTCTTCTAAAGCAAAGCAGTTATAATAAAAAAACAACTAAGTATAGGTAACTTAAAAGTCTTTTAAAGAACATATTTTTTTAATTTTGAGAAATGCATTTGCGCATACCGCATACATTTATACAGCTTGTTACGCAAAGCGCACTGGCCTGAAAAGCCAGTATTGTCCACTAATAAACCAAAGGACATTTTCCACGTCTTAATTAGTCGCTTACGTAAGTATCCTCCTGAAGATTTTACGACTTGCCTGACACATCTGCACACAACATCAATGTGATTTGCTCTCGCGATCCACTCTGCTGTCAGAATTTCACCAGATGCAACTCGTATGGTTCACCCAGATGATAATAATGCTTATTAAATTCAATCTTTTTATTTTCGCCTTTTACGTAGAAACTATATTATTTATTAATCCAAATATAGTTTATTGTTTATAACCCAGTACATCAGTAATGTCAGATGTTCATAAGAATTTTAATTTCAATATTAAATTACATCAGAAGAAGAAAAAGCTTTCCAATGAACTCACGCCCTAAAGCTCTATCTAGATAACAGTATGATACGTAGTACAGAGTAAGCTCTCAAGTGTGTCTGCTACAGAAACAAAAGGAGTGAGAGAAAAGCGACGATGTACCTGGCCACATCGATTATGCAGACAGTTTATATTAAATGGACGGTTCGAGATTTCTATTGATATTGTATTTTCCTTTGTTTCAATGCTATGTTAAGAATGAATATTGCAAACAAAGAAAAGTGTAAAAGAATTGCGATTGAAAGTCATGGATATTTAGCAAGTTGCTGCACAATTTTTATTTTTATAAATGTTTTTGAAGTAAAACTTCCTTAGTCGAGATTGAGTTGATGCATATAAATTAATATTCTTGTTAATAGTTTTTTTTAGATTTAACATTTATTTTTATTTATCTATACAGAAAATAAAAAAAAATTATGTCTGTTTGTAAAATTAACATAACACCTTTTTAATACGTATATTTATATATATGTACTATTATAACATTGTTTGCCTGCCTGGTTTTGTTTGTTAATTCTGATTACTGAAACGACTCGAAAGAAATAGTCGAAACTATCACTGCTATCTTCTTTTATAAGGAGTGTCTTAGGATACTTTAATTCAAGAAAAATAATAAGGGTTCCGCACAAAAAATGAAAACGTACCTAGAGACAAACTTAAATCGCAAGTACAATAATTTTCATCCAGTAAGCTGATGTTGGGTTTTTCGCCGTTGATGGATCGTATTTTAAAAAGATTTCGGATCTTACGCTTTAATATTTTTCTTTTTTCAAACTCAAGATTTTTTTTGTAAAATTATCTTTAGCGTTATTAGAATATTATTATTCTTATTATGTTAAGATCATGGCTAGGAAGCAATAACTTTGTGTAATTTATATTGTGTGCATATGTGATTTGGATCATTGAGCATGTAAGACACTTCAATGCTGCACACCTTGTTATCGGTTCGATGTCTGGGTCAGGCTAAGTTTAGTTATTGTATGCGCGTACACTTTCGCACTACAATATATTCAGATGCAGATGATAATTAATATATTCAGTGCGAATTTCAATTGCAAAAAATCTAAAGTCCAACCTTATATTAGAGTAATTGGTATTATTTTCTAACACTGGATATTAAAAGTTACATCTTAAATATGAAAATATTAAAGTCATTAGGTAAATCCCAAAAATATTCAACAGCAAACGCAGTCAGAAAACGTTTAAGATAAGAAAACAATATACCATAACAAAATTACTGGTAATTCTTGTCAACTATCCCCATCAAGTAGACTAAAATATTTCCCTTATCTACTCCAGCGAGAACTGAAAGTAATTCAATATCTGTCCCAAGAGCTGTTTAGCCGTTTTAAATTTCCGCTATCTCCAACCGTCAGATAAATAGCTACGATGAGTAGGAAATGAGGTACCAACGAGTTTAATATTAGGTTTGGAGATGCTTTCTTGGGTGATTTACAGTTATTTTTTCTCATCTATAAAGGTTATATTTAGGCTAATTTCAGGAAATTACGATATGCTCAACCAATACTAATTTGGATGTATATTTTTTGTTTTTGGCATTTTTTGTTATATATGTTTATTTGTTTGGATTTTTCTAACATTTAGAATTTGTGTGCGGATTTTGTCTAAACAGGGGTAATATCTATACTAATATTATATCTGAAGAGTTTGTTAATTTGTTTATTTGTTTGGTTGAACGCGCTAATCTCAGGAACTACTGGTTCGAATTGAAAAATTATTTTGTGTTGGGTAGTCCGTTTATCAAGGAAGGCTATAGGCTATCTTACATCATGCTACGACCAATAGAAGTTGAGTATCAATCAAAAATGTTGCAAAAACGGGAGAAAAATATTTCTTTTGCTTTTCAGCCTTTATAATTCTAGCGGAGCCACAGGAAAGGCTAGTTTTAAATAACTAAACAATCTTAGTAATCACTAGCTATGTCAAAAAAATACTCAAAATCTGTATTTTAAAGTGACCATTATCTCTACAGTCTTAACTAGCTGCTGAGCCAGTTTTACAAGAAACTAGCGAGAATGACAAACACATGTAGCGTATGTTATTTAATTTATATTACGCATTATAGTAGTACGCATATATTAAAGTGGTAACCGAGTGGTCGCACGCACTTTCGGAAAACCAAATGAAGCGAGTTCAAATGCCTGGTCTCACACCACTGAAATTAATAATTTCCAACATGATTACCACTTGTCTTAAGGTAAAGAAAACATTGTGAGAAAAGCTGCATGTCTGAGAGAACCTACAAAGTTTTCGAAACACATGTGAAGTACAACGACTCTCACTTGGCATGCGTGGACTTCTGATACCCTTCATATTGAATGAAAGCCCATGTAGAGCAATGAAACGTTAATAGGGCTAAATTGATAGCACATATTATATTGAATATCAGTGGAAACCATTTTTGTTGTATATTTGGAGCTTATACTGTAGTGTGATAACAGAACCTCTTCTCAAGTGAGGTAAAATATAATTCATATTACCAAATATTTAACCAGCTAGGAGCTAGCTCTCAATTATAGAATAAATATATAAGTTCCGTGTTAAGCTACGAGGCTTGTGTTACGGATACCAAATAGTTGATATTCTACACAATATTATTAAATAAATACATAATATTATAGATATAAATACCCATGACTAGAGTACAAACATTCATGCTTAACAAATGAATGCCCCCAGTGCGACTCGAACGCGCGACTGCTGGCGCAGCAAGTAGAATCACTACAAACTGAGCCAAACGTGTAGTCAAAGAGAATAGAACAATACGCTTTATTGCTATGCTTGCTCTATCACTATCAATTAAAATGTCGATTACCAGAGCCTAAACAGTCCAAATTGATGTCTGATCGCAGTAAAATTAGCCGATATGAAGATCAGGAATACGTTACCAATAAAAGCAGACAGTCTGAAGGGACTTCCCAAAGTTAATTACAAACTTATAAATTAATTGAATTAAAAATTTTTACAAATATTGATCCAAAAAAATAAATATACTTCCAAATCTTACTTTGTTCTAATTTTGGCTTGACTTAAACCGAACAAAATGCGGCCATATTAAAAATTTGGTACAGATTTGGTTTAACGAATAGTCTCCAATGAAATGTTAATATAAAATTTAATATCAGACACTAAAAATTTATGGTAGCCATTTGGCTCTATAGCAAGATTGAAAAATTATCAAATAAAGAAGTACGCAATATCGTTTTGTTTTACGAACGATAGAAATCGCTAAGCAAGCAATTTCCAGATTAAATTCTTTCAATCCGGATCGTAGCAATATAAAAACTGGAATACGCTACCATTGGTCTATAATTACATTATAAAAAAATATTTTTACAAGTTTTATGGGATTTTTAGTATGTAAAACAGATAAATCGTGTAAAGGATTTACTTGAAACCTGGCATATAAAATGTGTTATATAATATAATAGATATGTAATTTATTTTTGTCCTATTGTACCTTGGTACCTTTTAATTTGCAGAAAATCTAGTAGTTCCTGAGATTACGCGATGACAGTAATAAACAAAAAAAAAATTAAATTTACATATTATTATTATAGATTTCGAAATATTAAATCGCTATTATAAACATAAATAATTATGTATGTATTATTATACATACAATCTAAACATTTAAATAAAATTGAAGTGTCTGTTTTTAAATTCAAATTAACAGCTTTTCTTACTTGCTTTTAAAGTATATACGGAACTGGCAAAAAAACTAAATTTTTTAAATTTTTATTTGTCTGTCTGTTTGTTCCGGCTAATCTCTGAAACGGCTGGGCTTTTGTGTTATTAGGCTACCTTTTAACGGACTTAAAAAAAGGAGGAGGTTATATTTTAGAAATTGAAAAAATATTTAAACTAGCGGAACCTATGGCATCGCTGACGCGAGGCGAGCGAGCGAGCGAAGCGAGGGCCAGTTGCTAGTATATATACGTATAAAGTATACCCGTATTGTGTTGGCAAAAAGTTGGTGTAATATACCAGATGATGTCAAAATATTATAACTAGAAGCAAGCTAACTCTATAACTGCATTGTAAAATTATTCATTTATTACTTGTAGTAAGAGACATGGAACTATCGGAAAGTAATTTATCGACTTTCCGTCAGAGATGCTTAGAAATACATTAAACAACACGGTTTATTATGAGACGGGATAAGTTATTTATATTTAATACTTTCATACAAAATATAGATTTAAAAAACCTAGAAAAGTTTAGTGTTTATTTGTGATGTTTAAATAGCAATTATTTAATAGTTTATTATTTACAGCCAAATAAAGTTTATCGTCTTGAAGCCACTACATACAAGATGGCTAAGCCGATTTTAATGAAACTTTTACTTCTTTTCATCCAAATGGACTTTTTTCTTAATATTATGTACTATGTTTATTAAATACTTTCGAATTAACTATCAGAAAAAGTTCTAGTTGGTAAGAATATAAAGTCGAATTGAAAACTTTGCGATTAATTTAATAATAACAAATTTATATCTTGGGACATTATTACAACAGCGCTATCTAGTTCCGTTGTAAGCTACGAGGCTTGTGTTACGGATACAAGAAATTTGTTATACTACACATATATAAATTTTAAATACGTAAATATTACAAAAATATAAAAATCCATGACTGGAGTACAAACATACGTGCTCGACAAATGAATGTAACAACAAACCGCTGGTATATGTATTATGTAATGCCTGTAATTATAGTCTATGGAGTATGGACAAATAATTATTTGATTCTTAAATTGTTACGTTCGTTTATTGCTTGAAAATTAGCTTTAAATTGAATTTGTTGCGGTAAAACTCTAAATTATTATAGTATTCGTTTGTATGAAAGGTCATTTAGAGTCGAAATTTTGTTATATTACTAATAATTGAAATAGTTGATTAATAAGTGCTAAATCACATTTATGACTAACGACTTACCTATTCTTACTTGTTGATTCACTTGAATGCGCTCTGTTTTTTTTAAACGGAACCCTAATTCTTTTTATAAAAATGTTACTATTTGTAACATCAGCTATCTACCGGTGAAAGTCCCATCAAAAGTGTAGCCATTTCGGAGATTAGTCGACACAAAAAGACAGGCAGTGGACAAAAGTTTTATCTCTTATAGACGTGCCTATTTTTCCTTATCTTTTTTGTGATTTAATCATAATAATATAGACCTTCTAAAAAAATCAACGGAACTTATTTTAAACAAGGCACGCTAGATATTGGTTGCTTTCTGATAATCGCATTCGGATGCAAATTACCTTTGTTTTCTTATAATTGAAGTTTACTTTTAATGTATGTCAAAATACATATTCTTGGAGTTTAACTCATTTGCCTGATTTTTATTTCTTCCAGCTTTTAAAAGTATCCCAAGAAAATTATTATAGATAAGATTTAGTATATAATGATTTACTATATAATAATAATTATCTATATATTTGTGTGTATATATATATAATAATAAAAAAACCTTCTGAAATAAGCGAAGCTAAATTAATTTGTCATATTGTAAGACGAGGTCTTTTAACTCTTCTTAGAAGGATAAATCTTAGAATGAAGATGAAACCAGTCAAGCTTAAAATTTCTAGTGAAAAGCTTTAGTTTCTTGTTACTTAATACATTGAAATCGTTTCTATTTAAATTATGCAAAAATATAAATAAAAATACTATACATTTAAATCGAAAGTCAACTACCTATCTTTAAGCTGGTGGGACGGCACCATATATAAATTTACTTATTTATTTATATATTATTATACAAGTTTATATACCGTTTTTTGATTAAATGTAACATTTTAAACCTGTCAGATTTATGTAATATTACGTACATAATTCATTATATATATTATTATGAAAAAAAATGCTGTAATTTGTAAGCAATAACAAAAAATACCTTTTTAAGACTATAAGATATAATAAATATTAAATTCTTCACAGTCAAATCCAAGGCCATAACTAATTAATACCGAATACGTATGCGCTTACGCACTCAAATTGACCGATAAGAGGGATTCACTTGTTACGTATCAACGAACTGAGAGGTCAAACATAAGATCACAGGGGAACTCTTTAGACCCGAGATAACGGAAATTAGATCAGGAATGTTGACTGCACTGGAAGAGACATTTGTATTAAAATTTATATCTTTATTTAATCAAGCTTACGAATAAATTATAAAGTTTTTGGATTATTTTATGGCCTTGCACTTATTTTGTATTTTCGATAGCTATCCGTTTGGAATTGACAGGTTTGATTTACGCTCTAGGTAGCAAAACAAATTTAAACCACGTTATTAATGTGCTTATTTATTGTGAACCATAATATATTAATACTTATAATGGATGTAAAGACAGGAGCGTGAAGATAACTAACATTAAAATATGAAACGAATTTCTCCTAAAATTTTAAAGACTTAAACAGTTTAAATTTGGTTCTTGTACAAAGTAACTTCTTATTTTCTCTTTTAATTAAAGAATAAGTAATATTTGACAACTAAAATATAATTAACTAATATTAAATAAATAAAATACTTTGTTTTAATGTCATTAAGTTCATCGCATATACACAATAGCGCGTATCGAACCAAATGAATGGCACCTAGTTTTACTTATAATGGATTATAGTTATAATACTAAAAATAATTTAAATAATAATTCAAATAAACAGACACACATAAATTCTTAAAACTCTACATTAAGCCTCTGTATCAAAAATAATTATTAATTCAATTAATCATTATTTTTTATTCATTATATTCAGTATTGATCATTGATATAATGATTTATACAATAAATCATTATTTTCGATTACAAAAAGCATTAAATATTTGTTTAAAATGTTTAGATAAAAATTAATTTTTATTTTAATTGTTATCTGCATATAGATGACACATCCAGTAACCTATACGATACTCTCCCGGGGGTTTCCTCCACATGCCATTTTAGTATTTAAGCAGATCATGCTCTTAATTTAATCATTCCATACTTGTATTTAGTAATAGTAACAATAACAAGTTATTATAACAAAATGGTCGCAAAAATATTTTTACTAACCGTTCTTCTAGTCGGGGTAAGCTGTCGGTACGTAACGCCGAATAGACCTGCACTATTGATAGTCGACAGTGCCAACTTATTGGAAGATGACTTAGAAGATTTATACTCTGATCATGAATTTGAATCTGTCAGACCAATCTACGTAAACTCAAGGTTTCGTCGTCAAATAGGAGTAGCGAATACGAATCCCGATGGAACAGTCAATTTAAGTGGTAGGATTCCTATCGCTGGTAATGACAAGAATATTTTGAGTGCTATTGGCAGTGCTACTGCTTTAAGACCAGACGGAAAAAGCTATGGTTCTGTGAGTGGTGGATTGGCTTTGGATAATGTGTAAGTGAATATTATAGTATTTATTGCATCTTTTATATATTTTTAAACTCAATTTATCATCATCGAACTACCTACTTTTTTAAAGTTAAATAAAATTAAAGTCGCAGGACCCATAGTTTTACGTGCTCTCGAGGCACGAGGCACGGGGATGCAACAGCAACCTCTGGGCAAAGAATACCTAATAAAAAATTTAGTATATAAACTTGGCTCGACTCAGGACTCGAACTCAAGGCCACTAGAACTGTAACCGTGTTAGTCACTAGACTATCGAAAAATCGAATGATATAATAATTATAAATATTTTCAGGAACGGCCATGGTTTAAGTCTCACAGGTAAACATATCCCAGACTTCGGTAATCAAATGACTGCAGCTGCTAAAGCGAACCTGTTCCACAATGATCATCACGACCTTTCAGCTAACGCCTTCGCCACCAAGACGATGCCTAACAACCCAGTAATTCCCAACTTCAACACATATGGAGCTGGTGTCGACTATTTATATAAGTGAGTAAAATAATTTTGTATATCTGAGATAACTAGTTGTAAATCAATTCAAATCAAATCAAATTATTTTATTCAGCATAAAAATTGTTACAATTTCTTACTGGACGTCATGAGTCTACCACCAGTTCGGAAAGAAGAAACGTCTGACTTGAGAAGAACTGGCGAAAAACACTCAGTGGGACTAATTATATTAAATAAATTCTAGTGTATCATCATCATCATCAGCCTTTTCTTGAATTTGTTGATAATAATAATACCAAATAACATAGCATTGTAATTAATGTATTTGTACAATATTTTAATATATACTTGTATTTCAGCAATAAAGTCGGAGCTTCCCTTGGAGCAGCTCACACAGACCTGTTTAAACGTACAGACTATTCAGCGATGGGTAACCTGAACTTGTTCAAGACGCCTTCTTCTTCTCTTGATTTCAACGCTGGATATACAAAATCCATTTCACCGTTCATACCTAAGAGTAATTGGCAACCAACATTTGGCATGTCCTATTCGAAATACTTTTAAATTACTTAATCTAACTAAAACTAAATCTAACTGCCAAAGATGTACGATCTAATTTTTGTTATTAAAAAGTATTAAGAATTCCATATACACTAGTATTGCACCTTTGCTTGAATTCGTTCCTTTACTTATTTATTTTTTGAGCGGACCCTAATTCTTTTTCTAAAATAAAGTACTAAGTCAAAGTTACTCCTTATAACATTAGCTATCTTTTAATAAAAATCTTGTGAAAATTGGTCCAGACGATTCTGTAATTAACTGGAGCAAACAGACAGACAGGCAGACAAAAATGTTATTAATTGTATTTTTCTGATTTATGTCAGACTCAGTCAGTCTGTATATCATACTTTTATGATATTATGTATTTAGTAAATCAATGTCATGTTATTTTTATTTGTATACATCTATATAAATTATATTTATTGTAATGCCATTTTAGTCGTTATAAGTATCGTGTTTAATTAAACTAAATGTTCGCTACGACTTTGTTTTACTTAACATCCCTTTTTATAAAGGTAATTAATGTTGAACGATAAATTTGAGTAACAATGAAACGAATCTCCTAGAAATGACGTCATAACAAAGGCCTGGATACAATTGTACGAGAACTATTTAATTTAATGTGTAATAGAGTAAATTTTGGATTAAAGTTTAAAGTAACTTTGTTTTTTATGAAGTGAATGACAATTGGCGCTTATAACTTCACAAACATACATCAGCCAATAATACTTTCTTAGGTTTACGCGGATGATTGACATTATAAATGAAATTTATTATGATTTTTGGTTCCCGACGTTTCGAATGCTTTACAGCAATCATGGTCACGGGAGAGAATCTTCTCCAAAAATCATAATAAATCCGCGACAAAATCTGAAAAGATAGTTTCATTTATAATATACATCAGCCAGATAAAAGTAACTTCAAATTCAGTCCAGTCGTTTCAAAGATTAGCCGGAACAAACAGAAAGACGAACGATACTTTAAGTGCATACCTTATAACTCGTCCTTAGAAATGATAGGTTTAATGGGCGAGGAGGAATTTTACGACGATCTTATTTAATGGCTTGGTGTTTCGTGTTTTATGTTAAGCTCTTTTAGGAAGTTTGTTTTTACATTGTATTTACAAATAAAATTTGATTTTTATAACTTCAATAGCAGTTAAGAAATAATAGCCATTTACTGACTTTCGGCAATGATTTTTTACATACTTCTTATCAGTTACCCAACTTAAGTATCTCTTAAGAATAGATCAATATAACATTTTTACACTAAACAAATAAAAAGGACTAAGAATACTATAAGAATTTTTAAGTATTACTCGAAAACTAAATCCGCAAACATTCTTCATAAGTATGAAATATACTGCGAATTAAGATAACGTATTATTTTTACATTAAGCCATGTTTACATATTTGTTTATGTAATTGTAATAATGATTGAAGGCTGTTGGATTTTACATGAAAACGATCAAAAAGTATATCTTAATATATATATTTCTTGTGTGCGTGTGTATGTGACTGAACTCCTCCTAAACAACTGGACCGATTTTGATGAAATTTTTTGTGTGTGTTCGTGGAGATTCGAGAATGGTTTAGATTCAGAATTTGGTCCACTACAAAATGTATTTTTTAAATTAATTAGTTATTTATACATTTGCACAATAAATGACATATTCATTAATAAATAAGTCGTTGCTAGGCAACGTTGTTTTGCGCATGCATACTAAAACATTTCACCGGGAGCAAAAGTTTAAAAAAAATCAATGTATACAGGACAACGTCTGTTGGGTCCGCTAGTACCTAAATAAATGACCAACAAGTACCCAGTGTCTTGAAAAAATACCACTACCTTAGATCTACTAGTAATATATACCTACACCTGTTTTTAACATGGTATGCAGAAGTTAATAATATAATTCTTTAAATTGTTATTTTTTGTATTGAAGCTAAAATAAACGGTATGAAGTATAGAAAATAAAGTGTAAAGCAAATATGAATTTCCTCACGCACTCAGACAGTATAAACATCTCGAAAAATCCCTAGATGTGAAAAAAATCTCTACGGATTTTATTTTATAGAATGGGCCAAGAGCGAGCAGACAGTGATAGTTAAGTGCTTAATGTATCCGAAGAGGCCGTCGTGCGCCGGGAAATTGAAATTGCTTAACCTGGAGTTCCTCTGATAAGACTTTTATATATGTTTTTGTAGTAAGTATTTTTAAGTAAGGTTTTTGAGTATTCCTGTCTTGTAAATAAAACTATTTCATAAATTTATTAAGTATAAAAAAATAAGTGCGTGTAACTTTTTTATTTATTATATATTAAATAAATATAATAAATAGATATCATCATTATCCTTTTTTAACTCCCCACTGCTGGGCACGGGCCTCTCTCAGTACGAGGGGGATCAGGCCATAGTTTACCGCGCTGGCCTAGTGCAAGTTGGCGGACTTCACATGCCTTTCGAAAACTTGTTAGGTTTTCTCAGACATGCAGGTTTCCTCACGATGTTTCCCGTCACCGTAAGACAAGTGGTAATCATGATATAAATGATTCGCACATGAAAACATCAAAGGCGCGAGACCCGGATTTGAACCCGCATTACTCGGTTATCCAAGCGACGTGTTACCGCTGGGCTACCACTGTCGTTTAAATATATTTAAATAAATATAATATTATTAATAAAATATTTTTAGTAAAAGTAATAAGTATTCATTCTTATTACTAGTTATTACTATATAATTACGGATTATTATAATAAATATTTGAGACTAGTCAAACTCTAAACACAACTTCAATCATTTTCCCTTTGAACAAAAAGTTCAATATTAAAAGCCCACCAGATTTCAACAAGATGACAATTTGATTTAGCAAGACTTAGTATTGTAAACTTGCCACTGCTAGGAAATATGTAAAAGCAAAAAAAATAACTTATATTATAGCCTGACCCGGAACATAATCCAGGACCTCCAGGTTTTTAACAATTGTATACAAGTCACTAAAACAACGATGTAGTTTGCTTTACTATATTACAACCAAATACCAGTCGCAACAGAGGAACTGTACTTTAATCAAAGTCTACTTTATGAGAGTTATTCAGTTTTAATATTTTGCCTGCGAAATAAGCTCTAATGGCGAGCGTTTATGATAAAGGCTTTCATTAGACTATGTCATGCGTTATAAAGTGTTTCTGTTTATAATGTAGCCAAAATTTAAATATGGTTTAATTATTGTTTTAATTACTATTTATAATTATTTATATTTATAATTATTTATATTTATTAGTATTTACATATTCTTGCCCTACTTACTGCAACAGCGAGCGCGGGTTTGAATCCCGCTGGGGGCATGCATTTGTTTAGACTTTAGTACAAATTTCTGTACTCCAGTCCTGGGTGTTTATATTTATAACATGTATTTAAGTTTACTTTTACCTTCAAACAATAACAAAGACATGACTTAAGTTCAAATATTTGCGCTTATCACAAAGCCAAATGGAATAGAACCCACGACTGCTGGCACAGCATGTAGTGTCACTGCAATCTCAGCCAAACGTGTCGTTAATAAATTCAAAGGAACCAGATGAAATATAGTATGTATGAAAGACAAACATCACTTTGCAACTCAGCCTTCTACACAAGGACTGCATATTTGAAAAGATAACATCAAAAGCATTCCTGAATTCGTGAATAGTTTGCGATTCAACCAATACGTTTTAATTAATCAATGTTTGAACACGAGTCGATTGTAGGACTGCTGTGGTAGAGAATTAAGATACTGTAAAATTAAACATGAAACCGGATGCTGTGTGCAGATTCAAAAATTAAAAAGTAGCCTAAGACAGATTTAATAACGAATGTGTGATAGAGGAAAATTTTCAAATCTGCTATTTTCATAGAACTAAATTTGGTATTTATAGTACAAATTGTCAAATGTATATCATTATGAGATTTTAATTAGTAATTAAATTTAAAGGTATTTCATAAACCTGTATCACAAATATATTTTAATTCTACCGTTTTTATTTTATTACGCCTTGTGTGTTTTAGTGTGTAAATATTGATTAGACTAATGTTAATTAATATTAATAATTGTCGATTACCATATTATTCATTCACCTCTGATATTTTCATGTGCGAATCATTTATATCATGATTACCACTTGTCTTACGGTAAAGGAAAACATCGTGAGGAAACCTGCATGTCTGAGAAAACCTAACAAGTTTTCGAAAGGCATGTGAAGTCCGCCAACTCGCACTAGGCCAGCGCGGTGGACTATGGCCTGATCCCCCTCGTACTGAGGGAGGCCCGTGCCCAGCAGTGGGACGTTAAAAAGGGCTGATGATGATGATATTATTCATTAGCATTAAGTATCGCGAACTATTGAGTATTTCGATTTATGCTCTAAATTAGGTTTGGACAGCTACTTAACCTCAATTTAGATTAATGCAGATATTCGAATTTTACTGATTTCCTTTTTACTGAAATTATTATCGAATATTAACTTCTAGTCCAATACTTGGACATATCGACACCTACAATTTATACTACGCTAACTCGAGTTTTAGGTAAAATCGTTTTTTTATGCCAAATTGCTTAAAATGTGTTTTTTTATATGTAATAAAAAAATCGTGAAGAAATACACAAAAATAACGAAGTTACAAATTTGATACAACGCTAAGTAGAGGTACTTTTCGAAATTACACGTTTTAAATTACGCTAACTATTATTAGCGGAGTGTAAACGGGAAAAAGACAAACCGCTTATTTTTAAAACCTTTATCAGTAAATCATTATCGATAGAGTCATTCTTACAAGTTTATTTAAAATAGTGTTATGTTATTATTATAAAATTTTCACGAAATCGATCTAAATATTAAGTGGAATTAGCCAAAAAGGAGAAATATTAATTGAGGAGTTTTGATAAAAATGGTGAGATGCCGCTTCATACTGTCGAGAGAGGTAAATTTAATGTATTATTAAACATTATAGTGCAGGTTAAAGTATATAATTACATTTTATACTAATACACTACCTTTTTTTTGAAAATTTGAGCCACATAGCTTAAAGTCCGTGTAAAACTACGCTAACATTTAGTTAGCGTAGTTTAGGGCGTTCGTGTATACTTGTTCGTTTATAAAATGCACTACTTAGCGACTTTACTATTGTAAATACTTATGGTATAAGGTATTTTAATTAATTTATTGATATTATCTTGACAATTATTCTAAATGTAGATATATTTAATACAATTAATTATATGATTTCAATATATTATACCTATGGTTATTGAATCATTACCTGCAAACGTTGATAATCCTGAATTCGTGGCTTTGTATGACCACGTCATGTTAGCTGAGCCACATTAAGTTCTGCAAGCCAAGATATAGTCAATAACGAAAGCGATTTACTATTATAAGATATATATTTGAATCACTTGGAGGCTCCCAATACTCCACTTAATATTTAATTCACCAAATGTATTGAATTAAATCCAAAAACGTTCTCCATTGACATTAACTCCACCAAGTGTCGAACTGCAATGTTCTATGATAGTGACTATTCTACAGTATCGAAAAATAATAAACGTAGATCTAAAAAAGGGACTGATGTGGGTCTCAAATGTTTTAAACTTGAAGATGAGTGCATAGATAGAAAGAGAAACCGTTTGTGTAACAAAGCATTGGAGTATACCACATCAAAATGAAAAACTAAAGCAGCAAGAATCAATAAAGTCTGTTGTAGCCACTTTCTTAGGTTTACGCGAATATTTGACATTATAAATAAAACTATCTTTTCGGATTTTGTCGCGGATTTATTTTGATTTTTGGTTCCCGATGTTGCTTTACAGCAATTATGGTCACGAGAGAGACTAAGGTGTTTGACGTCTCAGGGGGTTATATACTTGTTACTGTGGGTAGGACATGTATGTAATACATCTAGGCCTACAGATGAATCAAAAGAAAACTTCACTAAACATTAAACAGAAAAGGAAATTTTCCGTGAGTTAAAAATAGAATGTAAACAGCAAGTTGTCTCTAGTAACAAAGTAACTTATATTGTATTTAATTTTCAGAGATTTAAGCTCACCACATGGTAATAAAAGCGTAAAGGATAAAATCATATGGAATAAAGTTAAAAAATTGAAGTTTCTCCTGATAATTTGTGGGGTATATAAAGTGTCGGGAATACAAGTATAGTTTAAGTGATAACGTAAGCAATCAAATATAGTCTTTTATAATAAATCTACTAGATTATCCCACTTGGACCCTTTCCCGAAAAAACATACAAAACGTTGTTGAAAATTTTATTAATGTTGTAAAATTTAAGACTTAAAATATTATTGTGATAAAAATATTAACTTATTAACTACTTAACATGATAAGAAGAACTTAAGTGATGATGTACTTTGAAAGTTCATAAGTACTTAATGATTACAACCTAGGTGTTAGGTACTATTTAAATTATGTAATTTATATTTACCAATTAGAAGTTTGTGTTTTTATTAAGAATACAATATTATGTGTAATCTAGATTTAAATATAAAAATCAACTGTGATTGATCTGACCTTTTATCGTTAATAGGTACCTACTACACGAAATTTTAATAAATAATCGATTGCTATACTATTTTTGTTTATTGATATATTTATACTTACAAAAATAATATTATCCACAGAATTTTATCAAAAAATATAAAAAATCAACATGTATTATAGCTCAATGGAAAGTTAAATGATACGCTAACTTATCGCACAGGTCGATGTATAGTCCGCTATGTATAATTTGACGGCTTTTAATTCGACATCCGCCAGTGGCGCATGTACCGGTTAAATAAAGCTAACTTTAATAACTTGTTATTTAGCATAAGAATTTATAATAATATATCTAGTGATTATATATAAAACCCTAAGGTTATAATAAATGCATAACATATTTTAAAATTATTATTGCAACACAAAGAATATAATACTTTTTAACACTATGATGTCCCGTAATAAACTACGCTAACATTAGTTAGATGTGTATAATATGTTAAATCTTAGTAAGGAATTACGTGCACACACGGCTAACTCGCGCTAAATCAAAAAATATAAATAATTTAGAAAAAGTTTATATGGGAAATTATAATGAATAAATTAACTATTATGGATACCAAATTTCAAAAAAGTATCTTAATTAATATAAAAGTTATCACGTTTTTCCCTTTCTAAGCCTCTACTGTAAAGTTCACTTTTATGAGTTAGCTTAGTATTAATTGCTGGTGTCGATATATAGAAAATATATTCTACTAGCGACTTGCCCTCGCTATACATATAAATCGTCCTCTCGATTCACTCTATCTAATTAAAAAAACCGTATCAAAATCTGTTGCGAGGTTTTAAATATCTAAGCACACATAGGGACGGACAGACAGCGAGACGATTTTATTTTATAGTACTCCAAATTGTAAAAATAATTAAAAAGGTTTCCAGAATTTTTAGTTACAGCATCCTTCACTCAATGTCAAAGTAAAAGCAAGAAAATTAAAGAAAAATTATCAAAAAGCACTCCAATTTTTAATTAAAACTTTCTTAGATTTACGTGAAAATTTAAATTAAAATTATTACTAAATGTATTTTAAAAACTGTATTCCTTTCAATTCAATTTAATTTCCCATATAATTATTAAATATTAACAAATTATATATATACTCTTATATTATATATACTTATATTATATATACTCTTCTATATAAAAGAGAAGTAAACAAACAAACAAATTCCTATAATATTAGCAAGGCTTATATAATTTTCTTGGAAAATTCATGAATTATTTAAATTTTAATACGAAATCTCCAAATATCCAAGCAACAAGACGTCACGGTTGGTGCCTTGCGTGCTCTCTGAGGCAAGGCAAGGATTAAATGGTACTCAAGTAAATCTTATAGTCACTTCCAGTTTATATAGGCTCACTCGTAGATAAACGTTTACTGTCGCAATCATAGAGACTGGGATTTAGGGGCGTTTAATTTTGACTTCGTCCCGCATATTTTATGTTTTCAAAGATTTATAATATAGCGACTAGCACTTTCTTTTGGCTTCGCTTATATAGTTAAATTTTGTTGAATTACTGTGCTGTTGTAGATTATCGGTTTAGAATATCATTCCTCAATAAGTTAAGAGTTGTATTCAGTGATTTTTAACGCCCCAACGTTTCAATATGAGGGGGATCAGGCCATAGTCCGCTAGCTAAAGGTTGTCTTTCGAAAACTTGCTAGGTTCTCTCAGACATACAGGTTTTCTCGATATTTTTCTTTAACGTAAGTCACATGACCTAATTATGTTGTAAATGGTTCACACATGACTTAATACTATAGGTATGAGGCCCGGATTTGAACCCGTTTCACTCGGTTATCCAAATGAACATTAGCATTGAGCTTCCACCGCCACAATCAAGAGTTGCCTATTAAAAATCCAAATCACTTTATTTTTATCAACAAATTCATTTATTACCAAACTGTAAATTTTAATGTATAATGTACATCTATCACTTTAATTTTTGTACAAAAATTAAAAGTAGTGCATAAATACTGATTTCTTTATTAAGACCTTCACATTTTGTATAACTTTGCTTACCAAAGCTGTAGTCAAAGCTAAAATAAGCAATTAAGCATCCCTGCTCATGTTACATGTCACAGAAGGTTATGCATAGCTGTCTCCGAATATTCAGAGTTGTATTTGGACATGACTTCGGACGTTACAAAAGCATATCTATAACCCGGTACACTATCTGGCAGTAAATTTGGGCGCTCGCCAAATACAGAGCACATACATTATGTTGACTCGGCAGTGCATAGGGAACGCTTGTTTCCATTTGCCAACGATATAAGATCTTAATTTTAGTTCGAGGTTTTCTTACTGCGGTGCACTCGATTCAATCTATCTTCATATACGAGTAGGTCATACTTTCTAAGGTAATTTAAGTTAGTTTCACTTATGTGATATAGATAATAGAGGTAATGGAGTGAATTACTATAGTTAAGTCCTTCTAAGTTATACTAGTACGACTTCCTAACTCAACTATCGCGTATTTTAGAATGAAAATAGAAACTATTTTCTCTCGACCTAGACATCAAATACAAATTTCATTTTGCCCTTTTTACAAATATTTTAATAGGCGTGTTTTAACTAGTTTACTAATTAACACAAAATTATGAGCTACAAGACATGACAGCTTTTACTTAACTTGTCATAAACGAACTCAAATATTTTCAAGCAGCAAAGCGAACAAAAAAAATTTAATTCATTCTTCTTCACAAAAATTTAACTTGAACTCTAAAGCTTTTAATTTCATACTCCAGCCAACTTAAGTCACTAAAGCTACAGCAAGTACTTCTAAAGCTCAGTTTCGCGATAGTAAAAGTAAAATTCAATGAAACCACACACATTACGTACACAGTAAATACAGTTCTCTGGAGTGTACTCTGTGATTGAAGCATGTTACATGTCCGGTGCGGGTCCATTTCCCCAAAATGCATGGATTTAGGTTACGTGTATGCGGAGCTTTGTGCGTCGTGCCACAGAGTAGAGTTATAAGTACATAATCTCTATATCCATATTACTTATAAAAATTAAAAATTTGACGAACAAATTGCAATATATATTAAACGAACAATTTCTATACTAATATTATAAAGATGATAGGTTTGTATGTAAGTAAGAAAAAAATAAGGATCCCTACTAAAACTACAATATATGAAATAGGTATCCGCGCGGCTCAGAAGCTGGAATAATTTTGGAGAATTTTCAACCCAGCGAGTGATCGAATGAAGTTTAGTAGTGATTAAAGAAATGAACGCGGGCGAAGCCGCTCGTATTGCTAGTATGTAACAAAAGGGTAAAACGTTGTATGCTTGTGCTCAAAAAGGAAACATATAATCAGTAATTTACAGAGACTTTGTTTATTCCGACCTATAGTGATCTTCGTAGATAAATATATTCCTAATGCTGTTTTAAAGGAAAACACTTAGAAGTATAATTTGTGCCTGAAATAATAAAAATGCAATTTGTGATAGTGAAAATCAAGACAATCGTCTATTTGGCGGCTTCTAATACTGACCTTAATTGACCTTTACATACAAAACGTGAGAAGGTAAAAGGCATTTTACTACGAAAAAGAAAGCAACTCAACTAAGTAAGTCTAGTAGATAAAAAAATATTTCATACTGTAATTTTCATACTATGTTTCTGCCTAACATCAGAAGGATAAAGCTCCTCTAATAGAATATCGCGTCTAAGCAAGTTAACTGGAGCTTTCTAATATTTAATATAACACTTTTGATTATACTGTGCTGTTAAAATTAAATTAATTTAATTAATATTGGCGAGTATGAAGAGTATTTTTAAATAGCTTATATTTAGTTTTTAGTACACAACATTTTGAAACTAACTTTTACTTAATAACTGACGCTCGCTCTATCTAAATAAATAAATAAAAAGCCTTTTATTTCTTGCATATTTACACAGATATTATCTTATTTTAATGGTTAGTTGGTTAATTTTACAACATTATTTACTTAAAAACTATTGTTAGTCATGTTAGTTTCTTATTTTCTATGCAAGAACCCCTGATTGGGTGAAGGCCTCCTCCAAAGATATCCATTTGTCCCTATCATTTGCTGTTCGAGTCCAATTTGGGCCGGCTACCTTTTTTATCTCGTCCTCCCATCGAGTTATTGGTCTTCCTCTTCCTCTTTTGCCTTGTGGGCCACTCCAGAGAGTCACCTTTACTGTCCACCTTTGGTCTTTAAGTCTGGCCACGTGCCCTGCCCATCTCCACTTTGACTTTTTGGCATATGTTAGGGCATTATTTGCTTTTATTATGGACTTTATTTTTGAATGGCGTATTTTATCTATTCTCTTTATTTTAAGCATACTTCTTTCAATCCCTCTCTGGCAGGTGGTGATTTTTTGTTTTGCCTTGGCCGTAAATTTCCACGTCTGACATCCGTATGTCAGGCACGGTAAGAGGCTAGTGTTCATGATTTTTGTTTTTATTTTTATGGGCATATTACTTTTAAAAATTTCTTTAAGGCTCCAATATTTGTTCCACGTTTTTTTGCACTCTTCTTTCTATTTCTGTATCGTTATTTTTACGGTCAAAACTGATATTCTTCCCCAAGTATATATAGTTTTCTGTATACTCTAGTGGACTTCCGTTTACATATATAGGTGTTTTATAACTATTTGTCATCGTCATAGTCTTTGAAAGATTTATTTCCAGACCTACATCTGCACTGGCTGCCTGTAATGACTTGATCATGCGTTGTAACTGTGAACTTGATTCAGATAATACCACTATGTCATCTGCGAATCTCAGGTGACTTAAGTAAGAGTCTTTTATATAGATTCCGAGTTTCTTCCAGTCTATCTTGCTTATAATGGTTTCAAGAATGGCTATGAAAATTGTAGGTGAGAGCGGGTCGCCCTGTCTTAAACCCCTCTCTATGGGAAAACTCGGGCCTACGTTTTCTAACTTTATTCTACCCAAATTGTTCTTGTAAATGCTTTTTATGACCTCTATGTATTTTTGGCTGACACCTTGTTCATTTAAGCTTTCCCAAATGCTTGCGCGTGTTACCGTGTCGAACGCTTTCTGGTAATCAATAAATGCAAGATATAGGGGTCTCTGCTGTTCTTGGTATTTCTCTATGATTAACTCTAGAGTATGTATGTGGTCGATTGTAGAGAAGCCTCTCCTGAATCCTGCCTGCTCTACCGGTTGTTTGGCATCTATTGTGGGGCTGATTCTAGAGTTTATAATCGTAGAGAACAGCTTGTATAGAGTTGGTAGCAAGCTTATCGGTCTATAGTTGCCTATATCTTTGGGGTCACCTTTCTTATATATTAAAATAATGTTTGATTCAGACCATTGTGTAGGAGTTTCCGATTTTTCTAATATCCGGTTGAATAGCTCAGTTAGGGGTGTAGCCAATATTGCATATGCTAACTTCAATGCTTCGTTTGTTATGTTGTCGGATCCAGGTGATTTTTCTGTTTTTAATCTCTTTATTGCTTTTATAATCTCTATTTCGTCTATTTCTTTAACATTTTCAATTATGCCCTGTTTGGTACTGTTGGTTTCCGTATTCTTGTCGCTATATAATGTTTTGTAAAATATGGTTGCTGTATCAATGATGTCTGTTCGTTTGTTAGTGTCCTTGTTTAAGTTTTTCAAGCTCTCTATCCACGTTTTATTAGTTTTGAGTTCCTTATAAGCCTTTTTCGTACTACCGGTGGAATATAAGTGTTTTTCTATGATATTTTGCCTGTGCTTTGCATAATCCTGTATTATATTTTTATTGACTAATTTGTAGAGTGCGGAGAGTTCGTTTTTCATCGATCTTGTTTTGTTTTTTGTTTTCTGTAGCTCTCTCCTTCTTTGTAATATGGTTGTTGTTCGAACTGATAGTATTTTATGATGTTTGTGTTTGTCTCTATCTCTTCTAGCTATCTTTAAACTGTTAGTAATGGCATTTGTAATGTTGTCGTAGTAGGTTTGTACTGAAGTGTGTTCCTGGTGGTCAGATGTATTAGAAAGCAATTTTGATAGGTTATCCTTGTAGCTCGATATTTCCTCCTCGCTATTTAGTTTAATGATTTGCTTATTCACGTACTTGGCTCTACTTTTCTTTTGTTTGGTTAATTTTACGGTTGCTCTGATTAGTCTATGATCCGACGGATAATTAAGATTCATAGTGCCGATGTTCTGAAATATTATCGGTTGATTGGACAGTATAAAGTCGATCTCGTTTTTGTATTCTCCATTTGGAGAATGCCATGTCCACCTTCGGTTTTTATTCTTTTGAAAACATGTATTTATAATTGTTAAATTGTGTTCGAGTGCAAAGTCCACAAGTTTTTGCCCTCTATCGTTTCTTTTGCCATATCCGTGTTGTTTCATAATTAAGTGTTCTTCTTTTTTGGGCATTCCGATCTTCGCATTGAAATCGCCCATTATTATAATGGTTTTGTGCGTATCTTCCAATGCTTTGTCTACCGTCATATAAAATTCCTCTATATCATTTTCGCTAGCTGCCTCCGTCGGTGCATATACTTGTATAATGGTGATCTTAAAGCCTTGAAAGTTCATGTTTAGTATTGCGACACGTTCCGTTAATCCAGTAAAACTTTCTATGTTGTTTTTATGTGACTTTTTTATTATGAAGCCTACTCCGTATTTGCCTGGTGTATGACCCACGTAGCATAATATAAAGTTTTCGTATTCTTCAATTTTTGTACCAAGCCGTCTCGTTTCCGAAATTCCTATAATGTCGTATTTAATTGTTTTAATTGAATCTTCCAGTTCTAATAAGCGCTCATATGACGATAGAGTCCTGACATTGTACGTTGCAATATTTAATTGATGATTTTTTATCTTGTTTATGTTCCCTGCTATTGTACTTTTCTTTGAAGGGTTTTGGCCATAATCCTCCACGAAGGCCAGTCGGGTTGGAGGATAATTTATGTTTCTTGCTTTACATTGTTTGTTTCTGATATCTATATATCTCGCTCTATCTATAGTTGATAAATTTTAGACATAATAATATAAAGAATAAATATTTGTTTTTATAACAAAGTCAAGTACATGAATGTCAAATATCCGTTAGACCGTCACCAGGTTTGCGTGGTGGACTATTGTCACATCTCCATCATCTATCAAAAGGTAGTCCGTACCCAGCACTAGGACGTAAAAAGGTGATATGATAGTAGTATTAGGTTATAGATATTTACCGAAAATTTACCAGCTATGTATAATGTGTATATTACCTACTGATATTACGTAACTAAGTTATAATAATTGTAATTACCTATTTAGTATATATACAAGACTATCAAATAATGCTACTTGTGTGTATAGCTTGTCATATAATATATATGTTTGTATGTGTATTTAATCGTGCTAATCTCTAAAACGCGTGTATTTCTAATAACTTTTGTTGCTGTCAAGTAAATAAAAAAGTTAAGTACATTATTTAAATTTTAAAAATTACATAAAGAAACTAAAAGAGCGAAGTCAAATGACAGATACTTGTCAAATTATATTAAAAAAATGGATGGAAACATCATCAGGTCATAACTAACAGCTTCAAAGAAAACTTGCAGCACAAAGTAAAAATTAATCCCAACATATTATTAACTTCACAATCGGAGCTAACTAAAATAAAATAGCAAACAAACCACTTCAATGTTAGAACAAAATGTTGCAAAATTTTACAAGGCCTTTTAAAATATTTTCTTTCCTAAATTCAGGCTCAATTTTCGTGATTTTAAACCATTTTATGTACACATTCTGTTCCATAGAGAACTAGGGCATCTCGCTCGCCGTATGACGTATTTGCTTTGCTACACAAATAAAGCTTATTTCGATAAATCAATGAACGCTTTATCTTTTGCACTGTATTATTAATGTGTGTTGATAGTTTAACATAGTTTACATTCGACATTATATTTCTATGAGGTAACTTTTTTGGATGATCGACGTGTAGTATTTTCAAACAAAGATAGAATTGCGTAGAACTTTTATATTTTTATAAAAGTTAGTAATAAAGTTTAAACTTTATTACTAACTTTTACAACTTTTATATTTTTATGTGCCAATCATTTCTAAAACTCATTTTAGAAATGATTCGCACATAAAAATATAAAAGTTGCGAGACCCGAATTTGAACTCGCATCACTCGGTTATCCAAGCGTTTCTGCTTCATATTTATACTACCTCAACATCATCATCATCATCATCATCAGCCCCTTTCAACGTCCCACTACTGGGCACGGGCCTACCTCAGTACGAGGAGGATCAGGCCAAAGACCACCGCGCTGACATAGTGCGTGTTGGCGGACTTCACATGCCTTTCGAAAACTTGCTAAATTTTCTCAGACATGCAGGTTTCCTCATGATGTTTTCTTTCATTGTAAGACAAGTGGTAATTATGAAAGAAATGATTCGCACATGAAAATATCAGAGGTGCGAGTCCCGGATTTGAACTCGCATCACTCGGTTATCCAAGCGAACGCGTCACCGCTGAGCTACCACTGTCTCATACTTTGCTAAATTAAATCATAAGGAAACTTAACTGTATGCAGATACTTCCCCTGACACGGTGCATTACCAACGGTTGAGTTTTCTTATAAATACTGAATTATCGCTTTGTTTATTTTATATCTTTAGTACGAGGTGGTTAGTTCCAGAAAGTACATGAATTTGTTTACTATTATTTTTGCCTTATATGTATCTAAGTTTTGATCAAAATTGTATGTTTAAAGGGGTTCATTTCAGAGTTTCAACGTGTCTCATAAGTATATTTTCTTTAAGATATACATTATAATGATGTTTTATTTCAGATTAAAATGCAGCTCCAAATTATTTTATTTTAAACAACATTAGTCTGCGTGTATGCACAAGTTTCTCAGCCACAGCTCACTTGTCCTTATAGTATTATAAGGACAAGTGAGTTTAGTTATATAGAAATCACAACGAATCTAAAGAAGTTTCACTTCAAAAATAATTATAATATTATTATTATTATATTAGAACATATTGTATAAGTACGTTTTTGAAGTGAAACTTCTTTAGAATCGTAGTAATTTCAAACTCGATGAAACGAAAAAATAAGTCCATAGTACCAGTCGCTCAGAGACGGGGAAGAGTTAGCCTTAATTTAAATTCAAGTTTTACTTCTGACATATTGTGTACTTTGTACACACGCACTTTTTTTTTCTAGAACAAACCTTGAGCCTATAGCCAAGGTGTCAACAATAACAAAGCTGAAGCAATACAACGCATATTCGTACGAGATAAGACAACCGAAATAACAGAAGAACTTTGGAATAACGTAAATTATTACAACGTTTTAGTTTTATTAAAACAAATTAATATTTAGTTTTTTTATATTAAAACCATTATTTTAATACAGAGTAAAGTTACTACGATTGAACTAGATGTGTAATTAAGATTTTTTTTATTAAATAAATAGATGAAAATTGATCTTTAATTAAGAAAGATAATTTGGAAAAATTGGGACAGACATACTAAATAGAACTAGTATTAGAACTTCAAAATCTTTGTTCCTTATAAATGAAACTATCTTTTCGGATTTTGTCGCGGATTTATTATGATTTTTGGTTCCCGACGTTTCGAATGCTTTACAGCAATCATGGTCACGGGAGAGACCCGCTCCATGATTCATTCCGCTCTCCCGTGACCATGATTGCTGTAAAGCATTCGAAATGTCGGGAACCAAAAATCATAATAAATCCGCGACAAAATCCGAAAAGATAGTTTCATTTATAATATCAAACATTCGCGTAAACCTAAGAAAGTATTATCTTTGTTCCTGTTATCGTTGCATATATATTATACGTATTTTACACATGTAACTGTATAAAGTCTGTAAACTGAACACCCATACCATAGATAGTCATGTATCGAAGGGATTAATTACATAGACAGTTTGAAAAAAAGCAATAGTTATTGTTTCGATAATAATGATTCCCATTGCAAAGTAAGTTTTTGCACGTTAAGTTTTTTACTATAAAGGGCAACTGCCATTAAACTTTATGTGGTTCGTAACTCCTTCTATATGATTTTAAACTTTTCTCGCAAGATTAAAGATTACACAGTATATGGTGTATATAGCTTAATTTAAAAATAGTAATATCGTACTGTATTCATCACATCAGTAATTTTATCAATAAATTAATAAATAAAATCTAAACTAACCCTTATAATACTTACAAATTTTAACTTTCATAGTACCTACAATAGCAACAAACAAACGTACTTATCCTCCTAACCGCTAAACCAGAAGACTAACTACTTATCATAATTAAGACCAAGACACACTTCTCAAAGTTATTTCATTATATACAACATGGTTTCTGAACTTTAAAGTGAAGTAGCATTATAAATTTACAAAAATAATAAAAATACACCTTATTACATTGATTTAAAGATGCAATTTGAAGGATAATTACAAGCATTTAGGTCGTTTCATATTTCAGTCCTGTACAGACCATGAAGTAGAGACTACTAGTAATTGTAAAAGTTTCAAACTGTCCTTTTTAGTACATAAAAGAGTATAACAAATAGTTACGTGATAAGAGATAATTTTTAGAGTCGTGGCACGACCTAACTAAAACGTATTTCTTAAATATAATTAATCATTCTAGTTGACTGTCTGTCTATTCTACAAAAAATATGTATCTTTTTAATAAATTTGCATTATGAGATATCTAGGGATGTCTTTATCTATACAAATAAAACATGGAGGTGTATGTTTGTAATATAAAAGCCATTTAATAAATGTAGGTATATAACATATTATTTATTAACATTTTCGTCTGTTTATATTGTTAATTTTAAGAGAAAACTTTATATGTACAGTATTTAAAATCGAATCAATATCCTATTAAGGTATATTTTATACATTGCAATAACTTCATTACCTACCTACTATTATTTTTATTACTTGTTGAAACAATTTATTTTTTCATTTAAAATACCTAGTTTGTGTTACTTTCACTTAAATAATACTTAATAAAATAAAAAAATATTTTTGTAGCAGCTTCCGTAAATTTTAGATTGTAATAAATATTTAGATCTTAAAATTATTCTTCAACTCACTAAATAAAAAGTGTATAAAAAGTAAGATTACTTTTGGTTATTGACGACACCTAGTGTCGTATCTGCAAACGTAGGAACCTAGGAATTCTAATAAAGTTAACAGTCTACGTAGTTTCTATTTAACAGAATAGATGGCTATCTCATGAGCATTTATTCATGAATTCACTCAATAGATGGCGCGCATATACTTAAAAATAGATTGATGACTTTCCAATAGAGGACACAGATATATTGTAAATTTCGTTAAACATCAAAAGTACAATTGAAATGGAATAATAATTTATTACTATTTCTAACTATATATAAAATTAAAGTGTCTGTTTGTATTGCTACATCTTCTTTCTAAATGCATAATATGGTATTATATTATATAAATTTTAAATACATACATATTATAAATATGTGTTTTTATAGTGCAATAAAGAATACAATAATTTAATACTAAGTCACTAATAATAAATATTTGTAAATGTTTTTGTTTGTATTGGTTAACGAATGCATTAAACACAAACGTCTTAAAGCAAGTCATTTTTGCGCCAGTTACTTGTGCAGGCGTGTACAAAATAATAACTTTCTGGAAATTTTCTAAACTACTAAATTAGACAGGTACTTAGTGTTCCGTAAAAAATGAATTTTAAAGCTCAATTAAAATTTAAAGATTACATATTTAGATAATGATAAAATGTAGTCATTACGGCGGAAACGAAGCGTGGATTATGTTGTGCTAATCACGCTACTGGCCATCGATCGGATAATCTTCTTTAGACATTAACAACAAATAAAAGTCGTAAATCTAACAATATTCGAATTTCTATTTTGAGTGATTACACTAGTTATTTTAATGGTATATAGATTTCTTAGATATGCGATATTTTTTCGCAATACAAAGACACGAAAAACCAGTATTATCATCGTATAAAATTTAATTAAAATCTATTGATTAGGTAATACTTTCCTATAGTACTTTCTTAATTTATGTTTACGCGAATATTTGACATTATAAATGAAACGATCTTTTCGGATTTTGTCGCGGATTTATTTTGATTTTTGGTTCCCGACGTTTCGAATGCTTAACAAATACCCTTGCTGACACTTGCTTACACTCGCTCCCTTGCTGCACTCTTTTCCCTAATCCCTAAGTGCTAAACTCTGAATGTCATATTATATTACATTTTATTTAAATTGGTACAGCCCTTTCAGCTTGAAATATTAAGAATCGTCCACATAGGTACATACTGGTGCATTTATATTACATAGTAAAATCCTACTATACTACTACTCTAGGGTAATAAGTTAAAAAAATAACATCGACGACACGTGTGGCGCATTTTGTAGTTATCATCCTTGCTGCGCCAGGTTCCCTAAGGTCGCGGGTTCGAATCCCGCTGGGGGCTTATTTATATTTATAATATGTATGTATTCAAAGATATATATGTGTAGTATATCAACGATCTGGTATCCGTAACACAATACTCGTACCTTACCATGGAACTAGATAGTGATGTGTAAAAAATGTCCCATTATACCTACTATTTATTTATTTCTAAATTTACCTAAATTGAAAAATCTTATTGGTATATATTTTAAGTAAAGAAAATTCATGCACTTTTGTTTCCAAAGGCGAATTAACTCAACAAGAACTTTATAAGAAAATTTTAAGTTTCAAAGTAATTAAGAGCGCGGTACCTCATTAAATATCTATTTGCTTTAATTCATACAATATTTTATACTTAAATACTTATCATATTACATAAGTTAACGAGTTTTCAGTTACGATTATTTTATTATAGACTAGCTACTCGCCCTCGGTTCGCTCGGGTTCATCCCTAGCTTAAGCGCGAGCGAAGCCGCAGGTTGCGCTAGTAATAAATATAGCCTATGTAACTCAGTGATAATGTAGGTTTCTAATGGCAAAAGAATTTTTGAAATCGGTCCAGTAGTTTTTGAGTTTGTTTGTTATATACAAAAAACAAATCTTTTCTCTTTATAATAATAGTATAAACTAACTGGTCAACCTTGCTCCGCTCGAGTTCGTCTCTAGGTACATTTTGTGACAAGGCAGTGACAAATATCTTAATATATAAGATTATTCTATTATTAATTAGCTATCATTATACCAAATTTAATCTGAATCTGCTCAGTACTTTACTGTACTCTCATAGTCCTATGCAGAAAAAGGGACAGATAGACAGACAAAATTCTAAAACTAATAATTCCCTGTATCGATAATATTGACTATTTCAATAAGATAAAAATATTGAATGCATATATTCGATTAGTAATTAAATATCGATCTTGTTGGTTCCCTAAGAACGCCTTAAGTATATAGTAACTAGCGACTCACCCTCGCTTAGTGCGAGCGTAGCCGCGGGTTCCGCTAGTACATTACATATGTGTAACTCTAGCGCACGCTAAAATAGCTCGCAGATGGCAGATTTCTTACTACTTACTTGTAACTTGACAAAATATTTTGGATAATTCACACAATATCTTTATAAATTGTAGCCTATGTGTTAATCTCATGTATACGCTATATTATTGTAAAGTTTCATTAATATTCATTCAGTAGTTTTACGTGAAAGAGTAACATCCATCCATCCATACTTATAAATTTTCGCGTTTATAATATTAGTAAGATTGCGAATCTACTCGTAGCTTAGACAATATACAATATAATGCTAATTTCACTTTTGGTAGGCTTCATTAAGACTAGAACATTGAACTACTATCTAGAACATTGCTTTGATAGATTGATCTTAAGGTTTCATCACAATATTTTAAAATTAAGAAAAGCTTGTTCCTAATATATGTTTTCATTTGCAAATAAAAAAGTCATTTTAAAAGTATGAAATATAATCATTTTGAAAGTAATATGATCACTACACTTTTTTTTGCTTCCTTTCTATCATAAATATGTTATTTTCATTACATAACACGCGGCACTCACTATACAATGTACATCCTTAGTAATAATATAAATGTGAAAGTGTATCACTCTGTTAGATCATCAGCTAGCTATACTCGTATAACTAAATCGATTTTAATGCAATTTTGAACAATAATGACCTACAATATTGTTACATCTTAAACGTATAAGCTCACTTAATCTGCATAAATAATAAATATAACTGAACTGTCTGTTTATAATATCAAAATACCTAATAGTTATTTAATAAAGGCATGTTTTATATACGGTTTTATAAAAAAACCTATTTTTTACATTTTGGTTAGTTTGTCTGTTTGTTCCGACTGAATTCTAAAACGGCTGTTCTAATTTTGACTTTCACTGGCAGATACTTTATATTATAAGGAGTAACGTAGGCTAGTTGTATACATGTAAGACAAAAACATGACTGCCTCGGTGGTGTAGTGGCTAGCATGCAAGATCCTGGGTTCGAGTCCCGGGTCGGGCCAAGTTTATTTATTGAGTCTTTGTTTTGTACAGTAACAGCCCGAAGTTGGGAAGTTGGCGGTGTTTTACCTCGGCTCGGAAAGCACGTAAAGCTTTCGGTGCGCCTTAACTCTCACTGGTCGTGTCGAGCAGTCGTCCCACCGGAGTATGAGAGTGATAGGAATAGAGAATGCACTTGTGTCTGCGCGCACACTTGTGCACTATAATATCTCCTGCTGCTAGTCTCAATGAGATTGGCCGCCGTAGCCGCAATCGGTCCGGAGGACATCATCATCATCATTTAAGAAAATCTTTACATGTATATATGTATTTTTAAGTAGTGACACAATAAATATTTACTGTATATATATTGTATTTTATATATATGTAATTTTTTATGTATGTTTATTTATAATTAAAGTTAATTGAGTACACTTTATGCACCTTTCCACTTTTTATGTATTTTTTGAATCCTACTTCTAGCGGTTGCCTGTAAAAGATCACTTTTAGTGATAAGGCCGTCTAAGTCTTTGTTTATATTATTTTTATTGTTGTGTGCAATAAAGTGTTTAAAGAAATAAATTAAAAAAAAATTACGGGCCCCGCTAAAAAAATATAAATGGACCTAGAAAACACCCGAGGGTAATATTATAAGAAATTAAGCCTGTATACACCCTTCCAGCTAACTTTTACATTATCATTACCTATACTCTTATGTATATATTGGTTGAAATTGTTGAATCGGCACTTCCGTCTTTTCTTAGTAACTGGCTTTCAAATTAACAGGCGCGGTCGCAGCCTGAAATTTTGGAGGGGGTCACTCAATTTACATTATTGCACAAGGCACAATTTTTTTTAACCGACTTCAAAAAAGGAGGAGGTTATATGTTCCATTGTAGGTATATATATTTTTTATGTATGTTCACCGATTTCTCCGCCGTCTGTGGGCCGATTTCAAAAATTTTTTTTGTTCGGTAGAGTATAGCTCCAAGGGTGTCCCATTGTCACCAAGTCAGATTCTGATGATGGGATCCCAGGGAAATCGAGGGCAACTCTCAAATTTTATAGGCACCTATTAAGTTTTTAATATATTTTCTAAAGATGTTCAAGCATTTGTGTCTGAAAATCATTATTTCATGTGGATGAGCTGATGATGGAAGGTACAATTCCTCGACGGTTCTTTTTATGTTTGTTCATTAATTTCTGCATCAAATGTTGGCCGATTACAATTTTTTTGTTCGGTAGGGTATACTTCCAAGATATTCGCATTATCACCAAGTCAGGACCTGATGATGGGATCCTAAGGAAATCCAGGGCAACTCTCAAATTTTATAGGCATTTATTACGTTTTTCATATATTTTCTAAAGCTGTTCAAGAATTTGTGATGATGTAAGGTACATCTCCTCAACGGTTAGGAGTTGAAAGAAAATTCTTTTAATATTATACGTACTTATGAACCGATAGTTGCATTCCTTCAAGATATTAGGTTGATCTGATAATAGAAGATACATCTTATTAACGTCTAGGAGTTACGTGGAAAAATAGACGACAAATCTCGATTCACTATTGTCGTACACTCCAAACGTACACTTTGCTGACTTATTGGAGCAGTAGTTTAGTTAGCCTACCAATATTATATTTAAACAAAATATCTAATTTTCACAAAAAAATTAAAAATATATTATTTTTTAACAAAACGTTACAAATCGAAACTAAAAACAGAAAAATAATTTTAATTACTTAGTTATTGTTGGAGTCGGTGCCCGCCAAATCAAAATGATCTCAATACAATTTAATGAATGTATCAATTTGTAAATATAATCAAAATATCTGTTCGAATGTTCATTGCAAAGGCAGAATAAAACTGTCTTTCTTGGCTGGCTCCGACTCCAACAATAACTAAGTAATTAAAATTATTTTTTTTGTTTTTAGTTTCGATTTGTAACGTTTTGAAGTCGGTTTTATACATTACTTATAAAACAAATGGAAGTCGTCTTTTTGTATTTGCGAATCGGGTGATAATATTTGAGACGTCTATTCTAGTACTATTTCCGGGTGAATGTTTAAAAGAGCTAAACCTGTTAATCGCTCTTCTAACATGTTTCATCGTGTTCATAAAAACACCACTAGATGTCAGCAAACTATAAATTTATCGCTGTTAGGCGATAGCTAGAAATTTCCTTTTATTACTTGGCAAATTTTTGAGATTTTTCAATTTGACCTTAGATTTTGGGGGGGGTCATGTCCCCTGTGACCCCCCCCTTCGGACCGCGCCTGCAAATTAATAGTCGTTTCCTAACAAACATAATATAATACTAATATTAAAGTATGTAAATATAAATAATTATAATTGCTAGTAAAAGTATGTTTGTGAACAATACTATAAAATAAAGACTACTTTTTTTAAATTACGTTGTATACTGAACATGATACGGTTTTCTAAAATAAAAGTAATCTAAGTTACTTCTTATAACATCAGCTATCTATCTGTTAAAGGCTCATCAAAATCGGAATGGTTTTGGAGATTCTTCTAATAAGCACTGTACATAGTATATTATATGCATTTATAAAGTTATTATTTTGACATTACAAACAAATATTTCACTTATATATATATTATATAGATTTTAACGATTACACGTTTGGCGCAGTTTATAGTGACCCTAATTTCTTGCACCAGCGGTCACGGGTTCGAGTCTCGCTGGGGGCATTCATTTGTTTATTTCAGATGTTTGTACTCCAGTCATGGGTGTTTATATTTATAATATGTATGTATTTAAACTTATATACTATGTAGTATATCTCTTTGGTACCAGTAACACAAGCTTCTTAACTTACCACGTTTACGAATCAGATGGCGCTGTGAGTAATAATGTAACAATTTAAAAAAAACAACTATAATTTAGTTTTTTGTTTTTAAAGTTACAATGTTGTTGTAAGGAGTTTAGTGACAAAAGTCAACATTTGGATTTTTTTCGATGACGTTATCAAAAATATGTATAATAATTTTTAAACAGCATTTATAATAAATGTACTATATACAGCTACTAGCGAACCCGATGGACGTTGTCCTGTAAACGTTGAAAATTATTATTTTTCCTTCGCTCCTGGTGAAATGTTTTAGTAATCATGCGCAAAAAAAAAACGTTGCCTAGCAACGCCTTATTTATTAGAATATTTCATTTATTGTCTTAATGTATCTGTAATTAATTAATTAAAAAAAACATTTTGTAGTGAACCGAATTCCGAATCTAAACCATTCTCGAAGCCACTCGAACGCACACAAAATATTTCATCAAAATCAGTCCAGCCGTTTAGGAGGGGTTCAATTTATATACACACGCACAGTAGATTTTTATATATAACTAACGATTCACCCTCTCTTTGCTTGGGCTCGTTCCCAGATATAGCGCAAGCGAAGTCGCGAAGTCGCGAGTTCTGCTAGTGTATCAAACATATAAACCTTTCTCTTGAACCACTCTATTTATGAAAAAAACGCATCAAAATCCGTTAGGTAGTTTAGGTAGACATACATAGGGACAGACAGACGGGAAGCAACTTTGTTTTATTCTATGCAGTGAAAATATAATCATCATCACTACATAGTATAAAACAAAGTCGCTTTCTCTGTCCCTATATCCCTATGTATGCTTAAATCTTTAAAACTACGCAACGGATTTTGATGCGGTTTTTTTCAATAGATAGAGTGATTCAAAAGGAAAGTTTATATGTATAATACATGCAAAATATAGTAGAGAAACACTGATAATTTTAGAGGTTTTTAATGTAATGTCGTAAATAAACTCATTTTTTGCGCTTACATTGCGAACGCTGGCTAAACTCTACGAGATAGATCAAACTAATTTACTACAGTATTGTACACCTTAAAAAGTTCTAGAAAAAAGTCCACGATGGTATATGTCTATCTCTTACGGATAACTCACAATAACCATTTTCTCGCTTCACTTAGGCTCTTCCCTAGATTTAGCGCGGGCGAAGCCGCGGATTCCACTAGTAGGTTATACATAAATAATTTAGAATTAAGCCACTGACGGATCTCATAACGTCTATTCCACAGAAATAAAATTTTATTGCAAATAAAGTATTATACGTCGTTATAACGTAATTTCTTTTGTCTGCGCTGATGTAACGGTAATCGGTTTCGGAATTGTAGTGATTCATTCACTTTTTTAATATGAAGATAATATCTGAAAGGGTTTTAACGTTTTAGTAATAGTTTAAAAGATTTTATCAGGAAGTTTTTATTTTTACCGACTTTGAAGAGAACGGGGTACTTCATTGGGTGTCTATGTTAAACTATTTTACGTTATACCTTTAAAATTAAGTTAAATGGAATTTTTAGTCAAATAATAAAGATAGTTTAATAAAATATTGTCTAGGTGTTCATTTTAATTTTATTCAAAGTAGATTTAGATATGAAGATAGAAAATTAAATAACTTTTATATGCATTTAGTGAATAGCTGTTAATTTAAAATTAAAAACAGACACTTCAAATTTATTATTATGTATAAATGTACAGATGTTTACTCAAGTTTGTCTTTTAAAATTATGTAACGCAGTATCATATTTTTTACTTCAAATAGAACCTTAGAGTGTACATTCACTTTTAACATATCCTACCGGTACATGAAAAATATTGTAACCTTATATGCGTAGATCTTATTATTTTGAACGAGCTCTTATACATTACATACGTTTTTGGAAACGACTATTACATTTGGAATTAATTTCTGTATTTAAATAAGGTTTTGCTTTTGAAGTTTATCTATATAAGATTGCTTCCTGAAAATATAACTGAAAATGTCGAAAGAAGTGTAATTCAAATATAGTAATAATTTTTTTAGTGAAAGTTTTCATATCATAAGTATTAGGCTAGAGTCCGCGACGCTGGGCAAGGTTAGTTAGTTAAAACTACGTTCTCTCAGACATGCTGGTTTTTACAAGATGTTTCATACGTTCACCATGACACAACCAGGAATCATGTTTAATAATGGTTCGTATATAAAATATCACATATAAAAACAAATCAAATCAAAATATTTTTTTCAGCATAAAAATTGTTACAATTTCTTACTGAACGTCATGAGTTCACCAGTTCGGATAAAGAAACCTCTAACCTGATAAGAACTGACGAAAGAAACTCAGCGGGACGAAATTATTTGACGACTTTGACGACGTGTTTAGTGCTGTTTGTAGTGCCCTACTTTCTTGCGCCAGCGGTCGCGGGTTCGAGTCCCACTGGCTGGGGGCATTCATTTGTTTAACTCGGATGTTTGTATTCCAGTCATGGGTGTTTATATCTGTAATAATATGTTCATATTTAAAACTTATATATGTAGTATATTAACCATCTGGTATCCGTAACACAAGCTTCCTTCGTAGCTTACCACGGAACTAGATAGCGCTGTGTGTAATAGTGTCCCAAAATATTTATATATTTTACAATAAATAACAGGGATTTGAACCCGCTTTACTCGGTTTCCTCAGCGAGCGTGTGATAGCCAGTAGTAATAGTGGGCACTACCTTACCTGCTTTCGGTTTTATATCAGGCAAAAGAGTTTTAATGTAAAACTATTTATCATCATATTCTATTATAAATAAATTTAAAATTAGATTGTCAGTCACTCTCTAAGTAATGTTTAAAGTAGCAGAACGTAATTTGTTACAGAAAGTGTTAGAGAAGTATTTACATTATAAATTCAAATATGTTCTACCACAATCATCATATTATAATACATTTACAGAATTCTGATACAACTTGCTCTATGTTTTAAATTATTAAGAATAATGTCTTAATGAATTTAAGTGTAAATGTGATATATTTTAACCGCAACACAAAAATTAGTTATAAGTTTAATTTCATATGTGTTTGTATGTATGTCTGTGGTACCTTAGCGACAAACGGATCCTATTTTTATGTATTTTTTGGTTTTTATGAGCGTTTTTAAATATATATATGAAGTTCCCGTTCAGTTGCTATCAGTTCTAGAAGGTAAAAGGATATCTGTTTGGAAACTATGCCTAGATTCCTTTGACCTTAATTATATTTACCATCCTCTAATTTGGAATCCGCAAGGCACTCAACTCTTAATTAAAATACTGCACAGGACCTAATACGTTGGTATTTTTTACTATTAATTCTTTTCGTTTCTTTCGTTTCTTTTTCAATTTTACATCACTATCAGAGATGCACAATTCGTGATTTGAACCCGCTTCACTGGAATTACCAAGCGATATGGGCTACCACTGCACAAAATTACGCCTAAATGTGGAATAATTATTATGTAAAAGGCTAAAAGAATAAGATAAACGGAGCGTGAAGATGATAGTGATTGAAGTCTAAAACAAAATTATAATTAGCTAATTTATAATACCATAGTTGCCGTTTGCCCGCAAACAATAAAATAAAGAACAAATGAAATTATGCTCTGAATTAATTTGTAAAAAAATATTTGTAATAAATATAAATTTTAATATTTATAAGAAAAATGAATTAACATAAGTAGATATTACTTTTTCTTGTGTATTCAGTAATGCAAAACTATGGTCTAGTCCATTCTATTGCCTAAAGCTTTAGAGTTTAGATTGAAAGTCAATGATTTTAGTTTCATTTTAATATGTAACTCTAAACGTAATAAGTAAGCTGTCAGTCCTGCGCCTTAGCTCTCACTGGTTGTGTCGAACAGTCGTCCCACCGGGGTATAAGAGTGATAGGAATAGAGAGTGCACTTGTGTCTACGCGTACACTTGTACACTATAATATCTCCTGCGCAGTGGGCTAGTCTCAATGAGATTGGCCTCCGTGGCTGGAATGGGTCGAAGAACATTTTTGTTATTACAACTTTAAACTCACCCTCGCTCTACTCAGGTTCATCCCTACTCCCTAGGTACCTTTTAACTGTTAATATTACTACGAGTATAAATTCTCATAGATGTGATACTTTCCTACAAGATAATTTTTATACCTTACTTGACCCGAAACTATCATTAAACCAAATTTCATTAAAAAGTGTGCTGTGGTTGTCTCTAGATGCGTTACTAGGTTCATGGACAGACAGAAGAAATCCAAGAACTATATATAATATGGCCTCTTTATCGACTATTTTAATAAGATTATCTACAAATAAAAAATATAACAATTCAAATTATTTAGATATTTCATTACATAGTCTGTTATTATGAATATTTATCTACGTAGCTACAAACAAGTAGAGTAAGTTTGTTAGAAAGTCACATTATCTCGACCTCCAAAGTTTGATAATCCCTTAAAAGCTTTAAGAGTTACTTAAACATGTTTTCACGGTAACTTGATTTACTTGTCAATGTTTATTTTGACATTTTTTTAGTTAATACCTAGAATATAAGAATTTATTATAATAACACATTATATAGAGAGCCGTTTGTAGTGACCCTACTTGCTGCGCCAACGGTCGCGGGTTCGAGCCCCGCTGGGGGCAATCATTTGTTGAGCACGAATGTTTGTACTCCAGTCATAGGTGTTTATATTTATAATATGCATGTATTTAAATTTATATATGTGATGTGTATCAAGTATCAACCTTGTGGTAAGCGTATCACAAGCCTCGTTGCTTACCTCGGAACCAGATGGCGCTGTGTGTAATAATGTCCCAACATATTATTTATTTATTTATAGTGATACAAGAGTGTATTTTTAAGCCTTGCTCGAAGCAGTTGAATAGTAAAAGCACAGATCACACTAGTATACTAGATAAAAGCTTTTATAATGCTTTATTTACTGTCACGACTGTTTTATGTATAATCATTTTTTTTATAGTAAAAAGGGGGCAAACGGGCAGGAGGCTCACCTGATGGGAAGTGATCACCTCCGCCCATGGACATATGCAAGCCAGGCTTGCAGATGCCTTGCCGGCCTTTCAGGAAAGGGAGGGATGGAGGATGAAGGGAAGAGGGAGGGGGGAAGGAGAGTGGGCCTCCCGGACACTCACTCACCGGACGAAACGCGACAGCAAACACAACAAGCATGGCACTACCACTTTAGAAAATTCATATGTATTTCAATGACAAATAAAACGTTTAATAAATAAATGTATCAGTTAGTATCACTCATGAGGGTTTCTTTTCATCAATACAATATTTTTGCGGTACGTGTTTTGGTTTACGGTAAAATAATCTTTATTAAATTGTGATTTTGTCCTTTATATAAATTGTACAATGTGTGCAAAAAAAGCTGAAACTGAACTATTATAATATTATATATAGACTAACGATCGCGTTCTACTCATGTGCTTACAATTTTAAAGGATGTACCTGTCTGCATCTATAATCATAATCAGCCCTTTTTAACGTCCCTCTGCTGGGCAAGGGGCTTCCTTCAATGCGAGGAGGATCAGGCCATATTCCACCACGCTGGCCTAGTGCGTGTTGGCGGACTTCACATGTCTTTCGAAGACTTGCTAGGTTTTTTCAGACATGCAGGTTTCCTCACGATGTTTTCCTTCACCTTAAGACAAGTGGTAATCATCAAAGGAATGATTCGTACATGAAAATATCAGAGGTGCGAAAACCGGATTTGAACCCGCATCACTCGGTTATCCAAGCGAGCGCGTTACCTCTGTGCTACCGCTGTCATTCTATAATATTAATTATCATACAATATACACATACAAGCCGAAGCACAGTGAAAGCAAGTCGCTAGTAATTTTAAGTGTTTTTATTAATATAAATTCTACCTTCAATATTTAGATCTAGGTCGGCATTTAAAATAAAACAAAGACCATTCAGAACAGTTCAGCAAGACATGAATTTATCGACAACAATGATAGCAAACAATACTCGTACCGACTCGCAAACTGTTTGTGTATAATATTACACAAACACTAGTTGGAGCAACACTATATTGGAGCAATATGTAATGGAAACTATTTATTCTAAAAATATTGTCGTATAATATAATAATAGTATTGGAAAGGACCAAGTTTTTATTAATTTTCCATATAATATGATAAATACTTTTTTTTTTTTTTATAATTGCATATTATACTATTGCAGAAGAAAAATGAACATCACTACATATAAAGCAACTTCCTCCGCCGCGTCTATGTCTGTCTGTGCGAGGTAAATTCAAAAAATACTGCATCGATTTTCATGCTATTTTCACCAATAGATAGAGTGGTTCTCGAGGAAAGGCTTTGTATATAATTTATCAAGGTTTTTTACTTTTACTAGCGGAACCCGCCTTAACTAGCGTTTTTTTTTACCTAGGGACGAGCCCGAGCAAAGCAGGGTGAGTAACTAATATCTGTCCGCGAATCTGCGATGTAGAAGTTTACGAAGGTTTTAACTTAAATATTAGTTTCACCTTTGTGGTTAAATGCACTAAAAGCGAAATGTATAAGACCCAATTTTAGACTTTCTCTTAAATCGTGTGAAGTAGCGAGTCTAGACTAGCAATTACTTATTATCTGCTCGATCCGTTACAGGGCTCTATTAAAATTACGTATTGAGGTGATTATAAGGACTTATCGCTTTCGAATTCTTCTTAATATCTGAATGGTTTGCTTTCTAGAGCCTATTTATTTATGTTACTCCAGTTCATAGTCCATCACTGTATTTAATTTCATTCAAATTCATACAATCGATTCAGGGTGAAAGGATAACACAAACGTATGTATGTAGGAATGTATAAACAGACCCACACAAATACATATGCACAATGCACATACATAAATTCGAGTTTGTTGTTTTGTTGTTTGTTTGTAGTCTTTGCCAATGTCTTGAAAAATTGAAAAGACATGAAGAAGTATAACCCTATAATATTCTATTGTCTAAATTCGTTATTACACTTTGACTTTTATTGTTATACATATACTAGCTGTACCCGCGGCTTCGCCCGCGTTCATTTTTTTAATTGCTAAACAACCTCATTGGGTTGATCTGTAGGAAAAAAAAATTGAAAGAAAAATTTAGGGGTGGACTACCCTTAACATTTAGGGGGATGAAAAATAGATGTTGGCCGATTCTCCACCCTGGCCGACAATCACGCTAAGGATCACAAAAATCGGTCGAGCCGTTTCGGAGGAGTTCAAGTTCGAACCCCGTGACATTTTAATTAACAAATAAAATATAAGAGTTGATCGTAGAGGATGAAAATTTAGGGTTGTATGTATTTTTGTATGCTGTGTCATAAAAAAATAAAAACAAAAAAATTTGCCTAAAATATAAAAAATAAAATTTAGGGGTGGACTACCCTTAGAATAAAATTTAGGGGGATGAAAAATTGATATTGGCCGATTCTCAGACCTACTCAATATGCTCACAAAATTTCATGAGATACGGTCAAGCTGTTTCGGAGGAGTTCAAGTTCGAAACCCCGTGACACGAGAATTTTATATATAAGATTATGAGATGTCTGGTTCAGTTAGAGGTCACGGGTTCGAGTCTCTGGGAGATTCATTTGTGTAATGAGCACGAATGCTTATACTCTAGTTGTGGGTGTTAATATTTATAATATGTATGTATTTAAAGTTATATACAGTATATGTAGTGTATCAACTATTTGTTTTCCATAAGGCTGTGGCTGTATGTATTTATTACTATAATTTATTATATATTAAGAATTTGTGCATATAGTTTATAGTGACCCTACTTTCTTACGCTAGCGGTCGCGGGATCGAGTCCTGCTGGGGCATTCATTTGTTGAACTCAGATGTTTGTACTCCAGTCATGGGTGTTTATATTTATAATATGTATGTATTTAAACTTATATATGTAGTGTATCAACTATCTGGTATCCGTAACACAAGCTTGATACGTAGTTTATCACGGAACCAATGGCGCTATTGTAATAATGTCCCAACATATAAAAACCCAACAGTGTCCTATTTAAAAATCTCTTGCGAGCGACAACAGAAAAGAATTATGAAAATACTTGTTCTAGTTTCTTCGCCTCAAACTTTGCCTAAAATATTTCTTAAAACTATATTCAGTATATCAAGTTCCGGTATACATAATATATAAAAGTAATAGGATTAATGTTTTATTACGTATGAGGCATCTCTTAGTGCTTATGTAAATTGTGAGTCACTTGACCGATATAATATATACAACTTGCGAGTCGCCCTCGCTTCGCTCGGGCTCGTCCCTAGTTTTAGCACAACCGAAGCCGCGGGGTTCCGCTAGTTACACATATAAACCTTCCTCTTGAATCACTCTATCTATTAAAAAAACCGCATCAAAATCCGTTGCGTAGTTTTAAAGATTTAAGCGTACATAGGGATATAGGGACAGAGAAAGCGCTAGTATAGTAAAAAATACATAATATTTTTTACTATACTAGCGAATCACCCTTACTTCGCACGGGTTCGTCTATACGTTAGAATAATTTTCTCAGACTGAGATATTTTTTAGGGGAAAGTATTCTATATTATCTAGTTATCATCATACTAAACATCAAAACCTATTCAGTAGATTCCTCGTGATGTATTCAAGAGAAACAGACAGACAAACAAAAATATTTAAAGCTGTATATTCGGCTTCCGTTATGAGTTCGCTTAATGCCAGGGAAAAAACGTTTCGGATCGGATAAGTTAATATCTAGAGATATTAATATATTTTTTCATTTCGTAAAAAGCAGGACAATGTTCCCCGCATCCCTGCTATTTCTTATATTTAGTTAGGTACTTTTTTATTATACAACTTCCGGTTCCGATAGAAAAATATTGTAGAGCAACTTAGATTTTACGTCTAACTATAAAGAAATAGTTCTCGTAAACAGCGCCACTTATAAAATCTTACTAAAGTTGAAAATTCTATCAAAATCTACATCCAAAACCCATAAAAATACAAAAAAATCTCAAAATATAGAAATAGTTTTTGTAAATATATATAACAATATACTTTAAACCCCCAGGAAAGTAGCGATTTTAAAATAGCAACTTGTAAAGCAGACAAGTTACTGTATAATTGCATATAAAACCATAATACATATTAAAACGTTCAATTCACATTCACAGTTAGGTAGACTTTCTCCTTTAGCGCTCTATGAAAATAGTTAAGTACTTACGATGTAAAGATCGATATTGAAAGGCTTTATATAAAGACTAGCGATAGACCCTTGCTCCGATCGGATTCGTTTAATAGTTCTTTTTAACGGTTACAAATTTTTGAGATATGAGATATTCTTCCGTAAAAAAAGCTGAAATAAGCAGTTATCATCATACTTATTTTTTTCAAAATCTGTCCAATGGTTACGTCGAGATGAGTTCCCAGACAGACAGATGGATAAAAATTCTAAAAACAATAGATAAGCCTTTGTATAGATAATAATGACATATAAATTATATTTTCCAAAAAATATTTCACGTACAAATTTGACTCTGAATTTTATTATACAGCTCATATCTATTACCACAGAATATATAATATATCTATTATTTTAAATAGAAATCCCATTATATTTGTCATAAAATATTAGAGTTTTTATTAAAAGAAAAAACGTACAAGTTAACAATATTAAAAAAACTAATTAAAATTATAGCATGTAACAAAATCTCCAAATACGCAGTTACCTACTTAAAAGTGAACTGCATATTATCTCAGATGTTTTTTTTGCCTATTATTATTAATAAAACTAACAAGTTCTAGAGCGTTTGTTGAACCGGAAATGAGGAATGAAATAATTATAATATAGTCATATTAAACCTTTCACCATCTTTTATTGATGTAGAAAATAAAATATTTGTTAATATATTGTGCGATAATAGGATCATTACCCAAAGTGCAGTAATCGAACTTATGGTATTAGATTTGTATCAGAAATTAAAGGTTATATAGACTGACTTTAAACATTTCAGATGTTTTTATCAAAATATTAGCGCAAATATTATTTTAACTATTAGTTTTTTTATTTTTTGTGGTTTTTGCGGATTTATTTTAAATGCTATAAATGGTATAACTTAACAGTTTTGATTTCGAGGTAGTATTTTTAAACAATAAGATTTGAACATTAATAGTGTTCTAAAGTCAACTAAAAAAACTTTATTATGTTTGTCACGCAATGTTATCTTTAGCTACTATGCAGTCAACGAAAATTATTACAATCTATGTTCAATTATAGTCTAAATAAATGTTGATAAGATACTTTATTGTATAAATATAGTAATTAAGTAAATGAAAAATTGTATCGTAAGAAACAGTCGTTAATATTGGTGACAAAATTTGTCCAAGGCTTTTTTGTATTCATTATTTGTTACATATCATAAGTACTAATGAATTCAGGTATTTTTATGGAAATTATTATCTATCATGATTACCACTTGTCTTACGGTGAAGGAAAACATCGTGAGGAAACCTGCATGTCTTAGAAAACCATAGCAAGTTTTTCGAAAGACATGTGAAGTCCGCCAACACGCACTAGGCCAGCGCGGTGGATTATGGCCTGATCCCCCTTGTACTGAGGGAGGCCCGTGACCAGCAGTGGGACGTTAAGAAAGGAAAAATATCAGCGGTATGCGACCCAGATTTGAACCCGCATCACTCAATTATCTAAGCGAACGCGTTACCGCTGGGCTCCCACTGCCTTTTTTTAGGGAAAAATAAACCTTTTAATCATAATCGGTTGATCATGCTTTCATTTATTTGTACGATAAATCAATCTGATACACTGTCCAAAGTTATACAGTAGAAAAAAGTATTTATTTTTTCCTTACCACAAAATGTAACGTCTTTAAAATAGAGTTTAAAAAGACTTTAAAAAAGAATTTCAGATTTTTAAAGTAAATATGTAGGGTATTATAAAGAAATTATAACATTTATAATTTCCATGTAAGTTTACTTTCTTCTATCGAATATTGACATCGCACGTGACAGGTCTTAACTATGCAGTCGATCGTTTAGTATATTTTCTTTTATTTTAAAGTTGCCACGTCAATTTATAATAACTACTGTTCACTCGAAAATCTAATTATAACTTTATTAAAATTCATAATTAAATTTTATGAAAACAATTCACTAAAGTATATAAAAAGCTGACTGACTTTATTTTCAACTCTAAAGCTCTCTAAAGCTACTATGCAAAAAAAAACAAGAAAATCGCTTGACAGGATAAAAAGCTTTGAACTATTTTGGACAGGCTAATTTTTATCTCGGAAATTATCCCTTAGAGGACGAAAAGAGGGATGAAAGTTTATAATGGGGAATCATTACTCTACCTAGTAAGGGATACAAAATATAAACATAGTTTCTATTCCATACTTATAATGTTCTCCGACCGATTCCGGCCAATCCAATCTCATTGAGACTGGCCAACCGCGCAGGAGATATTATAGTGCACAAGTGTACGCGCAGACACAAGTGCACTCTCTATTCCTATCACTCTCATACTCCGGTGGGACGACTACTCGACACGACCAGTGAGAGCTAAGGCGCAGGACCGACGGCTTTACGTGCTCTCCGAGGCACGGGGGTGACACACCGCCAACTTCCCAACTCCGGGCTCTTACTGAGGCTTACTAAACAGAAAGACTCAATAATTAAACTTGACCCGACCTGGGACTCGAACCCAGACCCTCTCGATGTATGACCGTACCTGCTAGCCACTACACCACCGAGGCAGTTAAACACAAACACGAGGCAGTTACGCGTAGACGATGCTAAAGAGTAAAGGAGTAAGCTCGGTGCTATAATACTTCATGATAGCACCGAGCTTACTCCTTTACTCTTTAGCATACTAAAGATGAACCCGAGCGAAGCAAGGCTGAATCTAGTCATTAACAATATGAACGTCTTCTATTTTTTTTTAATCTAAGAAGTAAGTAAAGATCTGCCATCGCATCGTTCTGACCGTTTTCCGCCTGCAACAGACCGGGACAAACACATTTAGTAATGCCAAAATAAGGCTAATAGAAATTTGCACTATACAGTAATCGAAAACGTGACCTTATGCACATTTAGTAATACTGCATAACAAATTACTAGTAACTTTAATTTAGAAAAAAACTATCATCTTAGATATTATATAAGTTAAACAAAGGAAGCGTTTGAAGAAATATATAATTTTTATACGTATAACCAATAAAATGATCCGAAAAGTTTAAAAATATTCGCAATCTACCAACGAGAGGAAAGGCGATTTGGAAGTAACTGTATAGAGTGGTTAATGCTGTGTTTAATCTATACAAGTATCAAATCGTTAATGTTTCGTTAAAGCTGTATTTTAATTTTTTTTAGTTTTTTTGAGGGTGTGTCAAGGATAGATTATTATTTCTTCTATTATAAACATATAGATCGTACCCAGAGATGAACTCAAGCAAAGCAAGGGGGAATTACTAGTTTTACATCATTGTCTAATTATATTTGTTTATTATTCTTTCTCTGTTTGTACTTTAAGAATTATCTATGGTTCTTATTCTTTTACTTAAAAAACATAGTTTAGGTTTTAAAACAAGTTATGGTTATACTAAAAACCACTTGTTATATTCATTAAAATATTACATTTTTTACCCAAAATTTTCGTTTCGATATTAAATTGTACACTCTTGAAGTTTTTAAAAGCTGATATATAGAAAAACTAAAGCGAATTAATCTATCACAAGTATTTTCATCTAGTCTTTAAAACCAAAAGGTTTTTCTTTTAAAAACAAATATATTTAAATTAATATTATTAATATTATGTAAATTTAATTCAGTCAACTCAAACTTCAAAGTCGAATCAAATACCGCGTTATATTCAAATTACAATATTACAAGTTCTCAAACATTAATTCGAAGATGTTCAAAATTATAAACTTCCTATTGTTTTATAAATTAGTTTCTGGCTGGTGGTCGTATTCTGTATAATTTATTATATAACCTACAAATGGACCTTTTAACTTTACTCTCTGAAAGGGTAAACCTACATCAGTCAATATAAATAGGTAAATTGAAGTGTCTGTTTTTAATTTTAAATTAACAGTTTTTCACTAAATGCATACGAAAGTATGTACGGTACTTAGATCAAAAAAATAATTGTTAAATTTTTGAAGTGAAACTTCTTTAGAATCGTTGTGATTTCAAACTCGATGAAACGAAAAAAAAGTGCGTGTGTACAAAGTACACATGTCAGATGTAAAACTTGAATTTAAATTAAGGCTAACTCTTCCCCGTCTCTGAGCGCCTGGTATTATGGACTTATTTTTTTCGTTTCATCGAGTTCGAAATCACAACGATTCTAAAGAAGTTTCACTTCAAAAATAAGTCTATAGTACCAGGCACTCAGAGACGGGGAAGAGTTAGCCTTAATTTAAATTCAAGTTTTACTTCTGACGTGTGTACTTTGTACACACGCACTTTTATTGTCTTCTGTCTGTTTGTTGCAAATCTCTGAAACGGCTGGACTGATTTTAACGGGACTTTCACTCGCAGATAGCTAATGTTGTAAGGAGTTAAGTTAAAGTAAGTAAAGACTTAGGTACTTTTATTTTATTAGAAAAATATAAAAACGATTTTAATTTATTTTAACTTACGCCCATCGAAGCGGGCCGGGTTTGCTAGTATATAATATGTCGGCCTTCCTGCCTGGATAGTGTGATGCCTAGCATGTACGGCATATTCGAAGGTCTTGGTTCAAGCCCCATACGTCCATTCCTCAGTGAGTGTTTCATAATTATCTATCGTTTTCTTTCATCCATATTGAACGATTATTATAGATTTCTCTGTAATGATATATTAAATTTTCAACTATAATAAAATGTTATTGGTTTATTTAGTAATAAAAATGATAATAAATTATATAAAACATATTATAAATTTGTTTCTCAATGGTAATTGTATTTTTTTTAATTTAAAATATTATAAAATGAAGCCTTTCAAGCAAACAAGATTAATTTTGATTAATTTTAAATAAAATATCCATTTTTCAAACATTTAAAACTAAAATGTTAGAAGTAACCAAAATGTTAGTTAAAAATGTTCATTTTTACCCAAAGTCATAAACAAAATGAACAAAATAATGAAAATTCTTAATAAATATTAATAGAAAATCGTAATGAAAGGCAGCGATGATAATTTATTCAAATGTTGGTAAGACTGTTTGGCCGAGGGTATAATTTTAGCCTCTCTATATAATATTAGATATTTCGTTTGTAATGGTAAGCTTATATGCCTCTTAATCATATTCTAGTTTAAATTTTATGTAGAGCGAAAACAATTAACTATCTATTCATTTTTGCTATTTAAATATTGTTAATATAATACATTATTATTAAAAAACTGACCTCTAGGTTAGGACAGCTTGGCAAACGGAAACGAGGGAAGACGAGATCGTGCGTATAGCTGGATAACGATAGAGGGCAGTAGCGCAGGAGATGAAAAACTAGCATTCTCTGGAGGAGGCCTTTACTTTAGAGGTTCTCAAATAGATATGAGTGTCAATTTTGTATATTATAACGTTTAGCAATAAAAGCCTTTTTTTATTTTTATTATTATTATGTATTAGCTCGTAGGTAAAAAAACATACATCTAATGTAACTATATAATAAAATCTCTATGTAATAATCTAAATAAGACGACTATATAATTAAATATTTTTTTAAAAATAAAAGTCATTATTATCGACACATCTTCAGAATTACAAATTTAAATAGGGAGACCGGGGCCACAATTAACAGAGGTAAGTATTAACAAGCAAAATTCTCTAAAACTATACCTACTACACCTCCACTGCGTGTCTTAGTTTGTCAATTAATCGAGCCGTATGGCATGGTATTAGTCAGTTGCGGTCCGCGCATCATTTGCGTATGTTGTATGCAGGTCGATATTTTGAAGCAGGTAACGATCATTTTATAGTTTACGATTTTTTGATTTGTACAAGAATGATAAAGTGTTGTAATTACATTTTTTATCTTCCTAGTAGCATATTTCATACTGAACAATTCTACGTTTCATTTGTGACATAACTATTGACCAATATTTTATTACGTTATTTAATAATAAAAATGTACCTTTGGGGCTATAATTAACACATTGGAGGGGCTTGTTTTAACACGTTAATACCTACCCCAGATATAGGGGCTAGTATAAACAGGGTAGCTGAATGTTTGTGAATTATTATTTAATACTTTTTTTTATGACAGCATGAGAACTTATAAACTGAAAACTACACGTGGTATCACATCATTAGAGCTCTACGAGCTAGCTGCGCTAGAGAACATTGAGAAGAAAAGAAATTACAGGGATGTAACTAAAGAATTTGACCTCTGTTATGATTTATAATTTTGTGAAAAAGAAAAAACCGGGTAGCAAAGTAAGAGAAATCGAGGGCAACCCTTAAATTTTATCGACATTGATTACCGTTTTCATATATTTTCTAAAGTTGTTCAAGAATTTGTGATGATGTAAGGTATATCTCCTCAACGGTTAGGAGTTGAAAGAAAATTCTTTTAATATATGAACTGATAGTCATATATTAATATGTCGTGATAGTATGTGATAATAGTCGTATTCCTTCAGGATATTAGGTGGATTGATAATAGAAGGTAAATCTTATTAACGTCTACGAGTTACGTGGAAAAATAGACGTGGACAAATCTCGATTGACTATTGTCGTTCATTTCAAAACTTCGCTGACTTATTGGAACAGTAGTTTAGTTAACCTTCCAATATTATATTAATAAACATAATATCTAATTTCCACAAAAAATTAAAAATAAATTATTTTTTAACAAAAATGAAAACCGACTTCAAAACGTTACAAATCGAAACTAAAAATAAAATAAAATAATTTTAATTAAGTACTTAAGTAGTTATTGTTGGAGTCGGTGCCAGCCAAAGCAAAATAATCTTAATGTAATTTAATTAATGTATCAATTATTCGTAAATATAATCAAAATATCCGTTCGAAAGTTAATTGCAAAGGCAGGATAAAACTGTCCTTCTTGACTGGCACCGACTCCAACAATAACTTCTTAAGTACTTGATTAAAATTATTTTTAGTTTCGATTTGTAACGTTTTGAGTCGGTTTTCATTTTTGTTAAAAAATAAATTAATAATTTTGTTATCATCAGTTTATAAGAAAACGTGTGTTTTTCTTTACACAGTCAGCATAACGTCAGCATAACATATGTTAATTTTTACCCCTTCAGTTAATACCTGCCCCACACCTGTTAATTCTAACCCCAAACGTGAGGTAACAATTAACAACTGCCATTTTTAAGAAAAAGCGTTCTATTTACGGCATCGTTTCTATTATGTTTGTTTTGAGATAATTACGTAAAACCTGAATAATTAAAGCATCATGTATTCTAAAAATCAAGTCTAAATGTTGAATAATTTTTAAGCTACAACTAAAAGTACATTTTTTGTTAATTGTGGCCCCGGTCTCCCCTATCTATCTGTCTGTGAACGCATCACGGGAAAAGTATTAGACAGATTTTGATGCAATTTCGTATCTTGAAAGGTACTTATCCGAGTCAAAATACACTTTTACTTTGTGAAAATATCATATTTCTCAGAAATCTATATTAAACGTTAAAACGTATCTATGGATGAACCCGAGCAGACCAAGGGCGATACGCCAAAGCAACTCGGCCAAACTATATATAAAAAAAAGTGCGTGTGTACAAAGTACACGTGTCAGAAGTAAAACTTGAATTTAAATTAAGGCTACCTCTTCCCCGTCTCTGAGCGCCTGGTACTATGGACTTATTTTTTCGTTTCATCGAGTTTAAAATCACTAAGATTCTAAAGAAGTTTCACTTCAATAAAGGTACCTTTTACCGCAATACGTTATTCAGTTTATAATAATATGATTTACATACTTTAAAACCATGGACGTATTAACTAAGGACGAGACACATAAGCTGACGTACCTTTACCGGCCTTGACAGTAATCAGGATATTTTAGGCCTGGCCGTTTGATTTTACGTCAGTCTCAAGCACTTACTTGTCAACAAAACATCTCCCAAAAATGACTAAATGTTCTATTAGATGGTGTAAAAACTAAAGCAGCGGAAGCAGCACTATTTCTTTTCACTTGTAAGTAATATATTTGATTACATTTAATGTTATTTATCACAAAATTTAAGTAAATGTAAAATCAAATTTCATATTATTCAACTATGTTAAATATAGTCGATATATCTATGTATTGTTGACATCTGACAACCATCATAAAATGGCTGGATTATACCGTTCAAAACAAATGACAGAACCGTCGAGTAAGTCCATTTGACAGCGACTAGTGCTTGACAATGTCGAAAAATATATCGATATTTGACGAAATAACTAAGCGAATAATGGATGTTATTTGTACAGTACAATAACATAAAATACTTTTATCGCAGTATCCTACAATCTGATGACAATAAATTTATAATAATATTTTTATAATTAAATAAAAACATTATAAATGCAAAAATTATAATTAGTATGTGTACTTAATTTTTATTTTATTTTAACACATAAATTACACAAAATTTTAGATTTCCTAGGGATCCTTCTCGAAAGAGAAAAGAAATTCTTAACAAAAAATTTGAAGTCTATAATAACTATAATTGAGTAAAAAGTTCATAACAATGTCCTGCTTATTTTAGTATAATTAAAATATAAATACCGGAAGCTTACCCCACCTTTATTCTCCCTTTATTTTCTTTGCCTTACAGCTTATTTATGATACGCCTTTTCTTTCCCATTCGAACGTTCTGGGTTTGATTGTCGGCGAAAAATCAAACAATATTTATTATTAATATTTAAAATGTCATTGATGTATGTATTTTATCGACTACGTTCAAGCACTAGCATTAGAGTGAATTTTGATGTATTGTGTCAATTCTTTGTGTGCGTTATACTTCAAATGGTTGAAAGTGTTTTCATGCATTTGTATTTTATGACTGGTCCTTAGGTAATACGTCCATGTTTAAAACCATCGCCCATTATAATGATTGCATGGTTGATGTACCATAATTTTTAATAGAACAAATACTCGTGTATCTACATACCTATGTACTTATATGTAGTATGTTTACACACAACTAGTTAAAATCATCCCCTCTTTTGTATTCAGTCCTTTTTAACGTCCCCTGCTTTAAGCGTCCCCTGGTTGACTTACGCTAATTATTTAAATTGTATTAATTAATTAATTACATGACAGTGGTAGCACAGCGGTATCATTACTATCATGATTGCCACTTGTCTTACGGTGAAGGAAAACATCGTGAGGAAACCTGCATGTCTGAGAAAACCTATCAAGTTTGCGAAAGACATGTGAAGTCCGCCAACACGCACTAGGCCAGCGCGGTGGACTATGGCCTTATCCCTTTCGTACTGAAGGAGGCTCGAGCCCAGCTGTGGAACGTTAAATAAGGGCTGATGATGATGATGATGATGTTGAATTAATTAATTATACTTATCTTATGAAATTATTGATTTGAATGTATACCTTTGATTATAGCAAGTGAATTTTATGTACACTTTTAAAGACTTACATATTTGACTGTTTCTTGTTTTTAATAATAAAGTTCACAAATGTTTTAATATGTATGTTGTTAGTGTACTTTTATAAATAAAGAAATAAATAAAAATAAATACTAGATGAATCAGGCTATTCTACTCTGGCCTGGATCGGTTATATTACGTCTTACGAAAACTAAAATACACAAGTTAACTCTTAGAGGTACGAGATTCAAAATTCGAACCCGCTTCCCTTACTTTTGGAAGTGAGTGCATTACCACTAGGCTTTCACTACCTCTAAACCTATTGTATTGATCTATAAGTAAGGTCAGTAAAACTGAATTCATTCTACCATTTCAATAGATTTCAAAACTTCAGGACAATAGATGCGATCCTCGTGAACTCCGTCATCCCATTGTATTTTCCTGCGTACAAAAAATAAAATAAAAAATAGAAAGTTATTCAGAGATGTGGGTAGATTTTTCAGCTTTGTTTATCCGTAGATGAAATTTATTGGAAGGTTATCGTTTAACGATTTTATTGAAGCAGTTATTTTTCCCCTAAAGCTGCATTTATATAAAAATATTCATAGATAATTTACTTATATTACGAAAAGCCACGAGGTTGTATTCTTTACCAGAATCTGTATCAAAATCTATCTAGCGGTTTTCTCGTTAGTCGGTTACATAGAGAAAGACAAACAGAAAGACAAAAAAGTCCTTAAATTCTAAACTATAAATTCGCCGTATGAATGATAATAATGACTTTCATCACTTTCAGATTTTCCTTATGAATAAAATAGAAATAAATATTGATTAGTGAAACATTCAAATATGTAACAGTAGATAAAAATTACATTTTCTTTTTAAAATGCCAATTAAATTTAACACAAAAAGTAAATGTAAACTGTTGTATCCCCTCGTAAGATTCCAAGCCTTTCGCGGGTTCCTCCATCGTACAGTCACTTCCGTCTTGTATAAAAACTTAGGCCATCAGCTTTGGAGTATCACTTTGTTTGGTACCGGCGTTATCTACACACACCGACATGAAGACTTTTGTAAGTGAATTTTTATTAAAAGTGCTATATGTTAGTTTAATAATCGATTAAATTGTAAAAAATCTAGACATATTATAACTAAATTCTAACTTAGTCGAATATTTTTTGCAAAATTTTGTTGAAATTGTCATTAATATCGATACATACGCCAAATATATAGTTTTTTAATTTTATCTGTTTTTTGTCTGTCTGTCGGTCTGTTTTTTTTATCTATACTAACCCTTAAAACGTATCTAGAGACCAAATGTGAGTTTATAATCGGTAATTTCTTATAACAATTTTTAAACATTTCAAATCTCTAAAAGCTTTGGTTTTATTATATTTTAATTGGCATTGATAGTACTATTTTAATATAATTCATTAATGGTCTATAAAGTTACTACGGCAGTATTGTATTTTTATTTTGTTTTTAAGTTTATTAGCTTATTTAGTATAAGAAGGCTGGAAACAATTGTTTCAGTTCTAAAGTTTTAATTAAACAAATTTTAAAACTTTCATATAAAGTTATAATAAATTAACTTAAATATAATATAAATCCGTATTTTAGTACATTTATTTTATAGTTATTTAATCGGTAAAAAGATTTTCTGAGAACTTATTAATGTTTCTAGAATATTTATATTTTAATACATTAAAAAACTTAAGTGAATACTCTTACTCTATTGAAGTCGGTCAAAAATTTGAACTCATAAGTTTCTGTTTTAAATTGAATATTTATACCATAATAACGTGATATTATCAAAGTAATTAACGTCGAAGTCATTTTTAGTATAATTTTGAAAGCTCTTATTAGAAATATAATATAATAACTAACGAAACTTAATGGAACATGAGCGCTGTAGTGCGCAGTAAATATTTCTCTCTATCAATAGAGCCTTTCATATAATTAATAATCTGGGACATAAACTTTTTCATTCGTATAAAAATACAAGCAGAAAGTTTAAAGAGAAACTAAATCTAATTTATCTTAGAAAAAGAATTAGGTTTCCTCTTAAAAAAAATTAAGCCGACATAATTATATCGCTAGTACAATGCTGTGCTTATTATACTCGTATTAAGTTAATGCTTTGCCTTAAAACTATTGTTTTACTTCAGGGTGTAAAGATTTCAATCACATAATTTGCTTCCTTCTTACACCTGCCATTTAATAATGTCACTTATTCAAGTTAAAAATTCTGATTTGTTTTGTAATACAATATTTTTTGACTCCTTCAAGTAGTATTTATAAAAAATTAAGAAAAACTGACAGCAATAATCTTATATATAAAATTCTCGTGTCACAATGTTCGTTCCCATACTCCTCCGAAACGGCTTGACCGATTGTCATGAAATTTTGTGAGCATATTGAGTAGGTCTGAGAATCGGCCAACATTTTTTTTTCATCCCCCTAAATGTTAAGGGTAGTCCACCCCTTAAATTTTTATTTTTATTTTTTAGGCAAATTTTTTTTGTTTTTATTTTTTAATGACACAGCATACAAAAATACATACAACCCTAAATTTTCACCCCTCTACGATCAACCCTTATATTTTATTTGTTAATTAAAATGTCACGGGGTTCGAACTTGAACTCCTCCGAAACGGCTCGACCGATTTTTGTGATCCTTAGCGTGATTGTCGGCCAGGGTGGAGAATCGGCCAACATCTATTTTTCATCCCCCTAAATGTTAAGGGTAGTCCACACCTAAATTTTTATTTTTTATTTTTTAGACATTTTTTTTTCCTACAGATCAACCCAATGTGGTTGATTAGCAATTAAAAAAATGAACGCGGGCGAAGCCGCGTGTACAGCTAGTTTGTTAATAAATCTGTCAAAAAATCTCAAGACTCTCAGAGGTAGCTAAATTCAGTAATATACCTATAAAGTTACATTTTGTAATTTTTCGATCTTGATCTAGTTATATAATAATATATAACTAAGTCAAATCTGTACATTATATATATTTTCTAATATCATATTGAAGTAGTCATTATTATAGATACAGAGGCAGAATCTTTAGTTTTTAGGATTTTTGTCCGTTTGTCTGTGAGTCACTACTAATAAATAAAGTGCTCGAATTAAAGCTAAATTTCCAAAACCGTTTTTCCGATTTTTTTATGTATACTGTATTGTAATGTACAGTAATATATTAGTATTGAGTATATAGAGATTTTTTCTAATCAATTATACAATATGAAGTGACAAATAGCCCATTAGCTACCTGTCATGGCGACAAGTTAACACTTTAATAGTACATACACAAAATCGACTTAAATACCTAGTATTAAAAGCTATATTCGCATGTACTGGAATTCTAAGCCCGTTACATAGGTAATGAACGTTGAACAACTTTTAACATGTTACATACGTATGTAGCGTCAAACAGAAAATATATTTTTTATATTTCATTATAATTATTTTTATAATATTTATTCCATCTATGTATATGTTTAAAATTACCTCATCTATGAAAGTGGCAAAATCTACAAATCCGAATAAGGAGTTATTTTAATAAGAATATGTACTAAATTAAAAAAAAAAACATTTGTTTTTTTATGCTAGCCGTACAAAGATAAATGAGTTGAAACTGGAAGCTAGTTTTGCGAATGTTGATATATAAAATACCTTGTTTTGCACCTATAAATGTATAAGCGAATTTTAATTACATAATAGTTAGTTTGCAACAACTTATTCTTTATAATAATAAAGTATAATGAATAAAAGGTTTTAACTGAAGATGCTCTAGAAGTCAAAATAGGTGTGATGTAAATTACGCGAGATACTGAAATTACTGAAAATAAATTCCCATTATATAGACTGTTACCAAAAGCTATTCAAGAATGGAGCATATTCATATTATGTATTTACTATATGGGACCTCCATCACTAATACAAAAGTTTTTGTAAATGTATATAATTTTTACTCCATTATAAAAATTCTTAATAGATTGGGATGAAATATACTATATATAAGTATAGTTATTGCTAGGTGTTCAGGGACGTACCAGAGCAAAGCGAAGTTATAACATTGTCCGATATTTTAAAAATAATTCTTTTTATAAAACATAATACAAAGAAAGAAAGAAAAGTCAATACAATTTTAAAAAGTTTTACAAATAAATTAATCAATATACGTCATGTAGATTGTTTATTTTATAAATGAAAAACAATTCCATTCTCAAATACGAATTCACCTAAATTGTAATTTAAATACTGTGAGGCACTTACAAAATCTCCGTGGTTTTTACGTACATTGTGGTAAACGTTATTTTCATCATTCGCGGTTGCTAATTGGATTTCTTAAACTCCTTGCTTTGGCGTATTTTATTAAAAAGTTAAATATTTTTATGTTATGTGTAACTAATTTTTGTTATAAATTGAACTATCATTCATAATTGAATATTATTTAACTTAATATTAATATTATAATAGTGGTAATTCTTGATTGTTTGTTTTTACTTGACGACGAAATAAGATAATAGATTAGCGTGATTTTTTGTATAGAGACAGTTAGAGGGCTAGAGAGTAAAATGGGCTACTTACTTCTTTCTTTTAAACTAGAAAAACATTGAAAAACACGTTACAATATCATTTACAAATAATCTACCTATATGTATAATACAACATACTAAGTCTTGAATATTTGTAATTCCTGTACGTTAGTACGGTTGGATAGGATTGGATTAAATTTAGCAGATATAAGGCTATAACATATAACATCCCTAGGTACCTACTATAAGATATTTGATCGAAGCGAAGTAAAGACGAATATTTATCGAAAAATATATTTGAACCTGTGTTCTTTTATCTAAATTATGTTAACACATTTTCCCAACACAAATAAGCTAACAAGAAATAGTGTGGTAAAAATCTCCGGTTTCAAAGTCGATTGAACGATTACTATTGCCCGGTTAGGAACTCAGTCATGTGAAAATCGACTCAGAATCCAATTTATTCCTATTTCAAAAGAATTTATAGTGATGCCTGATATCGATATATGTTCAAATTGATAAAAATAAAAAGAGAAACGTTAGTTTATTTATCTTTGTGTAATAAAATTCTGAAACGTATCAATCTCTATCTATATATTAAATATTTTTTGAAAAATCTATAGTTTCTTTGGAATTTTGTCTGTCTGTCTGTCTGTCCGTCTATGACTGCATCACTAAAAAGCCTTGGTCATCCGAGTCAATATAATATAGGGATACTTTTTTCCTTAGAAATATATCTAATCTTTGAAAAATCTACTCTAACAATTAAAATGTACGAAACCTAGCAGAGCGAAAGTGTTACATATATAATACAAAAAATATTCGAAATAAAATTCATATTTTTACAGTAACACAATTTTTAATCTTATTTATATCTTAATAGCTGAAGCACAAATTATGTAAGTCTAATGGTAGCTAAGAGCATTTAACTGGCATAATGACACAAAGTGAACTAAAAAAACAAGTCGTTACGTTGTAAGAGAAAGGTAGATGTTAGATATCCTTATGAGAGTTATTAGTACTTTAATACGGTGTTTTAAGTTTTCATGCTCCATAATTCGTAAATTAGTAGCATGAAGTATTACATCCATATTTTTTTTGAATATTTTTCATTTAATGGTAATATTAAAGTGAAATCTTATTAACTGGATTGATAAAAATATTTTCAAATGAAATGAAAATATAATAAATAAACAGTAATAAAAATAATAAATAAATATGTTGGGACATTATTACACACAGTGCCATCTAGTTACGAGGTTAGCTATGAGGTTTTAAATACATACATAGTATAAATATAAACTCATGACTAGAGTACTCACATTTATGCTCTACAAATAGATGCCCCCAGTGGGACTCGAACCCGCAACCACGCACAACTAAACCAAACGTTCCGAATACTACGAGTAATATAAAAAAAATTTATATTATAAGTACTCGGAGTGCTTTAAATAAATTAAAATTTGCGACATTTTTTTTCAAATCGATGTACATGCTCACATGTCAACAACACTACGGATTAGGGAAGGCGGTTTATTTACGGATTTATATGACAAGTCTATACTTTGCCAAATAAACCAGTGAAGTAAAATCATTGGTAAGATTTATTTATTATATATTCAATATACGGTTCTAAGATAAACAAAAATTATATTGTTTTTGTAATATTGAATTAGTTTTATATCGTATTGATAAAATTAATTAAGTTTGAAAGAATGAATGAGTGAGATTAATAAAGAATGAGTGAGCAAGATGTACATATATATCTTTCTCTTTCATTTCTTAGACAGAAAATGCCATGCGTAACCATAGCAACGCATAAACGCCATGATCACCATATATACGCGGTACCGTATAGTACATCTTTCGAATCAAATCTTTGGTTATTGCCTTTTATATTTGAATACAAGAAATATAGAGCTTCCTCTATTATTACACGCCAAAGTGACTGTAATATAAGTAAAGGATTCGATCAGATACAAAACTTTTATCTGTTCAGAAATGTATTTGCCTTGTAAATAAAAGTAGATGTATTTGAAAAGACGATTTCCACTGTGTTTTTATCACATTTGGAATCTTTGGCATTTATAATATCACCCATATACCCAGTGGTTGCGTGAGGAACAGAGTGAAGGGGGTTCAAATCCCGAGTCTTGTATCCCTTATATTTTAAAGTACGAACCAATGAAAGAAAACATTATGATGAGACAACCATTTCTTTATATTTTCATTTTTAAAATTTTACTAAGACACTATGGTCAGATCTGCCTCTTATTCAAAGGAGAAGACATTAGAAATGGCTGGATACACGCGATTGACTTCTATATACTGAAACGACTAGCCCGATTTTGATAACATTTGGTTCACGAATAGACTACGAGTTTGCATAATGATGTCAAAGCGAAGCGCGAATAAGCCTCAAATAATAAATACTTTTTCTTACAAATGACTATTAAAGTATCTTGGATATTTAATGAATCTACATTCAATCACTATTAAAGTTAAGTGTTTCGGTTTAGATATCCTAAGAAACTAGTTTATCCGGTAGAAAGGCCGGTAAAAGGGACATTCACTTCTAACTATATGTTATGTATACACTTTTTGTTTGGATTTCACTTTCGAGACTTAGGTATCATCAAGTATATTTAATAATTGCTCTAGAGAATAACAAAAAAGTAACAAGGCTAAGTACGAATCAGACAAGTGAAGAAGGGTTCCGTATTAAAAGAAATGTAAATATTATATTATTATCTTAAAGTTGAAAAGGGGTTTTAGGAGATTTTAAGACAGTCAATTGAATTAGCCCATACAATATAGTTGAATAAAAATATAAAATTATTATTAATTAATTAGAGTATTTATCAAACTTACTATATCTGACTTTAAAACTATTGTATTTACGCTGCCAACAAGTTAGTTAGACGAACCTTTTTTATTGCGAGCTTTACTTAAGTGATTCAACGAACACTGGCAATGTAACATTCTATTATTGGTATTATATAACAATGTTACAATAACTTGAATGTCATAACGGAACCAGTGAAGCGTGGTCTAGTGATTCACCGTTTTGGAGATCTCTAAGACATATACAAAAACGTCTTTTGCTTATTTAATATAATATTAAAGATATCGCTTGAAAATGTAGCTTTTTTTTGTTGTGCTATTAAAAGCAACAAGATCAATCTATATTATGAAAAAAAATATTCTGATTAGCGAATCACCCTTGCTTCGCTCGCATACCAATGTAGAAACACACTTTAGTATAAGTATAAAAAAAATAAAAATAAAAAAGTTAACTTAATGTTTTTTTATATTTTTACTATTGAAAAATATTCAGTGTGTCTTCAATAACATACAAAATAATTATTGATCGAGCCATTCACGAGTTTTGCGCTTAGTAACTTTAATTTTTATTTAAATAGAAGAAGAAAATAGATAGATTATAAGTAGGTATATCTACAAAATGTCTCCGTAGCGAAAATAAATATTATTAATTTATTCGATACGCATTTCGCTCTTACCTTTTTCGATCTATAACAATAGAATTCGGAATTTTCTTCCGTTGCTTTAACAATTTTAAGTTACTAATAAAATGCCAGCCAACTTTACAATCGAGTAAAAAATTAGGCTATAACTGGAGCGTGACCACATTATATTTTTATTTTCCTAAAGAATTTATCATTGTATTTCTTTACTAAAGAAATTTTATTCAGAATATTCTACAAAAGCTGTTTTCTTAGAATTGGTTGAAAGTACTCTGATGCAATCATTCTCCAACGGAATTAAGCTACTTGTTTTAATTAGAACTGGCCTTATTGATAACTACCAACTATAAATAAATATATTTTGATAGACATATACGCGTACACACGTATTATAAAATATAATATAAAACTATAGATAGAGTACAAACATTTATGTTCAACAAATGATTTTTGTACTTGCATTACTGTTTATATTTCTATGTGCAATAAAGAATGTAATGATTGTCCCCAGCGGGAATCGATCTCGCGAACGCTGTCACAACAAGTCGGGTCACTACAAACTGAGCCTGATCAAAAATGTTTTATTCAACTCCTATTATAAATATAAAATTTGTATGTGTGTATTTGTTTGTACACCTACAAGCTGAAACTACTGGACTGGTATCTAGGGACCCGAATGAAGTTGGGTTAAGACACTTATTTCAATATAAATACTAAAAGCTAAGTTTTAAATATTTTCGCGACTTTGGAATTTATCAAAACTACATTAAAAGCACAAGTTAATTTTTAATAAAGTAAAAGAGTTTCAGTATATAATTAAAAAGTTTAAAAAGTTCTTGTAAGTCTGAACTGCACTCTTATCAAACATTATTTATTTTTAATTAAACAAAGTATGCTAATCCAAAGCTCTACTTTACATACTTTGTATACAAATTGCTAGTTAAATATTAATTATATACTAATGTAGTTGTTAAATAGTAATTATGTCTGTACAAATAGTAATATCAATTAATTAGTTCTAATCTTCGTCTAAGGAATAATTATACAAACAGGATATGTTCATGTATAAAAACTATTTAGGAAGTAAAGAGTTACAAACAAACACTCATCGTTATTTTATTTATGCATTTACCATATATAGTGAATAATAATATTGAAATGTATCAGATTAAAAGAAAGCAAGTTATTTAAACTTTAATAGGAATGACTAAAGTATATTCGAAGCACTCGTAGTGAAAGGCAAAAAACAAGTGTTTTTATTAGATATAAAAACTTGTAGCATTACTCAAGCTGTGATGTGCTGCTAATGTAGATATAAAAATAATGAACTATCTTGAAGATTTATGGAAGAGAATGGTAACATTTGAAAGGCAACATTTCGCATATTTTACATAGTTTAATTAAAATTCGTATAATAAAAAATCTAATCTAAACTTTGTTGAGGCGTTTGTTAGTAAGTAATCGATATGAAAATTAATCCATATTATGATCTAAATTTGTAAGTCGGATAAAGTTTAAAATACTCTTATAATTTAATTTGATTCGATTTTAAGTTTAAAATCCTTTATAATGCTTCTTTTTATTAAAAAAAATGTACGGAAAGTTATCATCGAGCTGATGATGGATCCAGAGTTTACACAATGGATAATTATTATAATGGACTTGGTAGAATCGCAAATACATATTTTCAAATGGCAAAAGTTTCTAACTAAAATTTATATAAATTATATTTCCAACATAAGTCTGTTTTTTTGGATTAAAGTTTTTAGTTACCGATATAACAGGTAATTTTAAAGTAAAAAATAAATAAATATGATGCCATTACACCAAAAAAGCTTCTGAAATCGTAAAATGTATTTCATTTCAGAAATAAAACTCGATTGCAACATGATTTGAAATCAACTAAAAGTTAACCGTAAGCGTAATTGCACTGTACGTTAAAGTTTTGATACGTCCTTTAAATTCATACTTTCGAGCATTGGCATGTTAAACTAAAACTAATTTACCATGACTGAAAGAACTTTACTATTCGTATGAAGTTTTAAAAATTTTGAGTGCCAACAGTGATTTATAGAAGCGCTTGGCCGACGATGCGTTCAATAATTGGCAATTAAATAAATTTACCGAGATTGCATCAGCGCATTCGGCTCTTGGACTATTTTATCCCAACAATACTTGACAATAAATGGCCTTTATTTATTACATTATACAATATACATGTCAGGATATCAGATTTTTACTATACAAAATATATATGAATACTGTCGTAGGTGAAATAGATGGTAGACTTATGATTTATTTTGCAGTGCCGCATGAAATTTAAAATACATTTATCACAAGTTAAATCAGATACATAATTTGATTTATGGCTCAAAATTTAATATTTTCTTCACAAACTAAATATAGTACTTTCTTTTGCAGGTCTGTTTACTGGCGCTGGCGGTCGCCACATGCAAAGCCGGGTTCGAATCTGGATATGACCAAGGGAACAATGGTTTGGGCGATAATGGAGGTGGATTCCATTTTTCTGGTGGACATGACTCCTCTGGTGCTCAAAACCATGACTTTGGTGCTGCACAGGGCGGTCACGATTTTTCTGGCCAAGGAGGACAATACGGAGGTGGTCATGACTTCTCTGGTGGGCAAGGAAATGATCATACAATAGCCCTTTTACAAAGCCAAGACTCTGGCCATGGTCAACAGAATTTTAATTTCGGAGGTCACGATGGAGGTCAAAACTTTGGAGGGGATTCATACCTTCAAGCTGCTCATGATTTGGGCCAGCAGTACGATGGTGGAGATAGTGGTCACGGTGCTATTCAAGAACTAAATGGTCATGGCAGTAGTGGGCAAGACGGAGGGAGCTTTGGGCATTTCGAAGGCAATAGTGGTTCTAGTGGAAGTTATGGAGGTTTCGGCGGAAATGGAGGTCATGGAGGCCAACAAGGCTTTGTCCTTCAAGACGGAGGTCATGAATTCGGAGATCAACACAACTTCGGACATGCTGAAGCTATCCCAGTTGGAGAACATGTTGACGAAGAACATCCCGTCGAAGTGCCACTGTACAAGCACGTTACTGTGCCAATCCATAAGCCTCTTCACATTAATGTACCTAAACCCATCTTGATTGGTATCCCTCAGCCTTATCCTGTAAAAATCCAGGTCCACAAACCTGTTGCTGTTCCTGTAGAAACCGAAATCTCTATCCCAATTGAGAAAGTGGTGCCTTACCCAGTTGTCAAACACGTGCCCTACCCAGTCGAAAAGCACGTACCCATCAAGGTTGAGAAAACCGTGACCGTCCATGTACCCCAGCCATACCCTGTCAAAATCCCAATTTACAAAACCATCCATCACAAGGGTCACCATTACCATTGAGTATTGATGCTTGATTTGTTGCGTGCTTTGTAGTGTGTGTGTTCCGTGCCTTGTATATATTGTTATCTAATTTTAAGTCATTTTCAACGGTCTTCATGTTGTAGTTGATTTATTTATTGTTAAGATTGTTGTTGTTTATACCTTTATAAAATATACTTGTTACATGTAATAAATATTGTTTTATTTTTCACCCAATTGTATGAAAGCACGAAAGTGACAATAGCGTTCCAATATCCAATTATTTTTTGAAAGTTATTTTTTGTATTAATTGACTAGACGAAAATTATTCATCAGAAAAATAGATCAAAAAACTGCTCTTAAAAATGATTGTAACCTTCTTTTGATATTTCAAGAGAAAACTTGACATATTTTTTTCTCAAAAGAAAATTCATAATTTTGAGTCTCACTTATATATTATGTATGTGTGTCATTAAACTACTTGTATAAATATTTATGATCAGATTTAAATTGGTTATTATTCCGTAAGTACATCGATGGAGGAGGTTCTGGGTAGCAAATATCTTAATAGTCATCAAAATCAATATTGTAATGTATGTAATCAGCCCTTTTTACGTCACACTGCTGGGCACTGAGGTGAGTCCTTAGTTGTTCCAGAGTTGGCGGACATCGCATATCTTTCGAAAACTTGTTAGGTTCTCTCAGACATGTAAGGTTCCTCGCGATGTTTTCCTTTACCATAAGAGAATTAATAATCTGTGCTAGCTTTTACTTGTAGATTTATCAGGAAAATTGTTTTGATATTGCTATTGCTATTAGGTTACTGACACGGCGTACTATAATGGAGATCGCTGGTTCTATTTCCAATCGAAGTAAGTATTTCTTGTCATGTTATTTTTAACTTTTGAAGATTTCCCACTTTGTCCTAAACAATCGAAAACAAATCAGCCAGTGATGACGGCGCTAACAATGTTAAAGAGTATTTAAAATTTTTCTTAGTATGAAACAAAAAATATACGCGAAGATTAACTTCCGTCTAAAGCCAGATGTCTTATTCTACACGTGAGTTACGACGACATTCTCATAAGTAACTACTGTTTTATGTAACAAATTGCTTTAGGGTGAGACCACACAGAAATTGCAGGGCTGTTGAAATTAAATTATAAATCATTTTCACATTCTAAAATAATATTTACATTTCATAAATTACTAGCTATTTACCCTGCATTTGGTTTGGTTTCAAACGTAAAATATTTTAAATATGTAGTTAACATACTTACGTCATACATGTATACAACTATACATTATAGATTGTATCTTAATTTGATTATATTATGCTTGTGTAAAATAAAAAGGTGTCGCTATTTTACTAAAGTTTTTTTCACTATTTGCATATGTTATTACAATATTTCTCTGATTTAACTTTGGAAACTAATTATTTTTCGAAAACTTATTCTTCTTCTTACTTATTTTAATTAAAATTTCTATATATGTAACGATATTCTTAAATTCATTATTCAGTTTTCTAATATAGAAAGGAAATAGAGTATTTGCAAGCATAATTCTATCGAAATTCAAGCCAAGCGAAGATAATATCTTTTAAAAATTCATAACCAGTAACTTATAACATCATGGAATATAATGAAAATATTATGTCGGGAGAACACGAGACGAGATTCAGTATCATTTGGTAAATCCTTTATTATCCGACTTCCCCAGAAAAAGGATAGTGTCTACGGTTAGCTTGTATTGAAATAACATGACATGTTTGTTTTACAAGGTATTTTAGACATTTTTCATGTGTTATGCGATTTTAGCAAGGTTTTAAAAATATATTAATATTTTAGAGTAGTAGATTCTACAGCACAATGGACAGACAGACTGGAGTGTATTTTTATATTTTTATTGTGTTAGATGAGATGGCCTGCTTAGTGGTTGAAGGCTGAGGAATGGATGTGTGACTCCTGGTACTTCTCTAACAGCAGAATAGACCTTGAGAGCATTCTCCTAGTTTTATGGGGAAGACGGGGAAGTTTTCATCTATATCTAGTATTATTTTGATTGTATGTCTTTATTTGTTTGTATTTGTAAAGATGTATAAATGTTTAGATTTTTGTTATTCGTCCACGTTTGTTGATACAAAGCAATAGTATGAGATGATATTTATGCTGTTGATTTTTTACCTTTGACTCTACCCACTTATTATTAAGTGAAATTTTACTTATTAATTATATTTCCTTGTTTATTTTTTTCTTATATTTTTTGTCTCCGGACGATAAAAATAGAGATGAGAGAGGTCATAGACGAAAATGTATGTAAATATAAACATGATGATCGAAATTATGGCATATATACTTTCAATCAGGCATAAGCAACGCTTCGGTGCATCACTAGTTAATAAGTAACTTCTTAAGTCCTTACTACAGTTAAGACTAAACTAGTTGCTTAAACAAAACAAGTATATAGATTATAGAAACATAGTTGTACACGATTTCTGAACAACGTCACTTACTTCAATATTTCATCTCAACCACAAAGTGTAATTCGCCAACATTGTAGTAATTTAGATTTTAGTGAACACTATAATATAACTTATATTTGTTAGATCTACAAAATTTGCCTAATATTTTGTGAATATGTTGTGAATTTGGTTCATATTTTGTACTTAATATAATATATTATGTAAGATTAGAAAGCGAAGTGGGTTCAAATCCCGAATGTCGCATCTTTGGTATCCGAGACTTCTAATTTTAAAAGATAGGATAGTTTTTGTCGTGGTTGTTTTTTAATGGAGATATAACTATTTTCATACACATAATATAGAGATTGTGGAGAGAAAACCTGAGAAACTGCTACTCTACTACTACTACTGTCACAATGTGTGACTGTAAATTACAAAGAAAATAAGCAATCCTAACAAGATTCATATAATTTGTTAGATCATTAGACACTCGATTACTTATTAAATTAAAAAAGTTATTTTCTACAGTTTTAAAAATATAAAATATTTTTTTTAAATATACAAGTGTAGTAAATGCTGTAAAATCTAGGACATTGCTGTCAAAACTAACCACTTAATAATAAATTGGTTGATTCCCATAACGCCCAAAAATTTAATATTAACTTCACGAACTGAGACAATATATAATAAATCTTTATAAAACAAGCTAAATCAGAAAATATTTCAACACGAAAGTTTGCGAAAAATACAAATATTCCAACAAAGTTTTTTCTTCGCGGCGTCATATGTTCTTACGCCTCCGGCATTATGTTCTTTAGTGAATAAAGTATGTACAACTTTATATACTTTCGGTACTCTTGGGTTTCTTCGCTATAGACAATGCATAGTAGGCTAAATATTATAATTTCTACTTTAAAGAAAATATTACGTTGAAAAATGTGTTCTTGAACTAAAAACAAACTAAAGCCTACTGTAGATTAATTAAAAATTCAAAATATAATATAGTAAATATGACTGAGCTTTTATGTAATATTGCTTTAACATATACTAGCGACTCGCCTTAACTTCGATTTAGCGCGAGCGATGCCGCGGGTCCCACTAGTTATAAACCTTGTTTTTGAATCACTCTGTTTATTAAGAAAACCGCATCAAAATCCGTCACGTAGTTTTAAATATCACACGCAACACATACATAGGGATAGACAGACAGCGGGATGTGCCTTTGTTTTATACTATGTAGTGATAAATAAGATATAAAAAGTTTTAAAATCGATTTTCATCTCCGTTAGAAGATATCTTAGGGAGTAACACTAACTCTACCTTCCTCTTATTTTATTAATTCGCTTTTTACACAGTCCATAGTTGTTTTTTCTAGTTTAGTAAATAATTTTACATGAATATAAAATGTACTTGTTATAATTATAATACTCTTATAAACTTTTTGCTTGGCTACAGATTAAAATATATTTATATTTTTTATTCTTAGCCGATAACACATATGTTAGGAATATTGTAAAGTTGTAGTATTGTATAGATATAAAGTATAGTAGAATATTGTAAAGTTGTAGTATTGTATAGTAGTTTAAAAATTGAATGTCTATTTTATAATCGAAGTCCAAACTCTGACTCTCAATCTCTCTCAATAGTACAATTCTATTTCTTTCAGTTGTTGATGTGAAAGTGAAGTGTAGAATGATATACTTTTTAGTAAATTCGCCTAGAAATAAACTTTGAGCAAAATTGCATGATAACAATTTGTATAAAATATGTAGGAATTACACACTAGACTTTTACCTCACTTCACTAAGATGCGTTCTGAGATATTATTCGTGTTTAGTATTATTATAAAACTATGGTGTCATACTCTTCCTGAGCTATCTCTGACTGGGCCTACCACGTTGTCGCCTGCTATCGTGGATTCAAGAAGCTATTTATTTGGTCTAATGACCTAGAGTCCCTTTAGGTCATCCTTCTTATATTATAAACGCGAAAGTTTGTAAGTATTGATGAATGGATATTTGTTACTCTTTCACCTAAAAATTACTAAATAGATTTTAATAAAACTATACAATAATATAGCTTATACATCAGAATAACACATAGGCTACAATTTATAAAGATAAACAAGCGGAACCCGCGGTTTTGCTCGCGCTTAGTCTAGGGGCGAACCCGAGACAAGCGAGGGCGAGCTAGTAGTGAAATATGTGAAGATGAGAGAAGGAGTGAAATTAAGAACAAGATATTTTTATCGATGTACCAAGAAACGGAACCGCAGTGAAAACAAGTTGACCAGTAAAATTTTTTTGTGATTATTTGAGCGTGGTGTAGCATTTGCTATATTATTTATCATTGCAATGTTAGACAGATACGTATAAAGCATGGAATTACAGACATGGACGTATAGAGTAAAATATTAGTGAAACTTGGCGAATTCATTAATACTATATCCTATAAGGTACATTACATATTTTACATTTACCTACAAATTAATAAAATAATTTGCATTAAGTAATTTAAATGTATACGAGAATATAATTATTAATATTATACTGTTCTTGTAAGTAAACGTGTCGTCGAAATAGTACTTTGCTCAAAGTTGTGCAGAACTTTTCTGGCAAAATTCCGAGACGGATTTTAACAGAAAGAAATCTTTGGGATTTATTTTTTTGAATCATATATTCCACAATCTTTTAACACCAGGTTCTTTAACCGATGCATCAGGCCTTTAATTACTTACGGATCTGAAGCTATGGAAAGTGCGATGCTTGGGGTTTCTTTGGAAGATACAATGCGAAATGAAAACATTTTCCAGCGAACCGAAGTCACCGAATTCATATGTAGAATAAGCACACCGCAGTAGACTGCTCTTATCCTCTGTCGTATTGATGGCCGATAGAGTCGAAACGTGTATGAGTGGAGACTACGCTTAAGCTAAAGTAGCTCTGCGAAAAGGTAGACCATTCGAGATAGTTCTCAGCCAAGAAATGGATGAGGATTGCCAAAATCAGGGTGTTTGGCGTTATATGCGTGAGGCTTTTATCCAGCAGTGGACGACTATAAGCTGAAAAATTTGACATATAAATGCTGAAAAAATAAAGATATACGAATTATATATGTCATAATATCCGTTTTTATATTATTATCATATAAAAACGGAATAACAGCGCCTGTATTTTATGGTCTACTTTATTGGAATTGAAAGTCTTTTGAATGACGATTCGTGAAAAAATCTGGGTTAAGGTGCCTATTCGAAGTAGATTTATTCTATATTGAAGTAAGATGAAAATTCAGTTCCTATTTGCTCTGGAAGCTTTCAGGTTAGTAGCGGATTTTAAAATTGGTATACATTAGTGTACTTTAGTCTTCTTATCTTTCAATGTTATGAAAAAGTTTGTACAACTCAGTATTTTTAGATAGCTTAATTTGATTTAATTTCTTGTTAACAATAAAAGAAATTATAAGTAATTACTTAACTATATATATAAAGAAAATATACACTTAATTATTACTGTACAAGTCGTGTCCGCGTGGAATAGATTAATTTGAATTAATATGAAAATTTCTTTTTATTTTATAATAATTACTAGCGACTCGCCCTCGCTTCGCTCGTGCTCTTCCCTAGATTTAGCGCAGGCAAAGCCGCGGGATCCGCTAGTTATGCATATAAACCTTCCTCTTGAATCACTCTATCTATTAAAAAAACCGCATCAAAATCCGTTGCGTAGTTTTAAAGATTTAGATATAGGGATATAGGGACAGAGAAAGCGACTTTGTTTTATACTATGTAGTGATTATCTTAGCTATAAGTTTTAGTCCGTATGATCTTATGAATGTTATGGTTTTTTGAAACACTTTCGGTAGCCTTGGATGTTTTCACGTACAATCTAAATTGTAAAAGTAAAATATGTAGATATTTAATTATTAACGACACTGTGTATTGACGATACTGACGATACTGTGTATTATAAAAATTTTTTTGTGTATACTTAGTATCTTAAATATTATAATCTGATTAAGTCAAATTTATTAGGTATATCGTTTCAATATATTATATACTTTCATTTTAAATTACTAGTACATACACACAATACATACACATACAATACATAAAAATACTTGTCAATATAATGTTGATGACTATTGAGATAATAGAAAATGTTATTTTACAATATTACTAGTATTATAATAAATATTCACTTATAAGTTGACAAATTAATTTTATTTATATAAACATCTAATTAACAGCGGATCTCTGATTAGACGGATTGCAAGTTAACATATCAAGCAATTAGTAATGGTTGGGATATGACGTATTGAAATACATTAGTTTTAGAATTATTAATCGTCACCACTTGTGGCTAATTTACATAATATATTATCATAATATAGACTTAACGTCAGCGATCCATTCTGAAGAGTAAGCCGCTTTCAATTATGCATATAACTAGCGACAAACTCTATTAAATTGGGACTTAAAGTAATATGCTTAGAAGCATGTTTGAAAGAATAGAAACGAAGATAAAGTAAAGATTTAGTGAATTACCACTATTTGCGATAGCATTTTCTTAAAAATTATTTACCTACAACTACATGGCCGTATCATTAAATTATAAATTCTGTTTTTTAAATGAAAAAAATAAAATAATTAATTGATAGTGATAATATCATGTAATAAACACAATCAAACCTCCAAATCCGTACCATAAACTACAAAACTCTTAAAGTACCCAACCAGTTACTATTTTAGCCTGACGTCAGACTCGAACCACGTTCATAAACTAGTCTCTACACCACTGAAGTAATAGATAAACAAATCTATTTAGACAAACAGATATAAACTATCACTTGCAATATTAATATTACACAGCAGTGAATAATGTTGCCAACGTATGAACATTCCCAAAATCAACTACCATAAAATAAAATGTAATATAAATTTAAAGCTCGTAATATCAGACGTAGAGCGCATCTTCTCTATAATGGCTCCATTATTTAAGTTTAAGTAACTCCTTATGTTCTTGTTTACAACGAGATATAAGGATTTGAGGATTTGCTTACATATCTACATAGGATGCTATATATTTCACGGTTTAACTAATAAATTTACTGTTCACAAGCAAAAAGCGAGTGTAATATATTATCAAAATCGCCGTGCTACAGCGTAATAAGTTACTGTGTTTTTCGCGGATCTAAGTCAAGCGTGATAAATATTCGTTTTAGTCTTACTATTAATAACCGTCTAGGTAAGTCGGTTAGAAAGCAATATGTAAAGTTTTTAAAATTATTTAGTTTTGATGATATTTATAATATGATATCTTTTTGAAAATATGAACGAAATACAAAAGAAATATAATGAAAAATATAGTTTTCATTCGTAATGAATATAGTTTTCATTTGAAATTACCAGTGAGGCCCATTCCTCAGGTAAAATATAATTAAATATGAGATATGTATAAAATAACCGATAACAGCCAAGTTTCGTTCCATTGCACTCCAGGCACGATCAATCTCTTTTATTTTAATCTTTTCCACTGTAAGAAGGTTTCTTCTCCGTAAAAAGGTTGTTTATAATTAAGGAATTGGTATCTGAATCAGATTTTATAATGACGTAATCATAATAACTTTACCAGACCGAGATCGGGCCGAGAATGAACTGTGAACAGCATTATAGTGAGGAACGGCACGTACCATAATCCCTCATGCGTGTGACAATGGTGTTGACACGAACATGATGTAAGCGCCCCATGCTATATCTATACTAATATTATAAAGCTGAAGAGTTTGTTTGTTTGTTTGGTTGAACGCGCTAATCTCAGGAACTTCTACTCCGATTTGAATTTTTTTATGTTGGATAGTCCGTTTATCGAAGAAGGCTATAGGCTATATTATATCACGCTACAACCAATAGGTGTGGAACGTCAATAAAAAATGTTGCAAAAACAGACAGAGCGGGCGTTAGTTCTGCGATGTATCATACCGCGCGACTCAGAAAGAATTTGGTTTCCGGTCTTTAGAACTCGTGCGAAGCCGCGGGAAATGCTAGTACTCCAATAATAACACTCGACACTATTGACTACTGAGCTTCAGTCATGCGGCAGCGATGTTTCAGTAGTAGCGCTATTGTTTAGAAAATTAAGTTAAGCGGTTTTGAATTCCGGGTTCTGGTTTCGGCTGACAATATTACACATAATAATAAAAACAAAAATCTACGATTGCTTTTTGAATATTTTTTTTATTATACAAAATACTAGCCCATGCCCGCCGCTTCATACGTTTAAATAGATTAACGCGGAAATAATCTCCTAACTAAATGTCCATAAATTTTCATGGCGATCGGTTCATAGAATTTGATGCGCTGCAGTGTTATTTTGGAGTTACAGCAAAATAGATGGAAGGCAATCGTGGAATAATTTTTAAAAATTGTTCTATATTATATAGCTATAGCACAGATTACTAAATAGTTACGCTATAGCCTATACTTTTCCCGCGGCATCGCACGGTTATTTCAAATATGTATAATTAGCCTTTCCTGCGACTCCGCTTGTCTTCCGTTTTTGCAACATTTTTAATTGATGCTCCACTTCTTTTGGTCGTAGCGTAGTATAATATAGCCTATAGCCTCCCTCGATAAACGGACTATCCAACACAAAAAGAATTTTTCAATTCGGACCTGTAGTTCCTGAGATTAGCGTGTTCAACCAAACAAACAACAAACAAAGAAACTCTTCATCTTTATAATTTTAGTATAAACTATATCTTAACAAATTATAGCCTATAATATGCTAATCTGACGTGTAAACTATATACAAAGTAAAGTTTCATCAAAATCTGGTCAGTAGTTTTTTCGTGAAAGTGTAACAGACATCCAACCATTCTCACATACTTTATTCATTAAAATATAAGTGGAACTCATTTTATACCTACATGTAGTTAATAGTGCCTTAACATTATGCAGTGTCATGAAACCAAAACAGTATTTGTGTATTGTGAATAAATTTATGCTATTGAATTATTACTAATAAATATTGCTGTTATGAAGGTTGTTTTATAAAATATGTAGTTTTAATACAATGCCACTGATATGTTTTTGCGTCCCTCATCGTGTAGTATCATTTTCAGAAAATTGTTAAACGAATTAATAATAATTTATTAAACTACAGATCACATAACAATCTAGTTAAACATAGGCGATGACTTTACGCATCTGTTAAAATATTGTACATATCTAACTAGCATTTCCCGCGGCTTCGCACGCGTTATAAAGGCCGAAAACCAAATTTTTTCTCAGTCGCACGGCATGGTACATCGCAGAACGCCTGCTCTTCCCATTTTTGTAACATTCTTCATTGATGCTCCGCTCCTCCTGGTCACAGCGTGAAGTAATATAGCCTATAGTCTTCCTCGATAAACGGAATATCCAACAAAAAAAATTCAATTCGGACCAGTAGTTCCCGAGATTAGCGTATTCAACCAAACAAACAAACAAACAAACTCTTCAGATTTATAATATTAGTATAGATTATAATCAACAGTATTTCTGTAATAAGAACATGGAAGTCACAAATTCAAAATTAGTTTCATGACAAGACATTAAATAGAGACAGATAGATAAATATTCATATGTTATGTTTGTGTTTTTAAATACGAAAATTTAACATATTTAAAGCAATATTACACAAAATATATTAAAGCTAAACACAAATAAATATTTCTAATGTACGAATGTGCGAAAGTTATCCCATATGGTTAAGTCGATCGACAACTTTGGTAACTAAGTTCGTTACTCTCTGGAGGCCTATCATATATAGTCGAAGAGCCTACGACAGTGTTATCAACCATTTTGGAAACAAAAGATGTTATGCAAATGTGTGTATGTTTGTGTACTGTACAAGTATCAGATTTCAACTTAATTATACTTTTTTTAACCCCTCAAGAAACGCAAAAAAATTATACTAATAACATTAGAGTTCATAAACTCACCCGCCGCGCTACTGTTTTACGCGACTTTATGCCGCGCGGCGGGAAAAGATTAATATAAACAGAACTAGACTACCTATCTTAGTTCTGTAAACGGATATTTCTAGGTTAATAGTTTATCTATTTATAGATGTAAAATACTTAAAGCTATATCTAATGTAAGAATAATAAAAGCGAAAAGCGCAAAAAAAAGTTAGACACTTTTTTAGGGACATTTTTTTCCATAAAATCTACTTTATTTTATATTGAATTTTACTAGATAAGGATTATAAAGGTTTATTTATGATAATAATATAAAGTTTTGTTCCAGCTCAATACAAAAAAAAGGAAAACAAACTAATTCTAAAACAAGCGTTTTTACCTAAAAAAGACGATTGGTCGTAGTGACGTGACATCCATATATTTGAACAAAGTCGATAAGTGTCGATATTTATTTCTTATGATACATGTATTGAGGTTTTATAAATAAAAAATGTTTATGTTCATAAAATGTTTAATTTACAATTAGATCTAACAATAAAGATAAAAAGAAAAAAAATAATTATTTACAATATTATTATTATTATTAGTAAAATCTGTACATATAATAAAATTCAAACAGTCGAATATTTCTGTATATTGAAATGTTTTTGAAAATTGAAATAGTTATCATTGACGATACAGATGAATCAATCAAAGGGTAAAACGGGACCCTATTACTAAGACTCTGCTGTCCGTCTGTCTGTCACCAGGGTGGATCACATGAACCGTGATAGCTAGAAAGTTGAAATTTACACAGATGATGTGTAAAATTTTACTTACAATTAAATCCAACAATATAGATAAAAAGAAAAAAAATAATTATTTACAATATTATTATTATTATTAGTAAAATCTGTACATATAATAAAATTCAAACAGTCGAATATTTCTGTATATTGAAATGTTTTTGAAAATTGAAATAGTTATCATTGACGATACAGATGAATCAATCAAAGGGTAAAACGGGACCCTATTACTAAGACTCTGCTGTCCGTCTGTCTGTCACCAGGGTGGATCACATGAACCGTGATAGCTAGAAAGTTGAAATTTACACAGATGATGTGTAAAATTTTACTTACAATTAAATCCAACAATAAAGATAAAAAGAAAAAAAATAATTATTTACAATATTATTATTATTATTAGTAAAATCTGTACATATAATAAAATTCAAACAGTCGAATATTTCTGTATATTGAAATGTTTTTGAAAATTGAAATAGTTATCATTGACGATACAGATGAATCAATCAAAGGGTAGAACGGGACCCTATTACTAAGACTCCGCTGTCCGTCTGTCTGTCACCAGGGTGGATCACATGAACCGTGATAGCTAGAAAGTTGAAATTGTAATGTACTTATCGTACATCAAATTACAAAAATATGGTCCATACCTCTTCATCGCAGTTCACCAGGGCCGCCTCATCATCTCTTTCGAGGGGCTGTACTGATAGGTCCTTTAAAAAAAGAAAGCAAGACATTAAGTGAGAGTTCAAAATGTACCTATCGTACATCAAATTAAATATATGGTAAATACCTCGATCTCTTAAAAAAGCTCCTCCATCTCCTCATCGACGTCTGATAATGGAACTTCCTCCTCCTCATCCTCCTCTTCTAGGATGTCCAAGAAAGTTCTTGGCGGGGAATCCACTCCCGGATTCCACATTTTGAAGCTGAAAAAATAACACAACAAATTACACACACGAATATATAATTACTTATATTTATAAGTTCATAATATTTATTGATATAAATTTAATTCATAAGCATAGCCGCGCGAAACACGTAGTATACGGCGCGCGCTTTTGTTTGTTATAACAAAGGACTGTTTTCGCTAAATATTGTATGGTTACTTCTTGTATTCAATATTATTATACAAAAATAAAATCTAAATAAAAATATTTCATTTACATACATACATAAAAATATTATATAGAAATATTATTATACAAATTATATATACTAATATAAACATAAAATCTAAAAATAGATTGCACTATAATATTTATTGATATAAATTTAATCCATAAGCATAGCCGCGCGAAACACGTAGTATACGGCGGAACGGAATTTAAAATTGAACAAATGACTGTTTTCGCTAAATATTGTATGGTTACTTCTTGTATTCAATATTATTATACAAAAATAAAATCTAAATAAAAATATTTCATTTACATACATACATAAAAATATTATATATAAATATTAATATACAAATTATAAATATAACTAACTAATATAAAAAGAAAAAGAAGATTTAAAAATATATTTAAAAAAAAGTTCGTATATTCAATATTTTATATAAACATAAAATCTAAAAATAGATTGCACTATAAAAGTATCGAGCATAAAAAACGATGTAATAGATGCCACATTCCTACGACTTTGACCACTAATATGGACTGCGATGCTATTATAGGCCTTAGGCATTAGGCACTGTCTTACACATAAAGACTACTTTTGCATATTGAATTTTCAATATCCGCTTCAAGATGGCGGCCGTGGATATAACGTTTCTTTATTTAACATTTTTGTTCGTTTTAGCTTTGAATTCTTTATTATTTTATAACAAATGGGTTTGTTTTAATTGTAAATACGTATATTTAGTTACATTAACACGGAAATCACTTGAACAAGGCGAGAAATTTGACCGTCTATATAATACGAAAATAGTAAAAAATACAACTAAAACGATAAGTTTGAATTTATAAATAGCTTTAGTATTTATCAAGGAATACAATTATCACAATAGTTATAAATTAATAAAGCACTTACCTTATTATATTTGAGAAATAACGGGAGCGCACGAGCGAGTTGTAGCACTAACCGCACTGTCACAATGTACTGGTTGGATTGCGTCATTTTTGTGTTGCCGCGTATATAGCAGTATTACCATTACGTAAAATTTAATAGTCAACCTAATGAACACAAGTTTTCCATACAAAAGTAGACTCTGTCTTAGTGAAAATTGGATTCAAAGTCGGATGCTCGGGCGGAGCCGACATGGGCTCTGATACTGTGAGCGGAATTCTTTAGACGTCACGTGACCGAGCCGAAGTCGGCTCTGCGCTGCTCGAGGGGTTAAAATTATTTTGCATACTATACTATGCTTGACTTTATATATTTAGGTAATTTAAGGAAATAGCATCAGCTCTTTGTTAACACTTAACCCCTCAAGAAACGCAAAAAAATTATACTAATAACATTAGAGTTCATAAACTCACCCGCCGCGCTACTGTTTTACGCGACTTTATGCCGCGCGGCGGGAAAAGATTAATATAAACAGAACTAGACTACCTATCTTAATTCTGTAAACGGATATTTCTAGGTTAATAGTTTATCTATTTATAGATGTAAAATACTTAAAGCTATATCTAATGTAAGAATAATAAAAGCGAAAAGCGCAAAAAAAAGTTAGACATTTTTTTAGGGACATTTTTTTCCATAAAATCTACTTTATTTTATATTGAATTTTACTAGATAAGGATTATAAAGGTTTATTTATGATAATAATATAAAGTTTTGTTCCAGCTCAATACAAAAAAAAGGAAAACAAACTAATTCTAAAACAAGCGTTTTTACCTAAAAAAGACGATTGGCCGTAGTGACGTGACATCCATATATTTGAACAAAGTCGATAAGTGTCGATATTTATTTCTTATGATACATGTATTGAGGTTTTATAAATAAAAAATGTTTATGTTCATAAAATGTTTAATTTACAATTAGATCTAACAATAAAGATAAAAAGAAAAGAAATAATTATTTACAATATTATTATTATTATTAGTAAAATCTAAGTACATATAATAAAAATCAAACAGTCGAATATTTCTGTATATTGAAATGTTTTTGAAAATTGAAATAGTTATCATTGACGATACAGATGAATCAATCAAAGGGTAAAACGGGACCCTATTACTAAGACTCCGCTGTCCGTCTGTCTGTCACCAGGGTGGATCACATGAACCGTGATAGCTAGAAAGTTGAAATTGTAATGTACTTATCGTACATCAAATTACAAAAATATGGTCCATACCTCTTCATTGCAGTTCACCAGGGCCGCCTCATCACCTCTTTCGAGGGGCTGTACTGATAGGTCCTTTAAAAAAAGAAAGCAAGACATTAAGTGAGAGTTCAAAATGTACCTATCGTACATCAAATTAAATATATGGTAAATACCTCGATCTCTTCAAAAAGCTCCTCCATCTCCTCATCGACGTCTGATAATGGAACTTCCTCCTCCTCATCCTCCTCTTCTAGGATGTCCAAGAAAGTTCTTGGTGGGGAATCCACTCCCGGATTCCACATTTTGAAGCTGAAAAAATAACACAACAAATTACACACACGAATATATAATTACTTATATTTATAAGTTCATAATATTTATTGATATAAATTTAATTCATAAGCATAGCCGCGCGAAACACGTAGTATACGGCGCGCGCTTTTGTTTGTTATAACAAAGGACTGTTTTCGCTAAATATTGTATGGTTACTTCTTGTATTCAATATTATTATACAAAAATAAAATCTAAACAAAAATATTTCATTTACATACATACATAAAAATATTATGTATAAATATTAATATACAAATTATAAATATAACTAACTAATATAAAAAGAAAAAGAAGATTTAAAAATATATTTAAAAAAAAGTTCGTATATTCAATATTTTATATAAACATAAAATCTAAAAATAGATTGCACTATAAAAGTATCGAGCATAAAAAACGATGTAATAGATGCCACATTCCTACGACTTTGACCACTAATATGGACTGCGATGCTATTATAGGCCTTAGGCATTAGGCACTGTCTTACACATAAAGACTACTTTTGCTAATTGAATTTTCAATGTCCGCTACAAGATGGCGGCCGTGGATATAAAGTTTCTTTATTTAACATTTTTGTTCGTTTTACCTTTGAATTCTTTATTATTTTATAACAAATGGGTTTGTTTTAATTGTAAATACGTATATTTAGTTACATTCACACGGAAATCACTTGAACAAGGCGAGAAATTTGACCGTCTATATAATACGAAAATAGTAAAAAATACAACTAAAACGATAAGTTTGAATTTATAAATAGCTTTAGTATTTATCAAGGAATACAATTATCACAATAGTTATTAATTAATAAAGCACTTACCTTATTATATTTGAGAAATAACGGGAGCGCACGAGCGAGTTGTAGCACTAACCGCACTGTCACAATGTACTGGTTGGATTGCGTCATTTTTGTGTTGCCGCGTATATAGCAGTATTACCATTACGTAAAATTTAATAGTCAACCTAATGAACACAAGTTTTCCATATAAAAGTAGACTCTGTATTAGTGAAAATTGGATTCAAAGTGGGATGCTCGAGCGAAACCGCCAGGGGTTTTGATACTATGAGCGGAATTTTTTAGACGTCACGTGACCAAACCGCCTGCGGTTTAGCGCTGTTCGAGGGGTTAATCAAGTTAATTTCAGTCATTATTATTCTCTAATATTTAAAATTTTTGTTTACATGTAAATGCATTTAACTTTAATTCACTTAGAAGTTTACTTTAGTTTGTTTAGTACCTATAGATTTCTCAGAGACGAAATATTTTCTTGTAGTAAAAAGTATACTATATTATGTTGACTCGGAGAACCAGGCATCATTGTATTAGTAATTTGGTTTATAAAATGCAATATAGTCTGGAAAAATGAGAGGTATAATTATGTCAGATTTTATATTATTTGCTCTTGGTCTATTTCAATATCCCAAGAGCCCGGCAGATATTAGTTCACAAATGGCGCGGTTAATCCCCGAAACTGGAGCGAGACGTACTAATTACTGGATTAGTGTTGACATGTACTTACTAGACTAGGCTTACGTGTTTATCGAGACGCTTAAAATTTATTATTAACAGTTGATCTGTTGACACTTTAAAATGACAAAGAAAATAATTAAATACATACAACGGAACATATAACCTCCTCCTTTTTTGAAGTCGGTTGAAAATAGATTTTTCTGTGTTTCAAAGGTTTGATAAAGGAGCAAATTTACTGTTTAAACGAATTTAAAATTGACGAAAATAATTAATTTTGGTAATTAGACGCAAAAAATTTGGATTTCTTTAGTTTAAAGGAAAATATAATTTTAATTTTGTCTTGTAAGTCCATATCTATATAATCGTATACATAGACTTAGTTAAATACAGTAACTCTAAAATAATAAATTAATATTAAATACAATCATATACACAACGAACTTTGCTTTTTTGGTTCAAAAGCTTTTAATGAAACATTTAAGTTAACATAACTTATTTGGTTGTAATAATAATATGATTGTTGGTTCCTGACATTTCTAATGCTTTACAGCAAACATAGTCTCGGGAGATAGATATGTCGGGAACTAAAAATAAAAATAAATCAGCGACAAAATCCGAAAAGATAGTTTCATTTAACATAAGTTATTAAAAGAAGTCTAAGACACAACATACAAAAAAAAACACTCGTCTTTGCTTTTTCAAAACAAAATATTCGAAATTCCCAAGATAATAGAGTGATAAGACTAGTTATATAGAATAATAACTCAGCACAAACACACTTTAATGCAAAATTAGATCTTCTTTACAAAATGTGGAAGCTGGCTTGCTTTAACTATTGTTTAGACAATAACGTTTGCCGCAAAACGGCTGAAATGTTGCGTTGGCTACAACATAATCTATGTAACATGACCCTTCGTGCTTATACTGGGACGAATAACTTGCGAGTTAATGCTGTATTAAATATAACCCGGTAACATTTGACTGGTACTCTCTTTTAATGGGATACATTCGTACAAGCAAAATTTTTGTATGGATCATCCATATATTATGGTTAAACAAAATGCTTATTCGAGAGTGTCAGGACATCATAGTTATTAATTAATAACTATTCAATATTCAATCAATATGAATTAAGAACTATATAGTTATTTATTATTATTGATGCTACGTAAGTTCAAAAGTCAATCGTGAAAAGAAATTCAAGAAAACTTAATTTGGAAGAGATAAAGGCACAACACGACCAAAACTCAGATATTTGGTCATAACGTCCTAAAAGTTAGTGGTTCTCGCACATTATAAATAGCGGGCATAAACAAAATTACATTGTACCCGAGTTTATCGAAGAAAAGTAATAAATAAATAAATATGTTCGGACATTTTTTACAACAGCGCCATCTAGTTCCGTGGTAAGCTACGAGGCTTGTGTTATGGATACCAGATAGTTGATATACTACACATTTAAATTTTTAAATACATAAATAATATAAATATTAACACCCTTGACTGGAGAACAAACATTCGTGCTCAACAAATGAATCCACCAGTGGGACTCGAACCCGCGACCGCTGGCGCAGAAGGTATCGTCACTACCAACTGAGCCAAACGTGTCTATATAATATGTATAATTTGTACATATGTATGTATGTGTATTGTATGTTTATACAAATACTACCTTTTATCTGGAAGCGTTCAAATGATTCTAAGAGAAGGAATGATTTAATTTGCAATTTTAATACCAAATAAATTCTCTTAACATTTTAGCATACCTGTATTTTAAGTAAAAATTGTAGAATATTTACACAATTGTATATAAAAAAGTAACGGATAGTGTTACTCGTGTCAATTCAATTAACGTCGTGGTCATTCCACATGACGGGCCAATCTAGATAGTTTTGTTTTTAACGTAATAAAAGTTTATCGATGACCAATACCGTACCAAACATAAAATATTTCTTTTTTTTTCAATTTGCTTCGTCATACACAAACTTACCATTAATTGTTAAATTCCTTATATAATTTGGAAAATGGTTCACAGCTCGAAGTAGCCTTAATCATTATAAATAGTTACAATCTTAAAAAAATTAGGTTTTTGATCTATGATGCCCCAAACATACAGACATACGTATGGGTCAAAATTATACCACCCCTCTTTTTTGTGTTAGTTATATAAACTTTTTTTAACCAAATGGTTTTTACTTTTTAATAATATAACAATAAACATTTTATTTATTTAGTTTTGGAGTAATAAAAGTAAATTATTTAGTTTTTTTATTTACAGGGCGAAAGAAATAAATTCTTCGTGTATTCTACTATCTTTCACGGAAAAAGACTGCTCTTACAGAACAAAATCACTACATAGTATAAAACAAAGTCGCTTCCCGCTGTCTGTCTGTCCCTATGTGTGCTTAGATCTTTAAAATTACGCAACGAATTTGATACGGCTTATTTTAATACATTATAGAATGATTTAAGAGGAAGGTTTTAGTATATAACTTGTCAAGTTTATGTATACATTTACTAACCGAACCCGTGGCTCGCTCACGCTAAAACTAGGGGCGAGCTCGAGCGAAGCGAGGGCGAATCGCTAGTTAAACAATAATTAGAGAATTATTAAACAATTATTTAGCAGATACGTAATTTGAACATTATCATTAATATACATCGCTATGAGATGTGAATATCTAAAGGCTGTGTGGTTGAACTGACACGAGTTTACCGCAATGCCTTGAGGTGACACTTAATCAAGCTTGATTGTGTTCTCCTTTGTATAATACGGAGTATAAAAACAAATATTGAAATATAAATATGAGGACTATATATAATATAATTAGCATGCTTTTATGTGTGTATGTTTGTCACTTCATGTAGCTAAATGGCTGGAAAGATTTTGATGAAATTTAAATGTAACTGAATTACCTATTGTAAATGAGCTTAAGCTGTAGGGATACCCTAACGTATAAAGTGAAGTTAGTCGCTAGTTATAAATGTAATACTAGATGGGTGAACATCGCTTCGCATTGCTTTGCTTGAGTTCGTCCCTAAGGCGAACCCTGCCAAATTTAAAGTTTGTAGCACAAAAAATTAAGAACTTTTAATACAAACTTGCGAGAGTCTTTAGACCTCCTTAATCCGTCCCTGTCGCAAAATCCGTTCGTAGCGGTCGTCAACTGACTATAAAGATTTTATAGTATAAACTACCTCACTGCCAAAAATCTTTATACATCAAGCAGTTTTCGATATTTCATGGTGATTGAGACTTTTATATATTTAGATGAAAATTGCTTACTTTTCCTTATGTAAAGCAACAAGCCCCGCCTCAACTTTATCATTAAACAAATAATAATAATTTTGAAGAAATATTTTATTTGTTTTTCTTAACTATTGTTCATCCACGCTATGCTTGCCACTAGATACGTTTTATTGATTAGTATAGTAAGATATTTTCTGTGCTTTTTATATTGACGAAATTCGAATCAAAATCCGTCGAGTAGTTTAGAACATCGAAGCGCTCAGACGTCGAGTTGCGAACTCGTTTTATATAATGTAAATATATTAAAATCATAAATCTAATCGAAATCAATAAATTTCATAAAGAGTTATTCAGAGATTAAAAGCTAAATTCCTAAAAATCGATTGCCACTCTGGAATCTGAATATTAAATTCACGTCTGAAACATTCGAGGTGCAATTGAGAATACCAAATTTAAGTTGCCCAGTGCATTTGCATAGGAACAGCTGTCGTAGTATTTCGATATCAGGGTGGTAGTTGGCAGCCAATAAAATTGTACATAAAACGGAAAGGTACCGGATGTCATTACTCTGACATCCGGTTCTTATCTATCCTATTTATATACAAATATGTAAACACATATAAAGAAGCTACATGACTTCTTATTTCCTAATATGTTCCTTCTTCATTCGGTAAATAAACAATAAAATTCTAAATATTTTTTGAAAATCTTATAGAAATAGTCATGATTATCGATACACAAGTCGAATCTATCTATATAAATTTTTAAAAGTCATGTCTGTCTGTCCGTCTAGAAATATATCAAACATATCTAGAAAACCAGTGGACAGATTTTGATGATTTTGTTATATTAAATAAATAAATAAATAAATAAATCTAGCGCGAGCGAAGCCACGGATTCCGCTAGTGTACTATACATATAATTATCCGATTTAACAAATATGATAGTTTTAACTGCGGGAAATTACCTGATATTTGTCAGACATTGGTTTGAAAAAATAAATAACTGGTAGGGTACCGTTATAAACTGGGGACACAAAGGACGAAGTGAGTAGCTAGTAGGCTATAGGACGTATTTTTATCAGGACTAGATTGAGATCAGAATATTCTAATTAAAATGAGTTTAAACAAACAAACGCTTCAGCTTTACATACCTACATCTATACTAATATTATAAAGCTGAAGAGTTTGTTTGTTTGTCTGAACGCGCTACTCAGAAACTACTGGTCTGAATTGAAAAAAAATTTTTATGTTGGATAGTCCGTTTAGGCTATATATAGATTCGTTACCAATAGGAGCGGAGCATCTATAAAAAATGTTGCAAAAGCGAGAAAAAAGTTCTTCGAGGTACCGTACCGCGCGACTCAGAAAGAATTAGGTTGCCGGTCTTTAGAACGCATGTGAAGCCGCGGGGAATGCTAGTATATAATATTTTATGAAGTACAATAAATCTTGCTAGAATTATGGAAATTCTCCCACTTTACTTATAACAACAAGGTTTCTAATTATGAAGAAGAAGTTATGACGCCAGTCATTATCCTAATTACCCGTAGTTTGGTTTACCTTTACTTATTAGTATAAATAATAGACTATGGCATTTCCAATAATTGAGAAACTAGACTAGCTTTTACCGCTAACTCCATTATTCCATATTAGATAGCTACGAGTCATATTGGACAGTAGTAGATTGCTTTTGGCTTTGGTTTAAATTTATATTTATGTTTGAATTATTTGTTAATCTAGTTCTAATAAATACCTTTCTAAAGCCAAAAACGAGTGCTCTAACAAATATTTAATCGCCTTAATCAATTCAAGTTTTAGATCATTTCATATCGGCCACTTTATAAGTGTGTAGTCATTTCTCCTGTAGTCTACCAATAATAATTATCACTTATCTGATCATATTATCTTGATCTGGCATTTCTCTGGAGAGATTTACGCTATATATCAGTGAAGAATTGAATTAAGTACTTTAATGAATATGTTGTTACTTTATACATATTATTGTTGATAAAAGTGTCAATAATAAATATAACAACTTCTGAAGTCAAGAGAAATTATCATCATAAAATGCGTAAACTATGTAAATGCGCGACATTTTGTAAGTATATATGTTTTTTTATTATTTTATTCTTATTTTATTTAGGGACTCTAAGCATAATGCTAAAATGTCAGCCTCGTTCCTTAAAATTATAACCCACATCAACTTATATAACAATTATTACACTACTATTTATTAAAACTAAAATTGTAAATCATTTTAGCTGCCATTGAGGTAGGCTCCGTCAATATGCTCTGAAAAATACCCATATTCATTAGATTTAAGTTAAATCGGGACATCAACTCACGACGTTATCCCGCGTTCCGGACACATTTCACTAGGAAGTGTTTTACATTCTCTTCTACTTACTCTTCTTGTATGAACATAATATTTTTAACAACTATGATTTTTATATATTGATGCTTGCCAGAAATCTATTTAAATAACATATTTTATCAAATTAATATATAATATTAATTTGTTCTCTTATAGTATTATTAACAACTATAAGTACATACATAAATATTAATAATTCATATGCATCGCTTTAAATATTTTTAAGTGATATCCAAAATAAAGCTGGTCATGCACTCGAATAAAGTTTACCACTTTTAGTTTTATAAGTTTTAAAAAATACTCTAAGGACACTACTACATAGTATACGCAACTACCTGTTTTAATACTCTGTATATTCTAGTAAGAAAAAAATCTACCCATTTTCTTATAAGTAACCTAAAACTTTGTCCCTAATTATGAAAAGTTTCGGTACATTAAGCTAATCACAAAACACCGTAACATAAAAGTTTTCTCCGTAACTGTGGAGCGAAGTTAGACAATTTAATTCGACTGCTACTCCCGACCTCATATTTTGAGGCTTCATCGCTAAATTGCTCGAAACACCTAAACTTGTTTACGCATATGCTTAAATATATTTGCCTTTGAAATATATGGTATTTTGCTTGCTACTGAAATTTCTAATACACGACTAAAAACTTATTTTAATAAATAATTATATGTAGGTATACCTACATATATATTAATTTTATTTGTCGAGTGATAATAATGATGCCATTTTTATGAATACGTTAAAGATTTTAAGTACAAGTTGTTAAACTCGGATGTTTGTATTCCAGTCATGGGAAACACACATACATATTTATAATATGTATGTATTTAAACTTAAATATTATGTAGTGTAGCGACTATCCACGGAATTAGATGGCGTTGTGTGTGATGATGTCCATTGTATTTATATTTTATTTACATTTTAAGTAATTAAAAAGCCTTTTTACCCTTTCATACAATATCCTCTTAACCAATTTTGGTTGCGGCAGCAAACCTCACTAACACCATATTGTGAATAGTTATAGGTATACTATAAAACTAATATATTACCTTTAATCAATAAATCTATACTCTGAAGTATTTACGGATCTAAGACTGTATTAAATTGCCATAGATCTTGTAGTACAAGAAAATAAGTACAATAGTTTGTTAAATTCCTTATAGTGAAAAACAAGAATATATTTCACTGATGTTCCGTACACAGTACACTTTAATTGCTCACATCTTCCCGACGATAAAGCACGCGCAAAGACGTTACTCAATGCTCGGGACTAAAGATGATATTCTTATTCAGAAGGTAGACAAGATTTTATTAAAAGGTAAGCCAATTTATAAGAGTTAATTTTTGTTTAAATATTTTATTTCAACACTATTTTTTTAACTTTTTGTGTGCAAAAAAGAGAGATTACGTATAAATTATTTTTTACATAAAAATGCATTATTGTAGATTCTTTTTATTATGCATCAGTGAATAAAATTCTCGTTATATTCACTTGGTTATAGTAAAGGATTTCAATTTTTCAATTTTACAACATAATATATTTAATATGAAGCATCGCACTGAAAAAAAAAACGAAATATTTGTGAATGAAAAAAATTACTAAATCAAAGTAATAAAAACGACGGTATGTAAATAATTCATAAGATAACTTAATTACACACCCAAAATGTCTGCTGAAATTCTGAAATGAAACTTTATAAAATTATTTCAAACATTTCATATGAAAACTTCCACCACAAAATGTTATATTTTAATATCAAATTACCTCCCATTGTTGCATAATGCCATCCAGACTCGCGAGGCGAGATAACAGCGTGCGCCAGAATTAATTAGCCAACTAAAAACTTGGCTCATTTTGTGTAATACCATCCGAGAACAAGATGAAGGGCCTACAGAACAAGTTGTAGTTTAAGTTTCTAAATTAGATTTTGAATTTGCTAACTTGATTTAGAGGAATGATTGATTGAGTATTACATTTTAAGTGGTTAATGGACCAAGTCATATTGTTCCATATTGAACGTATTGAAACGATATTTCAACGTTCATTTATCAAATGTAGAATGTATTGATGATTTAACTTGTGAGTTACCCACGCTTGGTTTATGAGTGCCTAGATATATTTTAAAACTTGTTCTGAATTCAATGACTTTTCTATATGTATTACTTACTCGGAATTTAACGCGACGGAAGCCGTTGGTTCCACTAGTGTATTATACATATTAAACCTTTCTCTTGATTCACTGTTTAAAAAAACCGCATCAAAATCCGTTGCGTAGTTTTAAAGATCTACAACATTTTGGTGGATCTCTTCATCAACAGTAGGTTATTTATGGTTTCTTTTAAATTCCAATGAAATTCTAATTAATGAAATTTTGAAGGATGTCATAAATTATTATCAAAGTAAAGAAGCAGGAGAAAACGTAGAAAAAACATTTCTTTTATATTAATTTTCAATAATGATTGTGATCGAATTTCGACCGCTAAGCTTATTCTAGTTCTTATGCTTGTCTACTTTAGTATATTTCAAAAGTTAACAAAGGGTTATATTTATTCGTAAACATCAGCCAAATAATAAAGGTTATAATAAATTATATTATGTACAATAGTAATAAGTCGCTTATTTCTTCAATAAAGTAATTCAGAACTCGGTCTCAAGTAAAGTTCATGCCAACAAAACGTCGAAATAAAGCTCCACGCCTCAGTACATTCAACAAACTTAACACCTTTTTACACCTCGCAACTTGTAAAGTTTCTTTACAAGTCTAAATCTAGCTTCACTTGGAAGACTTTATACTGTGGAAATATAAACTTGAACTGCGACTAAGTTATTATTTCAAGTTTTTATTTGCTACTTGTTTCGTTAGTATTTTGTTAAGACTGTACTCGTATAGTCAATTTATTTGTATTTAACTCATTTTGCGTTTAACCACAGCTCGATTCTTCTTTATGTGAGAGATATCAGGTTAGTGTTTAAAGATCTTGAACACACAACAAGTGACAGTTGGTAGATTTCACATGAGTTTTAAACTTACTAGGTATACAGACATATGCTGTTTTTCTTAAGACGTTTTTCTGTGTTACAAGACATTCATAAGTCATGGAAATGATTTCTATAATAATGTTCACCGATTCCGGCCACGGCGGACAATCTCATTGAGACTGACTGCGCAGTAGATATTATAGTGCACAAGTGTACGCGCAGACACAAGTGCACTCTCTATTCCTATCACTCTCATACTCCGGCGGGACGACTGTTCGACACGACCAGTGAGAGTTAAGGCGCAGGACCGACGGCTTTACGTTCTCTCCAAGGCACGGGGCTGAAACACCGCGAACTTCCCAATTCCGGACTGTTACTGAGGCTTACTTAACAGACAGACTCAATAACTAAACTTTGCCTGACCCGGGATTCAAACCCAGGACCTCTCGATGTGTGACCGTACATGCTAGCAACTACACCACCGAGGCAGTAAAAATAGATTTCCACACAGTTACAGCCAGCTTTTTAACACTTAACACTGAGCTTTATTATTGCAAATTGTATTATAATTACACAAATAGAAAGCATTTCCTAATAAAACGCTGATAGACGCCATCTTAAATATTATCCAAAACTAAAGTTATTACGCTTAAAGGTATTTTAGCTTCATTTTCCTCTATTCCAGAGTAAGGGAAAACATCGCTGCTTCCTTATTATAGTAAACAACGTTTATTTTAGAAGGTTTCCACGTAATATTCTAACTTACGGTTAGGTGAGATAAGCTTGTTTAACCTCGATTGCTTCAGAGGTTACATGTTTGAGTTTTTCGCTAGCTATATGCCGTAGCTATATATTAATATAATAGCTATATAATAATAGAAGTACGACAAATAAAACATAAAATTATAAATAGTAGGGGTTTATACTAATAGTCTCAATTTGCCACATTTTTTTAAAATAAATACATAAAACTAATACTAAATTTCTAACTAAATTCGTTCTTAGTCTGAGTATAATGCATAAATTATAGATCTTGCCATTTAATGTTCTCTTGACCGATTTCGCTTGCGGCTTCTAATCTTACAGGCACCTCCGTAAGAGACACTTCAGTGCACTCAGTATTCCTTATGACTCTAGAGTACGATATAAAATCGGTGAGAGTAAACGCTTGTTACCGAAGGTTTTACGTACTTACATCGTCGTGGAATATCGCCATTTTCTCAATTCTGGGCTAAGATTTTCTTAAATAAGAACTCAATAACTAAATATAGGACTTCACCCAGGACTTGAACCCAGTACAGTCATTATGGATAACTAGTATTTCCTAACGACAGAAGTAATGGTTGAAAGTAAAATTTCTGCAATACTTATGCTATAAAAGGTATAAAGATTACAAAATGACTTACACAATAATTATTCCACCCTCTTAATAACAAATGTATCCTCGATTCATAATTAACAGAGATATCGTGAAGCATGAACACAAAAAAATGCAGACGAGAATAAAGTTAGGCAAAATATCTAACAAAGGGTTCTCTCCTGAAAATACTAATAATTCACGTATGAACGAAGGTCTCTCACAATGGGCACGAACTATCCAGGTCTTGGGCAGTCCAATTTACCCCCGTGTGACTCCGACAATCTGAAGACATAGTCAGTCCACTTCCACTTCAGCAAGCTAATTCCACGCAACGTTGTTATGAAAAGAGGTAAATCAACAAACATACTGTAGCATTTTATATTATTATTTTATGCTCTCGAGTATTTATCTTAATTTTAGTATCTAATGTCTTTTATAACAAGGTAAGTTCATTATATAGGCCCTTCAAGGCCGTTATAATTTCGAGACGTGTTCAGAATTAGAATAATAGCAATTGTTTTGCGGTTGAGCAACTTAAAGAGCTTTTTAGTACCTTTATTAAACCAAAAAGTATGTTGAAATAAAAAGCAATCCTTGGTTAGGTACAAAGAACAAGTTTGATGAATAAAAATAGCATTTTTGAAGTGATAAAATTACATTTATTACTATGTTTCAGATACTAAAGAATATATTATTGCTAAGTCAACTGAACATTACGAAGTTTCCAACTTTTTTTTACATAAATGTTTTTGGGGTAGAAATACATTTGCGAAACCCTCGTGGAGTTTTCAACTTCTACGGTCAGCATAATTTACTTCGGTATTAAATTTCAAATTTCCTCGCTTTTCCACGGACTGTTATAAAAATATGATAGGGATAAAAGGATAACCCCTTTTAATGGACGAGCTCGTTAAGCTATCTGCCATCAGACGAAATTTCTGTAAGATAATTGACATTAACATGTACCGAAATATTATTAAGTGAAATTATTCGTATCTTCTGTGGTAAAATATCGGTTAGATAATATAATAAAATATCTTCTTGACGCTTTTAAACAGTAAATCATTTAAATCTATAGTGATATTATAAAGCTGAAGAGTTTGTTTGTTTGTTTGTTTGATTGGTTAAAGGCGCTAATCTCAGGAACTACGGGCTCGATTTGAGAAATTCTTTTTGTGTTGGATAGTCCTTTTATCGAAGAAGACTATATAAGATCACGCTACGATCATTAGGAGTGGAGCATCAATAAAAAATGTTGCAAATGCGGGAAAAGCGAGCGTTAGTTCTGCAAGGTACCATACCGCGCGACTCAGAAAGAATTTGGTTTCCAGTCCTTAGAACGCGTTCAAAGCCGCGGAATAGCTAGTATGATATAAATATTCAAGGAGCAAAAACTCAATTAAACATCAGTCAGTCAGTGCACATAGATGGTTCTGTGCTATGATACCTACACTACAGTACGATCTTAATATATATAACAATAATATTAAAAAAAATACTGCCTAAAAAGTAATTTTTAATATTCACGACTAAACCTCCCTTTGCTTGGGTTCGTCCCTAATATAAATATTTGAGAGAAATCCTAATTCTGTGTGTAAAATAAAAATAGCCTAATTTACTACTACTTTTAACATCAGCTATCTGCCAGTGAAATTCCCGTCAAAATTAGTCCATCCAATGTGTTTATAATATACATTTAGTAAAAAAACTATTGTCTTTATGTTACAATAAAAATTACTGGGCCAAACTATTTTAAATTTTTATGGGACCAAATGACAGCTATTGCCAATCAAACAAAAGAAGAATCACGTAAATCGGATCAAAACTCACAGAGTAATCGATGTACATACATAAAAAATATATACCGATCGAATTGATAACTTCCTCCTCCTGCGGAAGTCGCTTAAAAAGATACTTCACTTTTGTTGATCTATAGATCAGTAAAGATTTATAAATTTGTTTCATAATTAAAGCTCCTTTAAAAAGTTAGGACGAACAGATTAATTGTCAAACATAATCCGGACCAACCCTTTGAGAACAGAACCTAAAACATAAAATTATAAGTGCCTACTGATGTTAAAATTTACAACACAGAAACGTCGTTTTAAAATTTTCATTTTAAGCCTCACCATACAACATTGAGTGCTAGTTGAAAGCATTTTTAATTTTTTACAAGAACATTTTGATTATAAAAGTGCATACTTCAAATGTACTTAAAATATAATGATATATTTAGCGCGGGTAAAGCCGCAGGTTCCACTAGTGTATTATACATATAAACCTTCTTCTTGAATCACTCTATTTACGAGTATTAAAAAAACGCACCAAAATCCGTCGCGTAGTTTTAAAGATCTAAGCTTACATAGGGACAGACAGACAGCGGAAAGCGACTTTGTTTTATACTACGTAGTGATTCCAGTATTTATACAGACGATTGCGGTCAAAACTTAATATTAAGTGATTGACTTTTAATTTAAATATAATTTTATTTTTTAACATCTATAAACTACCTTGATGACTGGTTAACTCTTGTGCTAATTATTTAAATTGTATTTAAAATTAATTAATTATACTTATTTTATGGAATTATTGATTTCAATGAAACTTTGATTATGACAAGTGAAAGTTATATATGTGACTGTTTCCTGTTTTTAATAATTAATGTTTATAAATATTTTAATATGTATGTTGTTAGTGTACTTTTATAAATAAATAAATAAAAATAATAATAAAATAAATAAAACTTAAAGCGTATCGTAGAAGATCGTATCATATAATTTAAGATACCCGGTCTTAAGCAATAATTTAATATTTAATCTATACAAATAAATAAAATGTAAGTCTTTGTTGATAACTTAATGAATATTATAATATTAATATATAGGGTTTTACAATACATATGCTTGTCTGTTGGTCTGGCTCTTTGTTTGTCACTAGGTTAGTTTGTTTGACAGGACTTTTAGTAGCAGATAGCTGACGTCATAAGGTATAACTGAAGCTCTTTTTATTTAAGAAAAAGAATTAGAGTTCCGCTCAAAAAATGAAAACCTAGGATCCAAGCGGAGTGAGGTTTAGTCGTAAGTTTATATATAAATATCAAAACCTAGTTCTAGTCTCATTCACAAAGTGAATTTCTTATACAACCATTGTACTAACTAAAGTGTAACACTGCGACTGTCTAAGAATAGTTTATAACTATTAGTCATTCAGAGCTCTATTTCTTATAGAACCACACACAGAGTTCGAGTAACTTTGTATCTACTCCACTGGTTTCAATAAACTTGGCTTTAGTTGAAATCAGTTTCTACGAAAAACACACAATTACTTTGTTTTTGCGATGTTGATCTTCAGTACATTATAAATAAAATTGAAGTGTTTGTTTTTAATTTTAAAATTAACAGTTTTTTTACTAAATGCATTTGAAATTATATACGGTACTAATATCAAAAAAATATGTTTTTAAATTTTTGTCTGTCTGTCTGTTTGTTCCGGCTAACCTCTGAAACGACTGGACCTATTTTGACAGGACTTTCACTCTCAGGTAGCTAATGTTATCAGAAGTGACTTAGCTACTTTTATTTTATTGTAAAATTATAAAAACCGTTTATTTATGGTAACGGAAAGCCGTTAGTCTACACATCTATACATATAAACAAAATTGGAGTGTCTGTTTTGAATTTCAAATTAACAGCTTTTCACTAAATATTATATATTCTGTGACTAAATGCATATGAAAGTATATACGGTACTAGCAACAAAAAACCAGGCAATATTATTTTAAACGGCAAACGTTAAGGCAAGTCTAAGAAAGTATTAAATATTGACCGTATTTCTATTCAGTTACTGAGGACTTAAGTATACTTCAAACGATAGCGTTGGAAGCTGAAGTAATAAATAAATCATAGTATTTACTCTGTACTTAAGAACGTTCATAATAAAAAGTAAGAATGATGTGATGCAATTTTAGAGACTTATTTAAATTAGAACTCCCATATTAGGCTATTTTCTTACTTAACTGACTGTAGATTGTTATTGGATTCAGTCGTTTTTAAAGTCCTACAGCTGGGCATGGGCCTTCTATGGAGGGGAATAATCCACCACGCTGGCTAAATAGGGATTCTCTCAGACATGCGGATTTCCTCACAATGTTTTCCTTCACCGTAAGACAAGTGTTAATCATAGAAAAGATTCGCAAATGAAAATACCAGAAGTGCAAGACCCGGACTTGAACCAGCTTCACTTAGCTACTGCGAGCGAGTGCATTATCACTGGGCTACCACTACCTTCATAGATAGATTATTATATCACAATAGAATTCAAATTTTGATGCTGATTATTATTTAGTTTTTTTGTATTGTAAAAGAAGTTTAATTATATTTTGTTAGCTTTTGCTTAGATAAGCATTCAAATAAATACGAAATAACGAGGGTTGTAAAAAAAACTAAAATTCAAAAAGAAACCTACTCAACAACCTAATTAAAAGTTTATAAACTGCCTATTTAATTTAAAAACCCTTGTGTGATTTGTAACAGCATTTGGCAGCTTCTACGGCTCAAAATGAACATAGTTCCATGTACTTATGCCAATTTACACAGAGCTATGTCACTGCCAATTACAATATGAAATAGCTAATAAGGTTTAGCCTTAATACTAAAAGATAACTAAGTAACTTATATTTTCTAATAAAATTGGACGATCGTAAATAGTAGCTTGCTCAAAAATTTATTAGAATGACTCCTTAATTTTATAAAGGTATATAAAATATTAATTTACACGCTTAATTTTATTCTAAAGACACATTTTGGAATTTAAAGGCAGCGGTATTTTAGTAGTTACACGCTCGCTATCGAAACCAAATGAAGCAGGTTTGAACCCCGGGGAAAGTAAAGATGCGAATCTTTACTTATTAATGGTTACATAACGCAGAAAAACACTCCATGTGTCAGAAAATTCCTAGTTTTCAATGTGTTTTTCATTATGGTGAACTAAGCTTCGATTTGATGTATTATTATGTAGGCCCACGCTCACTAGTGTTAAAAACTAAAAAGTTTAGTTATTTCTGTGACACTTACAGATTACTGTTTCAAAATTAAAACAAATTAAGCTCGACAACGTAAATGTATTAAAAACTAGCCTCTCCCGCAGCTTCACACGCGTTCAAAAGCCTGGAAACTAAATACCTGCAACATTTTTCATTGATGCTCCACTCCTCCCTGGTCGCAGCGTGATTAAATATAGCCTATAATAGCCTTCTTCGATTAACAGACTATCCACACAAAAACATTTTTCCAATTCGAACCGGTCGTTCCTGAGATTAGCACGTTTAACCGAACAAAAAAACAAACAAACAAAAAACAATAGTCCAGTATATTACCACGTAAAAACTTGTATTTTGGCATCTTAAAACTAATCTCAAAATTCACGTATAATTGGATGGTTTAAAGTTAGGGGTCAAAGGTAACAAAAATCCTTTTTTTTGTTACCATTTTGCAAATATCTCGTTTTAAATGTGTTTTAAGCTATTTGTATTTATTATCAATATTGTAGAGAATTAAAGGAACTACAACTTTTTTATTTATTTATTTTTTATACCTTGAACTGTTTTTGAGATAGAGGGCGAAGAGCGCGCGGTCATAGAATTATCTGTTACATTGTAATTATACTCTCATTTACACTAATAGCCTTTGAAGTAGAAAATAATTAACTACATCTTATTTAAAATCCGTCAACTCTTAAATTATTTCAAAACTTTAAAAATTATACCTGGGAATCGGGCCCCTATTATATAATAGGGGGTCCAATTCCCGATTACCTTTCTATTTATAGTCAGTAGTACAACCTCTGTTGTTCGTTAGTTTAACTTAAGAAGAAGAAGATATTTAAAATTAGAACTTGTTTTCGAAATTTTTATTAATTTTGAAAATAATAAATCTATAAAATGACACGTTTAATAAAAAAATTAATAAAAATTTTATTTCTTTACTTCTTTATTTATATAGAAAGTCATTAGTATAAATTAGATTGGAATTAAAGTATTTTACTCAACAATTTCTTAATTTAAATGGCCAGGTAAGTGTTATTCAATAAATTGACACTTAATTAAAATTGATAAGTAACCAAAAAAATATGAATTTAATCTAAAAGTTAATAAAAAGTGATAGTTATATGTTTAGCAATAAATTATATCCTTAATATTACGAGGTTTTGATCGAGACTACCAGTTGACCTCGGATAATTCTCTGACTGCGCGCTCGACGCCCTATATCTCGAAAGCAGTTCAAGGTATAAAAAATGTTAAATAGAAAAGTTGTAGATAATTTAATTCTCTACAATATTGATAATAAATAAAAATAGCGATATATGAGATATTTGCAAAAAAATTAAAAAACAAACGATTTTTGTGACCTTTGACACCTCACTTTAAAACTTGCGACCATCCAATTATATGTGAATTTTGAGAATAGTTTTAGGATGCCAAAATACAAGTTTTTATATGGTAATATGGGTATATCGATTTTCCGTGGTAAACCCCCTATAATGACTGGCCTACCAATTCTTCAGTATACACATCTTATTTAAAATCCGTCAACTCTTAAACTATATTAGTATAGATAAATAATTCGAAGTATGAATTTAATATCATGTTTGAATATGTTATTATAAACTAGAATAGATGTGACAAGTCACACGTGTCTGCTTATTAACATGCATGGAAACCTTAACTCTACATTATAACAGTTATTTATAAATCTGACACTATTTTAGCCATTTGTAAATTAAATGTATCAGCTAGCTTTCTATTAAATTTTGTGATAAAATTATATTAAAGTAAAACAAGTACAAGATATATTTTTCTATTTATTATCTCTTTTCAATTGCTTATTAGTTTGATCGACCTCATTACAAATATCGGCTTAGCGAAAAAATAAATTAATTTATTAAGTTTTATTGTTTTTATATTGAATATATAATTTAAAAGTACACAAAACGTTACGTGTAATTGTAATTAATAAATAAACGCTATCAATCGTGTATATTATACGAAAAATACGATCAAGAAAAGCATGAGTTAGGCTATTGAATTTCTTTGTAAGAGATAGGGCATCGTTAGTATAATATTTGGTTCTTATAAATTCAAAGAGGAATTAATACGATAATTATAAATAACTTATACATTACTTAATAAATAATTAAGCTATTCAATTTTGCGTATTTAAGTCAAAAATAAAAATATTGGTATTATAATGTACAATGTATAACTTTAGTGGTAGTTAGCCATTTCACAGAATATGTCAAATTATGGAGTAGACTAAAGCGTTCTACATGCCAACTAAATAACTATCTCACAACGAAATTGTTTGGTTCGTACTATCTAATATTATATGAGATGTAGAGGGTATAATTTCTAGTGTGACAATAGCCTCTGTCGTCAACTTCATAAACCTAATACGTAGAATAGCTTAAATTATTATCATAAGTTTGAAATACAATAAAAATATAAATATGTTCGGACATAATTACACACAGCGCCATTTAGTTCCATGGTAAGCTACGAAGGAAGCTTTTGTTACGGATACCAGATTGTTGATATACTACAATATATAAGTTTTTAAATACACACATCTCGTAGCTTACCATTTTTTGATTGTTCACAAAAGACATTAGATATGTACATAACATTATATTAACTAGAAACACTGTACATTTTAACTAAAAATGAGCTACAAATTTATTTTTTCCAATGAATGTTCAAATATAGTAGATACATATAAAAAAAACACATTGTGCCAGTCGAAATGCCAATAAAAAGACTATGCGAATATTGCAACCTTTTTAAATTTAGCCAACATTTAATCTACATAGGTCCCTTTTAAACGTTTTATTAAACAAAATTTAGTTAGGATTACATTTTGGTTAAACCTTCAAAAGGTTATGATAATTGGATCCATGTTAGTGGATATGTATACGAGTATTTTTTTTTAATGTTATTTTTGTGACATAGTCTATTTATTTTAATTAATTCTCGTTAAGCAAACATTTTTTGGTGGTACGTTTGGGTCAGTTTGTTGCTGTTCAGCGGTCGCGGGTTCGGTTCCGCATGACCCATTTTTACCAGTGTTTATATTTATAATATGTATGTACGTTAATGAGATAGGTATAAGTGGAGCTTATTAATTATCTGGTATCAATAACACGAAAAACACAGGAACTAGATGGTGCTGTGTGTTAATATATCTTAATGGCTTTGATGCACTAACTGCCAGTTTCTATAACCTATCTACCGATAGACCGGTAGATACTTTCATACGATTTTAACAGGTTGTAACTTTTAATGTGTCAAAATAGTATGAATGGATGGATGTTATAAGTAGTATTTAGACAACTTATGGATCCTTCTAAAAAAAAATAAGGGTATAATTCGTTAGTCTGACAAAAGTATTAAAGATATTAAAGATATGCTAGAAATATTATAACAAACAATTCAGACCACATATTACAATGTACACGATCGCAGCGGAATTGGGGAACAGAATGATACGTGCTGATATTAGGCGTCGGGGAGAAACCACAACGCAAATTGCGTTACCACAATGGAGTAGTGTGGATATGCAAATTCTAAAATCGCTTTGTTTGAATTTGTCTTGAATGAATATGTTTAATTTTTGTATTTATATGTTTGAATTGATTTAACTAGTTAGATACTTTCTTAACATTAATATCGAAATAAATATTAAATAAATATGTTGGGACATTATTACAACAGTACCATCTAGTTCCGTGGTAAGCTACGATGCTTGTGTTACGGATACCAGAAAGTTGATATATAAATACATTTAATACATATTAGTTTTAAATACATACCTATTATTATAAATATAAACACCCAAGACTGGAGTACAAACATTCGTGCTTAACAAATGAAAGTGGGACTCAAACCCGCGACCGCCGGCGTAGAAAATAGGGTCACTACCAACTGTGCCAAGCTGTGACGTCAAAAGATTTAGAAAGAAGTCAATCTGTTGTAGATTGTTTGTTTGACAATATAATATCAGGAATAATTCAATAACGCTTCGTTTGTAAAACGATAAAAAAAATTAAACACACAAGTCCTCTCTACTCCAGAGGAAGTTTTATTAAATTTTTTCATACTTTTACTCGTCTATTTTATTAACCCCCGACGCAAAAAGAGGGGTGTTCTATCATAAACATTAATCATTACCATAATATAGTACCATCATTTAAAATTTATATTTGAAGTGAAACTTCTTTAGAATCGTTGTGATTTCAAACTCGATGAAACGAAAAAATAAGTCCATAGTACCAAGCGCTCAGAGACGGGGAAGAGTTAGCCTTAATTTAAATTCAAGTTTTACTTCTGACATGTGTACTTTGTACACACTCACTTTTTTTTAGAATAATATAAAATGAAGTAGATAGTAGATAAAAAAATATTTACTTAAAAACAGCTATCAAAAACACATAGAACTAAATCTAGATTACTAGACCATAGTTGTGAGTATTTTATGTGGGACCTTTCTTCCATAATCCTTTAAGCAACTAATGTACATCCATGTTATTCTATCTTTTTAGAGATATTGAAAGCATTATGAGTTTTAAACAATTGTAATAAAGTGTAAATTACAATGATGAATTCATAAAGGACATAACAAACACGTGTCTTGAAGGTAGGCTTGTATAGAAGTGATTCTGTTCTGTAGTCGTAGTTGTAGATTCCAAAATGGACACCTTGGTCATCATAAATTACTCTCACTTGGTCATAGGTTCATGGTACGAGTATATTTGACTGATTTTGCAATATTGCAATTGCAGTTACAGTTGCTCATTTAAAATTCTACATTACTCAAAACTATACATTATACTTTTATTAGTGTACTTGCCTTTCCCGCGGCTTCACTCGCGTTTTGATGGCTAAAAACCAAATACCTCGCAGAGCTATTTTTATTTCTATTGATATTTATCTCCCGTTTTTGTCACATTTTTCTTCTATTGGTCGTAGCGTGATGTAATATAGCCTATAGCTTTCCTCGATAAACGGACTATCCAACACAAAAAGAATTTTTCAAATCGGACCAGTAGTTTCTGAGATTAGCGCGTTCAACCAAACAAACAAACTCTTCAGCTTTATAATATTAATATAGATATAAAAACTTTGCATAAATAATGTATTGAAGATTTTTTGCTCACAATCTGGTGGAAGAACGTGTCCAACCATCCAGGCTTGGCATACAATATTTCGTTCGTCTAATGGTTAATATTTACTGCTTTAGTTTTTATTATATACCTACATATATTTTTAAAACTAACAATTAAAACTTGCTTCGTTTAGGTTAGTCTTGGACTAAGGTACATTTTAATATATTTGAGCAGAAGTCGAATTCTTTTTCTAAAACAAAGTAGCCTAAGTTGCTTCAGCAAGGTAAATGCCAAAGGAAGTCCCGTCAAAATCTTTCGAACCGTTTCAGATATTATCGGAAAAAATAATTTAGACAGATTTTTATAAGTACCTTACATATGCATTTACTAAACAGCTGTTATGTTAATTTTACTTAACTTAACTATATATTATTATCCCTTCGTCGAAGGTACATTTCTAACGTATTTCTACAGTATGTAACAGACACAGTAATCTAGTTTCACAAACTTCCTCAAATACGAGAAAACTAAAGAGTAGAAAACTGTTTGTCGAAATGTAGTTTATGCTACTTTTCAAGAACTAAAATGTACGGAGCTAGTTTGGTACGCGATTAACTTTGTCGAACTATATAATGCATAAAAAATAGCATTTTACTAACCCCTGATGCAAAAAGAGGGGTATTATAAGCTTCAAACCTAAAAATTTAATTACAAATAGTCTATTACCTAACTAAGCAACCTAGATGAATTTAAAAACAAAATTAAGAAAAGAAAACTTTTATAAATTTTAGGATACAACCGTTAACGACGTCTGTCCTGTAGATAATAAATAATTTGGAGCGGTGCCCCAACGCGACGTATTTTTTTTAGAATTATTAACACATCTTAGGTACTTTTGGATTGAGTTTTTTTATTATTTTTTACTTTTTAAAGGCCACTTTTTTGGGTTTTGTGTCGGGATTTTTTTAATATCAAAAATCTTCCAAATGTGATAGTGCAATTTTCTTTGATAAGAAATATATACATAACTTAAATCCACCCTTTACGAGAAAGACAGAAAATAACATGAAATTATTATATCTACAAGTCTATACAATCAAGTCCTTCTCATAGTTGTAATAATGATAGTAACAAAATTTGTTACATTCAGCTAATTTGATGAGCTTACTAGATGGAAAAAAATAATAATAAATTATATAAATAATAAATAAATATAATAATAAATATAATAATAAAGCCTTTATTTTTTCTGTTATACAGGTTTTTCATTTTAACATTTATACATCTTACATACTAACAGATCCCTTTTGGGTATAGGCCTCCTCCAAGCTCTTCCATTTTTCTCTGTCCTTGGCAATATTTATCCATTCTGGTCCAGCTATTTCTTTTATATCGTCTGACCATCTTTTCTTTGGTTTTCCCACCCTACGTTTTCCTATTGGTCCCTTCCATGTTGTTGTTCTTAGTGTCCATCTCTTATCTTTATATCTGGCAATATGTCCAGCCCATTTCCATTTTGATTTCATAGCAAAGTTTAGAGCATCTATGACTTTTGTCTTGCTTCTTATTTCAGTGCTTCTGATTTTATCTATCCTTTTAAGTTTTAGAATGCTCCTCTCCATTGATCTCTGGCATGTTGTTATTTTGTTCTTGACTTTGCTTGTATACACCCAGGTTTGGCTGCCATATGTTAAGCAAGGTAAAAGGTTGGTATCCAGTACTATCTTTTTGAGGTTTAAACTGTAGGGTCCTTTTAAGATCTCTTTTTGTGCCCAAAACTTTCTCCAGGTTGTATTGATTCGTCTCTCTACTTCCTCTTCATTGTTGTTTTCTTTAAACGATATTTGTTTCCCTAGATATATATATGAATCAGCATAATCTATATTTTGAATAAATAAATATGTTGGGACTTTATTATAACCGCACCATCTAGTTCCGTGGTAAGCTACTAGGCTTGTGTTACGGATACCAGATAGTTGATATACTACATATATACTCGTATATACATTTTAAATACATACATAAACAAATGAATGCCCCCAACGGGACTCGAACCCGCGACAGCTGGCGCAGAAAGTAAGTTCACTAACAACTGAACCAAACAGTGATTTTGTTGCAGTGATGACAGAACTCCGCTTACATTTGCGCTACTCGCTTGGCTTAGGCAAGATTTATTAATATCTAAAAGTATAATATAATAGTAAAAATAATTCTGTATGCTCTAGAATACATGTAGTGTAGTGGATTAAGGAGACAGAGTTACCAAAGATCCATGTGAAATAAAAAAGTCTAACCCTTAACTTCTAGCTTAGTGTTAAAAGCATAGTGCACACTGTACAGCTTTGTTTTTTTTTCATATAATTCAATGTAAAATATGTAACGCTCAAATATGCACGCATGAACTTAAATAAAAATATCGCCTTCACTTAAATTTAACCGAAATTACCAAGTTTACCAACACTTATTTAATATTCATACAAACCTACCTGAGAGCTAACCCCTAAAGACAGAACAGCCAAAGCCAAAGTTCAAACACAGGTCACAGATCCAAGAACTATATATTATAGTAAACACTATTGAAAAGTTTGTTTAAAACAAATATCTTCACTAACCTATAATATTCTGACACAATGTTATAACGTTCGCTTCATATTTTAAATATATGGATTTTGCCGCGGATTTATTTTGATTTTTGGTTCCTGACGTTTGAAATGCTTTACAGATTGCTGTGCATGGTCACGGAAGAGACTAAGGTTTTTGATGTCTCAGATGCTTAATATATTTGTTACGGACAGTGCCAACTCACAATTTTCAAAATGGCGACAAAGTACCTTATAAAGTTATTTATTTTAATTCTAAATGTGTTATGGTATTTTGAAGTTTGACGTTACTTTAATTTGTTCTAAAAGGACTTCTTATAAACGATCACTAGTTCTCTCTAAGAGAAATTATCGAAGTTAAGAAGTATACCAAACTGGAGACAATAAGAAGACAACTCCTAAGTTTGATGGGGCGTGTCATTCAATTGTATTTCATCACAAAAGGCATCAAAGTCAGTAACAGAATAAGCCGGGAAATTCGAGTAACAATAAAACCTTACTTATACCCGCATAAATTGCAGATATTAACAATTGACTATATCATTCCCCTAAATGATGACCTCTAGATGACACTTTTGACCATAATTTGGTTCTTGTAATCGATCACACTGCTTTAGAGGATTTAATTCTTTATACCTCAGTAATAAGGTATATTTTGGAAACCACCGAACTGATGAAGGAAGACACGAGAGTGGGAATTTAATAAGGTATGTAGTAGCAATTTAGAATATGGACAATTTAATATTTTTCCTGGTAGAAAAAGGTTCAAAGTGCCTCGCCCAATGTATTAGATGTTATGAAGATGATGATATTCGTGAATCTGGTAATAGTTGTTGTTTTCTTATACCTTACAAAATCAGGTTTAGTTTAGGTAGTAAAAAAACCGATCGGATAATTCAGATAAAAATATTGTTCTTTCGAAAATTCATGGTTATAATAACTAGACTGTTTCAGATCACATAAAAAATTGACATAAATCCGACCAATAACTGTAACTTTTTTCTATTGCTTATCGCACTTGTGTGTGATGTGTTATGCAACAGACAATAATTATAAGATATAATAAACCCCAATATTTCACTCAAAGTGATGAACGCTTAGTCATGTATATACCTATCACTAAACGGCAATCCTTCGTAGCTGTATAACGTATGTCCTAACTGTTTATTTGTCATTTTGCTAAGAAAAAACTAGATATTCAATATCAAGATGTTTTCGCTTCGCTCATCTAACTTGTTCTTTCAACTGACTAATATCAACCTCATAAAATTCTTTTTATTTACCGTTGTACAAAATATTCACACTTTCAGCCACATAAACTTCAATGTAAAATGTAGTCGATTTGTTGTTGCGTAAAAAGTGTTAGCTTCGTTTTCATATTGTATTATGATTGTAATGGAAGATGAGAGAAAGAACACAACACGCTTGTAATTTCGAAATTTCACATAGCCTTTGCTTCAGGTTTAAGTCTATCTTTATTATAAATTTCATCCAAACCCGTCCAGTCGATGCGTAAAGCAGTTACAAACATTCAAATGAGTACATATTTGCTCGCTTTCGATAAATATGTGATTTTTATCCTATGTTTGAACTATGCAGGTATATTTATATCTTATAGGTAGAATATACTACACTTCAGCGTGTTACTCCTGGCACACATTTAACGATCATCCGAAGTATAGCAACGACGGCAACAGTGCGCATATGGATGGATGATCGCTTAGTCTTAGTGGCTTGCTACATAACGCTTTTATGGTTCACTGGACACGTTGGAATATTTCTGGTTGCTATCGATTGGTAGTAGTCGTTATGTTATGCCTATCTTTGAAATTCTGACCAAACTACAAATTATAAACTTTACTTTACTAGACAATTTATTCTAAATTCTTGTATTACTTGTATCTAATAATGGTGTGTTCGCCTGCATAGGTAAAATAAATCATTAAACATAAATTAATTATAGGATCGTATAAGTTAAAAAAAAAGTATTTTACTTCACACATTACCGAGAACACTTACCTCCCATGATTGGTTATATGACAAAAACTTGTTTATAATATGTTTAGTTTATATTTTTAACCTACCACTATTCTGTATTACTCTTAAATGGGTTAAAAAACCAGTGTGAAAATAATGTGTAAGTTACATATAACATAAGCGATTTCGATATACCTTTAAAGTATTGTTTTATCTTTCAAACAAACAATATCTTTTTATGTCTTACGAAAAATAACTTTAAATACGAGTTTTCAGGACCGACGAAATGTATCAACAATATCACAATATCTTTTTATGGTACTGTAAAAGTCTGTTAGACTTTTCTCACCTTTTTTAATACTATAACATGTACATAGGCGAAGCGATTAGCGATTTATTAATTAAACAAAAAATTTTTGTCACTTCTTTCGATCACTAATATTATTATATCATATTTTCTTTAAAACCAATATTCTTGATTATCATAAAGACTGTTTTTGGAAATTTTATGTAAACATATCGTGACTTATATTGAACGTGCACAGGATTCGAACCGATAGGACCTGTTAGAGAATTTCTACAGCTCTACTGCAGTAATATAACTATTACCACATTTTTTGTTAAAGAATACAATAAATATAACTTATAAGTTATAACAATTTCAAGAGAGTTCAAATTGTTATGTTCACCAATATGCGTGCACCTGATACTTTATTTCTCACGATTTGCATTAAAATTTCATAACGCCCTTCAACTTAATTCATATTTATCTGTGTGTCATCGTAAAACTTTATAAGATGTTTTGGGAACTTCAATGGTTGCTCGGTACAAGTCGAAATATTGTATCGCTTATAATTTTGAATTAGGGTCGGGTCTTTTGAAATTGTTATCACCATGGTACTTAATGTTGATTGTATGCTTCATTAAGTATGTTTACTTTAAAAGTTTTTATTAAAAGGAATTGCTTAAAAAATATTTTTCTATTTAAGAAGGACACTTATTATATGACATTAATATAAAAACATGACTTTGGCGTGTAACCTCCTTTTTATATAATTATATTGCTTTATAAGGTTAAGGCTTTATAAGGTTTTATTTCTTAACATTTAGTTTTTATCGAAATAGTAAGGCAGTGGTAGACCAGCGGTAACGCATTCGCTTGTATAACTGAGTAATGCGGGTTCAAATCCAGGTCTCTCACTTTTTATATCATGTGCGAATCATTTCTATCATGATTACCACATATCTTACGGTAAAGGAAAACATCGTCAGAAAACCTGCATGCCTGAGAGAATCTATCAAGTTTTCGAAAGACGTCCGCCAACACGCACTATGCCAGCACGGTGGACTATGGCCTGACCCCCCTCGTACTGAGGGAGGCCCGTGCCCAGCAGTGGGACGTTAAAAAGGACTGAAGTAAGTAACCACAGATATAGACACCATCAAACACAGAGTTAGGGTTTAAAATTAGTGTAAAATAAGTTAAAATGCATATTGATAAATTATATAGGAAAATAGTGTTTTATTATAACAATTATTCATCTTTACTGAAATATTCAAGCTACTTGACTTATACATATAACTTTGTTCCATTATACAGTACACAATAACGTATCACTTATGGCTACTTCTCCAAAATACCGTTATTTAGTTGATCGCTCTGGTGATTTTTATTTATTAATAATAATAGAGTTTAATGTGTTTTTTACAAATAAGGAGGCCTATAAAAAACTAATTTTCTTATTGTCTCTCTTTTTCTACCAGCGGTTTATGACAAATTCATGTTTGAAATTTTGCGTAGCCAGAGCGATCAATATTGATGCCAGAGCAATAAAAAAATATTTTGAATCTTAGAAAAACTGTTATATATGTATAGTTATTTAAAATTCATATCAATCCACTGACTAAAACATAATAGAATCTGTTAAAGCACATCACATGTCATTCGAAGCCTGTTAAATATTCAAGAAATGAAAAAAACTCAAGAAAATAGGATCATTTTTAATAGAAAATCTTAACTAATAGAATCATTTATATACTAAAAATTATCACAATTTCTTTTTTATACGATACCAATAAGTAGGTACTATATTTGGGGCGATGAAGGACAAATTGTAGATGTATCATTAATATTTGAACAACTTGCACCCTGAATTTCATGACTTTGCAATAAGTTTTATAGATATCGAACGGCGAATGGTCTGACAAACTTCCAAGGGATCACATTCTGTGTTTTCTTCTGCATCCCGATTATCACAAACAATTGGTTGCTCTTGAATTTGAGCTAATTTTTCTAATCTGTTTTTCACTATATTTATTAGAGCTTTCCCTACTTTTTTCCTCATTAATTTCTGTTGTTTTGAAGTAAAGGCAAATCAAATAAAATATTTCAGCATAAAAATTGTTACAATTTCTTACTGAACGTCATGAGTCTACCACCAGTTCTGAAAGAAGAAACCTCTGACCTGAGAAGAACTGGCGAAAGAACAAAAAGCAAAAACAAAAAGGCGAAAGGCACTAATTGGTACTACTTTGCCTCCTTCTTTTTTCTATTTAGCTATCTCTTGATTTAATTAGCCATTGAGCGTAAAGATCAGGATCTCTTCTAATTTTTTCCATACAACGACGCTCGGCCAACTTCTTCTTCTCTCGCTTTTCTTCGATGGATAGTGTTTTTCGAGGCATTTTTATGATCTGAAAAAACACTTTTCTATTTATTATTTGTAATGTATGTGCGTGAAACAGAAGATAGTATACTGTTATCCCCCACATACACCTGCGGTTAACACGGGCGATACCGAAGACTTTTAGGAATCGTAGCGATGCATGCGCGTGGAAGAGGTGCGTGTAGCAAGGACATTTACCAATTTCATACTATAAAGATTTGTATTGATGATCAAACAAATATTCTATCTGTTTTTGCAACTAGTTAACAGTTGTGAGCAATATTAAAAAAACGTTTTGGAGTTACATATCACTACATAGTATAAAACAAAGTCGCTTTCTCTGTCCCTATATCCTTTTGTACGCTTAAATCTTTAAAACTACGCAACGAATTTTGATGCGGTTTTTTTTAATAGATAGAGTGATTCAAGAGGAAGGTTTATATGCAGCTATACTAGCGGATCCCGCGGCTTTGCCTGTGCTAAATCTAGGAAAAAGCCCAAGCGAAGCGAGGGCGAGTCGCTAGTGTATTTATATAAATTTTAGTGATTTGTAATAAATCCACACATATGCAACAAATATAATTTGAACAAGAAATTAATACTCAGATACAAATTTTCTTACAATATTTATCGCTATGGCCACTTTGTCCAGAGCGATCAATGCCAGAGCAGTCAATAAAAGTAACATTTTTATAAATTCTGACAAAAGTTTTAACATTAGAAATTCCTTATTTTTACATCATTTTAACATTCTCACTACACACACTTTAGGCCAATCAATTTATATACAAACTTATTAATAATTTAAAAAAATGTGCCATAGCAATCAATAATTTTGAAAACCAAAGCCAGAGTTATCAACGACTTACCTTCGTACATCGAAATTGCGGAAGCGTTGAGCACAACGAACCTTTGCAGCTTTAGGAACACGACTTAGAACACCTAGCTGGGTGGAGAGCGGAGTAGTGGAGTGCATAATTTGGGGTTGGCAAATGATTTCATGTTGTTCCAGAGCTATCAACAAAACACGTCGGACACTTCTTTCTTTTTGTATTGAAGCAAAACTAATAAGTGTAATTATATAAAATTAATTTGATTCAATAAAAACATTATTTAGTTAATTAATAAACTTTTTTCCAGTCAAAATTCGGTAATAGAAGAAAAGTTATGAAACATAATTCTAACAAATCTGGAGTCAGGACACACCAGAGCGATCAATTTTTGACAGTTTACGATTTTTTTTAATGTACTTAAAATAAAGGTAGGCACCATTTTGTAAATATCCAAGGTGTGGAATGGCAAACTACAATGTAAAACAATTTTTATATAACAAAAATATATTTAGAAGAAGTGTTTCTCCAGGCAGACGCACTTTTTTTTATCGTTTGGAGAAGTAGCCTTATACGGTACGAACTAAACTTCCAACTTCTCTAGTTTGGTTTAGAGGTAATCAATCAAAGGCTTAGAAACTATTGACGGCCACTTTGCTAGTACGCGTGTCTCACTACGAAACAGTACCTATCGGGTAGTAACGATCGTGAAGAACAAATATATTTTCTTGATTATTACTAACAAAAATTTATAGTAAAACATGTCTAAGTAAAATTTACATGTTTTTTTATTCTTCATCTATTAATATTGAACCTGCACGGGATCTGAAGTGTTGAATTTCTACTAATATCGTACAAAACCATAACGATTACCATTTTTTGAAGAGTTCAAAAAAACAATCTTATAAAAAAGAAACAATTTTAAAAAGTATACGATTTAAGGCAGTAGTGTAAAACACATCGGTACTTAACGTACTTTTATCATTTATTTTAATTTTACTCAACTGAAAACGAGTTTAATCAGTTTTTTTGTTTTTGACGCGGGGGAAACCGCGAATTAACACTAGTCACTACATATTATAAAACAAAGTCCTCCACTACGTCTTTCTGTTTGTCTGTCTGTTTGCAATACACTCAAAAACTACTACACCGATTTTCATGCTGTTTTCACCAATAGATAGAGTGGTTTTCAAAGAAGATTTTAGGAAATAGCTAGCTGAACCCGCCCGAGGGTGAGTCGCTAGTTTTAAAATAAAATGAGGATGTGATTTCCTGACGCAAATATGTTTATTCAAACTAACAAAAAGAATTTAACGGAAAATATTAATCAAATCAATGTATTCCATAAGCAAAAATTTTAACTCCAATTTATAAATGTCAACAATCGTTAACTTGACAAAACATTTGAGTATTTTACCATAGCAAAATATACCTTATTTAAGAAGCATACGGTGTATTTTTATTGTAAACAAATACCTAAACAAAATAAGTCACTGTCAATCTCAGGCCGACATTGCCTTGTTTTCCATTTGGAATGCATTGTTTGTTTTTCAAATAGCAACGATTTGGTATCGGAGAAGGTTCTTTTAAATCGGCATTTTTCTGGTTAAAGGCTATTTGAAATATATACAATAAAGATATAAATAAATATGTTGGTACATTATAACACATAGCGCCATCTAGTTCCGTGGTAAGCTACGGAGAAAGCTTGTGTTACGGATACCAGATAGTTGATATACTACATATATATGCGTTTTAAATACATACATATTATAAATATAAATACCCATGACTGGAGTACAAACATTCGAGTTTAAGAAATGAATGCTCAGTACAGACACACAGTCATCAATAAAATAATGTATATCTGATAAAAAAAACCATTTACACTATTGTATTATTTTATCTTTCTCTTACTGAAGTCTTAGTTTTCCTGAAATCAGTTTCAACTACATCATACATGAAATTCTAAATATTACCACATAATACATAATATACCTATATACATATTACTCAAAAGTTCAAGATCAAGAAGTCTTAGTGAGTCCAGTAACATAAAATTTTGCTTAGCATTAAAATTTTTGAAATATACATTTTTTAAATGGGTCGGAAAATTTAAACGTTAAAATTGTCTATATTAATATTGTATTAAAACGTATTTCAAGAAGTTCGTTAAAGCTAAGAGCGTTTAATAAGCTTTGGATAAGCTTCTAAATATATTTCGCATATAATTAAGCTATCAATCCAAACTATTCAATATCGCGAAGCGAATGATCTCTAGATACACCCTAAGGTATTAGAACTATACTAAACATACACAAGTTTGCCAGCGTATTAATTTTAATGAATCTCTTGATGTTATGCCCTAAGGGATACACTAAGAATATCGATTAAATACATTACTTTATAGATGTGTTTACATATTATATACATAATATATAATACATAATTAATAATAGATTGTTGATACATATATTATTATTATTTTGTTACTTTTGTGTATAAAGTGTTTAAAAATAAATAAATATTTTTTTTAAATGTAGGGGCATTAATACATAATACTTTGTAGTTCCGTGGTAAGCTACGAGGCTTGTATTATTTTTTTCGCTTTTATATATTTAGATTATTCTGATTGTTTAATAACAATAATTTAAAAACAGTAGTAACTAAAGGAGAAATGACAAATAAAACATTTGTTTGTACAGATTGATGTTAAAGTTATGAGAACATATGGTGAGAAGCTAGAACTATCTTTTGTTAACTATTCACGATTTTCAATAAACGATTTGGAACCAATGAGTCGAGAATAAGACGAAAAATCAATGAGCCAAAGAGCAGGTACTTTCATTAAGTACAGTTTGGCCATTCAGTAAGATAATGATAAGAAATTTTTGAATAATCACTCTTTGAACTATATATTTATAGAGGCTTTATAATTATATTATAGAAATTACATAGAGCATAATATCTATTGCGTAGTAGCTTAGACGAGGTACGATCTGTTAACTGAATTTTTCATTATTTATTTATTTATTTATTTATAGGTCCTATTTCTTCAAGTAAAATGGTTGAACTTGTGCCACACGGACAATAGTTCTGCTATTGCTATAGAGATATGGAAACGTATAAATGGCAATAATGGAGACAAACTAAAATTAAAAGTATGACCATCACGACATTTTCGCATTTCAAATCAAAATTGTAACACTTTTTCATACGTGTTTACGTTTATTCAGCGGTGTACAATTATAAGTATAAGTGAAACCGTGTAATATAATTGCCGTAAAGTTACAACATGTATCATTAAAAGTAATTTAATAATTAATTTTCGATTCAATTCTCTATCTATTCATGAATGAAGAAGAAAAAAGCATATTTAATATTTATAATACTGTTACTTACGCTTAGCGCGCTTTAAGTAGAAGATAAAAGCTCTAGCACCAAAATGTTAAAATTAACTCAAATAACAGACAATTTCCGGATTTTGGACCATAAACGCTCATAATGCACTCAGAATTTTATCCAGGAGGTGTCAAGTTATCAAGTTTTTTTATATGATGGCAGTTTTAGTATATTTGTCTTACAAAAGGTATTGTATCGAACAAGATCTTTTCTTTTAAAGATATTTGTCTACTGAAATATTATATTTTATATCATGGGTATTATATAGTTAATTATACTGAATTATTTTAAATAAATTAATTTCTAAGTATAAATTGTTTATTTTGTTTTATTTGAGTACTATTTTATCCTATTCATATACCTACTGCATTGTGTAATAGAATTTTAAACATCTATTCTAGATATTTTAGTTATATCTCTTTACTCTCGGGAAATAGCACATATTTCTTTATTAAATTTAATTTTTTTAACGGTCCGTTTTTAAGCACACCTGATATGGTCTGTACGTGAATGACCATCATTTGTCTGTGGCGAGGCACCCTATAAATCAGAATGAATTTATGATGCATGCGGAAAATGAAAATAGTGTTTACTTTATGAATTGAAAATATAAATAATTGCTTTGAAAATTTTAAATATAGGTAGTGCTTATACCATGAGTTTAAATTCGAAAGTAGCTCTGTCTTGTCTGTTTGTCGCACTTTCTTGCCAAAACTACCGATTAAAATAAAATTTGTTACATAGATAGTCTTAAGCCTGAGAAAGTACAAAGGCTACTTTTCAAGACGAAAAAGGACAGTAAAGGGTTTAAATAGATAATGTAAGTTTGTATAGAATAACGTCACGTTTTAAAGTTAAAAGCTGGAAACTTATTTTTTATGCATATTTGATTAGATACGAGTATAAATAAATAAAACATTCAAATTTTGAGAAAAAATTATTCTAAAGGGAAAGCCCGAGCGAAGCAAGGCTACTAATAATATGGTTTTTAAATCCTTGATACATTTTGCTGTGAAAGTACTGAAACTTAAATAACTTATAGAATAATGTTATGAATTTTTAAGTCTTCAAAATGCCTACAATATCTGCTATTATGAAAGTCAATAGAATGATAATGGCAAGAAAATCCCATATTCTCATGTAGTTAGTTATCTTAAGACGTTTAGCATTCTGAAAATGTATAATAGATTTCTTTTTGGTTAGTGTCATGTTAGCTTCTGCATAACTTCTAGTTCTAGTTCTACGTACGTGATGGGACTTTAAAATAAATTTTATCCATAGCTTTGTGAATTTGCCAAAAGTTTCCTTTCTACCTTGCATTGTCTGTAAAAATCGAAGTGAAAATAAGTTTTTATTTAATAAAATTTTCAAATTGTTAGAAAATATCTTACTTTGGTAAATTATATTATTGGTATTCAAAATATTATATACCCTTTTAAGTTTGCATAAAATACAAATTTTACAGTTTTTAACTACATTATACATAAAAAAAGTAAATGTAATATACTTACTTTTTTCATAAATGTTTTATTAAATAAATAAATAAATAAGTATTACGGATAACAGATAGTTGATATACTTACTACACATATAAATTTTAAATACATACATAATATAAATATTAACACCCATGACTGGAGAACAAACGTTCCTTCTAAGTTCAACAAATGAATGCCCCCAGCGGGAATCGAACCCGCGACCGCTGGCGCAGAAAATACCAACTGAGCTAAACGTATCGTCAATTATATAATTCATACTCGCTGCAAATTTGAACGTCTTGGGTTTGAGTCTTAAGTTCGGTGAAGTTTATTTATTGAGTTCTGTTAACAACGTTGCAAGAAGTGACCTCGTATCTAGGAGAATACAAAATGTTATTGGTCTTATATGATTTCTCACTGGTTGCGAATATTAGAAAAGGGAATATAGAGTGTCTTTTGCATGTAAACTTATGAATAATATTATATTTTTTTGTACTATTTCGTTCAAACGAGACTTACATATGCAAGACAATATATTTTACGGTTTATTCTTATACTAGCGACTCGCCCTCGCCTTTTCCTAGATTTAGCAAAGGCACAGCCGCGTGATCCGCTAGTTATGCATATAAACCTTCCTCTTGAATAACTCTATCTATTAAAATAAAACCGCATCAAAATCCGTTGCGTAGTTTTAAAGATTTAAGCGTACAAAGGGATATAGGGACAGAGAAAGCGACTTTGTTTTTAATATAGTTTTATACTATGTAGTGATTTCATCTTACTAATAGACATAAATCATAATACTACGACGAAGTACTAGAAAATGCATATAATTTTACTCAGAATTCTCTCAAAATTCATCTCAATTTGTGATATTGTTAACATTTTCAAGCACTCGCTAATTTTAGTGTGAAAGTTTCAGTGAATTTGAAAGGACAGTTATTTCAGTGCGGAAGTTTTCAGATGACAGTCGTGCTATTATTCTTAGAATTAAAATGAAATTATTTTTGTGTTGTGTCTGTATGTAATAATAAGGAATGAATATTTAATTGTTTTTACGGTGTAAGCTTAATCTGTTTTAATGTGTATCTACGAGTAGGTATATACTATGATAAAATAAATATCTATAACTATAAAATAAATGTAAATAATTATTACATAATAGTACATATTACTTACTAAGCAAAGAAAATATTTAAAGTCCTAAGAATAAATAAATATTGAGAAAAAATACCAAAAAGGGAAAAGTGCAGTAAACTTAAGAGTAGTAATAGTAATAGAAGACCGATATATTTTCATTTACTATATTCAGTTGCTTTGTGTTTCTACCATATACTCTACTAGTGCATCGTGTTTTGTGAAATCTAAGAAAAAATTTATACTGCTCCCTTTTCCCTGCATGTAAGTAAATACGGTAGGTAACGGTAAACAAAGGAAAAGTTTTGCCTGACTTTACTTCATCCCTTTAGCCTTACGGAGCCTTCTGACCTGGATTTATATTTTTTTGAGTGATGATGATATATTACTAAGGAAAGTGGATTTTTTTAAATGTTTTTATGTAACAAACATAAAACTTTTGTAATTACATACTTATTCGTTATATACAATGAATATAGAATATAATATATTAGATTGCCTCAGTGTTAATTTTTTTTATTGAACCACTAATACTTGTTGTACTTTATTTAAAAGAAGAAAAAGCCTCTATTAAAAGATCAAAGCTTAAGTTATAAGACATACATATGTAGAAAGGAAACACATTTTACAGGCTTTTATAGTACACTAGTGGAACCCGCGGCTTCGCCCGCGCTAAATCTAGGGAAGAGCCTAAGCGAAGCGAGAAAATGGTTATTGTGAGTTATCCGTAAGAGATAGACATATACCATCGTGGACTTTTTTCTAGAAATTTTTAAGGTGTACAATACTGTAGTACATTATTTTGACCTACCTCGTAGAGTTTAGCCAGCGTTCGCAATGTAAGCGCAAAAAATGAGTTTATTTACGACATCACATTAGAAACCTCTAAAATTATCAGTGTTTCTCTACTATATTATGCATGTATTATTAACCTTCCTCCTAAATTACTCTATCTACTGAAAAAAACCGCATCAAAATCCGTTGCGTAGTTTTAAAGATTTATGCGTACATAGGGATATAGGGACAGAGAAAGCGACTTTGTTTCATACTATGTAGTGAAGTGTATTTTTACATTAATAGGTCCAAGTAAATTTTATTATAGAAGTGAACTTAACAACAGAATACTCGTTGGACCACAGTTATTCGTTATTCATTTTAGTAATTTAAATTTTAAATTTCGGAACATCCAAACATTATAGTATTTGTAACTCAAGGAGGATTACAATCATACATAGAAGCAATTAGCTCTGGAATTCCTTTAGTTGTTCTGCCATTATTGATAGATCAAAGGTATAGTACAAGGATGTATGAACATTATTAAATCGGCATTCAGTTACGTAAAGATTCACTTATTCACTTACGGAAGACAAATTTAGAAATGCCATTGAGACAGTCATTGGTGATGGAAGGTAAATATAAAATATATGTTGGGACATTATTACACACAGCGCCATCTAGTTCCATTTTACGCTACGAGGCTTGTATTATGGATACCATTTGGTTAATACACTAGACATATATAATTTTAAATACAAACATAATATAAATATAAACACCCATGACTGAAGTACATTCGTGCTAATCACACAAACAAAAGCTCCCGGTGAGATTCGAACCCGCGACCGCTGGCTCAGTAGCAGCACTATAACCTGTCGTCGGAAAGCAGTAAGGACATAGGCTAGGAAAGATAAAATGTATACCCAGCATATCCATCATCATCAGCCCTTTTTAACGTCCCACTGCTGGGCACGGGCCTCCCTCAGTACGAGAGGGATCAGGCCATATTCCACCGCGCTGGCCTAGTGCGTGTTGGCGGACTTCACATATCTTTCGAAAACTTGCTAGGTTTTTTTAGGCATGCAGGTTTCCTCGCAATGTTTTCCTTCATCGTAAGACAAGTGGTAATCATGATAGAAATGAGTCGCACATGAAAATATCAGAGGTGTGAGACCCGGATTTGAACTCGCATCACTCTGTTATCCAAGCGAGCGCATTACCGCTGGGCTACCACTGTCTTTTAGTAGCATATCCCACTTTATCTGAATCCGTCAAGTTATTTCAGTGTGAAGAGATTGCGACAAACATAAATACATACACACTTTAGCATATATATAATATTAGTACTCCAATTTTCAGTTATCGAGCAAACATCATCAAGCTACGTTCTCAAATGCAAGATCAGCCGCAAACAGCATTACAAAGGGGCGTGTGGTGGACGGAGCATGTACTACAGCACGGTGCAAAACATTTGCGAGCTCCAGCTGCTAATATGCATTAGGTCGTATATTTCGAACTGGAATTAATATTTACTTTCATATCCATTTTTGTTGTTTTTATTATAATGATAAAGAATATTTTATATAGATTATGTAATGTGTATTTTTTTCATTATTGATAAAAGAAAAAATCGATTCCAGCGAAGTGAGAGCTTAAACATTATCCCACAACCTGAGCATTTTGTGGTACACTTTACTGAGAAACTATCACGCCTATAGATTTGTGCTGTAACATAGTAATTTAACTTCATATTAAGATGTGATCTGTAAAAAAATATAATTTTAAAACCATTAAAAAATATGTTTTAAAAATTATTTCCTGTTAGAAAAGCTACGCGAGTCCTCACAAAGCTCAGATTTTGTTAGTTAATTTTTTATTTGAAATAAAAAAAAATAACGGTTATTTATTATAACTACCAGTCCATTGCACCTATACTAGATCTACGAATATTGTTAAGAAATTTAATAAGCCAAAGTAATTTAATATTAGGTCAAATATTTCGTAACTCGTGTTATGAATGAGTAGTAAATTTAGGCGTATTTTTCTTTTATTATTATATTTTTTACTATTTGAAAACAGAATAGTTTCACAAAACAGCCTTAGTAAAAAAAAATTAAATACTATTAGGAATCAGACTCTGAATGCATGCACCTACGTTTAACAGTTAAAAACACTAATTGGTTTCAATGAAAATCATAAAATTCACTCACTCATATAAATGATAATTGACGATCACTGTGGACAAAAGTTAAAATTATATGGTCAACGATTCCATATTAATGAAGTATTTATAATAAAAAAAATTAATTATCGTGATGGATATTCTGTTAGATTGCATATATTTATAATATGTTCATATATTATTTTAAACAGGACATTCGCATGCTTTAAAACCCAGTAAGTGAACACTAATCTTTAGTAGATTTAATTCTAACATAGGAAAAAATATGGATTTTTATTAGATATACTCACAATTACATTATTTTAAAATAAATAGGGATGTTTTAAAGAAAATTATTAATGATGGTACTAAAATCTCATACAACATATTATGCCTAGATAGTTGTTCATGTACTTAGGTCTTTATGATTTTCAGGACTTTTTTCAGGCTTTTTACTTTTTGCATACGTTTTATAAATTAACAGTAATAAAAAAATATGAATTAAATCGAAATCAGCGTTGAAATTTCATACTTTTATCTCGTTTTGTGCACTAATATTAAAAATCAAGTGCAGTTGTTGTGAACAAAATTGAAATACATAAGCGGAGAAAGGCATCAAAAATCAATCAACTTGATCTAGCTTTTCTCTGAATAGAATCGTATCCGAGACCGCATAGACTTTAAAGCTGTAATTTTTGAAGACTTCATGTTTAAATCATTTTCGCTAATAATTTAAAGGGAAATAATAAACGTGAATAATCGTAAATATATAATAATATATTTATATTTTATGTCTGTTTGTTCCCGATAATCTCCGAAACGACTGGACAAGTTTTGATACAATTTCAACAGCAGGTAGTTACGTTATAAGGAGTAACTAAGGTTTTTTTTATTATAGATTGGCTTACTCTTGACCTTTACCTTAGCTCGAAGGCATAGATAAGGTCTACGATGTATCGAGTTTGCCCAGGAGAAGTTAACACGCACCTTAAAAAGTTTCAGGTCATACGCACTCGGAAAAACGGACGCAGGCAGGGCATTCCACTTCCACAAAAAAATAGGTTTCCACTGACAACATTAAAATGCACCATTACTAATATACTATATTATATATATTAGGAGTAGTTTTTATATACATAATATTATTATATGCAAATGGGTAATAATCGTTCCTGTTATTTCTTATCCTTCTAAATATGATATTGTGTTGTTTTAAATCCGTGTTTTTATTATGACAAAGCAAAAACTCAATTGAGTAAAACATAGAAAAAAAACTGATTTTGAAGGTTTTTACATAACGTATCTATATAAATAATCAAATATCGATGATCTAATACGACAATGTTACTCATTCAAAAAATCAGGATTTGCATTTTTTACTCGTACAGTATCTAAATAACTCAGTGGCTGGCATATGCGGCCGCAAATCGAGAGGCCCGAGGTTCGAATCCCGGGTCTGGCCAAGCTTAGTTATTGAGTCTTTATGTTTTGTAAGCCTCAATAACAGTCCGGAGCTGGGAACTTGGTGGTATCTCCGCCCGTGTCTCGGAGAGCACGAAAAGCCGTCGGTCCTGCTCCTTAGCTATCACTGGTCGTGTCGATTAGTCATCCCACCGGAGTTTAAGAGTGATAGGAATAGAGAGTGCACTTGTGTCTTCGCACAAACTTGTTCCTTATAATATCTCCTGCCAGTGGCGTAACTATACTATCTGAGGCCCGTGGCAAATTCTTCGGATGCCCTCTGGCATCCCAGAAAAAAAATACAATTTTTCAAGCACTTTGGTACAACATTTTGCTAAAAATGTTAGGTTATTTCTGGGTTTCTTCTTGGTTCGGTCGGGGGCTCGTAGCATTTTGCCACCCCTGCCACCCTACAGTTACGCCACTGTCTCCTGCGCCCTTGGTCAGTCTCCACGAGATTGGCCGCCATGGCCAGAAATGGTCGGAGAACATTATTATTGTGCACAGTTGGTGTAAAAGTATAAGCTATTCCTACAGTAATAATAATGTAATAATAAAATCTGAGTCCAATCTGGGCATTAAACATGTTATTTTGGAAATTCTTATTTAAATAATCATTATTATTCAAGCAGAGACCGAATTTATAGTTTTTTTGAATTTTTATTTGTCTATAAAATTTGATTTGATAATAACTGGATATTTGGGTCAAAACTGGGGAATTATACTAATCATTAAAATTTACGTAATTAGGAACTCAAGCGAAGCAAGATTGAATAGCTAGTAAGTAGGTGTATATTTTAACCCAAATTAGAAAGAGGTTCTACATGTTTTTTTTAATAAAGCAATACAATGTTTTAGATACAAATTATAACATGTTGATAAAATATTTTTAGCGCGACCGAAGCCGTGGGTTCCGCTAGTAATAAACATAGCCTATTCTACTCAGTGATAATGCAGGTTTCTAATGGCAAAATAATTTTTGAAATCGGTTGAGTGGTTTTTGAATTTATTCGTAACATACAAAAATACAAATCTTTCCTCTTTTAAATATCAGTATAGATTGGAATATATGATTCCTTATTATACTACTATATATAATTTATAATAACACTGTATAAATATGCTTTCTCGTTTCAAAAACAAACAAAACGTAATTACTCTTCTCACTGTTTGTACTTTGTACATCATCTACAAGTTACACGTATGTAGGTACTTCTTAATCGTAAATGAGCTTTATAAGAAACCTATATTTAGTTATACATTGTTACTTAAAGCTTAAGTCATAGAACTTTTGGAACAAAGCTAGTTTTGAATATCTTAATTAAGTTTCTTTGTTATAATTATTGTAGTGAAATTATTCATTACTTTCACTCATCTAACAAAAAGTGTTTGTTGAACTTTGTGGAATGAACTAAAAAATCTAACTTGAGAAAAGAAAATATTCATTTTATGTTACGTTTTATCATACACTATATTTACCCATCTACAACGCATATTTTATCGACTGCAAAAATAAATTTGTAATTGATAGTGTTTTATAAAAAAAAGCAAAGTTACTTTTGCGGCTAAACATTCGGTTAGAACAAAAAACTCGTATCTCAAAAAAACTGTATCCTCCTTATTTGAAGTCAATTAATACAATGTACGTCTTTAATGTTATATTTGACCTTCACATTGTGATTTTAGTTGCGGTTTTTATCAACGGAGGTTATCTTATTGCAATTATTTACTGACAGCATATAAACTTAGATAATTTAATAATATTAGTATTTGACAAGAGGTCGAATTTTGATCATGATCATTATTAATTTTTGTATTTTTGTTATTAATAAAACTAAATCTTTCCAGCTATTAAATTAAGATAAAAAAGAAACGGATATATTTACCAACACAGTAGAAGAAAGATACAACAATTTTTTCATCGGTTGTAATTAAGAAGTTTAATTATGTTTATGCCATTAACAATTCATTATGTTTTAATTTAGATTCAGTAAAATCATAGACAAATATTACTTTACTTCATTTATTAATTTATTTAATATTTTTATAAATATAAATATAAACTTCTCAGTTTAACCACTACACTGGCTTTAACTATAAACATATACATAAGGTATATATATTACTGAAGTATTAAATCGGTACCTAAATTACTAATTTTTAATATAATTCTTTGAAATATTTATTACATTTTAATATACCTTTTACAAAACCTAAATAAAAAAATATATATAGTAATATAAAATTAATTTCTCTTAATTTTAATATTACTTCTAAACTTCTTCATAACATACTTCCATAAACTATAAATAATAATTAATCCTATGGTTAATATAGTTATTATTACAAATAAAACCATGAAAACTAAATCTAACTCTAAATATTGTCGCCAAGTCATATTGGCTCCAGCGGCGCGGAGATGCTTTCCACCGCCATGTCGTAAAATGTGTTCGATCCACCATATTGCACGTTCAGCCGGCTTCATCGGCTGATCTTGAATAACTTTTCGTAAACGAATTATATTCTCACGGTAACTGCAAAGTTAAGATAAGCTTTTTTTAAGGCAAGTCTAATATTTCATTAAAGACAGTGGTAGCCCAGCGGTAACGTGCTCGCTTGGATAGCCCAACTCTGATATTTACATTTGCGAATCATTTCTATCATGATTACCGCTTGACTTATGGTGAAGGAAAACATCGTGAGAGAACCTGCATGTCTGAAAAAACCTAACAAGTTTTCGAAAGACATGGGAAGTCCGCCAACACGGCCCAAGCCAGCGCGGTGGAGTATGGCCTGATCCCCCTCGTACTGAGGCAGTCCAATGCCCAGCAGTGGGACGTTAAAAAGGGCTGATGATGATGATGAATATGTATTTCTAAGTCATCAGAAGCAGGATAAAGAAAATTGAAGTGTCTTTTTGTAATGTCAAAACCTTTTCTTTGTTTTTTTAACTAAAATAACTACGGTATTATTAAACTAACATTTGGTATAGGTATCATGTGAACCTCATGATTAAGGAATGAAAAAAAAAACAACACTCACATACCACCAAACCAGGCCCGCTTCTAGGCGTAAGTAAAAATAAATTAAACAGTTTTTATAATTTTATTATAAAATAATAGTTTAGTTACTCCTTATAACAGCTATCTGCGAGTAAAAGTCCTGTCAATATTGGTCCAGCCGTTTCAGAGATTAGCCGAAACAAACAAACAAACAGACAGACAGACAGACAAAAAAATTGATTTTATGATGTACGTACCGCTTGCACTTTCATACGTATATATTGAAAAGGAGTTAATTTAAAATTAAAAACAGATACTTCAAGTTTTTTTATATTATGGTTCAAATATATATAAATTATTGATTTCTAAATATCTTCAAACATCCTCCATAGAAAGTGTAATTGCAATCTTTCTACTAGGACACCAAAATTAATATTTGATACGAGACGTAATTCTCGCTAATAAGACATTTAAAATGGAATTCATAATTAATATTATGATTCCAACGGAAAATAATTAACTTATGTACACGTAATACATTTTATTTAAATATAAATTTGTAAAATGATTATTATTTTTTAGCCTCGCTTTTAATGTGTACTATAGTTTTTCTGATGCATTGTTATTCGAAACTAACATCTCACGCTCGCTTCGCTCAGTTTAGTCTCTAACTAAGTCGTTCTAAGGCAGAACCCTAATTCTTTTTCACTAGCAACGGATTTTAATGCGGTTTTTTTTAATAGATAGAGTGATTCAAGAAGAAGGTTATATGCATAACTAGCAGATCCCGCGGCGTTGTCTGTGCTAAATCTAGGGAAGAGTCCGAGCGAAGCGAGGGCGAGTCGCTAGTCAAAAATTAAAGTAGCCTAAGTAGCTCCTTATTACATCAAGTGTCTGCCAGTAAAACTCCAGTTGAAATCTGTCTGGATACTGAGACAGAGACAGGCAGAAAAAAGAAATAAAAAATTGAGTTGTCTTATAAGTACCGTATAGAATTAAATACAATATATGCATTTAATAAAAACCTGTTACGTTGATGTTACAAACAGACACTTCAATTTTATCTTTATCTGTATAGATTTTAGTTTAACCAAAATTCATAGAATTGATATTATTTTGTAATTCCCTGATAATATAGTATTTTAGTAATAATATTTTTGAAATTCATACTTATATTGTAGATGACATCACTCCTCAAAAAATATGTTTTTTTATTCTTACTTTATTTATTCAATTTATCTAAAAAATACTTCAAGTAGTATGTCATACCTTTTATCATTAATCACTTTTACAATAGCATCTTTAAATTCATTTTCAGTCAAGGTAGTCATATCGAGCTCTACTCCTATTCCATGTCGTACATATTTCTGTACATTATACCATTGGTCCCCTAACATCGGTATACCGATTAATGGTACTCCAGCATTTATGGCTTCATCTGTCGATTGAAGACCTCCTTGAGTGATGAAAACCTTTACTTTTGGGTGTCCTGTAATTAATAAAAATATACAATTAATGTTATCGCCAAAAATACACTAGCATTTCGCGCGGCTCCGCTCGAGTTCAAAAGATCGGAAACCAAGTTACTTTATTTTACACTAGCCTTTCCCGCGGCTTCGCGCGCTTTCTAAAGGCTGGAAACATTTTTCATTTAATCTCCGCTCCTATTAGTCCTAACGTGATGTAATATAGCCTATAGCCTTCCTCGATAATCGGACTATCCAACACAAAAATAATTTTTCAATTCAGACCAATAGTTTCTGATATAAGCGCGTTCAACCATACAAACAAACAAACTCTTCAGCTTTATAACATTAGTACCTACAGCGAAACACATTGCATCCTATAAAATAAGTAAAACGTATATCCGCTTTGTAGTTTTAGCAGAACAAAAAAACGTTTCAGTATTAGTATAGATATTTATTAGGTATGTATTTTATCAAATCATGAAGTTGCGTAAGCAGTAAATCAGTGTCCCTATCAGCTTATTTAAAAATTAGTAGTTCCATTTGTCAGAATAGATAAGAATGAAACAGGGTCAAATTAAAACAATCGTAAAGGTGGGCTCACACGAAGCAGACTTCAGTCCAGACTACGAAGTCAATAAAAAAAAGTCTGTACGCAAACATATTAAGAAAACGTCTGCGCACAGACTTAAACTTTAGCGTATATTATTCCAAATATTAAGCATACTACTAATATTAGCAATAAAGCTACGAAGGAATATTGTGTTACGGACACCAGATAGTTGATATATTACATATATAAATTTAAATACATACATATTATAAATATAAACACCCATGACTGAAGTACAAACATCTGAGTTTACCAACTGAATGCCCCTAGCGGGAAACGAACCCGCGGCCGCTGGCACAAGAAAGTAGGGTCACAACAAACTGCGCAAAATGTGTCATCTAAAAATAACTCTATAACATATATAAACTTTCATTCCCTACAATCCATCGTTTTATCTGAACTGCTAAGTAGCACATACTAAATCCTGTAGAAATCTACCTAAGAGTAAGTTTGTATAGTGTGAACCCACCTTAAGCAATACAATGCCGCGATATTAATGTTCAAGGTCTTAAACAGTACACGATGATTTGATTTATTTACTTCATAGATACGTAAATAATTATTACAATTTTTTGTGGAATTTTTCATTTTTATTACTATTAAATTACCAAAACTGAGAAATTATAATAAAATTGTGTATTTTAAAATATTTTGGCCAAATTTAAATCAAGTTTGATTTTAGTGCATACAAAAATTATAAGAATATATATCGGGCCTATATTCAAATTATATAAATAATTTGAATATAGGCCCTAAAATAATAGTTATTACAATTTTTGTCTTATTACTCGGGTCAACACTTGGGATACTTAATATTTCATTTTCATAGGAAAGCAAAATAACTGAACCAGTTGGACCATGAACCGTGGAGTCCTCCATACAAATTTATACCACTTACTCTTGCTAAAACTCAAGAGATATATAAAAATATCTATAAGAAACTTAAATGTAGGACTTAAAAAAACCTACAGAAACGTTTACAATAGTATACTGTCTGTCTATTAAGGTACATTCGCAATAACAATTTTATTTATACATATTAAAAAAGACGTTAAGAAGTTAAAATAGACAGTGGTAGCCCAGCGGTAACGCGTCGCTTGGATAACCGAGTGATGCAGGTTCAAATCCGGGTCTCGAACCTCTGATATTTTCATGTGCGAATCATTACTATCATGATTACCACTTGTCTTACGGTGAAGGAAAACATCGTGAGGAAACCTGCATGTCTGAGACAACCTAGCAAGTTTTCGTAAGACATGTGAAGTCTGCCAACACGCAGCGGTGGACTATGGCCTGATCCCCCTCGTACTGAGGGAGGCCCGTGCCCAGCAGTGGGACGTGAAAAAGGGCTGATGATGAGGATATTAAAAAAGGTAACTTAGCTAAACTAAAAGTACTTTCCCGATTTTAACAAAGCTTTATTGTAGTGATAGATACTATTACGTCATTATTTAAAATAGATACCTGTTACATAGTATGTTTAATCTGTATTGTTTAATGTCATTTGTCTTAACTGTCACTTCCTATCGCTCTCTCATCTTTATGTCATCGTCGCGTGCACATGTCTTTTGCCGTCTTTAAGAATAAAATATTAATCCATCGCCATCAGTCGTTTACTTTATTTAAACATCCAAATCTAACAATACCCTTTACAACATGAAAATCTTTTATTTTCACGGGAAAACACAATAACTGGTTATATAGAGTAGTTCTCATAAATATCTAACCCTAATTTTTAATAGGGTTTCAGTCGTTGGTACATTATAAGAAATGACATAAAGCCAAAGATATTTTATGTGCTTTTAGCGCGAGCAAATGCGTGGATTAGGCTAGTATATAAAAAACAATTAAGTGGTACATCGAAATATGAATTCAAACTAAGCGGTTTCTAGTTAGCAAGTTTAAACACGACATAAAACGACCTTCAACGTGCAATTATTTTAAACGATGTTTTCGTTATAATATTTACATACATACTATTTACATACACAATTTAAAAACACTTAGCATTTTTTTAATTCTACAAGATATTATGTTTAAAGTTAAAACATAATTAGAATGTAAAATAAATCCCATAAGACGATATTATCATTGTTTTCACGAGCAAAATTTAAGGGCTAATATTAATTAATAAATGATTTTTACTCGATTCGTGCATAATTATTAATTAATATGCATATTGCATTATCCAATTCTACACCATCTGTTAAACAGTTACTATAGTATTCAAATCAAATGGAATCAAATCAAAATGATTGGGGTAAAATTCTATAGGGGTATATATAGTTTTATATACACGTACTTGTATATTAGAAGGAAATTACTGGAACAGGAAATGATTATTTGAGTAGTTTTTTTGAATTATCATATCACTATTGATAATACTGGATTTAAATTATCAACTATACGTTTTTCACTACATTTATTGTTATTTTTTATTTTGTTTATTTTTTATAATATTTTTAATAATTATAATTATATATATAGTAACATCAATATTAATATTTCGGCACTTTACTTAATTAAATTTTTGGTGATCTAGTATTGTAGTACTTTATTCAAGAATTATAATATTTCGCTTCATTCATTTCATCATTTTCAACATAATTCGCTTCATTTATCATAATATTTCGCATGCGCTTAAAAAGGTTAAATTTCGAGAGAGACGGAGAGGTATATATAAAAAAAACAATTTTTTCGACTTACTCAACAGATCGGCCTGTGGAAACCATTTGGATATTTTAATATTTGCGGATTTTCCTGGTAAAGTATCTAAATTCCATTTCATTAAAACGTCATAGGGTAATTGTGAAAAAACATTCACTAACATCTGTATTTTTTCAGGTGGCAGTTGCTCTGGATGAACGTTTGTACCAAAACTGAAGTAAATAACTCCATTTTTCGATGCATCCAAATATGACTGCAGTTCCTACAAAAGTAAATTTTAAATTATAAAAATTTAGTTTTATCTTTATCTAATAAAAGGGTAATTTATAAAGCACAATCATAGACATATTTTTAGTGTCAAAAAAATTTAAGATTTTGCAGTAACAAATAGACGTGGAATCTTACTACAGCTTTCGTATTTTGCAGTATTTTGATCAATAATGTTGAATATATTCGAATTTTTCTTATTAGAGTACTTTATTACAGACCAACTACTAATAAGAATACCAAGAATAGTAAGACTCGATAACAATACCATACAATATAGCATAAAATGTACAGAAATTTTATGTTTACTTTAAATAAGTTCAACTTTGAAATTAAAGTATATTTAATACTATTATTTTTTATTTATTTATTTATTTTAGCCTATAGTGTCCCACTGCAGGGCAAAGGCCTCTCTACTCTTTTTCCACTGGTCCCTATCTTTTGCCTTAGCAAACCAGTCTCTCTGAAAGGAGTCTAACTCATCTCGCCATCTCCGTCTATTACTATTATTGTATGAAATTAAAGAATGAAGTATTATAATGTTTTCTTACAAATGTTGTTATTATGACATAAATAAGATAATATTTCCAAACGATCTTTAAAAACTTCATTCTGCATAATATCTAAATTATAAATGATCACTTATACTTACCCTTACAGAAAATATTAATGATAATAAAAATACATCTATATCTATTATAGTAAAATTTGAATTAAGTCAAATACGAAAAATAAAATATTTTCTGGGAAATGTTATTGTAATAGTAATTTTTAGCGATGCAGTGGCCGCAGGGTTTAGTATAGAACTTGTCTCTGTCATGAAAATCATTGGACTGTTTTTGATGAAATTTTGTAATATCTGATAGCTGCTTATCCGAGTCAACATATATGATTCTATTACTGCTTAAAAATATTTTTTGAAAGAAATCTAGTTATACTAATTGTTAAAGCATACCGTAGGAACGATTCCTTATAATAAGGGCATTGTTTAACAATGAAATGTTCTTGATGCTTACTATGACCCCGAAAGTAAAGATCTAAATTGCATAAAAAGTGAACAACAAATTTACTTAATACATGTTAACTTTTAATAATAGTTAGTTAGTATTTAAAATTTTTGAAGTTAGTTAATTCCTTATGTTTTTGCTATACATTTAGACATTTTAAAACATTTTTAAAGTTTTTAACAAGCAGATGATAGGTACTCGTATATGCCACTACGTAAAAAATAAATGCATGAAGAAATGTACCAATCAACGTAAAATCTTAATACAGAAGTAATTGCATATCAACGAAAGTCTACCATGTTTTTAAGCAAAAGTTCAAAGGCACTAAATCTACCAGTAAAATTATTTTCAGGCTTAAGTACCTTAGGTAAATCCTGTGAAGGTTGTAAGTGTAACCCGCCTATAAATATTGTATTAGGTGGAACTGGACGACTTTCTACTAAAACTGCATGACAATTAAGCATCAACAAATCTATGTTATTTAATAATACGTCTATTGGTGGAACTTCGGGGCCAAATATAGATTTTAACCTCTCATTATCTTCTTTTTCTAAAGCATTAAACATATTTTCCAGCTGCCAATTATCATACAATTGCTTTATTTTTTCTATATTTGTCAGATTGTACAATTTGCGTTGTATCGGATGTGGATGAAAAAACGGATGACAAGGAGCACCGATAGCATTATATTGGTAATTTAAAGCACCAAATGAACTCACAAGTATCACTGGTACCTTAAAAATATCAGATAGCACTAAAATTGGCTTAACAAATGCTTCAAGTAGTAGCAAATCGAATTCTCCTTTCTTTTTGTTAATAATATCTTGAAATTCCTGGGTCATTAACTGTTCTTTGAAAATAATTGATGCTATTCGAAATATTTCTAAAGCTGCAAGAGTATTCTTTCCCCATTTTATTTGTCGTAGTCGAGTTTCCCATAAATTATACGACAAATCATGCATATTAATTTCAGTCAGATTCTTGGGTGTTTGTCCTAGTGGATATTTTGGATCAGTAGTAACAACGGTAATCTGGTGCCCTTGTTTTAACAAATCATCAGTTAAACGTCGAAATACCACTTGATGACTGATCGAAGGTGTTGGAAAAACTGCTAATATTCTTGCTGATTTAATTTCAATAAATTGTCCCATAAATATAACTATAATTACATAATATAACGTCTTCATTTTATCTCACAGCACGAGCTAACTACTTCAATCAAAGTCTTTTAATTTATGAAGCATTTACACCTTTTATTCTAATGTATATATAAAGTTCGTTCCTTTTGGTGTGAATATTTTTCAAATATGGGAATTTCCTTAGATTATAATAGAGACTTTAATTAGATAATGCATTTTAATAACAATCCTTTTTGCCATTAAAGTTTCATTTTGTAAAATGTTTAAATTTAGCAGGAATAAAAATAAAACATTGTATTATACTTTGGTTTGCATAATTTTTTTTGTGAAATACCTTGCTTAGGTTTTGATACGTTATTACTTTATAGGTTTAATACATTAACTAATATTTTGTTTTCGAGTAAACAAGTAGTCGAAGTTCAAGTTTAGAATAAGTAGATGAATGGTGAAGTACGAATTTCCTAATGGTTTCAAAAAATATATTTAAATCAGTTCGTAAATAATAAAAATATACTGATATAAGCTAAAAAGATAAAAAAATTAACGAAGTATTGTTTATAATTATGCAGAAAGAGACATACTCTGTACGAGTATGTATTATGTACTAGCAACTAATCCTAGTTCCATCCGTACTTCTAGGTACTAGGTTCGTCTCTACTAACGTTAGTATATAGTTCTGAGACGAGATAATTCTCACATTAATATATAGTATAGTGACTCTGATAGCCAGTTATAATCATACCGAATTTCATTAAAAGTTTTCTCGAGATGCGGTAACAGATAAATAGAAAATAAAATCTAAGAACTATGATTCGTCCGCTGTAATAATGACTATTTCAATAAGATTTTTGAAAAATTATTTGTTGTACATTATATATACTCTCTTGCTCTTTGATATTTTTATTATAATACTTGCTAACCCGTCCCGCTTTGCTGGAGTAATTTTTGAGTTAAACGATAACATACAAACAGACATACAGACAAACTTAATAACTATTGTTTTGAGGTCAATATTGAATACAAATACGTTACAGTCATCGTTTTTAAAAAAAATATTTAATGTACAGATTTTTTATAGGTATTTTCTAGGTATTTCTAGATTTTATTATATGTATACATAATAGGTACCTTAGGTAAATCCTGTGGAGGTTTCAGATGTAACCCACCAATGTATATTGTATTAGGTGGAACAGGCTGGTTTTCTAACCAAATTGGATGCATATTCATCATCAACATATCAACATTATTCATTAATTCATCTATATATGGAATTTCTGGTCCAAACATTGATTTTAACATTTGGTCATCCTCTATATCGATTGCTCTTAAAATATTTTGTAACTTCCAATGAGCGTACCATTGTTGCAACTTTTCTACGTTTGTCAAATTGTATATTTTACGTTGAACTGGACCTGGATATATAAACGGATGAGTAGGAGCACCTACAGCGCGAAAGTTTTCATCCACAGCACCTAACGAACTCACAAGTATTGCAGGTACCTTGAAAAATTCTGATAACACTAAAGTTGGCTTAAGATATGCTTCAAGCATTAACAAATCAAATTCTCCTTTCTTTTTCTTTATAATATCTTGTAATTCTTTTGTGTTAAGCTGCGCTTTGATAACTTGTGACGTTCCTTGAAATAGCATTTCCAGTGCTTTATAATCTTGATCCGCTGATTTTATACGTAACAATACATCTGTCCATATTCCATATGATAGATCGTGCATATCAATTTCGGTTAGATTTGTAGGAGATTGTCCTTTTGGGTATTTTGGATCAGTAGTGATAACGGTAACTTGATGTCCATGCTTAATTAATTCATCAGTTAAACTTCGAAATACTACTTGATGACTAATCGATGGTGTTGGATAAAATGCTAATATCCTTGCTGTTTTAATGTGTACAAATTGTATTGCAAATAAAACTATAATTGCTGATAATTTCATCATTTTATCTCACCACGCGAGCAAACTACTTCGAGCACAGTGTAACACACTATGAAACTTGTTAACCTTTTTTTTAATGCTTTATATGAATATGGTCCTTAGGTGCCGATTTGATTGCGTCATGATGATAATATTTATTTTGAAGTTACGTGAGTTGGCTTAAAAGAGATAAAACATTATAACATAAATAAACTACATATAAACATGGCCTTATGACAAGCGTTGTTTTTTTAATCGGTTGCGAATTTCCTTGAACGAATTGTACTATAGGTACTCAATATTTTATAAAGTAAACCCGTTACATAATCTTGGGATAATCTTGGCATTAGAAAAAAAAAGTAATATCAAAAATGTTTACATTATATGTTTAAAAGCAAGCAATATTCATTAAATTTTATAATTTTTATATGTATGTAAATAATTTCACATTAAATTGCAGATGTAGTATTTACAATATTTAATATAATAAATAACGAAACTGTTAAATAAATAATGTTTATAATTAACACAACATAAACTTAATATGCTTAAGCGACAGTAATATTTAAAACTCCTCCTTGCGGAAGTCGGTTAATAAACTGCTGTTATATCTTCATTTATAGCATCAAAACTCTCACTTTATTCCTTCATTACATTATGATCGCCTTAAAAATTCCAGAAGTATGTAATACAAGCTTAAAGTATATACGAGAAATAATAATTAGCGTTTATCAATGTATATTTAATTTTAACACTTTATAAAATGGCTTTTGTATTCCTTTATATAACAACAGAAGCGAACTAATCAAAAAGGTGGCCTTATCACTGATGATATCTGATACAGATTAATTCATCTATCAAACTTTATACATTAGCAATATTACTTACACTTACTTATTCGTATTTTTATATTATTTGTTATATTACATATCATGTCTTTTTTAGCACAACTCCTCATAACGCTGTTGTTAGTATAAATGAGAGTTGTGTACTAAAGGAACTAGTCTAGGAAACCTAGGAAGTATAGAAATTAATTTAGTAAGTTAATAAATAAAATAAATATGTAGGGACATTATTACACACAGCTTCATCTAGTTCCGTCGTAAGCTACGAGGCTTGTGTTACGGATACCAGGTAGTTGGTACAATACATACATATAACCTATAAATACGTACAAACAATTATTAAATTAAGACGTGAAGCAAAAACTTTGTACAGTAAATAAGCTAAATAGTTTATATCTATACAGTACATGTTCATGACATTTCAATTAAAGCTGATGTTTATTTGAACTCTCTCCCGCGGGGAATCAATTGAAGCAATTAGTAAAATTATACTGTTACTATGGAATCTACCTACTTACAAATTAAAGTCAAGATATAATAGGAACCTTGTTATAGAAAATTACGTAAAACAAGAATTTCGTTCATAGTATATAATATTATATTCTTATTTATTTCACAAAATTATAAATTCTAGTTTTGACTAGTTGTTTCCACTTTTAACAAAGGCATTAAGTAAAAAGTAGCTCTAACGCGTTCTAACTAAAAACTTATTTTAACTGTAACATATATAAAAAATACTCATAATTATGCATTAATAAAAATTAACTATAGTATTATTGTACCACACATAGAAATTAAAAGCTTAACCCTGTATATGAAAATAATCCTAGCATGTTTTTTATCCTGTAAAGTTTTTATGGTCTAATTTCTCACGAACCTGCGTCATTTTCAATTATATTAATTATTATAAATGAAACTATCTTTTCGGATTTTGTCGCGGATTTATTATGATTTTTGGTTCCCGACGTTTCGAATGCTTTACAGCAATCATGGTCACGAGAGAGACTAAGGTATTAGACGTCTCAGGGGGTTATATACTTGTTACAGACAGTACCTACCCACAATTTTTTACAAATATATTCAAAATGATAGACTATAAAATTATACATTTCAATTCTATACTTTTAAGATTTTAAAATTTATTTTATTAATTATAATATGCTATTCGTTGCATATTAAAGTTAAGTTTCCTTTATTTTAACACTTAGGTACATCTTTATTAAAATGTTTGTTTTAATAATTTATATAAAATACAATTGATACGGCCCATTCAATACTGACTTCATTCTTTGCCCTTTCATCAGTTCTTCACAGAAACATAACCAATTTTTTTGTTACAATTACAATCTTACGTACCCTTTCTGACCACTTCACCACCGTATGTGACACAATTGTATTTCTAGTATATTGTCACTATTCAATTTTTATCCTTAAAAACACTTAATCTTTCTGAATCTTGTGAATAGGCTTCATGCTTTAACTTTACTCATTGTAAAAGCACAGTCTAAATTATTATTACAATATGAAAGCCCAGAATTAATTCGGAACTGGCAAAGGTGTAATTTTCAGAAATGTAACGATTTAAAATGGGGTCAAAATTAACCCCACAATTGCAGTGAGGGTTTATCATAGAATATCATGGAACACTGGCATGGAAACATCAATTGTCGATTTCCAAATCTTGATGCATTATGATAATGCTATGTATATATTGCTACGCTAGTTACTATTATTTTTTAGATTTCTTTAAGATAATATTTAATAATTACTGATAATGGTTGGTAGGTTTTCAAACTCTTCGACTTCGGACTTTGATTTATAGAGTATCACTCACCCTCGCTTTGGTTAAGTTCGTCCATAGATTCAGTACGAGCAAAGCCGGGTTCCGATAGTTTATATACTAAAACCTTCCTTGAGAACCACTCTATTCATTGGTGAAAACAGCATGATGTGAAATTGATGCAGTAGTTTTGAATTTATCGCAAAAAGATAGACAGACAGAGAGACGCAGCGGAGGACTTTCTTTTAAACGACTAACAAATATTGTTATAAAAACTAACATTACAGTTAAGACTTGTGTTATGATTACCTATTTTTTCTGTAGCTTAAATACTTAAAATCTATTTTGATGATAAAATAATGAATACCAATTCTTATTATAAGACGTTGAAGTCTAAAGTAAACATTGATATAATTTAGCAAAAACATTAATCAATTACAGTATAAAAAGCCAAAGTCGTTTCGACTATCCAAGATGATCTTATCCGTAATTGGAAAATGGAAATGAAAATAGTCGAATAGATCACAATAAGTCTTTTTATTGCAAGTAATAGTTTCAATTATACAGATTAACCTCGATACATAGATTGATTTATAGATATAGTAGTTGGTTTTTAGTTTTGGATTTTTTTCACTCTATCAGAAGCGTACTACTATATAATGATAATAATAATATGTTGGGACATTATTACACACAGCGCTATCTAGTTCCGTGGTAAGCTACGAAGCTTGTGTTATGGATACCAGATAGTTGATATACTATATATATAACTTTAAATACATACATATTATAAGTATAAACACCCATGACTGGTGTACAAACATCTGAGTTTAACAAATGAATGCCTTCAGCGGGACTAGAACCCGGGACTGCTGGTGCAAGAAAGTAGGATCACTACGAACTGCGCCAAACGTGTCGCCAGTATACTGTACTAGCGGCTCGCCCTCGCTAAGCTCGGGCTCATCCCTATATTTAGCGCGAGCGACGCCGCGGTTTCCTCTAGTGTATTAAACATATAAACCTTTCCCTTAAATCACTCTTTCTATTAAAGAAACCGCATCAAAATCCGTCGCGCAGTTTTAAAGATCTAAGCATACATAGCAACAGACAGCGGGAACTTTGTTTTATTATGTCTATTACATTAAGGCATTTAGTAGTATTATTTATTAGTAGATATTAAACATGTGAAATCCCTAACGGAACAAAGGTTTAAAGTACATATCAAGAACCAGTCATATAAAGTTTATCAAGTCTGATATCTTATTATTTATCTATCCTATCTTTATTAGATTATTTACGTTAAAACATAGTAAAACAATGTATGTAAGTGTTAAGAGAAACGCAAGCAATACAGAGACATAAGTAAATACGTATCATTGTAAAATACATAAGGAGTATATTGATTGAATTAAATATACATTTCAGTCCTGTAGCTTAATTAAAATTAATTTTAACTAGCGACTCGCCCTCGCTTCGCTCGGGCTCTTCCCTAGATTTAGCACAGGCAAAGCCGCGGGATCCGCTAGCTATGCATATAAACCTTCCTCTTGAATCACTCTATCTATTGGAAAAAACCGCATCAAAATCCGTTGCGTAGTTTTAAAGATTTAAGCGCACATAGGGATATAGGGACAGAAAAGGCGACTTTGTTTTATACTATGTAGTGATAACATTTACCGTTACAGTAATTAATTTTTGCATTGAAATAATGTTTTGTAATTATAATATCACTAGTTGTTTTTTCAAGGCTTCGAATGCGTAGTTTAGTTTTGCAGAAGGCTATCTCTTCACATATACATTATATACCTATTAAGAATAATTTAATAAACATCAATATCTAACTAGTTTTTATCAATATCTATTCATAAAATTAATTTTAGGGGCTATTGTAATATTTTTTTCAGCTGAAGCTGAAGTATCTGTCTGACTTTCCCTCGCGTTTGTGTCGATCATTAAATTTTACATATCTGTTAACTTCATATATATAATTTCAGTTAAGACATTTTACATTTACTAATTACTTTTTTCCTTTAAATTTCCTTTTTTTATATTCTAATTTTTATTAGGGACTTTTTAGTTAAAGAACTAAATGTCAGTCCCATCGTTCATCGTTATATCAACACTTATAACACTATTAGAAAGTTATAATTATTGCCTACTTCAATTTAAATCTGTTTAACATTTTGGCTACCTCTGAGTCAGGTATAGACAGTGCGCTTTAAAACACTCCTACGGCAAATGTTGAAACGGCGCATCAACTCCTGTCTCCTGTCAGCGTTACGAACACATTCAACTAAGAAGTGATGTATATCATCCTCTACCCCGCATAAATAGCAATTTGAAGAGTTTGATTTTTTAATTAGTAACAAAAATCTTCTATGTGGAGTATGTCCCGAACGCAACCTGAGAGCCATAACAATTTGTTGTCGGGTCAATCCTGAATCTCAGAATTTCCGAATTTGTTAATAAATTTCCTTATAATATAATGAATCCATTAGATTTAGAAATAATATATGGTTATATTGTTTTAAATTGCAGTTAGCACATTACAAATAACAATATGTGGTTATAGAGGGTGTTCGCGCTACTAGGTATCTGTACTGCGTCGTTGCTGTTATCTATACTAATATTATAAAGCTGAAAAGTTTGTTTGTTTGGTTGAACGCGCTAATCTCAGGAAGTACTAGTCCAAGTTGAAAAATTATTTTTGTGTTGGGTTGTCCGTTTATCGATATAGGCGCTATGATCAATACGAGCGAAGCATCAATGTAAAATGTTGCAAAAAACGGAAGGGCGGGCGTTAGTTTTGCTCCATATAGTTCCTGAAGTTTTAATCAAAATGAAATAGTATATTTCATATCTATACTACCGATTTGTAGCTGATTAAGACATAAAATGCTCCATTACGTTATCAGATAATTACAAATAAAAAATGGTAAAGTGGGGACTTGTCCTCGTTTAACTGTATCTTTTAAGGCATTTCACGCATTCGAAAGAGAAAAAAGAATATAAATTTTGCTTTAGTTTTCGGTTTATTAATACATTCATTTTACATATTACTAGAATTGTACTAATTCTAATTAGTATTATTAAATCTAATCACTTTATAAATAATCATTTTAATAATCTTAACATAGTAGTTGTAAAACGCAACAGTTTATGACTGTTTAACAATAAATTTCTAATCGGTCGAAAATTATCTATTTAAGATAATGTTTTAGTAAAGGATGTCTACACTTTAATATTTAGTACTGTCATTGCACTGATACACAATTTGTGTTCAAAATGATTTTAAAGAACATTATACTATTTATGGTATATTTAGTGATAGAAGTCCAATCAGCTAAAATATTAGCAGTTTTTCCTGTACCATCTATAAGTCATCAAGTCGTATTTCGTAAGATAACGCAAGAACTTGTTAAAAGAGGACACGAAGTTACTGTGATTACTCCAGACCCAGCTTATGCCAAAGGAAAGTCACCTTCAAATCTAAAGGAAATTGATGTTCACGATATATCCTATGGAGCTTGGAAGAAGATTATGCAATATACATTTGAAAGCCATAAATTTCAAATATCAAAATTTGAAGAAATTAGGGGAGGATCACTTGTTCTTTCACATATCTTTATTACTCAATTACATACACCTGAAGTTCAAAAGCTAATATCGGAGAAGAACAATTTTGATTTAATACTAGTTGAAGCTGTCATACTCCCAGCTCTTGTGTTTTCGCATATTTTTCAAGCACCTGTAATTTTAGTAAGTTCTTTTGGTGCAGTTTTTAATAATCATGACATAATGGGATCACCTACGCATCCACTTTTTTACCCATCGCTTTTAAATAAAAAAGTATATAATCTAACATTTTCGGAGAAAATAAATGAACTTTATTCTTACTTCATGAGTCAATACGCATTTTATTTGAATGAAGCCGATGAAAGTGCAATGCTAAAGCAATTAATAGGACCCGATGTACCGACTATGCGTGAATTATATAGTAATGTGGATATGTTTTTTATGAACATACACCCTATATGGGTTGACAGTCAACCAGTACCACCGAGCGTTGTGTACATGGGTGGTATACATCAGTTACCTAAAAAAGAGTTACCTCAGGTATTTATTATTTATATTATCTAAATTTTTCCTCAGACTTAACTTACTTAGAGGTTATTTGAATTCACTTTAAAATATTTGAATTATTAGGACCTGAAAGAGTATTTGGATTCGTCTAAACAAGGTGTGATTTATGTGAGCTTCGGCACCAATGTGCTTACTGGAATGATACCTCCAAGAAAAGTTGAAATTATGTCAAAAGTTCTTTCAAACCTTCCATATAATGTTTTGTGGAAGTGGGACACAGAAGAAATACCTGGGAAAACTGACAAAATTAAAATCTCTAAGTGGTTTCCACAATCTGACTTATTAAGTTAGTTTTGATTTATTGTAATATAATCTTATTTCATATGACTGCAAAATGTGAAAAATTAATTTAATCTTACTTTAATGTTACAGAGCATCCCAATATAAAACTTTTTATTACCCAAGCTGGATTACAATCTACAGATGAAGCTATTACTGCTGGAGTACCTTTAGTTGCTATACCAATGTTAGGCGATCAGTGGTATAATGCAGAAAAATATGTAAAATTTGGTATTGGTATAAAATTAGATATCGAAACGCTTAATACTGAAGATTTCAAACACGCTGTAGAAACAGTTATAAATAATAAAAGGTAAGCTTAATTTTTTTATGAGTAAAAAAATAAAAAAATTTAAATCCAATTAATTATATTATTAATTTTTTTTGAATATTGTTGCAGCTATCGTGAAAATATTGTCAAGCTCAGAAAAATGATGAATGATCAGCCTGAACCTCCTTTACAGAGGACTATGTGGTGGATTGAATATGTAATTAGAAACAAAGGAGCAAAACAGTTAAAGGCACCAACAGCAAACATCTCTTATTATGAATACCTTGCACTCGATGTAATATTAATTGTTTTACTAATAGTATTCATTTCTTTAATTTTACTTGTTACAGTTTGTGTATTTCTATTAAAATTTATAACCAAACTGCTTTTTGGCTATCAGAAAATAAAAACAAGTTAATAAAAAGTAGTTTAACATTATTAATATTTAGATTAAGATAGATTGTAAAACAGTAGTATTTTTCTTAGGAGTTATTGAAGGGTCAGTTTTCAATTATATGTTATCAAAATGGTTATATAATGTTTTTATTACCTTAGTCTCGAGGCTTATGCACCATCTTTTTTGTTCTGTTAACTTTGTTACTAATTATTTTGTATTTGTTTTATTAAATACCATTCAACAAGAAGAAAAATTGCCTTTTAAGATCTACGAGTGTCAAGTTACTTAGAATAGTATTGATGAGAGAAAAAAAATGTTTTCTGCGGTTTTTTTTAGTTTAGTAAATTAAGCTTATTGATTGAGTTGTCTTCTCAGGGTGAAGATTTAAATATGAGCCTCAACTATTATCTCTTCGCGTCTAACCATAATATAAAAATATGTTTATAGATATTTAAGATTATATTATATATTTTGTTAAGAAGCCTAAAACAAAACTGATTTGTGGAGGTCACTCACCTATTTATTGCCCTATTTATTTCGAACACTATAAGAAATTATTTAAATGTCGCAAAGCATATTCTACACCTGCCTTTATAAAAATAAAAATTGTGCCAGACGTTAGTGCTAGTGTTGTTCTCTCAAATACTATGACGAATTGTGCGAATATGAGAAACAGGTTATCGATAACAGGTACTTATTATGACAGTTTCAGCCTATTTTGTGGAGGAAGGTCTTAAAGGTTTTTAATATATAAAGTTAAGTTTTTGTATATATTTACTAGCGAAATCCGTGGCATTGCTAGCGCTAAGTCTAGGGAAGAGCCTAAGCGAAATGTTAGACCCCAAATATGTAAGGGATAATGCCGTCTATGCAACCTCTTCCTTTAGTATCGTCAGCAATATGTTTTAGTTATCTACATCATCCCGTCCAGCAGCCAGTCTGCATCTAAAATCTGAACAGAGCGGTTGCCATTAAATCCCAATCCAGTTTAAATAAATATTTCCTTTTTTTAAAAAGGCCTTTTCATTTCCCGGCCTAACATTTGGTGGCAGCGGTGGGATCCGGAAGTCCAGTGCCCGCTCTGCAGACTCACTCCACATATTATTATAAACTCTAAAACCTAATCTCTAAACATGGTGTTCAGTGACCCTGTGGAAAAGATGTAAAAAGTGTGTGTTGTGTTTTGTGATATTGTGTACATCTAGAAGACCCTGCAAGGTCCTTGAAGGGACTTTCAAAGAATTAATCTAAGGAAGTATATGGCACTAATTATTTACTTGCCCTGCATCCCGGAGTCAAGGAAGCCTGTGAAGAAAATATTAAGTAACACTTATCAACGAGACATCTATACCACGTTGGAATGTTCCTGCCCGTCGCCGTCGCGTTGTTATCGGCCGCCCACGCGCTTATACAGTAAGTCTGTGGTCATCGCCTTATCTAAGAATTAGGGTTCATTGTATCAACTTAGCTATTTAGAACAATTAAATTAATTCTATTATACTGTTCATGTTACCCGCAGCTTGTTTTTAAACCTTTTAATTGCAGCAAAAAGCCACATCAGTGTAAGGATAAAGTAATATTAGGAAAAATTGACACTTGGAAACCTCTGTTAAATAATAATTGGATTTTTGTGCAGTCAGACCCTCAGAAAATATCAATAGATTGTCTTGGCTCTAAATTGTTCGAAACAAATATTTTAGGAACCGGAATACTACATATCCCTAAGCACTGCATCGGGTATTGTAAAAGCACCACACTTATACCCAAGTACAGTATGTTAAATATTACGTCACCTATAAATCATTTCCCAGAGTTTAATCTTGTAAGTGACAATTGCTGTAACTTAACTAAACTAAATCATGTCAAAAATAATGTGTCACTCGTTCATCTACATAATATAGATTTGGATGATTTCCACTCCAGTGATAAAAATAAATTCAAAAATATATTAAATGAATTAGAAAAAATTGAGTTTCAGAAGCAACCTCATATTGTAGAATACGGGACACATTATTCAGCTCTTGTAATTGTAACATTTATTTTAGTAATTTTATTGTTATTATGGTTAGTCATTAAGAAATTTTGTAAGCCAACGAGCAACCGCCCTTTTCAATTAAAATTTAACATAAACAAATCATTAACAAAACCTAAAGACACAGAAACGACAGACAGACAAGATCCTGAAACAGAACTTAGTAATATAGTAGCTCCACTTAGAACCAGAATATAATAGAGGCTTTCGAATTAACCCTAAAGCCTCTACTTAAAGGGGGAGGTGTTAGACCCCAAATATGTAAGGGATAATGCCGTCTATGCAACCTCTTCCTTTAGTATCGTCAGCAATATGTTTTAGTTATCTACATCATCCCGTCCAGCAGCCAGTCTGCATCTAAAATCTGAACAGAGCGGTTGCCATTAAATCCCAATCCAGTTTAAATAAATATTTCCTTTTTTTAAAAAGGCCTTTTCATTTCCCGGCCTAACAGAAAGATATAATAAAATAATTCACTTTTATTAAGCAAAATTGTGTTTTAAGCCTGAAAGTTGCATAATATTGAAAATTAGCCAAAATATTTTAAGTATAGTTATAATAAAAAGTAATAAAAGCTGTCATCTAAAATTTAACGTTAAAGTTACAAGAAAGTCCTTTAAGTTAAAAGTGCAAAATCCGCATTGCGACTGCAGTATTGTAACTTCGAGAAAATGAATTTCATATGGATATAACAAAGATTGATAGTAGTTGTAGTTTATTTCTCATGTATTAACGAAACCACATGCAGCTTTTAGTGTAAAGAAGTCATTTAAAACCAGTTTTTTACCTATCTCTCGTGATCGGCAGTTTGTGAATTTTCATTTTGCTCTTTGAGATTCTCATAGAGAATATAAATCGTGTAATCTTACTTATAAAATAAATATTTCTGAAACAGTGCCAAAAGCAGTAGCAGACCAGTAGTAACGCACTCGCTTGTATAATCGAGCGATGCCGGTTCCAATCCAGGTCTCGTACATCTGATATTTTCATGTGCGAATCATTTCAAACATGTCTCAGAGAATCCAACAAGTTTTCAAAATACAACAATATCTACGACTCATCCATGAAAATAATATTATTAAATTAGGTAGGTAACTAAAGTCTAGCTACATATATCTATAAAATTATAAATGAAACTATCTTTTCGGATTTTGTCGCGGATTTATTTGGATTTTTGGTTCCCGACGTTTTGAATGCTTTACAATCATGGTCACGGGAGAGACAGTCTCTCCTGTGACCATGATTGATTCATGATTGAAAATATAGTTTCATTTATAATGTAAAATATTCGCGTAAACCTAAGAGTATTCTATACAATTAATGTAAAACAATGTTATTTTGAAACCAATTATAACTTTTCATGGTAATATTAAGTGTATGAACTTATTTATGCATTTTTATTAAAATTGCATTAAAATTTTCTTAAATGTGTATTATAATACTTATAATTATAAAACCAATTTCGATTTGTTTTTATATAATAGCAATTTCACAAATAAGTGACAAATTTCTAACTATAGTAAGGATATCTTCAGATAAATAGATTATCGAGTTAAGCTTTCTCGTGAATGGTTAATATACGGACATAGAAATTGAAGCTACAAAAAGTATGGATAAAATGTTGAAAGAATTCCTGTCACGTTCGCCCCAAATGTCAAACCTACGAGTGATGACAAAATACGCGTCTTTCACAATCTTTGCATCTGGGACTTTAAAGTGAACAATTCAATTTAAGACTGCCACTTTAAATATATTGTGTAATAAAATGTGAGATACGAAATTTAGTCATATAAGTATTTTCAAGAATATTTAAAATAAAAAAAAAAACAAAAAACATACATAATTATAGTCAAATTATTTTGATTTTTGGAGCTGGCGTTTCAAATGTTGTATATAAAGTTAAGAAATGAATAAGACTTAAGAATAATTACGTAACTAGAACTAGTATAAAGAGAATAATGGTCAATACTTTGTGAAAAATATTATACAAGAAAATGTGTGTATTTTTAATAAAAAAAATAAATTAGTTGGGATATTATTACATCCGAGGTAAGCTACGAAGGAAGCTTGTGTTACGGATACCAGATAGTTGATATACTACATACATAAGCTTAAACACATACATATTATAAATATAAACACCCATGACTGGAGTACAAGCATCCGGGTTTAACAAATGATTGCCCTCAGCGGGACTCAAACCCGCGACCGCTGGCGCAAGAAAGTAGGGTCACTACAAACTGTGCCGAACGTTTCGTCATACAATACTTTCAGCCATAACTCACCTTATTATACTGCAACAATACAATTGAAATCTGATTCTGAATTAAATATACGTCATTCATAATATACAAATATAATTTTCACACTCGTAACAATCGTTAATCTTAACGATGGAGAGACATCGGAGTGTAAAACAATATTAAGTTTCATACAAGCTAGGCTATTTTATATCATATGCTGCTTGAAATAAGACCGATATAGTCAGCAAAGGGAAATGTAAAACCGAACTCCATGTTTCAGTTCTACGTGGTGCTCACTCGTTATGAACTTTAATATTTTACCGTTAGAGAACAGGACTTTCTGGGAAAGCTTAGCTATTGAAACTAAAACTTAACGATATTTTTATAAACTAAAAACGTTTTTTTATATATTATATGTTAACTATTTTTAATAAAATTTTATTAAAATTGATATTTTTAAAATATTCATCAAAAAAATTTAAATCGGTTTAGTCGTTAGCAGCTTAGAAGCAGTAGAATTAAATCCGACACCACACCATACAAAGTCTTCTTGGTATTATTCGTAAAATATTATTGAAAATACTAAATTAAACGTTCGATAAATAATATTATTTCTATTAAATATTCAGTAAGAGAACTTTATTTAACCAAACACGTAAATCATTCACATCGTTAATGAAAACCGTATTTCATTAAATAACTGTTGTACAGACGTGATGACAAGGTGAATCAATCATTAACTGGACTTTTACTGACCACATTAATGTTAAAATATTACGTTTCAACGGGACAATTATTATATTTTATCTAGGAAAATATTATGTATACCTATATTAAGTTCCAAATCTCTTGTCGTAGTGTTTGTTATCGAACTCCTGCGAAACGGCTAGACCGATTTTTATAATTTATTGTATATATTTTAGTTTACTGGTAGGTCTGAGAATAGGTCAAAGGCTATTTTTTATTTCCCTATTTGATAAGGGTGGCCCTCTCCAGATTTTATATTTTTTATTTTAAACATATTTTTATTTTTTTTAATGATTTGGCATCAAAAAATAATTATAATATTAAACAATCAACCTTCTACCACCAATCCCTATTTTAATAGTATTTAAAGCAATTGCAATTTTACTTGAATACTATAAAACAGTCGAAATCAATAAAATCAAATACATTTTCAACTGCGCGTCGTCGATCATTTGCTATGAAATCGTCATAAAATAAATGCCAAGCTGTAATCGTGAGATTAACTCGAAGCATTACATTACATTTCAGGCTCGGATTGTTGAATTATTAATTTATTTAGGGGATATAAGAGTTGTTAAAGCGGATGTAGGGTAATGGCTGCTCAGTTCCATACCGGGATTTGTTAAAGGAGTGTTTACATTGAAATATGAAAACAAATGAAAACAGGATTACATGTACATAGATATATATACCCTTATCAATATACAATTTTAATGTAATAAGTTACTTCTACACTTTGGCGAGAGTGTAAATCCCCTAGTTTTGGTGGAGGTTCTTATTAGCGTTCAGCAATCCAGCGGAATGTAAAGCCAAGAAACACACTGGAAGCGTGTTATAATTGCATGGTACACCATGCCATAGGACAGATGTTCCATTATTAAGCCCAGTGGTAACCTATGTATATGTCACTAGCTCCAGGTTAAAGTCTATTATTATGGTATGTCATCAGCCCTTTCTAACGTCCCATTGCTGGGCACGGGCCTCCCTCAGTACGAAGAGACGGATTTGAACCCGCATCACTCGGTTATCCAAGCGACCGAGCGAAGGTAACCCAACTGCGACGAAACGCAAATATATATATAGTAGTTATAGTAAAGTCAGGTTATTTATATTCCCTTTTTATATTTTCTTGCACATAATGGAACCGCTTTTGACTTTAAGAAATCTCTTTTTGGGATAAGTCTACCCTTGCTATGCTATCTATTTTGCATTTTCAATGTAACATTTCATAAGTGCAATAAACAATATATAATAAAATATGATGGTAGCACATTTTTATTAAAACAAATATTTATTTTAACACATTTGTATCCAATATATAGGGACCTTAAATTACTTTGTTTACTTCTTTCGTTAAGACGTCGTCAGTAAAGGTCTCAAGCTAAATTTATTTAAATGATGTTTTCCTTCAAGATTAAGTAAGTGAATTGTCTGTTTATCTACAAAGGTTTAGTGTTAAATGTTAATACTTGGATAATAAGCATTAACTTTAATAAATAAGTTATAATCGGCCTTTATTAACCACTGCTGGGGGTCGGCCTTCTTTTAATACGAGGGGGATCGTGCACTAGTCCACTGTCTGTAATGCCTAATTTAAAAAAATATATATTATTTTTCAAAGTGTCAATCAAAGTTTATATTAATTCATGTTTATATATTCTAAACAATAGACGTTACATTGTTAACGAAGCAATCGCAACGTATACAGTATAGTTCAGTTCAGTTATAATAGCTTTTGAAATCCAATTGAATTTCTAGAGAGTTGATGTCGACAACTATATCAGATTTTGCAAGAAAGATTCATATATGATATACATATGTATATACTAAATGTGTCGTCTGTAAATAGTCTTGGTTTGGTTTTAAACAAAGAATATATCGAACGTAAAAGTGATTAATAATTGATTTTTATATTTCATCTTAAAAGGTAAACTGACTTAAATTAGGGGTAGAATATAATTTTAAAACATTATTTCGGTATTTCTTAAATAAAAAAGTTTGAATTATGTGGCGCTCGATCAAAGCGGTTTCAAATACGGGTCTTGAACTTCTGATATCATGTGGAAATCATTTTTAATACAATCTTCTTCTAAATCTTGAGAATTAAGTTATTTCTAGAAATACATGTTACTGTCGCGAAATCCCACTTGGATAGCTTTGACTATAAATAAATATGTAGGCTGTAGAACGCATCACTATCTAGTTTCATGATAAGCTAAGACAGTTAATACACTATTTACTTTTTAAATTTAAAATTGATACAAAGTAGTGTAATGTGGGTCCATATAATATAACTACGCCTATTGATCCCACTTTTCATTCAAAATATATTCCAATACTAATTATATTACAATATCCAACCTTTTTGAGTAACATGGACTGAACTACTCACAATTTGTTACTATATTTGAATATTTTCAGTGTTTTTATATTTTAGCAAAGTACTACTTAACACAACCAGTGAGAGCTAAGGTGCAGGACTGATGGCATTACGTGCTCTCTGCCAACTTCCTAACTCTGGGCTGTTATTGGGGCTTACGAAACAGAAAGACTCAATAACTAAACTTGGCCAGAACCGGGGCTCGAATTCAGAACCTCTCGGTGTGCGACCGTACATGCTAGCCAATATAGCACCGATAGAAATACTATGCCAATAATTTCTTCATGCTTTAACATTACAATATCTCGTAACTTAGTTAACTATCTCCAACTTCATTTGAACACATTTTTGAGTCAAAAAAGTTAGACAAAAGTCAAATTACACATTTCACGAATTTTTAAAATGCGTAACGTGTTTGTTATTGAACTTCTCCAAAAAGGCTTGATCGATTTTTATGATTTTTTTTTGTGTATATTTGGACTAAGAATAGGTCGTAGTTCATTTTTATTCCCCTAGGTGATAATGGTGGCCTGCTCTAGATATATTTTTTTTATTTTCAGACAATTTTTTATGATTTGGCTTCAAAAATACTTATAACCCTAAATTTGCTAGTTTCTAAATAAAATAACAATTTATATAAAATTATAATACTAAATTTGTTCGAGAGTTAAAGAGCAAATCAAGTATTTAATAAAATTTATAAAATCGGATAAGTAGTTTCAGAGTTCATCGCGGACCACCACCGTAGATCGGAGTTTTATATATAATATGAATATGTAATAACACATGTATGTACGTATGTTACAAACAAAATTTATAAAGAAACTTTAAATGAAAATGAACGCTATATCCAAGTGTCGTAATTTTGAAACTTTAAGAATGCACTTGCACGCCAATAAAACAATCTGATGCTAGAGCCAAGAGTTTGATTTGGGAACTTTTATTTTAATAGTAAACTACTCGAGTAACAGTTTCGATTCGATTAATTGAATAGCTATTTTATTATTAATTATGAAGTCAAGTCAACATGGTGTTTCGAATTTTTCGTTCATTTGGGTATGTATAATACATTAAATTTGATGATTATTATAATAATTTTTATTTATTATTTTGTTAAAAAATATAAATTTGAAGATTTTTTGTTATATGTCTATTGTGATTAGAAATGAAAAAAGTTACAGTTTAGAAAACTTTTGTCTATCTATGTATATAAAAATGAATTGCTGTTCGTTAGTCTCACTAAAACTCGAGAACGGCTGAACGGATTTATCTTATCTTAGTCTTGAAATGTTCGTGGAGGTCTAGGGAAGGTTTAAAAGGCGAGAAAAAATCTAATAATTTCCGGGAAAACCCTAAAAACAGCCCTTTTCTATTTCCCATACAAACGTTTTCTAGAGTCAATTTGAACTTTATTGCTATTCAATAAAGTTCATATTAAATTATAATCACTCACTGTTGTCTAACCAATTAAGGCGTGTTCCTAACGTCAAAGATTTTCAATTTATTACCGCTGCATAAAGTTCAAATTCAATCATATCTATGAAAATAGTCTTCGCGTGCGCTTTGGAGGATCTAATGTCGCGTTCCGAAAATAAACAAAAGTAAATCGCGAACGCGACAAAAAATGTAATAAACTATTAGTAGTACTGATTTCCAATTAATTTGGTCGGCTTCGCGAAACTTTATTTTAGCTAACTTTAGTTGTAACTGTATCAGATTATTTTTTTAAGTTTGACAAATCTTAAGTTTTGTCACAAATTAAGTTTCTGAACACAACCATAATATTTGACATTAGATTTGACAACCAACTAATATGTCAATCATTCTGTCGCACTTCAGAACACGGAGATTTATGGCTTAAAGGTAAACTCCAAAAAAATAAATAAAAAAATCAGAACACGGAAAAAAGTATTACGATTGACGATATTGTGTTACGATCATGGTTACGATATTCTATGAGTGCATCCTTCTATCTTTGTGAGTGACATTCCAAGTAGTGTGCTCTTTTTTTGTTGATATTTTGTGATAGTGACACTGAGGTCTTAGGGCCATAGCAAGTTTGTATGAAAGTCTTCATCTTTTGTGCTACGATCTTTATATTTGGTATGAAGGTGGTTAATTGTTGGTACAAGTACGCTAAAAACGTTTTTTTTCTATAGGGCTGGATTAAGATGGTGTAAAGGCTTCATAAGTTTTTCGAGATACCTTAATTTTTTGTGCTACAAGTTTCAAATTTTGCACTGAATTAGTAGATAACTTTTACGATACTACAAATCGGACACTTCATTCAAAGGATATTACGAATTTATCAATAATAATAATAAAATAATGCGTAGCACAGCGGGAAATGTGGAGAGGGACGGGGAACCAAGAGCGGGAGAGGTAGCCGCGCCGCTCAGAAGTATATTAACGATGGGTTCTGAAATAGCTGGAGTAATTTTCGAGAATTTTCAGGCAATCTAAAGATCATCCGATTGCGAGTGATCGAATAAAGATTAGTAGCGATTAAAAAAACGCGGGCGAAGCCGCGGGTACTGCTAGTTCTTTATAAAAACATCAACCATACAAGCTAGATAGAAAAAAGAAGTTAAAGTTATAAAATATTTTTACGACAAACAGCAACGTAAAAGCAGACAGGAAACTATAAAATATATCCCTATTTCACACATCCGCCTACAAAATACAATATATTGTAATTTTTCAATACGAAAATATGACAATGGGTTAGAAGAGAAAAGAGAGATATTGAATATTATACTTAAAATTTGTTAACTCATATAACATTAACTACACTCGTTTCTCAAATATTAGTAAGAAGCTTATGTGTGTATAGATTTTATTAAATATTCTATTCCTACAAAAACTCCAACATGTAATTTAAATATTATAATATATTTTATAATTAATAAATAAAAGACATTTTGTAAGAAACAATTAATTTTTATAGTTGGCAACAATTTTATGAAATACTTGTACATAATTGGTATTAATGTAAGCATTCTGTCTTCCCATGATGTATGGTGACGGCAAAAAAATTTAACCACTCCTAATTTTAGCTTAGTACCGATAAAGCGCCTAATTTTTCCCCCTTTTTTCAACAATAGTATTACTTGTTCAATCCAGCATCAAGCTAGACTTTTTCCTTATTACTAGACCTGTTCTTACATTAAAATATATTTTCTACTATTACTAAAAAAATAAAATTGACTGTAACGTCAAAGGACCTTTGAAATCTTTCTTTTCACGCCCAACTGTATAACTTTTTCAGATGTTTTTATTGCCTATCCCACCTATTAAATTGGACTCTTTTTGACATAAATTTTCTGAAACGATAAAAAACACATAAAATCCGTTGAAAGCCAAACTGTTGCTTTATCTGTGGTGACCAGATGTCGTTAAGGGATGATGAGGGTGGATCTATTGCACGTTAATAAAATTGAAGTACGTTATTGAATTAATGTATAATTTTGACTTTATAATTAAGGGCTAGGATATTTTTTCTTATAATATAAAGAAAACTATATAGTCACAAAATCCAACTAATTTTGTATGAAATTGGAATAATTAGTTAATCATTTTATTATTATAAGCCCAATCGTACTAATTTATCGTCGATTCGCTTGTGTCTTAGATTTCCCTGTCTACTTTATTTTTTAATTTAAAATAAAAAAAATAAATTGTATCTTATATAATCTATTTGAAAGTAAATTTCACGTTAAAATTAGTTCCAGTCATTTGGTAGAGAGAACAGTCAGACAGACCTTTTATTAGTAGGTACTGTATTTCATATGCATTTAGTAAAAAGCTATTATAGTTAAATAAATATAATATGTTTGTATATTAATAAAAAAATAATAAGATCTCAAAAATACAATAGTATTTAATAGTTTTATTTCATTTCTAACTGGCATTTTTAGATATTACACGTCAGGCCGAAGTGAACAATATTGAATCCGTACGTAACATCTCAGGGGGATCTTAAATATTTCTTCGCAGTACGTCAGGGCGATGACGTGGATAAATTGTGATACGCAGTTTTAGGGTTTCTTGTTAAGGATAGGTAATATTACACTGCCTTTGAGTTGTTTTTGAAGTTATTGCAACTTTTTAGAAGGTTGTTTAGGTTATATTTTAATTAATTTTGATGAAACGACACGACCCTCTTCTGTTGCGTCAGCAGTCGCGGGTTCGAGTTCCGCTAGAGACATTCTTTGTGTGATGAACACGAATGTTTGTACAGTTATAGTTGTTTATATTTATGATATGTATATATTTAAAGCTGGTGTAGTGTCAACTATCTAATATTCATAAAACAACCTTGTTCCTAATCATGGACCACTAGATGATACCATGTAATGATGTTGATGATGTAAGGTTCCATAGAGTTTAGTGGGTAGTATTGGATTTACCGGTACGTCCAACAAAGTCACCTGTATGTATGAAGGGGTATGCCGAAATGCATTACGCAACGATATGAAAAATAAGTTTATGCTTGTCAGCAGTCTTTTGCTTGTCCTATTGGTAAGCAGAAGCCTCTCTATAATACGAGGGGGTCAGGTCGTAGTCAACCATGCTGACCTAGTGCGCGTTGGTGACTTCACATGTCTTTTAAAAACTTGGCAGGTTCTTCAGGGATGCAGGTTTCCACGATATTTTACGATATTTTTCTTCACCGTTAGACAAGTGGTAACGATTATAAAAATGATTCGCATAAATAGAGAGGTGAGGTAAGAGACCCGGGATATGAACCCACTTAACTCAGTTTCCCAAGCAAGCACGTCACAGCTGAAATACTAGTTTGATAATATTATAATATCTATACGTACCTATAATAAGATTTGTAGAATTAATTTCAAATTTCTAAGACAATATATTGTTTTATCAATTAAAGAAATTTTAGAAGGCTGAAATCAATCACTTAATTATATTTTATTTTTTTCATTTATTTGGATTACCAACAGAAATTACAATAATTTTAATGATAATAATTTACATAATAAATTATACGTATAATTTTATTTCTTTTTATTACCTTTAAAAAATCACAGCAGTTATAAAAAATAAAAAAATAAAAATTAAAAATACTTTTATTGACTCAAAATTTTAACATAAAAACTAGTCGCAAGGGCCCCTGTACTAGGTGTGAACCTGTATTACTTGGTGCCCCGCTCATCCACCTAGACTATAGAGTCAACAATCTAAATAAAACATTTGACATCGTATAGTAGAGTATGTACCTATAGCAGAGTACATACGTAGTATCAGATATATCAAAGCACGCCACATCAGTTGCCAATAATAGCTATCAACGCACATTAACGAGAATGCTACAAGGAGTATTTGTGTGTCAAGTGAACCAGCGAGAGCATTGAACGGTGCGTCCTGTTAAATATTAGCTTAGATTTCATTAAATCAGAGGAGATTTATTAAATTCTATGAAACTCCAAATTCTTTGTTTTATCAAATACCTATTTCTTTTTTGAGAACAGCGTATACTGAATGAAAAGATAAGGTTTTTTTATTTGCTAAGCCAATATAATAAAATTATATTTATATTTGTGTAGGTAAATTCATTATATGCGTAGGGAAAATAATTAAATTTATTAACGTTTTCTTTTATTCCTTGTTTCCTAAAAATATCTTCAAGGGCCTTTCTTGATATTATTTATTAAATGTTGTCGAAAAATGTAAAAATGTTAATATTACTGTACTTAAGTTTTGGCGACTTCTTTGCCTTATTTTTTCTTAATGAATGAATATCTAAAATTATGAAATATATTGTTAAAAAGACATAATCTCGAACACATATATAGTATAGGTATATGTCCGTATGTTCCAGCTTGTATATCATAGTAATGTGTTTCTTAATCAAATTAAATATATTTTTTAAACGTAGTCATGTAGTATAACTTTGATTTTGGTTCATAGCAATTTTATTTTAAGTTCTTTTTCACTGTTGCTAAGCCAGGTTAGTTTTCATAAGATCTGAACACTCGAACTTGGTCGGCATGGTTGTTTCAGCCTGCTTCTTTCAACATTAAGGAGACAGGCCCATACTAAGCAAGTCATTGAAAAATCTGTAGAGTTACCATGAATATGACTATGTACCAATCCAAATAATTCAACGTAAATAGATTGTCGTTTCAAAATATGTTTTGGTGAAATATTTCAAAAATTAAACAAAAACAGTACTATAGTGCATCTATGAATTCACAAATCAATCCGCCATCATGTGACAAACCACACTTGACGGTTAGATCCCATGATATCCAAACATGGCTATTATATGGGCATTAGGTACGTCACTATCTACGATTATATTGTCAATCTCATGATAATAGAGTATAATTTTGGCTTGTATTGTAATTATATTATAATTAAATCTAAGTAAATTGAAAGTTTTTAAAGGCAATAATATACTTATCTATATATAATATGTCATATCAGTCTGTCCGTATGTGACAGCTATTTCTTTATGAAATTGCGAGAACTATATTTGGTACATATGAGTAGATGTCTCGTGTTAGCTTGGTGATTTTACATTGAAATTATACACAAAGTAACAAGAGTGACACTCGATGTGTCTAGCAGTGCAGTGGGAGTTGAAAACCATTTTGAGTCCATGGAAGCAAAAATTGTAATAGATGTTTTTAAACCACTCGTTGTTAAAAATAAAAATTTGTCAAGTTGTATGCTAAAAATTAAATCAAGTAAATTTAAGATAAAATCTATTATTATCAGCGCGTTGGACTATGGCCTGATCCCTCTCGTACTGAGGGAGGCCTGTGCCCAGCAGTGGGACGTTGAGCGAGCGTGGTGGACTATGAAGTACACCACGCTAGCTTAGTGCCATAAAAAGTTACTTCACAAATCGACAAAGTAATGAAACACGTAGTAAATGCTTTAGAAAATAGGTATCTTCGAATGATCTTGCAAGATCGGTCCATGTAAGATTTTATCTAATAGCACCTTAGCTCTTGAAATCGAAAAGTGAAGTTAACGAGATTTCTGTGTTGCAATCTCGAACTTACCCCTCAACTACTATGTAACTTTGTTTAACGAGAACGCAAACTACTAGATGTGAAATTAAACTCAAATAAGAAATTAATGAATGTAAAAGAGGAAGTGGTAGCCCAGTGGTAACGAGCTCGCTTGGTTAACCGAGTGAAGCGGGTACAATTCCGGGTCTCGCACATCTAATATTGAAGTGAAACTTCTTTAGAATCGTTGTGATTTCAAACTCGATAAAACGAAAAAATAAGTCCATAGTACCAGGCACTCAGTGACGGGGAAGAGTTAGCCTTAATTTAAATTCAAGTTTTACTTCTGACATGTGTACACACTCACTTTTTTTTCATATGCGAATAGTTTTTAGCATGATTACGGGTTGTATTACAGCAAAGGAAAAAGTCGTGAGAAAACGTGCAAGTCTGAAAGAAATTAGCAGGTTCTTAAAAGACATATTGTGAAGTTCGTCAACCCGTAATAAGCCAGCATGTTAGACCATGGTCTGATTCCCTCGTATTGCAAGGAGACCCGTGTCTAGTAGTGGGACGTTAAAAAGGACTGATCACAATAATCGTATAACTATAGAGTTAAATAACGGCGCCTTATATCACTACATAGTATAAAACAAAGTCGCCTGCTCTGTCCCTATATCCCTATGTATGCTTAAATCTTTAAAACGACGCAACGGATTTTGATACGGTTTTTTTAATAGATAGAGTGATTCAAGAGGAAGCTTTATATGCATAGCTAGCGGATCCCGCGGCTTTGCCTGTGCTAAATCTAGGGAAGAACCCGAGCGAAGCGAGGGCGAGTCGCTAGTATAATATATAAAGCCTTATATGTAAAGAAATAATCTAAATTATTTAGTAAATGCTCTTAATGACTGACTTAAGCTAAATAATTCAATGTACGTTATAATTAGCTTCATTTTGATTCCCGTAAAATACCTAAATTAGAGTAATTTCTCTATACAATGTCAAAGGCCGAGTAGGTCCTGTAGATAAAATTTTCTTTGTTTTCGAAAATATTTCATTAGTTCCCTATTGTATGAATGTAAGAAATCAAGTTCCATTTTTTAAGTTATAATTATTCAGATTTTGTGATAAAAATTATTTGAATTATATTAAATACTTGTTTTATAATGTATATTATTTTTAAAGAGAATATTTCAACAGTGTTGATACCTCATAGTTGCATTTGCACGAAAACACTACAGTCTTCAATAGTAGAAAGTGCTTGATGTCAATTAGACAGTAGATTATAGTCCTTAACTGTTTATATCATACAGATCTTTTTCAAACTGCAATGCTCCAAATTATTATAGAGCGAACTAATACAGTCAAGTATAGAACTAAGCTAATCTTAAAAAGACACGGATAAATTTCAATAAAATAAATTTTGGCAAGCCCTATCCAATAAGTTCAGAATTACATGCTCGAGAATTAATATATTAGATAAGATACGAAAATATACAATTTTCATTGGTAAACTAAATTATAAATATTTTCTCATTTATTCGGCATATGGCTACCCATTCCTATACATTTATAAATACCGCTACTTCATAATACTCGTGACTAGATGAAAAGATGAATTCTGAGAACAATTATATTCTAATAATATTTAACGTATTCTTTAGTATGTTTAATATTCAAAACTATTTTATGAATTCCGAGGAACCACTTATTAGAATGCTTAGATGTTTTAAAAAATAGATAGCACAGTGGTAATGCATTTCTTTATTAAAACAAGTGAAGTGGGTTCAAGTTACGCACTTCTGATATTCTCATTTGCGAGTTATTTCTTACAAGATTACTGTTTTAATTACGATGAAAAACATAGTGAGAAAACGTACAACCTTAAACCAAACAAACTTTAGAACTTTTTAAGTTTTCGAAAGACATGTAAAGTCTTGGTGGTCAACGACGATCATGTTAAACTATGGACTACTCCCCATATATTTTAGAGATTCCCATGCCTCAGTAGTAGAAAATTAAATAAAAAGAACTGAAAAATAGTAAGAAAATACGAAAATTGTACGATAAGATTTTATAAATGTCTCTTCTAGTCACAACTGAACGTTTCCTGTCCCACTTTAGTTCAAGGAACAAATTTAATAAAATTTTCCGTTAACGCCGGTTTCTTTGAAATGTCACTCGTCTAATAGTTAATGACCCGACTTGGTTCTTCGCTTTGAATTTTAAAGTTGCTGCTGGATATTCATTTTGAAAGCATAGTTGTTTAAGAACATTTTGAAATACTAGTTATACTAGTAAACATTTTGTATCACTGTATACCAACAAATGTTCGTGCTACACAAATTAATGCCTCCAGCGGGACTCGAACTCGCGAGCGGCTCAACAAGTAGAGTCATCACAATCTAAATCAAATGTAACTTGAGAAAACAAGGACTAAAAACGTTATCAGTATATCTTCTAACTTTGAAATTCTCTAAAATCTTCGAAACTGTAAAGCAATATTTCAATACAAAAATCAAAATGAACCCGCGAAAAGTAAATTTTATTTAAACTTACGTCTCTAGGTACATTTTAACGGACTAAGCACGGGTTTCTCTGAGATGAGAATAATTTCTCGCAATAAAAGTATTTTTATAATAGTGAATAACCAATTATCAAAATTTCATTCATATCGGTCATGGACAGACAGATAGACAAGTATTCTAAAAACGATAGAATCGTCCTCTGTATTGACAATAACGTCTTCTCAGTCAGATTTTTCAAAAAAAAAATTCGACTTCGAATTGAATATTCCTTCACCGTAATACAAGTATTAATCATGTTAGATGAAAATATCAGGGATACGAAACACGGATTTGAACTCACATCACTCGGATTTCCAAACAAGCGCATTACCACTGGACAACCATTGCCTTCTCTTCACATACCAGTTTATTTGTTCCCAAGACGCAGATAAATTATTTAATTTTATCATGAATTTTATATACCCATGAAACGGCACATGCCTAGCTATGGGAATCATTACTTTTACCGAAATAAAAGTATGTCACACTCCCGTCGATAAACCATCTTTATATAGAAAAATCATTTGAATACAATATTGCTCCCTAGTCGCAAGACAAATCTACAAATCAATAAAACAGAACCATTTTCATATTTCTTATTCATACGTACTTATATAAATAAAATAGAAATAAACAGTATGTATGTACGTCCGAAAACATTGATCCGATTATGATGAAACTCTGGTGGCTTTTGCTGTATAAGTATGACATTGGAACACACAAGCAAAGTGAAGGAAAGTCACTAGTTTGTCATGACTTTCATAAGTAAAAGCAGCTTTAAATGTGCTCTACAGGAACTTCCTTTTAAGGGTGTAGAGTTCTCGAGCCCCATAACATTATTTTCTGAATTTGTATGAAACCGAGGCATAGTATATTTCTGAAAATAAAATTATGAACAACTTCCTCGTTGGTAAAAGTATCGCAATTTTGAAGTATATCAACAAATAAACTTAAATCAAATATAAGTATGAAATACGTATACATCGTTATTTTTACTTGAGGAAGTCAAATACATTCCTGTTATTTTTTCATATAACAAGCTTGAATAGAGGTATTTTATGCCAATTTCCCTCGAATCATTCCATAGTAACATTTATTAAAAATAAAAGTAAAAAGGTCACTTTTTTACTTTGTAATTAACTTTTGTTTAGAAATTGCATTTATGGCTGAATTCATATTATATTGTTGTTAAATCAAATCGAAATATTCTTTATTCAAATAGACTTTTACAAGCACGTTTGAATGGTCATTTTTACATTATTAAAGTTTAAATTAAATGTCAGTCTGTAAGTCTGTGAGTAAGCTACCACTGATGCTGATCTGCTGAGAAAGCCAGCGAGAAACTCAACAGTTGCTCTTTTCAAAAAAAATATTATCTATTTACCCTACGTGAGACAGAACAAGACATTTATCCCACGTTACATATTCTAAGTATTCCCTGATGGTATAATAAGCGTTATTCAATAATGTATTTTTAATTTTAGACTTGACTCGTATTAGTGATATCAATTGATTATAAATAAAATGAAATAAGTTATTTATTAAGAAGCAATGAAAAGTTAAAACAGCGGTCACGGGTTCAAGTCGCGCTGAGGGCAATTTGTGTTATGAGCACGAATGTTTGTACTCCAGGGATGGGTGTATATATTTTTAATATGTATGTAATGTATATAAATCGCTATATGTATGTATAGATTATCATCTATTTGGTCCATAGCATATGGCTTGTACCTTACCATGGAACTATATGGTGTATTTTAACATAATATCATATACTATATTATGAGAGATTCAATTTCAATATAAATACTTACTTATACTTAATCAATAATTATTATACTGTAATTAATTGTTACTAAACCACTAAGTTGGAACAAATAATTTTCTTAAATACAAAGTAATTTTAAAATATCTACAAAACCAGTACAAAAGAGCAAATTAATTATTATTATCTCAATCGTCTAACGCACAGACGTAGTGAAAAAGTCAGTAATATTCCATTTAAATTCGTTTTCCATAACAAACACTTCAATAGGCTTTAGAAATTATCAGTGACAACCGAACAATAAATCCCTTTTTAATGGAAATGAGCGAGACTTTAGCGCTGCTATCAACAAGAGTACGGACTATAACTCCTTTGCTTAAATTTTAAGATTTTCGTCTTTCTATGGAAAGTTATTTATTCCACACTAGCAATACGGGCGGCTTCGCCCGCATTCATTTTTTTACTACTTTTTTTACCTTTCTACTAAACTTCATTCGATCACTTGCTGGGTTGAAAATTCTCCAAAATTACTCCAGCTATAATATACTCCTGAGCGCGGCTCAGCTACCTATTTCATATATTATGTACGTGCACTCCTCCTCCTCTCCTGTAATTGTAGTTTTAGTAGGGATCCTTATTTTTTTCCTAAAATAGCCTATATTAATCAGTGATAATGTAGCAATCAAATGATGAAAGAACTTTTAAAATCGGTCCAGTACTTTTTGAGCCAATTCGTTACAAATATACTTACATACAAACCTATCCTCTTTATAATATTACGAGTAGTATAGATGAAATCGATATTATTGAATAGTTCAGTTTTTACTATAAAGGCGATTCTTTACTTATGATTGGAAATAACACAGTATACAAAAACTTCGAGGAATTTACACCAGTGTAGTGAAGGGTAGTTGATAAAGTACCTATCTATATAGATTAATAAAAAGTGTATATTTAAAACATGAGCAGCTTTTTACTACATCTATATTATTTATTTTTAAATATGTTTCTGTATGTCTGTTGTGCTCGTCTCAGAAACAACTTCAATGTCCATTAGCTAAAGTCATATAAAGTAATTTTGTCGAATTATTTTTAACTTTTATTTTAGAAAAAAATATTCTTTATCTCTGTACCTACATATATTAATTATAGCGTATTACTACTATTGCGTTTAACTCACCAGCGTTTTTAAATATTATTGAAGTATACAGTATAATATTCAATTGGATTATATACCGTTTTAAAATATTATTTAAACAAGCTTACCTAGTTATTAATTAAAAATTTGGTTTTCTTTTTCGGTTTTTTATATAGCCTATGACACTCAACAATAATGTGGCTTTCTATTGGTGAAAGAATTTTTAAAATCGGTTCAGTAGATCCCGAGATTACCCCTTACAATTTAACAAATAAACAAACTTTACCTCTTTATAATATTAGTATAGATTACTTCGCATAAAATAGAATTACACTAAGGGCAGATCCTCACTATAATGCTGTTACTCAGTTCGTTGTCGATTTCAAACCGAGATCGGAGTGAGAACGAATTGTGAACGGCATTACAGTGAGGAGCGGGCCTTATATGAATAAATTCGAGTTCAGCAGAATAAGTTCTGGATGTCCAACATACTTAAGAAACCATACGATTTTACTCGAAAATTGAGTAGAAGATAATTTACTTCAGTGAGAAACATTCTACCTTCAAGCAGATTCTTTAGAAATTCTATTTTCATCTACAATTCGGTTTGGCATTTTAATGTACACTCGTACATTTTTCATTCTTGTTCAATCTGGGAAGAAAATAATGATAACATAGAGTTACTCCAAAATGAAACCGTATTGTTATAAGATCTAACTGGGTCTGTCTGTTTTTTATGTTTCTCCATTACTTCTTAATTTTATTTAGTAAAATTAATTATCAAATGAAGTACCTAAAACATTACAAATTAAGCGCTTGTTGTGGGAATTCTATTAGATATATGCGAAATATTGCCATGAGTTGGTGTTCACTATGTACATTATTTGTTCGTTACTTTACTCTGAATGGATTACGAATGAAACTTGGTATTATTGGAACACATTGGTTACTTTAAACACCTTGAAAACACTATGAAGCAATTAGGGCTAGTAGCTACAATTTTTTTTCTATCAGTACTTGTTTACATCAGTAATGGGATAAAGAACATAGAGGAAAATGAGTGTGCGAATCTATTATGTAACTATGACAAGATGACAGTTATTTCTATAATAAAACTGTCTGTCCGTCTGTCTACCTGTGATCGCATATAAAATACTTTTTTCCTTTTTATTAAGTCCGGGACAATAATATTTACGATACTTTTTAGTGAAGGAAAATATCTCATCTTGAAAAATGCATTAAGTATTTAGAGACGAGCCTGAAAGTTAGGGTAAGTTGCTAGTTTATACTAATATTATAAAGCTGAAGAGTTTGTTTGTTTGTGTGGTTGAAGGCGCTAATTTCAGGAACGACCGGTCCGAATTGAAAAATTCTTTATGTGTTGGATAGTCCTTTTAACGAGAAAGGTTATTGGCTATACTACATCACGCTACGACCAATAGGAGCGGAGCATCAATGAAAAATGTTGCAAATACAGTAGGCATTTGTTTTCCAGCCTTAAGAACGCGCGTAAAGCCGAGGGTTAGTCTAGTATTGTATAAAGATAGATACGCTTTTACTTGAACTCCTATAACCTTTAATAACAATAACCACGAACACAATATGAATGTTTGCACTCCACAATCAAAAATAGCAGTCTCAGAGGATTCTTTACACTGAATTCTTGCAAATCTCGGGTTATACTTGAAATGTAATCGCTTAACCAAAGCACGTAGCATGGAGCGAAATAGGTTAACAATTTATAAGGTGGCACGGTGAGTGTAAGTCAATTCATTCTGTCAGCACTTTACGGCGTTACAAGCAAGAAATACCGATGAGACAAAAAAAAAATTGTAGGCAATAATATAAAAAGTTTTTCCCCGCGATAAAATTAATTAAGTAAATGATACTACTTAAATATTTCTCCTGAATTTTTTCATTGACCCTTAAAATAGAAATTTTATATTGCAGACTCTAACACGACCACCGAAGAGCTAAGAGAGAGTACAACACAATTAGTAAACTTATAATAAAATAAATACAAACGTGACAATAATGTCAGTTTTATAATAATAAAAATTAGCATTAAATTATTATTTTTTATTATCAAGGAACTTTTGGCAGAAGAATGCTTGAAAAATTCTGCTGTGTGCAAGAATATAGCACATACAAAATATGTAAGCATCAATCGTAGAACAATGATTATTATTGAATCGAAAAAAGACAAGTGTGAAAATTCAGTCAAGTATAATAAATATTTAGAGTTCGCTCAATTTGAATAATATCTGTCTAGAAAATAGTACTTTATTTTGCGCCTGATTCCTTGTGCAAAAACCAAGAATATGTTTTCATAACACTATGCTTAATAAATTGACTAACATGAAAATAGAGAACTCAATTCTTTGTGTATAAAATGATGCATTTTAACCTTTTTTTTATGGTAAATAGGGGGCAAACGGGCAGGAGGCTCACCTGATGGAAAGTGATCACCTCCGCCCATGGACATCTGCAAGCCAGGCTTGCAGATGCGTTGCCGGCCTTTCAGGAAAGGGAGGGATGGAGGAGGGAGAGAAGTGGGAGGGAGGGGGAAACGAAGGCGGAGGATGAAGGGAAGAGGGAGGGGGGAAGGAGAGTGGGCCTCCCGGACTCTCACTCACCGGACGAAACGCGACAGCATAGCTGCCACTTCACGCCGGTCTTCTGTGAGAGAGTGGTACTAATGAACTATACGGGGCGTGCCGGCCCATTCGGTTGCTACCCGAAGGTAACAAGCATGGCACTACCACTTTGAAACTACTTTCTTACCACATATCAAACTAATATCTTCATAATATAAAAGAAATGTATTTTTACAAATGACATTTTATAATTACATAGTATTTCCCGCGGCTTCGCACGCGTTCTAAAGACTGGAAACCAAATTCTTTTTGAGTCGCGCCGTATTATACTTCGCAGAACTAACGCCCGCCCTTCGCATTTTCGCAACACTTTTCATTGATGCTCCTCTCCTATTAGTCTAAGCGAGATGTAATATAACCTATAGCCTTCCTCGATAAACGGACTATCCAACACAAAAAGAATTTTTTATTTCAGACCTATAGTTCCTGATATCAGTGCGTCCAACCAAACAAACAAACAAACTCTTCAGCTTTATAATATTATAGTATATATACCTACATACTCGTATTTCATATAATAATCCCAAAATCAAATTTTAGACCTTTAAAGCAATATATAAAGGTATTGTATGAATATTATGCTCATGTTTAATTATCTCTTCTTGTTAAGAACAATATTAGGCAGAACAAATTAATGCTTTATTTTGAACAAAAACCGTTCCTAATAATGTAGATGGAAAATTAGATTCAGCTATTTCGAGTTGTGAGTTTCTGAAATTCATATTTCGCATAATGTAAATAATCTAAATTTATGAAAAGTCAAGACCTTATTCCATTGCAATAAATGTTATAATCGCTTGACCAAGTTTGTCTTATGTCAGATGCCAAGCTTACGGCTCACTGGCACTTTTGTGTAGTGTGATCATAGCTTATGTAATATTTCAGCACATTCACTTATATTTTCGTATCACAGATAAATATTAATTATAGGTTAGTTTTCATGATTAAAATGTTGAATTTTTTATGTAACAGCTGTTTAAAATCACCGATCCGTCACTTTCACTTTGCTGCTGTCGAAATTTTTTTGTAATGGGTGAATATTCTTGTGATTGTATTAATTTGCAAGCCCTAAGCTTTAAGAGAAGTACAGAACAAAATAATTGCTGTAGCTTAAAGTGAACAAATAAATCATACAAAAGGATTTTTAGTGTTTTTCTTATTAAGTTTGCATTACAAATATTAAACAAAATTAATTCTATGACATCGTACTTCGTATTTATATATAAATGTTACCCTTTATAGTGCCATCACTAAATGTAAAATAACAGTACTGCAAATAGGCTATGATGTAGTCGCGATGAAGCTTTCAACTGCCCTTTGTAAGGTATTATACGAGAACTCCTTAGAAATAAACTGTGAATTTAAGGGGATTTCGTCATAACATTTGCTTCTTCGAATTTTAGGTCACATAAGGAAGTAAATATACATATTTATATTGTAAGGAGACCTTTTTGAAATACAATACACAAAAATTTCCTTTAAATGATTCTAAGAAAAGCTATATTTCGTGGGTCTCTAACATATAAATCGATTCTGAATTGTATGGTAATGTTAGTACATAAAAATAAATTGTAATTAAATTCATCATTCATTCATGATGACACAATGGTTATTCTGGTTATTAAGATTGTCAACGAACAGGATTTTTTAAATAACGTATAAAGAAATAACTTATTTAATATGACACTTCTAAAAAGGCGATAACCTAAATTATTTTTTGTATTCATCCCCTATTTATGTCTCACAGCTGGGCACGTATCTTCCTTCAATACGAGAGGGATCTACAATAGTCCATCACGCGGGGAAAGACGGACTTTACTTATCTTTCAAAAACTTGCTAGGTTCTCTCAGACATACAGGTTTTTCACGTTATTCTCCTTAATTTGTGTAATATGATAATGTGAATTATGCCATGTTAGAAATGATTCGTACTTGAAAATATCAAAGGTATGAGACCCGGGATTTGAACCCGCATTATTCGGTTTTCCAACCAAACGCGTTACTAATGAGCTACCAATGCCTATTTCAAACTGTGTTTTTATTCAACAAACATTTCACCGCAAATTCACTATACAAAAACTTCCTTACAATAATGATATCTGAAAATGCTACTAAACTTAAGGTACTTCCGATAACGTACCATGCAATTACCATTACAAAAAACGGTCTCATTAAGCCCCTTTTATAGTCTCGGAACGGCTGTCTATGAAACGATACCATTGGCCTTATGTTACAAGAAATATATATTAGTATAAGTATTACATTCGAATAGTAGGCTTCTACTAAGTGTGCGTAGTTGTACAAAGCAGAGAGTGACAAGAAGAAGAATTATCAAGATTTAAAAATGTCTACCAAAACTTACTCTCTACTGGCAAATCTATTCAAATTTGTACTTATGTGATCCGTTTTTACGAGTTCCACAAATTTTGATTCACCTAAAGCGTTTAAGTTTTTAAAAATATAATCATAGTATAGTATAAACAATGATTCCTTATAAATGAAACTATCTTTTCGGATTTTGTCGCGGATTTATTATGATTTTTGGTTCCCGACGTTTCGAATGCTTTACAGCAATCATGGTCACGGGAGAGAAACGTCGGGAACCAAAAATCATAATAAATCCGCGACAAAATCCGAAAAGATAGTTTCATTTATAATGTCAAACGTTCGCGTAAACCTAAGAAAGTATTATTTCAATGATTCCTTTTCAATATTGCACAGTAATAAAGCCATCTCTGCAAAATTACAAATCTTCTAAATTAACAAGTATTCGAACCACCTTCTTTTTTTTGTGAAATAGAAACTCGTAAGAGGAACTGATGTGACGGATCGACTGACGAATGTGACTGACGGTCAAAAATTCGATATTCCAAAAATCATTAATTGATAATGATAAATAAGTAGAGCTACAAGTATAATCAAGGCGTTGATTTAAAGCATGCATGTTTATGGTCATGTTTAAAATCCAAAATTATTAACATAATTTTCATTTTAGCTCTAAAAAGTGTTGAATACACGTTTTTGTGGTTTTATTCTAACAGACAAAACGCGGTGATGTCGGCTAATTTATTGAATTCTCAGATAAGCTAATGATTATTACTATTCGTAAAAGTTTATCTTCGAAGCTTTTTATGACATGGCTGGAATGATTTCAATTTTATATCATTTTGTTTAAGTTGTCGCACTGCTGAAGGTATATGTGGCCATAGTCGCAGATTCGATATTCACGTAGTTAAAAATATTATATTATGGAATGGATCTCCTGCTGCGCAAGGCTGTTTGTCATATATTATGTCACTGCAATTAAAAATTATAAAGAAAAACTATAATATTTCATATAGAAAACGTCCCACTACTGGGCACGGGCCTCCCTTCAACAAGAGGGGGATTAGGCCATAGTCCACCGCGCTGCCCTTGCTAGTATTGGCGGACTTCCATGTCTTTCGAATACTTGCTAGGTTTTCCTCAGACATGCAGGTTTCTTCACCATGATTTCCTCTACCGTAAGACAAGTGGTATTCATGATAGAAAAGATTCGCACATGAAAATCTCAAAAGTGCGAGACCCGTATTCGAACCCACATCACTCGGTCATCCAAGAGAACGCGTTACTGGGCTACCACTGTCATATTTATATAATATGTATAAAATTCTATTAGAGTGGATTATATATGGAAGAAAAAGAAAAAAGCGTGAATACCCTAACAATCAAATACCAAATGAGAACAATTTAAATACTGATCCAAAGCAGGAAAGCATTTTTCTCCCATAACTTATGTAAAGGTCCTGGACAGAGGAAACTGATAACGCGTCATGCGACCATTCCCTGTGAATAATAGCGGTAGAATAAATTCACATCAGTGCTGACTTCTGCTGATGGTTTGAAGAGATTTTGCTGGAAAATAACATGTTTTAGGACGAAATTTTAACTTTAAAGTATAATAAACTGAATTTATTAAATAAATCCTTTAATCTCTTAGAAAATTGAAGAAAATATCATATATATACATATAAGAAACAACACACTCCAATATTGAAATCAGTCAAATACTATAATATTTTGACCCTATGATTTATTTATACTAATATTATAATGCTGAAGAGTTTGTTTGTTTGTTTGTTTGTTTGTTTGTTTGTTTGTTTGTTTGTTTGTTTGTCTGTTTAGTTGAACGCGTAGTATTAAAGTGGTAGTGCCATGCTTGTTACCTTCGGGTAGCAACCGAATGGGCCGGCACGCCCCGTATAGTTCATTAGTACCACTCTCTCACAGAAGACCGGCGTGAAGTGGCAGCTATGCTGTCGCGTTTCGTCCGGTGAGTGAGAGTCCGGGAGGCCCACTCTCCTTCCCCCTCCTTCCATCCTCCACCTTTGTTCCCCCTCCCTCCCACTTCCCTCCCTCCTCCACCCCTCCCTTTCCTGAAAGGCCGGCAACGCATCTGCAAGCCTATCTTGCAGATGTCCATGGGCGGAGGTGATCACTTCCCATCAGGTGAGCCTCCTGCCCGTTTGCCCCCTTTTTACCATAAAAAAAACGCGCTAATCTCAGAAATAACTGGTCCGAATTGAAAAATTATTTTTGAGTTGGATAGTCCGTTTATCAAGGAAGGCTATAAGGCTATATTACATCACGCTATGGCCAATACGAGCGGAGCATCAATGAAAAATATTGCAACAACGGGAAATGTTGCAAACGAGCGACTCAGAAAAATTCGGTTTCCGGTCTTTAGAACGCGTGTGAAGCCGCGGGAAATGCTAGTCGTTAATAATGTCGTGTAAGTTATTTCTTATTACTTAAAATAGATTACTATACACAATAACATTATAGTTACTACTACTATTATAATGATTTTAGAATTATGCATAAGATTTTGGATTAATTTGTTACCAAACGATCAAAGTTGCTTTGATTTAATACTGCTTAATAAATAACAACAAGGCAAGAATTTCCGTTTCCCTTTCACTACGATTTCTTCCATATTTCTTATAAGCAAGTATAACAGAAACATAACAAAAGTATTGGGTGATAACGAAGTCTTTCCTGTTTTGTACAAGACCCTCCCAAAAGCTATGAATATTTCCATTATATTTTATGATATCAATTCCTTATATCTGATGATAGTTAACTAGATCCTTATTTCTTCATTATATTATTGATTGAATTGTCTGTCTGCTAACCGGAAGTGTGACTTTGATTCCTGAAAGGGATGAAAGTTTGTTTCAGCAATATAGATCAAGGTTCCAGTCTTATTAAGACTAAAAGAGTTATTATATTATAGTAATAATAGTATCTACCTATAAAATTATACATTATTACGAGTATATCATGAGAGTAGTTGGTCTTGTAAGGGACCTTAAGACAGGACTCTTGAACAGCCATATATTATAGCTCTCAGAGAAAACTTTTCGTGTTTTTTTTTATGTTTAACGTATTTTCGCATACCACATGTAAGTCACGGGTGGTCAAAAGTAAATGTAAGTATGTATGTTCCGTATGGATTCCAAACGCCTAGACCGATTTCAATGAATTTTTCAGGATATGTTCAGATTAGCCCAGCGTATTTAGTAGCGATAGAAAATATAAACGCAGGCGAAGCCACGGGTATTGCTTGTTTTATAATAATAATTGCTTGAATTCCTAGTTTTTAATATGGTACTGCTTACATTCACTCACGCATATCTCGGTGAATATCGCCCATATTACTTTTGTGTAGCAAAGTTTTTTATTTGTAGAAACCTTTTAGAATAAGTTCAGTATTTCCGAAGATATTCTCCTACAAATAAACACATAAATTTAACCTTTTTATGGTATAGGGATTGAAGATAACTTCTTTGTTTAATTTTGTTAAAATATATATATCTAGTCGAATATTATATGTACTTACATATGAAAAACGTACATGTAAGCATTTAATTTATCCTACTAAACTTGTACGACGTGCACAGGGATGAAGCAACATCGTAGTTTGGTTTTGGTAGCAAATTTCTTTCGCACAATTGTAATAAAATACAATATAAAATGTTGCATTTGCCCCCTTTTTTATAAAATTATTTTATTTGACACTTATTTATTTATTATAAATCGTAGTTATATCGAAGTTTGTAGTAAATTCATGTGCTGCAACGTAACTAAATAAATTAAAACGGTGAAGTGCGAATCGAAATAATATATGGAGTTCTTAATTTTAAAAATATATAATAAGATACATTAATAAAAACAATCATTCACATGAAACTAGCTTATTAATATTTTAAGTATAAATTGATTTTAGACAAAATCCAATCTAACTAATGTCTATGTACCAATTTCCCTTACTAACTTCGCTACACTAATTTGTAATCAAGCCAATACGTGACCCAGTCACTGCTACATCTCTGTACCAGTTTCCTGAATTTTAGGGAAGTTTCTATCTGGATCTACATCAAATATAATTAGTTGCTTATTAAAGTTGAATATACTATCAATAATATTAATTATTTCTTCAAATATATTGAAATGTGTTTAGAAGAAGAACAAAACAGAAACAAGCCCATGTTGTTCGAACAATCAATTGATTATTATTATTCTATGTAATATAATATAATATCTACTTAATAGTTTTAGATGGTTTTTGTTTAAATTGATTTTTCTTATTTTTAAATATTTATATACATGTACATTAAGTGTGTGAAATAAAAAACATGAATGGGAAGGCAACAATATACGGTATAAAAACTGTGAGAAACTGTAGGATTTGAGAGGGACAAATTGCAAGTGTACACTAAGTTCAGATCAGTCCATTTACATTTAGTTTTGGAACCCTTTATTCTTAAATTATAATATCAAACCAAATAATAATTGTATGTACACTTGCAAAAACTAAATGGCCTCATGGCGATATTTGAGCAAATATCTATAGAAAGGTTCTAGTTTGGCATGCTCCATTATTTGTTTTAACATTCGTAGCTTTGACCCGAGTGATATAAAACGTGCCAAACTTCAGCGTTATTGGCAAACGAATAAAGTTACTGGATGCATTGCTAACTTCAATTAACTTATTTTTCATAACGATCGCTTATTTTTGTTTGCACAGAAAATATAGGTGAACACTTGTTAATTGGTCGCCGCTGGTCTTTGAATGTGTTCCATAGAAGCTTTTGCTAATTAAAAATAGCCATGAGCACTTTCAGATAGGCAAGTAATTATAGGCATATTTGTTTATAAATTATATTTGATAAAAAATATGTCTCATCTGGTTATCAGATCGGTGAAGGTCGATCTCCCACGGTCTCCTCTACTATTATAATAATATTATTTTATAACATGTATATTGTATAACTAGCATTTCCCGCGGCTTTGCACGCGTTCTAAAGACCGGTAACCAATTATGTCTCAGTCTCGCGGTAGGGTATCTCGCAGAACTAACGCCCGCCCTTCCCATTTTCGCAAAATTTTTCATTGGAGCTCCGCTCCTTATGACAGTAGAGTGATGTTATATAGCAAATAGCCTTCCCCGATAAACGGACTATCCAACACTAAAGAATATTTCAATTCGGACCAGTAGTTTCTGAGATTAGCGCCTTCAACCAAACAAATAAACAAACAAACTCTTCAGCTTTATAATATTAGTATAGATGTATGTCTATAGATAAGTGGATATAACAAGAAAATTGGTGGTCCTATTTGATTCTTCGGGAAGGTATCAATTCTTTTGTTAGGTAGCAATCACTTGACACATTGTATCATTTAGATAGCGTCTAATGTGAGAACAGCAAAAAAGGGCTGAAGTAATCGTAGATATGTAAGTCCGCCTCCCTTATTCAAAATTATTCATTTATGCCATTTGCAAGTGAAACCTTTAGCCATGTTGTTGAGGTGCTAAAACCTTCTTAAAATGCATAACACCTCGCCTTATCGCCTCTACCAGTGACAAAAGGAGTGGCTCATTTTTCTTTATTTTGTGTGGAATTGCAGCTATGGTAGCTGCTTTACATAATTGTTACTGAACATTTTGTTTAATTTTTTACATAAATATTCATTTTACTTTTGTATAAGGTAAAATAAATAAAATGCAATTTTTTTATATTAAATTTACAGTTTGTGATAAAATCACAAATTATTCCGAACTTTCTATCTATATAGTGAGTTTATATCTAAAAATACATATTTTTTTAATAAACGTTAACGTTAAATAAATTAAACTATTTAAAAAAGCTTGATATATTTAAGACTTTTTTAAGATAAAATGAAATATGACGACTTAAATAAAAAAGTGGTCCTGTCCATAATCTTATCTTTAATGATAACACAATAATTTGCCATTAGCATACTTTTAACTACTTAACAAAAAATAAGAAGTATATTGGCAAATAAAGGTGGAAAGGCTATTTTGTTTTAACTTATATCTATATATTTATATTTAATGGTAGGTTAAGTACCATGTTCTTTACTAAGTAATGTAACCTAAAAGCTGTCGGCTTTTACAGAAGAACCGCATTTTACGCAGATACAGAGTAGTGGGAGCCGCAGGCCTAAGCCTTTATGTGAAATAGATTTCAAAAGCCTCATATATAAAATCTTTAAATTAACAAAATTGTGAATTTTGAAGTACAATTTGATAAAACACGTGTAAAATAGTAATAGGCATACCATTTGTCTAGATATAATTATTAAAAAACTAACTTCCTCAATTATATATATATTGATAACAATCAGCCTATCGTTATAATTATAATATTATTATTTGATAAATGTTATATTATGCTGTCACGAAATGCATTTAACTTAATAAAAAAATATCTTTAAAAATGTAAACGAATATTACATATAGTTTTTAAAAGGATATTTATGTTATTATTTAAAAAAATATAAAAGAGGTATCGGGTCTGAATGATTGTACGGTGAAAGTTTTAAGCCATGATCATAATATATTTATTCTTTTTAATAACTTTGTAACTTAACTTTAAAATTAACTTATACAAATACTAGCAAAAATATAATTGCTATAAAAAGTATTCCATGACCTACTTGATACTTCTATTGAATAAACACTTCACGTTTTTCCTCTTTTGGGATGCTCAAAGAGCTTAATGATTCGGTTCGATAATCTAATTTTGAAGAGACTGCGAGATATCTCATGGGAATCGAACTTGTGGCATCCATAGCAGCAGTATGTTCCAGGCGAACTGTATAAAGTTTTAAAAAACGTTTGATTGCATTAAGTCTCGAAGTGCGTGCAATGAAAATTAATTATTAAATTATCTAGTTAATACAAGATGCGAAGATCGCTTAAAAAGCTATATAAGGTCAAAGCAAATGACTGAGTTCTGAGATAAGCAACAAAAAAAACTGAAACCACCTTTTTAGAGTCCGTTAAAAAGAAACTTTTTTTTTTTTCTTTTTTTTTATGGTAAAAAGGGGGCAAACGGGCAGGAAGCTCACCTGATGGGAAGTGATCACCTCCGCCGCTTGCAGATGCGTTGCCGGCCTTTCAGGAAAGGGAGGGATGGAGGAGGGAGGGAAGTGGGAGGGAGGGGGTTACGAAGGCAGAGGATGAAAGGAAGAGGGAGGGGGGAAGGAGAGTGGGCCTCCCGGACTCTCACTCACCGGACGAAACGTGACAGCATAGCTGCCACTTCACGCCGGTCTTCTGTGAGAGAGTGGTACTAATGGACTATACGGGGCTTGCCGGCCTATTCGGCTGCTACCCGAAGGTAACAAGCATGGCACTACCACTTGAAAAATTACTTAGTGAAAAAGTTGTTGAAATATAAACATCTTTACTTTACCTAAATCTAAAGATCTTATTTGACATTGAATTAACTTGATCTAATTTTTAAACTAAGCACGACAAGTATTGTAGGTAACGTTAAAACATATTCTCGGTCACGAATTCTTGATTAAAGATTTAACTTATTTTCATAGTATATGATTAATCTTACGATCGAAAACACTTTGTTATTTTTATGGGAATTTTATACTGATAATAATTTAGAGATTAAATTAAAAACATTATTAATCAAATATTCACCAATTAAAAATACATTTTGGTAGTTCTTACAAATTCATTTGTTTTTCTTTTTGTTTGTCTGTTTGTTCTGGCTAATCTCTAAATCGGCTAGATCGATTTTGACAGAACTTTCATTGACACATATCTTATGTTACAAACTGTAATTATGGATTGAAAATATAATTAAATTCTGAATACAAAAAAAACAACCTATCTAGCAATACGTTGTCAACGAATACGACGTCAAGGAATACGAAAGTCGTTGCTAATCATATGAAAAGAAATTGATACATACATTAATAAAAAAAAAGTGCGTGTGTACAAAGTACACATTTCAGAAGTAAAACTTGAATTTAAATTAAGGCTCTTCCCCGTCACTGAGCGCCTGGTACTATGGACTTATTTTTTCGTTTCATCGAGTTTGAAATCACAACGATTCTAAAGAAGTATCACTTCAAAAATAAAAATTACAAAAAAAATATCTTTTATTTTCAAGCAACATAGGCTCATAGTTTGTTAGTACAATATATGTTATTACTTAAGAACTATGTTAATAAAACCCATGCTCCCTTCACATTTTGTACCTACATGTCACTTGATAAACCTCTCTATATACATAGTATCATAAATTTAAATATGTCAAGAAACATTAAGTGTTAAAATATATACAATTCGTGTTTAAAAACGGTTATTCAAACATTATTTTATTCCTTTGTTGCAAAAAGCTGTCTTTTGTTCGAACTTTCTGAGATCTCCTTTAACAGAATAGATTGTAAGAAATTGCAGTTCTTTTAAGATAATTGTAAATGAAAAATTTAACTTGTGAAATAGAATTATTTGGCTTTTGAATTGAATTGTGACGATGCATTTGACTAGCCAGCGGTCGCGGGTTCAATTCCCGCTGGTGTCATTCATTTTTGAAATGTAAAGGAATATATTATGATTTATGTTAAACATAACTTTACATACTATCTGATATCTATAAAACAAGGCTTGTACTGTGTGTTACTGTCCTAACACATTTATAGTTTTAAATGCATCAGGAAGTCTCAAAAGAAAAATTATGTAATATCTATTTCTTATTACCAATATGATGATTTAAGATATGAAAAAATAGTGATTATTGTTCAATATATTTGCATTCACAAATACTTCTACTTTACATCAATTAACTTCATGATTTGTTTTCAGCCGCCTGTTTAAAAAGATTTACGCTTTACGCTTAGCTTAAAATTGTAGGGAATTACAAAACTCATTACTGATTTTTCAAATTAGGGTCGTAATTTTTGAGATCTTTAAATGCTAGTTTTATGATAGTACTAGCGACTCGCCCTCGCTTCACTAAGCCTTGTCCTTAGACTAAGCAAGAGCGAAGCCACAGGTTCCGCTAGTGTATTATACATATTGTTCATTCTCCATTCCATACGTTAGGTTCAATAATATTTAAATATCGCGACAGGCCTGGCCAATGTCAAGTTTTCCGTAAGGAACATACCGATCGTACTGCATCATGATTGGCTCCGAGCTGGAATGATTGGTGACGTGTGGTTACCGGTACGGCGCCGTTACAAAAATTCGTTCCCTTTTTGAAATCGTCCTATTCGTTTTTATTCCTGCTCTCGGAGAACGTGCGAACTTTATACAAACCCAAAATCGACTTGAACTTCATAGTAGTGAACAGTGTCGCGTTCATATACTAGCAAACAAAAACTGCCAGGCTGCACAGCATAGCTCCGCGGTCATCCCCAAAAATACGGCGTCAACCTCAACCAGGCACCTCGGCTTGGATTGCTACAGTACGACCGGTAAGTTGCTGTCATTATACGTCATATTTGAGTATCGTTGAACCTACCGTTTCATCAGCAGAACATTCTGTTCTGATCCAGAGTGTCGTCACCCTCGGCAGATCCGTGTCGCCACACATACGAGTATAAACCATCTTGAATCACTCTATCTATTAAAAAACCGTATCAAAATCCGTTGCGTAGTTTTAAAGATCTAAGTATACATAGCGATAGACAGACAGAGGGAAGCCACTTTGTTTTATATTATACTATATAGTGATATCACATATTATATAAGTAAGCTAATCTTTTAATTATTTTAAGAACTACTTAATTTAAAAAAAAAATTCTTCACATAGGCTTAAGATTTTTAGCATAAAATAAATGACTGTAAATTGCTAAATGTATTTATTGTTTTATTTTTATTTTTCAGATATGAGTGGAATTTTGAAATGAAACTGTTTAGTATTCGGGTCATGATTCTTGGAACTTGGACCGTTTCAGGGGTAGCATCCCTTAAACTATATACCTACTTACATACATGCTATAATATGTTAAGTGTATGTATGTATGTATTATCACAGATCACATAATACTATGTATTATTATGATAAAGGCGATACGTTTGGCTAAGTTGGTTGTGACCCTACTTTCTGCGCCAGCGGTCGCGGATTCGATTCCCTCTGGTGGCATTTGATAAGCACGATTGTTTGTACTCCAGTCATGGGTGTTTATATTTAAAATATGTATGTACTTAACATTTATATGTATTTAGTATATCAACTAACTAGTAACCGTAACATAAGCCTCGTAGCTTACCACGGAACTAGATGGCGTTGTTGTAATAATGTCCCAACAACATAAATAGATACTATGTTACATCAAGCATGTGCATAACTTCAATTTGGTTCTTTATATTTAAAACATGTATATATTTAAAGTTATATAATATGTGTAGTGTATCAACTATCTTGTATACATAACACAAGCCTCGTAGCTTATCAATTCCACTAGATGGTGCTGCTTGTCCAAACGTATATTTTTCTTATATATAAAATTCTCGTGTCACAATTTTCGTTCCCATACTCCTCCGAAACGGCTTGACCGATTCTCATGAAATTTTGTGAGCATATTGAGTAGGTCTGAGAATCGGCCAACATCTATTTTTCATCCCCCTAAATGTTAAGGGTAGTCCACCCCTAAATTTTTTTATTTTATTTTTTAGACAATTTTTTTTCCTACAGATCAACCCAACGAGGTTGATTAGCAATTAAAAAAATGAACGCGGGCGAAGCCGCGGGTACAGCTAGTTTATTATATAAAAGAATTCGCGGATAGAATCTAGTCCATAATATCTGGTCTTTCTTATCATAAAATGGCGCTTTAATTAAAAATAACAATTTTATTCCTTCACGTAATGTAAAGTTCGGCAGTCGATTCTAAAATTATTACTTTGAAATAAAGAAAGTTTATTGTTGGTATAAAAAATGTTAGTTTACAAAGAACCGGGTAACAGGTGCGAGACGGAAGTCGGTTCGTGACTCATTGGGACGTGAGATAAGGAGCAAACTTTTAATGAACTGTACTACGATATTCTACTTTAGAACAGAGATTATTTTTTTAAGTACAAGAACTAATGTGTTTATTATGAACTTTGTTTAACATATTTTGTCGATAGCTTTGTAGAATTGTATCTTTTATTGGGATTCCATAAAATATATAATGGAAAAGTTAACTTTTTGGAAAAGTAACTTAAAAGTTAACTATTTATTTGTAATATATTTTTTTTTATATTTTTTTTTATTTTGTTTAGTATTCGGGAAACAAACAGTATGATAATTCTTATTAATGCAATTAACTGAAGTCAAAAAACTGCATTCACACACCAGCAAAGTTTCCACTTATAAAATACATATAACCTACCTAATACAACTAAATTAAATAATATACCTAATACGTAAACATTAATTATTTAAGTAAATATAAGGAATACCTAACAAATCAAATTTGTTAAAAATATAGTATGTGTTTAGATCATCATTAATTTTCCTTTACAGTTTTAAGGTAATTACTATTATATGATAATTAGTCAATCATATATATAATAATATATATTATTGACTAATTAGCATGTCTAACTCATAATATACATATTATAATTATAATTAGTACCTACAGGTACAACACATTATAACAAAAATGGCAGTAGTGCTTCAACGAATCTGAACCGTCGATAAAAGTAATACGGTATAAATAATCGAAACTTTAGATCGATATCGATTCTAAAATAATCGAGCATTATTACACAATCTAATCGACTGTATGTTACGTAAGGTATCTGCCTGAGAAAACTTTACTAGGTCGTTATTTTCTACAGGCTCGTATGAGTTTAGAGACATTTATAGAAGGGTTAGTACAACTACAGCGATTGTATTTTTCTTAACTTAAAGGTCGATAGATTAATATTAAATTGAATAAATAATCCTTAAAATGTAATACATTATACAAAGTTTAAAAAGTTTGGATGTTTGTTTGTTATTCCATTACGTCAGAATATCTAAGGCTTATATCTAAGCCTAAATATATGAAAATATCTTGATATTGGCAGAGAGAGAGCATAGAGACAGTGAAACAAATATAGCAAATATACTAGAGATTCGGCTTTTATATCAATAATAATAACTATGTGACTAATGAAGATTTAAAGTACTAGCGACTCACCCTCGTTTCGCTCGGTTCCGTCCCTAGATTTAGAGCGAAAAATGCCGCAGGCTCTGTTAGTTATATACTAAAACCTTCCTATAGAACCACTCTATCCATTGGTGAAAACAGCATGAAAATCGGTGCAGTGGTTTTTGAGTTAATCGCGAACAAATAGATAGACGCGGTGGATGACATTGTTTTGTTATGTACTAGCTTTACCCGCGGCTTTGCCCGCGTTGATTTCTTTAATTGCTAATCAACCTCAGTGGGTTGATCTGTAGGATGCCTGAAAGTTTTTTCAAAATTACTCTAGCTATTTCAGAACCCATTGTTAATACAAACATTTTTTTGATTTTGCGTAAAAAATATTTTTTTTTTAATAAAAAGTAGTTTCATGATGATTGGTTGATATATAATATTAGTAGGGATTGATGTAAGTATATTTCTTTAGCTTGAATTGAATACAAAATATTATAGCTATCCTTCACCAATTAGTAAATTTGTTCTGCGGTTACAAAAACAGTTCAAAAAGCAATTATTTCAATAAATTTCACTAAATAATATCATATAGAAACAAGCAATATATTTTATTGTAAACGTTCATGTGATAAACGTTGTTTGGTTTCATAACAATGGAAGTGATATTATGATGTGGTAAAACAAAACACGCAAATCATTAGCGTATTAATACAGACAATCATTCAATTTTAATAAATTGTTTTTAGTGAACTTATACTAATTTTATTGATAAATAATGGATCTGTGGCTAATTTACTACACAAAGTGGGTACTTTTGTAAAAAGTGTTGTAGTCAAATAATTAACACTTTTGACTAAATCTCATTTTACTCTTATTTTCTTAAGTGACAAAGTAAGTAGGTACCTACTATGTGTGTAAATCTAGGTTTTAATCTTACCAAAATCTGTTTAGCCGTTCTAACATATAGAAGATATAAACAATAAACATACACACACGTATTACATAGAAATTTCTACATTTATATAATAAATCCAAGAAGTAAGGTCCGTTATTTAAAATTTGAGGATGCGTTTGGCTCAATTTGTATTGACCCTAGTTGCAGTACCATCTAGCTCCAGTTCCGCTGGGAACATTTCTTTGTATGATTTGTACGAATGTGTGTATTTCAGTCATAGATATTTATATTTATAATATTAGACTAGACTTTCCCGCGGCTCCGCTCGCGTTCTAAAGGCTGAAAATCAAAAGAAATATTTTTATTCTGTTTTTGCGACATTTTTCATTGATGCTCCGCTTCTACTGGTCGTAGCGTGATGTTATATAGCTTATAGCCTTCGTCGATAACCGGACTAACCAACACAAAAATAATTTTTCAATTCGGATTAGTAGTTCCTGGGATTAGCGTGTTCAACCAAACAAACATACAAACAAACTCTTCAGCATTATAATATTAGTATAGATATGTATTTAAAGCTGTATACAGTGTTGTGTATCAACAATCTGGTATCCATAGCACATGCCATAGGTTAGCATGGAAGTTGATAGTGTTGTGTGCTAAGGTCCGAACATATTAAAATAGTGCAAAACTCAAAATAAATTGTAAGCACGTACACATTTGACTGCGAAAATTGACATCCCTTAGCGCAGAAATTTTATCCCTTATCATCATCGGTTTTAGATGAAAAAAATATTTGAACCATTTCAAGAAGCAAAAAATACCATCCAAGTATTACTAGAGCGAGAAAGTGGCAGCAGTCTGCCAGCTTCGTTAGCGATCCACTTCAAGTCGGCTTTTAACCAGGAGTCAAATACACGAGTACACACTTATCTATCCGTCGGCTCTTTCGTTGAATTCGGTAAAAGGTGAAATGGTTTAAAATTGACAGGCATATATACTGGAAATTTTCCCTAAAACTAAAAATAAATAGTAAACTAAGAATCTATTGTCCTAACTCATGAAAATTATAATTAAAATTATTACTTTTTTAAAGAATTTTATTATTCTAATCACTACATAGTATAAAACAAAGTCGCTTCCCGCTGTCTGTCTGTCACTATGTATGCTTAGATCTTTAACTACTCAAAGGATTTTGATACGGTTTTTTAATTGATAGAGTGATTCAAGTGGAAGGTTATGTATATAATGCAATAGCGGAACCCGCGGCTTCGGGTGTGCTAAATATATGAAACATAATAATATTTAAATTTTGAGTTATTATATTTATAATGAATTTTTGCTTTACCATGATATAATATGTAGTATTAATATAAATTAAACTATTTATGGTTTTAGAACAATCTTATTGGCACACATTTGTAGTTATAGAAATTTTCAACGTTCAATATTTTGGAATTTATAACAAAAACTTAAATAATGACAATATTCGGAGATTACAATATAATGATACAAAAGTATGGTTTATGAGTTCATAATGAGCGGGTAATTGAGTATTTTACTGATGTATAAAAATCAGCTAAAATATATTATTATTCTTTAGTTCATTAGATTTTTTCCAAGTCTCCAAGACTTTTGCTTAATTTTTCGAATAATCTTAGGAAGGTAAAAATTAAGAGTCTGTTTGTCATTCTAGACTGTCAGTCGAGACATTTCGGAACAAAAAACCAGACATTCATATGATGTTATTCTACAGCTATATTTTGACTATGTCTAATATCTTAATACAAATTATGTATGATCGAAAATCATCCCAATACTCTCTATTTCGACATGAAAGAACAAACAAAATACGCTATTTATATATATTATAATTTTATCTTTAGTATTTTGCTCTGTAATAATTACGAGTGAATTTATGTAATTTTTTTAGAATGATAACATTAATGAAATTTTAATATGTGCCTAATCATACTCAATATAATATTCATTGTTGGATATATACACCTATATTTCGGAATCCTAGACTAAGTTCTCGTCAAAAAAATCAAAAAAATCTCATCAAAATATGAATATATCCGTTTCAGAGACAAGCGATAATAATAAAAAAGGGCGTGTGTACTAAGTACACATGTCAGAAGTAAAACTTGAATTTAAATTAAGGCTAACTCTTCCCCGTCTCTGAGCGCCTGGTACTGTGGACTTATTTTTTCGTTTCATCGAGTTTGAAATCACAACGATTCTAAAGAAGTTTCACTTCAAAAAATAAACAAATATTGTTTTTTTTCTAATAATTGCTATGTAAAATTACATTTTTATTAACTAATAAGCTTTTGTGTAGATTTTACAAACAGACACGACAACTTTATTGATAAGAGTTAATTCAGCTTCAAAAAAGTGGTTTGACTTTTAGGGATTTTATACAAATATTAACATAATTGAGGTCGTGCTTGAATATTTTCAGCGAGCAAAGTCTTATAATGAAAAATGGATGACTTTTAAAATAAGATAATGTACTTCCCTCATTATTTTTGGGTAAATGGGATTAAGTATTAACGAATTTAAGTATGCAAGTAAACGTTGACGACACGTTTGTCGCAGTTTGTAGTGACCCTACTTTCCTGCACCAGCGGTCGCAGGTTCGAGTCCCGCTGGGGGCATTCATTTGTTGTATATTTATAATATGTATATATTTAACTGCCTCGGTGGTGTAGTGGCTAGCATGTACGGTCAAACATCGAGAGGTCCTGGGTTCGAATCCCAGGTCGGGCCAAGTTTAATTATTGAGTCTTTCTGTTTAGTAAGCCTCAGTAATAGCCCGGAGTTGGGAAGTTGGCGGTGAGTCACCCCCGTGCCTCGGAAAGCACGTAAAGCCGTCGGTCCTGCGCCTTAGCTCTCACTGGTCGTGTCGAGTAGTCGTCCCACCGGACTATGAGAGTGATAGGAATAGAGAGTGCACTTGTGTCTGCGCATACACTTGTGCACTATAATATCTCCTGGCAGTTGGCCAGTCTCAATGAGATTGGCCGCCATGGCCGGAATCGGTCGGAGAACATTATTTATATTTAAACTTATATATTTAGTGTATCAAGCATCTGGTATCCGTAACACAAGCTTCCTTCGCAGCTTACCACGGCGCTGTGTGTAATAATGTTCCAATATATTATTTATTTATAATTATTATTTAACTACTGCTAGCATAAGCTATATTTATTACTAGCGGAACCCGCGGCTTCGCTCGAGTTAATTCTAACATTATTATTTTTTACTCGATTTAAGAGAATATTTTACATTATAATAAAATCTTTTTGGACGCACAAAAGATGTGACTGAATCACTTTTTGTCACATTAATATTTTGTTTGTAGCTTCAAATTTTATACACTATTATTTTTTTAGTCAATAAAAAAGAGTGAAAAGTTCAGAAAAAATCACCCGTAAAAATTTGGAAGCTAGTATAGAATATATAAATAGTAATAATAATAATATGACGATTTTATTAATTTATTTATTTATTATTCGGAAGACAAATAGTATTTAGTTACATATAAAACGAGAAAAAAATACAACAATTAAGCCTTCACAATTTACAATTTCTAAAAGTAGGTATAATCTATGTTAGCTTATTCATTCAATCATTATAACAGTGCATAAAAAAGAATAACAGGAAAAAATAAAATAATACGTACAACTGCTACTTAATATTTTGAACTTATATAGTGAATGTGAAAATAAATCTGTCATTAAATATTTCATTATGTAATTTGCACGAGTGGTATAAAAACACAGACAATTTAATCTCATGTCTGTGTATAAAAAGCTATTACGAGCATAATTAGTCGTTAATTTAGACAGATAAAATAATGACAAATTACGAGATTGAGTATATCTCAATTTCAACTTCATACAATATAATATTTTACGGCACATTTATCCAGCCATCTGCTTACACTTCACCAAAATATGGAACTGACAACTAACAACTTGGTAGAAAGTTTAAGAGCTGTGACATGTCAATTTTGCAAATGTGCACTAATCCTTAAATTATGTTAGAAATAATATTATAAACCTTATAATATTGGCAGGTAAGTTCAAAATACATTAAATGACTTTCTCGACACGAGTTGTGGGTTCAGCTAAAATTAGTGCTCCTTGCAAGAGAGACGATAGTAAGATAAGCGATGTAAAGAATATAATATAATTCTCTTACTTCGAATATACCATATTTCTTTTGAGATTCATTTATGTACTTGTGACCTACCCTCAATTCTCTCAATATTGTTCTTAGGTACGTTTCAAATTTCTTCAGCTGAATCTACAACTCTATTTCTTTATTTTATTCTACATTAAAAATAGCCTAAGTTACAGTTTAAAAATTAGTTATCCGTTGAATATCTTGTCAAAATCAGTTTAGCCGTTTTGGAGATCAGCTGGAGCAAAAATGAGTAGTAGTGTTTTTCTTATATTATGCCGCATAGCCTTTTATATGTATTTAGAAGTTGTTGTTTTGATATTACACATAAATTCTCTTTACTGTTTAGATTTTATTAAAACCTACGACTTACCTTCGCTTCGCTTGGGTTATTCTCCAGATTTAGCGCCACCATAGCCGCTAGTTATACAAATAAACCTTCATCTTGAATCACTCTATCTATTTAAAAAAATGCATCAAAATCTGTTGCGTAGCTATAAAGATCTAAGCATTAATATGCAGACAGACACTGGTAAGCGACTTTGTATTATACTAGATGGTAATAGCATTGTTCTTAAATCAATCATCTTCATTTATTTTTTTACATATGGGAAACGACATACCTTACTTTGGAAGCTGAAATACAATATTTTGCAGTTATCATTAACTGTTAATTAAATATATAAAAAAAATCGCAGTTTTAACAATATTTTAACAAAAAATATATATGTTATTAAAAATGACGAACATTAACTTTCTCAATTTTTCTCTGTCACTTAATATTCCATTTCATTTTCTCACTTAGTACCTATTACTATTATAAAATCCCTTAGGAACAGTGTGTGAGAATTTTCTACAAATCGTTTGCGGGATTATTGATATAGGCCGGATCAAACACGCCCTGAATTCCAAACGCTCTCTAGAGATGCCTCTATTGTTTTGTATGATCTCAAAGTGTAATTTAGACTGTGGTGGTAGAAAAAAAATATGTTTTACTTTAAATTACATGTATTAATTAATTTCTGGATGTAAGCTACAGCAACTTTATATTTTTATTTACTACATATAAGTTCTTTCTGTAAAGTTCACAATTTGAACATGATTTGTGTATCACGGCAGTGATAGCCCAGTGGCAAAACGCTTGCTTTGGAAACAGAACGAAGCGGATTCCAGTCTGAAGATCTGATATTTTTATGTGCGAATTATTTTTAATAATAACATGATTACAGTTATATTACGGTGAAGGAAAACATGTTGAGGAAACCTGCGTGTCTAAGAGAATCCGCTATCCCGCACTTGGTCTGCGTTGTGGACTATAGTCGGATTTCTTTCCTATTGAAGTGAGGTCCGTGACGTTGAGGGCTGAATAGTTAGACACGTTTTATTCTTCAGATAAATTTGATTGTTTGCTGTTGAATGTTGTTCAGAAAAAGTATATTTTGTCACTGTAGATTATCATCCCGTTACGTGATCAAATAAGATGTCGATATTTTGGTAGAGTAGAGAAGTATTTAATACTTGTTTGCGTTATAACTTATTCACAATTTTAACAAGCGAACTTTGACCTTCTTAAGATTTTGTCCATTAGTTATTAATTTTATCATTAAGCGCATTAAGGACAAATATTCTTACTATGAGGACGAACGTAGTGCTGTGTAATTAAATCTAATAATTTAAGTATTAAAATATTTCGTATTACTTTCTGATAATAGCTTATTTTCACCAAAGATAATATTTGACATATGATTTTACTTTTCATCGTTTTTTGGCTTAAAATGTTGTGTATTATAGCTTAAGTTTTTGTGTATTAAGGTAAAAAAAAGTTAAAATACAAACACAATTACATATGTAAATGGAATAAGCTTAAAATGTTATATTATAAGAAATTCAAATACACTTTTAATAAATTTTTTATGACAGTCGAAAGTTGAATAAAAATGGAATAAAAACTTACCGTGTGCAATTAAATAAATTGAAACTTGTCCACGAGTTGAACTCAGCGGTCAAATCCATTTGATAATAATAATATAATGCTCCGAGCATTTTATTGAAAGACTAGCAAACCCGGCCCGCTTCATTGCGCGTCAGTTAAAATAAATAAATAATTTATTTATTATTAATAAAATAAAAGTAATAGTAAGAAGTAACTTATTACTCCTTATAATTTTAGCTATTTGAAAGTGAAGGTACCGTTAAAATCGGTTCAGTCATTTCAGAGATTAGCAGAAACAAACAGACAGACAGACAGTTATTTTTATACGTACTGATATAATAGGTATTGCGAGTGTAACTTAGGAGATAAGGTGATAGATGTTTGATGTATTAAAATTTTCTATAGGGCTTTTTTATACCTGCAATTTCCTAAAGCATAGTTTTAATTTATATCGCATAAGATTTAGCCACCGCCAGCTTTCTACGAACGACGAAAACAGAAAATGAAATATTTACGAATTCAAAATTCAATCGAGCAAAGCCAGATTAAGTCATTGGTATTCAAATATATTGATTTTCATTTTTATGTTTATTATGAATATGAATATAATATTACGACGACACGTTTGGCTCAGTTTGTAGAGACCCTACTTGCTGCGCTAGCGGTCGCGGGTTCATGTCCGCTGAGGGCATTCATTTGTTAAGCATGAATGTTTGTACTCCAGTCATGGCTGTTTATATTTATATTATGTATTTATTTAAAGTTATATATATGTAGTATATCAACTATCCGTAACACAAGCCTCGTAGCTTAACACGGAACTAGATAGCACTGTGTGTAATATTGTCCCCAAAAAAAATTATACATTATTAGCCCTCAATATTATCTTAATTGTGTAACCAACCTATGTTATAACTAGGTAGCGATCCACTTCACAATTTCCAAGACAGCGCATTAAACTCAAGTATTAACTTTAGATCTTTCCACCACTTCTGCTTCCTTTATATACTGCATCATCTTAAGATTAAATTTCTATCTTAGTGTATGATAATAATACCGACTTAACCCATGCTTTTCCGCTTCCGTTACTCGTTTTACGCAAATGAAAATATATTGCAAGTATTTATGAATAGCAACATTTTCATTTATAAAATTAATATTAAATGCTATTGAGACTCGAAGTAATAAGATTAATTCATGTATATATACTTAACTTTATTCGAAAATTTTTGATACAGTCCATCTTAATAATATGTTTAATCTGGTCACTTTACCATAAAGAGAAACAAACACACTGTACTCAAATATAAATATTATATTTATGATAGTAGTCCGGTTTAAAATACTATTCCGTATTCATTGTTCGAAAGAAATAGCCTAACCTCCTTCAGTAAGCACTCTTATATACACGGTATAACCAGTAAATCTTCGAACACATCCTCTGTTTTCGATCCTCGAACTTATCTGAACGCAGGGATAACATACGGTCCTGTATATCTGAACAAATAAATCGGTAAAGGATCACTAACTCCGTCGGTGAGGTGTATCGTCATTTGTCAATACGTTCTTATACATATACTGTATAAGCTAAGGAAACCGAATTATTAATGATGTATAGCATAAAGTCTTTTTAATATAAATTAAAATATTTATTTTAATATACTTAAATTTTTAAATTCTTTTAAAAGATAAATTTATTATTATTGTGCGATTAACAAAAATGAAAGTAAAAAATAATATAAACTAAAACTTAGGATAAGAATTGAATTGATATAGTATTTTCATATAATATTTTCTCTATCTGGCAAATATTTATGGCTATTTCAAGTTAATGGGTTATTAAAAAATGCTTAAAACATGTTTGTTAAAGAAAATAATTACGTTAGGATGTAAATGAAAACTGTTCGGTTCGTGAAATTTTATATAAATATGTACGCATGATACAAATATTTATTAATGGCACTACTAGCGACTAACCCTCGCTCCGTTCGGAATCTTCGCCAGTTATAATCTAACTGGTATTTTTACACAGCAGAAATGTTATATTATTAGTTTAAAATATTTTAATGTACCTACTTACATACACATTTAACTCAGAATCTGTACTAATATTATAAAGTTTGTTTATTTGTTTGTTTGTTTTTTTGGTTGAACGCACTAATCTCAGGAACTACTGGCCCGAATTGAAAAATTCTTTTTACGATGGGTAGTTCGTTTATTGAGGAAGGCTATAGGCTATATTACATCACGCTACGACTAATGGGAGCGGATCATCAATGAAAAATGTTACGAAAAGGGGAAGGGCGGGCGTTAGTTCTGCGAGGTATCATACCGCGCGTCTCAGAAAGAATTTGGTTTCCGGTCTTTAAAACGCGTTCGAAGCCGCGGGAAATGCTAGTTTTATTATTAGTGCTTGAGAAAGATATAGGCCGGATGTATGTATATTTTATACACGTGTCTATATGACTGCGGGATGATATTGGGGAATGAGAAGTGCTGAGGAATGCTGCATTGATAAGTGTAATCTATATAAATAAAAATGAATGTAGGTAAGCGCATAACTCGAGATACATACATATTGGGAATATATAAAACATTTATATAATAACAAAAATCATTGCTTATTTATTTCTGCATTAATTAACGATCATAGGAAATCTGGTATTTACACGCAAATAGAAATTATTAATACTGTGTAGAACAAAAACTGTCAAAATAATGTTAATATTTTATTATATTGTATTTACATCTAAAAATGTATCACAGTACAAATTAATGAATTTTCGTCTTAAATTGAATATATTGCAGTTTTGACATTATGAATTGTATTGAAAAAAAGGTTAAAACCAAAAATATTACGAGGAAGCTCAGTAACAATAATATAATATCTATTGCATAATACTCGGTCCAGTGCATATGAGCAGCTACAGACTTTAGATGTGACGCGCCACCGTGTCGAAGAATGTGCTCTGTCCACCACACGGCACGCTCAAGGGATGTTTGGGGTTGATCGTGCATTATGTCTCGTAGTTTCATGATATTTTGATGGTAGCTAAAACATATTAATAATGTAAAATATTTCAGACGTCTCTGACACTTTTTTAATTTAATAATAGCCACTATTCTTCGCTTTGCTTGTCCATGCTACATTTTTAAATTAGAGCGGAACCGTAATTTTATAAAGAAATAAAAACAGCTAAAACTACTCTTTATTATTAGCTATCTGTGAGTGAAAGCTCTGTCGAAATTTCTCCAGCCATTTCAGAGATCAGCGGGAACAAATAGACATATAAATGTTAAAAACTTGTGTTTATCTTTTAAATGTCGCACAAACAGCATCCTATATATTGACCTATCATAATCATACCAATTTTCATCAAAAAATATCCAGTAGTTTCTCGTGATGCGTTTCGAGGTAGACTATTTTTTTTATTAGAAATAGACAATTTTAAATTCTATAAGTTCGGTCTATGTATCGATCAAATAATGAATATTTTAATAAGATTTTCAAAAATATATTGCTACAGATTTGTAGTTTTGATTTCCTTAGGTTCATTTTATTATAATATGTATATTGTATAGATTCATCTTATATAAATTTTAATGTCATAATTATTTGTTTACTAAAGCAACTTACCTTTTATTGTCAATAATATTCTCTATAGCATTTCTCAAAATTTCCTCATTTATAGTTTCTAAATTTAGTTTCATTCCTATGTTAAGTCTTACATATTGTTCTACATTAAACCACTGATCTCCAAGCATCGGTACGCCAAGTAAAGGTACACCTGCAGTAATTGCTTCATCCGTTGATTGTAGACCTCCTTGAGTAATGAATAGCTTAACATTCGGGTGTTCTAAAACGAAGCTTAGTTAATAAAAAACAAATATAAAATAATAAAATTCACCCTCTCAAAGGCATAGTAAGTTTGAAATTTTCTTCTTTTGGCTATGTTAGGATGTCATATTAAAGACATGAATTATGTATATTGTAAATACTAAATAGCGATTAATTGAAGATCTAATGATCAAAAACTTAAAAAAAAAATTTCAAAGTGATGAATAAGTTTAGTGAGAAAATACTTTTTCATTTACTATGAGAAATTCTTTAAAATATATTGGTAGTTTTACGCGTTTAATTCATTTAATAACTTACGTAGTAAATCAGATTGTGGAAACCATTTAGAAATTTTGATATTCTTCGATTTTCCTGGACTCACGTCAGTATTCCACTTCCATAGAACATTGTAGGGTAGTTTGGAAAAAACGTTTGCAAATATTTGTATCTTTTCTGCCGGTAACAATGACGGCTTCACATTTGTGCCAAAGCTCATGTATATAACTCCATTTTTAGAGGAATCAAGATAAGATTGTAGTTCCTGTAAGTGAAATATTTTATGAAATTTCTACAAGATATCAAATATAATTTTTAAAACTTTTATATCTATGTTTTACAGCAGTTCTGGTTTAGGATTTCGTAGTCAACAAGAAACTCGTATAGGTATCTTATTTAAGCGTCCGTCCGTCTACCCGAAGCTTAGTTTGATTTGGCAAAAAAATACCTCGTCGTAAAGGAAGTCTTTCAAAAATGTTTCGGGAATGTGTAATCATTTCAGGGATCCGTTTGCGATTTTTTATTTTTAAAGTGTAAAGTATTGCTGAGTCTGTGTCTCAAATAATAAACCCCAACTTCATATCATACTTATTATATTATGAATGTTTAATAAAAAGTATATTTATTAAAGTAAATAAAAATGGAGTATATAATTAAAAAAATAAAACGTTCAGTAGTTTTAGATGATGGAGTGATAAGAAAATTGTTTTCAATAGATAAAAAGAATATCATAAATACCTGTGGTAATTTTTTTGCTGAGTGTTGATGCAAACCACCCAAATATATAATATTTGGTGGAACAGGTCTATTGAAATCCCATATAGGGTGAACATTTAAAAATAGCATTTGAATATTTTTTTGTAGTTCTCTAATATCAGGTATATCTGGACCAAATATCTTCTTAAGCATTTTATTTTCGGATGTCAATAATTCTTCATATACACGTTCGCTTTTATATTGAGAACGTAATTCTGATATTTTTTCCCAAATTGTCAAATTGCTAAGTTTTTGACGGATTGGTAGAGGATATACTAGAGCATTAGTCGGAGCACCGGTAGGTTCAAAAGTTTCGTAAAGGCCACCGAGTGAACTCATTTGAATAACTGGAACATTGTAAATATATGAGAAACTGAGAGCTGGTCTTACACATGTTTCGATAAATAATAAATCAAAAGTCTTCTTCTTGTTAAAAATAAGCTCCTGTACTTCAAAAGATTTTACTTGCTCAAAGAACACAGAATTTAATATTTCAAAAATAAATTTAATTTTTTCTGGAGCATCTTCTTCTTGCCCTTTTTCGGATGTTACGAATTCTTCCCATAATTTATAGGATATGTCGTGCACATCAATTTCTGTTAGATTTTGAGGACTTCGTCCCTTTGGAAATACTGGATCTGGTGTAATTACTGTAACTTGATGTCCACGTTTAGCCAATTCATGTATGACTGGTCGAAATACTATTTGATGACTTATAGATGGAGTAGGAAATACTGCCAAAATATTTGCACAATCACACACATTTCCAAATAAAAATAAAGAAAATAAACTTGCGACTTTCAACATTTTGTTTTACACCGGTACATTTGAAGTCGAATACATATAGTGATGTGAATTTCAAATGACCTTCTTATAAATATTCACCATCTTATATGTATTTTAATATATGGTCATTAAAGGTATATTTAGTTTCTGTAGTGACGTCACACCGCTATCATAGTATAATATTATCTTCGATGATGAGCAGAAAATAATGTTGCTTAAATTGTTTTGTCCTTGCTCTGTCATTGTTGTAGCTGAGACACTGATAATTTAGTCAATTTATATTTATAAACATTAAATACAAAATCATGCCTTCAAATCATGCATGCATACAATATTTTTTATTACGTGTTAACTAATAATTGCAGTAATTAATAGATTTATTTAGAAATTGAAAATGTTTTATAAAAATACTAAAACATAAATTGTTGCCGATTAATGTAATGTAATGAGCGAGAAGTATTTTCTTCTTTAAAGCCATAACCGAACTATTTTTAAAATTTATAAAATATATCTGAGTAGTTCCAGTCACTTAGTATTAATGCACTAACTAACAAACAGCAACTGAGACGAAGCACAAAGGAGAGTTGTGTATTTGACCACATTTTAATGATTCGTACCTCGATATTATTAATATATACTAGTTGTATACTATAACCTGGTTCTCATAATATTTGTTAAATGCCACATAAGACCCGTCCAAATTTAAATTGACCTTTCAATAAAAGAAAGTGTACGATTCCTTAATATTATATTATGCTGTTAAATATTCCTGGCAGTCGTAAAAATTGTTTTATTTTTAATATGACCTAATAGCAATTTACCATTGCTTTGATAAATGCGCCTTGGTGACGTATAATATGCTACTGCAAGTTGTTGACTATATTATGTGCTAATTTTCAGCTAAATTGATTTAGTAGTTTAAGTGTTTAGGATTCTATTGATATAGCAAATTTTATTGAAATCCGTTCAGCCGTTTTGGCTTCATATTCACAAATGTATGACATTTATAATATTTATAGTACAATTAAATATTCATATAATATTGACGTATGTTTTCAATAGATAAATATTATAAGCCATTACGTCGAATACTAATCGATATTAGATCTAAGCAATGCAGGATAACTAACAAAAAATCAATAGTTAGTTATAGTCCGCATTAGATCATGGACTAATGCAATATCTATGTGATGTACAATGTGTAAAACAATAATAATGATTTACTCATAATCACGGTGGCAGCCCAGTGGTAACGCGCTCGCTTGCGAACCCAAGTAAGGTGGATTCAAATCTTTGGTCTCAAACCTCTTATATTTTCATATGCAAATCATTTCCAATATGATTACCACTTGTCGTACGATGGAAAAAAACATCGGGAGGAAACCTGCATGTCTTAGAAAACCTAGGAAGGTAGCTATGGCTCTCTTACTAGTCGAATAAGGCTACTGAGTGTAGTCCCACCGTAGTATGAGAGTTGTAGGAATAGAAAGTGCATTTGCAATTGCTAGCACACTAACTGTATAATCTTAACTATATAATTTTCTATTTTGAGATTAGGCGCTATATCAAAATAAATAAATATATTGGGACATTATTACACACAGCGCCATCTAGTTCTGTGGCAAGCTACGAGGCTTATATTACGGATACCAGATAGTTGATGTACTGCATATATGAGTTTGAATACATACATATTATAAATATTAACACCCATGACTGGAGTACAAACATCAAGTTTAACAAATGAATGCCCCCAGCGGGACTCGAACCCGCGACTGCTGGCGCAGGAAAGCAGGGTCACTACAAACTGCGCCAAACGTGTCGAACTTGAAATCGATTAAAAGTGCAGTTATTATTTGTAATTGTTGACATGTTCTCAAAAACGGCTTTATATATTTCGATGAATTTTGCAAGGAGTTTAAGGGGGCCAAAACCGATTTAACTATGTGGATAAGGTAGTGCTATTTAAGTTTATTTAGGTGTATTTTCTAAAACGGTTGATTTAGAATTTCATAGAAACTGACCTTAAAATAATAAAATAGTTGCAATTTATAGCGAAAAGGCGTTTAAACTTTGACAAAACGTCCAAATGATATATGAGGGTAGTTAAAATATTGGTTGTCAAAATAGAAATATTGAGTGTGCGACATGCTCCACGCAAATTGCTTTGCCTGATTTATGCTTCGGACGTGACCTCAATATGAGCTTTCCTATACTAAATTAGCTGCATGACTGGGAGTCGGTCCTGCTAAGTTACTAAGACCCTAAACTAATAAAAATTGTATTAAGAGTTCAAAACCTTCGATGTGCTAACAATTAACCCTCACTTACATAATATCAAAATATATTTTTCTTACATACGGTCTGCTCGATTTTACTATAACTAAAACTATGCCAGTATACAGCATAACACACTGTTGAATTTATTAACTATTATATATTTCATAATATATAATAATAATTAATTATTAATATAAAAAAAATATTTGTTTAAATACTTCAAATTATAAAATGTGTTATAAACCTCCTTTTGTTATTTAACTCGATATTATAGCTATTGGATTAACCTCTTACTGCTTTAATCATAAAGATCAGTATCTCTGTAAAAATGCAAACGATGCAATTTTTAACTTTGTATTGCAATGTCTGTAACAAGTATATAAACCCATATGACGTCAAATACCTTAGTCTCTCCCGTGACCATGATTGCTGTAAAGCATTCGAAACGTCGGGAGCCAGAAATCAAAATAAATCCCCGACAAAATCCGTAAAGATCATTCATTTATAATCTCAAATATTCGCATAAACCTAAGAAAGTATTATTTGTATTGCAATACCAAAGTTAACATTTTTTGGGTTTCGTTCTTCTAAAGGAACTTTGTTTTCCGTCTATCTAGATATTTTTTCTCAGAAAACGTGGAAGGATCAATTTGAAATTAATATTAAATCCGCAAGTCAGCAGCAGTCAGTAATGTCTTGGATTAGTAAAAAAAAATAACGTTTAAATTAGGCATGAAAAATGTCTTTTAGTACAACTAAAGGGAAAAGTGCGATAACGGTCAAAAAAATTGTTTCGAAATACGGAACCCTGTTTCTTCGAGCAAGACCTGCAGTTATCTGATTTTTTGTTTGAGTCATTAATTGTTGGAAAATAAGGTTAGCTTGTCTACTTATGTATAAATTAATTCTATGAATTAATCATAGTTTACTTCCCATCATAATCGTACTTTGATATTCAATTTTCTTTGTATATTGTTATATAACTAAAACATATTTGCGGAAGAAAACATTTTGGCAATCATTAGAATGTTAGCAATAAGTTTTATTGGAAAAAGTTATATGGGTCCAGGGTTTCTCAAACAAGAAAGAAGGGTTATTTAGGGGATTTCATAAAGTAAATGAGCGACAATCATATATTTTGCTCACCTAACATTGTTAGAAGTTTTACCTAAACTTTGTCATTGTCAGGTTTTGATTTGTAACTTAGTCACTATTATTATTGACTTTCTCGTTACGACTTATCCTCGCTTCACTCGAGTCCTTGGTTCTTTTTTTAGAGGAACTTTAATTCATTTTATAAACCAAACCAGCCAAGTTACTCCTTTTAACATCAGGTATCTGTCAGTGAGAGTCTTCTCAAAATCGGTTCAGCTGATTTGGAGATTTGCCGGAAAATTCAAACAGACACACAGTAAAAAAATTTAAATAGAGTGTTTTTCTTATATAACTTCGATGGTATATCTATTTCCTATGAATTATTGTAAAATTACAAACATACAATTTTATTTATCTATGTATGTATAATATGTATATGTAAAATGTAATATATGTATAATCTTCCATACCGGAATTCAAATACCAAAAAACTGTCGGTCTTCTTAATTAAGGCATATTCAATATAAATAAGTAGGAAAAATAGATGTGATACAAATATGAATATTGTTATCAAACTATAAAAGATTATAGAAGATAGTTACAAATATCTACTGGCATTTGAGGCTTAATATTTTATGTCATGAGTTATGATTGTAATTACGTTTTATTGTCTTTCTACAAAGTAATCTCTTTAAATACAGTGATTCGTAAAGTCGTTGCATAGTTAAGCTTCTTATCTTGTTCATTATTTGCCTTTCCTTATTTAAATAATTCTGTGTAATCTATTAATTAACAAGGGATCCATCCACGCTTTACTTGCATGCGCCTTAGTAATTAAAACAAATAATAAATGTTCTGCGACGGATTCCAGCCATGCCGGCCAATCTCATTGAGACTGGTCAACTGTGCAGGAGATATTATAGTGCAGCGCGTGTTAAAGCGCAGACACAAGTGCACTCTCTATTCCTATCACTCTCATACTCCAGTGGGACGATTTTTCGACACGACCAGTGAGTGCTAAGGCGTAGGACCGACGGCTTTACGTGCTCTTCGGAGGCACGGGGGTGACTCACCGCCAAGTTCCCAACTCCGGGCTGTTACTGAGGCTTATTAAACAGAGAGACTCAATAATTAAACTTGGCCTGACTCGGATCTCTTGATGAATGACCGTACATGCTAGCCGCTACACCACCGAGGCAGTTTTAGTATTTTTTTAAAATAATAGACTTTACTCGAATTTTACTCAATTGGGCAATTATTACTTGGGCTATTTTGTTTCGTATTTACTAATATAATATACAAAAATTTTAAATAGCGATTTCAATATTTTTTTGGTAAATCTTATTGAAATAGTCATTATTATCAATTTAAACACCAATTTATAGTTTGAATAATATATGTCTGCTGTCTGTCTGTCACGAGAAGACCACTTGACTGATATTGATGAAAGCCATGTTCATAGTTGGTTGGTACCAAATATACTTTCGTATTATGAATTGTACAGATATAATCTATGCTAATATTATTAGGCTGAAGAGTCTGTTTGGTTGAATGAATTTCAGATTTGAATAGATCTTTTTTGAGTTTTATTGAATTTTATATGTACCTAAAATGTAAGGTTTTGATTCCGGTCTTTAGAACGCGAACAGAGCTGCAGGAAATGCTAGTTTTAAAATAAAAGCCCTCTCATACGAATCGAATTGCTTTTGATTTTGAAGTAGTGTAGCTTTTTGACACAATATATTACTTATTATATAAATATATATCGAACTATGCATTATATCTGCGTTCTAAATTCTTTATTTAGCAATTATAAATGACCATGAACGATATTGTGACATATTACGTATTTTATCAAGTAGCTTCATCAACGAAGTGATAACAAAATAATATTATAATCTGTATTGAAATAATTTCGAAATTAGCGCACTGTTTTAAAATTAACAAACACAAAAAATTGATAAAAAGTTAATCAATTACTGTCGGATTTAATAAGACGGAATATTATTCTATTTTAACTTTAGGTATTTCTGCAGTTTTTTTGGTTTGATCAAGAACGAAAAATACATTTCCGCATATAATCTACATAATATAAGTTATTTGTCTTATATTGTAGTGGCAAATATAAATAAAATAAACGATAAATTTCATCATATAACATCTATGTACAGAATAATGCTTTCAACAATTTACTTACCTTTATATTATCAGTTTTTCAATAATAAAGTGATAATATTCATAAATATTGAACCATTGCTGTATCATAGATTTGCATATTATTTATTTATTATTTATTTATTATGCGGAAGACAAACAGTAGTTAATTACATATAGAACGAGAAAAAAAATAATTAACATATACCAATTAAGTCTTCACAATTTACAATTTCTAAAGGTAGGTGTTAGCTTAATGCTAAGTATATCTTAGTCGCATTAAATGGTCCTAGCTTCTCCAACCTTGTTTTATTGTACGTATGGAATGGACACTCTATAGTAACTGCAATACTAATTACAATATTTTTTCTTACATTCTAACGTTCAACAATCAAAACTTATGTTAATAGTTAAGTTCGAGATTACTTAAATATATTTAGGTCAAACAATCTTTTCGCAAAAACTTACTTATTAATATGATTTTAATTTTGTGTACGTTTTATACAACGGTAATATGTAATTTAAAACTTTTTTCATAATGAAGGCTAATAATGCTAAAATAAGGACTATAATGCTCAAACATATAAATACTAGTTTCACTTCGTAATATTCTAGAAAATTCAAGCCTCTTGCAGGTGACTGGAGATGGTCTGCGCCAAACTTTATGACATGCTCCGTCCACCATACAGCACGGTCTACTGGTTTAATAGGATATTCTCTCATGATAGTTCTGAGTTTTAAAATATTATTTTTATAGCTGAAATTATAAAAAAAACTTGGTAAATAAAAATTGGAAAATTAAATCGTGTAGTGTAAATAATCAAATAACTGTTATAACATTATCACCTCTTATCTTCAATAACTGTTGCAATAGATTTATTAAACTCTTCTTCCGTTAACGTAGTTATATCAAGTTGTACTCCGATTTTATGGCGCACATATTTTTCAACATTGTACCACTGATCTACTAACATAGGGATACCTACAACAGGTACGCCGGCATCTATAGTCTCATCTGTAGACTGCAAGCCACCCTGAGTTATGAATAATTTTATATTGGGGTGTTCTGTAAATAAAAATATATATGGTTGTAATGACTATGACTATTAAATCATAATTTTTATATACTTAGTTTTTAATGTCTATATTTTTATAATAATAAATATGTTATAACCTAATTTTTATTTTCACGTTATTCCATTTTACCAATGACTTATTATTTCTTTGCTAAGCATGAAATATGTAGAAGAAAATATTATTATTTTAGCGCTTCTTGAACTTAATATTTCGAAATTAACATTAATGCTCAATATTCACATAACTTAATAAATATATCTCAAACGAGTGTGTTGAACTAATATAGTTATTAATGTCATTTTTAATAAAAAAAATAACTTACTTAAAAGATCTGCTTGCGGAAACCACTTCGATATTTTAATATTTTTTGATTGTCCAGGAAGAACATCCTTATCCCATTTCCATAGTATATTATAATGTAAATTAGAGAATACTTTTGTCATAATTTGTGTTTTTTCAGGTGGAAGAAGTGATGGCAAAACGTTTGTGCCAAAGCTTACGTATATAACTCCATGTTTTGAAGAATCCAAGAAATCTTTAAGATCCTTGAAATAAAATATTGATTCCAAAATAAATCACTTGTTGAAACACTGCATTTTATTATAATGCTGCTGTTTTGCCTAACTCAAAAAAATGTATAATAAGAAATGTACGTTTATTAAACCGTAAATAGTGATAATAAGCCTTATATCTTGATAATCACTTTTTTTCAATCATTTATAGCCTATCTTTATCACCATTGATCTTAAATCAAATGAGTTAAATATAAAAAGTTTAAAGTAAAAATAACATTTAATAAATACCTGTGGTAGCTCTCTTCCCTCTGATTGATGAATTCCGCCTATGTAAATAACGCTTGGTGGAACTGGATGATTATCAGCCCATAAAGGATGCTCGTTTAAGAACATCATCTTAATTACATTCCGAAAATTCCTAAGAGCTGGGATATCATCACCAAAATGTTTTTTCATGATATTATAATCAAAATCTTCTGTCATTGTAATGAAATAACCCATTGCTACATGCCTAAGTAATTCAACACCTTTTTCAAAAAGGGTTAAGTTATACAGTCTCTGACTTCCAGCTGTAGGATAAATAAACGGATGAATAGGAGCTCCAAATAAATAATATTGAAGAGGGATCGCTCCAAAAGAACTAAACAGTATAACAGGTGCATCAAATTTATGAGCCATTCCTATAAGTGGACGATTGCAAGCTTCAAGCAGCAGTAGATCAAAGTATTTTTTGTCTTTATTAGCCAACATATTTTTAACTTCAGGCGTATCCAATTGCTTGTCAAGAATAGTTGCGATTCTTTGAAAAATCAGTTTTATTTGAAGTATTTGATCTTGCTTCTTTCCACTGTGATATTGCAATAAGTCATTCCATATTGAATATGATACATTATGAACATTAATTTCGGTAAGATTTGCAGGACCGTCTCCGTTTGGGAAAGCTGGGTCTGTAGTAACCACGATAACTTCATGTCCACGTTTAGCCAAGGCTTGTGTTAACGGACGAAAAACTACTTGGTGACTTATGGACGGTGTGGGAAAATATGCCAATATTCTTGCACATTCTATTCTAGTCACTATTGCTAAGAATACTACGAAAATAAACTTGCTTATACTTTTCATATTAAAATAAGTACAAACGTCAAAGATTATACCAAACTAACTAAAATACGACGTGTGCCTAATATTTTATTAAATCGTTTTATCAGTTATTAAGCAATTAGATAATACTCATAAAAGCAATTAAAAAATATATTGTGCTTATATAATACATTACGAATAATATTATGCAGATTTAAAATATAAAATAAATCAATTTCCGTAGTTCGTAAAGTTCATAGGTATATAAACATGCATTTTAAAATAATAAAACTAATGATACAGGTTAAATACTAATGGTACATTTATGAAAATTCTTTTTTTTTAATATAATTTATCAGTATGTTATCACATGATTTGGATATTATTGATTATAATTTTATTTAACTTACCAAAGTATGATTATCATTTCATTGGTGAATGATCAACTACAGGAAATTCTGCGTCTAAGCAAAATTTTTAAAAATATACAATTTAATTGCTTTCATATTAATTAATAATAATTCTAGTTATTACTGCTCAGATATCTAAATGAAAATTAAAGCGATCTCTAGTTTTTGCTGTTAGCATGCATTAACTTAGAAATTAGGACTGGCTTCATTTTCAGCAATCGATTTTGTAATAAATACGATTGTTTCCGATTTATTTTTAAGTACTGTATAAGCCTGCGTATTATAAAGATCGTCATGTGGACATATCAGCAGCCAACTACACACGAATAAGAAGACAACTTTGGTAGCAGTGTATTCCTTGATATTCACATATACCTACGTAATTTTCATATACCTTAAAATTTTATTGAAATTATGTAAACTGTGAAGTGAATTTGTTAGTTTATAATTTTACTTTGATTTTGTGTGTATTTCTATCATTGAAATGTGATGTCGTATGGCATTTCGTAGTTAAGATGTCATATTGTTAATTTGGTATATCGAAATTCAACATCATTAATTCTGGTCGCTAGTACTGAAACATGAATTCAAACCAATTATTTCTATTGCTCATTTTTATCCCGTGCCTGCTGTAAAAAAAATCTTAAAGCCGTAAGCCAGCAAAGGGCAAACAGTAATATTCTAAATAATATATTTTTGAATGTAGATTTTCTTACTAGTATTACGTTTTTAAAATAAAAATAAACGTTTGTTAAAATTTTAGGTAATACTAAATAGTTCATATAATTAGTAATTTTATGACTTATTAGATTAGAGTATTTAGTGAACAAAACTTTACTTTTGTTATAACTTTACACTAAAACTACAAAATGGGCTAAAAATGAAACTAAATTATGTAGTAAAATAAAATCAATAAATTTTCTAAAATTAATTCAGCAATTCCTTTCGTAATTTCCCGCTGTTTTGCGCTTTTTTTTCTATAAAGTAGCCTATATTAATCAATGATAATGTAGCATTCAAATGGTGAAAGAATTTTGAAATTCGGTCCAGTACTTTTTGAGCCATAATTCGTTACAAACATACTTAAATACTAATCGTTCCTCTTTATAATATTAGTATAGATAAACGCGCGGCATACAATTATTTAACATCATTTTTGTTAACACTTAACAAATTTAAATATTGCCGAAGCGGTGTAATCACCGTATCCGTAGCATTTTAAAATATAATATACTGAGTTAAGTGTGCATTTGCTTTGTATATATAGTTAAGTTTACTTGTAATTTCCTTTACTGTAAATATTGTTTTCAATATAATAGTTTTATGTTTTGAATCATATTTATTCAAAGGTTTGAATGTGCTTGATAAATTTGGAATGTGTTCTCTTTTAAACTATGGTTTCGATGTTCTATCTTCGACCACGAGTAATAACTTTTAGGCATTTTTGTACCCATTATATATTTTATGTGTCATCAAATCTAAGACAGAAATTCACAATTCACAGATTTGCTTACGAACTTAAATGTGTCAAGACAAATGGTCAGTTAAACACTACTATATTTGTATAATATACGGGTAAATAACACATTTACGCAAAGTAGTTTTTATTCAATATTTAAAAAAAACCGACTTCAAATAATATTCCTAAACAAATTATTATACACTAAAAAGTAAAAAATTTTGTATTGTTGTACAACTTAATAATCAACTTAATTTTTTATTTTATTTAGAGTTCTCCTAAGTAAAATGAACTGAAATTACAATTATTATTATTATTTTTGGACGACTCCAAGTGTCAGCAAATCATGTCCGCTTAACAGCTCCCCTCCTGCCACAGCCCCACTCTCGCCTCTCGCCTCGTCAACATAACTACCTGGTGGTATGCTTCAATGCATATCCCAACGTTAAAAAAAATTACTCGCATATCCGGATAGCATATAAAAGATTCGGCCGAATATGGTTAATTTGCTCCTAAGAATTGAAGAGTTCCGTTACTTTGTCATGGATTCCATGGTCAAAACCTAACCAAACTCATCAACTTACCCTTGAAGTACACCCTTTCCAATAAAAAAACAATCATCGAAATCGGTTGGCGAGATATTGAGTTATATTTTGTCAATTTGTAGCTCACACACTTAATGCTAATTTAAGACTTATATGGTTTTCTCATGGATGCCACTGTCAGAACTAGATGAAATTAAAATGGGACCACACGAGAAGCACAAGCTTTCAAATAAAAAAACATCAAAATACGTTCACCCAGTCAAAAGTTCTGAGGTAACCATCATTAAAAAATACAGACAAATTGAGAACCTCCTTTTTGAAGTCGGTTGAAAATGAAATTAATTATTAGCAGAAAATTTGATTTAGAAAAATTTGATTTTGAATTTAGCAAGAAATTTTTGTATTAATACGTGATATTTAAAAATTACAGTGAAGACACATAATATTGCTCTCAAACCAAACATAAGGCCAACATAATTTTGTTATTAAGACATTATTAGGATCAATTTATTAAATTATTACTTATCTTTAAAAATATTAAAAGTTTACATGGATGATAATGATTATGGTACATACATACATTTATTTTAGTTTATTTATTTTATACAATTAATGACGTTAAATTAAACGTTATGAAATTAAAACAGGACTAAACGTCATGTTTCATTTTTAAATAGGATATTATGTTATAATACGTCAGATTGACATAACAATTTAACATTTGATCGGTTACTTTTTAAACATTATGCATGTGTTAACATGTATTTTGAAGAATATATCGTCAAGAAATTATCACAATGTTCTCGCAAACATGTACTTTGTTTTTCATGTAAATCAAACAAAGCCGGCATACGGCCTGTCCACACTGCGAAAAAATTCGCGCGGTGAAATTTAAAATAAAAAAATTCGCGCGGAAAAAAAATCTGTGACTTGATACAAATTAAACGAAATGCAGTGCGGTTTATTTTTGGCGCGAATATTTTGTACTGTAATATGAAAAAAATATCACGCGTTTCGCTCAGTCGTGTTATGGCCTGTCCGCACTGCGAAATTTCACCGCGCGAATTTTTTTTCGCAATTCTGTAACAAATGGAATGTTATAGAAGTATCCGCACTAGCGGTTAAAAATTCGCGCGGATAAAAAAATCTATGATTTGATGCAAATTGAACACAATGCGGTGCGGTAAGGGTCGAAAAGAGTCGATTTATATATCGGAAAATAAATCGCGCGACTAAAATTTGCGCGGTGAAATTTCGCAGTGCGGACAGGCCATTACATTCTCTTTGAGTAGTGCACCGGCGCCATTGGCAGGATGTCACGAGATTCGTTTCCCGCCCAATTGGGGGCCGCAGAGGTTTTAACAGAAAATGACGACATTGATATAGAGCTGATGCACAGAAGACAAAAATAAAATTTAAAATGTTTCTGTTATTCATTAAACATTCGTCTCAGTCGGGACCTGCATCGAACTGAGAGAAATCGTGCGAAATTTTATTCGCAGTGCGTAATAAATGTAATTACGATCACGGAAAATAAATCGCGCGAATAAAATTCGCGCAGTGAAATTTCGCAGTGCGGTCAGGCGCTAACACGATCCAATTATTTAATTTTATTCTCTTGTTTATGGATTCATAGCAGGATAGCGATCATTATTAATAAGACAAGCATGCCAAATCATTAGAATATATACGTAATGACATGTAAAGTTTTAAAACAACTAAGCGAGTAAAACATAAGTTTAGATTTATTTTTGGCTTATTTCGCTAAAATATTTATATTTGGTGATATTGTAAACAAAACAATAATTAATTAATTAATTAATTGTTAACATTAAATCTGACAGGAATAGGATTAGAATGACTGATGAATACAATAGGAACCTTTGCTTCTAATTTAAAAGCTAGGAGTACTTAGGCAACATTTCGCTTAAACGTAATACTTTGGGACATATTACTTCCAACATATAGCAATATTGTTAGAAAGCATTTTTTTTATTTAATACACGAATAATTTTAATGAAATTTACGCAGTTTTCTTATTTAGCCTTTCAATCCTCATGTCAAGGTTTACTGTCTATAGACTGTAAACCTTAAACAAAACTATAAATAATTAGCTGTATTATCTAACATTTAGTATATTATACATCTTCTTCGTAGTTAGTTATTTCGTTTGATAACGAATCTATTGAACAGCAGTTTTATAAGTATTTATTTATCATTTTTATTTTAATGTGTAATAACTGTATTTTTACAGATAAATGAAATTTATGCTTCTATTTGTTACATCAACATAACAGGCTTTTATTGCACATGGAATTATATTTAGTTCTCATAAAAAATAAAAATTTAAATTATTGTCTTTAAGTCAGTCTTTCTGTTTGTCCGTTTGATCTGGTTAATCATTTAATCAACTGGACAGATGATGGGACATTCACTGACAGCTTTTCTGGTGTTAAAAAGAGTAACATAGGCTACTTAAATTTTAAAATGTACGTTGTAATGAACCTGGAATATAGCTGAAACATACTTAATTCTTAAGCAAATGCTTTACCTGATTTGTACTCTCTAGTATCCTCTACTCTACTTATATGTTTATATTACTACCTATTTCTTTTTCAATTTAGATTTTGATTTACACAGTTTTAGTAATAAATTGATAAACTTCCTGATAATGACAACCAAAAGAATTATGATACCTATTACAATGCTAAATATGACAAGTATAAGTTTTAATTCGTAATAATCCATCCAGTTCATGTTAGCTGCTGGTGATTGAAGATGGCTTCCCCCATACTTAATCACGTGCTCTGCCCACCATACGGCATTATCAACTGGTTTTATTGGATACTCCCTCATTAACGCCCGAAGTTTCAAAATGTTTTCTTTGAAGCTAAAAATAAACGTTACAATCAGATACTTTTCTAGAAGGATTTGTGAGAATAACACAATCATACACAAAGTATTTAATATAAACAATATTATCACATCAATGATTCTTGAATTCGAATTATATAAGTTAACATCGGGCAAATATGCACAAACTTGGTTGTAAGTATATAGGAAAGAAGATAAAATATAGGAAATCAGCTAAATTGAATTGATTTAAGGTACTTACTGTATAAAATATTAATATCTACATACAAATTCACAAATTATTATCATCGAGTTAAATTCATGTTGTAACACACTACAAAGAATTCTAGATCGCTTACCTTTTATCTTTCATTATAGTAGTGATTGACTCCCTAAATTCGGTTTCTGTTAATGTAGTTATATCCAGTTGTAATCCGATTTTATGATACACATATTTTTCTACATTATACCATTGATCACCCAACATTGGTATTCCTATAACGGGTACTGCAGCGTCTATAGTTTCATCTGTTGATTGAAGACCACCTTGCGTAATGAATAATTTCATCTTAGGATGCTCTGAAAAATGCAATTCCGAATATATCAGTTGATAATTTATCCAAATACTTTATATACTTTGAATGCGATATAAATAAATAAATATGTTGGGAAATTATTACAAGAGCGCCATCTAGTTCTGTGGTAAGCTAAGAGACTTGTGTTACGGATATCAAATGGTGGATATACTACACATATAAATTTTAAATACATACACTATGACTAGAGTACAAAAATTCGTTCTCAACAAATGAATGCCCCCAGCGGGACTCGAACCCGCGACCGCTGGCGCAGTAAATGGGCCTCTAACTGAGCCAAACGTGTCGACAAATATAACTCAACTAAAGAGAGTTTCGTAAAATGTTACGGATAATATATAAAAGTGATAACTTTAACACATTACTTTTATTATGGTAATTGAAATATAATGATTCTTATGCGACTAACCATTTATATAATATAAACTTACTCAAAAGGTCCGTTTGTGGAAACCATTTCGAGATTCTAATGTTTTTTGATCGGCCAGGCAGCTCGTTTGTATCCCATTTAAATAATACATCATAAGGCAATCGTGAAAATACATTTGTCATTACTTGTATTTTTTCAGGTGGAAGAAGTGATGGCAAAACGTTTGTGCCAAAGCTTACATAAATAACTCCATGTTTCGAAGAATCTAAGAAATCCTTAAGATCCTTAAAGCAAAAGTAGTTTACAATTTATAAAATATAAAATATTTTCTAATATTACTCATACATTAATTTCATCTTCTCGTATTATAAGACATTAAATATTTGAATTGTACGATCCTTTTAATAGAACGATGCGACAATTAGACTTCCTTGGGCTACGATGGTAATATCATAAATAAAATATGATAATATATAATTTCACATACCTTAGGCAGCTCTTTATCCTTTGCCTCGTGTATTCCACCGATGTAAACAATACTAGGAGGAACAGGATGATTGTCAGCCCAAAGGGGATGCTCATTAACATAGATCATTTGAACTTTATTTATTAGTTCTTCATATATTGGCACATTGTCACCAAAGTTTTTTTTCATTATGCTGTAGTCAAATTCGTCAGTAAGTGAAATTACATAATCTAATCCTACATGCTTTATAAGTTCCAAGCCTTTTTCTATGAGACTTAAACTATATAATCTTTGTCTTCCAGGTGTAGGGTATAGTAAAGGATGTATAGGTGCCCCCATCAGACCATACTGGTAAGGTACTAAACCAAATGAGCTGATTAAGATAACTGGTGCGTCAAATTTATGGGCCATACCTAAAAGTGGTCGATTACAGGCTTCTAGTAACAATATATCAAAATATTTTTTGTCTTTATTTTTCAACATATTTTTCACTGCGTTCGTCTCCATTTGCGTATCGAATATAGTTGCAAATCTTTCGAAAATTGATAGTATTTGATGCATGATATCTTGTTTTTTACCATTATGATTTTGTAATAATTCTTCCCACATTTTATAAGACACGTCATGAACATCGATTTCTGTAAGATTTGCTGGTGCATTTCCTTCCGTAAAGACCGGATCGGCAGTAACTACAGTAACTTCATGTCCACGTTTGGCCAATGCTTGAGTTATAGGTCGGAAAACTATCTGATGGCTTATTGAAGGTGTAGGAAAGTATGCTAATATTCTTGCACACTCTATTTTCATTAATGCAATGACACACATTATAAAAATTATCTTTATGCCCATCATATCTAATTTTGAGTGCTCGACTGACAACGTTTTTGTTATTCGGCCCTTATATAAATTTTTGTTAATATTTAATATGGATATTTTTTTTATCAACAAAAAAGATTAACAGTATATTACTACCTGATAATAATATATCGGAATGCTAATTATTACTAATTAAAACTTTACCTCCATGTGTATTTAGTTGCCCTAAAATGATAATCGAAGATAAGATTACAGCAGATTTCAGAGTGTAAGATTAAGTTAGTGAAAAGTCTACAATAATAATATTTTACCTTATATATTATGTAATCGACATAAAAGTATTTTCTTCCATCCAACAATTCTGCTTTAGTAACTCATTAAAAAAGTGGTGGGGTGTCTTTAAAATATTACATACGTACATTAAACAGAATATGGGCGTCCACGCTTAAATGCCTGCGTGCGGGTGTACCTGCATGCGTGGGTGTTTGTATGTACACGTGTGTCATCGAAAGCCGAACCCGCATTTGACCCTCGGGAATTATGACCTGATCCTACTTATACTGTGCCCAGCAGTGGGACATTAAAAGGGGCTGGGTACTATATGTCATCAGCGCTTTTTAACGTCCCACTTCTGGGCACGGGACTCCCTTAGTTCGGTAGAATCAGCCCATAGTCAACCGCGCTGGCATAGTGCGAGTTGGCGGACTTCGATGTCTTTCGAAAACTTGCTAGCTTTCCTCACGATGTTTTTCCTTCACCGTAAGACCAGTGGTAATCATGATATAAATGATTCGCACATTAAAATATCAGAGGTACGAGACCCAAATTTGAACCCGCATCACTCGGTTATCCAAGCGAGCGCGTTACCGCTGGGTACTATATGGGTATATTAAAATATTATTCTTAAAGCTTATATTAATATTAAAATATACCTCTTACAATAATAATTTTTACATCATTTGTCTCAGATGATAGTAGTTAGGGATTAGTAATGCACAAATATGGGTTACAATATACAATGTATGATAACATAATGTCGTTATCATAAGTAGCAAGTTAATCAAAATGATAAGCCCAAAGCCGTTTATTAATCTTTACATTTAATTTTAATTCATATTTTATTAATTATAGGCATAAATAATAATAATTCATTAGTATTTATATATTTATTCTTCTATTCAAATTAATAACATAATATTGAAAATAAGGACTATCGATAAGGTCTTGTTTCCACCCCAAAATAATGAAAAAATATTTCTTACCATTTCAGGTTTTCTATATATTATATAAAGCCTGGAAGAAGACTGTGTGCAAGATAAGAAAAAATATTTATGAGAGAAATAAACTGCAATACAAATGAAATGGCTTTTGCAGTTATTCTCACATAGGTCACTACGTATTGTAAGAACATTGACATAAATGAAAGCATCATGGCACAACGAAAGAGACGGCTTTTCCGTCAATCTAATAATTAATTAAATTCAAAGTTTAACGAAACTTATCGATCATGAAACGTGATATTGGGAAAGAGATGTATTGTAGATATTCGACACTTCCCAAAGCTTACGTTTCTAGAAACGTTTGATTTAATTATAGGAAAAGTTGATAAATATCCACTAAAACAGGCCAAATTTTGCACAGAATTATATTTATACCTTACTAGTACTAAAATTGTTTTCAAGTAATGCAGTTAAACATAACTTATTTTCTTTTCAAAATTTTTAATTTTGTACAAATTTTTTATACATTGTATAGCAAAAATGTACCAAAAATATAATTTATAATGAAAATAAAGTGAATTTAATACTTCTAACTTTTTTTTTCATTACAACATTTCTATATAAATTTTTAAATTATATAAGTAGATTTAAATGGTAAATGTAAAAGAAAATCGCAATAAATGTGAGTAGAAACTTGTCAAGATCTTTCAAGTGTGCTACAAAAATTAAAATATTAACTAAAATAACATATTTAAAACATACAAAATTAAAGCTTATATAAATCTATAAATTAAACAATAAATAAAAATGTTTAATTGTAATATTTTAAATATTTATATTTCAGTACTGACAATGTTATATTTGTCTTTTTTACAAGTTGCAAATCAGTACGCGAAATATTTACGCAACATCCATACCACGAAAGATCTTTTTCATTGCACTCGTTCTCATGCACTTTCATAGTAATAAGCTTTATAAAAATAAATTTAATTAATGTAGCTTTTATAACTACTACTTTTTACATTACTACTATTTCTTCATCTAACTTTTGAACGAATTAGCATACATATCTTATCTACATACTCATATTTTCATCTGCATAAAATCAACATTAAAAAAAAATGTAAGAATATAATATGTATATTGTGTCATCTACTAATTATTCATATTAGACATCATACTGTTTACAAATTCATTCAATTTAAAAAAAAATCTGATTGTTTGTTCTTGATAATTTCTGAAATAGCTGAACCAATTTTGACGGGTCTTTCACGCGCAGATAGCAAATGTTACAAGGAGTAACTTAAGCTTCTTTTGTTTCAGACATTTGATTTATTTTAACTAACGAAACCCGTGGCTTCGCTCGTTCTAAATCTATGGCCGAAGTAAGTTAAGCGAGGTTGAATCGCTAGTTTATTCATAATATTATACTAACTAATCACAGCTTCTCTTTTCTAGGTATCTAATGAACTTTTACTTTGAAAATGTTTCTGTAAATTTTGCAAACGAAATTGTATAGCTTTTTTAATATATAAGTTAAAATGGCTAAAACGAGTAATACAAGTCCCAAGATTATAAGTATAAGATTGACTTCATAATATTCTATCCAAGACAAGCCTGCTGCTGGGCATTTGAGGTGGTCGCCTCCATACTTTATGATGTGTTCGGTCCACCACACAGCATTGTCCACTGGCTTTATAGGATGTTCTCTCATAATACTTCGAAGCCGTAAAACATTTTTCTTGTAACTGGAAATTAAATTATAGTCAATATTTTTTTTTCAAAAAATACACATACTCATTAGTAGTAATAAATAATTATAACATCTGACAAATTCAAGAACCTTATCTACCTCAATACCGAAATCTTTTGGCTCAAATGGAATTATCGACATATGCCATAATTAATGATGGTGCCCTTTATTCTCACCTTTCATCTTCTATTACAGTTTTGACAGATTCTCTAAATTCCTTTTCTGTCAAAGTAGTTATATCAAGTTGTTTGCCAATTTTATGATGAACGTATTTTTCAACATTATACCATTGATCGCCCAACATCGGAATACCTATAACAGGAACTGCAGCATCTATAGTTTCATCCGTTGATTGGAGTCCTCCTTGAGTTATGAATAACTTCATCTTTGGGTGCTCTGAAATTGCAAGTAACTAATTATAATATTTACGAACATAAACCACATTAATGGTAAAATTATTATTATATGAACATTTGTAAATGAGATATGTTACTTAATAATACTTAATGAAAATATGTATATTCTTTATTGCACATGAAAAAAAACAAAGAAAACTTATCTCTAATAGAGATTTCTTCCAGTCAACCTATGGGGTCAGAGAGATTGCTAATAAGCAGACCAAAAAGTGCAAGATCATACAAAAAAAAGGTATACATAAAAGACAAAACATTCATATAAAATACATAGATGTTCGTGTATATACGAGTATATTTAATATATTATATTTTGATATATACCATACATGCATACATACATACATACATACATACATACATACATACACATACATACATATTATATACATACTACATACATACTATACATATAAATACTTGATAATATAGAGTTGATGATTAATTAGTAACTTGAGTTAGAAAATAATCTTTTACTCGGTGTTTAAAGGATGCAATAGAGGGACTGTCTTGTATAGTTTTAGGAAGCTTATTCCATAGTATTGGAGCACGTACTGAGAATGATTTTAGCCCAAAATTCGAATTGCACTTTGGTATATCGAGCGTTGATGTTATGCAAGGACGCTTTGTGCGCGTGGAAGTGGGTAGCAGGTTAATTCGAGAACGTAGGTAAGGAGGGGCTCTAGGATCATGAAGAATATTATAGAGGGTAATATTATATTATATCGTCAGAGGCAATTTTTTTATCTATTAAATTAAAAAAAGAAAAAAACCACTTCCAAACACAAAAAACATATTATGTTCTTATATAGGCTCTATAATATCCACGGTCTTTTGCTAAGTACTTAGAGACTTTAAATTAATGTTCAGCTTACTAAGTAAATCCGTTTGAGGAAACCATGTTGCAGTTTTAATATTTTTTGATTGTCCTGGTAGAGCTCTATTGTCCCATTTCCATAAAACATCGTACGGTAACTCAGAGAGAACCTTTGTCATAATTTCTATTTTCTCAGGGGGTAGAACTGATGGTAAAACATTTGTGCCAAAGCTAACATATATGACACCATGTTTTGAAGAGTCCATATATTCCTTAAGATCCTGCAAACAAATGAACACATTGTTTTTATTTATAATTTGTTTGTATTAAGTTGTACATATGGCATTAGAATGTGTAGTATATATATCAATTATTTAGTATCCAAAACACAAACCTTAAGCTTACCATAGAACTAGATCGTGCTGTGTGTTATTGTCCCTACATAATATTTACTTATTACATTTATTTTAGTCTACTTATATTATTATACAAGTAAGCTTATAAGTATCTAAATTTGATAATACTTCATTATTTACCTTAGGTAATTCTTTGTATTCTGCCTGATGAATACCACCAATGTAAACAATTGAGGGTGGTACAGGATGATTATCAGCCCAAAGTGGATGCTCATTCAAAAACATCATTTTAATTTTCTCACTCAATACTTCAAATGTAGGAACATCATCACCGAAATTTTTCCTCATTATATAGTAATCAAAATCTTTAGTTGTTGAAATAATATATTCCAATACTGCATGTTTAGCTAGTTCAATACCTTTTTCTAATATGGTTAAATTATAAAGTCTCTGTCGTCCAGCTGTGGGATACAAAAAATGGTGCAAAGGTGCTCCCATTGCTTCGTATTGGACAGGAAAAGCCCCAAATGAACTAAATGTGATGATTGGCGCATCAAACATATGTGCTATACCCAAAAGAGGACGGTTACAAGCTTCCAGTATAAGAACGTCAAAATATTTTTTATCTTTATTTTTCAAAATTTCTTTAAGATCATGGGAATTCATTTGTTGGTCAACCATTTCTGCGTATTTTTGAAATATTAACTTCGCTTGAATAATTATTTGCTTTTTTTCACCAGTATGATTCACTAACATTTCTTGTAAAATTTTATATGTTATATCATGTACATCAATTTCAGTCAAATTCACTGGCGCTTCACCCTTCGGGAAAGCAGGATCTGTTGTAACAACGATAACCTCATGGCCACGTTTAGCCAAAGAGTGTATTAATGGACGAAATACCACTTGATGGCTGATAGATGGTGTAGGAAAGTAGGCTAAGATTCTTGCACCTTCTATTAATGACACTGTTAAAATAACAACAACTAATATTCTAACAATAACCGCCATGTCTAGTTTTAAGTTCTTAACTGACAAAAAATATAAAAAATATTCCATATATATTAAATTCGCAAGAAGCTAGATGCATGTCATATCACTTTATCGATTACTAAGTTGTAAGTTGATTATGAAATATTATTTTTTTGATAATATACTAAGTAAGCGACCGTTGTGAAGCAGTGGAGTATTTTTTAAGCCACTGATTATTTTTATCAGTAATACCAGATAGCCTTATAAACTATAGTTTACGTGTTCGATTCTCAGCCTGGAAAAACATTTTTTAAATGTACAATGTTATCCTTCTTTATACTAAAGGCAAGAAAATGAAAATTTCTCATAAGATGTAAAAAATACAAACTTTTAAACTATTATTATTTTACTAATTTGATATTAAATTAATCAAAGCATGTTTAATATTAATCTTTTATTTAGTGACAAAACTGCATAAACCATCAAATCAAGATACATAATATATTTTAATTTTCAGTATCTTTTTCTATTACTAATTATTGTTTTTATAAATTATGATAAATACAAACAAAACGAAGAAGCTCGTTTGGATAACCGAGTGATATGGGTTTGGGTCCAGGTCTCGTACCTCTGTTTTTCTCATTTTCACATGCCAAACTTTTCTAACATAATTACCACTTGTCTTACAGTGAAGGACAAGTCTGCTAACCTAGCAAAAGCGTGGTCGCTCGTGCCCAGCTTTGGGACGTATAATAAGGCTGATTTCATGTTTTATTAATACTAAAAGTAATAATAATACCCAATAATATATTCACACTTAAGTTAATTATTATAATATTATAATATATGCGTTCTATTCCACTCTATATTAAGTTGATGATCCTCGATATTAATGGTGTTGGAGCAAACAATAGCTAGTTGATCTACCGCGTCCAGATGAGCACTGATGCTTTGTCATAACCCGGAGATTATGTGACCGGCCATTTTCTGCCAGCCGTTTAAGGCGGATATAGTTGATTTGGTACATAATACAGGTGAAAGCGGTGTAAATTAAAACTGAAAAAATATATTAAATACAATAGTGTGGTGCCTTATGGTAACGCGCTCGACAACTGAATGATGCGGGTTCGAATCTGGACCTCATACCTCTGATATTTGATATTTTCATGTGCGAATCTTTTCTATCATGATTACCACTTGTCCTACGGTGAAGGAAATTATCGCGAGGAAACCTGCATATATAAGAAAACCTAGCAAGTTTTCGAAGACATGTGAAGTCCAGTCTGCACTAGGCCCGTGTGGTGAACTATGGCCTAATCTCCCTTGTAGTGAAGGGAGGCCCGTGCCCAGCAGTGGGACGTTAAAAAGGCTGAGAAAATACTTAAAATTATTTCATAATTAGGTACCATATAACTAATTGCTCTAGAAATATGCTGGAAGAAATGCGAGAAAACATTTTTTAAATAATTATTTTACCTGAAACAAAAGTAAAAACACTAAATGATATTGAGTTTTCGAATTCGTTTCGTGAGAATATAAAAATACTACAGTATTATTTTTTATTTCATACCTATTTATGAGGAAGAAAATTAAATGTTATACGTATATTCATTTTATTTGGTATATTACAGTTCGGTTATTATTAGTAAGGTGTTAATTTATGATTTAAATTATTGTTTGTCATTATCATATTATAATACTACATTGTGAATATATTCAATTAGCTTAAGCCATATTAAACAATTATAAAATCAATTTGTATGATCGCAATTGCCATCAAAACGTTGTACAAATTTGATATACGAGTATTATTGTTCTTTGCTAGGTTATTTTTTTATTTTTGTAATGAAGAGATTAGACAGAATGTTACAGTTTGTACACAGTTAAGAAAGTAAATTTTATTGGAAATGGTGCTGTATACCTTATACCGTGCCTCGGAGAACACGTAAAGCCGTCGGTCCTGCGCCTTAGCTCTAACTGGTCGTGTCGAACAGTCGTCCCACTGGAGTATGAGAGTGATAGGAAAAAAGAGTGCACTTGTGTCTGCGCGTACACTTGTGCACTGTAATATCTCCTGCGCAGATGGCTAGTCTCAATAAGATTGGCCGGCCGTGGCCGTAATCGGGAGGACATCATCATTAACTTAGTCTTATAGCCATAAAATTATATATAAATTTGAAGAAAATATATGATACAAGTGACTCACCCTGCTCCGCTCAGGTTCCTAATTACGTTAGATACTTTCCTGGAGTAAAAAGTTTCTATATGTTGACCCAGAATACCAGCAGGTAGTTCTCATGATTCAGTCACAGACAGACAGGCAAAAGCTCTAAAACTATAGATTCGACTTTTGTATTAATTATAAAAAAATGTACAGATGTATGTACAGATTTCACTACGAATTTTATTCAAATCAAATCAAAATATTTTATTCAGCATAAAAATTGTTACAATTTCTTACTGGACGTCATGAGTCTACCACCAGTTTGGAAAGATATTATACGATATCACTAAAACTTGCTAATAACTGTAAGCTACCAAACAAATAAATAAATTCGGTAGACATAATGAGAAGAAAAAGTTACTGAGTTTTTTGCTTTTACTTATATTTATATAAATACTTTACTTAGTAATTTGGAAGAATACAGACGGTAAGTCTAACACTATAAAAATTATTTATACTATTTTCGTAAATTTTATTAATAAATTGTAGTATTGTAGTAGCTTAAATAATTTTACTTTTGTAAATAGTGTCCAGCATACTTATTTATTTCAGGCGTCATGTAAAGAGCGTAACGGTAAGTTCAGTTTCTATGCTCTTTGAGAATAATACTCGTAATAACAAAATACTAATCTACCAACTAAATATCTAAAGGATAAAATAAGGATATTAACAGAAAAGGATTTTAGTCTGTAACTTGTAGCATAAGTTCATTTTGAACTGACATACGATAAAGTAAGAGGGCCAAACATAGTATAACGACATCGATTTATACCACATATCGTTCTAAATGAAGATCACGAACATAAAACTAGATTTGAGTATGATTTTCATTTCCCTAACGGTTATATCCCTTATCATTATGTGCATTAAATGAACGTATTACAAACTTTCATAATAAAAGATATCAAATGTGTGCTAATTTAGCTCTAGATTTTAGATTTGTGTTTAGGTGATTCTTTTAAGGCGCATAAAAGACTTAAGAGAGAAGAAGTTGAAAAAATAACGGTCGAAGCTAATAAACTGCTAATCTTAAAATCAAGTTTTGAATAGATTGCTTTGAACGTGAATCAAACCTGTGCTCTCTCGAGTATTAAAATAGATTATTTTCAGGTCATAATCATTAGGTTAGAATGTGAGAAACACAGTAAATAATAAAAATTAACAAAAAAAAAGTAACGAAGTCTAACAATCCACCATTTTTTGTCACCTGCGACAGTACGCTTGGTACGCTGATGCATTTAAAAAGCTCTGAAATAAGTTTTATCTATACGTGAAGAGAAAACTTTGTATTCAACAGCCCCTGTTGATGCCGTATTAATTATCATATTGCACATATGGAGCTTTAGCATCCAGACTTAAAATTGATAAACTTTCCTCGGTTTTGCTACAGACCACTAGGGAATCTTGGAAATAAATCGCTAGTATAAAATTTTATTAATTAATTATTTGTCTACATCTATATATTTAACTGAATGTTACCTAGTTTTGAATAAAAATTGCAGTTATTTTTGTAAAAACCAATCATAATTGAGTAATAATAGTACATAATAAATCACGACACAACAATTTGGTGAGTTTTAATCTCTACAGATACTCGTAAAAAATTATGGTTTGCTTGTAACGTCAAGTTTGCTTTTTAATTAATGCGTATAATTTTGTACATCACTTTGTCTGTGTGCTTTGTTCCTGTTAATGTGAAATAGCTGGACAAATTTTGATAGGACTTTCATTGAAAAATATTTTATATTATAAGGACTAACTAAGGTCAAAGAAATGTTATTTTAGAATTAGGTTATCAACTTAAGTACATCAAGGGAATATTCAAGAGAAGTGGCGGTAAGTTGTTAGTATTTCATATAAGTGATACGATGTTAAAATACTATTTAACCAGTAATACAGCTTATGACATAGTTTGCCTATAATACTAACTTTAATTGAAATCAGGAATTAATAAGAAAAATATATACGTATACGTATATAATATATAAGAAAATATAACACTGTAGCTCTCAATTTTATCAGTCAATTTAAAAACACAGCTATTCTTTAAAGCTAGAAAGTTTCCAAAGAGAAAGAATTCGATAAATGCAAATTTGTCGTCTTGCCATTCTCAATAACGTGTAGTGATTTATAAAACGAGAATTGTGTAATCCAATATATTCCAATAAATCCAGACTTATATTTATAAAATCTTTACATATAAGTACCTATATATTATGTATAATTCACATAATAATATTATATACATGTAACTAGCTTAGTTGATTATTAAGTATATATTTATAGTACTTAGTAATCAAATCAAAGGATGATCAGACCAAAAGATGACCAATCACGTGTCTTTCGAACGCTTGTTAGGTTCTCTTCGACACGCAGGTTTCTTTACGATGTTTTCCTACATCGTAAGAAAAAATATGAATGCCTTTACATATTGTTAAGCATCGTCTTATTCGGAAAAAAACATTTCTCTTGAAATGTTTTGTGAAGCACACAATAACTCTTACTCGTAGTTATTGTGGGAAACACAAATTAAAAAAAACGAAGCCCGGTTACCCAAGTACTACTGACTAACGTTATTAGATTTAAAAATAATATTTACGCTATCTATTTTATTTTTTATAAGTTATTTCTATACGACTTTATGAAATTATATTATATACTAATAAGTAACTATGTTTTATCTATACTAATATTATAAAGCTGAAGAGTTTGTTTGTTTGGTTGAACGCGCTTATCTCAGAAACTACTGGCTCGATTTGAAAAATTCTTTTTGTATTGGATAATCCGTTTATCGAGGAGGGCTATAAGCTATATTATATCACGCTACGACCAATAGGAACGGAGCATCAATGAAAAGTGTTACATAAACGGGAAGGGCGGGCGTTAGTTCTGCGAGGTTTTATACCGCGCGACTCAGAAAGAATTTGGTTTCCGGTCTTTAAAACGCATGCGAAGCCTCGTGAAATGCTAGTACGTATATAAAAATAAAACTATGACTATTCTCAAAACATTCAATCATTGTAACAATACGACCTCATCAAACTGAAAACATGAAAGCCATCAGAAGGGGGCTGAAAGGGGGGTTATTAGCACTCTCCTATGCATTTGTAATGCACGATTGTGTACAGGTGAGTATTATGGATTCGCACTTGGCATTTCGCCAAGACTCCATCCATTGCGACGTATCTTGTGTTCATTCGTGCCTATGATGGATAAAACGAAAGATAACCAAGAAATAAATATTTATTTGTAGTTTTAAATACATTTTCCTATCGTTTTTTCCACCCGATCTTTAAAATGAGGAGGTCCTCAAATTGACTCGTATATATTTTTTAGAATCTTTAGATTATATATTTTCTTAAATATTCTATTCATTTTTTATTTACTAAATCATTATCTTTTGGTTAAATGAATGAATGGAGGAAAAATAAAATATCCAAATAATACTAAATTAAGCTTTTTAATAAAGTTCATAAGGAAGATTTCTTACTAATTTTAATTAACGTTGCCCAGATATTTAAGTGAAAGTAGTTTTACTCCTAATTATTATTTTAAGTGAGATCAGTTGCCACAGCTAAGAACTCTTAGGTAGATAGTGTATTTAACCAATACCTATTATAGTTACTGCCGCGGTAGTGGCTATCACGCACATCAGAAAGTCCTGGCTTCTAACCCCAGGTTGGGCCAAAGAGAGTGCACTTCAAGTGCACTCTGCGTGAACACTTGTACATTATATTTATCAGATAAGTATGTAGAAAAATATTTACATACAAAATCTACTACAAAATCAGGTCAGGTTATTTAAAGAGATTTAATTAAACAAAACATTCTTTGCGCAATCTCCTAATTAGATTCAATTCCTTTGAAGCGTAGATTCTTATACGCAATTTCGTTTATATATGCTCTTTGCCTCTCATTATAACTTTATGAATTTAAATTTTCAGTTTTACTCTCTTAAGACAAAAAGTGTATGATACATTACAATATATACGATATATCGTACTAAATTCTGCCTTAGGCTTCACACGCCCATGATCAAAGTAGAAACAACGTTTTCACATGGAATTGTAGAGCCATCTAAAACGTACCAAAACTCTACACACTACCCAGCTCACTATTTACTAAAAACGTTCTAAAACTAGTGAGTGTCAGTGAAATTGTCTCATTCATTCTTAAAATAAAAGGTCTACATTTTATTTATAATAATTTTTATAAACTGCTTGTTAGATTCGTATTTTTTTTCATTACATAAGCTCCCAATAAGCATTTTTTTGAAACAGCAGTACAGTAAGTATGGTCACTTGCTAATGAATTTGAGTCAAATGTTACGCAAATATGTAATTTGAAAAAGTAATTTTATACAATTCCACATTTGAATTCTACTTTACTTTGCCACTTTTGCATAATACATGGTATGAAATGGAAGGAAAAACAATGGCAAGTGAGCAGAAGTGGAGCGGACATGTGGACGCGACCTCAATATCTCGTAGCTAGCTATCTATCCGATTGGACTTGAGTGCTTAAGTGGAAATCTTAACTGCATTTTTCTAATATCGACATTTATTGATTTTTATTGGGCTAAGAAAGCTTTGTTATTTATTTTGCTGCAATTCCTTGAGTATTAGACTCTACTAAGCAAAATCTTTTAATATTTTCGACTATAAAATACCATGTTCTTTGTCACCTTGTTCTCATCTTTATATTCTATCATGCACTTTATGTTTCTTTTTTATTTATTTACCTTTACAACCCCTCTTAAATTTCTTCCCGCTGAGTAGGACTTCCTTCAATACAAGACATTTAATTTACAGGTTTTTAGTTTTGATTAGTTAGACCTTTTCAGTTTAACTAAATATTTTTCTAAATTATTTTTAGACTAATTAGGACCAATTAGCATACAGAGGACCAACCCTTAGTGTTAAAATAAAATCACCAAAAAATTAAGAAATTACCAAAAGCAGTCTATAATATGTCATCAACGATATTATCTATACTAATATTACAAACCCGAAAGTTTGTAAGTATGGATGGATGGATGTTTGTTACTCTTTCACGTAAAAACTATTGAATGAATTTTAATGAAACTTTACAATAATATAGCTTATACATCAGAATAACACATAGGCTACAATAAAGATATTGTGTGAATTGTTTAAAATATGAGGATAAGTGTCAAAATAAGTAGTAAAAAATCTACCATCTGCGAGCTATTCTAGCGTGCGCTGCCAAAACCGCTAGAGTTACACATATGTAATGTATGATGGAAATGTTTATCTTAAACAATTCCTAGATTTAGCGCGAGCGAAGCCGTGGGTTCCACTAGTATATCATACATATGTTTATAAAGTATGGTTATCATCTGTTTCTATTTCGCGTCATATTCATTCAGTTATTGTCATGTTTTGTAGGATTCGATTTGTCTCTATACAGTCTCAGGTGGCTGGCGGCATGCGTTTTGAATAACTGATGAGTATGCGGATGTTTTGAGGAAATCGTATAAAATCTTATCGCTAGTCTTTGAAAAGTTCATTTATTTTTTGCATGTTTCTGACTCTGGTTCTATACTACAGTGTACTTTCTTTTGAACAGGCTTCACTAGTGACTAATCTAATAGTTTAATAGTCTTATAAGTCAATGTTAACCTACGTCTTATGGTCGTTTCGAAATAAAACTTTGGATGTATAGAAAGTCCACATGACAGTAGGTACTTTAATTTGGTCTTGGAGCTAATCTTATGAGGTCTCTTATGATGAACTCCTCAATAACTAAGTAAATTCTACCAGTTTGGATTCACACGACTTGACTTAATATTCATCAAAAGCGTATGTTTTAGTTTAACTTAATTCTTTATAACTATTTGTAATTTCAGAGCTTTATATTAACCGTTTAAAGCTACTAATTATTTAAAATATTTAAATGATTGAAATAATTTGGAGTGAATTTATTTCAAGCATCATTAAAATCACATTTTGCCTACCTACATAACAAATATTTATTTATTATAATATTTAAAATATTCATTTTCCACAATTTAGCGAGCATTTTAGTACGTACAGCTTTTCCTAATGAGAGAGATCAAACTGTGCTGACGTCATATCGTTAAAACTCTCGTTATCTTAACGTTTAATATTTGATCATTGATCCGTTCATTTAGGGTGGCTACAGTTTTGTGAGTATAAAGTAATAATGAATAATAGGATCTTGTTTATTTTGGGTATATTATGTAATAAAGATTACAAAGAGCGCAATCCAGAGACAAGTGACACAATTAGGAAACAGAATACATTAGAATTAGAGAATAATTTCAATATAATTCTAACGTATTTAAATAAAAAAAAAACTTTTTAATCTAAAAAACTATAACTTCTAACTATTAAAATAATAAATTACTAATTAATTTGATTCTAACAAAACAAATGAATTTCGCAAACTAGCGTTTTGTGTAAAAAATAAAAAAAAATTATTTTTATTTTATTCATTTTATTATGTTATAATATAATGTGTTCTTGTGTATTATTATCGGTTATTTTAAATCGATCTTCAAGTTTAAAAGAATCTACTTCCAACAAAGTTATAAGTCACATGTTGAGAAACGAACCACATAGAAAAGTATGATTAATATTTTATTTATAATTGTCAAGATACGTCTTTATTGGAGCAATAATAAATGATTAAACTAGTCACGTGAAGCTGCGAACAAATTATTATGAAAAATTTGTTCATAAGAATCAAACTTTATAAAAAGCAGTCATGTAGAGTTTATCAGTTTATAATTTAAAAAGATGGTATTGAAATTTTTGGTATTTTATTTTAGACGCGAGGCATTGGCAAGAAATGTATTCCAAATATAGTTTTTCTGTTTAAATTTTAAATTTCAAACATGTTAGAATTTACCCAAAGGTCAAACACGGTAATCGAATCAATGACCATGCCATTGTTGATAGTAAACAGATTGTAAAAGTAAGTATTAGGTCTCAAAATATCAAGTAAACGTATGGTAACCCTATATAAAAAGTTAGCAGATAAAAATGATATATTTGATGATGGTTGTAAGCCCAAAAGTCTTTAAATTAACAAGTACCGCCATCAAGACTTTTAAATGCGCTATTAAAAATTAATAGTAATTAATGGATGATCACTTTGAATTGATGTTGAACTTTATAAGTAGAAATATTAGTTATTCTATATCTACTGAATTATTAATTTTATTTTATACTTTGTTTAAGTATAATTACTACGGAGCATTTAGTTAGTATATTATTATATGCCGCAAAAGTCATTTAATAACTATTAAATCCCCTGCCAATTTTGAAGTTGTAGTACAAAAACTCAAGAAGTTTCATACAAACTTGCGAGAGCTCTTAGACCACCTTAATCCGGCCCTATCGCAAAATCCGATCTTAGCGACCGTCTACTATTTATAAACTACAACCTTGCCAATTTTCATCCTTATACGTCTAGCAGTTTTTGAGATTTCGTGATGAGTGAGTGTTGGGAGTGATACTATATTTACTATTGTATTTTAACCACAGTGGTAGCTCAGCGGTAACGCGCTCGCTTGGATAACCGAGTGATGCGGGTTCAAATCCGGGTCTCGCACCTCTGATATTTTCATGTGCGAATCATTTCTATCATGATTACCACTTGTCATACTGTGAAGGAAAACATCGTGAGGAAACCTGCATGTCTGAGAAAACCTAACAAGTTTTCGAAAGACACATCACATGAAGTCCGCCAACACGCTCTAGGTCAGCGCGGCGGACAATGGCCTGATCGTACTGAGGGAGGCCCGTGCAGTGGGACATTAAAAAAGCCCTTTTTAATGTCCCACAGCTGGGCACTGCTGCATGATGATGATGATGATGTATTATAACGTTAAGCGTATATAATATTTGATTAAGGTGCAAAATATATTTTTACCAAATAAGTAATTAATCTAACACAAAATTAATCTTTGTTCTCTCTAGGAAGTAATATAATAATTGTTATTTTTGCAATTTCTTATCGCAAAAGGTAAAGTCCAGCTACTGAGCAATGTCATTAATTAATATCTGTTATTATCTATATTACTAATAATTCTCGTTACGGAACTATCAGCTTATATTTCGTTGAATTTCAGAAATCACCATGCGCATTGTTACATACTATAATATTTTTATCTAAGGAAAAAAATATATTTCTTGTTTCATCCTTACTAATATTATAAATGCGAAAGTAAAAAGAAAGTATGTCTTTCTGACTGTCTATGTGCTTTCACGCCAAAACTACTGAACCGATTTAAATGAAATTTCGTACGCATATATTCTAGAGCCTGAGAAAGGATATAGACTACTACTACTACTATTTTAATGCAGCAAAAAGGAAGCCAGGGTACAGTTCTCGAGGCATAAGGTCAGCTTTGCATTTGTGTGAGTGCAGTGTACGCATAGGCACGACGATTCGGATAGACTATTGGTTTTTAGCTATCACTCACACAAATGCAAAGCTGAGCTTATGCCTCGAGAACTGTAAGTTGCTAGTACTATAATAATTTCTAAATATTATACACTTTCTGAGATAAATATTTCTATCTATAATACACACTAATCTTACTTCTTCAGATACGTCCTCAGGTGATTTTGTGTGTCACACACTTGCATACGTGTTTTGACACGTATGGCTTTTTTTTGGCACTTAGTAGAGTATAATATTACTTTTCTCTATGTATAATATTACTTTTCTCTATGATTATTGGTTAGTAGTGACCTGACTTTCTGCGCCAGCGGTCGCGGGTTCGAGTTCCGCTGAGGGAATTTATTTGTTGAGCACGAATGTTTGTTCTCCAGTCATGGGTGTTTATATTTATAATATTATGTAGAATATCTACTATCTGGTGTCCGTAACACAAGCCTCGCAGCTTACCACGAAACTAGATGGCGCTTGTTTTTAAATGATAATTATTTTTCCAAAGAACATAAAAATAATACCTATTAAATGACGTCAATAATCTTATATTGTTATCTTTCTTAGAAAATGGATATTCGTAACCTGACTTTATCTTGACACGTGGTATTTTATATTACCTGGATTTTAATCCAGGTTTAAATATTTAAAGATTGATTTTTATTATACAAAAATCAGTACATCTGTGTCTATAAATCTATAGATATAAATAAAATTGAATGGTCTGTTTTTAATTTCTAATCAACAGCTTTTCACTTATGTATATGAAAGTATATACTGTACTAACAAGTATATACGGTACAATAAACAAACAAAAAATCAATTCTTAAAGTATTTATCGGTCTGTCTGTTGGTTCCGACTAATATCAGAAACGGCTGGACCGATTTTGACGCGACTTTCATTCGCAGATAACTAATGTTATAAGTAGTAACTTCGGCTACTTTTATTTTAGATTTTTTTTTATTTTAACTAGCAGAACCCGTAGCTTCGCTCGCGCTAAAGCTAGGGACGAACCCAAGTAAGGTGAGTCGCTAGGTGTTTTATAAATCACAATTGTCTAAGACAGTGGTATCCCAGTGGTAATGAGTTCGATTGGATAACCAAGTGTAGGTTCATATCCGGGTCTTGCACCTCAAATATTTTCGTGTAAAATGTCCACTTGTCTTTCTTTTACTACTATATTCTACAATACTTCATGAAGTGAACTTCGCATGTGTAATGTAGATGTAATCCAGCGAGGTTTGAACCCGCGACCACTGGCACAGCAACAGCTAGGGTCACTAAAAGACTGAGCCATACGTATTGTCGAATAGATATTTGTATGTATGTACATGATATATAATATCCTGAAATCTAATAAGAGCTAAAGTAACAGATGCAAGAGTGTAATAGAGATGTTATCTAAGATTATATTTTGGTAACTGAGCGTAATTTCCGTTATTAACAAAAACGTTCATAATACTATCTCGAGTTAATTAATTTAATATATTACGAGTATCTTTATATTACATTGTCACGTACCAAAACAATATAACATAATTGCAAAAATAATTCTAACATTCTAAATTAATGTTTTTTTAATATACTTATTGGTAAATTATGTATCTTTAAGATTTAGCGCGAGTGAAGCCGCGGGTTCCGCTAGTAAATCAATACAAAAACTTGACAAATTATATACTAAAACCTTCCTCTAAAACCAATCTATTCATTGGTGATATCAACATAATTATCGGTGCAGCAATTTTAGAGTTTATCGCAAACAGACAGACAGAGAGACGCTTTTATATATGTTGTGATTTCATTTTGAACAAATCTTAACATAGTAAAAATTAAAATATCATTATCTCAGAGATTCTTTGTCCAATTGACTTGACCGAAAGAGTTTTTAATGGTGAAATTAATAATTAATTTCAGTAATTGCTTTTAATATTGCTTCTAGTTATATCAAAAATACACATAATATATACATACATTCACTATTATAATACATATATGTAATAATATAACTTCAACTGCATAATACGTTGTTCCTACGTAATACGTATACTCATTTTTATTTTTGTACCCATTCCCAGTATAACAACACATTGGAAAAATATGTTTTTTCAGTTTATAATATTTGAAATAACTTAAATGTAAAACATAATTATAACAAACCTTTAAGTAAAGAAAATAGCTATTAAAAAATAAAACTTACAATCCGTTACAAAACAAATGAAAAAGAGAAATTAGTTTGAAATTAACTTTGTAAGAAGTCATTACTACTGGTTAAGTTGAATAAAACTTACAAAAGGAATTTTTCGATTAGTTTTGTAGTGGAGAAATGTAGATTGTAATTATATAGTTATAAAAACATGCTTTTATAATAATTCTAGTTTTAACAAAGGCATTTAGTAAAAACTAGTTCTATCTAAAAACGGGGTTTAACTGTAACATGTACATTTCTGATACAATTGTATTATAGAAATAATAGAATAGAATAATAGAATAGAATGATCAAGAAATAGATTTGATTTGAGTCGAAATCATAATAACTTTGTTAGTTAATTGTAGTGAATGTAATTGAATAAAGTCTTAATTATAGTGGATAATGTATTAAATGACTAACGTTTCACCGTCTTTACGTTTAACTTCATAGAATTGATTAGTACAATTATTTAATTTGAATTAGTAATTTAAATTGCATGAAACGCGCACACAACTACAGTCACTTTTTTTGAAAAAATTTCAAGTACAGATTTTGCTTAATTACTCTTTTGTTCATATTTTTACGTTTTATGTTCAATTTTCTATAATAAATGTATATATTTGATATTATTGTACATCATAATATTATCTATTTTCAAAATATCAAAAGCAAACAAAAAGTTCGAACATAGTGTTAGTCAATTTAGGTTTTTCAAATCAAGTGTAATATTTGCATAGCAAAATTTAAAAAACAAGCAAAATTTTGTACCTTTGTAGATAGTTACTACAAAACTGGAATAATCTATTTTGCATTCGATTACAATGTAATCGGATTGTGGGATACGCTAAAATTGACCTGTACAAGTTTTGACGACTACAAAAAAAGAGGTACTTATTCAATTCGTGAGATTTTTGTGTTACCTATGCACTCAATTAAAGCATACAACATATTCACTCAATACAGCCTTATTTATTTGTACTATATGAAGTAAATAATGATGTATGCTAATGTGCTAACTTATAATTTAAATGGTTTATTCATTTTAGATTTTCCATTTTAAATGGAGGATCCACTTACAACTTGATACATATGTATATCCAAAAAAGAAACATCAAAATCGGAGTACAATGTAAGAAGTTATGTGTAGTAAAACATAAAAAATCATTATGTGAAAAATCTATCTTCCTCTACTGTCTACACTTTTCTCTCTATTTTCTGAAAGGAAAGTATGAGTAACCTTTCAAACAAAAAAGAACTTTCCAAATCGGTTAATGTATGACGGAGTTCTCAAGTAAAGTAGTTGAAAATTATAAGCTTCGATACAAACTTTCATCTCCTTTATAAGCTCTCTAGGGACCTAAAAATATTTAATTATTTTGTTATATTCGTAATTCGTTAGTTCAGAAACTGTAAAAAAATCATTGCTGAGGACTGTAACTTGAAGTATCTGTACACTTTTAATTCATAGATCAATAGCTGGTTTTCATTAAAATAAATATTAAAATTTTTAGTAGCTACATACTGATTTTTTATTTATAAAAATACAAATTAATTCAAATATTCTCCCATGGGTTTCATATTTGTAAACCTGTAACAATGTATGTCGAGAAGCGCTTCATTAAAACTTCTACCGTGTAGAAAAATTTTATATAAATCTACTTTACTCATATTTCTTATGTAATTAAGGAAAAATTCAATATTTTGATTGAAAATAAAAGGCAGTCGTATTCCAATAATAACACACTCGTTAGAGAAACTGAGTGAAGCGGGTTCAAATCCTGTGTCTTCAATTGAGGAAATTTCTCAGGAATTAACCTTCAGAATAATAATTTCAAAAGACATGGGTACCTTATATAAGCCCTTAGTGTCGTGGACTAGGGACCGATTCGCCATGGTGTTGAAGGGAGGCCAATGCAACTTCACCCATAAAATAAATAGAATAATAATTATTAGCACCATTCCACAACCTGAGCATTTTGTGGTACTCTTTTCTGAAAAACTATCACTCCTATAGATTTGTGGTTTAACATAGTTTAACTTTATATCTAGAAGTGCTATCTGTCAAAAAAAATATAACTAGGTACAAAAAAAATTAACATTATTATTTATGTGTTCTTTAGATATAATGTTATTGTACTATTAACGCCATGTGTTAGAAAACCAAACATATCCATAGTCATCATAATCCTATATAAAAATAATGATTAAAAAAACTGTCTTAAATATTATTACCCGTTAGCAAAACTACATGAGCTCTCACAAAGCTCAGCTAGTTTAAAAACATATCTATTTATCAAATCGGTGTAATTGAAGAAAGTTTTGAATTTTATATGTTTAAAAATATTTTTATTTACTACTACTACTAACGTAATATAAATGCAATTAATTGTACCATAAAATAGCTATAATATAGTAACAAGTGCACAGTCCATTAACACGCGAAATTGTGAGAGTGGAAAACGTCAGAAAAGATGCAGCGGTAATTATGTTCTTCCAAACAAATAAAATTATCTTATAAAAACCAAGTAGATATAGATTTAAATACAATTCGAAGTATAACCAATCTTTGAAATGATCTATCGATCGTATATTCGAACGATCCACATATTGTTGTGTTTCTTCTTCATTCTTTAATCATTATTATACAATCTTAGAAGTAACCTCATCAATATAAATAAATAAATAAATAAATAAATATGTTGATGCACACACAATGCAAACTAATTCCGTGGCAAGCTACGAGGCTTGCGTTACTTATACCAGATAGTTGATACACTACACATATTTAACTTTAAGTTCATACAAGTACATACACGTTTTATAAATAAAAACTGGAGTACAAACATACAACAAAATATTACCTCCAGCGGGACTCGAACCCATGACTTCTGGCACAGCAAGCAGGGCCACTACAAAGGAGCGGTCTACTTAATAAATTAATCTTAAGTTCTTTTTAAATATTTCCTTTATATTATATCTATTCTAATATTTACCAAATTCACTAATAAAAGTATTAACGTTATTTGTATCTAAGAGTCTTAGCATGTGCTACTAAAATACAAATTAAATTTTAAATATGAAATACATAACCCATTTCAGTATTAAAAATATTTCTGAAAATAATTTTATCGTCTACTAGAATCAAAACTACTTGTTATCAAACGTGCATGATGTTCTGATTCAAACGTGAAACTAAAAATGTTGAACGAGCTTAAACGATCCGCAATAGCTTAGATTTTAACCACGAAGAACCTATTGGGAGTAAATAGACTGTTAAACGAAAAATAACGAAACGAAAGTTTTGGAGTGGCTGTATTTTTTTCTTTTTTGATTAAAAAAATATAAAAACATCATGTAAATACACTTTTTAGGTTATGGTTAGCATGGAATAGGATTTTTTTTTTCATTTTGCATCTTCATAATATAAGTTTGTTGGACAAGCACAATAAATTAAAATATATAGAGATGAAGGTCTCTTGTTTAACAACCACCTCTCATATAGAAAGGTTAAAGAATTAATATGTTATTATACATAAAAATATAATATAACTAGTGATTCCCGCAGCTTCGCACGCGTTTTAAAGACCAGAAACTAAATTTTTAGCAATTAGACACACATTTGATGTTACATTATATTACTCGTTAATATAGCCTTCCAATAAATATATATTGTGAGAATGTTCTAAAATAAATATTAATTTTGATTCTATTTTAGATGTCATTTATGTTGTTACTTCTTAATTTATGCAGATTGATTGACAAATGTTTTGTTAAGAGATAATGCTATACCAATTTAATAGATTTTTAGTTCTTTATTGTTCTGAGTTTCGATAGTCCATTCCGTACAAAATCAACAAACCAAAGCCATAAAATATTTGTAACAAACAGTACCCTGTAATGCTTAACAGGGGGCAAATAACAGCAGTAGTAGGCCAACGGAATGGCATGACTTCATCTTTCACATCAGCAAAGTTAGCAAAGGCTAGTGGAAATACATTTCAGTGAACAACCTTAGTAGAATTTACTTCAATTCCAACTTTAAAATAGCCCATTTTCGTGTAAAGTTTATTTTATCTACATGAAGTTTTGTATAGGGTAAAAGCCAAATAGTTGCCCCTTTCGGAAAACTCTAATTATAAAAAAAATAAGTACATATAATATATTTACTTTTCCTTGTCCTACCTTTCATTTAGTTAGAAATCCTACTTTTTATTACCCACGACGGAACGGTATATGCGTTTGGGGTGGGAGGTTTGTTTGTTTGTGCAAATTCATGTTGCTATTTTTCTCCAAAACTACTGGTCCGATTTTGATGCAGTTTTCTGTGATAGGTTCGGGTTAGGTTGGTGCATATTATTAGATAGGTGTTATGGTGACAACTCACCAGGGGGCGTTGCAGTAAACATTTGTTTTTGTCAAACCAAAACCAGTCCAGTTTTGATGTAGAATCTGGTTAATAAGTGAGGGTTCCTAAATAGATGTTATGTAGTAAATCACTAGAGGGCGTTGCCATAATATATTATTTATTAATTATTATCGATAGAACTTTTTGGATAAATCCTATTTTACTCAACTTCTAAAAAAGGGATAGTCGGCTACTGTGGTAAGTTACTAACCGTTAAAAGATGGGGAATACTTGCCTTATGCGTGGAGGGAAGACTCATTATGTAATGACTTCCATTTCTTTTGGATTTAAAAAAATATATATAAAGTTTATCGGCATTTATTCTTTATTAATTGTTGCTATTGTTTTTTTAAAAGTACAAAGTGTTAGAAATATTTTTTTTAATGCGGAACAACTTCTGCAAACATTTTCGCCAAACAGCACATACAATCCAGTCGATATGGATATTATTGGAATATTTAAAATAATATCTTTCAAGTGGATCTTTTAATTGTTTTTTCTTTCTCACTTCTTTTATTTTATAATTCTTACATTTTTAAATTTATAATAATTTTATAATTTTCATACTTAAATCTATGAATTAAAAGCTCGGTTCTTATTTATTTTCATAAAATCTATGTTTTTAAATCATGTTTCAGATATTGTCTATTATATAGGTAATATTTATTTTTTTGTAATGTACCGTTAGTCTCTAAATACAATGGCTGTGACACACGAACACACATAGTTATAGTTTTAAACCTTTGTAGGTTACGTACTTTCCTCTTCCATGAGGAACTCTAAACATTTCAACAGATACATATAAGTAGTAAGTACATTCATGTATACTCTTACTATATAGATACTATATAGATATATGGTTAAGAGTCTCGAAAACGTTAAAATAAACTTTAAACTGGCTTAGAACTTGACATAATGACCAAATAGCTTTTACTTATATAAATAGTTGAAATACATAAAAATATTTAAAATTTTGCATATTCAATGTGTATTGAGAACGAATATCGGAAGTGAACTTCAAACTGGAGCACTCAAAATCATTTCGAGAACTCATCTATGTAGCTCGCAGCATTTTTTGTATGTATTTCAATATGCTTCAAAACAAAGCTTTTTATTCGAAACGAAGAGCTTTTCTACCATAATCCATCACGCCACTCTACTATGAATACGTCTTAGTAATTATTTTTAGACCTAAAGATACTCAGTGTTCACTCAACGTAAAATATTTTTTCTTTTAAATCGTATAATGTACGGCTATTTTTTATTTCATATGCAGAGCTGTTATATTATTATATTATTTTAATTATTTTTTTATTTCTATTCGTATGAAAGCTATCGTTGCTATAAAGGACAGCACTTATAAAAGTTAGCTATAGGTAGGTAATATCTGCTCAAGTGTTTCCATACGACGTATGTACTTCCATTATAGAAAAATAAGTAAAATTAAAGTAATAAGTAATATATATGGATATAAAATTTTGATAATTGTATATCCGAATATTTAAAAGCGAAAGGTTGCTCATTCTTCACAAAATATAGAAAACCAATTGAGAACACTTATTAAGATGAAATTTGGCAGGTTAGTTTAGTTAGCAGACGTCCACTAAGAACGGATTCTGTCACAGAGCTGGATTAAGGAGGCAGCAACTTTGTATGAAAGTCATTCATTATTTGTATAAAAATTTAAATTTGGCAGTGGCCGCTAGTTATGTTCTGAAACTAGCATAGACAAGTTGATTGTTATGACGACGATGACGAACTAACTAACTGCGCAGTTTATTGAGAAAAGAATTCGAGGCATCGATTGCGGTAGTCGATATTGCAAATAATGTGAATGTCGGTGACAAGTAGGGTTGTCATATAGAAACTTATCAAATCCGGGAAAATTCTAGAACAACGGTGTCGGGTCGAGATCATAGTATAAATATCTTGTTCTTTTTTATTTTCAAAGGTTTTAGCCGTGTGACGTGATATTCGTTGTTGTATTAGTTTATTTTGTTACAAAACTAGTAAGTTTTCGGAATCCGGGACAATATGGTCTAATTACTGGACACGGGACAAGACGCAAAATTCCGGGACAATCCCGGCTTTCCAGGCCATCTGGCAAGCCTAGTGACAAGTGTCAGTTCCTCAGTTTCACGAGGTGCGTGAGTTACTCCTAGTACATCTCTTATAGCAGAGTGGATCGAGCGAGAATATACTCTTGTTAATTGCTTAGGCTTGTTACGATTATTCTTTTCTAAAAAAAAGGAACGTAATCTTATGTATTTATACTACGCGACTTAAGAAACGTAATTTTATTTAATATACAGAGACTACGTGCCTTAGATTTAGTACTAATCTTGATACACATAATATACGTACAGAGTACAGATGTTTTAATATTTAGCCGTTGCCGGTTTTAAAAATGAAATACGCAAAATTAATATATTTCTCCTACAATAACTATCAGTATCTCTGACGTAATTGCAAATTGCTTGTGAATTTTTATATAATTGATGTGAAATTAAATAAACTGGGGTTCTTCAAGCATCATTATTATATAATTTTCTAGAATTCTAGCTTTGCTGTTGGTTTAAAAATAGTGTTAAGAGTCTCTTTTTATTTGCTTAACGAGGTTTTTCTTTTTATTCGTGATAAAAATTAACGAATATGATATCATATACATACACAAATTATTTCATTTCATATATTCTTTTCTTTCTACACATAATTATTTATACTCTTTACAAATATATAGTATAATTATTGAAGTGTCTATTAAGAACACGAAAATAATAGCATAATATGTAATTATATACGGTAATTTAATTATGAGAAAAGCAGCATTTTTAGTATTTTTGTTTGTCCACCTCTCTGTTTGTTTGTTCCGTCTAATCTCTGAAATGAATACAGGAATTCGATGGGATATTTACTGGGATATTGATTTAGACTACTTTTATTTTAATAAAATAACATCTCATAAATATAATACAGATATTCACAGAATATGAATAATATATGAATTCATACTAAACAAAACATGATAGTGCCTATTAAGCCCTCTGGTAAAGCGCTTGGATATCCGAGTGATGTAGATTCAAATCCGGGTCTCGCACCTCTGATATTTTCATGTGTGAATCCTCACTAACATGATTACCAATTGTCTTACGGTGAAGGAAAATATCATGAGGAACCCTGCATGTCTGAGAAAACCTAGCAAGTTTTCGAAAGACATGTGAAGTCCGCCAATCCGCACAAGGCCAGCGAGGACAAGGACTATAGCCTAGCCCCCGACCCTTGTATTGAAGGAAGACCCGTTCCCAGCAGTGGGACGTTAAAAAGGGCTGATAACAAACAAAACATTTGAATTAATGATATTCTCATTTATTTTCGAAAAAGGAAATTAAATTCAACGGATTTTACTGATTGTTTACAAGAACAATTAATAATTTGAACACTTTATTGTATCCCAAAAGGTTTCGGATCGCATTTGATAAAACTTTAATTAATGTCGGGTCAACGCTTTTGTTATTCTACACCGGAAAAGTACTTTTAAACAAAAGGGTTCAGATCTTTATCAAATGATACTAAAATAATTCGAATAATAAAATAAATATTTTTATTACACATAGTTGAATGAGATGTTACATAATGAAATAAAAAAATAGTTCTACAACTTGTGACTACGCTGAAAGGACGGGTTGACTGATTTCACATATCAAAAACACTAAGAATTACTTTTAGGGTTATAAGCCTCAAGAATGAACCAATATTGTTTTGTTTTTACAACTAAAGATGATTATTTTCTTCTGTATTTTTTCTGAATGGCCGAGAAAATGTAACATCGAAAGTCATTGTGAAGTCCTCGAATCCACACATGGCCAGCGTGGTTGGTTATATTCTCTCATGAACATCAGTGGGACATCGAAGAAACACACAGAAACACTATTAATATTAAAAAGTCTTTCGCATCTTATATATAACTAACTTTTCAGATTTTTTCATGAATTTATTTTAAAGCTTTGGTTTCCGTCATTTCTAATGCTTCACTGCAATCATGGTAACGGAAACAGAGTCTCACTCGTGATCATGATGCATGAAATAAAAAAAACAGAAAAGTAATATCAACTATCAACTATTCGGGTAAATCCAAGAAAAAGCTTTTGGCCTCATACTAATCGTGCAATGAATGAGGTACATATATACTTTAAATTAAAAGTAAAAACAAATCACTGATAGCAGGTCCATTTCATTTGAACAAACAACTCTGAAGTGGCATATTAAGTCCTCCATTGTTACGCGGGTCACGACTTAACAGAATTATCACTCTCATTTTGTCGAGGCCAATTTCTGTCAACGCCTTGAAGAGAATGTTAAAGTGAAGCTTTATGTGGGGCTATGAGATGGGCGGTTTCTAAACAACGATATTTGTTGTAGCGTTACTTGGAATTTTTAAATATGTATATTTTTTATACTTTTGTAGATTTTGGGTCAAAATTTGTGATATTTCTATGTATTTTGAAGATTTCAAAGTTTTCAACTTGTATTCAGATTTATACTGATTAATTAAATCGTGTAAAAATAATAAGTCATGTTGATTTTGGATCAGCTTTCAATACCAAACAAATACGTTGAAAGAAGAGTACGTGATTAATGGTATATGATAAATTTTAAAATGTTTATTCAATACATACGAGTATATTATTAACACGATATGAAAATTTAAAATTGAGAATTTAATAGTAAGCTTACTACTACTTAGTAATACCAAGCACACACCAAACCACTATAGTTGATTTAAAAAATAAGTTACATCACTAACTTCCAAACTGGGCACAGGCCTCCCTTTAATATGAGGGGAATCAGGGCATAGTCCACCATGCTAGTCAAGTTCGAGTTGGTGGACTTCACATGTCTTGTGATTACGTTACAAATTATTTGCAGATAGAAAATGATAGAAAATATTAGAAATACTATATACTATATATATAGCGACCACTTTACCATTGGATGCCTACTGCCTAGTATAATAATTATGATGATGAAATATTAACCTAAACTTCTACCTCATAGCCCCATATCAAAAGCAAATTGTAAATCATCTCATTTTACACGGAAGGCACGGAAGGTGAAACCGAAATTGTTTCGCAAATTGTTTACATCAGGCACACAAAGTCAGTTACTTCACATTACATATTTTTTGCAGATTAGCATTTTAAAGTTAATTGAAATGTTAAATTAAAACTATTTTTCATAAGACCCGTAGAATAAACTTAATCATACAATATTTTTCCATAAAATATTAACATAAAAAATAATTTTGTCCTGTTTGTTAGTACTTATATTATCAGTTTGATTGACATCGAAAATCTTTATATTTAACTTATTTACTAGTACATATTGTAATATACCTAATACATTTATATTTGATGCAAATACTGAACGTGTTATATTGGCAATGTCTGATCAGAAATACACAAAATAAACTCAAACCTCTGTAGTATCAACATCTGTAGTCGTATGAACTTCGAAAGAAATGTTTTTTTAATCCTCATTTAATAGTTATAATATAAATAAAAGCATAGTAATTTCATGTTCAAAATAAAATTATTAAATACCTACACGAATACCTTTGACAATAAGAACAAACAATATCTTAGATTAAAGTTCAATAAATCTTTGATTAAATACAATTTAATTGCAAAGATATTATAAAATTTGTATGAACGCTATTCTTGATTGTAATCGTTATTTGAAGCATTATATTGTATAACAAATAGAGGGTAGAAATCAAATCAAGGTAACACAGTGGACAATTTCAGGGCTTTATTTTCGATACACAATAGCGAATCTAATTGTATCCAGAAATTGGTGTTACGAAATATTGAACTTTGTGAAGCAGAATTGATTGTCACATTTTGGTTTTTGTTTATATAAATTGAGAGATTAATTTCTTGCTATAATATTCTATTGTGTATAAGTTACGCAGTATTATAAATGAAACTGTCTTTTCGGATTTTGTCACGGATTTATTTGGGATTTTTGGTTCCTACAATAAAATAAATCCTGGAAAAAATCGAAAAGATTCATTTATAATGTCAAATATTTACGTTATGATTGTTGATTACATTAAAGTGCCTATGTGTTTTGAAATAAACAGTTCTTAGCTAACTTATATGAAACTTATGTCAACTTTAAATTTAATAAATAGTAAACATATAAACATACTTTATTCCTGATATATTCCTGATATATTTTATTCCTGAAATACTGTGCTTATTCGAATCAACTTCTCGAAAATTACCATACCATTATCATTAAAACCATGTTAAGACGACCCTTTTGTAGGTCTTGATTATTTCGGCTTGAATAACTCCCATACTAACGGTCCTCTTAAGCCACTTCCTCGGAATTAACGATGTGTTACATTTTGACAGACAAGTATTGTATTGTAACTGCTCTATAACTTTATTATTAGCATGAAGGCGTGGTCATATATTACGGCACATATCCGTATATGAAAAAAATACAATAAAAAAGGGAAATGGTGAAAAATATAAATTTTTCTTAAACATTTTTATAATACGTTATGTTACGTTGAGATCGCATAAATAGTTTCTATGTTTATTACGGGAATAAAAAGATGTTTGGGAATGTATATATATTTAAAAGATTATCAAAATTTTAAATACATATATACCTTCTCAAGCAAATATAAAAATTACAATGGTTAACTTAATATATTTCGACGGCGAAGTGCCAATAACTCCTAAGTGTCGTAGTCAAGATTTTAAACTAACTGAAAAAAACATTTAATGCCATGAAATGCATACGTCGTTTAGTTAGAAGGTATTTCGAGATTGTAGTTTAATGCTGTTGCAACTAAAAATTCGCTTAGGAGATTTTACTAAAACATGTGAGTAACGCCTTAAAATTCAAAACAATAAAAAAGTGAATTTGTCGAAAAATCTTAGTTAGGAGGTATTGGCACTTCGCCGTCGATTTGTAGCTTTAAGGGTTTTAGTTAATATACAACAACCAAAGATTTTTGAAGTCCCGAAACAAATAGTAGTGAACCTTAATATATCATCGTTAAAAATAATGTTCTTGCAAATTCAAAGTAAAATTCTATAACTAAGATCTTATATTAACTACTAAAACTTGATAAAAAGTCATTTATGATTATGTGTATACTATAGAGTATTCGATAACATTCTATGCGTCTCGTCTTCGTGAGGAAACCTGCAACCTACAGTGGAACGTATAACCTCCTCCTTTTTTGAAGACGGTTAAAAAATCTATAGAAATTAAAATATACCTACTACAATTAACTCAAATCCAATTGATAAGAAAAACCTTCTGTTAAAATAAAATTTAAAACCTTTTTATAAATTTAAAGGATAATAATAATTAATTATATTATTAAAAAGAGTATTCAAAATTAGCTCAAACTCCATAAAAAATAGTCTTCAATACTAATCTCTTGTTCAAAGAGAAAAGTTTACGTCTTTTAGTTACTCTGTTAATATGTAGGTATTGTGTAAAGAATATAACTTAAGTTATATTTTAAGAATTTTAGATACGAAATACTTTTTTTAGCACACTTGATTCTTGAATGATATTGAATAAGCATTATACTAAATTAAATATGAAGACTTAACTCGTTCTACTAATGACACATTATTTTTAAAAAAAACTAAAGACAACAAGAAATCCACAGAAAATGTTTACGTTCATTTTCACCATAAAAATTAAGCAAATAAAAAATATATTTTTAATATTTTTATTTATACAATATATGAGTACATACAGATGGATAAATTGAAGTGTCTATTTGTAATATAAACATTTATTAAATGAATTGAGGTTTTTAACCGACTTCCAAAAGGACGAGGTTATCAATTCGATCGGTATTTTTTTATGTATGTACACCGATTACTCTGTGATATATGATCCGATTTACGTGATTCTTCTTTTGTTTGATGCGGAATAGTTGCCATTCAGTATCATAAAAACATAGTTTTTAGTAGGCCCAGTAGTTTTTATTTTATGAACATTTTTTACGTAATGGATAAAATGTAAAATACGGTACTTATAAAAAAAACTATTTTAAGCATTTTTGTCTATCTGTTTGTTACATCTAATCTCTCAAACGACTGGACCGATTTTGACTGCCTAGTTGATGTAATGGCTAGCAAGTATGGCCAACTCATCCAGAGGTCCTGGGTTCGAGTTCCAGGTCAGTCCAAATTTAGTTATTGAGTCTTTCTGTTTAGTGAGTCTCAGTATCAGCCCGGAGTTGGGAAGTTGGCGATGTGTCACCCCCGAGCCTCGGAGAGCACGTAAAGCCGTCGTTGGTCCTGCGCCTTAGCTCTCACTGGTAATGTCGTTTAGTCGCTACACCGGAGTATGAGAGTGACAGGAATACAGAATGCACTTGTGTCCGTGCATACACTTGTGCACTGTGATATCTTCTGCGCAGTTACGTTTATTATATATTGGAATCGGTCGAAGAACATAATTATTAATGAGTTGTTATAAGGAGTAACTAAGAAGAAGTTCCATCCAAAAAGCTTAAAAAGTACTTAGAAAGAAAACTCGAGCTAAGCGAGTGTGAGTCGCAAGTTTTTTTAATATAAACCTTAACTTATTTCAAAGCAATACACGTATAAATCTTTCTTTCCTATTTCAACTCTCCAAATTGTCGCATAACCAATCTGTACATAGCATTGAAGAATTACTCTTTGATTCCAGTACCAATTGAACTGACCATGGAGAATTGTGCCGTAAATAAAGATTACCGTCAGCCACGCTGTCCAAAATATCTCTTGTAATGTGGCCATGAAACGCGATATCCACTAACAAAAACCATAAAGTTGACTCTTAAATAAATACATAGCTTTATCTAATTGAAACAAATATTTGAATAATTGAACATTTCATAAACTATAAATATCGTTTAGATGCCATTAGTATGGACTTTTATAAACGTTCTTTATTATATTACTTTCTTAGGGTTAGGCGAACATTTGACATTATAAATGAAACTATCTTTTCTCTAAGCCGAAAAGATAGTTTAATTTATGAAAACCTCCAATTTAATGGCTTGAAATGCCTAAACGCCAATGTGCCTTTCGTTATCATCGGTCAGTTTAGTCGTTAAGCCGTAATAAGAGACAATAAATATGCCAGATCGAGTACGTAACTGAAGCGTTTTGTGTCCACGCTTCTACAAATTACACGGCTAGGTCTTCTAACAAATATCCTTTGTATAAATGATTGATCTGATAAAGAAATACCAAACAACTATTAATTAAAGGGGATAAATGTTTGTATGGAAATTAGATTATTTTTAAAGCTAGAAGCTTGAAACTTATTTTTAAGGCTTTTGACCAGATATAAATTTGAAAAAAGTTTGTAATTATTTATGTATGTATTTATTTTAAAAGAATATTAAGAGAAAAAAACTGTTGCCAGTAACTGAAATATAAGACTATAAAAATATGAAGTTAGCGAGTTAAATAAAATCTTGTAAGGGAATATTTACTATATTTACATAACCACTTGTAGTTTTTTTCGTATTTGCTCGAAAAGTATAATACGTTGGTATTTATGTAGCCATGATTTTTGAAATTTAGTATATATGCATAGATTATATAATCACTACATAGTAAAAGATAAAGTCGCTTCGCGCTGCCTGTTTTTCCCTACGTATGCTTAGATCTTTAAAACTACGCAACGGATTTTGATACGGTTTTTTAATAGATAGAGTGATTCAAGAGGAAGGTTTATATTTATAAATAGCGGAACCCGCGGCTTCACTTGCGATAAATCTACGGACGAACCCGAGCAAAGCGAGGGTGAATCGATAATATAACATAAAGTAGCTAAATCGAATCAACCGTTTCTATGAAATATTTATGTACCTAAACCCTATTAAGGCCTAGGTATATTTAAATATTTAATTAATGTCTACAAAAATAATACAGACATTATTGACATGATTATTTTGAAATCACATGAAAATATTATAAACATACTTTTATGACTAAATTGTGAATCACAAAGTACCTATTTTTTAAATTAACAAACTAATTACTTAATGTTCCTTTCGCAACAACTTAGCAAATCTTAAACTAGACGACAAAAATAATTTATTTTATACACTTAGTTAAATAATAAACTATCAAACGGTTCCCAATCTTATGTTTAAGAAAATAAAGTTTGAAGTTCCATATTGTATTTGGACATCTTCATTGCAATTTAAGCTCCATGATTGATGAACTCAGATTCTCGATTATAAAAAGTGATTTGAATAAATCCCTTTGAAATCTAACGACACTGCGTCCAACAGTGTATAATTTATCATGTTCATTCACTGAGCTTTCCTGACACGAATATCGTTTAGGAAAATCAGTTCTCAAATAATTCACAATGAAGTAATATGGACATGAATTCACTCAATTTTAAATGTATCGTGTAATTCATCGAGATTTTAATATTATTATATCATAATATAATAAATGATATGAGGTAAGCTGAAAATGAAATTTATATTGATAATTATGAATTTCATCTATGAAGCAACAAGCACAAATACCAAACAGATTCTCTACCATCTTAATGGCAACTGCACTTCCACACTCAACCTTAATGCCCAGACAATAGGTCTGCTGAAGTAGACCATAGCCACCATGGGGTTTCTCTAACAGTACACACTGCTATCACAGAAGTACAAGGGGCTACCCACAATCCACATGGTACACCGCCCACCGAAGTGAGCCATTACCTTGAGTTTTTCTTGGTTTTGCGCCCGGCTGGACTACTGGAAACTGATAAGCTCACTCCACTGCAAACTGTGATACCTCAAATATGCACGGGATAATGCCGACCGTGCAACTTTTTCTCTAGTGCCGTCAGCGATATGCTCTCAGTTGTAAATCATCATCCCATCCACTAGTCAGCCTGCATTTAACACTTGAACAGAGCGGTCATCCTTTCAATTAAGTCTTAAGATCTAGTTGAAATAATCACGGGGGTGACACACCGCCAACTTCCCAACTTCGGGCTGTTACTGAGGCTTACTAATCAGAAAAACTCAATAACTTAACTTGGCTCGACTCTGGAATCGAACCCAGCACCTCTCGATGTATGAACGTACATGTTAACCACTACACCACCGAGGCAGTAAGCTTACTAAGCATACCTGAGGTTGCAAAGCGAGGCTAAATCGCTAGTGATATATCGTAAATATCGCTATACGGTAGATAACTGTGGAACAGGTTATAAAATAAGTACATTTTATGTATTTTTAAACCATTTATCGTATAAAACTATAAAAATCCATATTTGTCAAGGTTATCAAACAATTACATTTGATTTATTTTTAAACATTTATCGTATACAATTATAAAAATCCATGTCCATTATACGTAAAGTTAAATTTACTTCCTTAAAATAACGTTTTTCAATCTAAGGAATAGTGCTTGATCATCAATCCAGTCTCGTAATGCCGATACTTTTGCGTATACTCCTGGATATCTAGGCCGAGCACATCCAAGACCCCATGAAACTATTCCTGCGAGTTTTCCATTGTGAACGAGGGGTCCGCCGCTGTCACCCTGCGTTAAAGAACAATAGTTTTAATATTTTTGTCTCGTTTTTACAACTTTTTTCATTGATGCTCTGCTCTTATTGGTCGGAGCGTGATGTAATATAGCCTATAGCCTTCCTCGATATACATACTATCCAACACAAAAAGAATTTTTCAATTCGGAGAATTCCTGAGATTAGCGCGTTCAACCAACCAAACAAACAAACAAACTATTCAGCTTTATAATGTTAGTATATATATTTGATCTGCGAGTATTATTACTATTCATTTATTTATTTTGTGTTTTCCGCAATTCATGCAAGAAATAAAGATACTTGTTTCATGACTGTATGAGTAATGTTCAATTTATATGTTTAAAACACCCTTTACCTGACAAGCGTCCTTTCCTCCAGTTGGTAAGCCCGCACACATCATTCTAGGAGTGATGGCATAAAGCGGAGCATAGGCATTGCTGCACGCTTTTTCACTTACTTTTGGAACCAGTGCCATTTGTAACGTCTTCGGACTGCCGCCGCCTTCCTAAAATAGAATAAGTTAGTAGAACATAGATTTCTATTAAGATGTATAATTTTATAAAATGTGAATGTATTTTTCACAGAATGTGTCATTCTAATATAGCAGAATATCTTTAGCCGAGAGCGAAACAAGAGATTCACTGAATGGCAGTGAATTGCTATGAATTTCTGATTCCTATGTTTTCTACTATTCGGGCACCGTAGTTGAGTAAAGAGTTAGTAAGTGTTCTTGCGGTGCATCAATAAGGGTTTCGTAACTGGTAAATGTATATTTTTACTAACTTAAAAAAAATATATATTATGTTATTAAACTACACGTTTGGCGCAGTTTGTAGTGACTCTACTTTCTTGCGCCAGCGGTTGCGGGTTCGAGTCCCGCTAGGGGCATTCATTTGTTAATCTCGGATGTTTGTACTCCAGTTATGGGTGCTTATATTTATAATATGTATATATTTAAACTTATATGTGTAGTATATCAACTATCTGGTATTCGTAACACAAGCTTCCTTCGTAGCTTATCACGTAACTAGATGGCGCTGTGTGTAATAATGTCCCAACATATTTACATATTTATTTATTATGTATTTTAGCAAATATATAATAATTAATATTCATACTCTATTTACAGACTTTCATATTCATACTTTTGTGCGAGCGGTGAAATCAGGTAGAAGAGTGAGGTAATCATATTACCGCAGTGACATATATGCTGCTAAGTATTTCTTAACAAAAATCCAATACTAGTAAAACTGAAAGCTGGGTATTAAGAAATTCTATTTGTAATAAGTTAACGTTAACAGGTTTATTTTTAAATAAAGCTTTAAAATTTTTTTTGTACGGATTTATTATGATTTTTAGTTGCCGACGTTTTGAATGGCTTACAAACGTGTCTTTAGTCTTTGGATACGCGAAGATATCCGAAAATATGTTTTTACTTAAACTTAGAATGTCAAATACTACTTAAAAATGTATCTTAAGTGGTTCTTAATTTTTATAAAAATATTATGCGTAGTTAGCTTGAGCTAGCCGCACATACCTAATCTTTAATGTATATACCCTACGTACATACCCTTAAATTTCCCCAACCAGTAATTGCAGTTAGATCTCCATCCCTAACTTCTTCTCCTTCAGAAAACAACTTTATAGGTGCTATACTCTCACTGAACTCCAATGTCTTAGAGAGCCATATCAAGGCCACGTCACTATCCATTTTATTAAAATTAAAATCAGGGTTCCATACTAAGTCACCAACGGGGTAGAGTTCTCCACCTTGCAGACTTGACGACGAACCAACTCGAATGAGTAAGTTACTCGATGAGACCCTATAATTAAAGGAAATTTTAAAAAGCAAAATGTTAAATTTATGATTTTGAAGAGTCTGATTGAAATTTAGTAGAAACTAGTTTTTTTTTAATATTCAAAGTTATGATATAATAGCAAAAAAATATTTTTGCATCTAATTATCTAAAATGTGTTTTATGTTTCAACGCTGTAATAAATAATATTATATGGTATTCTATAAGATAAAAAAATATATAAAAATCTTTGATACTATTATTAAATATAAGATTTTTTATAGACCACCATTTTCTTTATATTAATTTTTTCCGAGTATAGTCGTAATACATCACGTAGGCGTACAGTCGCGTAATACTTGACCTCATTAAAAAAACAGATGGCGTCCATAATTTTAGAGGTTAAATATTACTTATATATTAATTATTTAATATTATGCTTATCCGAAGTTTATTTTTTTTACATAGCAAAGTTATTAAATCATACTAGTATTTACCCAACTAAACAATGTGCAGCAGTTATTATGAGATCATTGTCAATAATAGACCCACCGCACGAATGCCGGCCTCTATTAAGTATTGAAACCTGGTATGGGGCAGCTGTTATGTCAATATCTTCCCCTCCGACGATCCTTGCATCTTCTAGTAGCGGAGTTGCAACTGAAATGATACATTGTATTAGAATTTACAAACATTTGTCATTCAAAACTTAACTTAGTTATCTTAATAGAGACGTTTCTACATAAGGAAAATTAGGTAAGGTTATAAATGTGTAATGTATGAATTCATGGGTGTTTATATTTATAATATGTATGTATTTAAGATTATATTACGCTGGTATACGTAACACAAGCCTCGTAACTTACGACGGAACTTACCTAGTAGCTTAGATCGTAATAGTGTCCCAATATATTTAATTAAAAACGATTATTGGCCTCGTAGCCTAGAGAAACTAGTACAATCCACAAAACGCCCATAGAATCATCCCAGTATTGATAGACGAATCTACTTTAGTATCAGCGAAGTATTAGAGGTAAACCTTTGTAGCGGTTAGGTAGTGGGTTTGATAATCGGATCAAGTCAAGTATGTAAAACTATGTATAATACTATGGCAGGTCTCTCCTGTTTTATATCGGAGTTACATATGCCTTAACTATAAGAATGATAAATTCGAGTGTATCTGAGCTAAAATTTTTCCTATTTTGAACGGGCTGTAATAACTGAAATATTTACAGTACATAATATCTTCTATATTATAAAATTGCATTATTACGTATTAAATAGCATACAATATATTATGTATTTCGTATATAACAAAGAATATGACTTTAACTTGACAAACTTTTGAAGTTATATATTACTTTATTATGTACATACAAGGAAAAAGTTAATTTAACCATTTATTCAATTTTATTATAAAGCTTTTACATAAATTTGATAAAATTTGTGTAAAAGCTTCAGTAACTGCTTCGTATACAAATATTAAAAAATACATATTTAAACAAAAACGCAGAAAGCGGTTCTATAGCCTATCACTGAATGAAGGTTTTCTTTCACTTATGCTTTATAAATTCATTAAGTTTATCAGCTTAGTATCCAAGAACTAAAAAAAATAAAACTAATAAAGTAAATTTTATTTAGGTAGTAAATAAAGTAGTATTAAACAAATAAATAAATTTCGCAAGATTGCCTAAGAGAGAGCTTACCAATATACACATCGCATTGAAAGGAATATTATGAATGCAGTGGGAAGTTACAAAAGTTTAGATTATGATATATATTTGTGAAGCAAGACGTGTGTGAAAGGCACTTAAAATCTTAGACGGACTAACACAACTTTCTTTTATATATAGATGATATATATAAAAGAGAGTCGTGTTCGTTTCACCATTTATAACTCAAGAACGGCTGAACCAATTTTTATGATACTTGGTTTTTTGGGTTTCTCTTAGCCCGGAATAGGATAATAATTATTAAAATTTAATATTTATAAAAAAATATATAAATAAAAAATTAGCTGACGTAATGGTTAGATAGACACAATAAAATACAATGATACAATGTTCCACTAGTTTAAAAATAAATTTTTCGATAAATATAAAAGAGTCCGAGGATTAAGGATAGCCGTAAATGTAGTCTATCTAATATCGCGAAATTCTAAAACATATTTTGTAGTTAAATTATTTTTTACAGTCATTTTTATTTTTTTTATTTAAATCATTTAAATATAAATCATTTAATTAGATCAATTGCTTTTCATAATAGCGATTCGCCCTCGTCATTAATATAGTATAGATAGGTATATATATAACAATATAATATTATATATTACTATAAATAATATATTCAACTTGATGCATTATCTTTATCATTAACGCTACCTATTAGACAAATCCAAACTATTAAGTTCTAAAAAATGAACAGTCTTTCTTAAGCGTTTTCCCTATTTTTAACACTTAAACAAATAAAAAAAACAAAAAAAATATTAAAATAGGAGCAGCGGTTTTGAATTTTAGCAGAACTAACAAAAATCAATTATTTATATACATATATTAAGATAAGTTTATCCCATTCATCAGATTAATTAGCACAACGTATTTATATATTTATCACTAGTAATAAAAAGTTAAGTTATAAAAATCGCAGTACAAAATCCCAAACACAACAGTTTTAATAGTACATATAAAGCTTACCGGCATAACCGATACAAACAAAAACTATTAAAAAATTAAACATTCTGCGTACAAATAGAACTGGTCGATGTTTCCATTTACGAATGTTCATTTATACCTTAGTGTTACAAAAGAAAGATTATCAGGTCAATATAATTATCAAATGCCTGATAATGAAACCTTCACACCAATTCACATAAGATCTAATGATAACGTTCATTATCTATACATGTAATAAAATTCTAACTTAGTTTAAACTGTACAAAATAATATTTTTGGTAAATCTTATTGAAATAGTGACCCTACTTTCTTGCACTAGCGGTCGCAGGTTCGAGTCCTGCTGGGGACATTCATTTGTTAAACTCGGATGTTTGTACTCCAGTCGTGGGTGTTTATATTTATAATATGTATGTATTTAAATTTATATTCTTCGTACACAAGCTTCGTAGTTCACGGAACTAAATGGCGCTATGTGTAAAATAATGTCCCAAGATATTATTTATTATTTATTTATTCATTATACATACAGAGTCTATGTATATTTGTTTTTTTTCAGCTTATCGTCGTCCACTGCTGGACGAAAGCCTCCCCTAAAGAGCGCCAACCATCCCGATCTTGGGCAGGCACATCCATCTCGTACCTGCCACCTTTTTTAAATCGTCGGTCCATCTTGCCGCAGGGCGTTAGGGCGTTTAGGCACTACGTTTGCCTAAACGTGGTCTCCACTCTAACACGTTTCGACTCCATCGGCCATCACTACGCCTGGAGACGTGACCAGCCCACTGCCACTTCAGCGTACTAATTCTACATTGTATATAGTTTTTATAATTTTTGTCTATCTGCAATCATGCATCACGAGACACTTTTAATGCCAAAAAAAATCACATCTTTCAGATATCTATATTAACACAACTAGGAAAGAACCCGAGCGATTTACTAGTTTTGATATAAGTGTCGCGATTAATTAAAGAGTTTCATACTCTGGTGATAAGAGTGTCAATGGCTCTGCTGTACTTCTCAGATACGAGTAAGTGGTTTTGTTCACTCTATTGTTATTAGTTTAACAATGTTTTGAGTTTCATATCTAAAAGGTTTTAATTAAATACTTAACATGTCGTCCATTTGAATATGTGTGTATATTTTTAGCTATCCAAGAAATTCGACGACCAATATGCTAGAAATATAAAGGTTTCTTTTTAATTTGAGATATATTTTTAAATTTACGTGTGTTGACAAAAAAATATTTTAAATATAATATTATCCCCACTTATACTTTTTTTCATACGAAACTATTAATCCTTTTTTTATGTTGGGAAATGAATTGACGCATAAAAACCAGCTTAAATACCATTCCTACCCACTAAAACCCATAATGAGCTTTCGCAGAATCGCTTTTTTTTATATCGTTCTGAATTAGTGCTTGACTACGTTCCACCTGATGGTAAGTGGTAACGCAGTCGGAGATGGTAAGTCGAACTAATTTAGTAGCCACCTAAGGTGCACCACCTGCTGTAAGTTTAGATCTATTTTAACCCTATAGTATTTTACTTGGACTGTTATTGTTAAACAAAATTTAAGTAATGAGCAAGAGTAAGGAAAATCCTATGAAAATATCTGTAGTACGTACATATTGGGAGCCCTTTATTTTTCAAGAGCTCGGTCCTTTGGCATAACTTTGTGTGGACGAACCTAATTGGGTCGCGTTACGTCTTATCCTGGGTACAACTAAAAAGATTGTGAAATGTATTATTGATAGCCTAAACATAGCTTAATATATGTATTAGGCAACTTGATGTGTACTTTGATAGTTTTTTTCACATTAAATATACTCGTTACCAAATTTTAAAAATAAAATAAAAGATAGTTAGGTTAGAAAAGATAGGTACTTTCACAAATAGATTTGTAATTTGGCTAAATATGTGTTTATAATTGTATGTAGCTGTGTTTTTATATGTGTATATATATGTATATTTTAGTATTAGTTAAATACTCTTATAAAAATTAAATATCTTTTCCATAGTTTTATCTAGTGTCTACTCTTATACTTTATGAATTGACTGTTTGTAGAAACTTTATTGGTTTATGTATTACTATTATTGTTTAATTGTATGTTTTATATCACTGTTTGTTTCTCTAATAAATAAATAAATAAAGTAATTTAGCAAAAGATGGCTATATTTGGCTTTGAGCAAGATTGGTTGGAGATTGACAGAAGTGTCAAGAGATATGCATAACGCGACATATTTTTATATTAATTTCGTATCCATAATATATTAGACGAGCTGTATTTTTGTAACTACTTTTAGAAATTCTATGAGGTTTCTAGACTTATGAACCCATTTCATTTGGTTAATCATTGCCGGTTGGTTGAAACTGCGCTTCGCTTTAATCGATAACAGAAAATCATTAATTCATGTTATAATATTTATTATTATTAATTCTAATATAAAAGAAACAAATAGAGATATTTACCATATTGAATTAAACAGTAATAATAATAATCATTCACTCTTTTCAGACTTTAAAATTTGCCTTAATTACAGAAACAAACTAAAGTAACTTAAACACGTGATTTTTAAGATATTCAAGCACGTGTCCAAAACAATTATTAAATCAGTTAATATCGATTGTGTAAGAGTAATTGTAATACACCTTGAACTAAATAACTTTAAAATGATAAGATTTCTTAATTGGCACTAAGTATTTAATATGAAATAATGTTATCTATGCATATTATCTCCTCTATGTTGAAATCTATACATGATGGTTATGGCGAGTACTAGGTATGGTGCAATGGTTAGTCAAACTCTGAATACACTATTACAGGGGCGGATCTATAGAAAGTGTTTTCTTTTGAGATTGAGATTGAGATATTTTATTGATAAAATTACAAGAATTTTACAGGTCATACAATTAATTCATTTTTTACATTATTTTACATTACTTTAAGTGTTAAAAGGGCCCCTCCGTTTTAAACTATTCATAATAATATAGGTTTAAAAAAATATTTCAAAACAAAAAACTTAAGGCCATCTTCGATGGTAATGGTTGGTCTAATAACCCTAGAATTGAATACTAAAATATAGACAATATTTTATCATTATATATTTTTTTAAATTTAGATATGTTAGGTATCCAAAAAAACGTTAACAAAAGGAGCCCAATAAAGGGCCCTTTAAGGCCCCCAATTAAGTTAAGAGAAATTTACTTAACCATGACAAAACTTTCAAAATATTGATGAAAAATGACGTATTAGACGACGACGACATAATTTTATATACTAAAATCGAACTGCCCATATATCTATAAAATAAGGAAACAAACACTTATTTTTCATTTTTTGATACAAATTCCCCTTTGTCTTCACAGAGAATTTTGTAAAGCCAGTAAAAATTGTAAGAATTATGAAGAAATATTGCTATACATTCCTTTGTTCGACTCGAAAGCCTAAACGTAAGGGCAAGAATAAGTAATGATGTGTCTATAGACACATTGCATATTGTACTATTTTAATCATTATATTGAACTAAAGACTCGCTCACGCACCGCTTAGGTTCCTCCCTACACATATTATTACTATTAGTGTAGAATTGTCAAAGATATGATATTTTCCTGCTGTAAAAAGTATCCTATATAATGACCAGGATAACCAGCTATCATCAGCTCGTCTGTCCAGTAGTATTCTCATGATGCGGCAACAGAAAGACAAGTAGGCAGACAGACAAAAAAATCTAAGAACTATAGATTCGGCCACTGTATTAAAACAAACCAACAAACAAACTCTTCAGCTTAATAATATCATGCATAATATCTAATAATATAGGCTAGTGACTCACCCTCACTTCGTGCTTATGTGCTCCGTGTCAAATTTAAAGTTTCTAGCAAAAAAACATACAAACTTACAAGAGTCCTTAGACCTTCTTAATCCGACCCTGTCGTGAAATCCGTTCTTAGCGGACATCTGCTCCGACAACAGCTACCTCCCTACTCCGTTTTCGATATTTCGTGATGAGTAAGTGACCTTTCGCTTATATAATATACATATTTAAATTTCGATCTGATATTTTAAAATAAAATATAATTGATCTCAAAGACGAAGTTAACAGTCAAGAAAAGTGATTCTACTGAGAAGAGTCCGTCAGAAACTCAACAGTTGATCTTTTATAACTTTAAATTACATTTCTTGGTATTCAATAATGTGTCGGCTCTCTTAAAAATATCAAAAGGTTTTTTTCCTCGAATTTTCATTCGTCTAGATAATCTTGGACTGAATAAATAAATGATTATGAAGCAGTATTGATATAATTTTCTTAGAACATTTTTTTTCTTAGAAGCGAAATGATGAAGCTCTAAAATATTATTATTAACATATAATATATCAAATTATATCGTTGGTTCAATTATATAAATGCCTTACCCTTGTCGTAGATTCTTACAAGTTCCCTAGAGAAATTGTATTCTGTAAAGGATTTCATATAAAATAACGTTTTTTCCAAGAAACTTATGACTTTACGTTTATAAATAAAATATTATTACAACAATTGTCTGCGATTATCTAATTTAGATTAAATTACATTCCGACGATTCACTTTTATGTATTTTTTAGATAGGTAATATTAAGGTTATTGTGGAGCTATAATGTAAAAAATAATATAAAATATGATGTAAAAAAGGTTTATTCACAATGTAAAAAAAATATGATTAAAATGAATAATCTTACAAAGACGATAAAAGACGACTTTTTTAAAGCGGTGACCAAGTTGCAAAACGAATCACTAAACTGTTAACCTCGTTAGTGCTTAAAAGCAGTGCCTGGAGGCAAGAAGCTTCCGTTCTCGGGAGAAAAAGTATTCAATCACTTTGAAGACAATTTAAGTTTCACTTTTTTAAAGTACGTAAGAAGTACTTAAGAGAAACAAAAAATGGAATTGGATATTTTACAATAACTCATAATTTGATTTGGTTAATACTGCGTAAAGCAATGGTAGCCCAGTGGTAACTTGCTTTGGTAGTAAAACGGGCTCAACTCCTGGTTTCGCACCTGTAATTTTTTCATGCGCGAATCATTTCTAACTTGATTACTACTTGTTTGACGATAAAGGAGAACATCGAGGAAAGCTGTATTTCTGAGGAAGTCTTGCAAGGAGTGGTACACTATGGCCTTATTCCCTCGTATTGAAGAGACGTTAACAAAGTTAAGGAGTTAATTTTCCTACTTAGACAATCCATCACTTTATTCTGATAAACTTGAGCATGTCTGTAATACGTAATAATTACATATCAATTTATACTCGCTAAATTATATCTGTCACTATGTCATATACATGTTAATTATTAATGATTATAGGTATTCTGAGTCATATGTTCAATACCTGAAAGTCTTATGTGAAATATCATCTTATTTAGGTCGATGTTTGTTTATTTCTAACTATTATTTCCCGCGGCTCCGCCCGCGTTCTAAAGAACGCGTTCTCGGTCTACTGAAAACCATATTATGTTAGAATTCACATAATATTTTTATACCATGTGATATTTCATAGCCGGTTTGTAACAGTTAGTTTAGATTTCTCAGAAATTAGATATTTTCCAGTAGTAATAAGTATTCTATAGGTTGATTCAGATAACCAGCTATTATATTTCATCAAGATCTGTTTAATGGTTTTGTAGTTCACAGACAGACAGATAAAAATTATAATAACTATAAAAAATTCAGCGTTTGAGTTAAGAATAATAAACTATTTCAATACGTTTTCCCAAAAAGTTTTCAATTTCTAGATTCGACTAAGTTCAATTTTATTATTTATATGTATATATTACCATTTATACCTTTGTTATGTTTGGTTTGTACTTCAAGGGCTATTATATTACATCGTATCTATTGATCAATCGTATCAATTACACAATTAGCGATGACGATGTTACTAATATAAGGTAAATACAGCGTGTGACAATATTTTATTTTTTGTATCAAAATACATGCTTTAGGTATTAAAGACTCATCTTTCCCAAAAACGTTTCAATCCACGTGGTTTTCGAACATGCGTTACCACTGAGCCATTTAAGTTGTTCCATAATCTTGTAACTACAAACAACACACAAAACAAATAATAATATTTTTTATTTATATAAGGAATCATGAAATTCGGGTATAATTCGAAAAGGAGAGGGAAAACTGTTAGGGGGGTAAAACAGATAGTTCTTATTTTATGGTAGTAGTCTAATAGTAGTAGACTATAGGTCTTTTTAAGTGGCATCATTGAGTTTTGCTATCTTTAACTGTTGTATTTAACACGAAGTGCATACATATTTAACTTGTTAAAACGGTATTTGTTTACGGTATTTAATAATAAGAATTTCAAACATGGGTACAAGTATGATTCCGATTATCGGTTTCATCCCGATAGATTTTACATTTAATAAGAAATGTGGGCGTTTGTTTCATTGTTCTTCTTCATTACTATTTTTTTTAATTTTTACCCTTAGTTATGGGGTGAATTCGGATCTAAATTTTTTTATTAAAATTCTTTTATTTTTTAGTTATTAAGATTCATATTAAATATTTTTATACCAATGCTATTCCTAAGGGCAGTTTTACATTGAGTAAGTAGCTCTCATCAGTGCTGGCGCCGAAAACTGACTCATATTATTTAAGGCAGTTTTACATTGAGGCAGTAATGAAGACAGTACTAACACGATAGTCCTGTACTGACTTGAATTCCATTTACACGATAGCAGTGCCAGGTCAGTACTGGCTCGACAGTAGACTGACGTCAGTTATTGACTCAATATAAAACTGGCCTAAGGAATTTTTTCAATAATCGCACCTCGGATTAACCACATAGGTATCTGCGTAAAGCTATGCCCAAGGTATGTTTAAGGTACGAATTTGATTTTCTCAATAAATGATATAAGTATTGATTTCTTTAGTTTGTCTTAACAATCTGGTGTCTACCCCACCTACCCACATTTATTTTCA